>CM057389.1:62197918-64597918 GCA_030015415.1 Cynopterus sphinx | reverse complement strand
AGAAAATATAAATCAAATGATACTTTGAATAGGTATGGAGTTCTTTAGACATCCTGGAAGAACTGTGGCATCAGCCACTTTGTAACTTTCCTGTGTGGCAGCATCCATTAGGAAAAATAGAGTGCATGTGTTTAGGTAGAGGCATTTCTAGTATTTCTTGGGCAAACTTCAAGTGCTATGTATTACCTATGATCTTCAGTAGACTTTCTTTAGGATAAATTAGAGCCTCAAATGTTTTCATAGCTCCAACCTTGAACTGTTGCTTTAGGATAGACACCAATAAATATTAGGGGTCTACTGGGAAGGAAGAGAGCATTTTCAGATTTATGAGAGGGAAAAAAATCAATAGTGTCTCTAAGGCTGTGTAAGTCATGAGTAGCACAAGCAGTCTTATGCAAAGTTGACAATATCTTGAAATATAAACCTTTGCTTTGGAATTTTACCAGAAATTAAAGTGGCATTAGAAAGGAAAGTCAATGTTTTAGTTTGTATCTCTGGAGAAATTTCTATGTCTGCTTCGCTTAGTTACTTTACTTTGAGCTCCGGAAAGGTTTTTTTTTGTTTGTTTGTTTGTTCGGTTGGTTGGTGTTTTTGCCCCTGAAAACTTAGATAACCCCTCACATTCTTCTGCCTCTGGCTCATTTGCTTTTTCTTGCCTTCAATCCTTGATTAAATCTTTTTGGCCCTTAGGAGTTCTTGTTCCTTATACAGCAAGGCATGCACTTTGTCCTCTTGTTAAGGAATGAATTAATAAGCTTAACTCTCTCTTTGAAGAAGAGTTTGGAATGCCTTTTTTTTTTTTTTTGGTGAAAATTAATATTCAATTACCAAGGCTGTCATTTTACCAAATAGAAGAACAAAGACAGAGCAAAGCTGCACTTGAGAATAATTGAAATTGAAATTTAGTTTGTATTATACCACAATGACTCAAGCTTTCAGGGAAAAATTTTATGTCTACTTTCTTATGAAAGTAAGTACTTGTTTACCCCATGGCATATTTATAACAAGACCGTTTAACTCACTGCTTTGAAAGAACATGGGCTGAGTGGTCCTTGTACTGGACTGCAGTTTTAGACACATCCTAACCTACAAAGTACACAGTGTTTATATTTCCTTGGGATTAAATAAGTCCTTCAAATAAGTATAACACTCTTCTAAATTGCATCTTTTAAAACTTTGTATTTCTGTGATACTTTGTTGGGGCTAATGGGTGGATGCATAAGAGATGATCCAGGCTTTTCTCTCAGGCAACCTTTTGGCTTGCATGAGTTTTTCATCACAAATAGTACAGAAAAATTGTGTTGTTTAACTGCATAATGAAAATATGTTATAGTTAATAATAATTTAAATGTCAAAGAAAAACTCTGTACAGGGGAGAGGAATTAGTCATCACAACAGTATGTGGAGAAGTATAGCATAGTTTAGAGTGTAGAGGGAATCAACTTTATGAAGTTAAATCGACACACAAGTAAGTTTCAGGAGACCTAAAATCTGTGTTTGACATCTACATTTTGTTTTTGTATCTCTGAGATCTTAGAATAAGCAAGAGATTTGTAGAAGCAATTATAAAAGCTCTTATTAGTTATAACATATCTTTTTCAAAATAAAGTACAATTACAAATAAAGCCAAGTTTATCTAAGGCTGATGGTGACCTGCCAAGCTGAAATAACTGACCTGGAAATCAGAGGACATAGTATAGTTTGCCTCTAGGACTTCTTTGCTATGCAACTTTGGGCTTATTACTTAACCTCTCTGGGCCCTAGCTTCCTCATTTTTGTATTGAGGATAATCATGCTTGTACAAAATTTTTGTGAAAAAAAAATCAGATAATGTATGTGCAAGTGCTTCTTCCCAAACCATTCTAATGTTACTGACTTTGAATAGTTATTACTATTATCATTATTATTAATATCCTTAAACTACCTTGTCCTCAAGTTCTTCCTATTCAGACATATTTTTCTTAAAAATTGCTGCAGATTCTGAAAACACATCCCTTAAAGAAATCTAGATAAGAATGTTAAATATGTTAAACTGAAACACACTAAAGTACTGGATTCTAGGGTCTTATTAGACTCTAATTTTTAGTCAATAACTCTAATTTTTAGTCAATAACTTTTCAAAAGTTAAGTGTTTTGCTTCCAAATAGCCTAAACGATCTTGGAAAACATGACCAAAATTGGAGGGCTCACACTCCCCAATTTCAAAACTTACTATAAAACTACAGTCATCAAAACAGTGTGGTATTGGCATAAAGATACACATATAAATCAATGAGATAAAATAGTGAGTTGAGAAATAAGCTCATAAATCTATGATTGATTTTGACAAGGATTCTATTGTCCATTATTCCACAATAGCTATTGCCAAGACCATTGAATGGGAAAAGAATAGTCTCTTCAACAAATGGTACTGGTCCAACAGGATATTCATATGTAAAAGTATGACACTGTTCCTTTGTTTTTTAGCACATATAAAGACCAACTCAAAGTGGACTAAAATCATGAATAAAACTTTTAGAACAAAATAGGTGTAAAACTTCATGACCTTAGATTTTACAATGGCTTTTTTAGATATGATACAAAAAGCACAAACAACAACAGAAAAAAAATGAGCTAATTTGGCATCATAAAAATTTAAAACTTTTGGACTACAGGCAGTGAATATAGAAAAGAAACCCAATTAGTGCAAAAAAGAAACTCATAATGGTAGTAATTTATGCCCACCCTCCCCCCCAACACACACACTAGAATATATATGGAACTCAGGTTAGCAATTCTATTTCTGGGAGTTTATTTGACACAAAAAAACATAATCAGATGATATAGCCTACAAGTTGTTAAATATTTTGAACATTAATTTGAACTAAAGAAATGTTTGCATGTAAGTGAAATAATATATGCACAATATTAATTACTAAGCAACTTTTTTCAAGAGCAAAATATTGGAATAAAGCCAAATAACAGTCAGTGAAAGACCAGTTTAATAAATTAAGTACATGCATACAGTGGAATGCTATGCAACTAAATAAAAGAATGAGAAATCTCTTTAAGTACCACATATAGAAATAACTATAAACTATATCATTAAGTGGAAAAAGAAAAATAGAGCATGGTATGTATTGTATGCTACCTTTTTTGGAAAACAGGGGTAAAAAAATTATGTATGCTCATATTTACTTATATGCTCATAGATTAAATCTAAAAGACTATATAGGTTAAGATCAGTGTTGCCTGTAGAGTAGATGAGGCTGGAACTGAGTAAATGAGACACAGAGATGGGAGGAAAATCTTTATTACTTACTTTTTATTTATACTATATTGATATAAAAACACCTGATAAGACAAATATGATTAAATATGAAAAAATGAGAAAAAAATGGGATTTGTAGAAATCAATGTTTTCTGGTTGAAGGAAATAATAATATATGCAGGCTTTTGTGTGGGGAATGCTTGTTATAATGATATTTAGGTTATAAGGTAATTAAAGATGTATACAAATATATTTATTTATTGCCAGATACATACTGATTAAATATTGTGACACATGCAAATACTGTGACATATACACATAGTGAAATGCCATCAGGAGGTAAAATGATGTCGTAAAATACAGCTAAAGATATTGAAATACACTCATAATCTATTTTCAATAGGTAAGGGGGCGTAGGAGAAGCAAGTGAGATGATTTAAAGTAGGATTCCATATTCATAAAATAAAAATTTGCAAAGCTTAAACAAGCTTATTGACATATATAAAGAACTAGAAATGTATTTACTAACCGGTGATAGTGGTTCTCTATGGTGGGAGGATGATAGGTAAGTTTTTCTGTGATCTTTCATCTCTATGTTTTTCTAACAAGTACTTTAATTACAGAAACAAGCAAACAAAAACCCTTCAACATTCATTGCAGACTTTGAATGGGCAATGCACTATTAAACATGGTCTCTTAAACTTCTCAAAACTACACAAAGTGAGTCTTATTAACCATTTCGTGTATAGTGCATACTGTTGAGTCAGCTCCAACTCCTGGCTGTCCTATGAATGACTGACACTCCCAATGTGCGGCCCATAGCAGCCCTGTTCAGTGCCTGTGGACTCATGCCTGAGTCCTGTAATGGAGCCAATCCATCTCATATTTTGGAATTATCTCATATTAACCATTTTATAGATGGAAAATCAGAGGTTCAGGATGATTGAGTTGCCTGATACTGCACAGCTACTGCCAGATGCAAATACAAGTCTGTCAACCTCGAACACTTATTTCTTGATCACCCTGCTAAATAATTCAAGGAAACACTGCTTGCAACTGAAAATCATCTTTTCTGCTAGCTGTCTTTTTAAGTGGCAAATCTTTGCCTTGGTTATCAGAACTCGAGATTTTGTGAAGTGTGCAAGTAATGTTTAAGCATTCCCTGATAGTAACTTAAATTAAACAGTCTTGTATATGTGAATTATTTCATTTTTTTATGGTAGATAAAATATGTTAATTTGTGTTAATGGTCTTCTGGGTACAGATGCTCACACTGGAAGCAGGCTTATCTTAAAAGCCCCTTGTCTTCCGTTTGAAGCTTCTTTTATATATGCATAGTTTATTTTTCTAATGCAGTCTTAATATAGGAATAATTTTAAGGAGACATTTGTGGCTAAATGAGAGAAAAAATAGCTCTCTTGGCTTTGGTAAATATTAATGAGCTTGCAGAAAATCTTGTTACTGAAGTGCGGCACTCTTTTGAGATTTTTCTGCCGTCTTGGCTCTTTGTGGACCCTGCTCTTTTGTTGCAGATTAGCATACTGGTTTGTGTGCTATTGTGAGTTCTGCTTCAGCTCCATTGTGTGTGCTGACAGAAGGCTCACCTTGGTCTATTATCAGGAATGTCTAGGCATCTTAATAATGTATTGGATTTAAGCAAGAAAAAAGCAAATCATTCAGAAATAATTAATCTGAAATTCATTTCAAAGCTTCACCAACAAATGGACAGTCCTCATTTCTTATCATGTGTATATTGTCATCATTAACCAAGTGAAATCCAACTTTTATTAATATTTGAGTGGAAGTTCAGAATTTGAATTATTTATATTAATATTCATACACACATTATATGTATAAAATTATTGTAGCACATGTACAATTCGATTTAGGCACTCCACATCTAAACATTTTTGATAATCATTTTTACTTCATAAGTAATCATTTTTTAATCGTGCTGAGTAACAGAGAACTCTGAAAAGATAATATTTAGATTATTTTTTACCTCAGTGATCATCCTCTAAAACCTGTGTTTTGGGATGGCGTTACTATAAAAATTATGAATTTACCTGTTTGCCGATTTTATTGTACTATACACAATAGTGAAATGTAAGAAGAAACAAACACAGTTCTCTTAATAACAATATAAGAATGGTCAAAATTACCTAAAATAATTTTTAAAAATGAAATCTGCTAAGCCTTTTTAAAACTCTTTATTAGTTCAAGGAGTTGTATGATGCTTAAAGGAAATTATTTGACCAACACTTTCTTTTCAAGAAAGCAATATTTGAGTCTAGTCACAGGGGTCATAAATTCACGCCTAGTTTTTAAAATATAAGCTCATTGAATTAAAAAAATCAAGAAAAATAAAAGTTATTTGAAAACCTCTTTTAGACAAGAAAAAATGCTTTAAGCACTTTCAAGAGTTATTACTAGTTTGTCATTTCACACTCCTTCATCTGCTTTCACAGAAGTTCAATGTACTGAACATTTTTACTGTCGTGAAGAGAGAAAAATGATAGGAGTTCAAGTATATAACAAGAGTGTTTGGAATCACAGACATAGAAGTGTCATTAATCTACTATAAGTCTCTGCTCCAAAATCTTGCTTAAATTTTGTTCACAAGATTTGCTAGGTCCTTTTACAAAACAGGTTTTGGGAGAATTTTTGTCAGTGCCAGTTTTGAGATCATGTTGTAGCTGGGTAATTTTTAGTTGTTTATAAACAGTGTGAACTCAATGAAAAACTACTTCAGTAGTTTGAGAAAGAAGGAGGCAGTTACTGAAAATGATTTCCTAATTTAAGAAATGAAAGTGACTGCTGACAGAAGTTTTAATACTTCAAAAACTGCAGAAATATGAATTTATGGTCATATATAGCCATTTCTCCAAGGTTGTATTTGTGGTGAGTTAGAAAACAAACAGCTATGAAAGTCTAAAAATGCAAACAGGATCAGATGTAGCTTTGATATGATTTGAGAGAGAGAGAGAGAGAGAGAGAGAGAGAATGAGAGACCTAATATAAACTACCATTAATTCACTTCAAAGTATGCTCTACTCAATTCAGTTGCACCATTAAATTTCTACTTTAATTTTTAAAAAGGCTTAAAATTATGGTTGAAATCTGGTAATCTGGACCACAGGCTAGGTACATTGGTTTCATATGCAGTGTACTTAATTTAACCCTGGACATTTATTCTAGGCAAAGTATTGAAGAGAGGAAAGTAGTTCTAAAATATTAAAACTTTACCTTAAAGTTCTAAAGTAATTAAAACTTAATTTTAAAATCTTGGCTTGTATGAAGAAAACCCATTACAAAACCCCCAATTTTTCTTTTTAAACATAGATAAATTCTTCAATACAGTTCAATATGACTTGGCATTTAGAAATTTTATTTAGGTGCAGTTATTTCAATAATGTATAGTAGTAGTGAGACTACTGGTCCTTCTAAGATGTCCACATTTAGTCCCTGAGACCTGTGAATATTGACTGATATGGCCAAAAGGATTTTGCAGTTGTGATTTAAATTAAGAACTTTGAGATGGGAAGATTTTCCTGGGTTATTTGTGTGGGCCCAGTTTAATATTAGGCGTCCTTAAAAGCAGAGAACCTTTTCCCTATTGTACTGAGAGTGAAATATGACCATGTAAAAAAGACATAATAAGATGCAATATTGCCACCTTTGAAGATGGAGGAAGGAGGCTACAAGTCAAAGAATATGGAAAATCCAGAAGCCAGAAAAGGCAAAAAAACAGATTCTCTCTTTAGAGATTCCAGAAAGAAACAGCCTGCCAATATCTCCACTTTAGGCCAGTAAAACTGATTTTGTACTTCTGATCTCCAGAACTAGAAGAGAATAAACTTTTGTTAAGTGACTAAGTTTAGGGAATTGTGTTACATCAGCTATAGTAAACTAATACAGACATATTTAGGATATAAATTGAGGCATAGCTATGTGGGAAGCTACATAGTCATATGACGGATTTTTGATTATTTGAATATAAATCATGTTAGTAAAATCATAGAAGCTATATTTTCAGATATAAACCCATTTACTTCTGTGTTAAATGAATTCAGTTTTTAAACTTGAAATGTCATAGATTATTAAAAATGACCTTACCAGTTTTAAATTTGACCATGTCACTTAACTTTTGCCAGTGGGAAACTATCAAAGATGGCTCGAACAGAGGCTTGAAATTTGCTCTTGTGTTGGACTTGCTGTTTCTTGTGGCTGGAACCCTTTTATTCACAGTCTCAAGAAGTCTCGGCTCGTCTCCTGGAGGATAAGAGATCTTGTAGAGAAGCCTCAGCTAAGACCTCTAGCATGGGAGTGATGCTATCTTAGACCACCAAGCCCCAGACTGGAAGAACTCACTCACAAAATCCACACGATCATAAGAAGTAGTAAGTGTTTCAGTTTGTTTTAAGCCACCAAGTTTGGGGATGATTTGTTTCTCAGAAGTAGATAACTAATACAATCCCTTGACTTTCTCAGCTTGTAGGATACATTTTAGAAATGACTGCTCCTCCTGCATTCATGAAGGGGTAGCGCTTAGATGTCTTCTATTAGATTTCTTTTGAGTCATTTGTAGCCTTTGATTTTCAGGATGCTGAGCTAGAAATTGTATCAGAGACTTCCTGGGCTTCCTGAAATGACTAAAATTGACCTGACTTGGACTTTTCAGCCCCAATTCTTTAATTCTTACCTTCCAAAAAAAGTCTAATTGAAAAGAGATTACCAATACTTTTTTGTTAACTTCATTTATTATTTGTTTGTTTATTATTTATCTATTTATTTATTTGTTTGTTTGTTTGTTTATTATTTATTTACCTCTATTACCAATATTTTTATAAAAGCTTCCTACCTTTTGAATAAACTCTAAATGAAAAACAGAATGTACTTATTGCTAAACACATTCTGTATTTTTGTAGACCTATATGAGTGTGGTAGTGGAAGGGTTAGCTAAGAAAATGTCTTACTTACCTCAATTGAATCAGGAGGTTAAAATCCAAGCTTTGCAAAAGGAAACCATAGACCATTTGGTTCCCATGAAAACTTACTACTAGGAAATTTACTGAAAAAATAAGTCACTCCTGATCTCTTAGAGAGTTGTATATCAATTTCTAGAGCTCTGAAGGATTACAGTTTGAAGACGCCCTGGCCAGACGATCTCTGATGTTCTTTCCCGCTCTAGAATTGCAGCATCATGGCTACTCCCTTCTCATTAGTTAGATGATATTTAGTTCCATGGACTACAGCAAAATTAACTGTCTCCTTTAGGGATGTCTTTATATTCTGAGAAAGGAACACACGTGGTTTGTCTTCTTCTGTAACCACCAGGTTTGCAAGGTCATATTTTTTTTCCAGAGAAGCTGACATGTAAACATCAAAAATGAAAATGATGTTTATTAGCATTTGTTAGTAAAATGAAAAAAAAGATCGTAGTACCTTTTTAAGGGTTTGTTCTGTTTGTTTATTGTCAAATAAATAGTTGGACCTAAAACGGAAAAAATAAATGAAAATTATAACATCCTTATTTGCATTAAAGTAGAAGAAATTACATTTAGTGAACCATGCTGCTTGTATTGGGAAGGTGTCTGTGTCTGTGTATCTGTGTGTCTCTGTGTACAGCCTGTAACATGTTAAGAATATGATAGAAACTAAATTTGCCTCAAGTACTTTATTCTGTTATATTTAGGTATTTGGTAGATAACTGTATTTTTCCTGTCTTCATGCATAATAATAAATCAGATTATCCAGTGCTAAAACTAATTGGAGGCCTTTGGGGAATAATTTTTAAACTACTAAGGCATCAGTGCACTGCTACCCTTGTGTCCTGAAAGAGTT
The DNA here is from genome assembly GCA_030015415.1 of Cynopterus sphinx. Classification (NCBI taxonomy): domain Eukaryota; kingdom Metazoa; phylum Chordata; class Mammalia; order Chiroptera; family Pteropodidae; genus Cynopterus; species Cynopterus sphinx. The sequence continues at coordinate 64,588,824 of CM057389.1, read as the reverse complement.
AATATAGGTTTCAAAAAGAGTCTAATTTACTAGCTAATGGTATCTTTTCATAGGAATTACTTGGCTTTTGTGAAATAGCCTTTTACCTTTCTGCTTTTTGTTAATTCAATTGGATTTTCATCCGTTCTACATTGTTTTATTCTAATTGCAGTCAGTCCCTCATCTTACAAACCATTCTGTTCCAAAAAACTCATTTGTAAGTTGGTTCTTTGGAACTTAGAAGGCACTTTTCAATAGGAAAATATAAAATGCAAATGTTGGGTGTGTTCCCAGAGTAGCCCACAGAAGCCAATTTTTAACCATCATATACCCAATACTAACGCTGCTATCCAGCTGAAACAACATAAGTAGCAGGGCATCCGGGGGTAACATGTCTTTTAATATCCAAGTATGACAGGCCTGTCAGGGGTGAGGACCTTCCTGTATTCATTTCTTTACCCTAAAATGATGTAAAATTAAGACATGGCCCAATCATAATCCAGCAGTAGTGGCTTTCTTTGGGTCAAAAGTTAGGGACAGGGGAGTTGTGTGGTAAGCATCAAGAGAGAGGCTGAGGAGAATGAAGAGTCAGAATTTTTAAAAATTTATTTATTTAAATGAGTTTCAAGTATACAGTACATTGGTTAGTACTGAGTGAAAGAGTCAGAATTTTTATGAGTGGTTAAGGTGTGGTGAGACATTAAGGTAAAAAATAGAGGGAATGGTTGAAAGCTAGGTGAGTGAGTAGGCAAAAACCTAAAGCTAGATTAGGTTTAAAGGCTTCTGCAACCCACACCCCCTTCTTAATACCCTTTCAGGATCACGTACAGATTCAAGTCTACCTAGTCAACATTATTTGGTAAAACAATCCATTTTTTTCTACTATTCCTTTTGCCTCTTGCTGAGGTGGAAGGGAAGAGACTGAGGGAGAACCTTAGGAGAATAAGGGAGGAGATTGCGAATGTAAGACAGAAGAACTCAGGTAGCTGCAAAAAAAGGTTTTCAGTTTTGGTTTACCTCTGTTCCCATCTCTCTCTGTTGGTATAATAGGATAGATTTTGAGAGAAATGAGAAAAGAACGAGTTTGAGGGACTAAAAAGGAGAGAAAGTGAACTCCTAATAGAAGGAATGTCAGTAATGGCTCTCTCCTGCATTTCTGCTAGGACAGTATTCACAGGTCAGTCGTAGGTCAGGCCAGTTGGGTCTTCCTGGATCTGACTTCTCCAGTAATGTTTCTAGAGAATTATCTCAGGAGGAAGGGAAGGGACTGTGAAATGTTTCTATTGAAGAAAGCAGATGACTTTTTAAGGAAACCATTGTCATCTTAGAAATGAGGCTGTGTAACAGGCATACCAGTTATATAACATTCTCATAGACAGGCCTCGGTGAGGCTGTCGTCTGTCTGAGTGCTCTTCTCTGTCTTCATCACCTCGTTAATTTCTACTCATCTCTTGCCATGTAGGTGTTAAATGCTCAAAGACCCTTTCCTAAACATCTCAGTTCAGACTGGGCCAGGCTCTGAGACAGAATCACTCTCACAGTATATTTTACTGCTGCTTTTTTATTATTTTTACTCTGTCACAACAGTAAATAGATAACTCATTTACCACTGGATATAGTGTCTGGTACAGTGGCTGACACTTAGCAGGTGCTCAGTAAATATTTTTATGAACTCTTGAGAAGCAGAAGGTATATATTTTAACATGTCTATGCATAAAGAGATCACTTTTAAAACACATTCAACTATTAAAACAAGTAAAATACAGAGGAGATTTTTCAAAACTGTTAAATAAAATAAATTGACTTAAATATTTTGTTGCTAAGTATAAAAAAGATGGATCCTAAACAGGCTTTATATTATCTCAAGAAGTTTGTCTACTTCTATGTTAAAATTATACCAGTTGTCTACACAATTTCCAAAGTAGTTAGTGCTATTTAACATGAATTATCTTTAGAATTCCAAAGGTGAAGGAGTTGCACCTGGCTTTTCATCGAGCAGTCTGTGGTTCTTAAGCAGGAAGCAGGAATGACTGTTAGAACAGTCAGCATCTCTGAGCTCCATGCCCCATAATGGTCCAGAGAAACAGAAAAGCTGCATACATCCCTAGAAAACTAGGGTGTAGACATTAGACCAATATGGACATTGGTTTTGATTCTAGCCGCTTCATTCATTAATTTATAGGAATTCAGGCTGTTCACAAAGGAACTGTTTGAGCTAGCAACTTTTTTGATTCCATTTATTTGTCTACCTCTTCAGAGCTTGTCTCATATGAATAACACTTGACATAGTGCTACAAACACTACCACAACATTTCAGTGTTTTCCCAGGGATTCTTCATTCTACTTGGGGAGAAATTGAAGTACAGCACAGGCCACATGAAAGTTAAAAATGTTACCATTTTTGTATTTGTATATCATGTATTATGTAATGAAAATGTGCCAAACCCCACACACATTTGTATTTGCCATTAGAGCTTAAATAAGTGTTGTCTTGGCAATGCACTTTGACTTTTTCAGTGCAAGGATGATAGTTTTATATAAATTATTACACTTTAGGTTTTCTAATAAAGGAGAAAGAAGAAAGAAAGAAAGAAAGAAAGAAAGAAAGAAAGAAAGAAAGAAAGAAAGAAAGAAAGAAAGAAAGAAAGAGGAAGGAAGGAAGGAAGGAAGGAAGGAAGGAAGGAAGGAAGGAAGGAAGGAAGGAAGGAAGGAAGGAAGAAGAAAGAAAGAAAGAAAGAAAGAAAGAAAGAAAGAAAGAAAGAAAGAAAGAAAGAAAGAAAGAAAGAAAAAGGAAAGAGAGAATGAGAGAGAGAGAGAGAGAGAGAGAGAGAGAGAGAGAGAGAGAAGAAAGAAAAGAAAAAAGAAAGAAAAGGAAAAAAGAAGGAAAGAAAATGCCCTTCAGAGTCACGTTACCATCTTTCTAAAGAGAATATTATATTTTAAGCATAAAAATCTTTAAAGCTTAATCTACTATATGGTGTAGCTTTGAACTTCAAAAACCTCATAGATAGAAAGTGTGAGGTTTCCAGTCAAAATTAAAAGTAGGTATTTATAACTAAATATGTAATTCAGAAAATTTGAGTAAAAAAACATGAATTCTAAATTGTATGTTTATTCCTTCTCAGATAATGACTCAGGAATATGAATATGTTTTATTTAGTATTAGGTAGGCCTGCAAAAATAGATTGTTAGCATTATTTCTAATCAGGAATAAACATTGATTTTCTAATAGAAAAAAGTATCTTGGTATGACTTTAATTGTGCAACATAATAGAATTTCAAAAATAAGAAATTTTTATAAAAAATATAGGGAGATAGGAGAGGGCAAAGTGAGTGAATGGTATCTAATATATGGTAGCTGAAGGAAACTGGACTTTGGGTAGTAAACACACAATAGAATATACAGATGTCAAATTATAATGTACACCTGAAAATCATATAATTGTATTAACAAATGTTACCCCAATACACTTAATAAAAAATAAAAAAATAAAAAATAAAAAATAAAAATAAAATTTGAATATTTTGTTTGTTTTGTTTACCTCTTAATTTCGCATCATGTGAGTCTAGGTTTATCTACTATCATCAGGAATTGAAGTGTTCTAATTAGTTATTTTATAATTAATAAAAAATGAAAGTATGATAAAATACTTTATCAAAACTGGTAATGTCATCTTTTTAAAATGTTTCATAAATAAAACAAATAACTAATCTGGTTGTTGACACCTACATCTGCTTTTACTTACTCTTTTCATTTTAATATTATAATGATTTAATCACTATACTAGAGTCATGTACAATGTGCAGAAATATTGTTTTCTCTACTAGTGAGGCCTTTGATTAAATAATGGTAAGATTTTATATCACTATAAATGACACTTAAGAGAATTAACTTCCAAATTTTAACTGCACTTTAATTGAGTTTTATATTTATGGAAATAAGCATGACACAAAGAAAAAAAATACACCATTACCTGGAGCAAGCATCCATGAACCCAGCATGGCTCCTTTACCAGGCCTCCCAGTTTCACCCATAACTTCTGTCATTGTTAATATGAACTCTCATAACATGTTGCCTACCCTCTCACATGTTATCTATCATATATATCAGGATTCTCCAACCCGTGGGCTGAAGACTGGTACCTGGCCGTGGCCTATTAGGATCCAGGCCGCACAACAGGTGAGATGCAGGAGAGCTAGCGAAGCTTCATCTGTATTTGCAGCTGCTCCCCACTGCAAGCATCATCACCTCAGCTCCATCTCAGATCATCAGGTATTAGAGTCTCATAGGAGCACCAATCCCTGGTAACAAAATGTTGGAGACCACTGAAATATATCCTTTCTATCTTAGATATTCAGTTTCTTCCTCTTCTTGGGATTGTTCTGTACCCATTAGATCTTTCATGCTTAGGCCTCAGCCATTTAAGACAGACAAGCACATACATTCACGCAACTTCTCTTCCACTACCCTGTGCCTTTCTTTCTCTCCATAGCAAAATCGATCTGCACCGATTAATGACTATCCTTAATCCAGCAGATAGGATTTTAGTCATTGTGTCTACTGTATAATAAAAAATGGCAAAACTTCAAGAGGAAACACTAAGTTACTTAGCTCTTACATTTATGTGTCCGCGGGACCACAGGGCTCTATTCCACTCTCTTTCTCCTGGGGCTCATGGGATAGTGCAGGCATGTCCTACAATGAGAACGGAAGTACAAAAAGGCAAGTAGAATGCTTAGCAATTGCATACCATCAATTCTACCTTTTTTTTTTTTCCCCCAAAGCTAGTGATTTGCCCAAATAAATACAAATGGGAAAATATACTACACCTCTTTTAGTGGGTGAAACTGCAAAGGCAAGTAGTAAACAATGTGGATGCATGGAAGGTAAAGAAATAGGGCAATAACATTATCATGGTAATCTTACATACCTCTGCAGTAGTAATGTGTACTATTGCTTTTTCTAAAATACCCTCTTCCTCTGGTTTCCATGATTAAACATTCTCTTGATTTTCATCTCATTCCTCTGGCCCACCTTATTCAGTCTTTTTTGCCAGTCCTGCTTCCTCAAGACTTGGTTGAAAATCCTTAAGACCTGATACTTCTATCATTTATCTATCATCTATCTATTTATCAAATGATCTATCTATCTATCTATCTATCTATCTATCTATCTATATATCATCTAATATGTAGACATATTTGGTGTCATTCGTGTTCATGGATCCCATTGCCACCAAAATAAAGATGAATCGGGAATGCTTAAATTTCTCTTCGGGGTTCTAGAATCATATCTAACTTCCTGCTTTATAGTTTTTCAAAGGTATCTCACAGACATCTCATATTCAATATTCCTAATATTTCCCTCATTCCACCCCAAACTTAAGTACCATAGCTTAGAGAATGGGACCACATCCATCAAGTTATTCAAGCCAAAAAAACCTAGGAGTCATTCTTAACACTTTTCTTTGATCATTAAACCCTGTTACTTTTACCTAGACCTCTGAAATTTATCTGTCTCTTCCTACTTCTGTGGTTCCTCCTTATTCACATCCACAATCCTCTCTCACTTGATTAATGGCAATAACTTCTGAACTTCATATCTCTTGTCCTCACCTAATCTGTTCTCTGCAGTGCAGCCAGAAAGATCTTGTTGAAAATCAAGTTGAATACTTTTCTCCTTTAAAAATACTTCAGTGACTTCTTATTGAATGGATAGTAAAATAAATGCCAACAGACCTATACATTTTTGTCCATATCTTATCCCATTTCATGCTTAATGTCTTAGTTTGTAGTTTCCCAAAAAGCATAACATGAGATAAGGATTTTGTAGGGCTTTATTTTAGAAAGTGGAGGCAGGAACTAACAATGAAAACGTAAGGAGAATAAACAAGAATGAAAAGCCATTACAAGAGGGCTTTACTGAGGTTACTGCTATATGCAACAGTGGCTTGATTCTACAGGACCTCTGGGAATATGAATAATAGGAACCCAAATTATATGCCTGAGGAATAGGCAGCTAGTTATATGTATCCACTGTCTCCCATCTTTTGAGGGTTGCGTTCATATGTGTTTAGTTCTCCCTGAATTTCAGAGCCGTACTTGCACACATCCTCCATTCTTTGCCTAGTTACTTTCTACTCATCTTTGAGATTCTACTTCGTTCCTATGCCAGAGAACCCTTGCCTCTAAACGAAACAAGTTCATCCAGCCCTCCCGGCTAAACAACATACCTCTACTATATGCTTTAACCATACTATATATCTCCATTGTTGATCACAGTGATGAGTTTGCATTTTGCTATGGGATTATTTTTTTAAATCTTTCCAGCTACTGGACTGCAAGCTTGAGAAGACCTGGGATCATGTCTGCTTTTGATCATCATTGTTTTACTAGCACCAACTCCAGGACCTTGTGCATAAAATATGCTCCATATATTATTATAAATGTATAAGTGTGTGTGTGTGTGCGTGTGTGTGTGCATGCGTGTGTGTGTGTGTGTGTATACATGCATGTGTTTTATAAAGAAAACCTTAGAATTGTCAGGGCATAAATAGATTACTATTAATATCAATAAAGTTATATTTAATTCAAATTTACTTTCTATTTTTATGTATTACTTTCTTCTAGTACTTATACAGGCATATTACACCAGAAGAATTCTGTTTAAAGGAAGTTATATTGAGAAAAAAGGAAAATATAACCCTTAGATTACAGCATCTTGGGTGATATGATAGCTTATAATATCGATAGTATTTTTCCATAGTTATCACTATGCAATTTCTTTAATAAACAGAGATTTTAAGTTAAAACAGAATCACTAGACCCTAGACCACAGCTCTGTACAATCCTGAATTAATCAGTGGAGAAGAGCATCACATTTGGCAGCGATGGCAATTTGAGTACTTGGGTACTTGCGTGCGTGCGTGCGTGCGTGTGTGTGTGTATGCTCTAAAACATTATGTCCAAATCTACATTTTTAATTTCTCAAACTGGGAACTGTAATTTTGTAGTAGAAAACATGTCATGAAAATAAATCAGAGTTTTTAATCTCTGGCTTTGTGCTGATTTAAGATAATAACAGCCAAAAAGGGAATAAGAGGGCAGGTAGAAATCCACAAAAATTATTCTCAATGAAAACACTTCAATAAAAGATCAGCTATCAATAGTAAGTTATAGATATTCCATACATACTTTCTATATTTCTAATTATCATGTTACACTTCAAATCATCCAGCATTACTTGGCATTATCAAAATGCAGATAATTTATTTGAAAATATTCATCATATGCTGAACCTTTTTTCAATTTCATAGAACAGAAGTCAGGGCAGTACTCTTGTAATTCATCTTAAAACTTCAGCCACAGCAAGATGAATTATTGTGAAAGGATTATTAAGATAATAGATTATGAACGTAGGTGTATCAGTGTCAATTAGTGGTTGCTTATGTTCACTTTCTCTAATTTGGGGAACGTGGAGAGTAGAATATTTAATGTCTAGTTGGCTTATTGTTTATTTGTATCTAGTAGTTGTCACTATTATGCACAGAGCTATAAATTGAAAATGGCATGTAAACCCATGCACTGAATACTTTGGGGCTCTAAAATAATTTCCCCAAGAATACTCTGCCCAATAGAGCAAGTATTGTGAAAAATATTTTCTTTGACTTATTGTACATTTGAAATCAGGTAACTTCTGTCATTCTAGAATCCATAAACCCACTCATATGAGGCATTTTTAGATAAAGTTGATTATTTTAAGGGATGCCAAGAAAATGGTGAAATAATATGAACTTAAATCATAGTTTTTGTTGAGTTGAACACACAACAGACCAAATTTCCTGGATTTTCTTTTTGTAGATACAAGTACTATGGTGATTTTAAGACCTCATGACCCTAAAAATAGCTTACAGTAAGCAAAGACAAAGTCCTCTTTGTCCTGAGAGAATGTTGGCTTACTTCTCAGCTGACAGTTGCTCAGCAATCAAGGCATAGATTCATCTTTCAATTTCTGTGTCTGAGGTCATTTTTCAGAATTGGGACACATGGAGGAAGGAATCAGAGTAATGTGTGCTAGAGCCGAGACCCCATCAGAAAAGGAGAATTCACTCTCTCCTGCTGCTGTCACCACTAGAGCTTTGGGCCATTTCAAATGAGATCACCTCAGCCATGTTCTCACCATTTCTGATGATGTTACTTCAGCCACATTCTCAGTGACATTAAAATTTGATGAATAAAGCTCAGTAAATTTAGAAACTGTAATTTATAGTCTTATGTACCATGAAAAGAAGACTTAGTTTTTTAAAGGCTTACTTGGATTGCTTTTTGATAGGGTCAAAATTTAGTACAAAGTCTGTTATACAAGCATTATTAATAAAATGAATGTGAGAATCTCAAAATTGTTAATAGTGAGAGCACAAGTATTCATTGTATTATTCTTTATACTATTCTGTGTCTTTTTTCTTTGAAGAGAAAACAGTTAGAATCTTTGAGGCTTCTGAGTCATGTATGAAATTCTATGTATGAAATTAAGATGAAATAAACATTCTATTGATAGGAAAAACCTAAAAAAAACAAGATTATCCATATTCTAAACATGATATTTGTTATATATTATAACCAGTTTACCTGATTTTGTTTAACTGAGATTTTTTTTTATCTTTTTATAATGGTCTCTTAAGACTTACTAGCATCTTGGACCATTGGGAAGGCTTAATTGCATTAATTCATTTGGTTTCTAAATGCATTGTCCTCGTCCTTGCCACTCTCCTAGTGTCATATAGGGATTTTCTATGTCTTTACAATAAAATCAAGGATCTTAATGAGACTGTCATGGCCCTGTCATGGTTTGGCCTCTACCTGAGTCATCTCCTACCTCCTTATTGCTCACTAAGTTTCAGCCACCTTGGCTTTCATCGTTTCCTTAAATATATCAAGATATTTCCTACTTCAGGGTCCTGCTACTTTCTGTCGTTTCTTCCTAGGTTACTCTGCATACTTGACTCCTTCTTCTGGTGAAGCTTAAGCATATCTTCTCCTCAAAGTGGCCTTGTCTCACCACTTATTCAAATTCTACACCCCACTTATTCTCACAGCATCTATTCATTGTCTTTACTGTGTTTAGTAAAGTCTATGGTTTTTAAAAATGCACTGACCTTTCCTTTAGGTTATGAGTTTCACAACCTTCGCTCTTGTTTATTCATTATATTCTTGACACTCATAATTTGCTTGGTATATAGTAGGTGATCACAAAAATTATGGCTTAATTTCAACTATAACATGGAAGCCTGTCAAGTTCCTTCACGGTTCATGACTGACACATATCCCCAATCTTGATGTGATGATGCTTTAGTCTATGCTACCAACATTATGAAAACAATTCTAACAATTGTAACAAGAACAAAAATATATTGTTTAAAATCTGAATCCTGACAATATTATACTGTTTTATATATTTATTGCAAAAGTTGACATTTTTAATTAAATATTTGAAAGAAAATGGAAGTTCTTTTTTGTAGTTTGGTTTTCTTCATTTACTATTCTCATGATGGAGATAAAGGAGTAATAAAAAATTTTAAGACAACTTAGAAAATGAGTAGTACAGTCAGAATTTTAAAAAGAAATTTCTTTCAGTGATAATACATTAAAACATTATTATTTATTATTCAAATAATAAATACTAAATGAAATAATATTAAATAAAAATATTAAAACTTAATTATTTATCATTATTTATTATTTTTTACTTCCGTGTAGCAAATTGAAAAACAAAACAAAATGAAAAAGCACTTTTAGATAACTTTGAGCTTCAAATCCATAATACTCTGAAATGTACCAAGGGAAATTAGAATAGTAAACCTCATTTAGTTTCAAGAGATTACAAAGCACCAATTTGAACAATGACGTTATTTTCTTGGGTAGATTTCTCATTAAAGAAAATAGTTCCAATATGGCTCTTTCTAAAAGGCTGAATATAAACTCTGCTGATTTCATATTTATTCAAAGAGAAAAATAAGCATAGAAATTTGTTTTCTAGTGCCTCATTTGTTTAACCAACAGATTATTGTACCACTGGATTTATATAGTATTGTTACTCATTTCAGTAAATATTTATAATATCATTATCTATATTAGGATAATACCAATGCTTGTTTATTGTATAAAGCAGGAGTAATCTGCATAGATTGTCAATGGCAATTTTATATCCAGAATGCCTCTCTGACCTTCAGTGCTTATTAAAACATGCAGTCCCATATTTCCCCAGCCAATAAGTAGTTGAATCCAGGCATGTGAATTTGGAGATGTTCAGTACATTTCAAAACATGGACTGGGAATGAATATTTATATAAGATTGACTGAAAGATAATTAGTTCATATATTATCAAAAATAATCTAAAGCAGTTTATGACTATGTCCACTGGGGTACCCATTCCCTGGACAGCACTTTGATAGCCTGTCATGAGCTGGTTTTATCCAACTAAGCTTTGGGCTGTTTCCACTTACTTGTGTGGAGAATATCTATTCTCATCACTATGGATCCCACCATTAGGATTATTCTAGAAATATCATTACAGATCTCTCTAGGATTTCAGTATCAGAAATAGTTGTTCTTATCCTTAGATGAGTACTATTATATTAGTTTTTACTTTATAAACATTGTGAATCTTATAATTGATCATTTTTCCTCTCTTTAGTTTGGCTTCTAGAACTCTAAGAACCAAAACTGAGAGCTCATAGTTAGACCCAATATTTCATGGTGTGTTTCTATACATGAATCTACCTAGTCTATCTTGCTTTTCTTCTTATTTTCTCTTTTTCTTGCTCATATTTAGTTTTATGTAACCTGCTTTCTGCTAAGCTAACTTGAATTCCTTTTTGAAATTAAATAGGTTATGAATATGTTATTTACCATATAGATTGCTCCCCTGGCTCATTGTAATTTTCAAGTCATTAGAACAGATATGAATTTATAAATCATTTTTGATATGCTATTTGGCATATCAAAAGTAGACTTTGGGAAGTCTCGTACTCTTAATATGTTTTTGTATCTTATATTTGAGTTAATTTTCTTAAACATTTCAACAGAAAAGAGGAAGAACAAAAAATAAAAGTGGATTGATAGTTCTGAGGTAACTGGACCAGATCTAAGGAAGAAGAAAGCATCTGACTAAGGGAAAGTTTGTGAATAACAGGGAATTTCTAAGGTGGCACCAAATGAGCCACAAAGAACTGAAGTCATGAAGGGTGAGGAAGGTTTATGTATTTCACAGAACCCCTAAGGGGAAATTAATGAGAGATTTGAGAGATTTTAAGAATACAAGTATTTGTTAGCGTAACTGATCTAGAAGGAAAATTAATTAATGTCTTAGAAAAGGATCTTGTCTATGGCCGTGCCACCCTGAACAAGCCCGATTCCATCTGATCTTGGAAGCAAACCAGAGTCGGGCCTGGTTAGTACTTGAATAAAAGACTACCTAGGAAGATCAGGTGCTGTTGGTGGAAAATATAAAAAATAAAAAATAAGGGATTGTAAGTTAATAAGGTCCTTGCAATCTGTGAAGTCAACCAAGGGTTGCCTTGCCTAAAAAAAAAAAAAAAAGAAAAGAAAAGAAAAGAAAAGGATCTCTAATGTTTAGTTACATATTCCATGTCATCATTTGCATAACAATATCATAATATGCTTTAATTTTTCTCACTTTCCAATATACAAAGATGTTATATTAAAAAGGTATATTTCTAAATTATTTAGAGCACAGAATTCATTTTCATGAACAATCGATTTTCTAAATGGACTGGAATCTTAGGTTAGCCCCCAAAATTTGTTTCATCCATAGTGTAGAAGAAATAACATTAATTTACAGGGAAAAATAGGAGAAAATAATATTTTATATCTTAAAATAGAAAAAAATTGACCAACAATTATCATTTTTCAGTTTTGAAGCTTAGGATAAAGATGGTATAATTAGAAGACTGAGATGTAGATATAGAGGTTCATGTAGATTGGAGAGAAATTGCGGCTTTACTTAAAGGGAATAGGATTTATTGCACTACACAATTTCACTTTATAATATATGAGTTTTTCCTTCTTTTTTCAATATAGATTAGTGGCAAATACTCTCCATTAATGAATGTAATTAAAGTACTGTTTGATTTAAAAATAGAATAAATAACAGAAAAGAGGAAGAGCAAAAGATAAAGTGGATTGATCTTTCTGAGATAATTTGGACAAAAGCTAAGGCAGAAGAAAGCACCTGATTAAGGGAAAGTTTGTGAATAAGAGAGAATTTCTGATGTGGCACCAAATGAGCCATAAAGTACTAAAGTCATGAAGGGTGTGGAGGATTCATGTATTACACAGAGCCCCTAAGGGAAAGTAAGAACTTCTGAGAAAGGGATATTGGATCACTCAGATCCCCATGTTACCAGTCCAGTCGGGGCAGGGTAGAGTGATGGCAAGGAGGGATCCTGAGCAGATGGCAGTTTCTTTATTTCAAGGTGTTGGCAATTTGGGTGTTTACAATCTTGTAAGTTCTTGCGATTTTAAGATTGTAACTCTAACATACTGTGGGGTTAGCTAGTGTTATAAGTGTACAGAAATGATTCAAAATTGTAATTGAAGTGTGAAGTACTGAGCCTGGGCCCAGATGCATAATAATTAATTAATGTTAGTTCTTATTATTTGTTGGCATTTATTACAATATCAGTGGAAATTCTTCATACTCATGTTTGTTATTACTAACATTGTCTTCTAAATCAAGAGTTACACGCATTTTAAAACAAAATGCAGTATATTACTCCTTAATCCCTCGACCTCAGTTCCATTTGGGAGGGACATCATCTCCTCACATGCTGCATCCTTCAGGCCGATTGATTCTCTTTGTCCTTCTGTCCTGTGAATCACTCAGAGTTCTCTTCTATCCTTCCTTCATGATGAACATATGCCCTTTATGTTTTGTACTTTTCTTCTCCTCTGTTTACTACCTAACAACTAGAAACTATGTCTTCATTCATTATCATCACCTTATTACTACTAATTTACAATCTCAGCTATTCAACATTGAGCTCTGTTTATTCAACTCAACCAAAACTACTGTTATTGAAAGAACAAAGATAGCCTTTGAGCAAATTTTCACTGTCTTCTCTGTACTTATTGTCTGGATTCCTTTGCAGTATAGACTGTTAGCTGCAGTCTTCTTGAAACTCCTCCTCATTGTTTCTGATACCTCCTCGTCTCACAACTTAGACTGTTGAAATCTTACACTTTCAAACTCCATTTCAGATGCTTCCTTCTCCATGGGACCTTTTTTGATTTTCCCAGCTGTCCTCATATCATTTTGTCTCTGCCTCTGTTGGACAGCCTGCTTTTTTTCTTTGTATTTATAGTTATTTGGGTATTGTTAAGCTCTCTGCCCTGGATGCTAACAACGGGGTTCTTGAAAATAGGAAATTTTGTATAACTGTGAAAACCATTCAGCAAGTAAAGTCCAATAAATGTTTGCTGGGGGCTTGACTTTCTTTTTATATACAATCTATTGAAACTTTCCCATTGCTGCAATCATCAATAGTTGAATCATGATATCTATTTCTGAGGTAAAAATGTTTAAAAAGTGACACATTACTCATATAATTCCCAGCATCATACTTATGCTAGTGACCCTACTCCATTTTTGGTGAATACTCAAAATTTTATACATTTTTTTTTCAGTAAGTTTACTGTCCCACCATCCGAAGTAGTTCTCACCTAAACTTGTTTCTTTATTTCCAAGATTCTCATTGTTTCAGCTCATTGATGTGCTAGATTAAACCTGAGTGCTGAATTGTGATATTGCTCTACATTCCTTAGGTTCCTCCTCTTCTAAAGTAGTTTTTTCTGTGACTGCTTTTTAAGGCCACTGATCTAAAATGAAGTATTATTTTGAGAGAGCTGTAGATGAGCTTATTTTGAAAATATACTGGTTGCCCTTGAGTCTAAGGTGCCCCTTTATAGTGCACACCCACACAAACCCAGATGCTCTTTATAATTTACAAGCATTTGGGCTACGATGTATTAGAAGGAAGTTTTACCCACAGTGAAGACACATCAGTACATACTTAGATATCCTATCATTGGTAAATTTCCTCAGTGTGAATCTGTGTTCCCCCAAATTTATTTCCATTCCATAGTAGGTAGATCTATGTGACATCTCTGAACATGGCCTCTGCTGGTAGATGTAACTCAGATCTGTTCTCTTCTCTTTCAAGGCCTTAGGAGGTTAACATTTGTTCCTACTGATGAGGCTGCTCACTTCATTGCCTGGTACCTTTATTACCTCTGAAAGGTATCCAAAGCCTTCCCCAAGAGTGACTGACAGTTTCTTCCATGCCTGTCAGAGACTGTGTAGCACTTTTATCACAATCCTCCACTCAGGGCATCATGTAACACATCAGGGATTCCCTACTCTTGAACTTATCTGTTCTCAAGTGTCTGTAGAAGCTGAAAACACTTAACCAGAAGTGGGGTCATGTTGTCTCTTCACAGAGTGACAGATTCTTTCTTCTTCATCTGTTCTTTTGAAATAGAGAAGAGCTAGTGGAAATTTATAGGATGACTAATAATAAAAAAAATTAAACCAAGTTAAGACACATACACAGGCACCCATCTACCCTGACATCTTTTAAATTTTTTGATTAGAGGGTAGGACATTCACTCACACAGTACATGTTTCGTGGGTGCCTACTGAAGGTAAGCTCTGTAGTAGTCTCTGGTGATGCATTGTCCATGTTGGTATGGAATCTGGCCTATTAAATGACACACAGACAGCTGAACAAACTACAGAATGTTGTGGAAAATGCAATTACAAAGGAGAGCAGAAAAAGTAACAACCCCTTATTCAGAACTTCACCTATACCACTCATTTACTTATAGCTTTTATTTCAAAAACTGTTTTTATATTTAAAATGGTGTGTGTGTGTGTGTGTGTGTGTGTGTGTGTGTGTGTGTGTGTACCCTGAAGAGTGTAGTAGTTATGGATTTTTCTTATGGGCAGTCAGCCAGCTCTGTAGAAGGAATGCCATGTATGCTCTTAGTAATGAGTGCCTGCCTGCCCATTACACTTCCCTCATGTAGAGTGGCATCCCTAAGTAATTTTTTAAATCTGCTGTGATCCTTCTGTCTGTCATTACTTCTGCTCTGGTGTGCAATTTTGATCACTTTTGCTGAAAAAAAAATCTAAGTGGTTTTCTCAGAAGGACAACAAGTAAACACTGGGTGGTAAAAGGCAAGTTTTATGGAAGCTGCAGAAAGAAAAAAGAGGGTGAATCTCAAAAAGCAATTAGATATTTATGACATAGAGGGATATTGTAAAACTCACTGCAGCCTGTAGACAATAGCTAGAAAAAGAAAGAAGCTATTGTTGAGGCATATCTTAACTTCAGCAGAAATGGGGAAAAAAGAAAAAGTGATTGCTCATACTTGATGCTGAGAAGACATATTCATAAAGATTGTGCTCCAAGGACCCTGCATAGGACAGATTAGTTCTACCATTTCAAGGAACTTGTTCTTTAAACTAAATGCTGTATTCATTCATCAGTCCAGATGAGGATAAAATAATCAATGCAAAGGAAAGCAAGATCACTTTTCCTTTTGTGTTCTCATATATTCAAAATAATTTTCAACTCCATTACAAGCATAGTTTTGAATAATACTGATTATATTAGCTTACCTGGACTGTAAATGATACCTAAATATTTCCCGCTAAGTCATTGATATAGCCACTAACTATATAACAAACGCAGTAGGCATGGTCAAGAATTATCCAGAATTAGCACGGAAACATTGATTTATAAAACACTAGCTGGAACCAATTGTGTATAAGTTGAAGGAAATGAAAATGAAATATTGAGAGGAACTTTAAAACACAAATGAGAAAGTAATACCCCTTAGTTAAGAAATCTTGGCAGATGAAAGATACTAAGTGTCAATAGGCTTGAATGCAGAATATACATAAAATGAGAAGGGGGACTGATTTCTCAATTCACCATTTATTTCTTGCTGTGCTTTCCAGAATCTGCTCAATCTTACTATACCTCAGTTGCCTCTTTAATTAATTTGGAGTAACCCTACCTGTCTGACTTACCTCCTGAGGTTGCTGAGAGTACCCAAAGGGATAATGTTTGTTAATGTTTCCTAATAATTTAGGAATTCATAATAGTTTGATTTTTTTGTTTTTATATGGAATTCTAAAAACTTAGCTAGATATGAACCTTTTCTCTTTTAAGAGAGCATTTTATTGCATGTTTAACCGGGTGAATAGCCATCAAGATCAGAGAATACCAGTGACAGTAACTTTTTGATCAACGTCCCCTGAGGAGTACCTTGAACTTTTTTCTCTAAAAGAAGGAAGTGAAAGTGTCGGTACCTTTTATGTTGTGTAATTCAAGAAAATAATAAAAGGATGTTTGAGTTTGATTGGCATGAGGAGACAGAATTTAAGCTAGTTTTTAACCTATTACTAATAGGCCTTAGACCTCATTTTAGAATGACCTTTTGTTAGAATATGAAGTGGTGCCCTTAAGACCTAAGCACTGATGAACTTACTAAAGAGATATGTTTCTGCCATTGGAAATCTTCCCTCTCAGTGCAATTAGAAAGTGAAAATCTCATTCAGGGTGGCTGGTCATCCTTCATGTGACATAAATATTAAATAGAACTGGTTGTTTGCTGAGGGTTTTCTTTGAGTTCCTTAGTACAGTGATCCCCAGCCTTTTTGGCACCAGGAATCAAGTACTCCTATGGCATTCTAATGCGTGATTATCTGAGGTGGAGGTTAGGTGGTGATGTTAGCACTGGGGAGCAGCTGCAAAATACAAATGAAGCCTCCCTTGCTCACTGCTCTCTCCTCCTGCTGTGTGACCTGGATCCTAACAGGCCACAGACCTGTACTAGTCCTCAGAGGCCCAGGCGTTGGGGACCTCGGCCTTAGTGTAAAGAGGTTGTTCCCATAGAATATTTTCTGGTAGTGCACTTCATTTCCTTACCCAGCTGTGACAGAACCTTTTCTGTCTTGGCAAGAAAGAAATTTACGCTTCACTTATTTACTTTTGGCAAAACAGTTCCTGTTTTAACACCTATTTGAAAGTGTAAAAACATTTTGTTGTTTTTGTTGAGGATTGGATGAATTATTCATATAATTTTTCTGCTTTAAACCAGAACAATGATGCATCATTTTTAAAATACCTGTCGGACAAGGTTTCAGTTTTAACTTTTACTTCCTGGTTCAGTATTATGCAAGATCAAGTCACTGTGTTTGTATGAGAGTCAAAACGCTCAAAGTGATTTTGGGTTCTGTTTGACTTCTTCACCATAAAATATTTTTTTTCTTTCCATTTTAGAGCAATCTTACACCTACACCTTGTTTGAGGTCACTTTTTTTGATACCCATTAGTAGCCCATAAGAAAGAGCACATGATAGAGCATTTTTGGAATGCAGTGTGCCATGTGTCAAAGCCTATAAATCTTTTATTCCCCGCAATTTATCTGAAGCACGGACAAAACTATTGACTATAAGAAACAATCAGCATTCTTAATAATGGAAAAAACCCAGAAACTAATTTAACTTCCAACCTAAGGTATAAGAAAATTTCTAAAGATTTGTAAGTAGTATACATTGAAAGTGATGCTATAAAGATTATGTTTATTGACATGAAAATCATACCTCTAAATAAAAGAATCAGATTATAAACAACATGAATGGCATGATTTGATTTTGGTTTAAAATATACATTATCTGTTTATATTATTAAAAGTGCATAGAAATGATCTGAAAGGACACACCAAGTTGACAATGTTTATCTCTGATAGTGAAACTATAGATGATATTTATGTTTTTTGTCTGTTTATTGCTTATTTGCATTTTTGATGAGTCCATTGTGAACATTTCTTATTTGTATCATAAAATGTAAGAAAAAATATTTAGAATGATACACAAATCTTCAAATAAGGGACTACAGGAGAGGAAGGTGGTAGAAATTGACTGTAGTTGGTTTATCCTGATTTTAGGATTTCTCTTTTCAGCTTAGGGAGAAAAAACATGAAAGTTAAGCCTTAAAATCTAAGTCTACAAACTGTGATTGTACTGCATGTGTTTAAGGTTCAAATATTTTTGTGGATTCACACTTTTTTATTGACTGATTCTATATCTTCACTCTAATTTTTCCATTGGTTTGCTAAACAATTACAGATGATGTTCACTTCTAGATATTTCATTATTAAGTCTGTGTTCATAAAATAATAATTAAATGCATTGGTTGTTGACCATGTTCCAGCCTGTTTGAAATACTTTGCATAGATTTACTTACCTGATTATCATAATACCTTATGAGATAGGTATTATTATTTTCCCCATTTTACAGAGGAAGAAACTGAAGCCGAGGGACTGTGAGTTTTTGTTGAAAAGGCTATAACCTTTTGCTAGATCTAGGATTCAGGTCAAACAAGTTTACTCCAGAGACATAGATATGTGTCACATGTATTATTGTCTCATATTTACCAAAGATGAGATCACCCACTTAAATTAAAACAAAACTTCAAAACACCATATCAGTCTATTATTCCTGGAAGTATAAAGTCGACAATATGTTTTTTTAATTGAAGAAAAAACATTCCAAAAGTGTTTTATTTTCACAAATAACAGAAAGAGATTTAGAAATTTATACTCTTTTTACATGTGATACATGTAAAATACTTTGTGCCACCAATTAATTCAATATTTATTTTTTTGGTATATTTATTTCATCTCCATTTTAGGGTAAGTAATTTTTGTGTGTGCATGCAACTCATAAAATAACTAGTACCTACAAACTCTACATGTTTTCAAAGGTTCAGTTCATTATCACCTTACATCTTGTTTTTAGGAAGTACAGTTATCAAAATAATCTCAAGTTTATACTTTTATTACTTAATGTCGAAGTTTAAGCATTAGGAAAAGAAATTTAATGCTTACAAAGATCTTATTGTGCATAACCTTTAAAAACTACTTGACATCATAGAAGGAGACAACAAATTTTTTTACACTTTAATGGTAAATTATATTAATTATCATCACGCCAATTTCTTTCCATAGGTATTAAACTGTATTTTTCCCTTTTGTCATTTTCTCTTTCCACATATGTATCTTTTTATTATGGCCACATTTTTTCCCCTTTCCTTTTATCTTTTATAAAATCCCTTTTATTTTTCTCCTTCTAGTAGTTTCTTTTTATTCATAATAATAATAATATAGATAGAGAAGATATATGCAAAATATTTGCTTCTAAAGATTTTTTAAAAATAGCAGTACTTGTCACAGTGAGTGAATAATATTTTCTGAGAATAAAAATAGAGAGGCTATGCCAGAACTCCCAAAATGACATAAAATGGAGAAATAGCTTTAATCAGGAAGGATTATATTTAAGTTACTGGTAACAGAAAAAGTGACTAAAAAATGACTTAAACAATTTTTTTTCCTTCATATAACAGTTCAACGGTAGACACTTTCTGGTGTTGCTTCAGCAGCTCAATGATGTTAGGGCCAAGGTCAGTATGATTCTCTTGACCTTTCCCTCCAAGTGGAAAGCTGATTGTTTCAGCCTCAGACATTCAGGGTGGGATGAAAGAAACCATTTTATAGGAAAGCAAAATGTTCCTAGAAATCCTCGGCAAATTTTGGTGTGCACTTTGTTGCCACAATTGTTCTTCTATGGTTAATTCAGGTTACATGGAGCTGAAAGTGTAATTTTACCACTAAAAATTTCCACCTGAATAATAAATAAAGCTTCTCTTAATAGAAAGGGAAAATGAATATTGGATAGACTTATTAGTTTATATGTTTTTGCTCTAGTGGTTTGAAATAACAAACATTTACTACCTCACTGTTTCTGTAGATCAAGAATTTAGGAGTGACTTGGCTAGGTGGCCCTGGCTCAAGTGTTATAGTCAGGAAGTCAGCAGGAGTTGCAGGCATCTGAAGGCTGGACTACAGGGCTAGGGGATCCACCTCTGTGATGGCTCACTCACTGTCATCAGGATGCCCTGGCTTCTTAGTAGACTTCTTAGGAGACTTCTAGTAGACTGTTCTACAATAAAGTTTCAATTCAATTAAAAAGAAATCTTTTGTCTGAGTATGCCTCAAGTGAAATGTGGTTTTGTAAGACAACTCACCAAATTGATAAACTCAAATTGGAACTCCTCTAATATACAGTTGAATTCATTGTGCAATAAACTGAAATTAAGTTTGGTACCTATATTAATTTGTTAGGGTTGCCATAATAAAGTACCACAAACTGGGTGGCTTAAAATCCTAACCCCCAGGCTGTGGACAGGTACCAGACCATGGCCTGTTAGGAACCAGGCCACGCAGCAGGAGGTGAGCAGCGGGCAAAAGAGGGAAGCTTCATCTGTGTTTGCGGCCACTTCCCAGCGCTAGCATCACTGCCTCAGCTCCACCTCAGATCATCAGGCATTAGATTCTCATAGGAGCACCAGTCTCTGGTTTCAAAAAGATTGAAGACTGCTGGGCCTTAAATGGAAATTTGTCTTCCTCGTATTAACATGGACACTAATCAAGGCGTGCTTATGTGATTGATGTAACTACACTTATTTCTGTGCCAAACATTCTAATGTTTTTTAATATGCATCAGTGAGGAACCAAAGAACCATCAGCCAATAAAGAAGCATATTTAGTTTCTTTTTAAGATAAATCTTATTGGTCTAATTAAATAGGATTTTTATAGACTCTACATGTCATCTTCACAACATAAAATTACTTGATCATGTTTATAACCCAAGGTTATAGTTTTGTTTAGTATAGTTAACATTATCATGGAAGAATAACCTTTACAGTCCTTGGAAATAAAATATTAGTGCACAACTTAAAGGAAATAAGGTAGCATGAAAAAGCATCAGATCATATGTATGTATGCTTTTTAGGAAACTGAACTTAGAACATCTAAACTCCTAGGGCATACTTGCCAGTGAATGATTTTTTCCTCAACAGTGCTCTGTAGCTTTTTAGAAATTTGCCAACAGGGTGATGGTATTCCTTAATACTCTGCTGGTCTGCTAGAAGTGCCAGAGCTCAGGATATCTGCTTTTTAATTGCCATGTTCAAGGTCTAATTATTTTCTCTGTATTAGGACAAGATAACTGTAATGAGGAAATAAAATCATTAAACATCATTGAAGACTCTGTAAAGGGAACAGAGTCTTCTTTAATTCTGCTGTGAATTAGCTTCCTGAGCATAGCTGTGGGCATGGCAAATTTCTATTTGAACATTCTCTTCTCAGTTCTTTGGGAGGTCACATAAAAATAAAAAGGAGATTGCAGTACTTGTAGTTTTTAAAGAAGAGGGAAGACAATGATTAAAAGGCCATTACACATAGACTTGTAGACCATTGATAGTTAAGAGCTATTCACCTCAAAGTGTTCTATAAATGAGTAACATAATATGCAGGTCAAGCTACACATAGGATGAAAGTTGTCATTTTGACTAAGTGGCCTAGAAATATGTGGTGCTGGACAGACTTCTCACTTTTTGAATCCTCAGAATTTAGACTCTCAAATTTCATTAAAATCTATTTTGCTTCTTTACAAGTTATTTGTTATACTGCTGTTCATAATTATATTTTTTTCTGGAATTCTCAGCTATTTCAGAAAACTCCCACATGACCAAACTTTCAGAAGTAGGGTTTACTACTGTACTATTAGAAGACTAAGAAGTCACAAACTTTTGATTCTGTGAGGGTACGTGTGAGTAAATGTATGTGAATATAATTCATGATATTACTATACCATATGTTAAATAAATTGCATGTGTACGTGCTTATGTGTATGGATTTATCACTCATGAAAAGTACAACACAGAGCAGAGATTGAACTAAGTGCTTTTCATACATTATCTCATTTATCTTTCTAATAATTCTCTGATGAAGGAATGTATTTTGAACATTTATTAGGTAAAAGATGGGGCTTGGTAAGTGGCTTAGCTGGGATTTGACCAGAGGATTGCTGTTCTCTAAAGACCATTATGTTAAGTTCATAGTGACCACACTCTTCCTCTTCACTACAAAAAAATTCTCCATCAATTTACTGATGTTGAGTACAAATAATTTTACATAGGTCTACAAGGAAAAAACATTGGACTTCTCCGAGAATTCAGAAAACACATACCCTCATACTGACCTTTGTAAATTCTAAAAGCAAGCAGGCGATTGGATTACTTCTGTGATCAATCACCTTGATAATTCCAATAGGCAAATTGTAGTCACAATGAGTCCCTGGCACCCATCCAGCCTGGCAGCCTTGACATTGGACTCTGTGGAACTGAACCACATGTGTGTGGGCGGGAGTAGAGCCGGATGTGGCCATGCTGCTAAACAGTCAGTACTTCACAGACTGACTGAAGAACAAGGCTGAACGAACCTGAACCCACAGAAGGAAAGTGAAGGCCAGAGGAACAAGCCACTGTCGTCTCACACAGCAGTGAGGAGGGTTTTTCCTGGAGCCAAAGAATAAGCTCACGGAAGCCCACAATCTAGATTCAGGGGTATCACAAATCACCAGTGTAAGTGATCATCCACATCTTGGGTCTTCCAACAACTTGGGATGAGTCACTTAACCTGTTTGAGGTGAGTTTCCACACCTGTGAAATGGAAATTACAGTGTTTCTCATAGGGTGGTAGGTAAGGATAAATGAGATCATGTTTATGAAGATGTCTCTATACAGTGCCTCGCCCATACAGACATAAAAGTTCTAGTAAAAGTAGTGCTAGTAGTAGGAGTAGTAGTAGTAATAGTAGTAATAATAATAATGTCATTGTAGCCATATATGTTAGGGATATTTTGGCCTAGTTGTTCTTAACGAACTGTTTCAGATTTGTCACTGGAGTCTGTCTTAGTTAATTTGAGATATTATCAGAAAAATGCCACAGTCTGGGTGAAAACTACAGAAATTTCTTACAGATATGGAGTCTGGAAAGTACAAGATTAAGGCGTCAACATATTTGATGTCTGACAAGGACCCACTTCCAAGTTCATAGACAGCTACCTTTTCACTGTGTCCTCGTGTGATAGAAGGGGCAAGGGTACTCTCTGGGGTCTCTTTTAATAAGGACATTTATCTCATTTCTGTGGATTCCACCTTCAAGATCTAATCACTTTCCAAGGGCCCCACCTCCAAATACCAAAACATTGGGAATTAGGTTTCAACATATGAACTTGATGAAGGATAAGGGGCACAAATAGTCTACAGAAGAATCTCTGCTTGAACTTGTGATCTTGCTGACTTGATGAACCAGTTAGATTTCTCCCGACAATTTGGACATTTTTTTTTATCTTTTTCCTAGATCTTTTTAGAGATGAGCATACATTTCTATAACCATTTACAATTTTAAAAACTTTATTGAGTATATATATATATATATATATATATATATATATATACACACACATATATATATACATATGTATGTATATATGTATGTTATACATACATACATATATACATACATACATATATCAGGCATAGGGCTTGATGAATGGTTTTGTAACCAGTACCCAATCAAGAAACAGAACATTTCCTCAGTCCCTACATCATGCCTCGAGGGAGTGTTTCCTTAGCTCCAATAGGTTAGTTTTGCCTGTTTTTGAAATATATGAAATTAGAGCCATATAATTTGTATATGCCTATATCTCAGTTCTTTCACCCAATATTAAGTCTGTGAGTTTCATCCATATTTTAGATGTAGCAATGCTTTTTAAAAAATGCTGTTTAATATTCTATTATGTGAATATACCACACTTTTTTTTAATTTTCTTTTTGATACACATTTGGGTAGTTTACAGTTTGGGGACCACACTTCTTTCCCACATTAATCCTCAAACCATGCCAGTTATGTTTTTTCACCATTCTTTTTTTCACAGATCAGACCCAGAGATGCTGAGTAACTTGTCCAAGTTCCCAAAGTTTGCAAATAACAGAGCCACTCTCAGATCCACATTTTAATTCTTTACTGTCTCGTGTTGCCAGAGACACATAAAAAGAATTACCATGTTTTAGCAATAAACAGCAGGGAAACTATTAAAAAAAAAAGGTTCTATATTCTTGTGCATGCCTTTCAGTGTAGAAATAGATATATTCCTGCTGGATATTTACCTAAGTTTTAGATTGCTAGGTCATAGGATATGCATATTTTAGTATCTTTCTAAAGAGCATGTATCAATTTACATTCCCATCAGCAGTGCACAAGTTGTTCTATATGATTATTGCTTTTTAAGAATTATTCTCGCTGCTTTGTGATTACTTTTAAAGCATCCAGCTGAGCAGAATGCAGCTGTATTAAGAGCTGTCCTTGTGGGCACTAGGTCCCAGATAGGTGCCTGAGAGTAGGGCCTCCCCTCAGATTTATGTAAAAGGCTGGAGAGCTATCAGAACCATGCGTTTCTGCTTCTGTTTTAGGACTTGATAATATTTTGATGGCAGTTTTTAACAGCTTTGGATTTCTTTTTCTAGTGTTTTCTTGGAAACTGAAACAAGTTTGAAAGCAGCCCAATTCATATAGACCACACAAGTTAGAAGAGGCATATTAGATAACACCAATATGGTCTAGAGTGGTTCCAGAGAACAAAAAAGAAAAAATTTACTTATTAGGTCACTAGTAGATCCAGGCATGAAATTTAGTAATATGCTGTTTAAACATAAAAGGTTAAGAAGAGAAACTTGTTTGAAATTGTAGAAGTGTCTGACAGCTAGTGTAAGGAATGTGTGAGTTTTCACACTGAAATCTCTCTATACCAAGTTTGGACTTATCGGGTGGCCTCCAGTTTTCGCAATGAGGAGAAAAATGGGTTATAAATATGATATCTTGTGTTAATTGAAACCATTCAAAAGCCTCTGTAGTTTGGGGAAAGTTATGCTAAAAACTGAAAGACAGCAGGAACAAGTAAAAGTTTCAACAATGGATAGAGCGTCTACTGAGCTTGATGTCTTACACACTTCTTTCCCATTTTATCCTCAAACCTGGCCAGTTGTATTTTTTCACCATTCTTTTTTCTTCATAGATCAGTTGCAAAGATGCTAAGTAACTTGTCCAAGTTCCCAAATTTTGCAAATAACAGAACTACTTTCAAATCCACGTTTTCATTCGTTACTGCTGTGTGTTGCCAGAGACACATAAAAAGGACGTAGTTGTACATTTTAGCAGTAAACAGCAGGGAAACTATTTTAAAAATTCTCTGGTAGACTTTACAAATGCTTTTTAAATCTCTATCATTTTACTCTGGTGGAAGTAGCTGAATACCACCTTCTGCTATCTTAACAAGTACAGCCAATTCTAGACAACTGTCTTTGTTGCCCTCCTACTTCCTTGTCTCTATCAATCTCTGTCCTCTTATGTTTTAATATCCAACTCTTTCCATCTAGTGTCCTTATCTGTGTAAGGGGTCTGTAACCTGTCCATAGCTCTTTGCTAAGACAACCTAGCCATTCCATTTCCAAAATAAATTCAAGAAGCATTCAGACAGGGCGGCCAAGTGTGGAATTTATGGTAGTTTAGGGGAGTAATATTAGTGCAAACAGGTCTTCCTGGCCTGGTTGGAATCACATGAGAGGCATTAAATTATGTTGCTTCTTATAACACAGCCAAAGTGACTTGGGGGTATATTTTCCTGGCTGTCTCACTTAGCTTTATTTATTATGAAGCTTGAGCTTAACACGTATGTGAACTGGTGGCCCAGAAGAGGAAAGTATTTCAATTCCTTGCAATATCTAGAATGGTTATTGAATGACAGACTCATAAGATAAAACATACTTTCATCGTTATGCTATTCAAGTACTTCATTTAATGATTGAAGTTCAAAAAGGTCAAATCCAAGAATGCCACATGAGGGAAGAGTTAGGGCTAGAATAAAAATCTCTCACAGAGCAGTCCTCTTTTTACTACAACATGTCATTTAATTTTTTTTAATTTTGTTCTTATTATCTTACAGATGATCAAATTAAGCAAAATAAATCTAGTTGATTAAATCACCCTGAACATGCTCCATTTCGAGCATCGACTAGAAACACATAAGCCAACATTGGACAAGATTATGGGTAGGAAAAAAATTGCCAGTCTTGTTCTACCAAAAGTCATCACCAGATGTCTTCATTCTAAGCTCGGAGTGTACATAAAAACAATCTGCTGTTCATAGCATGTTCACGGCATTTTATTCCTCTTCTAAATCAGGATTGTGGTTATGTAATTTTCCATTCTCAATACTCCTGGTTTCTCTTTGTGTAAAATTTATATTTTTTTCTCTCTTCATAGACATGTTGTATCTTATATCTTTCAAAAGTAATTGCAAAGTTGTATTGGCTTTCATGTGAGTGTACACAGTCATATGACAAGATCACATTTGCATTTTCTGATTTCTACTGAGAAGCTATAAACGCGTCTTTGGATTTTGTCATTATCTCTGTGTCCCCTTCTAACCTATCAGTCACAGCAGGCTGACAGCACAAGGCATTTAGACAGCAGGTCTCAATGGCCTTACAGCTCTCTGTTATTCAAAATAGCATTTAACTTGGAACTTAACATTGTATCATACAATATAACCCAGTTTTCTTGTTCGTTATAGGTTTATATTGTTAAGCACCCTGGAAAAAATAAAACTCTATTCACCAAATTTTCCTTAACAAATAGAATGTTTTATAGATGAATAAGTAATACCTTTTTAAATAATTTATAAATCTTTATATTCTCTATATTTTTGATATCCTCATTTTTATTTACTCTAGACCTTTTATTCTAAACTTTCAAATACCATAGATGATCACCAGTTGATATTTATTTGATTGTTATGTCCTGTATTTAGATTCATTTTCAACATTTTAACAAATACAATAAACATAATTGCCAAAGCAGATTGATTATTTGTGCTAGGCCAGGTCCTGTTAAACAGATTGTCAGCTATAGGCCTCATCTGAATCCTGCAAGATGGGTATTGTCCAATATTACAGAAGAAGAAACTGAGGCTCAGTGAGGTTGAGTCATTGTCTCAATATCATACACAAGAAAATGGTCAAAAGACGATTCAGGATCAGGACCTTCTGACATCAAGTTGCTCTTAAGAATGAGAGCACATTACTCTGCTTTTGAAATGGGTGATCTTTCTTCTTTGTTGCATATTCACATTGGCCACTTTACCTATAGGGAAAAAGGGGGAAATTAAAGAAAAACAAGAATTATGATTTATATTATAATCACCAGTGAATTAACAGTGTAAAACAACCATAATTATACAAAGAAGCATGAGGGTAGTATTAAACAGTCAAAATGTATTCAGATGATAGCAATGGGTATTTTTCACAGAATCTATAAAATCCTTATTTAAAAAACCACTGAATTTTACTGATTCAAGTATCGAAATTTTGGAAAGCTAACTTTTAATGGAAATCTTTTTTAAATATTCTATAGGCATTCTTATATATCTATATAGATGACCCCAGGGCATCACTTGAAAAATTCATAATTTTACTATGCAGCAGAATATCTCTTGGTCTGCTTTTATTTGTTTTCAGCTCTCCTCTCTTCATTTTATTTTTTCTCATGTTTGAATCCACTCAGTTCTTTCCTCAGTTGCCTGTCTTCCTTCTAGTGTGCTACAGACAGCAAAACCATGTAGCATAGTGTTGCAAAAAATCTGCATATGAAGTGTTCAAAAATTCTCAGAGAAAGCCTTAGAAAATAAAGTGGAACTTCAGTTATGTCTTTTTGAGGGCACCAGAGGAGTTTTACAATTTTGAAATACTAGTGTATTTATTTATATACTGCTTTGTTCAACACACATAAATGCATGTGGAATAAAATAATGGCACATATACACAATTATAAAAAAATGTCAGGACTGGAAATGTATGAATAAAAACTAATATGCTGAGGCTTTTGGCAGCCATACCAAAAAGACAGACTAAGTTAACACTTGTTTTCATAGAAGATAATGTCTAACAGGGACAGCAGTATATTTCCTTGTCCTAAGTCCTAAAAGAATGTCACATAGGAAGCTTATTATGTCTTAAAAAAGAAAAAAACTCTGTTTAGGAATGTGTTGTAGTAGATTAATTTTAATTCTTAGTATTGCTTCCAGTAAAATTACAATCGTCAGTGAATAATAATTCAACAATTATTATGTTAATTCTATGTTAAAAATACTGTGAATCAAAGAATGAAATACAGAGGTTTGCTCCCTAGGGCTTTAACCATTTTGCCAGAAAACAAAGACAAATTTTATTGTTGTTAATCTCTAGAACATTTCCTAATAAATTTCCTGTACTCCAATCTCCACCCCAGAGTCTGCTCTTCTGGAAAACCAACATGCCGGAGTATGGGGAGTATGGGTCACGGTGTGCACATAGACATATTCAGGGAGAATTGTAGTCTAGCTTAAAAGACAGGACACAGCAGGACATACTCTGTAGGAGGGGTATGGGCCAAATGAACCATTGAGATTCTGAATGCTTTTACATCTGTGAAGCCAAGAAAATTGCTGAGAGCCAGGTTAGCCAAGGAAGGCTTCTCAGAGGAAGCTTTGCTTAAATGTTTTCTTCTTGACCCTAAAGCACTCATTTCAGTATATTAACGACTCTCAACACTACTACTTTTCTACATGTTTGTCCATAACAGTGTGTAAAAATTTGAGGGATCATATTCTTACACTGTTAGCTTTCTAAAGCCTCTTTCTAAATATTAATAATCTGTGGGAATACCACCTAAGTAGCAATAGCCCACAAAGACGAGCAAGAAAGTAGTTGTGTTTACTAGAGTACAACACTGTTCAATTGTTGCCTTTCTCTCAGGATTATTATGTTTTTCACTTCAAGAAACTACCATGCAGTCATGTGACTAAATAATGCATTTGCCCTAAAAACTGTTTGTAAAACATCTCTTGTTCTGTTTACCATCTCCACTCAGTATAACTTACTCTCCTCACAGTTCTGCTTATTTCTCTTCTTACACTGCGGTTTTAAAGGAAAGCCTTAAAGATTCCTGGTGATATAGTATTTCAGTGAGGCTCACCATCAAACTGACATCACCAATTCTGGTTGTCTTCAATTGGGTTTCCCCAGAAGCAGGCCCTGAGACTTCAAGGATTTGAGGGTAGGTAGTATACTGTCAAGGGGACTTAGAGGAGAGCAGTAGGAAGATGAGATATAGAAGAGAAAGCAGCTAACATGGCTGTGTTTTCAAGCAACTGGAGCTAAATCCACCTGCGGAACTCTGGTAGCCCATGTAGGATATGCACCTCACTCTTACCCGCCCGCCCAAGGGCAAAGGAGCTTGACTATTAATGCACCAACTCCTGTCAGTCATCTCTTAGGAACAACTCTCTATGGATGTGAACTCCTCAGTACTTCCTGTCTCCCATGTGCCAGTGCAAAGCAGGCTCTAGAAGCCAAAGAAAGCCCTGAGGCAAAATAAATACAGACAGAAATACAATATAGGTACTGGCACTCAGGCCTGTGGACATTGAAATGTCAGGGCAAGGGGATGAGTGGGGCCCTCAATGGCACAGGCTAATGAAGAGAAAACACAGATATTGTAATTGCATCCTATAATCTAGGTGTTTCTTCCTAATTCCTACATCTAATCACCCATTTCTACTGGTGATACTTCTCTGATAACTCCACAGCCTCTCCTTTCTTTGCTGTTTTTATTGTGTTCTAGTCATAAATACCTACTCAGGTGTCATCACTTAACCACTCCTCCCAAGAGTTCTCACCTTTGTTTAGGTTGGAGGTTTGGTCACTTTGGAATGTATATATTATATTCCTATTGGCATCTTACTCAGAAGCCCCCATTTTTCAAGATGCTTTACACAGCCCTCCCTTTTAGTTTCTGGCACTTTATAGAAGCCTCACAACCTGCCTTATATTAAAGTTATTTAATAGGCATCTCTTTTTTCCTAGATTGTGAACTCCTGAAGGGCAGGTGTTGCCGTTCAATTACTGTGGCACCCACTGCCATGCTTCACGTATAACGGGTATTTGATAAATGTTTGCTGAATTAAACCGAATAATTTAAATCCAAAGTAGGTTGGGAAATGATGCTGTTTTGAGGGGCCACCTGATTTGGTTACCGGGATAGGAAAAACATACACTCACTTTTTCTAACAGCTTGCACTCAAGCTGTCATTAAAATTAAAGTCTTTTATTATATGCTTTCATTGTTGCTGAAAGAATACTTTCTGTGCCTTGGAGCAGTAGATGTAACAACCTCCTTTAGTTATAATTTTGTGACATCAGGCATCAAGCAATTGGGAAATTGCAAGTGCTGGTAATATAACTTTACATATAGTATATCATTACAAATGAGAAAACAGGGCCTGGAGGCAGTGATGCTCTATAATATACTTTTCTGAGAAGAAAGAAAACTCAATGGAATGACAGTAACTTTCTATAAAAGAAGTATTGTCTCCTAAAAAAAAATGCAGTGCCTATTTAGTTGCCTTTTAAATTTTTCAGTTAACTTCTGTGTGGCAGCATACTAAAAGAAACAAATTATTTCTCTCTCTATTACATACACATACACATACACATACCACACACACACTAAACCAGAGAGATCATTTTAAGAATTTGAGAAAGCATTGGCCACTGGTCCAGGAGTTAAGGGCCTGGGCTGGGAAAATCACTTGGTTTCACTTGACATGTCTACTGTCTCCCCCACTACATCCCCCATCAGATCCCTTACTTCCATCACACACATATTTAGACCTTTGCATGCTTCTGTAAGTTAAATCCTATTTAAATGTGCAGGGAAAAGAGTCTTTAATGAGATATGAACAAGAATAATGCTCCCACAGTGTTTAAATGAATTCAGATGAAGTCATAGCTCAAGGGAAGAGAGAGACAATGCTCTCCTGGGACTTGGAGTCAAGGTAGATGACTTTGGGCCAGCTTTACAGGCCACCCTCTTTAAATTGGTCTCATTTCACATGCCCTTCCGCATGCCTATCCCAAACAGAGATACTTATCTGCATATTGTATCTGCAGGCTGTAGTAACATAAACCTCAAGTTACTATGACTTAAAGTAAAAGCAGGGTTATTTTGGCTTTTTTGTTCTTGTTGTGTTTTTTTGTTTTGTTTTGTTTTGTTTTGATTGGAAAATAGTCTCAAGCAAAAGAAGCTGAGAAGGAGTCAGGTGGAATAGGAGAGCCACAATCATTAGGAACTTGGGTTCCTTTTATCATCATTCTCTGTTAATGTCTGTTTTTTATCTTCAGTGTTTTCTGTGGTCCTAGATGACTAGCTGAGGTTCCATCACTCACCTCTGTGTCCTAGCAAGGAAGAAGAAGATCAAAAACAATTCTTTCTCAGTTGATCAGCAACCTTTAAAGAACTTTCCTGGAACCCCTACCCAATTACTTTCTCTTACATCCCGTTGGTCATCTCCACTGAAAGGGAAAGTATGAAATGCTTTTTAAGTATCTATGCTCCTTGCTCAGGTTTTCTTTCTTAATAAAGAAGAGGAAAATAGATATTAGGTAGGCAGTGATACACACACACAGTATTGCTTCTATTTAGATGCTTATGTAGATTGGACTGCAGAAGGGTAGTGACAATATGCTTTAAGTGCATAAAACGTCCCTGCAAATTCCCAGTTCTCTTGATGGTACTGTTTGGTTTACTCAGAGAATTAGAGAAAGAAAAGAGAAAGAGTACAAGAGCGAGAGGGAGGGAGTGGAGGAGAGAGGAGAGAGAGAGAGAGAGAGAGAGAGAGAGAGAGAGAGAGAGAGTAAGCTAGAGAGAGTGCGCACAAAGAGGCTTGATATTTTTAGAAGTACTGAAATTTCTTTTTGAGATAACTTGCATTTTTCAGGATTCAGAATGCTAACTGAATGCTTGTGCCAGGCTCTAAGGCATGACAGTGCAAATCCTTTATTAACATGATTTAAATCCTCATCTCTTAATAGCCTTGACTATTTCTTCTCTTTGGGGAAAGGCCTGGAAGAAAGCAAGTATCATTTTTTCTCTTCTTATTGGCCAAAGTTGTCTCTTTGTTCATTCTCAGCCATCAAAAGAAGTTGAGATGAATCCACTTTTAAACTCTTAGGGATTCGTTATTAGAAGACGGAAGGGTAGGAATTGAGATCAGGAAGCCCAGGGTTGAACTTTGTGCTTTTAAAGACAAAAACTACAGTAGATCCTATGGTTGCAGTAGACTCAGTGTACCAGAATCCATAGCATTTGTTAGAGAGGAATGCCTACAGCTTTTTGTTGAAATTATCACCTGCCTTGAAATGGTCCCCCTTATTCGTGGTTTCAGTTATTCACAATCAATCATGGTCCAAAAATATTAAATGGAAAATTCCAGAAATAAACAATTTATAAATTTTAAATTGCTTGCCATTCAGAGTAGTGTGGTGAAATCTTGTGCTGTCTTGCTTTGTGCTTCCAGGACGTACATTATCTCTTTGTCCAGTGTATCCATGCTGTATAAACTACCTGCTCATTGGTCACTCAGTAGCCATCTCAGTTATCAGATCAGTTATCAGATATTTTGAGAGAGAGAAACCACGTTAACATAATTTTTATTACAATGTATTATTATATATATTCTATTTTATTATTAATTGTTAATTTCTTACTGTGCCTAATTTATAGATTAATTATTAATTTCTTACTGTGCCTAATTTATAGATTAAACTTTATCATAGATATCTACGTATAGGAATAAACATAGTATATAGAGTTTGAAGTTTCAGGCATCTGCAGTTTCAGCATCCACTGAGGGTCTTGGAGTGTATCCTCTGCAGTTAAGAGGTGACTACTGTATGCATTAAAAAAGAAGCAATGAGGTCAATGCAACAACTAAAACAGGAAAAGTCATGTACTTGTCAGACTCACAGGACAGCCATCACCAAGAAGTTCAGTTGATTACAGGCAAATTCTAAGGAAGCAGAGGTTGCAAACTTAAGTCATACATGGATCATTTAGCTTCAATAACTTCCCCAGCCATAAGCTACATACATAATAGGAATTATATCTACCAGATGTTTATTGATCTTCATATTCAAACTGTCATATCTAATATAATCTAAATGAGATAAACTATTAAATTTCATACTAAATGTCTATTAAAGAGTTGGTTACTTCTTAAGTTTTAATTAATTTGAAGCATCTTTATCAATCTTTTTAATTAACTTTTACATTTTCAATGATCATTTTTGAAAGCTCTTATAAATACAAGTCATTGAATATATTGCAAAGAGTGAAAAATAAAAGTAAATGTTAGTACTAAATTCTAAATTATCCTCAAAGTTCATAAAATAGAACACCTGTCATTGTTAAGGAGCATGCAGCCATTTTTTTCCTGTCTGGGGAAAGTTCAAAGTTTACAGTGAGTTCACTTGAAGATATGTGATATGAAGTCAAAGCTAAGGTGGGTTGATAGAACAAGCAGGATAAGGTTTACCAAGGAGCTTTGGCTCCTATCATCTGTTCCATGATCTCACATGAAACAAAATCCCTGTTCTGCTTATCTTTGTAAGTATCCAGGAGATTTAAGTAGTAACTGGGGCTGTCTTTGGAGTGTTTGCTGTAGACATAACACCTTGTTCCGTTTTCCTCGTCGTGCCAGGGAGGCCGTGTTTTCCTGTCTAGACAGCCCTACGAGGTCTTCTTATTCTTTTCTAGAAGAATGGTTTATGGGAAGGCAAACTTATTCTTTACTGAGCTTTGAGAGGATTTAGGGGCTGGTCTTTTTCAGATAATACTTTCCCTAAATAACATTTTCTAGAGAAATGCTGCAGAGTCTATTCTATGGTGTTCATGGACTACATGAATGCAGGCAGTTGATGGAGAGTACCAGAACAAGTTTACAAGCTCTCTTTATTATATCTTGGCTTTCCCACTCAATAAAATATTTACCCCTAAGGGCTTTTTATTAAATTTAATCTACTTCATTCTCTAATAGTCAAATCCAAAAATCAAAAAATACATCTTTTCTAAATATTGAAATATATGCAAACTATAAAAAATAAGGGAAATTTGTACTGGTGTGGAAAATGTTCCAGATAAGTTAAACATCCAAGAATAGATTAAGTTGCATAACATTTATAACATCATCTCTCTTTTTAAAGGATGAGTAGATTGAGGGATATATGGATGAACAGACATCTTAGGGTGACTTGCCGATATACCTGAGGATAGTGCTATTTGAAATAATTTTGAGTAGTGGTCTCTTTATAAAGAAGGACTGTTAAGAAAGAGAATTTTGATTACTTTCCAATACTGTCTGATTTTAAATATATATATACAGGGTTTATCTGAATGGTGAGATATTGGGTCATTTTCATTGTCTTTTTTATACACTCCTATATTAAAAAAAAAACTCAAATCATTGTTATTTTTAATGCTATGGTTGCTATATATTTTTTTTCTTTTCATTAAGGATGCTGTTTTAAAATTCATACAAAGTATTTCAATTTATCTATTAAAAATTGAGGCTTCAAAAACTTATTGACTTTAAATTCTATGTTTACTCAGAAAAAAAGAAAAAGAAAAAATTAAATGAGGTTAAACTTTGTCATCTGTATGTGTTATGCCTAAACTAAATGGTGATAAGGTATCCCTGGTTTCATTAGTTAAATATAAGTGTTCTGAGGGATAAAACTAAAGAAATCATAGGATTTTGCAGCCTTTCCCTGAATCCAGAATAGTCCCCCAAAAGACCAAAAATAAAACATCTGAAAGATCTCTTTATCGTGCAGATTAATCAGGCACTGCAAATTCTAATGTAAACTTATAAACCACTCAACCTCATTTTCATTAGGAATATAACTGACTTTGCCTTACTGATATTGCATAAATATGATGATGAGAAATGAAAATTAAAGTGCTCAAAATTGAAAGAGGAAAAAAATATGGTTTTGAAATAAAACCATTTAAAAATGAAATTTAGATTGCATTTTTTATTAGAAGAAAATAGAATATTCAAATGATTACTAAAGAGGCTAATTGTGCTTTTATCTAGTTATACATTTATTTAAGCAAACCTAAACAATATATCAAATATGTAAATTTAAAAAGCCAGCATTTTCCCATTTATTTCAATAAGCAGTTTTTCAAGTGCATATTTTAAATACACACTTATTTTTTTATAAATAAAAACTGTATGTAAAATTATTTTATTGGTTTTCTAGACTGAAATATGCCACAGCTGTTATTGTGCTCAATAAATATTGTGATAATTTAATTTGTCAGGTTGTATTGGCTTTGGGCCAAAGGCCATTCTAAGGCCCAGGGCAGAGGACAGGCATAGGTATAAGTTGGAAGGAGTTGCTAAGGAGCATACGCAATATTTCAGAGTAGTTTCATAGAAAAAGTTATAACCAAATTGGCCTTATAAGCTACAATTGAAGTTGTTCTTTTTTGAAAAGGAGCACCATTTCATGCAGTAGGACTAGACAAATGATTTTCACTGTGGCAGAGACATGTTGTTTTGTAGCACTTAAAACATTAATTAAATTTCTGTGAATAGTGTAGTCCAGACATAATTGTAATGGTCAGCGTTGTATGTGTTTATATATTTGCTGGTTATACATCACTTCACCTTGCTTCCATAATTAAAAGTAGACCCTGAAGACCTAAATTTATAGCAGCTACTATTAACTAATTGACCTTGGAGTTTTGCAGAGACAATTCAGTTTTCATAATGAATTTACAAGTGAAGTTTAGATCACAAACACTCAAAATAATGTTTTCCCTACCACCCACCTCCTTTCCCCTCTACACACACCAGATGAGAACTGCACCTGGGAGTGTTAAATCTCCTCTGTGCGTTTCCTCCATTGACTTCCAGATTGCAACTCTTTGCAAGCTCTGGGGGTGCCAGAGAAAGGCAGAAAAGAAAGAGACCTAAGTGTGGGAAATTGTCAGCTGATCCAAAGGACTATGAGGCAAGGTATCACCAGTGTCAGTTGTAGACAGTATTTTCTCTTTAAAAAAAAAAGCTTTGTGAAATTTCAGATATGGCTTATGTGCATTTTTTTTTTGTGTCCAAAGTACAATAAAGATTAATTATTCCTACATTGTACAAATAAGTCAGTTGAATAAATGAGAACCCATTTCTGTTTAAATACAGTACACTAGATTATGCATGCACATATCTGAACTTCAATTTTGAGCCTGTGTGTGAATTCCAAACTAAAGGAATGCGTGTCTGTGATAACGGCAATCCCTATGTCTATATAATACTTCATGGTTTGGGAAGTGCTTTCATGAGTACATCATCTTTGGATCCTTACAAAGGATGTGAGTTTTACAGACAAGTTATTATTCCAATTTTCCAGTTGAGAAAACTAAGATCTGGAATCAAATAGGGGGATAAAAACACAGCTACTGGTATCAGAAGACCTGGCTGCCTCCTCTTGTTTTGATATGTCTTATTGAGATATGTAATCTCTCTCTGCCTTTGTTTTTTCACGCACAATAGAAAGGAGTTGAAAAATGACTATAAAATTTGAAATATTCTCAAGTGGTGAACCTGGACATGAATCAAACACTTTGAATTTCATCACTGTTTCTTTCAATCTCTCAGATTCCACCAAACCCTCTTAGGATCCATAAATTCAGTATATAATGTGTTATAATAATCAAATTTTTTCAAAGAACATTAAATAATGTGTACATATGAGTGAATTCATATCTTGTTTATATATACATGCATTTATATATTTTTGCTTGGTAAATATTTCAATTAGAATATTCTTTAATTTTGAAATTTTAAAGGTAATTAATTTATAGTATTCTGTTATTATCATTAAAATTTTTGCAAAATATTTTTATATTTCCAAGGGAGGGGGAAACCTTTTTTACATAACATTAAGAATATTTCTATATCCTATAATTATATAAATTTTAAAAATTATATATATATATCTTATAAAACACTTGAGGATTTTTTTTTATGAAAGATGCATCGTAAATCTTGTGTTACATCATATATCATATAATTTGGGATTTAATTTAAGGAATATTTTATTTTGGAATGGTAGTCACTGTTTCTGCATACAATCCATGAGAATATTAAATTAGCACTAAATTATTCTGTATTATTTGTGAATACAACCAAATATTTTAACACGGAACATGTTATTTTCCCCCTACACACATTTCTCTCTTTAAATCAACCATAAGAAATGTACCCTACACTCCAGTGTTAGTGCCAAGTTATTCTTATTCTTTAGGATTTTAATTGCATTTATTATTTTGGGCTGAATACTGGTTAGGAATACCCTTCAAAGATGAAAGCTGCTTATCTGGGTGTGAATGATCATTTGATGATCTGCCAAAACCCTCTCTCAGTCACAAGTGAAACTTTATCAAAAGAAAGAATCAGACACATTAAGCAGATTTTCTCAACTAATATCACAGCTCCATGGAGTCATTAGGGCAAAGCACCTTCACTTCAACACACTTTGATTACCCAGCATGCAATGAGAACTTAGGCTGTCACCTTGAACATTAGTATTCCCATCCTCTGAGTTAGATCAATGTCTTAGATTTATCACCTTATTGGAAACTCCATTTACCAATCTAATTTCAGTTTCTTTCTCCCCTCATCATTGTCCTAGTCAGCAGATTGGCCTCCTATTTGTTAGAGTGGTGCAATCACTGAATTGTAGCCACAAACCTGTGCTACCTTTGGAACAGAAATATTATCCAGTTTATTTACTAATGCCAATATCATACAGCTACCAAATAAAGTTATTTTAGTTTAGAAAAAAGTGTTTATTTGTTCAATTATCCACTCAACAAACATTTACTAAGCATTTATTTTGCACAGGATTCTATCTTATTTATGGCAAGGAATATAATGGCAAATACGTGAGAGCAGTCTGGTCTAATGAAGAATGAGGCACTGGAGTTCTAAAGACATGGGTTGAAATTTTCACTTAGTTATTAATTAGCTGTCTGACCTTATCTTTTTATCTTCTCTTTACAGATATGTGTGTGTGTGTGTGTGTGTGTGCGTGCATGTGCATGCACTTCTGCAAAATAGGAATAATAGCTATTGTGTTCGGTTATAGTATGAATTGAAAATTAAACATTTTATGTACCTCACAAAGTACCCAATAAAAGTGTAGTGATAGAATAAGTAATGATTCTTAGCATCATGACAGTTATCACTAATACCCAACCTTTGTCCTCAAGAGTTTACATTTTGTTGATATAACTTATGAAATTCCTGATATAAAAAAAGCTTCTAACTTTTACGTAAAATATACTGATACTCTATTTTATTCTCAATAGCATATTTTCTGTTCATTCTTTTTTTTAGTCCACCATAATCCACCTTCCTTCTCTTATTCTGAGTCATCTAGGGTCTGTCTACTCAGGAAATGGGCATCTGTAGTAGTTATTTCAATTGTGAAAAATGTAATACAGGGAACTGATTATACAGCTGTTGGAGGGCTACAGAAGCAAACAGGGAACCATGAGCTAAAAGAAATCCTAAGGATAGGGGAACAAATTAAAAAGGTTAGGTTTACCAGGTCCTAGGATCTTGAAGAAAGACCCCATAAAACTTAAGCCTGGACCTCTGAGGAGGGATGCTCCCCATCTGGTGCTGATACTTCACTGGCTGGAGAAAGGTCTCTGTAGAGCTGTTCTTCTCAAGCTGGTACATCTGAGGATACAACAAAACTTATACAGGGAGTACCAAAAAATAGAAAATAGAAACTGAGGGTAGCCTGCTGCTGCTGCTGCTGCTGCTGCTGCTGCTGCTGCTGCTGCTGCTGCTGCTGCTGCTGCTGCTGCTGCTGCTGCTGTAGTAAAGAGCTGTGGCTGGGACTACAGTAATGAAGAACGAAAAAGGAAGGAGCTGGTCTTTTCTCCCCTGCTCCTGCCAGCCAGTTTCCTTCTACTGCCCCTCTTGGTGCAACCTAACAGGAAGCCAGCTGATGAAGAAGACATGTAGCTTCACAGCCCCAGTTCTAGCATTACAGAGCAGAAGGCTAGAAGGATGGTATTAGGGCTGAGAGACAACAGCTTACTAACTGGCACAGGTCTGTATCAGTAGAGTGATGTCAGACCTTAATTTATGGGATAAAAATCTGCCCCTAAGGGATTTAAGAGCCCACCGGCTCCTTTGGTTTACTTTAATATGACACGTTCACTTTTGAAAAAACTGAAATTCACACATGAATGTTGAAAATAAATATCTATAGTTATACACTCAAATATTAGGGTTTACAATTACTTTGACTATTAAAAAAATCCTTTGAGAAGAATAGATAATATGATTTTCCCTACTAAGTACATCACCATTTAAATAGAGGACTTTTTAAATTCTTTTAAGATTCTTAAAAGGCAAATCTTTATATAATTCTGTTGGTATCAACAAGGGAAATACCTAAATGTGGGAAATGTTTCTTATTTATTCAAATGGAAATTAATATAATTTTGTCATCCTTCTGCAGTTTATGTTAGAAAGGTGACTGTTACCATTAGGAAATTTTATATGAAGTTAAACATTTATTAAATGCTAAAAATATATAATAAATTTAAAACAAGAAATATTTCCCTATTTATTTGGTTAATTGAAATAATTAGAAGATAACATAATCTCTAAAAGAGGATGTAGAAAATGAATTTTGGTAAAATATGTACTCATTTATATTTTGTTGAACACAGATTTACGTTAAGTTTTATAATTTTTTTCTAATATTAAAATGATCTGTTTGTGGAACTTTTAAATTCATTTACCAAATATTTACTGGAGTTTAATAGGTGCCAGACACTGAGAAATCAGAATGAATAGGACTCCAAGGTTCAAGCATGCAGAGACATATTTCTAGTGGAGACAGGAGAAAGATAATGAGCTAATAAACACAGAAACAATGCAAAAAATGCCATAAAGGAAAAAAAAATACTGGGTCATTTTTGAAAGTATGTTTATGTATGTTGCCATAAAAATATTTTTGAAGAGATACTATTTGAGAGGAAGTTGCCTATGAAAGGCATTCTAAGCAGAGGAAATTGCAAGGACAGTATCCTTTAATTAGGAAAGAACTTGGTATTTTCACGGTACTACCATGAAGCCACTGTAGGTAATGCACAATGAGAAGAAAAGAAAGAGCTTGTAGGAGTACGAGGGGCCAGACTACGAAGGCCTGAAGCAGCATAGTAAGCAGTTTGGATTTTATTCCAGTGAAAATGGGAAGCCATAGAACATTTCAAGTGTGGGAATAATATAAGCCAATTTATAGTTTTAAAGGTCATTCTGGTAACTAAAGGTGAAAGTTGAAACAGAAAGAGAACTAGGAAAAGAAAGCCAGTATTTAGACAAGAGCTGGTGATGATGATGATGATGATGATGATGATGATGATGATGATGATGATTTGAGATCTGCTTTGGAAATGGGTCCTGAAGGAACAGGTGAAAAATTGGTTATGAGAGTTGGTGGGGAGGCAAGTAGAGAAAGGAATCAAGGATACTTCTCATGGACTGGAATAAGCAACTGTGTGGATGTTGATGTCATTATGGATCTGGTGGAATAAAAGTGAGGCCTGTAACGCAACAGAAAATTATATTCCATTCGAGACCCATAGGGTGTTTGAGGCACCTACAAGATATTCAAACGGAGCTATCGAACAGGCAGTTGAATATCCAAGTCCATAAATTACAACAGAAGTCAAAGACAATGATAGAAATTAGAAGCTTCTTTGTTTTTATGTTTTTGAAATTATCATTTGGAATGTAAAGCCATATGCCCAGAAGTGTTCAAGTAGGGAGATGATGTGCACAGTAAAGAATTTCTAGGGTTTTGAAGACTGGGATAGTAGGAGGAACAAATGAAGGCAGCCTAGGAGCTGGTAAGAAAATCAGGAGTTGAGCCTTATGAAATCCAAGAGCGAACAATGTCACATGAGTATGAAAGAACCAACTGTGTCTTGCAGAAACCAAGTATAAAGAAGTTCAAGTAGATGAATAAAGAGAAAGGTACATTGTATTTGGTCACATAGAGGTTTATATTGACTTTGACATGAACAGTTTCATATTATATGAAGTTTTATGAATATATATATATATATATGTATACATATATATACACACGTGTATCTATATATACATATATATGTATACATTATATATATATACATATGTGTGTGTGTGTGTGTATTTTTTTTCAGGTTTTTATGAGCCTCAGGTGGTTGATAGGAAGGAATAATAATCCCCACAATTTTTTTGTCAAGTCTGAGGAAGAATTTTCTGCCAACTTATTACATTTTCATTTAGTGGATAATATTTGATGTAAGTGGCTCTGAAAGGTTTACTGCCTTCTCTGTGATTCGAATCTATAACTGGAAATTGATTCAGAGTGGTAACAAGAATCCTATCCCTCCTGTTTAATCTCTTAGGCTTTTTCTCTGTAGGGCACTCTCCCACAATGATGACTAACAATTGTTTTAGTGCAACCAGGCCGTGAGAACTAGAGATAACCAATGTAAGAAAAATGAGAGCTGTTGTATCTGAATAACCAGATTCTGCTAAGAATCTTAGAGTGATGTTTTTTACATGACCAATTTGATCTATATTCAATGTCAGTATAGATGGTCCCTGACTTATGATGGTTCAATTTACGATTTTTTTGACTTTACAGTGGTGCAAAAGCAATACGTATTCAGTAGAAACAGTTCTCTTTTGATCTCCCAGGCTAGTATTATGTGGTATTATACTCTCTCATGATGATGGGCAGCAGCAGTGAGATGATATTGCCCAAATGTAGGCTAATGTAAGTGTTCTGAGCATGTTTAAGGTATGATGTTTGGTAGGTTAGGTATACTTACTGCATTTTCAATTTATGGTATTTTCAACTTACAATGAGTTTATTGGGATATCACTCATCATAAATCAAGTATAAAATACTTGAACTAAATGTAAAATTATGTTTACTTATTCAGGGACAGCTTACAGCAGAAAATCTAATATCCATGGATGTTATTGAATTACTTCCTTATTGGAGAACAAGCCAAATTTGTCTGCTGTTATTTTACTCTATATGAATATGACATTTGTCTTTCCTTAACTGCTCTACTTTTTATTTATTTATTTTTCACATTTTTTTTTGATGTCAAAAGGCATTACTATCCTACTGCATACTGGGAATGCTTTTCAGAAATGAAAAAAAAAATGTGCCCTTCATATTCTCACATACATAGTTTTCCTTTACCACAAGGATTCCTGGTCTATGCACTTATCTTTAATATGTATTTTTGTGTAAGAGCTTTACTGCATTTGTAAACTTTTATATACTTTAAATCCAGTTTTAATTTTTTGAAGTGACATCCTATTGTTGCTTTTTTCCAACAAACCCCAGTCTAATGCCTTATGGATTTATGACTCGAATTCTGTATAGGTCACACTTTTCTTGACGTCTTTTAGACATCTCAGATCCAAGATGTCTGGAACAAACTCATGATCTTTCTCCATAAGTCTCCTTCTCTTTCATTGCTCTTTATTACAGTGCATGGTGTTGTTGATGAGCTTTTATTTTTCTCTACTACCATGATGGATGCATCACCATGACCTGTTCATTGCATCTCCTAATATCTTGCTCTTCCATCTACTTATCTCTATATACGCTGTTCTTTTACCTTCCCTGCCCAAATTACCATCCCCAATCACCTAGATTATTGCACTCTCCTTCTAAATGGTCTCCATACACTAATGTCAGCCCTACTCCAGACCTCAGACAGAAAGCTGTTTCAAAACCCAACTTTGAGCATGACATTCCCCTACTTAAAACCTTTCAATGACCGTCTGGTTGTCTTCGGGATAATGATCAAAATCCTTAACCCAGTCTACCAAGCTTGCATGATCTGGCCCCTTTAGTTACCTCCTGTTCGCACTCTGCCCCTCACATTCTCCTCAGTAATCCTTTCTTCCTTTGTGCTTGCTGCTCCATCTGCTGAGGATTTTCTCCGTCCTGTTTCTTTCTCACCTAGTTATTGCTTACTTGTGCATATGATTCCTACTCAAATTCCTACTTCCTCAGGAAGCCTTCCCCAAACCCCAGATTCCATCCATCCCCTTGTAGCACTGGCCACCTTTCCTGTATAGCACTTACATAATTATAAATTTTTATCCATGTGTTATGATAAGTTATATTAAGGATATCTAATTAATATCTGTTTTTAACTCTAAGCTATAAATTCTATGAGGAGCTGGATCACAGCTGCTTTTGTTTACCTTGTATCCCAGCACTTTTCTGTCAGTAGCAAAAAGCAATCAGTAGATGTTTGTCCACCTGGCACTAGCAAAGCCAAACATTAAACACCAAGAATTACGATGGAGAAAGATTGGCTATTTTATTATGTTACCACCCAAGAGAACTGGAAAGCTAGTGCGCAAAAGCCCAAATTCTCCGATCCAGGGTTTTGGTGGGTTTTTAGGGGTTAGGGGAACAGGCATGTGGGAGCACTGATGGGGCAAGTTTTAATTGGAGGACCTTGGATCTTGGCCATTTATGGTAAGAGGTGTCAACATAGGATCTTTCTGGAGAAAGGACTCTCTGCTTCTGAAAGGGTTCAAGTGTTCAAGTTCTGGTGATATCCTGGTCCTTTGTTTTTTTGCATATGTTATGAGAGGTAATAGGGGGAGACTTTGGTTCTGGGTGCAGCGGGAGGTCAAAGTTCTCTCCTCTGCACATGCTTTGGCTGCACGATTTGTTGTTTTGGTCTCTGCAAAGCAACTCAGTATCTCCCTAAACAGGATAGAACCATTTTG
This sequence comes from Cynopterus sphinx, assembly GCA_030015415.1. Classification (NCBI taxonomy): domain Eukaryota; kingdom Metazoa; phylum Chordata; class Mammalia; order Chiroptera; family Pteropodidae; genus Cynopterus; species Cynopterus sphinx. Next base: position 64,545,059 of record CM057389.1, on the reverse strand, counting down.
AGCTGGTTTGGTGGTTACACAAGCATTTGTTGATGGATGGATGGATGGATGGATGGATGGATGGATGGATGGATGGATGGATGAATGGTTTTGAAAATACTGCATAAATATATAAGGCTGATTTGGAAAAACAACTTCAAGCTCATATATAACTGAGTTAATAGGACTTTCCTTGTATGTAAAGGTCAGTTCATTTTAAGATTAAATTTGACATTCATTAATAATGTCAGACTTTTGGACTCTATGGAAATGTAATTATTTTCAGTTATGTCCTCTAGCATGTATTACTGTTACTGTTCATAACTGTAATAACTAGCATTAGTACCTTGCAAAATCTGTTTGCAAACCTTATTTTATTTACTTTAAATGAATTTAATGAAAAATGTAATTGGAAACAGTGACATAGGTATAGATTTAGGGTAAATTGTACTTTAAATATAGTGAACAAAAGTTTAATAGTTTTCCCCATGTTCTTCAGCCTTCAGTTTTTCTGCAGTAATCAGCTGGGATTTATCTTGATAATTTTTCAGCACTACTCTGATTTCAGGAGGTCATTATTTTTCTATTTGTATCTGAAGTCTCTTCCAAAAAGTGATATTTATCATTTGTAGCACATGGATAATTAGCAGTCACACAGTTGAACAGAGAAAGATTTTTTTTGTATTATTATTAGATTTTATAGGTCAAACCTTAATAGTTGTGTTATTTGAATAGTAGCTACTACTTATACTTCATTGGTATCTACTACATAATGAGATATAATAAATATTAATTGATCATGATAATCCAAGTTCAATTTCTCATTTTGGAAAGTAAATTTACTTCAGTGTCTTTCTGACAAATTTTCTCATTTCTTAAAACATTATTTAGTTTAGTTTTATGTGTAGTTACATCCACATAAATGAGAAAAGATAGCACTGTAACTTTATGTTTTAATAACTTAGAAATAATGGAACAGTTATAAGTCTGCTGAATTTTTACTCTGAATTAGTTTTTAACTTTTATTTAAATTAAATCATTCTGCTAAAAATGATTATTTTCAGATTCTTTAGTTACTTAAAAATATAATAACATGTACACTGGGACAGATTTTCTAGTGTAGAACATGTATCAACATGTTCCCTAACATATTTACTCTTATAGAAATTTACCTTAAAGGAATTGTTAGAAAGGGGCATTTGTACAGTTAGGAAAAAGTTATGAAAGTATAATAATTTAATACTATTTTATCTTTTAAAATTTCTCATTTGTGGAAGTATGCTTCTGATGAAATTTTGAATTTGAAGAAATTAAGTCCTTTTTTTTTGCATCCCAAATCAACTTGATGAAGCCCTTACTTATTAGCATTTTAATCTTGGAAAACCCAGCATAATCTTAATATAAAAATAATAAGAAATGATAATAATTTTGATCGTCATTGTCATTCTTTTAAACAGTAGCTAACACATACCAATTGGATAGTTTATGCAAACCCTAATGTAATTTTTTTAGAAAGATATTAAAATTGTGTTTTCAAGTTTTTTTTTCCACCTATTTACTTTACTCTAAGCATAGATTTTGAGTTCTGCATTGACAATGAAAATGTAACCTTCATTATGCAATAGGGTAAGATCTTTTGATAAAGGCAAAAAATAGGTGGTTACACTTCTGACACATTTAAGTTTAAAATAATAATTTAAATGTGTATTTTCCTTAGAAGCTGCTCTGAAAAGATATTATTTAAGCTTCTGTGGCAGACTGGCCCTTACATTAAGTCTATTAGGTACTAGTATGGGGCACTGGGACACTGTTCCACGTAATTGCAGAGACCTTACTTCTGGGTTAGAATCCCACTTGGAGCCCTGTTTGTTGATATATTTGTAACAAAAAGCTATTAACTTACAGGGTGAAGGGGTTAATGGAAGAAATATTCTCGTCTTCCTAGTATCTTGCAATGTTTTTCAGGCAGCTAAAGAAAGACAACAATTTATCCCCCAATTCCTTTTGGCAATTTAAAAAACGGTGACTTGTTTCTGTGACTAAATAAAAGATTTAATGCCAATATAAAAAGTTTTAGAAATGTACAGTCAAGCTGACAGGACAGACAGGCATTCTATCGGGACCACCTTTGCTGGGGTCACTGAACGGCACATAGTAGCAAAACGAGGAGGAAGATGCTGTAATGATTTCTTTATTTGAATCTTAAGATTTTTTTTTTTCTTGTTGCGTTTTAGGCAAATCAGTCATCTTGAGCAAGAAAGGAAATTTCATAAAACTTTGAAAAAGAGAATTCAAATTAATTCTGTTAACTCCAAAAGGGATTCTATGTCTAAAAGAGAAAATTCAACTACCCAAATGGGTGCTCCCAAATTCCAAGTATTTTAGAGAGTTTATAAAGTGTGTAAGTACATATCCTTGTGCCAAAGAAATTCTTATCAAAACTGTCGATAATTACAGTTGGAATTAATTTGCTTAGCTTTTATATGGGAAATCACCGCCTAGCTAAGGTTATTTCTGTCATTTTTCTTGAAAACAATGTGTTTTATAGCTTAACTTTTCTATATATTGTATCTGATGAGATAAGGTTGCCCAATGCAATTTAAGGTCTTTTCTTCTTGTATGTAAGTGTCCCACTGGGGAAATTCTTTTTTTTTTTTTTTGAAATTTAATCGATTCAAGGACTTTCCATATTAATTAAAATAAGTCATTGTAGGATGCAGTAAGAGTATCGCTGTGTACTCTAGGAAACTTATCTACTTTTTTCTCTCTGAAGTCCAGAATACCTTTGTAATTTCATTTAAAGCTCAGTCTTAGTCATAGGCATAGTTAATAATTGAATCATCTTAAATTGAAATAATCTCAGCCCGTTTAATTGTAGTGCTCTGCCAACAAACACAGGTTGTGTTCCTTGTTTCGATACAGCTTGGCTGATGAGTTTGACTAATTTTACTAATTAAATCTGCCATAATAGTCAACTCTGTGGATGCATATGGTTACAGTCCTCTGTTTCACCCATAATTTAGCTTGACAACACACATGTGAGTTTTTTTCCTTTTTCTCAATGTTTATATAAAGGGAATTTTTAGCACATATTTCTCTAATTCTCCTAAAATTCTAACTTCAAAATAATAGGAGGGGAAAATGAAATCACACCCCTGTTGAAAATCATTTGAAAAGGAAGAAGCTGGTGGAAAACGTTTCAGTAATTAAGATTACTTTTGTCTTTTGAATTTGCCTTTATACTAGGTTAGTCAGCATTGTTGATAGGGTAATAAGCCACCTTTTTTTTGCCCTTCAACACTGAAAACATATCACTGTATACCAACTGGCACTTTTCTCCTTAAGAAGCTACTCTATGTCTCTGCAACACGATCCAAGGCCTCAGTCCCTTTAGTCCCATGGAGTTAATTGTTAGGCCGATTTGTCCATTTAACTTTGTAAATTCATAAACTTATTAAACATTGTAACATTAATGTTTATCCCGAGGGTTTATTTTTTAAAAGCCTCTTTCTATAATCTGTTTACGTATTCTCGAACCAGGAGTTTTTCATACTGTAATAACTACAGTTATAATGTATATTGACCATCTGCTAAGGCATATTTAAAAAAAAAACTCCCATCAGAAAAACTTAGCATATTTAGTGTTCTCATGGGTAATTTTACATATGCTCACCCATAACCCAGTCAACTGAAGACTGCTACTCTGTGCCAGCTATTTATTTCCTATTCTCTTGCTTTGGGCACTCTTCAGTATGCATTATTGAGTCAAGTCACTTGGTCCCTGGTTTCTGGCAGTTCCACTGGCACCACGGATATCTTTAGCAATCTACGAGGGACTCTGCCTCTCTCACCACTCTCTTTTAGGTTCTGCTGGAGGATGAGAATCCAGAGCTCTGCAGCTTATTCCACTGTGTTACAGGCAGAGGCTTACCAGGGGCAGGGGCAGGGGCAGGGCAGGAGCAGAGAGGGTACTGAGGCAGCAGTGGGATCAGTTCACTCTGGAGACTGAAAATAATCGGGTGATTTGTCTGCAGCAAATTCAGAACTATAACAAAATTAGCCAAAATCAGACTGCTTTTTAATATTACCACATGCTGGTGATTATAAACATCAGAGAAGAAATATATATTCCTCTTTGCCAGGGCAAACCACTCCCATCAGCCTTCTCTTTGGTACATCGATGTTTACAGATGCTTTCATATTACAGATTTTCTCCCAGGAGACCCCTCAGTTTCTCGTTTATATAATATTTTGACAGGTCAGCCTGAGTTAGGTATGACCCAGCTGTAGGCCCAAGTTCTCCTACACATGTACTGTTGAAAGAAAGCTAAAATATTTTCCTTCTTTTTCCCTTTTCATTTCCTTTTCTTTCCTTCTCTCTTGTCTTCTCTTTTGTTCTCTTCTTTTGTCTTTATCTCTCTCTCCCCGCCCCCCATACACATACACATTGTTCTTAAAAAACTGATTTCTTTCAAGACACATTATTTTTTCTTGCTGCAAGCTAGAAGTTAGGGGCAGTATAGTATATAGTGGACAGAAGACTTGACTGGACACCAGGATACTTTACTTCTGATTCTGGCTCACTGACAAGCTGTGTGATCCTAATGAAGTCATTTGGCCTTTCTGGGGCCTCATCTATGGTATTAGGGTGGTTGAACTTGATGATCCACAGTTAGGAGAACTGGACATTTCTACTATTCTATGAAATAAAGTAACAGGAACAAGAAGAAATACAGATGATTGATTAACACAGGGTGTCACTGCACTTCCCTTTTATAGCTCCAAGTCCTATTTTTCTGATTGTTTTTCTTTTTACTTTCTGAAAGATAAAATCTTAGCAACCTCTCTTAAGTTTCACCCACCAAGGGCACAGTGGGTCAATATCAGTTACTTACAGGACTTCAACATAATTAAGTTCTTGAAACTTCAGGGACAAAGCAGAATTAATTATATATGTCTCTACCAAGTCACCGAGTCTGTGAGTGGTTGACAAGGGCATTTTGGCCTATTATCAACCACGATGTCACATACCCTGGAATTGAGTGGTGTCCCTATAGAAGACAGCATGTCCCTGAGTTTCCTTTTAGTACACAAACATATAAACACTTGCTATTACTGTGCAAACCATTTCTGTCCAGAGAAGACAAAAATCTAGTTTACTAGTGAGAGACTTGTGAGGTTAAAAATGGGAGCAACAAGATTTGGATGCGGTTTTAACATGCTTGTAGACATCTTTGCAATAATTGAGTTTCCCACTTATAGTTAAACACATTTTTTTTATAGGAAGACTTAAAAAATTTGGGGCACATTATAATCATTGTTAAATTTTCTCTTCTGCTATATAATTTCAAAAGGAAATTAAGAAGCAAAAAATGCCATTAAAACCGCCACTTTCCCTGGCACACACCATTAGTGCAGTACTTGCACATTCTTGCCTGCGTAACAATTACACATTTTAATTTGAACTGACATTTATCACACAGTTTGAGGGTTAATATAAATGTAAATTGTAATAATCATATTTTAAAAATCAAAACAGATATATACATATATACGTATACATATACATATACATATACATATACATATACATGTATATATGATAGTTATACCTATAATAAAGTAAGTAACGATGAGACAAGATAATAATTATTCCATCTGATACTTTAAATTTGTATTACAAATAGATATCTCCCTGTGTGTTTCTGTCTTTGTATCTGTCTCATGTGTTGTTATCTCTTCCCACACACATACACTTTGTGATTTCAAAAGAAATATATTTTTATAGTTTGTTAGTATCTGCATAAAGATTCATTTGGTTAGAATTTTTCACTTTTAATTATAATATTAGAGCTGTCTCTATGTCTGGTGTTCCCACTACAAATTAAATTTTTTATCAGTCATCTTTTATCAGCTGCTTAATATCATTGGATCATTCATTCTTAGACCCTGAGTTAGAATGGATTTTTACATATGCTCAGTACAGATGGGGTTCCACCATTTCCTTTACAACGATGCTGCCCATCACCCATACACAATTTAATTTAAGACAAAATAGCAGCTCCAGCAGAAAATATGTGCAGTCTTCTCCTTTGTAAGTTGTAATTGAGGTTATGGCACGGCATATTGCCTGTGGCAGAACCTATTACCTAGAAATGGAGACTATGATTTGAAGCTGGATGCAGTGTAAGCAAAATGAATTAATTATTAGAAGCACAAAATTGAAGGAAAATTCAGGGTTTCTTAAAGTGAAATATATTGGCATATTAAAAAAGAGGACACAAGGAACTTATTGATTATTTACCCAGTTTGTCCCATTGTTCTTGTTCTTGCCTTATGAAATTCTTATGTGCATAGGTAAAGATGATTATTCATAAATTAAATCAAACTGCTCAGAATTTCATACAAAAACTTTATGATAGATCTAGTATATTTGAAGTTAGCATATTTTAATGTATGGTTCTTAGTGTTACTTGGATATGTAAGTGGTTAAATAATGACAGGACTAAATTATCTTTAATGTTATTCTTTAAATTAGAAAAGTAACTTTTTCTTTGTCCATTATGACTTAAAGAAGGCAAAATGGCACTTTTTTAGGGGAGAGCTTATGAACACTTAGCATTTCCTACCATAAATTATGAACTTCAGTAAACATAATGTGCAGGTAATTATTTAGCAAATTAAAAATCTTCAGAGCTGCAAAATGTCTAGCATATTTTTGCTTTTTTCTTTAATAGTGTTTTTATTGAAAGTTATATTATTTTTTGTTGGTTTTCAGTTTAATTCACCAATAGCTGATAATTTATAAATCAGAAATAAAGAAATTCAATGAGATGATAAGAGAAAAGATTTAGTTTAGCCTTATTATTTAATTTCTTATTTCAACTTTACAAAGGTAAAGTTATGTAAAGAAATGGATATACAAATATAAACATATTTATATGTCTGATATGGAACACTTATGACTTTATCAAATGACTCTCCTATCAATATAGCCAGATATTGTCTCCTCATTACTATTTCCTTTTCTGTCCCCTCCCTCCCCCTTTTAATTTTAAATTGTTTATATTGTTTTATTATACCCTGATCTCTAATCTATATCATTGTGATTTCTATTAAAGTAGGAAGTGGTAGTGTTATTTAATTTGTATTTGCATGTTTAAGCATTTATAATTAATAATGCCACTTGGATGTTTAACATTAAAATCATTGAACAAAGTTATGACAGTTTTCCATTTCTCTCAAATTTTATGCAGTTCACTGACATCGAGTTTTCATTTTAAATCTCACTATACAAAAGCAATTCTATTTTTAAAACTTACTTAATTTTTTTTCTAGGAATAGGTAGCTCTGTGGTTGTTTTTATTTTTTATTTTTATATTATTTTCATAAATTATAATTTAATTGATTGCTTTTAAGCTTCATCTAGATTCTTTTGTAAAAAAATGCCCTGTCTTCATTGGATTTGTGCACATTTACCTCCCTTTAAGTTGAAGAAGATCTGAACTGATGATTTTCTCAGCATCTAGACAAATAGAATGCAGGGTTCAAGGGCACTCCTTGCAAATTAACCTATGTTTAACTGAAAATCTAGTATATTCCTCATTCACAAATACACAAACAGGAAACAGTTAGCAATATAGGTTCATGGAAAATATGGTAGCACTGAGGGAATGTTTCCAAGGCTTTCCTCTGGGACTACACTGCTAAATGGAGATGGGCTCTTTCTATAGCACTTGTCACCCTCACCTGTCATAGATGCTTTGACGTGATAACCTCTCTGAGAAGCACCATCGCCAATGAGAATCACCAGGAAAGCTGTTGTGTCATGGTCACCCGTGATTGTGCTCATGCTGAGCTTTCCCCACTGCCTTTCCAGTTGTTTTCTAGGGCTATAATCTTTGATAGGCTGTTACAGGAGATATGAGGAATTTTGCAGGGGTGTGTGTGTGTGTGTGTGTGTGTGTGTGTGTGTGTTGAAGAATAAGTTTCTACACAGAAAACTCTTGTTCTTAAGTTGATATCTATGAAGGTCTATGAGTCTTTAGATGAGCTTTAATGGGCCTATGTTCCTTTTGGAATTTTAAGCTCAATTTTGTGTGTGTACATATCTGTCTTTACTAAGGATCCATCACTTTTTATGAGATCCTCAAAAAGAAATATGGAGTTGTCCCTAAGAAAATTCTACTTTCTGTAAAATAATAATTGCCCAACATATTGGTTAATGGATAGTTTCTATTTCTTTAAGGAAAGGACAGTTTTTCTGTGTACTTTCAAGCAGTCATGGCATGTATGAGCCAAGCTTGTACTTTAGAATCCAATTCAATTGGTCTTATAATTAGAAAAAATTCATCCTAGATTCTGGCAATGGCTTGACTATGTGTTATAATTTTCAGATTCGCTTATTTTTTTGTTTACCCTTATTTTACTAGGCTTTTTATTTAGAATTAGGAAAAGAGACAGTTCTAAGGGCACCCAACTAGGCATAAATATTAGTTTCTTTTCATTTGCATTAAATATTGATCATGGAATGATTATTCTCTTTTAGACTCTTTTTTTTTTTTAAATGAAGTGAATTATGTAATTTCCAGAAACATAACTGAGGCCAGAAACACCACATAAAGAATAATCTAAAGTCCATAAGTTAATGGAACCTCTTATTTAGTGTACTATAGGCATATATTATACTGCTTCCCCTCTCTGCTACCAGTAGTTCTTACTACTTTTTCAACAACCACTAGTTTAGTGGAAATAATATATAATCATCAGTTCATGTCATCATATCATTTGTCGGGTGTTTGCTTTCTGCCAGCTAACTTGCTAAAAGCTTTATGCACATTAACCAAAGCCTTATAAAAATTAGTGAAGCTCTGATAGGTTAAATAATTTCACAAAGGTGATACAGTTGGAAATTAACAGTCAGGATTCAGACCTAGGTCTCTCTGATTTTAAAGCCCATGAGCTTAACCACTATGCTATGATGACAACTATAGTAAATGAACAAAGCCCACCAGTTTATACACTTTTGAGTGTCATGTATTTAACAAAAGTCAACTTCTGAACATTCTAGGTTTTTCATATATATTCAGATTCTAGATCTACTCTTGTGTGGCCTTGGGCACATAACCTGGTATTTCTGTGCTTCAATTCTCTCAAGTTTAAAGCAGAATCATTATGAAGATTCAGTGATGTTATATAAATAAAGCAATAAAAATAATGTCTGCATATAATAAGCACTCTGTAAAAGATAGCTGTTATTAGTTACAACTCAAGTAGAAAGTCTTATTTCCTAAGGGTATCTAATATGCCTTTGTTTAGAAATGGACATGAAAATGACAGTGATTCATTCAAAATGATATTTGGATTTTAATATGACCTTTCCCCATATTTACTTTTTCACACGCCATAACCCATGCCACTTCTCAGGAACTCTTTTGGTACAATCATCTTAAATATAAGAGCAGAGAAGTTGTAAAGTGATCTCAGAGAGCATCAACACAATGCATTGCTCAATGAATATTAGCAAACTGAATTTAGCAATACATTAGAAATATCATATACCATGATCAAGTTGGATTTATTCTTTGGATGCAAAGTTGTTTAATATCTGCAAATCAATTAATGTGATATACCACATTAACAAATCGAAAGATGAAACCTGTCTGATCAATCAATAGATGCAGAAAAAGTGTTTAACAAAATTTAGCATCCATTTATGGTAAAAATACTCAACAAAGTTGGAATAGAGGGAACATATCTCAACATAATAAAGGCAATATATGACAAACCCAAAGCTAACATTATGCTCAATGAGGAAAAGCTAAAAATGTATTCCTTAAGATCAAGAACAAGACAAGGATGCTCACTTTCACCACATCTATTCAACATTGTACTAAAAGTCCTAGCTATAGCAGTCAGATAAAAAAATAGAAATAAAAGGCATCCAAATGTGGAATGAAGAGTATAACTATCATTATTTGCAGAAGACATGATACTATATAGAGAGAGCCCTAAAGATTCCATCAAAAAACTGTTAGAACAGATCAATGAATTCAGAAAATTAGCAGGATACAAAATTAATATTCAGATGTCTGTTTCATTTGTATACACCAATGCTGAATTATCAGAAAGAAAAATTAAGAAAGCGATCTAACTTACAATTGCATCAAAAACAATAAGATACCTAGGAATCTAAGCAAGGAAGTAAAAGATCTATTCTCAGAAAATTATAAGTAATTGAAAAAAGAAATTGAATAAGATACAAATAAATGGAAGCATATACTATGCTCATATGTAGGAAGAATCAACATCATTAAAATGGCCGGAGAGTCTATGGCCACGCTACCCTGAACAAGTCCAATCCCATCTGACCTCAGAAACTAAGCTGGGTCCGGCCTGGTTAATACTTGGATGGGAGACCTTGTAGAAAGACCAAGTGCTATAGGCATAAAAAACTTAAAAAAAAAAAAAAAAAAAAAGATAGTAAGTTGACAAGATTCTTGCAATCTTTGAGGTCAACCAAGGGTTGCCTTGGCTAAATTAAAAAAAAAAAAATAAGTAAATAAATAAATAAATAAATAAATAAAATAAAGTAAAATACAATGGCTGAACTATCCAAAGCAATCTATAGCTTCAATGCAATCTCTATCAAAATACCAATGGCATTTATTAGAGAACTAGAACAAATAATTTGAAAATTTTTAAAGAACCATAAAAGACCCTGATTAGCCACAGAAATCTTGAGAAAGAAGGACAAAGTTGAAGGTATTACACTACCTGACATCAAACTATAGTCTATAGTAATAAAACAACATGGTACTAGTGTAAAAATAGACACATAGATCAATGGAACAGAATAGAATGTCTAGAAATAAATCTATGCCTATATGGTCATTTAATCTATGATAAAGGAGGCAAGAATATACAATGGGGTAAAGACAGTCTCTTCAACAAATGGTTCTTGGAAAATTGGACAGATACATGCAAAAAATAAAAAAAAATAAAACTGGACCACCTTCTTATACCACATACAAGAATAAATTCAAAATGGATTTAATACTTAAATGTAAGACCCAAGACCATAAAACTTCTAGAAAAATACATAGGTAGTAAAGTCTCTGATATTGCTACTAGTGGTTTTTTTCTGATCTATCTCCTCAGACAAGGTCAAAAACAAAAACAAAAACAAATGGACTACATAAAACTGAAAAGTTTTTGCATAGCAAAGGAAACCATCGACAAGATGAAAAGACAACCTACTGAATGGGAAAAGATATTTGCCTATGATACATCTGACAAGGGGTTAATATCCAAAATTTATAAAGAACTCATACAACTCAACAGCAAAAATGAAAGAATGAAAGAAAGAAAGAAAGAAAGAAAGAAAAAAAGAAAGAAAGAAAGAAAGAAAGAGAAAGAAAAGAAAGAAAGAAAGAAAGAAAGAAAGAAAGAAAGAAAGAAAGAAAGAAAGAAAGAAAGAAAGGGTGAAACACCTGAATAGGTATTTCTCCAAAGAGTACATACTGATGGCCAATAGACATATGATAAGATGCTCAAGGTCAGTAAATACCAGAGAAATGCAGATTAAAACCACAATGAGATATTACCTCACATCTGTCAGATTGGGTATCATCAATAAATCAAAAAAAAAAACAAAAAACAAAAAACCCAACAAATGTTGGCAAGAATATGGAGAAAAGGAAACCCTTGAATTGGTACAGTCATTCTGGAAAACAGTTTAGAGGTACATCAAAAAATTAAAAATAGAACTACCTTTGATTCAGCAATTGCACGTCTGGGTATTTATTTAAAGAAAGCCAAAACACTAGTTCATAAAGATCTATGCACCCCTATATTTACAGCAATGCTATTCACAATAGCCAAGGTATGGAAGCACCGTAAGTGCCGGTCAATAGATGATTGGATAAAGAAGTTATGGTACATATATACAATGGAATTGTAAATGAATGACCATTTAATCTATTATTCAGCTATTATAGAAAATGAAATCATCATTTTCAGTGACATGGATGGACCTACAGGGTATTATGCTGAGTAAGTAATAAGTCAGAGAAAGAAAGATAAATACCATATAATTTCACTTATATGTGGAATCCAAGGAACAAAAGAAATGAACAAATAAATGAAAACATACTTACAGATACAGAGAATGAATTGATGATTGCCCGAGAGGAGGTGGTTGGAAGACTGGGTGAAAAAGGTGAAGGGATAAAGAAGTACAAATCAGTTACAAAACAGTCACAGGGATTTAGAGTACAGCATATAGTCAGTATTACTGTAGTGGTTGTATATAGTGCCAGATGAGTGCTAGAATAATCAGGATTGTATAAATGTCCAACATTTTTTAATTAAAAAAAAAAAGAGAGAGAAAATGGGAAGAAAACGGATAAGAGGAAGAAGAGGAGAAACAACGGATGAAGAAAGAACAATTAATTATAAATAGTGACTGAGGTCCAGATTCTGTCTTAGGCACAGGGAGTCTAGCATAAATTTGACAGAAACAGCTCTCCCCCCAGCCAAAAAAAGCACAAATTTGTATTCCAAATTAGTGCTGTTTCATAGCTCTCTTCATACTGCATAATCTAAAGTTTTCTTCAAGGACTTTGCTAGCTCACTATTATCCATTTCTCAATGCCAATGGCAGCTAGGAGCTACATTTGAAAGGAAATGAGAGATAACAGCTTTATTTATATACATTGCTTGATAATCGTACATGCGTGCAATCTTTTTTCAAAATAAAATTGATATTTGTATTTATGGAAATAAGTTATGAAGGAGAGTTAGCAGACATGAGATCTTCATAATAAAACATTCTACTGGCTGATGTGTTTACACATAATAAATTTTTTAACAGACACTAATAATTTTAGGTTTTGTAATGAGCGAGGTAAATAAAACCCATAAATAGAAATGGGTGCCCTAAAAGAATGAAAAGTTATGAGCTATAGCATCTTCTAAAGGAGAATTTATATTTTTGTTCATCATTCATTCAGCAAACTGTGGCTATGTACCATGATTCAAGTACCTTGCTATTTCCTGGGTCAACAAAAATGACTAAATCATTGTCATACTTGCCCCTGAAGTGCTGGTTAAAGGAGATAGACAATTAAAGAAATAATTGTGGAGGATGACAATGAGTATGATGTTAAAAGTTAGGATAAGAATGATGAGAGGGCATAAGAGAAGGAGTTATCAGCTCTAAGACTATTAGAAGAAAATGCATACATTGAAAATTTACTGAATGAATGAGTAAATGAATGAATAGTATCAAAAACTGGTGTGACCACAGAGTTGAATGCTGCACCCTGAGGAGACAACCTGGGATTTCGCACTAAAGGGAAAAGTTCAATGAGGTAGTCAGTAGTCAATGTTGCAGAACACTGGCTGCGAGGTGAGAGGAGAGTTTCCTGGCTTTTACATCCCCCTAGAAATTGAGTATCATATTTTGAATAATGTAAGCTACAAGTTGTTATTTCCCAGAAACACATAATTTGCTGGGGAAAGTTGTGTCTGGGTCAAGTTTCTGCATTTGATGTCTTATTTCAAGTTATATAAGAGGGGCATAAATTTTAAAGAAAAAAGGCAGTAAATCTTTTAGAAGGAAAAAAATATTTTTTAAACTCATAAGTAGATGCTTTTTGATTTAGGATTTTACATGATGCTGTCATAGTTAGGCTTTTCATGTCTAAGTTTCTAAATGATATTGAAGCTTTCATAGATTAAATATTTACCAAAACAGAATGTATCACTGTATCCCTCCCCTGAAATTATTCTCTCTCAACTCTTTTTCTGTCAACTCTTTTCATACACGATTTCATTCAACCCTTACAATGAACAGTCTCAAACCATATTTAAATTAGTTATTTTTCCTTAAAAGTTGGAATTTTCACATTCTACTAGACCCTTCAAGTCTAAATGTTGTACTTAAAGTAGGTAATTTAGCAGCTGATTTTGCTCCCAGATAACTCAGTTCTTTTTATCACAATCAAAAGTCCTTTCCCATCAAATGTTTTTCTGCTTCCACTCAATTGCAACGATGATCTGCCCTGATTTTCATTTCAGGACAGTAGCCCTAGATTAAACTAGACACTATTCTTATAATCTATCCTTCCTTGACTTTTATTCTTACCAGAATCATTTGCTTGAATATAATGTCAATTATATTAATACTGTTGATTTAATGTTTTTTGTTGGTTTGTTGGTTTGTTGGTTTGTTTTTGCCAATGGATATAGCCACAATTGATTTTATTTTTAGGACAGATATTCTTATTGGGAATATATAATAAAGGTAACACAGATTTTATAGTACTTTCAACTTTAACACTTTCATATTTATTAGGGTTCTTATACTTAATACTGTCAGGTAGGTAGGTCAGAGCAAGTACACTGAGACAAAATTATTTGCCCAAATAATAAGACGTAGCTAAATTTTAATCATGATTTCATGATGACTGGGCTCTCCATTCTGCCATTTCAAGTTTTTTTTTTTAATTTATTTTTGCCATAATTAAAACAGTAAGATAACATTTGTAGTGAATGTTTCAATGCATGGAAGGCTTCCACATCCACCTTCTTAGTATCACAAGAAGTTTTATTAGGCAGATATTACTGATCAATTCTGTTTTATGGATGAGGACACCCAAACTAAAAGAAATGAAATTACTTTCCTGAGTTATGTATATAGTGTATATAGTTATGTATATATTTATATATACAGCAGAGGCTACATTTTTACCCAGGTCTGAGAAAAGATCATACCAAGTAAACAGGTTTAATTTGAGATTATACACATACTGCTCAGCGTGGCTATGCAGGAAGCAAGAGATTATTTACTTGTTCACTATTCCCAAGTTTTTCAATAGGCAATCTGCTTATTGCACTACAGCAAATGGTTTATGCCCTATCTTTTTTTCAGGAAAGAGGTTTAGGAAAAAGGCAAATTAATTATGTTATTCTCATTATGAATCAAACCTGGAGTCTGCATATTTCAAATACTTATTCACAGGTTTTCGTCTTAGTGTATTATTGATTGACAGAGAGATCTCTATTTCAAGTGGAACACTTGAGATTCCATGTTTGTTTGCTTATTCTTCTCTCAGTGATAACTTTCAAAGGAGGTGGTTGAATTTGAGATGTGAGTAAGAAGCATTATATAAACCTCAGATGTGATTTATTCTTCAAATATCATCTTGAAAGAAAATAGAAATGGACCAAAATGGCAGATAGAGCACAGCTCACCTAAAATTCAATTGAAAACACACACACATACACACACTCACTCACAAAAATACATCTGTATTAGGACTAGAAAATAATTCTATTGTTAGGAGATAGCGATAAGAATAAAATGTCAGCTATTTTACAATTGTTCAGCATTACACTGGATATTTTAGTCAACACAATAACATATACTTTATACATACACAAAGACAAAATTATCACCACTTGCAGATCATTACATACTTATAAAAATTGTCTGTAAATGAAACTATTACAGTTTATAAAACAGTTTAGTAAGATGTCCAAAGTCAAGGTCTATTTTTGTATAGGAGTGTCATTATTAGGCCTTTATTTTAGTAGTAAAACTCTAGAGACCATAGTAGAGTTAACCATAGGAAAAGGAGACTCATGAAGAGGTTATTGAAATTGCTGAGTGAAAAGCAATGAGGGTCTAAGTAGAAAAGAATAAATAAGTCGAGAGAACTTTATATTCTGAACACAGTAAAACATGACAGTACATGGGATAAGCTATCAGAGTGGGCAGTAAAAAGACACCAGCGATAACTTTGCTTTGGAAGAATGGTGACACTAATTCCTAAGATTGGGAATTCAGAACAGAAATTGGTTCCATAGTGGTGAATCTTTAACTTGGCTGCACATTGGATTACCTAAGAAGACTTTAAAAATGCTAATGCCTGAGTTGAACTCCCAAGGATTATGGTTTAACTGGTTAAGATTATTGAATGTTCTCCATGGGATTCTAAGGTAAAGGTAAGAATAATAATTATTGTTCTAAGATAAAAAAATATATATTTTTAAGAAAGGGCGAGATAGTGAATATTTTAAGCTTCCCAGGCCATATGATCTTTCAACTATTCAACTGCCCTTGCAGCATCAAAGCAGCTGTAAACTAATAACTTTATTTACAGAAATAGTCATGGGCCAAATTAAGTCTGTAGGCCTTAATTTGTTGAAGAAAGATAGCAACTACTTTGGTCTCATTGAGTCTGTGGTATAGTATGACAGTTGTGTAGAAGACATTTAATAGACAATGAGACGCCAAGATTTGGACTTGGGAAGTATCTTTGTGTTCTCACACTGCTATAACAAAAACCATAGACTAACTGGCTTGGACAATAGGAATTGTTCCCTCATAGTTATGGAGACTGATAAATCTATAAGATCAAGGCGCCAGCTAATTTGGTTCCTCATGAAGTGTTGTTTCTTCCTAGCTTGCAAACATGCACCTTCTTGTATCCTCACATGATGAAGAGAGACAGAAAGCAAATTCTCTGGTGTCTTTTGTTATCAGGGCACTAATCCCATCCTAAGGGCTCCATTCTCATGATCTCATCTAAAACTAATTACCTCCTAGAGCCATCATCTCCAAATACCATCTTATTAGGGGTAGTCTTCAGTGTGTGAATTTTAGAAGGAACACAATTCAGCTTATAACAGGAGGGAACATGCAGTTTGACATGTACACTTCTATATAGGGTCTTCTACATAGACATGATAGCGGAAGCTGACATAAAAATGTGGTTGCTCAGCAAGAGTTCAAGAAAAAAAAAAGCTAAGACTGGACCCAGAGGAATGCCTGTACTTAAGAGTTTGGCCGAGGGAATACCACTGACGAGGAATCTAAAATGATCAGCAAAAGGAATAAGAGGAGAATTCCAGAACTGAGTAGTATCTTGGATGTCAGGAAAGACCTTATTTTCTAATGGTGAGTATGAGGAGAAAGGGAAAGAGGCAAAAGGATAGCCAGTAGAGTGGCCCAAGGTTGGTGACTAATGTGGAAAAAATATTAATAAATTACTGTTTGCCCTTTTTTTTTGGCTAACTGCATCACAATTTTTCTTTGGGGAACCAACCTTCCACCCACTCTCAGTCTATGTGATCAACTGAATAAAGAGAACAAAGCCAAGGCAAAGATCTTGGTGACACTGAGAGCCTGTGAATGATAGTGTATAAAGGCTGACCTACAGCTCCACAGCTTAGTTGCATGAGCCAATATATTTTCTTTTACACTATAGCATTTGTGTTGACCTTCTCTTCCTTGCAGATAAAAAGTGTTAACTGAGAAGAGTTTAGAACCCACAATAAAAGGGGTTACATAGAAAATAGAAGAGGCAATAACTGAGTCTAAATTTACTACTTTTTCCAGAAAATGTCAATGAACCTACAGAAAGATAAGGTAGTAGATTTGTAGGAGGAAAGGATAGAAGGAAGGCTTATCAAAAGAGGAAAAAAATAAGTAAATGAGGGATTTAAGATGTAGGAGAAAGAGGGAATATCTACTGGATTAAGTTCCCAGATGCGGAACACGGAGAAACCCGTTGTCCCACTCTCCCTTTATTTTCTCTATTTTCCAAACATTTTTCTTGTTGATTTAATAAGAGCAAAAATATTGCTTAAGACGTCAGTAGTTCATAACATATTAGGAATGAGTAGAAGAAGGACACCTGATGCAAGCAAGGTAAGGATTCAGATACATGAAGGTACTAAGCATTAAAGAAGTTAAATTACTGAAGACCTTCAAAAGTTTTAGAAGTTTATGTATTCCTTAATATTGTACAAATTGCTTTATATATTTTTCATCTGTATACATACGTCAGATTTCTTCAACTTTTAAAACAGCCATTTTTTTTATAACTGAGCTACTTTTATTTTTTATTTCTATGCATATATAATGCTTATACATGTATAAACTGTATTTTCAGAGATGCATCCAAATATTTTTTTTTAACCTAGCACTGATATTAGGAATGGAAAATTATGACGTGATTCAGCAAGGAGAGGAATAGGAGTGCTTTTCATTATTGACTGTTTATGCAAAATAGTTGGACAAATTGGCTAATGGAACTAAATTACATTATATGAGGTGCTGACCTTAAAACTGTGATTCTATTATATATTCTGATGAAACACAATTGCATTTGAGTTGTGTAAAATGATAAAAAGATAAATAATTGCAGTACACAGAATGAAAGATACAGCAATAGTTACATGGAATAAAAATTAAACTACTCACCTAAATGATTTTTTTCTTAAACATTTAAATCAAATGTCCTAATATTTTCTATGAACATGTGTGTCTGAATGATTATCAATGAGCAATATGATTTCTAAAATATTACTCAAAGACAACTTCGCCATTTTTAAATCTTTTCTTTTTAAACTGCAGATTTACAGTTTTTCCTTTTATTCTCTTGTTTGGAAGGCTTGATGTGGGAGTGCTAATTAATGTTAAGATTCTTCACTGACACAGTTGTTGCGAAGAAAATGAAACTCTCAGGCTGGGAGCCAGTCCTCTCATTAAGAACACATTGCCCATGACCAAATCACTCACTGGTTTATTTATTTCTCCAATACTTATTGCTCCTGTGGCTCAAACATGTCTAATGTTGGAAACTGCATGTAAAGGATGTGTACACTTAGTTGTCTTATTTATATCAGACTAAACAATTTAATAAGTTATAATACATGGAAGTTATTGAAAATTTTATCTAGACTGAACATTTTGACAGCCTTGCGGAATATATTGCTGACTTCTTTGGACTATCTCAGCTAGACTACATGTTAACTTCTGTGTTCTTTATGTCTGGGTTTTTCTGTGGGGAGAAGAGGGGATCTTAATTTGGGTTTCTCTTTGAACCACGCCCCATGTCAGAGATTCTCGTACATGTATTTGAGAAGTTCATAAATTTCTGGGAAATAATTTAAAACTGTCTCATTTACTCAAAGGGTAAGGATGTGGTATATTCATATGTATACTTTCAGCAGGCATTAGCTGAATGACACAGAGTTCAAAGATGTGATTTTCCTAACTAATCTGGCCTGCCATGCAAATGGCTAGAGAAAGTCCTGAAGCAAAGAAGAGCAAATACTGGCAGTTGGAATTCAGTTGGAGCACATAGTAGAAGAAACAGCTAAGAATGCTAGGATAGACACTAAAAGTATCTACCATACCTTCTGTATACTTATGTCCACCCAATGCTATTTTATCTCTATCTATAGGAAGATAGATCATTTCTAAATTGTGTATTTATTAATTCATAAATTTACTCACATTTATTGATCTCTTCTGCTAGGGGTTACTGTTTTAGGCATAAAGGGCAGACCCCAGGGAAGAATATGACAAATCACCACCAATGAGGCACCATTGGTAATGGGCCTAGTAGGAGATGAGCCAAGGATAGACTTTGGGGTACACAGAAATTTGAAACATTTACTCCATCTGTTGGAAAGTACAGAATCATAGTGCCTTCCTAAGATGCTTTGACCCCCAGCACACCCCACTCCGTGTTTTTTTGTTTGTTTTCTTTCAAGTATTTTAGTTCACTAGCCCTGAAGACACATGTCTGTGAACAAGGAGGAGTCGCAATATGTTGCTGTTCAGTCAGGTTATTTTAGTAGCTGTGTTCTCTGGCTGGAATATTCATTTGATTGTTCAAGAATTGACATGAGAATATGCTGAGTCCACATAGAAGAGGAGGTAGGCCAAAAATCTAGGTGTATCTAAAGGATGACTACTACTGTAGACCATGCACATATAAGAAGGGCAGTACATGTTTTTGGAAGAATCCATACTGAAGAAGTTATAACAAAAAGTATAATATTTAAGGATATGTTAGGACATGCAGACCCAGGGAAAATCCCTGAGACAGAAAACCTACCTTCACAAGTGGAGGGTAGAGAAAGACCAAAGAAAGTGGCAGGCAACTCCAGTCTGGTAATTATAATAAATTTTATATTATAATTTAAGGGAAACTTACATTCAAGGCATGTCTTAGGTGGCTGCAAGATGAAATGGATCCCCACACCATTTGGCAGGCACCAGAGAATTTTATATGTGGTAAAAGGGGAGAATAGTAATGGGTACATGAATGCTACCAGGCTGGGGAATTACATGCTTGATTGGGGTAGGACAACAACCTGTTCTAGGAACAAGCACATAGCAGGAGGAGTACCAATTTATGTCAAAATGAACATTAATTATGATTAGACAGGCTCTAAATGAGGTTTGTGGAAAGCAACCTCTGTCTGGCCAGGTCCAGCTCATGGGACAGACAACAATCATGTCATGGAACAGACACCCCTCCACATACGTATTAATCCAGAATCAGAGGCACAATTATAGTAATATGAATAGAAATATATGATTATCTAAAAATATTGATATTTACAGTTTTCATTACTCTTTTTATGTTTTTTGTTTTTGTTGTTTTTGTTTTTTTAGGGAGATGGTAGAGGTGGTTGCGGAGATGCAATGATAGCAATGGTTACTACTTTATAGAATGCCTGGTACATATCACCAGACATTTCTTATCTCTAAAAGCTTGCAACTGATGTACAAAGATTGCCATCTTTATTTCATACCAATGAAACTGAAGTTCAGGAAACTAATTAACTTGTCTGAAATCACAAAACTAGTCCATCAGTATTTTAACCTGGGCACTGCAAATTCTGAAGTACGGTTGCCAACTTACTGCTCAGAAAGACAAGGTACAACATAAAGAAATTCAGATTTTATCTATTTGTTCAACAAACCTTACCTAGGAAATCGAATATAGGCCAGACACTTACCTAGGCACTGAGCACACCATCATGAGCAAGACAGGTGACCCTCTGCCTCATGCAGCTTATATAGGGAGAACAGCAAAGCTATTAAACAAATTAGTGAATACCAAATTCTGAGTGCTATGATGGGAAGTACAGTTAGTAAAGGAGCCCAAAGCCAGGGGACCTAACTTATTTTAGAGATGAGAAAAAGTTTTCCTGAGAAAATGACTTTAAGCTGAAAATTAAACACCAGGTGGAGAGGGGAGGAGAGTAGTGTTCCAGGTACAGGGAAGAGCATATCTGTAGGCCCAGAGGCCTCATTCCAACATTGAAAGGATAATATGGCTGGGACTTTGAGTTTCAGATGGAGAATAGAGACAGAAGAAGCTGGGGACATGGAGGTCTTGTGAACCATACTAGGAAATTGTGGTGCCTTTCCATCATAAAGGCCTTGGGAAGCCAGTGAAGGATGTGACATCATGACTTGCAATTTAGAAGATTTCCTCTGGCTGTGTTGTGTTAGATGAATTGATGAGGAATAACCCAGGGGCAAGAAAACTGCACCAGTCATTCTCATGATTCACTGCAGGATGCTGTTGGTGAAGGTGGAGACAAGTGGATTTCTTTGAGAGATATTGAGGACTTAGAAAGGGAAGACTTGAGTGAGTCAGTGGTAAAGGAGGGGAGAATAATGGCATTGCCTCGGCTTCTGATTTGGAGTATGATAAAAATTAGCAAAATAGCTTCTGAAAATCTTTAGGAAGTTTGCATGTATGAAAGCTGATTTCTATTTGCTGGACAAAATTCTGAAGGAACCCTCCTCTCTAATTCGAAAAGGAAATGCTAATGCAAATTTAACTGTTTTGGTATCCAAAGATGGTGGGATTAGGAAAAATTTTTTTTCCATTTTCTTCACTTTATTTTCATAAGTAGAAAAAGAGCTTTTCTTATAAAGATACAGCTACTATGGTGTGTTTAAATGAACATGTGGCTCAGCTTAAAAGGTCAAGAGAGTTGGACCCAGGTCATAACTGCTAAGCCAAAGAAAAGATAATTTCATCACCAGTGTAATTAAGTGAGATTTTCTAGATTATTTTAACTTAATTTCTCATCTGAATAATATGAATCCAGGCACAGTGGTTTTTTGGTATTTATTTTAATCTTGTATTATCATTAACTGGTTTGTTACATCAGTTACCCTTGGGTATACTATGGAAAAGGATTCCTGCTGCTTTTTTTTTTAAGTATTTAATGAATTGATTCATATGGATTTTACTTATTCATTGTGTGTTGCAGTGTTTTTGTTCTCCATCTGGTTGAGCTGCTGTGCGTCTCTGTATAGCATCTATACAGGTTTCACATGATGCTTTGGTACTTAGGCATCAGTCCTTAATTATGCTCAGATGATGAAAGGTACACAGAAAGCCTCCAGAACCATAAACTCTAATTTCCCAGTCATGAAGAATTAGTAAATCAGAGTTCGGTGTTTTCATTAACACAAGGCCCTACGTGCCAGCTCAGCTTGTTACCTACTAAGCCTCCTAGATCTGTTGGAAAATGTGCATTGGCAGTTTTCCAGTCTTATACTCATAAATAGATGACTTTCATATAAAATGTATTAGGTTTGGCATATTGACACTGGAATACACATTTTTTTAACAATTGAACAAATTTTTAAAAATAATAGGTCTATTTTTTCAATGTAATAAAATAAGCATAATTGGATTAATATCTTCATCTGGCAGTCAGGAATTAGATTGCGTACCCACAAACACACAATTTCACAAGGGGAAATTACATGTTTCATTTTCCTTGTTCTTTTGATGACCTTCGTAAATACCTGTAGCTAAGGGAGAGTCTGGTCAGACAGGGATTCAAATCACCTGGGAAGCTTTCAAAACAGTTCTGATGTTTGAGTCCCGTCTCCCCCAAATCTTGATTTTGCTGGTCTTAGGTGCAGTCTGGGCATGTGTATTTTTTTAAAGCTCCCAGGTAATTCCAATGTCTAGTCAAAGTTAAGAACCAGCCTTCCCATCATGTGTGACAGCTTCCCTAAGGTAACTGTCCTCGTTCTTCCCTTCTCTTTTGTTTTTCCTAAGTCTGGCTCACTGATTTCAGGGCATCATTCTGGGCCAGCAGAGTAAAGGAGCTGCTGAGCATTCCAAGGAGATTCAGATGGTTCCATTTTATGCTCAGACTGACCATACAGAAGTTTAAAGAGGACACTCAACACCAATATGAGCTACCCTGCAGATGAATTCATTTGTCTGAGAGTGCCTCTGGCACTTCCCAACTTGCTTTGACAAGCTTGTAAATAAAGACTTACAAGTGGACACTGACATTGATAGGACTTCTGTCTAGTAAGGACTGTGTCATCCCTTAAGTGCCTTAGATGTGGCCTCTTACTCAAAAATAGATTTGCTCTATTTTATACTTTTACATGGATATTTAATATTCAGTTTAAGATTCAAATGTTTATCAATCTAAAAAGCAGATATTTGGTATCTCATATCTTTGAACAAGATGGTACATTGAAACAGGCTCAAGACAGTATACCATAGTGCTTGTTAAGACCCCGTTTTCTACTTTGTAGAAAACAAGAGTTCTTATTCCTTTAAAACTTGATAGGTATTTGCTGCAAATATCATATTACTTATCTTTGGATAATTTTATTTAAGGGTGGTACATAAATTTAAAGCTTTGGTGAAAAACGGTGAGAAGCAGTCCAGTTATGAAAAACCTCTTAATATATCTTTCCAATTAAATTCTATAACAATTTTAAAAAGGTTATCAGCTCAGAAAGTTGCTTTAGTGTTAAGAAAATCTAACTAATAAATATATGTAATGAAAGGAGTGGGAAAATTCACTCATCAAAAAATAATTTTACTTGTGTGTGATATTTATATCTTGTATTCATTTAAAAATATATACAGTATTTGAGCCTTTTTAACATGTTAGATATAATTTACATAATATTTTACCTTATGATAAACTCTGTCATTCACAGTATAACCTTACTCATTCTTTCAGCTACAGTTTGGGCAACATACTTGCTGGGTTTATGATATTATCAGAAGCTATCGATAGGCATTATTGCATCTATAGCAATCAAAATCTCTTCTGAGTTGATATTTTCAATGATGATTAGGAAAAAAGTTGGACTTTGACTATTTTGTAGGTAAAATTTTCATTTAATCGAGTCATCTGAATATTGAAAACACAGTTTTTCACCATAAAACTCTATTTTGGTCTGTCACTGAATTTGAGATTTCCGTATAAAACAAACTTTTCAATCACTGAAAAAAAGGTAAGATTCTCAAAGCAATTTTCCTGTGAAAAATAGAATTGTGCTTTGATAGAAATTTGATAATTATTACCATACTCCTGTGTGTGCACACACACCCACTGTGATATTATTCATCGCTCATCCATGTCATTAGCGGAGTTGTGGATTAATTCTAGTTATATTTTCCTGGGTAGAATCTATATATTTCAATCATTTCAAAAGTAATGCTGTTATTTTGTTACAATTAAGCAAATTACTTCACTTAAGTTGTTATCTGAAATGTGTACTTAAGTTTTTTTTTTTTTAGTTGAATCTTTTCAAAGTATACTTAACTGGAACAGCCAAACCAACAGTGATTAATAGTTTTCCTATTCCTTTCCATATTTTATGGTTGTTATTGTTGTAGTTTATCTTTAAATATGCAAAGCAAAGTTTAGCAAAAAGATATGAATTCTTGCTAGATTCTAAATTGTTTGTATTGGTTTTCTAGCAGGTAGCATCTCTCTGTTTATGGCTTTTTTTTTTCAGCAATATTTTTTCTTTTTAAATTTTTAAACTTGAAACCAAAATCAAACCTTTTTTTCAGATTAGCAATACTGAGGTTACTTGTATTTGTTAGGATTAAGTTTATCTGCAAGTAACAGAAATTCTAAACAGTGGCTTAACCAAGGCCGTAATTTTTAACCTCATATAAAATAAGTGCAGATATAGGTAGTTCAAGGCTGATCTGGTGACTCAAATATCATAAGAACATGAATTTCTATATCCGTAGCACATAACTTTCATCCTCAAGGTCACCTCTTGTTCTAAGATTGCTGCAGGATCACCAGACTTCCCAGTAGGAAGGAAGCTGGAAAAGCAGCATGGGGTGCCAAAGGAGTTGTCCTCTTCTTTATGAGTCTTTCTATAAACCCCATGCATTAGTTCTGCTTAGATCTCATTACTGACTAGCATGGTTATATCTTGCTGAAAGGAAGGCTTGCAACTCTAGAATTGTATTTGAATGTCTGTGTGTGTGTGTGTGTGTGTGTGTGTGTGTGTGTGTTACTAAGGAGGAAGATGGGAAAAGATATTGAAACAGATAATAGCAATCTATGCCACGTCACTGTTTTCAGACTACAATATTGGAAGACCTTCTCAAATTAAATGTACTGAGATTAAAAGTGAAAGTATATTATTTAGACAGAAAGTAAAAGAAATGATATAAATAAAGCTAGTAAGCAACTTGCCGTGAAGGTCTAATAAAAGGTGGACCATAAGTGAGAAAATACCAGAACCATATACTTTTATTAATAAAATTATCTAGCAATTAATTAAAAATTCTAAAATTTGTTTATATACTAATAACTTGTTTGGCAACTTCATTTATTCATAACATAAGAAAGAGGGTGGTGGTGGTGGTGGTTTATAATTGTTCTATAGTTATTCAGCCAGTCTTAAAAGACAATCCAGAGAGTTCATGAGCAATTGTAAAAAGAGAAGGCCTTAGAAAATATTAAGCTAGTTACAAGAATTGAAGACCCTAGCTTCTTTAAACACTATGCAGAATTCTTGGGAGTCATTAACCAGTAGCAGATAATGAAAAGTGATAAGTATTCTGGTTATCCGTTACTAACAGATCACTCCTAAATTTGGTGGCCTAAAAAAACAATTATCTGTTCACGACTTTGCAGTTTGGACAGAACCCAGTGGGGATGGCTTGTCTATATTCCGCTTGGCATCAGATGGGGTGGCTTAGTCATAGGGCCTGGGTGAGCCTCTTCCACGTGGTTGGCAAGTCAGTGCTGGCCGACGATAAGGGTTTCAGTTCTCTTTATACAGCTTCTCCACATGGCTGGGTTGCTCCTCTCACACAATGGCAGCTGACTTCAAAGAAGGATCATTTTAAGACTGAGAATTCCAAGAGGACAAATCTCAGTGTACAAACACTAATCAAGATTCTGCGAATGGCCCATTGGCCAAAGCTAGTCCCATGGCAAAAGCCAGAGTCTATGTGGGAGGGACTACAAATGGATGTATAAATGTGGGGTCACCAAAGTAACTGCATAACACAATAAGTTTTAAGAGGGAAGCAAATAAACACTATTTATTGAGTCATTACCTGTGTTAGTCACTGTTTAATCACACAGTTGTCCTACAAAAAAGGTATCCTTGTCCCATTTTTCAGATAGGAAAAAATGGGGCTCAAAATGTTTTAATTGACCAGTAGGAAATCATATAGCTCTAAGTAGTGGGGCTGAGTATTTCAACCAGCTCTGAATGCTGCCAGTCTTTCTTCTTTCCATGGCTCTTAGCTACTTCTTTACTAGTTGGTCCACTGTAACCGCTGCTGGCATGTCTGTTCTCTGTGATTTTACTCTAAGCACAAAACCCTTGCCACCTGATAAGTTGTTTTTTCGAACTGAAGACAAAGGAAAGAGACTCCTAGACATTCTAATGAACCAAGAACTACTTGTGCCACAGAGATGCCTAATAGTGAAAGCCTATAAAGAGCACCAGCTCTGGGGCCAGATAAGAGACCAGATCCTTTGTGCTCTGCCCCATTGCAAGCTCTTTCTTCTCAGCAAACCTGACCAGTGATAACAGCCTCTCAAGTCTATTCTAAAAAGCTCTCCATGTTGGTACCTTTTTCCTAGAATAAAGGCTTATAACCAGGGTTATTACAAATATGCTAATTTCTAATACTTTCTAATTGGTATGTTTTAGATACCACAGCTTTGACCAGAACTCCCTTGTCAAAATAAGCATAGGTCATGCACATGGCCATGAAATTCTATTCTTTATACTTTAAGTAGCATCAGGATTGTTCTTTTTCTTCACTGGCAGATCAGAGCTCCCTTTTAAAATGCAAGAAGTTAGTTACTTAGGAAAGCATTTGATTAATTAGCTAGACCTGTCAGGCCAAACAGAACTAGCCAAGTCTTTTAAATCTCTTAATATGAGCCAATTTTTACAATAACCTGTTTCATTCATGGCCTCAGCGTTTTAAATTCTTGCTCATTAGTGACCTGGTATTTGGGCTTGTCTGAAAGGAAAGCATCCGTCATGTTAAACAGGGCTCATTATGGATTATAGGTTTTCAAACGGGGATGCCTATGCACAAAAGACTGCCCTCCCATTTTCCTCAGAATCACTAATTGGACCTTCGCCTTGTTTTTACAAGCAAAGACTAACCTTCAATAAGGAGGCAGGCTTTTATAATGTCAATTTGGGTTGCACTGAAGAGCTAGTGACCTATCATTATCAATACAGATGTGGAATTAAAATAAAGCATGCATTTAGTTTTGCTGCAGACAATAAAAGTAATGGCTGGTATTAAAACCAGTAAAACACTGAATTTGATAGAAGGGGAAATTCATTGAATATGTCACCCTTCAATAGCTCAATTCCCTGAGTAATAAAATACAACCACCAAACACTCAGAAATAAACACCAGATATAGTTAAAGAAAGAAATGAAACACAAATCTGAACCCACAATACCCCTCATTGACTTCTAGGAAATAGATTTCTTAAATCCTCAAAGAAATGCATGCATTACTACATCCCCAAGGGCTTTGCATCATCATTGTATATCATGCAAATGTCTCTAACAGAAATTTTTTTTGAATATGCTTGGTTAAAATAATCTACTTTTGTGTGTAGTTTCCATTTGTTTTAAAACACTGTTTGTATTACTTGAAGTAATTATTTTCCTTTCTCTTTTTTTAAATTTCTTTTCTTACAGAATTTACTGTTTATTTCCAAATTACTCCAGACCCTAATAGTTTATTTTGCTTTTGGCTGAATCTTTATATCTATTGAATTGCATTCTGTTTTGTTGGATTTCCTTCAATGAATGTCTCTCCAATGGCTTATTTTGGTGGCAAAACATTAAAACACTTCTTTATGGCTTTCAGGTTGCTTTTGTAACATATACACAATCATCAAACTTCTTAATAAACCAAGTATCCTAATTAATTCACTATACCCTCCAGTTTATGTATTTATGATGTGACTTGAAATTCTGATATACATTTCAGTTTTAAAAGGAATGATTTTCCTGGCATTGTTTTCAGTTTAAAAAATTCAGATTTCATACATTTGAGGTTAGCAAATTCAGCAGACAACTTAAATGTGTCATCATGTTAATGGAGTCCTGGAAGCTACTAGTGTTAAAATGAGTAAATTAAAGAGTCAACACTGCTTATTTAGGCACATTAGGATAAAATAGTATGAGAGCTTGGATTGAACAAAAATCAATTCAGCACGCAGAGTGCACATCCATCAGGGCTTTGTTATGATGTCAGAGGGAGCAGCAACCCAGTTTTATTTTATGAAGAATGCTACATTAGCATCCTCAGGTCCTTGAATGGCTGTGACATTTACTGCTACAGAACTACTTCGAGGCAGCCACAGGCCCTCTGGGACTACTCCAACTACATTAAAAATTAAGTTGGCATCAAATGACTTATTGAACTTTTTATTGATATCCTTGGAAGTTGGTTGTCATTCTGCACAGTAGTTAGTCTCCTTCCGTAGTAACTACTGTTAAATAGGAAGTTGTACCAGTTATGTTGATGATTTGAGCAAATTATTTTTCTCTATCCCTACACAACAACAATAATAAAAACAGCTTGAATGAAAAGTACATTCCAAGTATGGAATGATATCTGGGCTTATTTCCCAATAAACTACAGGTAGATGTTACCCCTTCTCTGAGACTTTAACCATTACTTCAGCCACTTAATCTAATATCAAAGACCAAAAACCCTGCCATTGGCCACAATTATAGAAAAGAAGTTTTAAATTTTCCTTAGACCTAGGTTTTGCACCCTGATAGACTTCAGAGATTGTATTTTATACATAATGTAACTAATCTTGACTTCATTTTATTTCTGTATATACATATTCTCCTTGCCAAAAGTAAAAGTTGCCAGAATATACTCCTTCATGTGATCCCTTTCCAAGCCTATTAGGTTTTATTCTGTAAAATGTTAGAGGTTGGATATTCACTTTCACAGGCCTTATTACTGATTTGCATTTGAATGAACATTTAATATTTATTAATAGTAGTTCAAACTATGTAACTATTTGTTTTTCACCTAATATCTAATGTAAAATACTTCATATGAAGTAGAAAAGAATTATATGCAAGAAACATTACACTCTATGTTATTGTCATAATCCCTCTTCATGTTTTTTTATAATAATTTTATTTTTTAATGATGAAAAAGTAATATATGCTTATTGCTAAAGTTTGGAAAAAATTGAAGAGCACAATAAAGAGCAATGACATAGCTCACAACTTAAAGGTAAGCCCTGTTAATAGTTGATATCTTTTCTGAATTTTTTGTATATGTTTTTCTGTGTGTATATATAAAATTTTTATCTGTGTCTTTTATCTGTACTGTTTTGCAGCTAGTCCTTGCACCTAATTTTGTGCTAGTCCATTTTAAGAATGTGCCATAATTTGTTTAATCACCTGCTGTTGGAATTTAATTCGATTCTGGGCTATTGTGATTATAAACAATATTTCTTAGACCATTCCTGTCAGCTTCTGCTTAAGAAGGTGAGAGGGTATGCATGTTTAATATTTGACACATGACTAAAACACCCGCTAGAATTATATTTATGTAGGAAGTTGCCTGAATCATACTTTACTTTTAGGATAAACTAGACAGCATGGTCATTTATTTCTTCATTAAAAATTATTTGAGCGCTTACTATACATTAGGCACTGTGGCAGGCCCAAGATACAATAATGATATGAAACAGATGGTCTGTTGCTCACCTGGCATTTTACTGTGTTACACCATGCTAACAACAATTAAACATTACAATCCTGCTGAGGAATACTATGTATATTTTTGCATATTCTAAATCCAGTCGTTTTATTCTAAAAATAAAAGATCTACAAAGTCTCTTTTCTGCTCCCTTTATCTTCTTTTGCACACATGACAATTATTAGCATATTGTGATCCAGAACTATTTTTAAGGGAAAACGTTAGGCCCATACTCAGAAGAGTTGCACATCGGCAAAGTGGAATTTCATCTTATAGGTTGTGTGTTCAGGTTACTCAGTATTAATCTTGAAGCCAAGTGAAGTTCTAGTCCTCGTTGTCTAGTCTTTAAGGATCTTAAGCAAAAATGAGTGGGCATTGGAGTGCCATAGTTAGCCCGTCAACAGTAATGCCTTTGAGTCTGATCTCTCTCTTTGGACATATTTTACCCATTACTCTGTCCACACTTGCCAAAATCATTAGTAAGAGAAGGAAAATATGTGGACTTCGTTGAGATTTGACCTATATGATGCCAGAAACTCTTACGACCGATATTATTTTTTTCAATTAACTGAGTCTTTGTTTCTAGCAAATCAATTTTTAGTCAGTCTCAGCATTAATTTTCTGTAGACAAAATACCTGTGATTCTTTCTTAAACATTTCAAAATGTACTTCTATTATATGAAACTATAAAAATATTTTTCTAAAAGAAGTTCAATTAATGAATTAATTTTAACATTGATAAATTAACACAGAATATTCCATGGTATAAAATTAGTTGAACACCCTTGTATATGAACACCCTTGTATTTGGTTTCTTTATCCAAAGAAAAACTGACCTGTAAACATTGTTGCTACAAATATCACCATTTATGATGCAGTAGATTCCTAGTTTTCTCTTTTCTCTGTGAAATGTATGCTTGGTTGATTAGGATTCAGTGAAACCTCTCATTAGGGCACTACGGTTCATTAGGATTTAAAGAGGCATCACTGAAATTTGAATTTGCCATGCTGTGATCGCTGGTCCATTCTGAATAGTAATCGAGCGACATTATACTGTGTGCTTTACTTCTGCAATGATTTTTTAAAGTCTTTTTTTTAACTTTAATGGTTAATCTTTGCATTATATAAAACATTGGCAAGCTTCTTAGGGATGACATCTTTCTGCTTATAAACTGAGATTTAAAAAACCAGATTCTTACACAAACATTTCAAATACCAAATTTGAATGTATTGCCCGGTTTGTTTTTCACTAATTAGAGCATGTTCATGTAACCTTTATTTCTATTTCATTTCCTCAAACTGAATGAAATGTCTGCATGCACATGAAGAACTAGAAAAATCAATAAGTAATCTAGATATTGATTTATTGAATGTCCAGCAGGCAGATCGAGAGAAACAGTATTCAAAATGTAATAATTTAGTTAGGAGTGGACTGAAATAAGGATGAACTTATTAATTGGCAGTGAATCACCACATGGATGCATATCTTGTGGCCTTCCACACAAGAAGGACTTGTTTAGCCTATCTGAGAAAACAACTTGTTACGCACTTGAGAACCAGTAAGTTCTCTGTAACTGGACCAGCCAGAATTACTTCTTTTATTAAAATAGCTTAAAAGATGAACCTGCCTTTGCTTTGCTGGCTAGAAGGTTGCCCACATAAAGAATAATTTATCCTTTAAAATGTTTCTTTAAAAAATTTTAAATGGCCTTATCTATACCTAGTTCAATTGGTAAAGTATTTTTCTCTTTATATACTATTTGGGCTTGAAGCTGGTTATATTATTCATACATTTTGCAGCGTTTGTGAGCATGTCTCCTTGGGGGTGCCCTGCATTATATAACATTGGAAACCTCACTTGGCTCACTCTTTCCCGACTCTTATGTTTCTTCAATGAGAAGAACTGGTTATCACTTTTACTTCACCAGTTACCAAAGGCATAACAAATATGTTTCTAATAAATATTTGTTGGATAAATTAGCTACTCTGTATTTCTACCATCCAGCACAGTGGCTGGCCCAAGTATACCTTTAATAAATTTTGTGAGTGAATGAATGAGTGGATGCATGAATGGATGAATTCACCATTTGCTTGATAAATATTTCCAATTTTATTCACATGTCTGATCAGAGGCATAATTACAGACTTTTATTTTCTATGATTAGGGAAAAAATGCTTAGAGACAATTCTTTTCAGATATCCTTCAGGAAGATCAGGTTTTTTTGTTCAGGATCAATTCCTAACATTTCTACTCCGATACCCCACTTAAAAAACAAGAACAATAAAATGTAATTAACTGAAACTTGCTATTTCTATATGGAAGATTTGTGTTAAGACTGTGAAAGTTAATGTATACACATTGTACTCGGGATAACAAAGTTGAAAAAAATGTATGTTTACTAGAAATAAATTACTTTAAAAACAAATAATCAAATCACATACATGTTGTCACAGTATTATTTTTAAAAATGTTTTAGACTACCTTAATCTTAAATGGAGAAAAAACTGCAATCTCTACCATAGTGATTTTTAAAGTATGGCCTACGGCCCATGAGTGGATAGTTCTTAATGGAGTAAAATGATAGAACGTGTCACAGATGCTCAATTTTATAAATGTTCAAGGGCTGCTTACTAGCAGTATAAGTAGTTGCTTGCCAAGGCACTTATTACAATTTACAAGCATTTGCCATAAACTAAATACAATACTAAATTTCATGGAAACCATCTCAGAAGTTAGGTTGGTCCTTACACCACAGCATTTTTTAGGCTAATTGATAACTAAACATACATAAATGAAGATAATTTCAACTCCTGTAACTTTGGGGAAAGATACTTTGTTACTGTTGTACTATCAAATTATTAGAAGTTTATCATAATTTTCATTTTATGTTTTTCTTACATTAAGTAATACATTATACTATCGTGCAAATGTAAAGTTCACATTTGATGACATATTTATTCTTGGAGGTGTACCCTGACTATGTTGGGTACCTTTGAGACCAATGTTGCAACTGAAAATTGTAGAAGTCTAACTCCAAAAAGCCTTAAAAACTAAGGTCTTCTGGGAGGCAATAGAGAGGCATCAGAGAAGAAAATGTGGATCTAGACTTCTTAATACTCCCATTTAAATAAATGCTCTCCAGAATTCCATACCAAAGGACATCTGCTCTTCTTCTATCTCCCTCTTTTATACCACTCTCATTCTTCAACCATCCTTATTTTTAAAATATAATATGTTGCTTGACCTTTCTGGTTGGCCTTTAACACTGTCCTATTCTCTCCTCAGCCTGTTCAGTTCAGTGAAGATCAGGTAGTGGTAGAACTAGTAAAGGAAAGAAGCCCATAGAGATGGGTTTGGGGGCGTGGTGGAGCAGGAATTATTAAAACACAAAATTTAATTATTATAATATCTTATTTCTCTGCATCTTGGTTAATTATGGCATTCTTCTAACTAAAGAATTAGGGTCAAAAATATTGAGATGCTACCTTTTTCAGTTTGGATTCCCTACAGAACAGAGCTTGAGACAAAGGTTTGGGTGCAAGTAGTTCATTTGGTTTTGATCCCAGGAGGTAGAAACGAAGAAGGGAATGAGCCAGAGAACAGGCAAAATTCAATAGAGTGTGTTCTTGAGCTGGTTCCTACTGTGGGCAGCCTGGCTCAATCCAGCTGAGAGCCTCTGCAGAGCAGTATAGCACTCATAGCCTCAGAGGTATGCCTGTAGGTCTACAGTGTCCACTGTGATAGCCACATGCTTGAAATACGGCTACTGTGACTGAAGAAATTAAGTTTTTAATTTTATTTAATTTTAATAACTTTTAGTGTAAATAGCCATATATGGCTGGCTAGCGACTACTGATTGGGCAGCATAGATCTAAAGGATCTGAGGCTCAGTCATTAATCACTAACTTCCCTCTCTGATTTGTGAAGGTGTAGGGGACAAGGGGTATTAAACTCCCTCGTACTTCCAACCTATCCTGCCTACCTGGGGCTTAAGATATCTGCCAGGTCTTGAGAGAAATCCCTAAGGAAGAAAAGTTGAGAGAAACACTGCCTTGGTGTGAGTAATTTCCAACACCACTCACCACTGCAGAAGAAATCAGGCAGGCTGAGGGATCTGCTGGAGGCACAAGATGGCTTTATGTTTTACAGGGCATGGAAAAATCAACAACTTGGTACATTCAAATATATTTTTATAATTCTGTATCCAAGTTCATGTCATAAGAAATGTAATTCTGTTAATAATCCTGAAGTTCAAAATTAATTTAATATTTTTAAAACTTTTAGTGTTCTCTAAATAGTTTTTGTTTTTCTTTTGAAAGTTTGATCACTTTGATTTTGCTTAAAGTTAGTCACTGGAACAAAACTGTCACCTCATTATTAGGCAATATTTTATTGTGTTTTTAATAATTACATTTTGAAATTCAAGTAGAAATTGCTATATACTTTATATTTTTATTTTTATATGTGTATTTAAATTAATTTCAACAAAAATAAAAACTTATAAGTTATTTATCATTAATGAATGCCATAGATTTTAAAATGTACAAGCCTAATAAAAATAGTATGAAAAATGTAACTTTTAGTCATTCAAATTATGAAAAATGATGTGGCTCTATTTCTTAAAATTGAATTTAATACATTCTATGCCAATTTAAATTTTTTAAAATTGAATTTTCTGAGAAAATGCTGTTTATCACTAAAGAAATTCATCCAGCTCTAAAAATGTAGGGTATATACAGCATAAATGAGGCTAAATAACACATTAGAGTGCTACTCTGTAGATATTAAAACACAAAATTTACTCTTACTTTTTGCATTTCTATAAGATGACTGTTTAAAGGTTAGAAATAAAGGCCAAAATTTGCATTTAAATGGAGATATTTTAAGAAGAAATGCCGATTTGTGACCTTTACCTTTTCCACTAGTTTTTTTTTTTTTTAAGGCGGAAGAATTAAACTTCAGGGAAAATAGTAGAAGTAGAAGTAAATTCACAGAAGAGATTTAGCATAACCAACTTTCCAGAATAGTATTTTTGTACCTGATAGGGAGGACAAATTATACATTGTCATGAATAAGTTCAATCACTAATCACGTAAAAAGGCATTTGACAGTGATAGTGGGAAAACAATTCTGATTAGTATAAATCAGGGTCCTAATTACTGCAGACTCATTACAGCGAAGGGTTAAAATCAAAAGGGACTAACTAGCTAAGTGTATTTTGGAGACCAGAGGATATTAAGTTTCTTCATCCTATGTATTTACTGTATTTAAAATTTTTAAATTAAAATTTTAAGAAGCTATCTCACAATATATTAGAAATTTTAAAATTAAAATTTTAAGGAGCCACCTCAAAATATATTAGAAATTTTTATATTTGCAAAATCTTTTGTACTACAATACATCTATCCATGAACAACCAGAATCATTGGTTGAAATAATTTTATTTTACTCTCTTTTGAATTGTCCTGACCATTGTTATAGTTCAGTGGAATTAGGGTAATAGACATTTGGGAAGCATTGACTAGTTGTGTGTCTGTGAGAAAATATATTTATTTGAGTGAGTGAATGATAGAGAAAGAGGGTTTGAATTGTTAAACTGAGTCTTCCTTTACTGTGGTAAAATAGAACTAAATAGAACATCTGTTGAATTCATTTTTGCTGTTGTGCATGCCTAAACTCCTCTTAACAACTATTTTAGTTAAACTATATCAGCTCCTTGGTACCACTGGTTCTCCCACTGTCACTTTTTATTCATTATTTGGGCCTTGGGCGTATAAGGAAAAGACAGTTTTACAACTCTAGGTGGTTGTACCAGGACAGGTTCAGGAATCAGAGCATAAAGTAAAGAGGACACATGAAGACATGTATTTGAAGTAGGATTTCTGCTCATAAGTAAAGGAACATATGAAACATGAATTAATACTCAGTCCATGATGAGTCCAAGATTCTATATTAGGTAGACAAACAGTAAGATATAAAGCTAATTGAAGTCCCCTTTTTAGAGAAACATTGGCATCATGGAAGTTTGGTAGACATCATCTGGGCTCCAGCCATTGGGAAATTGATTTGTAAGTTCAACATTCAGTTCTTTGTCCAGTAGGGAACAAGATCCAGAAATCCAGGCTTTAAAAGTCTGAGTCACGGTGAGATAAACAACATAGGGAACAAATAATACAGGAGAAAAAAAGTTTTATGGAACTGACTCAGGTGGGCCAACCTGGTTACAGGAGCCCAAGGTCAGTGTATCACTAAGAGTCAATTGGCACATGGGAGTAATTTCTACTATCATTGTCCTGGAAAGGGTGTCATATCATTAAGAAACCATTGGCCATTCCAACTTCATTTTCATTTTTTATTATCTATTTCTTAGTAGATGCCAGACACTATGCTGGCCTCCATCATACATGTCATCTTGGTATTACTTAGAGCTAAGTACTATTTTTTGACTAGCCTCTCTCACACATTGCTTCTTCAGAAAAATTCAGCCAAATGTGTTACAGAAAGAGTAGAAAATATTAATATGTCAAATAACAATCTGCATTGTAAGATTTTACCATGGGATTTTCTATTTATATTTTTGCAAAACAAGTTTAAATCTTCAAATGAATATGTTAGTAGCAGAATTCTCCAAAGGGTACATTGCTCATAGTTATTAGACATAAACAATCAAACAAATGAAAAAAATAAAAAAATAAAAACCCAAACTCACAAAACCAATAAACACACAAAAGACAGAAATACTTTTTTTCCTACCAAAAAATATTTGGGAAATGATGGGTTAAACAGAGTTCAAGAGGTTATTTTAGTTTTACTGTGGCAACATGTCTCAATTTGCTAATAATATGTAATGGAATATCTAAGAGTGGCTAACATATACAGATTTTCCCTGAATTATTTGACCTGAGAAGAGTCTGCATTAAAGCATCATGAGGGATTCGAGTCCTACAGCATCAGAGGTCCCCAACCCCAGAGCCACAGGCAAGCACTGATCCTGTCAGGAACTGGGCCGCACAGCAAGAGGTGAGTGGTAGTCCAGCAAGCGAAGTTTCATCTGCATGTGCAGCTGCTCTCCAGCGCTAGCATCACTGCTTCAGCCCCATCTCAGCCTCATCAGGCTTTAGATTCTCATAGAAGCACTGGTCCCCGATGCCAAAAATGTTGGGGACCACTGTCTTACAGCACAAATTTGTTTAAATACCAATATCCCAATTTTATCTCTCACTAAGAGAAGCTATTCACTGGAAAATTCAAGGAGGAATGGTGGCTATGGGCTTGCTGGTTGTACTTCAAAAAGGCAATGGAGAAAGTTATCCACATAGAGACCCCAAAGAGGATCCAGTTTAACGAAGGTTTCTCTATATAAGGACTGTCTATGAAGCTGAGATTCTTTGATATAATTACAATATTGCAGTGACTCTGAAGGGATTTCATTGAAATGTGTAAAATTATAAATACTATCCACAGGTTGTCCATACTATTTAACAAAATTCTAGAATACAGAATTGACTATATAAAACCTCTTCTACCCACACTTTAAGGATTATTTTATGTGTAAGAGCTCTGTAGAAGGTTGTTAATAGGAAATCAAGCTTTTAGAGCTATATCCTCACCTTTGGTAGTTATGAACAGTGAAAAGAATACCAAACTGAAAGGGAAAAATTTGTGAGAAATACACATAGGAATTGAAAATTATTCTTCTCTAAAAACATATCTGTACATTTACCAACTGATAAATATTGAATGATCAAGAAATATTTGATGAAAGAATAGATGAAAATAGATTGTAAAGAGAATAGTTGTGCTTTTAGAGAGTTCATAAAAGTTTTATGAAAAGATAAGAGGAGATAGAAATCTTGTGATTAATTAGAAAAGAGTGATGGATGGTCTATAAAATAAAGGTTGAATGTTTCCTTTGCACTCATCAGCCTATTTCTCTCCCGAAGCAAATTTTGATTTCTAAAGAGTAAAGTAGGAAGTGTTTATTATATATGCACAATATCTAAAAAATACTATTAGATTTTCAAAATGAACTTGTATTCCCAAGGACCATAGCATAGGTTTGAGTGAATTTCTTCATAAAGACACAGGCTTACCATCAGAACATTTTTGATCTTCTAACAGACAGGATATTATTAAATCAATAAGTTTGCCATAGCAAAGGGAGAATTCATATGTGCTTAGGATAATCATTTCTGAAAAATATTGAAAACAATATGACTCGACTTTTTAGTATTCTTGTTATTTAACCAATTGGAGTATACATGGATATGTAACAAAGTCTTGGTGATCTGTTACCTCCAGGGAATTGCATTTATTTGTAAATTTCTGGCTTTGCAACTATCCCTTGAAAGCCCCTGCCTTCCTAATTTTCAGGATCAAGTGTCTGATATAACACTATAAAAGGGTGCTTTAGATAAGAGAGACTATTTTAATAGAATTGATGAACCAACTCATTAAAATAATTATTTTGATCAATTTTTCCTCTTATCTAGCAAAACCATATTTAAGTATGACAAATTCCTATGTTTTACACAGGAAACAAGGTATCAATGGATTTACCTATGTCATGCTCAACCAGTGAATTTAATTTGATTAGTATTTTGCATATACTAAAATATTATTTCTATCTAGACACATTCAGGGCTCCATGGAGAGGTATCAGAGTTTTTTGGGTTTTTTTTCCATTAAACATTCCAAAATGATCACAAAGAGTGGAATACTCCCTGAAGGAAAAATAACGACTATAGAGCATAACCAAAACAAACAAACAAATGTAAAGGACAAACTGAAAAAGATAGCTAAATTCATACCATTGAGCAGAAATAATTAATGAAGATAAAATTAAGAAAACTGCTCAAGGCTTTCTTTTCTATTTAGTAGAATTTCACTATAAAGCAAATAACTTATATGAGTTATTTGCTTATATTTGTGTAAATATTTGTGCGGGTGTATAATCTTTTGCCCGTCTCTTTTGTCAGGAACCATTAAATTCAGTGCCCAGAGAAATGTTATAAATCAGCGACTATAAAATTAAGATATGCTAGAAACTCATAATTAATTTTATAAAATTCTTTCACAAGACCTGACAATGGTTCTACATTTTATGTTATATTAAAAACTGAGAAAACATCATTTGTGAAATCTAATAAGGCAGAACATTATTATGTTCGTATTGAAAATCTGACTGATGTGAATGGATTAAAGGTGTCTTGTGGAATATCTTGTATTAGTTGACTAATTCTTGTCCTCATTATTAATGTTCTGAGGCAACTGTAATACCTACAATTAAATATCTATTTAAAATAATTTTATAAACATTTCTTAATCATCATAGACAGAGTACTGTTTGTTGTGTAAATGCAGATTAAATAGCATAAATTTACTTCTATCTTCCTTAAAAAAAAAAACACCAAATTTCGAAAAGCAGATTAACGAATGGCAGAGCTGTCACCCTTGATAAAGCTGTTTCACATCTTTGGAGAGCTTAAACATGATACACTGAAGTGTGTTCACTGTCTCTTATGAGCATTAAGTGGTTTGTAAGATAAAAGAGAGAAAGCAGAAGTGAGAAGGTTTCTATTTCAAACCTAGTCATATCATATACAGGGATAGCATGGATTAAATCCTCACTGCTACCCTTTCCCCCTCCCTCTCATCTGCCCAAACTTCAACTGTTCTTTATGACATACAACTGAGCAGGAGACATGGAATCACATTTTTCACAGGGATTTGAAATGTCTTTGTGGTCATGGTCTGGCAGTAATAGAAACCATATGCTGTGGGTCAGGAGGAAAGCTATCTTGAAACAGAAGAACCCATCTCTTTGGCCTAATGACCTTGAGAAAGCTTAGTCATTTTAACGCATTTTTCTTTAAAGCAATGTGGAGGTTATTTGGGCTACTTTTCCCTCTTTGTGGCTCCAATCTGTGGGAGGATAACCACATATTATCTGTAAGGAGAATAGGATGAGTGATAATCAAATTGTTAATGCCAGTAGCAATAAAATTCTCTTGCAGGGCACCTGTTAGGTGATTTGTTATAGATTGATTTGCATTTCTCTTTGTGATTTTAAACTCTTTTTGGCTTCCTAATGCTTTAAAACACAACTCTGATGGAATGAAAGATAACATGAAAGAATTTGATTTAAGCTGAGTACTCTGTGGATATTGGAAAACCAGCTTTTGTCTTAAATTACATTGCGTTTGGAACACCAGAATGTAAGACAGAGCAATATGATCTTTGTGATGGCTGTTGGCCCATCTCCATTTCACACACACATTCAAGTTGTACGAATTGGGTCACTTGAGGTTTCCCATTCCCCATAAAACAATTTTTACCATGGCCTGGTTGGGCTCAGAATTGGTCCCTAAGTAGCTCTGCTGTAATCTCTTATAGTGATCTGTAAGCATGTTTCCAAAATTGACAGTGACTTAGGAGCATTGGTCATTTAAAATGCTGCTTGTGGACACTTAACAAATGGAAGATATTTTGGGATAAGCCATATTTAAAGAGGAAGATTTTTTTGGGGGGGGATATTAAAAAGAGTTTTTCTTACTCTACTGAATTTTGATTATAGATATAGGTAAGTGTTTTCTAGAATTTAGATACTGATTTATCAGAAATTTCAATATTCTACTGATGAATCTCAAACCTAGCACACATCTTTTGTTCTCTGTTTTCACTGATTGAAGGGAGAAGTGAAAATGATGAGAATGTTTCTTCTTTTCTCCTTTCTTCTTTGGAATGTCTCATTCCCCTGTCTGCTCCTACAGGGCTCATGATTTGAGGTAAATGAGATATAGAATTTTGATTTCAAACTAGATTTCTGAAATGGTAAAATGACCGAGGCTTAAAGTTATCCACTCCTATTTTTCAAGGGTTTTCTCTGGGGAGACTGGGAAGGGGCCTGCAATCAGTTCTCTTATCAGGATGACTACATTAAAACTAAAGGAAAGAAAGGAAGATTGAGCTAAACTGGCCCTAAAAATATTGATGTTCCATCATCAGAAAGGTTAACAGGTTCTTTCAAAGGAAGGTCATTTTAAAAGCATAAGAAATCCTTTTCACTTAACTTTACATTTTGCTCTTATCTGAAAGCTCATCACAGGTTCTTCTATAATATGTTATCATGATTTTGATAGGTTTCAGAATGAAGAATGAAACATGGCTTAAAGAGTTGCCGGGCTAGTGCAATGGCATTGCACTTTGAAATAAGCCAAAGTGATTTGTCTTCATCAGATGTTCCATAATAATGTTTCCTTTTTTTTCCACTGCATGGAATAAAATCCTGTGATATTATTTCAAAAAATGCACTTATAAATTTTAGATTGAAACCATGAATGACTTTACAAGTTTTCAGTTATTCAATAAATAATATTTTAATGTTGTTCGCTCTATTCCTTATACTCTAAATATTTTCCTTTGACTAATATTTAAAAATATTTCCACTGAAATCTTTGTATATTGAAACAACTGTGAAAATACAGAATTTGGTTATGATTAAATGACTGATCTTCTATAGGATAACTTTATCACACAGATAAAATGATGAAGAAAAGAAATTAAATAGGCAGTCCTTTGAGACCTCCTCTGATAATCAAATCAAAAGTTTTTATTCAAAAATTTTCTAATTAATGTAGATTAGGTGAATTAACTAGTTTCTTTATAATTTGTTCTAATAGGAACTTTCCACTGATGTGAGAGGAAGGGAATCCCCGCCATCTTTATCCTCACGATAAAGACAAAGAAATAATGGGTCTTTAAAATATTTTCACTGGTTTTCATCTTAGCTTAAAGTATTGGAGACCACCTGAGATTTACCTTTCCAGTCGATGTTTGAAGAAAGAAGGGAAGGAGGGAGGGTGGGAGAAAGGAAGGAAGGAAGGAAGGAAGGAAGGAAGGAAGGAAGGAAGGAAGGAAGGAAGGAAATTGGGAGAGGTGGAAGAAAGAAAATGTTAGTCCTTGTCACATGTAATATACATGAATGACACTATAATGCAGCTTTCTCAGGTGATCAATTGAATTTCAGCTTTAACATTTTTCATCAAAGTAGTTAGTGTAATACACTATTATAAATGAAAGTTAAAATGACATAAATAAACTTGAATTTTGTCTCATTACCTGTCATTTATAACATAGTAAAACACCATGTTAAAAATCATATCTTCTAGGTAATAAAGAAATATTCTATGATCTTGGTATCATTCACATCAAAGTTAGTTTTAAGGCTTTTCCTTTGGGTGGAGTTTTGTTAGAATAGAAAACATGTCACTTTCTTCCCTGCTAGACATCAAGACATTCTATTGATTTCTTTTGTAAGAATCTTTCCTACAGTCTTCCCAGAGTAGTAATCATTAGCTTTGAGTATTTCACTGAAACCTTCATAGTTAGAGGTATTTTCTAAAAATTGAGGCCTGCTTTGTTTTAAAAAATTATTGTGGTATTCTTTTCTGTTCTATTCACAATATACTTTGGAAAGTATCAAATGTATATTGTTTTTTGTAATGCTTTATTACTAAGGCAGATACAATAACTTTAAAGAGAACTCTGACAGACTTTTAGAATTAGAGCTATCTGTGTGCAAATAAAGTAGAAAATGACGCCCTACAATTGTTGAAACATTTTTGAAGCTCTTTGGCTTTCCAAATTTATCTTTTTCTGTCTCCAGAATTATTTTATTTTTGGACTGTTTCACTCAGATACAAGAAATAATTATCACTTGAAATGGTATTCATTCTATACTGAAGTCTCTTCTGTGAAGCAAGGGAGTCCAATATTTGATCAGAACAGAAGATGAAAGGAGATGAACTCCAGGAGTCATCTCCAGGAAACCTGTCTATAACCAGATATGAGCTCCTCTCCTGTCCTCACAGAAGTGCACCTGTATGGTTGTTCCTGTAAAGTTTAATTGCCAAAGTGTGTGTGTCACCCTCTCTTCATTGTACCACCAATACCTAAATCTAGGCCCTTATTCGGTACCATGGCTGTCAATAAGGCCTTCTCTTTGACTGCTTAGCTCCCTTTTTACCATGCCAGCTTTTATCCCCTGGCTTAATTTTCCTAAAACAGCCATCCGATCCTCTTATTTCATGTTCATAAACTTTTCTTGTTTCTTTACTGCCTATAAAATATAACTCTTTGCATTATGATTGAGGCTAGGAGAGAAAACAATTATCGAACTTAATGGCCTCTGAAGGAATTTTCTTTAAATTTATTTTTTCTCCTTCTAAATTTTTATGTTTGTTTATATTTTATAACGTGTGTACTTTGTCAGTGTAGTAGTACACAGTTAAAATTGGTGAATAAACATATAGAAATATTTGGGTATGCTCAAAATACATTTTACTAAAAGAACACACACACACCAAAAGTGTAGATCATTGACGTGACTTCTTTCTCTTTTCCATTTTTACTAGATGGGCAAGGCAGATAAACTAAATCTGTCCTATTGGTAGACCCAGAACCAACTTAAACAACTTCTCCAAGTCTGCAATAAGAGTTTAGATTTGTTTACCATTTTCTTCACTCAAAGGCAATTGGTAAACATCATTGAGTCATTTTTCACTTCTTTTCCTTCTGACCACTTTTTTTCCCTTGGGTATATTGGAAAAGGATTACGAACCCATTCTTGTATTTGTCCTGACCGGGCTCTTATTTGCTTATTCTTGTTAACTCCTTTGCTATTTTACTGTACTCATTATGTACATTCTTGTCTTTATATGTCTCCCTTGAAGTCTTAATTTATAGCCCTATGTTTTGATGCTTTCAGCCTGCAAGTAGTTTTTAAACCCCAGGCATAACATGGTCATTTGCTACTATTGGTACTGCCATGGCCACCATTGACACTATCACCAAGTTGTTCTGTTCCCATCCATTCACTTTACTTTTATACTTCCTCCATCATATAGTGATCTCAATGCTAATTCTGAGACTGCCTTGGCTTTCTACTTCATGGTTCACTCACATTGTTTGTGAGTTGTTCTTGCGTTAGAGGCTAAGAATGACATTCCTGCTATGGTCTGAGGCTCTCAACATTCCATATTCTCTCATAGTAGCTTAACTTATTTTTCTCCAGAATCCCAGTAGTCTGAGAGGCAAAGGACTAGTTCAGAAAGGTTGATAAGACAAGTCCTCAGTACTAGCTGCCCTGTCCAGATGTTTCCATTTTATCCCGCTTTAGTCTAAATTGAGATACTTCCAGACAAAAGGGGTATACTCCTTTATCACAAGAAGAAAGGTGTAAACAGACGATTCCAGGCAAACTGATCCTCAGGGTTACTGTACTTATAGTCAACCCAAGACAACAAACTATCCAAAGGAATATAGAATATTCATTCTGGAATATCATCAGAAGAAAGGCCTTCTAAAGCTCCCTATGCATTCTCTAGGAATGATATTGGCATTCAAGTTCTTCATGTACTGTCTCTGTCTGGCTTCTTAAACTTTTCCATTTTTTCTTTCTAATACTTCAGTCATTTTGAACCATTCCCCATTCCCCAACAGAGCCTACTTCTCTGCCTTTGTTGGCCAGAAATGCTACCCCAGCAACCTACCTATTGAAATCCTATCCATTTGCGTACCTAGCTATAATATTGGTAATGATCATCAAACAGCCTCTGTGACCACCCTCACCAAAAGTAACCTCTTTCTTTTTTATCGGATGCCCTGTGACATTTGTTTTGTGGCCTTTTGTTATAGCCTTCTACGTCCTGACTGTATGATTATTTTTGTATAGTTTTTTAAAAAAGATTTTTATAATATCTTACCTGCTAAGTTTTTTGAGGACAGGTTCTATGTCATATTCTTCTTTGTATATTCTTACTGCCTTATTATAATGATATTAATATATTGGAGACTAGAGGGGATTA
This sequence comes from Cynopterus sphinx, assembly GCA_030015415.1. NCBI lineage: Eukaryota > Metazoa > Chordata > Mammalia > Chiroptera > Pteropodidae > Cynopterus > Cynopterus sphinx. Next base: position 64,500,357 of record CM057389.1, on the reverse strand, counting down.
TATGACTCAATGAAATATTTCACAGCGATGTATTCTTCTGATAGAATTTTCTAACCTACCACTGCTGAGAATTCCTCAGTCAGCAAAGAGATAGTAGTGCATCATTCTGACACTCCTTTGATGCATATGTTTATTCAGTGTTCACCCTCTTACAAGAAGATATTTAATCATCATCATCATCATCATCATCATCATCATCTACAGCTTGATTATATGCTTAGCCAAGAAATTTCTTTTGCAGTTCTAAGTAAAATCTCCAGCAAACCCAATTACTCTCCCAGCAATGCACTTCAAAGGAGAGAAGAATGCATTTCTTGTACAGAATTCCTAGATATATTTGATCATTAGTTAGGGCAAGGAGTTTGACTTAAGGCTATTTACTCAGCAGGAATAAAAGGTACAGCATTGGTTCAACCAAGAGTAGTGTCCCTTTCCTTCCTGAAGCAGAATTTAATTTGATCTGTCAGACAACTTACAGAAGTCCGCTATAGAAATGAGTCACGATAGTAAGAATTGGTTGACTTTTCAGTTATTAAAAGTGCTCCTTTTCCACAAATGGCCTTTTTAAAGAAATAATAATAAATAACAGAGACACTTGGCACCAAGTAATTGACTGAGAACCTGAGAATTTCACAGCAGTGGTTATCACTGAAATAGGTTTTGTTTTTCTGTGTCTAAGTTTTGCTCTTAACACGTGTTTTCTTTTTTAATACATATACGTGTTCTATAGCTGATATTTATTTCATCTAGGAAATGCCACAAAATATTTTGACGTACTTAAAATATTATGTAATGTCATTAGGCTTCTAATTACAAGTATACAAATATTTCATGGAGAAAATCAATTTAAGAAAAAATGGTCTTTAAAATGTTAATTATATATATCTATATATATAATACATATTATATAAGGTAGGCTTTATACTTTTGGGGAAAAATTTGCATGCTACCTTTCAACATGAAAATTTCCAGCATTTAAATTTTTAATTAGATTTAATTTTAGTTCTAAGATGTTTATTACCATTTGGCATATTATTCAAGTAAAATAATTAACTATAACAATTAAAATTTTCTATGCTTCATTTTTTTAATCTCAATTTTTAGGGAAATAATGCTTCAAATTTATAGAAAATAAAGCAACTGGTGTGTAACCACAGATGCTTTGGACAAAATCTATTTATAACTTTTCATCATGAATATTGCTGAAAGAAATAACTGATTATTTTTTCTTTAGACAAATGAAACAAAGCACTAGTGAGTCTTTTAATTGTTATTGGTTACTTTAAAACAAGAGTCAAATTTCTTCTGTAACATTAATTTTAAAAAGTTAATTCCCATGTTCTAATGCGAGTGTAATGAGTTTTTCTCACAGTGAACTCTAATGAGTTTTTGGACGTGCTATCATATTCATGGTAGAGGCTATGTAAATTTGACTGATGTTTATTTATGAATGCATTACATTTGGGAATATATTTACAGACCATGAGCTTGCTGAAAATTTGTTTCAGGAAAGAAAACTTATGAAGAAGAGTTCTCATCCCAGGTGTAGAATTAAGGTAAAATTAACAAGGAATAGAAGTTATCTTTGATCATGATTTTTATTTTATTTTTATTCACTTCGAGGAAGTGTTGCCTGCCTTTTTTTTTTTTTTGATGTTCAGTAGAGCAGTACAATACAATACACAGAAGCACAATGTTGAATTTTCATAATAATGCTTGTGATGCAAATGAGGAACACTTCAAAAAGCAGGTTGATTAGCATTTCTTGTAAGATGACAGTCCCCTCTTTTTAAAAAATTTTGTTCATTAGTTTAATCGATAGATTGCATATCCAGATTTCAAATTTAAAGTGTATAGTTTTTGCTTATAATTATAATGTGAATTTAAATAGTTTTAGATTGTACATTTAAAACAATTCTTCTGTCATTGAATTACACTCTGAATTAATGAGCTGTTTGACACCTCAGAGCCCTCTGCTTTGAAATTCAGTCTGGTTTAAAGTGAACTCCAACCATTTCAGGCCAGCAGCTCCCAGAAAGTTGTGGGATTAATGAGCTCTATGGCTCAATGGCTCTCTTAGAAACACAGATCACTAAATTCTCTTCTCAGGGAATATTGTTCTTATGCACGAAGATGGGGATGTGAATGTGGAGAAGTGATATTTAAACAAATGATTTGATAATTGCTGATGAGGAGTGTTTTTCGTCCCACTAGGCACATACGAGACCAGAATTTTTGCTTTCTTTAATTGCAGTGAAATTAAAATTGACAGGTATTTTTAAAATGCTTCAAATGTTGTTAAAACACTGCTTCTTTATGGTTTATTATTCAGCTTTTGTTTTCTTTTCACTTATTGGACCTCTCGGACTTTGATGAAGAACTTACATACACTCTCAAGCATACTTACATGTATGTATTCTTGGACATGGTAGCCTATTTATAAAACTTTATCTTTCTATCTGGTTACTCTATAGGAGTGACTGGCATTTTCCTCCTTTTAGATTTTCTCAAGATATCATCCGGATCTCTACAATGGATAGAGTAAAATGAGAGAAAAAGTTGTCCTTTTACATTTAGAGTATCATTTCTTGGTAAGCTGGCAATCCCTTCTTTTTAAAATGATGTTCAGTAATTCTATGAGTAGGTCAGAAGGCCAGATTTTTTGATTGAAGGCAAATCAAACTCTTTACTTCTGGGGAGAATCATCTACCTGAAGTTGTACTATCTAATTAGGACAGCCTGGGCTAAAGATAGCCAATTCATAGTGATCCAGTAGCTGCTCCTCATTCTCAGACAGATAACACTCCTCGATCACAGCCCTTTTCTTCCAAGACAAAGCCTCAGAATTCTTCTCAATATTATGATCCTGGCAGCCCTTACCTGTTGACCAAAGTTGGCAAGTGAAATAAATCTATTGGCTCTTTTTACCATACTTAGATGCTCTGACAAATTAAGCAGACCTGCAAAATCCCGGCCTATCATTAGCTTCCAATTACAGAAGTATTAAGATGTTATGATATTGACATCTTTGAATTGATGAAGTACAGTTTTCTCTTTACTTTTCTTAATTCCCCTTTTGCTGGGATTCAGCCTCTTCCTTCCTGTTCCTTCCCAGCTAATTATCCTTGTCATCTACATTTCATTCCTTTACATTTATTTGTCTTACTACTGATTTCGCTATTGTTTTACCACTAGAGTGTGAAAATATTTTCTAATGAATAAATTTGCATCCTTGAATTAAATGTGTTTTGATGTTGCAGCGCTAAATTTGGCATACTGGGGCTGTCTTGCAGCAGTGGGGAACAGAGCATGGACCACCAGGCATTATTTGATGTCCTTGCTCAAACTCTTTTGACAGTTAGTAATGCTCCCATTAAAAAACAAAGGAAGACGGCAGCAGCTAAAAGTCCCACTGCCCTTAAAAATAGGTTCCTGCCCCTTATTCTAGCATTGCCTCACACTCATAGCAAATATGGATGCAAGAAAATGCTAAAGAGATCTATTATTTCAAAACCCCACATCTACCAAAGATTATGTATACCTCTATGTTGGGTTTTCAAAATTTATATTTCTCACTAACATATGGTTTAAAAAACATAGAAAGTAGAGCCATAGTTTAAAAGTACAGAGCATTTATCGTCATCAAGGGCATTGCAATTCTATTTGCAGTTCATTACATGAGAAAGCAAAAGATGAACATCTCACGTCTGCAGTACGAAGATGATTTGAAGCTCTATGACAATTCTAAAACCCAGCCTCACAAAGTATGAAACATTCTGAAGAATGTTCCTGAAGATATGCAAATGGAGTTTGGAATGGAAAATTGCAAATCAGTTGCACAGGCCCAATTTGCTCATTCACTGTCGGGAAATAGCACTTTACAAGTTTTAACTCAAGGGGAAATGTACACATGTAGACTTCTTTCAGGTAAAAAAAAAGATTCAGCATGTAGCTGACATTACATAATTGAGTTTTGTTTGCTACTGTTGTATCAGAGGTGTTAACTAGAGTGTTTAATTGGCACCCTAATGCCATTTTAGGAGCTGTTTGAGAGAGATGATATAATCACCCCAAACTGATAGGCAGATTTTAGAATATTCTAGTCTTAGATGTAGTTGGTACCTTTAACTAATTCAAAATACTGAAGAGGTTATTAGATGCAGAAGAGTGTGTCTTAGTTGGAATTAGGTCTATATACACAAGGCATCTTACAATGGAAGACAATGAACTATTAAATTTTAAAATATGAAGATGTTAACATGAAAGAGACTTCAACATAGGAAGGGGTGAACGGGAGTTAAAAGCAATTATGATTCATAATAAAGATAATACTGTTTTAGAGAGGAATGAATAGCTGGAATAAGAAAAACGTTTGTGCCAGATTTTGCAATTTCTAACAGTTTTTTGCAATCAATGACATTATAACTCTGAGTGTAGGACTGTGATATGGCATGCATTTTCTTATGCTTTTGGAAAATGAGGTCTCACATTATTTTTTTTAAAAGACCTTTGTGTACAAAATAAGTAGAAAAAGGCAAAGAAGTGGCTATGTCTGTGGGAACAGCAGAAATACACAAAAAACTAAGTTGTCATTGAGAAAAAGAGTTAAAAAAGAATGGCTCATTTTACTTATGAATTTTTTTAAGACTATGCAGGCGATTCTTAGTTTTAGAATTTTTTGGACATCTTTATTTCATTTTTTCTAGAGATCCAGCTAAACTGGAAGTTGGACACCAAGTAACAGATTAACCTTCCCTTTGAACTTGTAGCTCCTCCCGCCCCCATGAGAAGAGATTAGTTTTGTTGCTAATGAACTTTGGTTGCTAGCACAGAACAATTACAATGGAATATAAGGGCAGTTTCAAGAGCATCAGGAGGATTTTACAAGATTCTGTTTAATCTCCCCTCATTCCATTTACAGGTCAGCTTATTCAAGTTGAGAGTTCTTGGTAGCTGGTTTCCATGGTGGAGGGGTGGGGGGATGAAATTATATCTTTGGACAAACTAGGGTTAATTTGAGTTAGCAAACATTTATTCATGTTTCTCATGTGAAATATAACATTGTCTTAGGAGTAATAAAGATAATAAGATTAATGTGAAAAAAATTGCCTTTAATTAAGATGGCCTGAGGATCATGTGTAAAAGTTACACACATTTCAAAGGTAAAATGTGGTTAAGTGTTAGCACGAAGGCATAAATAGAGTAAGTGATCAGCTTTAGAGAGAAAGACCTTTGTGGGGACTAAAAAGACTCCGATAGCCATTTTAATTTTAGGATCATTTTATAAAGGGCACAGGGGAGAGTAAAATGTGAAAATGGAGACATGAAAGTAGATTTCTCTTTCAAGAAGTGTGGTAGGGGAAGGGAGAGGAAGATATAGCTTTTTCACCTTTGCACATTTGCAAGTTCAGTCAGCATCCTAATCTTGGAGAACCTGTGGTAACCTTTGATATGGGAGGATGCATGGAGTTGGCTTTGTGGCAAGCCTCACACTCTGTGGGTGCCAGCCGAGGTCACACTTCAGTACTGTGTCAAAAGACCCCTGAACCATGTGTCAGCCTGGTCTGGGGCATAAGACTAGGGGAGCCATGAAAAATTATACTTATTTACTTGGAGGCAAATTTTGTGCAGAAATTTGCTTTCATTGCTTAGCATTCATAATGCCCTCGGTTGAGAAACCACCCATTGTCTTACAGGAACCAAGTTTAATTCTATTCTGCTCTATTCAGCAAACTTATCTGTAGGTGATCTGTGTGAGGCTCTGCTTTGGCTCGAAGTCTACAATATGTTTAGAAGCAGTTCCTGCCCTCAAGAAACACACTCTGTTTGGGAAAGCAAGTAACAAAAGTAGCATTTCATTATAATCCGATGAATGCTGGTACAGTGGAGGGATGGATGATGGGCCATGACAGTATAGATAACAGGCACCTGGGGCATCTCAGAGGCTTCTGGAGAAGATGACAGACTGAGTCTTAAAAGATGGGAAAGAATTATCCAGACAGTTGAAGAAAAAAAAATCTAAGAAAAGACAGAAGTATGAACCAGCATGTGTAGATCATTTACCATGTTAGGATAAGGCTAACGTGGGAGTACTGTGATCTGTGAGATGTGTCGGGAGAGGGAGCTATAGGGCATGGTCATGGCAGGACTAATGTCCCATGTCTAGATTCCTCAGTCTTATTCTCCAGGTAATGGGGAACTACTATAGTGTTTAAAGCAGGAAGGAGCTTGACTGATTTAGTCTTTTACATAGATTATTCTAACAGAAGTGTGCACATGCCTGTTATATAGGGATAAGTTGGGCAGAGAGACCAGTTTGAGATATAAACAATCCAGGTAAGAAATCATGACCTGAATTAGGCCAGAAGAAGCAGGGTTGGAGACGGCAGGTAAAACTGGCTTTTGTTAGTGACCACATTCTAGGGTAGAGAAGAACTGGGTTCTTAGGTGCCTCCCTTGTAAGAATTATCTGGTTGTCTAAACTGATTTTTTCATAGTCATTTTTTAAAAAAGGGTGGAGGCAGAAGACAGAGCTGTATAGAGTCAGTGAGGAGGGGGGAAATAAAAGAAAACAATAAAGAGAAATTGAGAGTGCAAGTAATTATACACTATTGTAACCCATGCCTTAGGTCACCTTTTGATTCCAGTTTTCCAACAGTATTTTTCTCTTTTAAAAATTTTTTTTCCTACTAAATACCTTAATGAGCATAGTACATTACCATGCCTTGCGTGAGAAACTTGTCTGAGAAGTGAGTTCTTGGAAGTAGTAGCCAAGTATGTGTTTATAAGTTTTATCAGACATCTGTAAGGAACGATTTAGACAAAAAAAAAAAAAAAATTGGTCCTAGAAGAGGGAGAAAGATTTCATAAATAATGAGAAAAATATAAGAAGAACCATTAAGCATAACTGTAATTAAGTGGACCCCACTTATCCCTCAGAGTATATGTATTTCAGTTAGATTTGGGCATATTCTGTGTCTCCTGAGCCAGGTGGGCAGTTTGTTCATTTGGTTGAAATCCTAGAGTAATGAGGTCAGAATTAGGGCTTAATAATCCTGCAGGCCATTTGGTTTTAATCTATTCTGTGACCCAAGAAGGACTTTAACCCTCATCATCACCCTGACTTTTGTCTTCAAATGCAAAGAGGCATCAGTCCAAATGTAGATAGCTTTCCAGGAAATCTGTCTTCATCAGGAAAAAGCTGTGGCCCCATAAGGAGAATTACCCTTTACATAAAAAGAACAGCATATTGTGTAGTTAAACAAAATTAGAAATTGCTGCAAGAAAGGCAATAAGTAGTTGCTATTGAAGTCCCATTCTTGAATTTGTTTATAAAAAAATAGAAAATGAGCATCTGGGATCCTCAATTTCTAATTATTGTGCCACAACTTGGGCTAATACTCTCTCTTGAGGCAATAAAGATGAAGTAGATTACATTTTACACTACAAAGATTATTTTTAAAAACTTAAATTGTAACTTAACTATAAGCATCTATATCTAATGCAGGGATGACTTTAGGTTTTACAGAGACTGAAACTTATACATCTTTTGGGGTGAGCCCTCTTTGAGAGAAAGAAAATTTACAAACATAAAATCAGTTATGAAGCGATTATTAAAACTTATTATTTTCTCTAAGTTGATGGATTTTTTAAAAAATAGATTAATAGTTGAAAAAGTTTTTCTCCATTTCATAACTATTGGTAATGTCATGTACATTGTTAGAATTGTGGTCAAATTTGGGAAAACTCTCAGACCTCTTTTGTTACAAGCTGCAAGATTTTAGGGTATTTCAAATTTAAGAAGGGCAAAGGCTAATCTTAAATACCTTTGGAACTGATTATCTTTATTAGTTAGGTTGTTACCATAACTGTTTCTTATCTTTGCTGATTAGAAAATATATATACTTTTTAATTTTATACTTTAATTTTTAATTAAAAAATATAACTATATATATATGACCATGTGAAAAGACTGCTAGGACCCTGTTCAAGACCTTAAAAGGAGACAGTGCAAACAAGGGCTTCTGAAGCCATTGTTTAATGGTAATCTTGGATCCAATAGCATCATAATATCCACTGAGTCTTTCCAAACAGCATTATATTCAATAGTCCAGTGAAACAGCATAATCCTTCATACTTAGGTTTTTAGTGATCCTAACAAGTTTTTTAAATAAGGCACAGCTTAATTCTTATCTCTTGGTTTCCCCAGCTACAATGGCTTCTTATAAAACTGTTATGTTAGTATCTTTGTATCTACTACATGCTTTAATTTATCCTTGATAGCTTGAAAGGAAACTGAATTCCCTTGTAAGAACATGAAAATATTTTAAAAGATGTTATCTTTTATGGGATTTCCTTTAAAATACACTGACTAGATTATTAGCCATCGTCACTTAAAATGTTAAGTGACAGATAATATGTAAATAAAACTACGTATGCCTAAGCAAGCACCTTGTATAGAGCATCTTTAACATTTTAAAATATTATTTCTAAGCCTTAAAGAGAAACTTGTTATTTAAGAACGATTTCAGAATAGATATTAAGATCCCATTACACTCTACATGGTTTTCTTTTAAATTTACCAAGATCTGTTAACATTAAACTTTCTTAGTTTTATTAAGATGCTTGGCCTTTCCCTTTTTTCTATGCCTCTTACCCCCTCTCTGTACACAAATCCGACAACCTAATCAAGTCGCTTTTGATCCAATTTAATTTGGATTTTTTTCCCCTAGTAATGCTGTCTGGTGGCAGTTAAATAGAATTTAATTAAAATAAATACGCAGAAGAGTCTATAGAGCTCAATTACATGATTTGACTTGGTAAAATTTTGCAGAAAGTCTAGCTGTTGGAAGATATACCTGTACTTGACTTGGATAAAGGTTTAGTAAAACAGGGGCCAGCATTCAGAAAAGAGGGATGAGGAGTGTAATCCAGTAGTAAAAGTTATTTATACATTTAAGTAGAATTCTAAATATACAAAACATGTCCTGTTGAATTTTACCTACAGTAAAAATTGGGTTGTTTCTTGTTTTTTCTATTCTATTATAACTATAAATTGAAAGTGTAAAAAAAAACTAGGCAATCCACATGTTCAAAAGCAATGTAGATTGACAAGCTATTTTTCCAGATTCGATTTCTGATTCCAGTAGACTAGTGCTTCTCAGTCTTTAATGTGAACATGAATATAACCCAGCAATTTTTTGAAAATATTGATTGAAATTCAGCCTGTCTGGGGCAGAGCCTGGGATTCTGCATCCAACAAGCTCCCAGTGATGCCCAAGTCATTGATCTGAGGGCTGCACTTTGAGTAAGCAGGCCCCAGACCATGAAGTGAAGACAGTTGATTTGGGACATTTGCTACCACCATCATCACCATAATCGTACTACTAATAGTATTTAAATAATACCACCTCTTGACTATGTAGTTTTTTTATATTTTCATGATCTCAGTTTGGTCTTCACATTATATAGTGCCATATCCTTCATCTCGCCTTGATAGTCACTGTAAAGCCAGTTACATAAGAAATATATTTATTCCAGAGTCTTATCTTCTCTAGTCCAGCATGAATAAAGTTAGACAGATTACTCTTAGAGAAAGTGTTCTCCAGATCTCATCACTTCCTCACTCAAGGTTTATTCAGCTGGGCTTCTCCTTCATTTGTTCAGACATTTGTGTGTGTGTGTGTGTGTGTGTGTGTGTGTGTGTGTGTGTGTGTGTGTGTCTATAGCATCTGGTCTTCCTAGGTGGTCTCCCATCCAAGTACTAACCAGGCCAACCCTGCTTAGCTTCTGAGATCAGACAGACATTGGGCTTGTTCAGGGTGGCATGGCCATAGACCATAGACCATAGCTACACTGGGACACAGACCCAGGACCTTCTGCATGTAAAGCAGACGTGTTAACTGCTACACTATGGAACCACATCCACGTTCAGACATTCATCTTACCAATACTATGAACCATTGTCCCTAGTCTAAGTCTATTCTGCAAGGCTGATCATCTCACTGTTCTCCAAAAAGGCTAGTTTCATTCTTGATTCCAAACTGCACATGAAGTCCCTTGGCCAAGAATGCTCATATTTATATCTCCTGTCTTTCATGGAGTCTCTCTGAAAACTCCTTGTAACATTCAGGCTCTGGGCACTCATCTGACAGAGCTGAGAGGAGTGGAGCTACTCAGTACTTGTCTGCTGGAATTGTACTGATATATACAGAGAGTTCTTCAGCCTCTTTAAATGCTTCATATTAAAGCAACCCAAGATTGATGCTTATTGACTCTCAAAGTATGTCTCTTAGACAATGTATCAGGAAATTTCTGTAGTTGAATTTCTACTGAGGTGTGACAGTGGAAGTTTGCCTTAGCATACAGATGCTCAGATATAGTCTCAATTTATAAAGCCCTGAATTGAAAGTCACAAAATTAATAAATAATTAATATGTAAAGTGAAAGTTTTGATTTGGAGAAAAGAAGACATTTAGACAGTTAAATACAAATGTCAAGGAATTTTCACATAAGGTCAATAAAATTAAATATTAATAATTAATAATAGTACCTCTGTGGAATTATTTAGTCAATAGGGAGGATATTTGGATATTTGTTAGAAAGATAGGCATATGATACATTTTTATTACTTTTACCTGTTACTTAGAGATTTGGCATGTGTAACAAGGTGATAAATATGCCCAAAGAGGGCAGCTGGGATGCGATTAACTCAAAGCAGGGGTATCACTAAGTTCTGAACAAGAGTAAGATAAGGTAGCAATGACCTGCTGGACCGTTGGCCAGCAGAATTTCTTGGATTCTTATTTTTCCTGACCATCACCTTAGAGAGGGTTCTTGATGATGCAAAAATATCAGTATTTCCTATTGAACTCTGTGGTAGACAAAAACAATGGGGGAAAATACAGTCTGGATCAAGAGGATGTGCTTTGTTACATACAAAGGTGCATAATCCTGAGGATCTTAAAAGGTCACAAGCAGGGAATCTGAAATCCAATAAATTCCCCTTGACATCCAATTTACAGGATTTTATTTTCTAACTACCCAGAGCACTTAGTATCAGTGCTTGTTCACTATATTAGTATGTCTGTTTGTCTGTATGAATTCCTCACAGCTAGAAGTATATGGTTCTTCTCTAGGCATGGTTTGTGGGACAGAGCTAGCTCTGGGGACGGTGCTAGGTAGAAACCCTACTATTCCATTCAATAGCAGTATGACCTTAAACATGTGTTTAAATCCATCTGAGATTCAGCTGGTTTATCTGAAAAACGGTGATTATATTATTACCCATCTCAAAGGATTGTAAGGATTACATGAGTAAAGTGAAATCTTTGATTTAGTAGGAAGGAAACAGAAAATTAAGTACTAATTTAAAAGACTATTTAGGTAAGGTCAATGAGATTAAATAACAACAATTAGTGCTTCTACGTAGTACTGTCTAAAAGGAATTCAGTGCCTAGCAAATTGCAAGTACTCCATAAATAATAATAATGACACCATTTATTATTATTATCATAATTACTGCTGTGGATAGAAGAAAAGATAAGGACCACATTTTTTGAAATTATTTAATTCATATAAAGTACTTAAAATAGTGCTTATGTGTAGCTAGTCAGACATGAGTGACAGGGGAACAAAGGAATAGGTGTCCAGCCTAGAGATCACCCAAAGAACACCCCAATGGTAGTAGAATTCTGGGTAGGCACATGCGCTAGGCAGTTTCATAGCAGCCAGGTGTCAATCAAAAATGACTTCACTTGACAATCATCTAGGAATGCCTTTGGAACTACCCATCATAGCCCAGATTTAATACAGATATTCTCAGTTCTGGGTGCTTTTTTCCCTTTTTGCTCCTTTGTGGCCTTTTGTGTGGCCTTTTATTCATTTTCTGCACTTTTGTGGCCTTCTTTGTCCTCTTGTTGGTTGTGCTATTACAATGCTCTGTTGCAGCTCTCGTTGCTGAAACCATGGGGCATTCTTTGTCTTTCTAAAATATACTTTTAACAAATCTTTTCTAAATCTCACTGACTTGTGATTCTTCACTGCATCAGTGAGGAAGAAGAAAGGAAAAATGCTGACTACGTTTCTGCACTATTGGGGCGACGCTGAATTCCGGCCCCAATGGTAACATATATGTTCTCAATAAATGCTAATTGTTGTTGTTGTTGGAATTACTGTTATCATCCTAGTGCCCACTCTCATCTGACCTCTGGAGTATCCATCATAGTAAATATTTTAGAGGCTAAATGAAGCAATAACTTGTTAAATTAATTTTATCTTTTAGAGCAACTATTAACCCATTAGAATAGTAATTTTCTGGGAGAATTTTTTTTATTAAACCACTGGCAGCTTTATTTCTGATCTTAAGACATATTTTTCATGGCCAACAATTTTTCTTCCATTTAGAATTCTCTTCAGAAAATACCAATGTCTTCTATTTTTCCAGTGCAGTCTCATCTGCTCATTACTTATTAGTTAGTCCTCTATCATCTATGTGACAATCTACATTAGACCTTGGATGAAAGTCTGAGATTTACAATAAAAATCATTCTCAGTTTTCTAAAGTAGTAAATAGAAGAAAATTTAGTAGAATGTTAAAACAGGAAAAAGGAGTCTTTGGAGGTGACTCTCCAGCATTCTTATTTTATAGATAAGAAGATATGACTTGTTCACTGTCATCCAGCAGGTCAGAGACAAACCCAGGACAACAGTCCTACTGACCATACACTAAAACATATGTTACATACATGCACACATAAGCATATTTTAATTTTAGATTGTTGAAGTGTAAAAAACAAGGCTATATATGGTTCCTGAAAAAAATTACCGTAGCGTGCGGGAGAATATGTGATAGGACCATAAAAATAATGTAATATATTGGCTGATTGCCTCCTAAATTGAACAGAGTACTGGTCCATTTCTGAATATGACCTCGAATAAGTTTGTAAAGACATCTCTTTAATCCTTGTCAAATGCAGGGCCTGTATCATTAATGCTTTATACTTTTAGGGAGAAAAGAACAAAAATTCATGCAAAAGAACTTTTTCAAAAGATTGAATCAGTGCTTTTCCTTTTTCTCTTTCTCTCATCTCCTCTTTGTGGATCAGGGTGGGAAGTCAGAAGTAGGGGCTTAATTTATGATGGAGTGAGACTTTTTTCCAAGCCTGAGTGCAGAAAACAATGCTGTGCTGTTGGAATCCTGCTCTCTGTGATCTGGGAAGGCTCTGTGTCTCTGCCTAATTGCAATTTGTGCTTATGCCCTCCAGTTCTCACTGTCCCCTTTGATGCTTTTCAACAAGTCTTCTCAAAGCAGCAGGACAAAATAGGAAGGTAAGCAGTTGTTTCACATGAAAAGAGTGCAGCAAAATCCAGGTGGAGGTTCCTGCAGAGATGCTCCCTTCCAAAGCTCTGACCACTCGGCCTAAGTAAACTCTGTGACTAGTGCTCTAAGATGAAATTTAAGGCCTTCTTAAGCTCCAAGCCACAATGTCCCATCCACTCCATCCTCCGAAGTTAATTTAACTTGGCTTTTAAAAAAATTTTGTCCTCCAGGCTTTCTTTTGGTGTGTGTGTGGCGGGGCACGGGGAGAGGATGTCTAAGAGCTGAATTAGAATGTCTCCATCTCTAACTATATTCCTAGTCTGGAGATTTTTGTTTTGTTTGTTTTGCTTTGCTTGCTTATCTCATGCTTATCACAGTTCATCAGTTCACTTTTTTTTCTCATGCAACAAAAGAGTCATGGTAGGAAATATAATTTACCTATTTAAAGAAAGAAATGGGTAAAAAAGAAAAAAAGATGGCTTAAAGAAAGAGGATTTAATTAAAGGAATTGTTATCGAAGTGTGAGCAGAGTTGAGGAATGACACAAGATGTTTAGTCACTCAGAGCCTAATGACTGGTAGAAGCAGTTACCATCCCTCTAGGTCTAAAAAGGCAAAGAGAAGGCCCTGTGACTAGAATCCCGTGAGAGCGAACACTGTGGAAGAAAGGACATCCAGCACAGCTGTTGTCCTAGAACAGTAGTTCTCCATCCTGTCTACTCAATGGAATTACCAGGGGAAATTTAAACATACCAGCACCTGGGTCCAACCCGCAGATATTTTGACCTAATTAATTTTTGGCATGGGCATCAGGAATTTTAAAAGCCGTCCAAGTAATGCACAGCCAAGGTCGAGAAATATAGAAAATATAGTACCAGAGCTAGGTGTGAACAGGGAAGAAATACCCTGACCTCTCTCTCCTTCTACTCTCTTACATCTTGCTGATGCCTCCAGTCAAAAGCCAGATGGCAGGAGTTGGGGTAATGCACACTGCCTGAGTTAGCCTCCTGTATCCCATTTAGTAGGGAAGGATATGGAATATCCACCTCAGAGCTTACAGTGGAACCCTATAGCTGCTGCCTCTTCCTCACAAATAAATTAGAAGTAAGAATAGACTCACACTTTCCCTGTAAATGTGGGCTCACTCGTGCAATTTTGGTATTGAGCAGAGCATCCGTCACTTGGAATGGCCTTCTGAAGGACTAACTCCATCTGGTACCTCTTTACAATATTCCTCCTAGATAGAAGTGGTTCTCTTGTTACTGACCAAGCAGAATTCCAAGGTCTATGGGCACATGTACTTATTCTGTCATTACCCCCAAGTGCTGGTGGCAACATTGGAATGGAGACTCCCAAAATGAAATAAGACATCAGAGGTTATGTTTTGTGAAATGGATGAGACCAGAGCAATGATATCCACCTACGCTGGTCCTTGCCATCTCTCTGACAGGTGGCCCAGTTCTTCCTTGTAAGCACGGAGTTGTAGGAGACAAAGGTAAAAGTGAACAGCAGAGTAGGCATAACATTTTAGCAAGGAATTTTGATCAGTGAGCTGCATGTTTTCACCTGAGAACCAAACCGTGACTTAAATTTAACAATATAAAAATACATTCTCACAATGCCTGGATGGTTCATATGTCATTTTCCCCTCTTTTTATTCAGAAGGTGGACATTGACCACCCTTTCAATTTCATTGTGGATGAAGCCCTATTCTAGTCCTAATGACAAAATATTCACCGGCTGCTCTTTCTAAGGGTTGGCTTCAAGCGGGACATCTGTAAAGCAGAAGCAAACTTCCAAAGAGTTCTTCCCCAGTTTCTTCCATCATAATTCTCACATGTCACCAGCCTCCCTTAGGAAGAAAAATGGGATCCCTGACAGGCAGCAGTATTTCATAAGTGGCACTTGCACTTTTTTTTTTTTTTCAGTGAGCATATCTGTGTGCTCATTACACACGCAGTGCTTATATCTGTGGGCACATTTCATACTGGATGCCCTGTCCCTTTCGACTTCCTCCCAAATCATGCCGACAAAGGCCAGTTATGTTTCTATAAAGTTCAGGATGGTGCAGAAGGGTAGAGTGGGAAATAAAGAAACAATATTACAAGTATTGTGAACATGACTTTACCAAATGCTTCTTGCTGAAAATTTTAATTTTAATATATGCATTGCAAATACAATTTGACCAATTATAATTATGTAAAAGCATATTGGGCAGGAGGCCTGAGGCTAGGTGTGGGAGTAGAGATTTCTATATAAAAAAAAATCTATTAATTAAACAAGTTTCTAGATTGAGAAGAAAAAAGATGTCTAGCTTAATATAGCATTAATAACATTGATGAAACATATAACATTTGTCAGACACTATTGGTAAGAGCTTTATATCAATTTTATCCTCACAACAGTTTCATTAAACTGGTATCCCCATATAATGGATGAAAAAAACTGAGACTCCAAGCATTTAATAAACTTGTATAAGGTCACGTGGCTAGAAACTGGACCAGTCAGGTCCAGACCCTGGTAAACCTGCCTTCAAACCCCAAGCTCATATTTCAATTGGTAAACTAAACTGGGACATTGGCTTAACACACACACACACACACATATATACACACACACACACACACACACACACACACACACACACACATATTTGTCAGATTCTCCCTAGGAGTCTGGACTTTTTAGTGAGTCTCTACGTGATTTTTATGGTCAGGAGAATCTGGGCTATATCATGTTATGCTATTCTGTTTCCCCTGTCTATACAATTTATTTCTTTTTTCTTAGCCTCCCATTTTCCAAACTGTGGATGAGAATACTCTCTTTCAGCTATTCTGCAAAATTTTTTAAAGTTTCATTGTTAAATATGTCCTATAAATACTAAATATTGCACCCATTTTTTTGGTGATTAAGACATGATTGTTAATGTATCAAATGTTATAAGTCCCACAACAAAGGCACTTTTTTTTGTCTAGAGAACCCTTTTCCCAAATAACAGCCACATTTGTATATCTCAGTGTATCCTTTGGAGAAAACAGTCTTGGATAATTTTAGGGATAAATAAGCCCTATGATAGTTTTACAAGGATTTATAAAAGTTATTTGGTTTTATACTACAAAACTTTAATTTTAAGATTTTAATATTTTTACTTCTTATTTTGAACATATAAGGCAATTCTATCCCCTAAAGCTAGACTAAGTCACTATTAAGCTTTGGACTCTGTAACAAGATGTTAGAATGTTCCATATAACTAATACTGTGTGAGCAACCTTCTTTTGTCTATAAAGAAACAGTGGATATTGAGACCAGAGACTTTGTCTTTAGAATAAAAAGACTTAGCTAAACAGTGGTGAATGTGCTAGGACCTCCAGAATGTGTTAACTGGAGCAATTTCTTAGGTACTAAAATACCTGAGAAAACATTGTCTTTGAAGGTTACCATCTTCTGCTAATGGATATTTAGACATAAAAATCCCAGTTTCCTTTTTAAAAATTATATGGTAAGAAGATTTTCTAGACCCGTGCTACCAGTGTAAATTTAAGTCTGTTATTTTCCTATGGGACTATTAAATCACTAGGAATTTAGGGTATACAGGAGTTAACTGATATTTGGTTGATGCTGAATTTCATGGTAAATGCAGAGTCAGGTAATGTGCGAGCTTCTAATTTGACAAATCCCTTGGTATAGATCTAGGCACAAACAGTGGTTCTGAGCTTGTTGGATTAGCATCCATTCTTGTACTTCCCCTGTTATGCTCTATATCACACAGTGCAGCCCCCTGCAGGCTGTATTTCCCAGCCTTCCTGTCTGACTATCACCAGGGTTTAATTTGAGGACATAAGGAAAAAGAAGCCAGGGGATTTCTTTCACCCTCCCTCTTGGCCTAGACGGCATCTTTGTGTTAACTTCTACCAGAGGTTGCCTGCCCAAGTTATATCTTTCTCCGTGTAACCCTGCTCCTTGAGCTCTGGTGACATCACTGCTTCTCTGTGTCATACCTCTTTTGTTGTTTCCATCTTCGGTAATTTCTAGGTTGCTTCAATGTTTCTTATTTGATTTTCAGCTTTCCTATAACCTGTGACACCAATTCCATGAATTAAATTCCCTTCAACAAAGTTGCTTCTGGTTAGTCTCTGACTGATAATGTTTCCATTTAAAAACCAAAAGTTTATTGGAGTTAGTTATTCTAGTGGAATAACAGTCACAACCAGCTCCATAAGTTATTGGCTTTTCAGATTTTACTGTTCCCACAAATATTTGTTTCAAATTATCTTTCAATATCATTCATTATTTTCAAACTTAATTACTACTACAAATAATATAATAAATGCACATTTAAGTGTATTATATACCAAGTTTAAACAAATTGAGGTGAATAATACATTACTATATGCTCTCAGTTCAACTTTTTTTATGCTCACCTAAAATGAAGTTTCTTTTGCCAACTGTATTTAATTAAATATTAGCTTATAATGATAAAGCAACTGAAATCTAGCCTAGATTTACATGGCATTGCTTTCTCTTAAAACTAAGTGATTTGTAGCAAGTTCTCAAAAAGAAAGTGCTTGCAACTTTCATATTCTAAGGATCTAGAAAGCAGCCATAATTTTTTTCTTTTAAAGGTTAACACTTCTTAAGGTATGTATAGAGATCAAGTTCCAAAAATAGCTCTGTGATGTGTGGTTCTTCTTTGATGCAGTTCGATTAATCTTTGCATAGAATTCCTGGCAAATAATTGACACAAAACAACTACATGTTGAATGAATGAATGAATGAATGAATGAACAGAAGAATTTCAAAATATTTTACTCTCATAGAAATACACATTATTATTAGCTATTTTAAAACGAACTCACAATTAACCAGGCAAAGCTCATTATCCTTTGGCAAGGTGAATCTAGCTGAATGAGGTCTTGGTTTGAAATACAAGCAACCAACTGCATACCTTAGGAGCTATCAAAGCAGAATTCAGGTGTTGACAGTAAAGATTAATGAACCACCTTTCCTTAACTGATAGCATCCAAAGGGTACTCCCCTCAGCCTTTTGTCTGTCAGTTGGCAGAGGATCCAGCAAGTAGACACACTTCATTGCTTGCTGAAATTAAAAAACAGGTAATTTAATCTCAGTGCAATAGATGATGATTTTTTAAAGTTGCAGTTGAAACAACAGAACAATTTCTGGGTGAGTAGGTCTTCTTGGTGATTCATAATTTAGTAAATAACATGTTCAAATTTATTAAATTGACCTGAGTATAAAATCATCCAGGAGAAAAACAGTCTGGAATGCTGCAGATTATTTTATGAACAATGCAGTCCAATCCCCACTCTTATTATATATTTGGGTTTTTTAGCAAAAGATTGTAGGTAAAACACAAGCTTTTCAGTATTTGTGGTATACATCTGTATGTATGAGTATCAGCTCTAGTTTTTGAATGTGGGTGGGAAGGCGTGCCTAAATATTTAGTCAGAGAGTAAGCAATGTTTCAAATTGTATGTATGTTGGATAAATATGAATTTGTTTTAGGTTAAGGTGTTAATGCAACCTTGTCAAGAAGAATAAATCTGAAGAGTAGTGAAATCAAAGATGTTTGATTTTAAAAAATAAATGTACCGTCTCTCAAACTATATTATCTTTGTCTAAGAATAATTTCCCCCCTGCCTGTAATTTCAGGGCTCTGTGATACAGAAACTGTCAATGCGTGTAATTGAGAGCAATCTGACTTTTGTTATTGTGTGCATTCTTCAAGGATGGTGTTCAGGTGGCCTACTTGATGCTTTCATAAGAAGCTCCATCTACTCATAAATAAATATTGAGCTCTCCTGAGAAACACAGTGAATCAAGGCACAATTTTGATAGCTGTCTTGTAAATATTGAAATGAGGATGTGATGTTATTTTCTTGGGCAGGGGCACCTTTTATTTTTGGTCTGTTACATAAAGGATACACACACTATAGATTTTAAATCTTGATACTGAAAGTATAGATGGGCTTGTAAACTGATGCTTTTGTTTCTGGTTAAGAAACTGAAAAATATGCCAGGTGACACTCTCTCTGAAATGTAAAAGATGTTTCAGTTGAATCTTTTTTCTTTTTCCTAGTACATTTGGAAAGCGACTTTTATGCCTATGGAATAACCTAGATTTTAATAAATAGGAGTCTTAGCCACAGGAACGTTTCTATAGGCGTTAAGATTCCTGTTTCTGCTTAGATCTTCATCTAATAGATTACCTCACAGCTTAATCCCAAATCAAACTTTTATCTACATCTTTTATGTTAATTTCTTTCATGTATTTATTACCCATTACTTCCAGAGATAATTCCTTTTAAGCAAATGTCGGTATATACTGGTTGTCTCCTGGTCCTCTTGGACTTTGAGGCCACTATTTTTCTTCCTAGCCAAATAAAATGGCTTGAGCCTCCACTCAATACATTTTGGAAGATCTAGTGTTGTACTTAATATCTCCAAGATGTCTGAAAAGCCTGACGTTGTGGTGGCACATCGCATTCCAGATCCCTGCTCATGGGCTCGCCTTTCATGACTGCTGGTTATTTTCTGCCTTATCTTGCCCCATGAAATATTTGAGACATCACTAAGGCCACTCACAGTTGATTTTTTTTTCTTAAAGTTAGGCAATGGAAAGAAAAATAGTAGCAATGGAGAGGAAGATAGAGTGAAAGATTTGGTTGTTGTCATCAAAACGTAGGAGGAAAAGCACATTAAATTTGAATGTAAATATCACTGTCTCTGGAAATGCATTAGCCATTCTCTGCCTCAAGGCATTCTCATTGAAATTAGCTTTTTTAGATCCCCAAACTCTGCCATGTTGGGAAGGTCTACCTCTCTCCCACATTTTCTATTCCAGAGATAGTTTCCTATCATTAACAACCACAATAATAAAATCCTTACTATTTTATTGTGCAGAAAACTTGAACTCTCAAACCCTACTACAGCATAGAGTTGGAGGCCAAAGTTTGCATATCTGAAAAGAATCATTAAGGCATCTTTACATGCGAAGAACCATGAGAAAATGTGAAATTTCTGTGTTTTTTTTCCAACATATTGTAGATCCCATTCTTAAAGTTTCTCCGCTACTCAGCAGAGTAACAAACATGATAGTTACATGCAGTTTGTTAGTGTGTTGAGATGTCAAGGTTACGTGCAGGATTGTACTTTGTGTGTTGCCACAATGGACTATAGAAGCGAAAGAGATTAGAATACCTGAATTTCTTTCTTTGATTAACCCTTTGATTCTGGGTTAAATTCTATCACTGCTACAGAACCAACCATGTAATTTTCAGGGACCAGTGCCAAATGAAAATGTGGGCCTCTTTTAAAAAATTATTAAGAACTTCAAGAAGGCAAGAGCAAAGCATTAAACCATGTGTAGGCCCTTCACAGAGTCCAGGCAACTATACAGGTCACACACCCAAGAAGCCCGTCCTGTATAGATGGCTAATGTCTACAGTAAGATATTAATAATATTGAGTTTTTGTAGCTTGAGTTCATTTACTGCCAGCTTTGGAGGAAATATAAGCTAGAACAAGTAAAATAACTTGAATGGCAATAGTAACAATCAGTTGCCTTGAGAAGAAGAGATTATATTATATCCAGAGTTTCATTAGGGAAATGGAAAGTCCTCTAGGTATTTTAAGCTGGAAGGGATTTCATACTTTCAAATTACGTGTTTCTAAAACTGTTGGAAGGGTCAGAGGATCAAAGTTCAGGGAAAAGTACCTGAATCTACAGAACATGTAGGAGCCCTGCAGAATCACTAATGGTGGTCAAGCTGCCTGTGGAAAAGGACTTTCACCAATGCTACCCCTGCCTATTGCTTCAGGGAAGCAATAATAGGCTGCCATCAGCTCTTCTTCTTCCTCCTGTCCCTTACATACATCTTCCTGTTGATGAAATTTAAAATGGAAAAAAGGCATTCAAGGAAATCTGACTGCTAGAAAAGATAGAAAGCAACTCTTTCTCAACAAGAGAACATTCGAAGAAATTGGATTCTGAATGGTTAGCAGTGTCTGACATTGATGTATCTAAAAATGTAGAAAACAGCCATTATTAATTAAAGTAATTTAGATGCTAGAATAGATAAATGCTGAAATCTCAATAACTTAATACAATAGAATTTTATATCTTGCTCACATCAAACTAAATAGCAGCTGGGGAGAGGGTAGTACCTGCATCATGTAGCTGTTTGGGAACCAAGACTGATGGAGGTTCTGCTCTCTTCACTTGGCTTCCACAGTTGTGGGTATTGAAAAGGGAAGAAAAAAAAAATGGAGGGATGCATGGCAGGTTGCTATGGACCAGGCCTGAGAGTATCAATTAACACTTTTTCTCATATTCCATTGGTCACGTGACCACTCCTAAATGCAGAGGCTGCTGGGAAAACTAGTTGTGTTCTCAGGAAGAAAAAAAAATGGACAAGGCAAATAGCTAGACAATTTCTTTTACATGATCTTTAATAGGGACCCACGTGACCTTTGTATCATATCGGTGCAGAATCACCATTCACAGGGGAAAATGTCTAAGATATATGTAGTTTGAGTATATTCTTAAACCAAACCTCTTTATTTCTAATTTCTACATCAGTAAAACAGGGATAATAAGTGCATCTCATAGGATTGTTGTTTTTTATTTATTTACAATATTTCATTAGGCAATCTAAATAAAATAGTTTATTATAGTGCCTTGAAATTAGCAAACATACCATGAATATTGGCTATTATTATAATTATCATTATTATCACTATGAATTTAGAAAAGAGTAGCATATTTAGAAACAAGTTAATATATAACAAGTTAATATATAAAATAGGAAAAACTCAGTGAATATATATTATTATTATTATTATTATTATTACCTTATTGAGTTATCCAGGTATTATACTTAAATTTATGAAGACTTTCTACTCATAAGAGGCCCTCAGATCTCTTTAAATTTCTCCTTTCAGAATCCTTTTTGGAGTGTTATCTGTCTGTAACTATAGCCAATTAGGTCAATCATTAGATTCCCTTTTACTACACCTAGTCTCACCTTCTGTGATCTTTATAGTCTTTATATATGGCTTCTTATTTGTTCATGAAAATTGAAAATAGATCATTTCAGATTAAAATGATAGACTTTGAAATGGAAAATACCAAAAATGCATAAATATGTAAATAAATTGATTATGTTCTATTAATTTATTCAAGAGACCATAGTAAGCACTGATTAATGTTTATGTTTTAATTGATAACTATTTTAAATATGCCTACAATTGAGTCAATCCTCATTTCTTTAAAAACCTCTAGATTCAAATACAATCTATTAAAGGTAAAGACAATATTAATCCAGCTATAATAGTGCATTAAGTTTGCCTATCTCTAACACTGATTAAGAGGATATACTTACACACATCTTTCTAGATATACCTATAATTGTAATTGTACAAACGTCATTCAAAAAAGAGAATCACTGTGTGATGTAAAATAGTAGAGAATAATCTAGACATGCTGCTTCCAGTTGCCTCACAGATAAATATGTAAAAGCACTGGTGGGGTTTGCTATTTGACAGTCCTTGATTTGAAGTGGGGGAATAAAAAATACATCTTTAAACTCTGCAAATATTGCTTGGCTGTAGCGGTATGTCCTCATGGGCAGGACCTGAGGGATTGCATAAGATTAACTGACTATGCGGCATAGTCATGAAAGACTGCACTGATAGTGTCAAAGTGTGATATCTTGGGCCACATTCATGTTTTTCTTACTGTTGTCTCTGCCCTGTCTTTTGTATGTTGTTCGATGTCTGATGCCTTTTTAAAAAGCTACAAACATCATTAATTGATAAGTAGTAAATAGTACATAGAGAAACCTTACAAGATAAAGACAGAATAAGGATTGAGGACCATGTAACATAAAACTGTGAACCCATATAGTTTCCCTGCATTTATTAAAACAAATAATTAAAATATTTAAAATAGGTAAAAGAACATTTCTAATTCTGCCTAATAATTTGACAAATGTTTTATCTTTCAAACAGTTGTTTAGTCAAAGTGAAAACACGATTTATCCTTGTTATTAACCAGCAGAATTTTAATTTGATTTCCAAGGCCATGGGTTAAATTCAACCTGCCCTTTCAGGCTCAAATTCTAGGTTTCCATTCTAAAAGCCTGCCTAGACTGGGCTCTGCTTCTCTTACACAGCTTATGCTTTCTCACCTCCAACTCTGAGCTAATACCTATCGTCCTACTTGTAGTATCTACCCTTTCTGTCCACCGTGCCCTTTCTTCATCAAATAACCCTTTATATGTACTTTCTGTATGCTTCATCTCATGTTCTCTCTTCTCACTGATTCTCACGTCATGCTGTTTTATCCTTGTTTCATCTCATTTATACTTATGTCCATGTTATACTGACAGGTGGGCTCTGAGCTCCCTAATTTTTTTTTATTTATATGGATTTCATATCATAAAATCTTGCGTATAGTAAATGCCCAGTAAATGGTGAAAAAATTAATAAATGCATGAATGTATCATTCTCTGCTTTCACTACTAAATCATTCTGATTGATGTTTAAATGTATAGAGAAAAAAATGAGTTGCTCATTAACTAAATTTAACATCTCTTATCTGTGTACTTAATGAATATAACCTTTGAGTAATGTAAAAAGTATTCTTCCAAGACAGTATTAACTTGACCTATCTTTTAGAATGTTCAGGTTGGTTCACTCACATTGACATTAACCATTTTTGAAATTCAGACATAACATCTACACATATAGATTTGACATTTGAGATGAACTTATTTTTTTTCCAATTAAATTACAGGAGAGAAAAACAATGACTCAGAGGTGAGTGGATTGGCTATAGGGGTGAAATACTGCAATAATATAGTTAAACCTGATTAAGAAAAGATGAGAAATAAGGCTGCCTTGTTAGTTCTCTCAGGGAGAAATGACTCAGCACTATCAGAGAACATGATGAGGTTATATTATTCTTTCATCGCAAACTGCTGGGTTAATTGTGGTACATACGGAGTATAGCCAGTTCAGAAGACAATTGGTCATTGTGCTTTTCTATTTTTTTAAGCAAGTTAGTGCTTTTAAGGAGCACAGAAGCCTGGTTCTTGTTATAAAATCTGATGATGGAAAACACTGTGAAAATAATTTTAAATATACCTGGATTTATAGATAAATGGAAGTTCTCGAAAGTCATTTTTCAGTTTGGTTAAAACCTTAAGTGTTTTTATTGTTTGTTTGCTTGTTTGTTTGTTTTTAAGAAATATCTTAGTAGGAACTAAACTTACAATAATCCAACCCCTCTTTCTTTCTGGCCCCCTGAGAGTGGAATATACATCATACTTTTGTTTGGGATGATAAATACACAAATTATGTGTTAAATGGTGGAAAACAAGCCAGTGGATTTGTGTAAGTTGCAGCATGCCCATCTCTACTTAAAGACACAGGATCAGTTTGCTTTCAGTGTTGTGACAGGATCTGAGAAAGAAGCTTTGTGTCATGAAGAAGTGAGTCTCCTATCGCTATTATAAGAAAGAATATGTACGTATGCCTTTACTCAACTCTAGGTGGGGCAGAAGAATGTGGAAGCCAGGCTGGTGGCTTCACAACCAACACAACCTCTGATCAGTTGGTATGCTACAAAATTATTTTAATCTTCTGCTACTTTTTGTGTGACACACCAAAGAACCTTTTTTGTTTTCCCACTCTTCACATGCTCAGTTTTCATGGACATGGGAATGCAGCAGAGTTAAATCCACAATTAGAGTGATCTTTGAACACTGATTTGAATATAAAATCTACAGCTATTTGAAAGGGAAACTTTTAAGGGCCTATGTAAAATTCCTGGGGAATTTAAGAGAGATGAACTGTACCTAATGGCTTCTGACATGACTAAAACACATGAACCTCTGTGAAGAGTAAGGGCAGATCCCCCAAATCCTCTGCTCAGCACTATTCAAGGTTCAGAATAGTTCATGCATTTGCTAATTCACAGCTATGTGGTAAAACTCTCAGCCATACTCAGCCTTTCTCTAATGGTCAGAACCCACAATGATGAAGTTTAGTTTCAGAGATTTAAAAAAAAAAAAAAAAAAAAAAAAAAACCTGAAAAGAACTGGTGGAACCATCCAGCTGATGTTTTGGAACGCTGTGCATCATTCTGTGTCTGAACTTGGCCTCAGAAAATAAACCTCTAGCTCCGACCTTAACAGGGCTGCGTTTCCTGGGCTAGCGGGGCCTCCTGTTGCTGGGAGCTACTGCCACCCAGCATGGGCAGCTGCAGTCACAGTTCCCTATCTCTGCCTGTGTGGTCCTGGAGGGCTGAAAAGCTGTGTGACTCCTTAAGACCTTTTGTCACAAGTCTGTGTAATGCCTGTGTGTGAGCTTGCTCCTAGTTGACCTGCCCTGAGCAAGGAGAAGATGCAACACATGTTGCTTCTTTACAGGGAATGAGAGTTCATCATAATAGAAAGGAAAATATTAACCCATGCTAAGCCCTCATCAGTGGAATCTTCTTCCACTTTCCTCTTGTTGGAAGTATAGATTCATAGGCTTTGTTGCCAGTCAGCCCGAGTGCTTTATAAATCCCTTTCTCTTGGGTTTGAGCACACTTAGATAGATATCAAGCACTGTGCCTCTAACCTCTGAGTTCTAAGATATACCGCCTCTGTTGCCTTAAAGATCCAGAACTTAGCTAGAACAAGCCTTGGTCTCCAGGTCTAAGAGACTAAAGTAAAAGCTGGTGAATCTTCTCACTGACAAGGGCACTAAACTCCCTGGGGCTCATGTCCTCATTTATAAAATGAGACTCACTGTTCCTATCTCAGAAGTTTATTGCTGGGAATTGAATGAGGTAATCCATAAATTTCCTAGTCTGGCACCCCACACAGCCTGTTCAGGAAGGATCAGGGGTAGCTCTCATGCTATTCAGTTTGAGAAACCAGGCAGTGGGAAGACAGGTCATATTTTAACTTGGTTTCTGTGCTGACAGGCTTTGAAATTGCCTTAAACTTGTTCATACTCTGGAGTGACGTTATTACACATTGGCCTAAACCTTGAGTTTGAGAGCTGGGAAACATTCTTTCGGAATTCTATCAGAGAACTATCTGCCTTACCTTTTGCTGGGGCCAGGGCCCTATAAGTCTAAGTCAGTTAAGGAACTGAAGTAATCTCCCAGGAATTCTGATTCACTTCAAGTCCCCATTGTGTATTTTGCCTCTACATGGGCCTGCCTCCCTCTATTTTCTAAGGAGTAGACATATTTATATAGTGCTTATATCTGCCAGGCTTTACATGTGTTAACTCATTTAACTCTCACAACAATTTTAAAAGGCAAGCAAGTACTCTTGTTATCTTTGTTTATAGAAAAGGAAATTGGGACATATAAATATTAAGTAGTTTTCCCCAAACCCCATTGTTTCTATGTGGCAAGGCTAAGATTCAAGTTTAGGAGCCTTCCTCCTTCCTGAGCCTACAAGCTTAGAGATAATGCCATAGTGCCAGGGTTATGTCTTGTTTCTGGCTTGTGATTTACTTCCCAGACTTAATCTATTAGGCACTCTGTAAATACTTGATAAGTGTATACATGAATGAATGGTTTTTCATAACCATCTTAGTCCCTCTGCTCCTTGAAACTTTCTTCCACTTTTTATCTTCCCAGTATTTGGAATTTTCACTTTATTTTACTAAGTGTCTCTTTGTCTTTACACGTGTCATCTCCCAACTAAAGGGAAGAGATAATTTCCTGAAGGGAAGAATAATTTTTTATACTTGTTATATAATCTGAAGAATAACTGAATAATCACTTTATGTCATGTAGAACCATTAAAATAACTTTCTAAATATATCAGAAACACGGGGATGTTGAGAGATATAAGATTTATCCCCTTTCCAATCCATTCCTTCTCTTTGCTCCCTCTCACAAAATGCAATTTAGTTGAATAGTTTAAAAATTAAAAGACAATATGGGAAATCATTGAAAGTTAAAATAGATGAATAAAATTGTCTTAAAGATACAGAAACACATTTAGACTGTTAAATAGAATAGATCAGAGTATTATGGCAATGAGTTCAGGTTATTAAAAGAAATACATTTCATTGTATCATCTCCATTTTCTTAAAAAAAATCGTGTTTCAATTCTTCCTTGAATATAAAGTTGCTCTTGAAACTATATGTATATAGGAATCAATTATGCAGACATTACGTAGTGGACAGAGGAAACAGTACTGCCAACCATGATATTACAGAAGACACCAAAATGTACTCTTACACGGGCCATAAAAGTGATGAATGGCCACATTTTTGTGATGAAGTGTTTGGAATTAATTTGCTTTCAAACAACAGAGGCTCCGCCATATTCTGAGTCATGGTTAATGATGGCAATGCTGCCTCTCTTTCCTTTGAACCACTTACCTATTCTTCGACCTAACACGTTTTAAATACCACGAGGGAGTTATCTTCAATTATTGTCTTTGAGTAGAAAAATCTGCAATGACCCATTTCCTAAAAAGACTGTAATTACATTTAAGAAATGCTAGTAATTAATAGCCTGATTGGGTAATTCTAAGTTAGGTTCATGAAAAACCAAGAGATATACCTAACCTTTCTTAAGCTCCAGGGCACATATATAATTTGAACATTATGTCTACAATGAGGGTGTGTTTTCTTCCTTTTTATTGAAGAGGATAATTAAGGTGATAATAGAAATAATACTTGAGTTTACAAAGTCTTTGCCTGAGGTTTACCAAAGTGTTTTCTGGCTCGGTGGTAAGCATGTCAGACTGAGGTCAGTTTTTAGATATCACTGAGTTTTTCCTTCCTTTTTCCTTCTGGGCTTTCTCTTTCTCTGATACAACTACTTTAATTCCATCAACATTCTAGCTCAGAATCTCAGTGCTTGAAATGAACTGCTTATATACAACTAACCTTAAAAAATAAAAGTTGTTCAGAAAAAAAAAATGAGTCATTTACTCTCCTTTCCCATCTGGCTGCATCTGTCACATACATGTACTGGCCTCTGACATGAAGCTCTGATATTGATCTGGAACCTTATTGATCTCCAACTTAATATAGGGATGGTGTCTACCAATAGCTTAGGCAGTTGCTGAGGAACTCACTTAATCTTTTGTTCACTTACAAAATGAAAAGAATGTCTTCACTAGAGTAACTATTAAAAAGTTCCAATATGCCCTACCCTAAGCTGAACTTTGGAATCTGATGAAATATTTTTAAAGAAAGCTTCTGGTTTTGTTATATTACTTTGGGATTGGATTCCCTCCAGTGGTTCAAACAGAATGAAAATGTGATCCTAAAGTATTTAATATATTCTGTTTTTTTTCCCCTCATTAATTTGGATTGGAATTAACTCCTAAGATCATCCCAATTTACTAGTATGCCTCATACTAGAAGGCATTCTAATTTCCTTTGCCATCCTACTAAGTAGGAATAATTAGGGGACCACAATTGCTGAATGCTATGTGGTTCCACACAGAAAAATCATGACAATTCCTCTTCTCATTACCTTTTCCTCATTTTTCTGATTATCTATAGCTATATAACAAAACATCCTAAAAGTTATTGGTTTAAAGTAATGACAATTTATTTATGTTGCTCATGATTTTGCAATTTGGGCAGGGCTCTGCAGAAAAGACTTGTCTCTGCTCCACACAGTTTTAGCTGGTATGACTCAACTTACTGGGCTAGAGGATCCACCTCCAATGTCTCACTAACATGGCTGACAAGTTGGTTCTGGCCATTGCCTGGGAGCTCAACTGGGTCTACTATCTGGGTATCTTGGCTCATTAGGTCCAAGAGACTAGAACTGGAAGCTGCTCGTCAATTCTAGTCCAATACACCATCAACTCTCCCATATTTGATTGACCAAAGAATAAAAAATTCTGCCCAGATTTAAGTGGAGGGAACATAGAACCCTTCTTATCACTGGGAGGAATGTCAAAGAATTTGACCATCTCTATACTACCATATTCTTTTATTGATATCCATTTGTTCAAGGCAAAATTGTAAGCACCATGTTTGGCCCTTCCATTTTACTTATCTTCCTCTTCATGACCCACCCTGGAAATACATATAATTTATTTTATATAATTTATAATCATGTCACCTAATCATATATCATTTATATTACACACACACACACACACACACACACACACACACACACACAATTTCTTCTAATTGGCTCTAGAATCTTTTCATGTCTCTTGAGTGCCATCTTCTCTAATACATACCACATCTCTTACCTTCCTCCTAACTGGTCTCCCTGCCTCCAGCCTTGCTCCTGTCCAATCCAGTCATGGAGACTTTGTTTATAATCACAAATAGCATCACTCCTCTGATTAAAAATCCTCTACTGTTCTTAGAGTAAAGAGCAAATTCTTTTGCCTGGCTCCCATAGCCCACATGATCTGACACTTGCCTCCTTCTCTAACCACACCTCTTCATCTCTTGCTAAAACTTTAGCATTCAGGCTTCAGCTTTGACAAAGTCTTGATGTTCTCCACATGCTTTTGCTTCCTCTTATCTCTGAAACTTGTGCAGACTGATCTCTTTCATTGAGATGCTCTTTCCTGCCCTACACCCTTCTCATGTCCCTTGTTCTCTCTGCTGGGATAATTTCATCTCATTCTTCAGATTTCAACTTAGTTTTTAATTAGTCACTTCTTGTGGAAAGTATTTTTTAATATTTTATTCATTTATTTAGTCACAAAATACTGATTGAGTACCTGTGATATGCCAGGCACTTTCTAGTCTTGGGGATACCACGGTGAGCAGAATAAACTAGAGGCCCTCTGTCATGGAGCTTATACTTCAGTGTAAAAGTAAGGCAATACACAAGAACATATATGGTAGTGATAAGTGCTACGCAGAAAAAAAAATGAAGGAGCATGGGTGATATAAATTGATGGAGTGTGGGGATATTGAAATTTAGGCAGAGTGGCCAGGGAAGACCTTACTGGGAAGGTGTCATTTGAATTAGGACTTGAATGAAGTGAGGGGGCTAGTTATGAGACTGTCTGGAAGAAGAATATTTCAGACATAAGAAACAGCAATGCAAATGCCCTGAGTCAGGCATGCACTTCTGTGTTTAAGGAATGGCAAGATGTCAGAGAGTCTGGACTGAACTAGGTGGAGAGCTGAAGAATGGAAAATGAAGTCAGAAAGATGATGGGGCAGGGGAGCAGATCACATGAAAGACCTGTTGGTCACCATAAGGACTTGGGCTTTTATTCTAGGTAAAGTGGGAGACACTGGGATGATTTGAGAAGAGCATCGTGCTCTGATTTATGTGTTAAAGGGGTCCTCTCCATACTCAAAATCCTGGAAGCCACCTCCACATTACCCCACATTTCCATCATACAACTTTTTACCTGTGCTTTAACCTGTTTATATCCCTTCTTAATGTTTTGTTTCTGTGTGGGGTTCTGTCCAGCTTGCTAATGGTTAATTCCCAGTGCCCAGGAATCATGGGTTCTCATAAAACATGCTTGATTTCATTGAAATGAAGAGTAAATGAACATCATCACCCATGTTAATCTTTAATTCTTCTATTGCTTACAACTTATTCAGATGGATAGTATTAAACCCCAATTTATAAATGAAATGAGCTAATGGTAGGAAGTGACAAAGATAGAAAAGGAAAGAAAGAAAATGCCGTAGAGCAAGCATGACAGGCTTTTTTAAGCTAAGAAACTCAGGTTCTCATTTCTGCCCTGCAGTCTCCAGTGGAGAATTTTATTGGTGCATTTGTCAGACCTAGAGATGTCCATTCACTTCTCTGAAGAGGAAGAGTCACAGCAGTTTTTTGACCTTAGGAAGGGGAGAGGAAGCATTTCAGTTTTTGAGCCATTATGAAGATAACAAAGCAAAGTGGCCAGGATACTAGCATACGAGAAAAATTTATTTCCACCTGAATGTGTATGTGCGTCTGTGTGTACAAAGTCTTCATTACCAGGCCACGTGCGTTATCAAGCCTACTGCATGCTTAGCACCGGCGATGAAGGGGTTTTTGCTTTCAATAGACTCCTAGGGGTTACACAATTACAGAAGAATATAGTGAGTAACATAGTGGGGAAATATCTATTCTAGGAAGTAAATAGAACAGAATAAATTAGGCAGAAAATATGCTAACACTGATCATATGATTAGCATTTCTTAAACACCAGCAGAAAAAAATGACTTACTGACCAAAATGATATTTTTCTTGTTTTGTTTAATGGTTATAATTGGAAAAGGGTACCATCTTGAAAATTATCATTTGACTTGTCTCATGAAGTCACAAAATATTCAAACCAGAAAAAGCAAAACAGAAAAAAACTCCATATTTAGCTCTTCTGTTTAAAATATAAAGAAAATGAGGCCCAAAGATGCCAGTCTTGTCAAATATCACCTATAGGAAGAATGAAGAGGAGAACCAGGACTCTGAGCCTCAGATTAATCAAATGGTTATGTTTTGTTGCCTAAATCAAAAAGAGAATGACAATCTTCTCTGCTGGAATACTTTGAGGATAATTAGTGGGTGGTCTCTTTACCCATAAGCCCTGCTCTTGTTTACTTGTTGGTTTCTTCTTATTTACTCCATCTAGACATACTGTTGTCAGCCTTGGAGTCTAAGTGCACTGTGCTAGCTTCCTGCTGTCAGCTTCCTGTCAGTTCCTGTCCTCATTCAGTGCTCTGAAGACTGATAAAGGATGCTGAAGCATCAGCCTTACCACCATGAGCTAAGTCTGCCATGGCACTCTCTCTTCTTTTCTTCTCTGCTCCAAGCTGCTGAAGGACAGGAAATGGGGGTGCTGAATTTCTAGGCTTACTGGGCTTGTCTGCACTGTATCCAGCTTGTGAGACCATGTAGAGAGCAGGCATGCCATTTCATGTCCAGGAAGAAATCGGAGAGCTCCAGTCAGATTACACACACTCCTCTAAATCTCCATTTAGTTTCAAAACTGTCATTTGCTTATTGAAATTTCACCGTCTTTCCATATAGGCTGACACAGACAGCAAGAGCCAGTGATGTCCCTTAGCTATAATACTATGGCAAGAGGGACATGCAACCAAATTAAATAAAATTAATTTAAAGCACACATCCTGATTCGGAAAACCATTTACACAATGACACAGTGTCAGCACGAGTCACTTATACTGAACAGTTTTATTGTTGTGACTCTAATTTGAAAGTCTCCATGCTTGCTGTGCATGATAAACTTGAACCACATTTTACCCTGAAGTTTAAAGAAGAGTAATTTAAAACATCTATAACAAAATAATCTGTGAGTAAATGAGATCTTTCTAAATTAGATGCCCCTTCCAGCAGCACAATGAGTAATTCTTTCCAATGTGATCACATTGAGTGACTCTGGGAGTCTCTTTATTAAAAAATAATCCTTCCTCATATAGGATTTTGCATGATCCTTGGGAAAAAAGCTATTTACCTACTTAATTTTGAACAAAAGCTACCCACTTCTCTGCTTTTGATATTATTACTGCTGTATGAGTTTGCATATGTAAATAGTGATGACTATATCATTTTGTACTATAGATACTTTTTCCACATACAGCAATATAAACAAAGTAAGTGGAATTTTATGAATTATAACTAAGGTTATAATAAGGTTATAACCTTTTAAGTTAAGTTATAAAGGCACAGACCACCCTCTTCCATCTCATGTTATTATTTTCCTCACCATATTTTATTTGTTTGTATAATAAATGTTTATCCAGTGTCTATTATTTGTCAAGGACTGTTGTAGGCACTGGGGATACATCAGTGAAAAAAACAAAAACAAAAACAGAAAAAAGATTCTTGCCTTCATAAGCCTACATTTTAGCAGGAGGGTAGGGAGGTAGATACAATTAGAAATTACCGTAAATATTTACATAGTTTAGATTATATAGAATGCTTGAAATTAATTAAAGTTATGAATAGAGAAAAAAGTGAAGCAGATTAAGAAAGAAGCAGGTGAACTCCAGTATTCAAATAAAAAATAAGGGGGTCAGAAGAAGTCTCATTGAAGAGGAGAGATTTGAACAAAGACTTGAAGGAGGTAAAGGAGTGAACCAAGGAGATAATCAGGAGAAAGATAATTTCAGGCATAGGAATCAACTAAAGCATGGACCTTAAGGAGTGGCCATTGAAATATCTGAAGATTGTGGATAAATTCAAGGAAGCAAAGAACAGATGAATTTAGGTGACTGTTTAGGGTCAGAGTAGGGGGTGTGGGCAGATATGTAGGGACTTATAGACTGTATAAAATACCTGGGTTTAATTCCGAGTGAATTGGGAAACCATTGCAGTTGTTTAAGCAAAGGAATTATATGATTCAATTTAAGTTCCTAAAATATTTGTTTGACTAATCTTTTAGCCAGACTAATCTTTTGGGGAGAATAGTATGTCTTGGCAAGGATAGTAGCAGATGTCATTGCAATAATCTAGAAGAGATTTGTGGTGGCTTAATCAAGAGTGCAGAGAGCAGTAGAAAGGGCAAAAACAGTTCAGGTTTTGTGCACATTTTGAAGGTAGAGCCAACAGAGAGAAGGTGAGAATGACTACAGGTGTTTTGGTCTGAGCATCTAAAAGGATGGACTTTCTATCAACTAATTTGGAGATGGCCATAGGAAGAACAGATTTTCAACTTTGGATTAGAAATTCAAGTATGAACATTCCAAGCTTGAGAAGTCTATTAGACATCCAACTGTAGGATACATAAGTCAGGAGTAGGTGTCAAGTAGGTGGTATTTAAAGTCTCATGGATAGATAACACTAAGGGAACCAAGAAACTGAGTATAGAGAGAAAAGAGGATGGAGGTCTGAGCCCTGGGCATTCTAGCAGTAAGAGGTCAGAGAGAAATAGATGAAAAGGCTAAGAAGAAATGACCTGTGATATAGGAGGAGAACCAAGAGTGGGTGATGTCTTGGTGAAGAAAGTATTTTGAGGAGGGCGTCATCATGGTGTCAAATCCTTTTGAAAGTGATGCTTTTAAACTGAGCCTATGACAGAGAATGACCACCAGATTTGGCAACATAGAAATCATGGGTGGATTACTGGCAATGGTTTGAGTGATGTGATGGAGATAAAGTTGTGATTGGGCAGAGAAGGATTTCCTTTCTTCCTGCCTCTCTCCCTTCATTTCTTCCTTCTCTCCCCTTCCCTTCTCTTCCCTTCTCTGCCTTTCCTTCCCCCTTCCCTCTCCTTCCTTCCTTTCTTCTTTCCTTAAAAAAAAAAAAAATCTGCCATCAAACTGGGCTTAAAGTCCAAACTTGTGTATTTGTTTACAGTACAATTTTAATGAATCCCTTTGGGAATTTTGTTTTTAAATTCTTGAAAGATTTTCACTAATTTGATCTGGCCCTAACATTTTAAAATTTGCATGGATTTTAAATATCCTCAGATTTCTTTTGTGAACAAAACAGCCAAGGATACAGATAAGCGTTTTAGAAAATCATTAAATTATTTTAGGCCATTATGTTATATTCTCACACACTACATTTGGAGATAAAGTATTAGTAACTTGTTTTCTTACATCTTAGCAATTCAATATAAGTGACAGGTTCTTCTCAAAGTATACCCAGGGTTGAACTTGTCTGTTTGTATCCCTAACAAGATATTAACGTTTTTGAAAACAACAACCATATCTTCTATTTCTTTATATTTTTGGTACCTGCGTGTCCTGTGCCCTGCAATAAACATTTGTTGGTTTAATGTTTTATGTTCATTCTGCCTGATCTTGCTCTCTTATATGCAAGATTCACTTAATTATGGAAGAATAGTAAAACAATCAGAAAACAGTGCTTACACTGCTAGAAGTTCTGACCTTCAAAGACTGTACAGTCTTCTTAAGGAGAGAATACAAATATATGTGTCAAGTTCAATAGCAAGGTAAGAACAATATAAGGCAATGATAAAAGATGGGCTTGGGATTAGTGACCAAATGAAACCTGTAGATAAACACGTGTTTAAAGGGTTGAAACTCAAAGAGTTCTGTGCTAGTAGGAGAAATATACACTGAGGAAGTTATTCTTAAAATAGTTTTCTTCCCTCCCACCTCCCCCAACCAATAATAAAATAAGTATTTAGAGATCAGTTGGTTAATATATTATGAGCATTTTTTTTGCCTCTACAATTATTTTAAACATCATATCCAATAAATGCAGAGTATTTTTTGTATGAATGCACCATCACCTATTTAACTATTCCCCTGGATTGAGTGTTTAGATTATTGTTTTCCCTTTGCCATTTTATATTAATAGAAGATGAAGAGCCTTGTAGCCATGTTTTTATGTGTATTTGATAGTTCTTTCTTTTTTTTTTGTTTTTAGACCACCTTCACCCATTTATAGTTATTTTTATATTACATTTCTAGATGTGGCATTATAATGTCAAAGACACTAATATACACAGAGTTTTTTTTATAAAACTTGTAGTAAAAAACATATAAAACTTACCATCTTAACCATTTTTATATATACATTTCAGTAGTATTAAGTAAATTTACAATGTTATGCAACAGATCTCTAGAACTTTTTTATTTTGCTAAACTGAAATTCTCTACCCATTAAGCAACTCCCAGTTTTTTCCTCCTCCTAGTCCCTGGCAATCACAATTATACTTTCTGTTACTTTGAGTTGACTACTTTAGATATTTCATATGAGTGATTCATACAGTATTTATTTATTTTTTGTCACTGGCTTATTTCACTTAATATAGCAGCCTCAAAGTTCATCCGTATTGCAGAAGTGACAGAATTTCTTTCCTTTTTAAGGCTTAATGATAGTCCATTGTCTGTATATACTACATTTTTTTATCCATTCATCCACCCATGAACATTTGGGTTGCTTCCACCCCTTGGCTAATGTGAATAATGCTGCAATGAACAGGACTGTGTGAAATTCTCTTCAAGACCCTGTTTTAAATTATTTTGAATTTATACCCAAAATAGTGAGATTTATGGATAATAGATTAATTCTATTTTTATTTTTTGAGGAATTTTCATACTGTTCTGCATAGTGATACTTTTTTATATTCCCACTAACCATGCAAAAAGGTTCCAATTTCTCTATATTCTTGCCAACACTTGTTATTTTCTTTTTCTTTTTCTTTTTTTTTTTGTAGTGGCCAATCTAATGGGTGTGACATTCATTTAGCTTTTTAAAGCTCTTGTTTTTTTTTTTCCCCAAAATATTTGAATATAAAATCAGCACATCTTTTTGACATTTAATATATTTTGTTTTGCCTTTGCTTATTTGATGAGTTAAAGTCATAGTTAAACATTATAGGTGAAAGTAACTTATTTTAAGTTATATTTCTTTTATTATTAATAACATTTTTTATACATGATTGCTGGCCAGTTATACTTTTTCTGTTGTGAATTATAAGTTTATAATCTATACATATTTTTCTAGTATGTTTCCTGTACCCTATTTATAAGATTTATAAGAACAATTAACATATAAATTATATTACATTTTTATCTCACTGTCTTAGTCATCTCAGACTCCTATAAAAAAAATATTGTAGATTGAGTAGCTTATGACCAGACATTTACTTCTCACAATTCTGGAAAGCCCAAGATCAATATGTTGGCAGATCTGGTTTCTTGTAAGAACACTTTTCCTGGGCCACAGATAGTACCTTCTTGCTGGTTCCTCATATGGCAACTGAGAGGAAAAGAGAGCACTGGTTTCTTACTTTTTTTAAGAGGACAATAATTCAATCACACTTTCATGACCTTGTGTAAACCTAATTACCTCCCAAAGGCCTCACCTCCAAATACTGTCACCCTGGGGGTTAGGACTGCAACATGGGGAGACACAGACACGCAGTCCATAACACTTGTATTTCTTATAAATATTCTCAGATTATTCTATGGATTTTAATTTTGCTTATTCTGATTTTTACTTCTATACTACTGCTAGAGACAAATATAAGACTATTTCCATTCATGTTTATATACATTTTTATCGGAAAAATCTATTGTGATATAATAGTTAACTATATGTATCACAATAGTTAAATTTTCTCCTAATGTTAATATTTTTATCAATTCTAGTGTATCAGTGATATTGGATTTACTATTACTTTCTTCAAATAGACTTTTTATTTAAAAAATATGATGATGTGTCAAATTGCAAATATTATAGTAAAAAATGGACTCCCTAACAAGGTTTTATTTTATTAACATTTGGCCATAATAATTTCAGATGTCATGTGTATGCAGTATTACTGATTTAAGTTTGTCTCTTTGCACCCATCCAGAAACCTGCCATCAACAACTAGCATGTAATTTATTATCCATATTGTTATGCTTTTATTACATATTTATGTAGTAATAGATTATATCATATTTTAGAATGTTTAAGTTCATATAAAGAGTATTCTGTTATATCTCTGTAACCTGTTTATCTTCCATAATTTTTTTGGTAATGTATCCATACTGACATGTATAAATCTATATCACCTTTTTTAATTGCTAAATGGTATTATAATGTATGAGTATACAGTAATATGTTTATCTTTTCTCTGATTGATTGTTACTGTAAGTCGTTCCAAGTTTTTCTATTGTAGTGTGCTATGAGCAACCTCATACACATCTCCTTCATGCACATGCATGAAAGTTTCTCTAGGCTATAACTCCTAAATGTGGAATTTCTGAATGGTATTTCACGCACATTTAAACTTTACCTTGAAACTATCAAATGACTATCTAAACTGGCTTTAAGGAAATTAACTAATATCTCTATGTTTCAGTTATTTTATCTAGATAATATGGGAAATGATAACAGGTTGTCATGAGGATTAAATGTGCCAATGTTTGTAGCATCTGTAAAGTGCCTGCTATAACAACAAGCATCAAATAATAGATGGTTGTATTATCTAGGTCCTCTTCTGTTCTAATATTTTTTTCTAATTGCTTTTGAGTAAGAAATGGATAATCTCAAATGGGTATTTAAGTATGTAATGGGTATTTGTTATTTTGTTAGTGTCTGAGCAACATTCAGCCTCTTTCCATGTGAGGAGCATTCACATGAAATGTAGCATTATTTGGACACACCTCCCTGTTTATCATTATTGCTGAGGTGACACATAACCAGAGTGATGACAAAGAAAATGGAAGATAATAAATAGATGTGAGACATTTAAAAATATGCTGCTAGGCACCTGATAGCTGACTGATTGCAATTGTATAAGGGAGACTAGAGGATGGCAAGAGTTTAGGCAAATTTAAGACATTTAAGAAACTTGGAGTACATTCTATTAGTAGAAAATAAGACAGTGGATTTGAAAGTGGTTTGGGAAAAAGAGGAGTCAGGTTTTAGACATGGTGATTTGAAAGAGACATCTAGTCCATGCTGGAAGAATACTCAGCTACAGCTCTGGAAAGTGGAAGGAAATTGAACTAGATTAGAAAATATCCTGTGTGAGAACTATTGAAAGCTAGAAGTTGAGAAAAGAGAAAAGTCTAAAGTATTCTGTGTTGGAAAGTACTGATAGTAGAGAGTAGGAAGAGGTAGGAGGAAATAGCAGGAGAAAAAGAATCTACGCCGTTATTTAGGTTTTTCCTTAACCTACATTCCTATAATTAGATTTGCTGATTTATAGGGCATGAATTTTGCTTTGCTGTGTAGTTCCAAATTGGGGGCTAAAGATTCTGGTACTGTGTGAGCATGTCTGGAAGGGATGGTCTAGAATGCTAATTGCTAAATAGTATTATAATGTATGACTATACAGTAAAAAATATACTCTTATTACAAGTGACATGTAGTAAAACTAAATATCCATATAGCAATGGTGGGGGAAAGGAAGATATAGGGGCAGATGGCTTTTGTAATCTAGGGACAACGGAGATCATGGAACCGAACAAAAATATATGAACATGTATGGGCCTAATGCACACTGATTCCTGGATAGCGTTTACCTCTAGGGAAGGTGAAATGGGAAAAGATATGAGGAAGTATCAGCTTTATTAGAATCTTTGATGCTTTATTAATTAATTTTTTAAAAAAGAGAAATCTGAAAAATATAGACAAATGTACCATCTGTCAAATATGGGCAGTGATTGCCTTATTACTTTAGATTAAATATCTGTTTGAAATATTTTATGTGTATATATATATTGTTTTTTAAACAAGGGTCAGAAAATTTAGAATAAAAATTAAAGATAAAGAAAAAAAGTTTTAAAATATTTTAAAATATTAGTTCAATTCCAAATAAGTTTAAGCTTGGATATCACTATTTTATTTTATGTTTTTCTCTTTAATACAAGTAATTTAAAATGAGTTAAGTCAATAAGACAAATAACATGTAGAAAGAAGAGGTACATGTTTGCTATTAATATTTTTTAAAAGAATGTTTTGAGTTAGTTTAGTCATTTCATTACTTTTCTTATGAGTGCAAAATTTCTTTCTCCAAGACTTCTAAATCTGCTATGTTTAGCAGCACAGAGTTCTGAAATGTTGGTGAATTTTTCCTTGTTTGTTTGTTTGCCCCAGTTCATGAACTGAGACCTTTTGTCTTCAATATTTTGCTTCTGAACAACTTATTCTGATACTCTCATCGCCTGAGGGACCAGACCCTCTGAAAGTTTTCCTTATGTGCATTCAGCTGATGAGTTTCCACAAAAAAGTGATATTAAACATTGATCAATTTGCGTAAAGTGATTCTACCAGTTATATAGCATTTGGTGCTTCCAGTAAATTGATGCAAACTTCATTAAAGAAAATGACAGATGGCATATGGCTGCAGGCAAAATGCCAGTCCACATGATGAATCCTACTGTGTTCTAGTCCAGGATAAACAATGTTTTTAATCACCTTGAAAATAATCTGTCCCATTGATTTGTCTACAGTTACTAGGTAATTATAATAGTGTAGCTAGTTCTTTTTCAGCTTAAAGAAATAAATGAAAATAAAAGGTGGCATTTGGTTTGAATTTATATTGCAAGATGGATGACCTAACAAGATTTTATGACCTTTGCCTGACATGATGAGGTTTCCACTTGCGTGATGTTACAATAGACTGACCACGAAGCCCTGCTTCATGTGCTCTTCTTGAGTTGTTTGGTGTATTACTATGAGAATTGGAAGGCCTGGAACTGCAAACACTAATTATGAAAATTTTTGCTTGACAACAGGAGCAATTCTGTGAGGCAGATACATTTCTATGGATTGACTGCAGACAGGTTTTAGTCATACATTGTGTTGCATTCCTTTTGACGGTAGATGTCTAAGAAAATAGAATTTTAAGAAGATAATTACAGTTCTAGCAAATTCTGAGGTTCACTTCATTGTACGTTTTTTAAGAAGTTAAAACAATCTCCATCAGTTTTTAAAATAATGTACCTTTCTAGTCAATTTATGTGCAGAATATGGTCCTACAAATATATTGTTTAATGTCCCCAAATAGAGATTCAGATATATAAGGGATAAAAATGATTTCTGTTTATAGAAAGTAGGACTAGAGCCTACTTTCAGTATGTGGAGTTTACATAGTTAATTTTAGTTAGTGTTTCATATCAGACTTCTTTTCAAGCAACAGTAGTTGCCTCTGGCTAATTAAATGGAAGAATGTTGAAGGCTATTCACTGTTTGGGCAGAAATTCAGGAGAACCAAGCACAATCTGGGTTCCCTAACAAGGTAGTAAGACACTTATCATGCATCTCCCTGTAGTCATAGTCTAATTAGGGCACCCCACTACTGGTTGTGCCTGCACTGGACATTTGCTTTGGCTGTGCTGGGGTTCCACTCTGCCAAAGATAATTTCTCAACTATTCTCAAATCTTTCCACAATTCTTCAACACTGCAAAGTTCTAAGCAAGAATCTTTGATTGGCTAAGTTTGGGCCATGTGCCACTTCTCTGGTTCCTGGTCCACTGGCTTCTTAATGAGAAATGAAGCCTCTTTCCCACCAGAGTCCACACAGTAGAGGATCTCTCCCAGGTAGGAAGGGAGTTGTATTGCTGGACATCCAAAGAACAAAGAACATACAGGGACCAACAGAGGTGCATGGCAATGAAAATTCTCTATTAAATCATGACTTTTTTTCTGGTTTATTTTTCTCTTTGTTTTTGATAACCATAAACATATGAAGTAAATAATGCTATTGTTAATGTCCCTAATCTCCACACTTGGTGTGGATCTGATCTTTATTTCAGAATTTTTCCCACTACAGCAAAGGCACAGTTATTATTGTTTCTGAATTGCCTGTCAGCCTTCTTTTTGTGTACACATTTCTGATATTTTCAAGTTTAGAAAAAGGCCAACCATTACTTCAGCATTCAACCATATTTTTACATTTCCTTCTTCTTATTTTGCCATGAGTTTTACAATGAATAAATATTTACTAAGGATTTCTGTATTAAGTTGCAAGGGATGCCATGACAAAATACTACAAACTAAGTGGCTAGACAATAAAAAGTTGTTGCACATTTCTGAACGCTAGAAATCTGATTAAGGTTTTGGCAGGATTGGTTCCTTCTGAGGGCTATGAAGAAGAACCTATACTATGCCTCTCTCCTAGCTTCCCTTGGATTACTGGAAATAACCTGCATTACTTGACTTGTAGAAGTATCACCCCAATCATTGCCATCATCTTTACGTAGTGTACATCCATGTACAAAACTCTCTTTTATAAGGACACTAGTGAGATTAGATTAGAGCCCACCCTAACAGCCTTTTTTTTTTTTTTTAACTTTATCACCTCTACAAAGACTGTATCTCCAGAGTAGATCATGTTCTGAAGTACTGGGGTTAGGATTTCAATATCTTTTTGAGGGGAGCATAATTTATCCTGTGAAAGTTTTTCAATAGCTACCTCTTCAAGGTGAGTTATTTGACATATTGAATCATTTCTGAAGTTTTAAAAAAATTATAAAAATCAATGAATATATAACAGGGAAGACTTAGAGGACCATTGTGGATTATACACGCCTAAATTTCAGGGCTAAAATTAACAAAATGGTCTTTTAGAGGAAATTCAAGGAACTACTGTATGCCCTGTTTCAGGTTGAAGAAATTTCTTTCTATTCCTAGCTCGTTGAGTGTTTTATCACTAAAGGGTGCTGGATTTTGCCAAATACGTTTTCTGCATCTACTGAGATGATCATGTGATTTTTTACTTTTATTAATATGCTATATTACATCGATTGAATTTCATATGTTAAGCCAACCTTGAATTCCTAAGATAAGTCTTATATTTGGTTGTGGTTATACTTCTTGTTATGAGCTACTGGATTTGATGAATTTGTGAGGATTTTTATATTTTTATATGTTTTCATATAAGATTTTGGTCTTTAGTTTCCTTTTCTTTCCTTTTGTGTGTGTGTGTGTGTGTGTGTGTGTGTGTGTGTGTGTGTGTGTGTGTGATGTCTTTCTCTCCTTTTGCTGTCAGGATTATATTGGCTTTGTACAAGAGCTGGGAATTGTTTCCTCATCTATATTTTGGAGGGGTTGGTAGTAATACTTCAAATGTGTAGTAGAATTCACCAGTGAAGCTATCTCGATCTGGGCTTTTCTTTGTGAAAACTGTTTTGATTACTAATTTGATCTCTTTATTTGTTACAGGTTTATTTAGATTTTCAGTTTCTTGTTGATTCTGTTCAGTAGTATGTATCTCTAGCGGATATTATTTTTTGTTTCATCTAAGTTATCTGATTTGTTTATATACTGTTGCTCATAGTGTTCCCTTAAAATCTTTTTTATTTCTGCAAAGTCACTTGGAACATCACCTCTTTTATGTCTAATTTTAATAATTTAAGTGTTTTATTTTTTTCTTTGTCAGTTTATCTAAAAGTTTGTCACTTAATTTTTTTTCAGATAATATATTTTGGATCTGTTGATTTCTACTTAAACTTTTATTATTTACTTTATTTTGCTTTGATTTGGGTTTAGTTTGCTCTTTTTTAGTTTCTATCAGATCTTCTTTTAGATGTGCTCTAAAGTACTGGAAAATTTAGAAAAATTCTGGTTTGTTTTTGAATTGCATTAATTATCAGTGAAATACTAGTGTAATAACTCTCAGACAGGTTTAATGAAGCTGCTTATTGAAATGAGTAATTTAGATCTCTTGCAAGAAAACATTTTACTGAATATATGAATGTAACCAAAAGGACATCTTTAAAAACAGGGGCAGTTAGATTCCAAATTTATTTATTATATTCTCTCAAATTTTTTTTCAAGGGCTCTGATGGAAGGTAGTGTTATTTGATGTAAAAAATGTTTTGTTTTTTTTTTTTGCTTATATTACATGCGTTCAATGCTACTGTACTTAAAAATACTTAAGATACTATTCAGCATTAGATAAAGTTTTTGAGCTTTAAAATGACTTTGCAAATTAAAGGTTTTAAATGGAGCTCTTACAATCCCTTAATGCAAAGCAGTGTTTTTGTTTTCCAATAAACTGGTAAAAGGAACGTTCATAACATTCTTAGACTTTCTCTTAACTATTTTAGTGTTTCCAAAAAAAAAGATAAAATTAAAAACAAACAACCCAGTTAAATACTTTATTCCTTGTCTTGCTCATACAAAAGTAAAAATATTTCATAGTAAAACAAGAGTTGGCTTCAGAGAAACACTGTACTATGTCTTTTAAAATGGTCTTCTTATCATATTCTTTTAGAAAATGAGCATTTGCCCTCCACAAGGGTGAAAAAAATTACCTATTCCAGAGAGTTCCATGTCAAATTAGTTCTGTAAGCTAGTCTGGAAGGGAGTGAGAGTAAGTTTGTGGACACCAAGCAATTGAAGACTA
Source organism: Cynopterus sphinx (assembly GCA_030015415.1). NCBI lineage: Eukaryota > Metazoa > Chordata > Mammalia > Chiroptera > Pteropodidae > Cynopterus > Cynopterus sphinx. The sequence goes on along the minus strand of CM057389.1, from coordinate 64,456,274 downwards.
AGTGTCTGAGAAAAGAGGCAGAGTGGTTGGAACTTATTGAGCATGATTACAAAACTATTAGGACTTTACAGCCGTAGAGCCACAGTTAAGACATTAAGGTAAGTACAAGCTCTAAAACCTGTCTCAAAACAAAGTTGAACCTTGAGAGCAAAAGCTGGGAGGAACTCAAGGAATATGATGAGCTACACATAAGGGAAACAGAACACAGTATATAAATGGAAGAAGAGAAAGAAGCATGAAGGTAAATTCAGAGGGTACCATGTAGAAAGTAACAGAAGTAATGAAAAAAAGGAAAAATCAGAGGTCACTTTTTGCTCTTCTGTCAGCAAAACCTATATAGTAAGAGAAGTGGACTGTAAGTAAGAGCAGAGATATCTGAAGATTTTCTACTAGATTAATTTGAAGAACACAGAAGCACACAACAGAGGAACATAATCAAAAACCAAGAACAAGGCTGACATGATGTAATTAACCCTGGCGGATCACAGAATTCTTATCAACTCCTAATGAGGATAGACTAGCACTAACATAGAATTATGCTTGAAAATAATTTAAATACAAACTGGAATTGATTTATATTTAATCAGTAGTGTAATTTGATTATTATTTCTAAAATTCAATTTTTAAAAATCTTATTCAAATATATTAGGAGTAAACATTTTTGAATCTGGAAGCACTAAGTCTATTAAAAGGTTGCTATATGTATTAGGATAATGTTAGATGCTGTAACAATAATCCCAAAATTTTAGCAGCTTAATACAATAGAGTTTTATTAGATTCTCATATCACAGCCCAATGTGGATTGGTGTTCCTGCTTAACAGGAATTAGGGGCAGATCTGCTACACACAGGTAATTTGGAATCCAGGCTGATGAAGGCTTTCCTACTATCAGTGCATAGCTTCCATGATTACTTGGGACATTAATATCTTTCTGTCTAGGGTAAAGGCATAAAGGAACATACAAGGAAGTTTTATGATTTTCCCTCATGTTTTCTGGCCAGAATAAAACCATAGGACCACACTAAACTGCAAGGGAAACTGAGAAATGTCCAATCAAGTGCTCAGAAAGAAGGGAGACGGAAATTTTGGTAAATATTAAGTTTCTGCCTGGTTCAGGCTGTTGCTGGACTCATGAAAGGGACTATGATTCCATGTCTATCTCTATCAAAGACTCTTGAAATACTGGGTTTGGGGTAGGCACCTAAACGTTTACAGAGTTGGCTCTTGAATATGGGTCTACTTTCTGTAGACCTGGCAGTAATCAAATGTTGTTGGATAGAGTAAAATTTTGCTAAAGCATAGATTTCTTCTATGTTTTACTCATATTCTAATCACTGTGGTTTATGTAACTCATTCATATAAAAATAGGACATATCAGCGTGTATCTGATCATATAATTGGTATTATTCACTGATTCTATCTTTATAATTTTTATGAGAGAACTAAAAATAAAACATTTCTTTGAAAAACAATTATTCTTAATTAAAATAATATATTCATAATATAATTAGAATATATATGTGTATGTATACATACATAAATATACATATAAATATATATGCACACATACACATGTACTTGAGTATGTGTATGTGTCTGTCTGCCAGTGTATGTAACTAAAGAAAGTTCTGTAGAGTTGAACTTCACAAGTAGAGCTAAATCTATAATTATTTTGCTATTTCATGGACTTTGCAATCATTTTAAATTTTGGTAATTCCACTTAATATCTAAATCACCCTTAAACAAATTACTCAACCTCTTTAAGCCTCACTTTGTGTTTACAATAGGAGTAATAATAGCTATTAATCAAACTGGTGATTATACATAATAAAATGGGATTATGTATAATCTCATTTAAAATATATATATACTTTTTATATATAGTAAGAAGTTTAACATACTTTCCAGAGCTCCCATAACACAGAAAAAAATCAATGCAGATAGACTAAAAACTATATAAGAAATATACTGGCTGCTGAAGTTTAGTAGTTTTATTCATTTATTCATTCCTTGCGTAAACACTGTTAGACCCTTAATATGTACAAGCTCTGAGCTATGGTGGGCACAAAAATATTAAGGCAGCTTAATTTTTGTTAAAGCATTTACTACCTGATTATGGGAACTCTCAAAGTCATAATACAAAATGACATTCACATAGGAGAAATACCACGAAGTGATATATTGTTTTAAAATAAGGAAAATAATTCTTGGAAGGGAAGGAATTTAAGAAAATGTTTTGGACATTTAAAATTCCCTGGCTTTTAAACTGGCTCTTAAAATCGGAATATAAAGAAGGAGATAGATGGAGGAGAACCAACCATTCCTAACAGAAAGAAGAACCAACATTCCATTTGGAATGAAGAGGAGAGGCAGGAAAATGCTCAGGATATACTTAGGCAAAAATTAATGAATAAACAATGAGTACTGTGAAGTCAAGTCGGAAAGTCAAGGCATGACAAGTCATTCTATAGTTGAACTTTATTCTGTAAGGAAATTATATAAAGATTAAAGGTGAAAAAGGACAAGAATTTTGAGCAACAGAATAACATCTATGACCTTGAATATTTTACTTGCCTTTCCACCATCCATTTTTCTCCCATAGACAGCAAATGGATGGGACCAAGATTCCTTCCTGCCTTAACACTCTCAGAGCTTTCACTGATATTGCATTCTCTAGAGTCTCTTTTGTTCTACATCTGTTGAAGCATCCCTTTTTTTCTTTGTTGGACCCAGCACAATGCTGTTTACCTGGGCTCCACCAAATACAGTTGCCATATCCTTCAGATTCTGGGTTTTGCTTCTCTGCTGGTCTCCCTTTCATCCCTTGTGATGCAGACATGAGCTATAGTTCATTTATTCACAGGGGCATTCTGCCTACCCAGATCCCCAGCTCCTGACTCACTCCATAGGTAACGTCTTAATTCTTTCTTGGGCCTCTTCCAATCTCCTTTATTTTACTTTTTTCACTCAAATTGTTGTTTCTCTTCTAATTTTTTGTTGTGTTTTCCTATTCGCCTGGTATTTCCACTTTTCTAAAAGAGTAGAAGTGAAAATATCAGAGAAACAAATAAGCAAGAATTACTGATGAAAAGTGATGCCTTTATAAGAATAAAATATTGTTTGCTACTATAAATAAAGTATAATTAGGGGACAATCCCCTTTGTTTCTTGTTAGAGTTGTAAAAATAGTTATGTCTGCATTTTACTCAAGGTCAGCAGTAGCAATGGCAAGGTTATGATGTAACATTTACTTATAGCTTTCATCTCTTTCCATGAATGGGATTTAGTAGAGATATCATCCAGTCTACTAATTAATTTTTTTGTTAAAAGTATATAAATTTATAATGGTCCAAAATAGTACTCAATAATGCTCTTTTGAAACTAATATCAGAATTTACATTACTTGAAAAAAGGTATTTTCTATTATTGTCTCCAAGTACATATATTATTTCTTTCATAAATACTCTCAGGATTTGAAACAAAACTGCTTTTTTAATTTAATCCAAAATGTTCTGTAAAGCTTTCAGTCTTTGTCTCAGTACAGGATGCAGTATTTGTTAATTCAATGAACATTTTGGGGTGCTGTGGAGAAGAAATAGATTAAGCTCAGCCATTGAAAAGTCCATGGAAAAGGAGGCTGACACATAAATGGTAGGTACATGGTCCAGGAAGGAGTGATCAATCTACCTAGATTGGAGATGCTTCACAGAGAAGGTGATTTGCAGTGTAGGTCTTGAAAGATAGAGTTTGCTAGATCAAAAATGGAGGAAAAGTAACCTAGACATAAGGGGGAAAAAGCAAAGACAAAGAAGAAAAATAGGAAATGGTGCAAAATTAAGTATGGTTTGAGAATGGGTCTAAGGTGATGTGTAATGAAAGAAAATGTGGAAGGGAATGATAGGGAATAGATGATAAAGGGCTTTGTATAACCCTCCAAAAATTTTGGATCTTGTTTCTTGAGTTCCACTAGTTTATTGTTTGTCTGCTTTATATTTGTTTTTATTCATTATTTTGGGAGGACTCTTCCCTTTGGTAATCCGCTGAAGAGCTCAAGGCCTTCTCTAAAGAGAAACATGCATACATAATCACTTTTGCATACAAGCACATTCATGAATTTGGAAGCCAAGTTATAAACCACTGCTAAAAGTCACTAGAAACCATTGAAAGTTATTGAACAACATGATCAGAAGAATAATTTTAGAGAGTAAACACTTGTAGGAATATGGAAATATATTGAAAGGGATGAGACTCATGCTAGGGAAAATAGGGATTTATTGCAATGTTTCGGCTAAGGTTTATAGTAAGGTTTCAGCAAACATTTGTTTTTAGTATATGTGCTGCTGAAGCAAGCACAAACATTTGTTATTAATCTGAGTCCCGCTTTGTATGCATTAGTTTGCCTATCAAGGAGACAATGCTACAGAAATTAAATGGGTGAATGATGATGTCATTTACTCAAGTAATGATTTCAGGTAAAAAGGGCAGTTTAATGAGGAAGGATGAGAAATTCAGTGGCATGATAAATCTGAAGTGCCTATAGATTATGACACTGTAGATAAGGGTCAGCAGGTCAAAAAGGAAATCAGAATTGAAGATTTTTTAAAATATTCTGGATGATTACATAGAGGTGGTAGATTTAATATGGTGAGGGGATGAGACCTCAGCAGCAGAAGACCATAGTTAAGAAGAGCTGGAGGTGTTAGCCTGGAGGCTTGATAGTGTTTGTTCCCTGTCTCGGGAATTTCAGCCTTAAGTCTTAAGTACTGCTCCCTGTTGATAGCAAGTTGGTGAACGCTCAGCTCAAGCCAGTGAGAAAAGAGGGTTTCTCTCACAGTGAAAGCCTGCCCAGCGCTTTGAATCTGGGTAAGTAAAAGAATGAAGAGGATAGTAAATTTTAAGAACTCATTTGATGGATATTATTAGGTCACAAGCTTGACATTCATAAAGCTAATGGGCCTATCTTTTGTTTCAAGCTGCCTGAGGATGGGTAAATTATTGCCCAAATTAGAAGTTTGACTCTGACATTGGTTGACACTTGTTATTTACGTGTCTGAGCCTAAGTTTTTCCATCTGTAAAATGGGAGTAGACATACTCCTATTTTTTAAACTGACAAGCAGAGGAAATGAGGTAACCTATATAAAACACCTGCCATAGTTCTTGTTTATGTTGCTGTTATGTGCCATTGAATTGGCTCTGACTCCTGACAACACTATGAATGAATGATGCCCTGTTTGTAGGAGCTGTTTAATCTTTAGTCTGACTTGGAAACTTCTTCATCTACCTCTTTCCTTAATGTTTCAAAGAAAACTTCAAGTTCTAAATAATCATTGAAAAAACTGCTCTGATTCTCAAACTTGCCATTGTTTTCACCTATCTGAAAAGACAGGAATTGAAAGCCTTGTTTTAGAGCTACATTTATATTTAGCTAATTTACTTTTCTCCCTCAATGATTTGTGGCTCTGGGATGAAACATAAAATTGTATTGCAGCCACTTTAAAAAGTTTGCCCTCTTTGAGAATTAAAAGGTGATTACATTTTCTTAGACTAACTGCCTTATTCAAGTGCCTAGTAGAGTGACAGCTCAAATGTAGATTCTTGGACATGTATTATTTTTCTCGAGAGCCTCCGGAATTCTAGCCAGATCATGCTAATGAGAATCACGTAGCCTCATCAAAGTCACACTGAACTCTTTTCTGTACTTCCAGATATTAAATGAAACTCTCTTGAGAGTGTGTTCAAGTTGGAATGGGGGATCTCAGAAGTCATTTAATCTAACTACTTCATTTTATAGGCCACAAACTATTCATTTTAAGTTTAGTGTACTCAGCACTGATGATCACAGATTATCCTCTATTCTAGTATAATAATTGAAAGAATCTCAGCCGTGTACTTCTCACTACATATTATATACAGTCCAGATTGTAGGGAGAATCAGAAACTTGAATTGGAGAAAGGAGATTGGGGAGCAGAATTACAGTGTGTTATATGGTACTTCAGGCCCTCGAGGGAACTGTAATTAATGTGTGCAAGGAAAACACTGCAAGAAAACTAATTTAAAGAACATACTGAAACAATTGTCCCCTGGCTTTCCAAAATAAATAAAGAAAAAAAAAAAAAAAAAGAAATCACCATCAAGCTTTGAGGAAGCACGAAGAATTACAGCAGAAAGGAAATTCATTGAGAGACCACGCTGGGGCTGGTAATAATAGATGGTTAGGATGTAAAGCCTCTTTTAAATGTAGGCTTCTTCCGCTATTTGTCAGAGCTCCATGGTCCCTGATTCATTTAGTAGGCATTTCACATGCATGTCACTTTAATTATAGGCCACAGCTTGGTTACAGCCCACTGACTGCTCTTTCTTTGCATCTTGGTAACTCAGTTCTTTATGCTAGTTGATATACCACTAGCCTTTCCTTCCTTCCCTCCTCCCCTTCCTCCTTATGCCCTTTTTTTATAATCCTAAATGTGTTAGGTGACTCTAGAGTTTGGAATGTTTTGTGATTGCATTTCATTTGATGTGAATGCTGTGAATTTCCTAGTGCAAAACCTTTCCAACTTTTTGTCTACAAACCATACAAATAAATTTTTACATCTAACCGAGTACATACATACATATGTAACTGAATGTTAAAGTTTCATGAAAAAAAAATGCTATGTGTGATATGCTTTGATACTTTTGCTTCTCTTCAAATCTATTTCATATATTTTGGGAAACCTATGCGGGTTTTCAATTATAGCAAATGTGCTTCACGAGATGAGGTCTTTAAACCTTCTACAACAAATCATTTGGATTGTCTGGTCCCAAACTTTATCTGAGACCTACTGAATCAGAGTCTATACTAGCCAGTGGATTTTTTTCCCTCCATCTATCCATAGTGAGGGCAAGGACTGTTATATCTGAATTCTCCCTTCTTTTTGCTGAACAGGGAGAATTATAAGCTGGTTCAGAAGGTACCAGAAACATTGAACATCTAGTAATAGTAATGAAGAAGGTTATATTCTGAGTATATTATATGAATTAAACCTCACAGCAATGTGATGTGTGCTGTATTTGTCACTGAGATTCTTAGGTTGTACCACTAACTTACAATATGCTACAGGAAGATACTTTAGAGGTAATTTGGTCCCAGCTCTTACCGAGCACCCACCCCTGACTCTGGGGACTCGATAATTATGCTTCTTCCACTTGTCTTTCAGCCTTAGGGAGGAGGATGTGTAGCAGCTTTTTGCTGTTGCTCTCTCTGACTTTGACTCATTGTCTCACGTGAGGCTACCATCACTTACTTCACCTGAGTAACCGATTTAATCCATACTTTTCAAACCTACACTTTCAAAAGAATATAATTCAAATACTTTAAATACAACAACACTTAGTGATTATTATATCATATAACAAATGTTTTTACAGATTATTAAATTCATCATATCCAAATATTAAAACAGTTCTGACCAATGCACAATACAAAGGTATAATTTAAATTATATACTTAGAGCTAAATGGCCTTCAAAAGCCATTACTAAGGAAACTTTACCAAGTTTCTTATTGGGGCATGCCAACAAGTTTTCATGGTAATTTTCTAGCATTTTCCCCAAACACATGCCAATGCAAAGTGAGATGATAGGCAAGAAATGAATTTCAAAGGGTAACTTCAAAGGATATTCCATCAAAGCTAAGTTGCGACTATTGGACAAGCAGAGAAGTGGAGGGACAGAGGGATCAACTTATGTGAAGGCCAAAAGGCATGCAAGATAATGGTGTCTTTAAGAGCTAGTACGGGATGAAGGTAGAAACAATGCAAGATGAGACAAGGAAGGACTGAATTAAGTTGAGGAGATATTTGTAAACTCACAATTCAGGTTTGCTGTCCTCTCACCCCATATTCATCTGTTTATTGAGGAGACCTGTCAAGTTCTCATGGTAGGAGCTCCATCCACATCCTCAGGTAAAGAAACTTTCTGGAGACAGACAAGCCTCAGATGGCTTGGGCCTTGCACTTGATTCCAGCACATAGAGTATCTAGAGCTACTCAGCAGGATGGAAGCCCAAATCCTCCCTCTGTTTCATAGCCCAGTTCAGTTAGGAAATTAAGATGAACATAAGAGTTGGAGGGTTGTGATAACTATGAGAGCAAAGGCTGTGTACAAGGATGCATGCAAGTACATAAGTGTATCTTATGTGCATATAGTAGAATGATCTGTGTTAAAGCCAAGAGACTAATAAATTAGATGAAAATGCTGATTTATTTTTTCTTCTTGCTATTCTTCACCGGCTGTATGTTTTTCCTAGTCCTTGAACCATCGGGCTTTTGGTTACTATGATTGTTATAATACTTAAAGAAGTACCATTTATGTGTGGACCATAGTTTATACTTCAGAAACCTTCAATATCCCTACTTATATATTATTTTAAACTTTTTATTAACATATAAAAACATTCCATATGAGATACTGTCCCTAATAGTACTTTTTCATCTGCCCCTCCCCCACCCCATGGCAGATTAATTCATAGTGTGTTCCTTCATAGTTATTTGGAATATCTGTACTGTCACCCTATTATATTTAACTCTGATGGGGTACTTCAGAGTCTGTATCATGGACTATCCTGAGGAAAAATCAATCAGCATCCAGGACTTAAATTCAGCTTGATCTCAGGCCCATCTTGGGCCATAGTTCCAGGCACTGCTAAGTGGTGCTAGAATCATTCCCGTTTACCTTGTTGTAAATACCTCATACGCTGAGCAATTTACAGCCTTCCTCACATAAGAAATGTTTCTGAAAGGCAATTCCCCAAGCCCAGTTCTTCTGGATATCTTTTCTTCAGCTTGGAAGCACTCTGTTGCTGAAACACGAAGAACTGTTGTATTTTCAGTTCCCTTACTTAGTGCAAATATGCCAGGAATTCAATGTTATAACTGATCTCAATTGGCATGTTTCATTCCTGCCACAGGCTTGAGGGGAGCATCATAAAGATTTATATTATTAAAGATTGTACTGGTAAGCAGTAGGGAAGTAAATGTGTCAAAGAGAGTCTCCTTCAGAATATTTAGTATGTGGTGGTAACATGTTTTTAAGCTAATTTAGACCAATGTTTGCAAAATTCGGAACTTAGAATAGAACTCCAGACCGTGGTGGCCAAAGATACTGTCCTTGCTGTAAACAAGTTAGATAAATTGCTAAATACACAAGCTTTGGGATTAAGAGAAATAAAGCACCATCCAAATGTCTTGACAAAACATTATCCTGCAATGTGATTCTCCTAAAAAACCATAAAAAATCAATTAGAGATTGAGCCACACATTTCAGTATTTGAAGAGTTTTAGACTAACTGGAGATTTGACGGCTACAAAAATTTTATTTTTATAAGCATTTATCTTAAAAAGTAGATGGACATTTGCTTTCTCTATATCTATACGATATTTGGTTTTTTAAAAAGTGAAGCTTCTCTTCAGTTTTTGCTGGCATAAGCTGTTTAACTCATTCATGCAGTCAGAATCATCCAGAAATTAATTCTCTTAATGCATGTCATATTTCATGTTGCATTGGCTGCTTCTGCACATTCTGAAGAAAACAGGAAGGAGAATTTTTTTTCTTTTCAAATATAATTTGTGTCTGCATATGATTGAGAAATATAGAATATTATACTCTCAAAAGACCAAATCTAAGATGGCAGCAGATATAACTGATTTTTAAAAAGTTCCATTATATGTAATATGGGCAATAAGGTACACATGATTGGATTAAAGCATTGTGTTTTTTAAATCTCTTTCTATGCTTACTTTATAACCATAAAGAAATGAGACTATTTTTGTAGAAAGTCTTATTGCAAATGTGTGTGCATGTTTGTGTGCAATTTATAAAATTAACTTTAGGATGACATAACAATAAAGGAGAATTGAATTTGGACCCCCAGCCCTTAAGAGTTTCAGGGAAGCACTCATGTGAAAATATAAGACATGACAGTGAAATGGGCACTGACGCTAACGGCATTCTTGGTGTCTTCGAAAGATTGCCACCAAATGAAGTTTAATGTGTCAAAATGGCAACTCCAAATAAGAGAAATGTGAAAAGTTCAAGGAACAGAAACTATTTGGGGTAGATGATTTGAATGTCTTCCAAAACCTTCGAGAAGCATTAAGCTCAAGCTCAGCCCTTTATCTCTGACAAATACCACACCGCGTATCTGCTTGTTATTTTGTGGTCCTGTTGCTCCTGTCAGCTTGTTAAATGGAACTCTGGTTTCAGCTGAGAGATGATAATGGGGTAATCTCTGGGCTCTGTTTGCCTCGGCTTCCAGAGGAGCCTCTCTACTGACAGTGAGGCCGCCCAGTGCCAAGGGTAAGCGCTGGCAGCTGGGCTGATGGAAAGCAGCCTGTACCAGCAGACTGAAATGTTCTTTTCAAATCTTTAGGTTGGAGCTTGAGCTTTACTTTGAAAAGTTTTATGTCCACAGCACAGATCACAAAATAAATTACTAAACCAATTGGTTTGGGAGCTTCCAAGCCATGATATGAAGGTGGCTGAGAGTCATCGCTCTTGATGAAATTCAAAGGAGCAGCTTCAGAAATTTTGTTCATTAGTGGTAGTGTGGGCAAACCCCAGAGTATAAGAGTCTTCAGATCTAAGGCAAATAGGTCTTATTTATGAGCAGTAGATGAGGTAAAAAGCAATTAATTTCAGGAAAGAAAGAAGAGAGCTGGGCCTTTTCGAGTTCTGACTTCTGTCACATTAGTTGGAGGGAAAAGGGTGCCTTATTTAATGGGATTGTATATTCTCACAAAGAAGTATTTGTAGTGGAAGAGGACAATACAGTTTCTTTTCTCTGTGGAAGTTCCTCACCCTGAAGTGCCCTCTTTATTTTCCCACCAGACTGCAAAGAAAAATAACCAAAGCCAGCATCCTAGAATATAGGGTTATAATTTCCAAATGGGTCAGAATCCCCCTCTCTTTACTAACTGGGGAGCTTAATGGAGCAATCAGACCTCTCCTTTGATTGTACTTCTAGAATACCAAACCTGATAAAATTAAAGGTGTTTTATACTCCCCCCCACCCCTGCCGACCCCCCAAAGCTTCAGAAACTCTAAGGGGATTCTGGATAGGGATGGGAATGGGAACTTGAAAGGATGGAAACTCATAGGTTATAAACATGAGCTTTGGAGAGAGACAGACCTAAGTTCAAAATGGGGTTCTACCAATGACTAAGAGTATGGCTTCACAAGTTACTTGGAATTCAGGCCTTCAACTTACTCATTTGTAAAACAGAAATGATCATAATCACCTCATAGAATTATTGGAAACATAAAAACAAGATAAAATGAGGGATGAAGTATAGTCACGTCTGCAGCTTTGTAATGGGTAAAAATAAAACGGATATATAGATTGATAAATAGTTGACATATCATAAAACAAATACAGCAAAATGTTAACAATTATAAATATAGATAGTGGGTATATGAGTGTTTACATAGAATTCTTTCAACTTTTCTTTGTGTTTGAAAACATTTTAAGAGGAAGGCATTTAGAAGGGCAATTTTTTTTCAGTGCAAGTACAATTCTTATGCCCATTATTTCTATTTACATCTCCAAATGAAGTCACATGATCATACTGAACTTCAAGGGAACTTTATATTGAGTTCAAGGCTGGAAAAAAAAGTCTTTTTTATGGACCGCTGTGCACCCAACTAAGGTTTAGGGATTCTGTTTCTAAGGAAGAAGAGGAGGCTAGATGCTGGGGAGAAATAGGAGTCTCAGCTAGTCACACAAATTTAGCTCTTTCTTGGCACATCCTAAGTGCTAAATAACAAATGGGGGCAACTATAACATTAAGTAAGAAAAGGAATGGCTGCCATTTTTCTTCCTCAGGGTGGTGTGGACTCCCAGCCTCCTCATCCTTCCCTGAGTGACCTCGTAGCTTTATTTCTTTCATCCCTGTTCAGCTCTTTTTTCATTCTTGTGGCAGTGTGTTACTCCACTCTGCATTGTGTATCCTTGATTTTCTCCAGGACTCCCCTCTGTGGAGTCTGGGGTTAGCTTTTGTAGGACATGGGGGTCTCTATTCTTCCATGTATTTAAGCTCAAAAGTGTTTCCTTATGGTGGAATTTTCTTAAAAGTCTCCAGTGTTGTTAACTTGTTGAAACCACTGCAGCATAAAGACAGCTGATTGTTCCATTATGGGTCCCAGATGAGGGAGGCTGTTGTTCTGGTTCCTTGGCATTACCTCCTTGGTGGATATTCCCCCGAGACAATCAGGGAAGCTTCTCTGATAGAGCAGGCACTTGGCCTTTGATTTCCATCCAGGGAACTCCCTCCACCTGCTTGTGGGAGAAGTATACTGTTGAAGGGGGCCATGAATCCTGGGGAAAACTAAAACTTATAGAATGGGCACAGGAAAAGGAGCCTCCAAAACACAATAAAAACAGAAACAAAACAATAATCAAAACTGGGAACAGGCATCTCACAATGGAAGAGAAGAATCAGGATGGGGCTGTGTCTAGAAAGTCCAATGAAAACTTTGCTGCCCAGCAGCCAAGGACAATTAGGACTGACCATTGTCCTTCAGTCATTGTTGATTTTAAGGAAGGGCCATTCCAGAGGGCAGAAGTCAAACTTTGGGGAGTGATGACAGAGAGACAAGCATGAGAAGAAGCAACTATGAAAGGATTTGGCAGTGAAGGGGAGAAGAGAGTAGTTGTTGCAGGGGGGAATGTGGGGCACAGTGAGGGGTTTTTCTGAGAAAGACTTGAGTGTGATGACATTAGATGAAATGCTGATGAGAAAGAGCCGGAAAAGAGGCAGAAGTTAACATGACAGAAGAGAAAGAAGGTAACTGCTGTAAGGAGGTCAAGTCCAGGCAATCAGAGGAGGATTGGCCGTCGGTAGAAGGACTCCTTTTACACTGTGACCAGAGAGCAGGGGTGTGCCATAGTTTGGCAGCAGTTCAGCCAGCAGAGTAGAACAGTTAACTTCATTTATTCAGTTAATGTGTTTCTCTAAAGTTGGTCTGCAATCACATCATGTTGGCTCAAATGGAATTGATTACCAAACAACAAACATTTTTTTATAAGAGCTTCTGCTAAATAATGCCTCCTCTGTCTCACATTTATGCCTTTTTTAAGAAACAAAATTCAAGTCCTGACATTTATTTCCATTAAATGCCATTCTATTAGATTTAGATCATGTTTCCAATTTGTCAAGATCTGTTTATATCTTAATTGAACTCACAACATATCACTGATATATTTCAGCCATGTGTCACCCACACATTAAAACATCAGCTGTATATCTTCATCCGAACAAATGTCTTTAGCTTTATTTTACTTCATCAACCACCCTGCCCCCACTGCCCCCTCATAGAGACTGGAGGGAACAAGAATTAGACTAGATTCTTTGATGATAACTGATAAAGCTTTTCAGTTCCTGAGAAGTCCTCTCAAATTGGATTAAGTGGATTCATTTGTGGTTTGTGGTGTTTATGTTTTAGAGAGACAGGGATGTGAAAACTCTCACTCTCTCTGTGTTCATTCTCACAAATAGATGGATACTGTCACTTTTCAAGGCTTGTCCATCTGGAATGCATCACAAACACATTGCTGAGAAAGTAAAAGTTCCAGAAAGAGCCTCGTTGCTCCCTAGAACTGTGAAACTGAGTGGTTTAGTTTCTTCCATGTTGTTGTAAATTCACAGGAGTGTAGTATAAGCTACATTTTAACCATTTGGTATAGTTTATGATTGAATAATGCTTCCTACGAGACATGTTTTTCCTTTATTTATCACTTACTTTTCTGTCTATTTTCAGCAACAGCAATTGCTGATTATGGAAATGACTCCAGTTGTTCAACCTCTCATAACCACATCTAGTCACCAAAAGCAATCTACCCATTACTTTCAAAAGCTGTTCAACAAACAAGCAATTTATTCGTGTCTCCTTGCAAGCAACCAAGGAATACAGCCACGTTCTCTTTGCTTCTGGCATTGCTTTGGAGCCATGAGTGCCTCTTTCTAACTTGAATCAAAATCAACTGGTCCTAACTGCTGCCTTTCAATCAGTAATTTGACTCAGTGGGCTTAATTCAAAGCAGGCATTCACATTCTTTAGACTGTTTGTCAGTCTTCCAGGAAATCAAGGGGAACAACAAAAACAAACAAGACTGGCCCAAATTAAACCAGATGGGGGAGAAGAAATGTCAAAGAACGGTGGAGCAAAATAACAAAAGAGTCAGGAGGAGTAAATAGAAAGTACTCCAAGATTCCACTTGCTCTGGCCCGTAAGGTCCCCCTTTTTCTTTCTTTCCTGGAGGTAATCAACTAATCTCCCAAGAGTAAGTATTAGTGGTCAGTTTCCAGAAATCTACAGAGCTTGCTGCATCTCCCTCCTCTCACCCTGCTGCCAGGCAGGTGAGTGCACCTGAGATAGCTACAGGCAGACATTTCTAGTGATTTCTCCGCATCCCAAACAGCCAGCGTTCCTGCAGAAATCTCTTCCTTTGGCTGAAGTAGGAGAGGCAAATTAATTAGTTTTGAGTGAACCCCAGGTTGACTCCCCACAGCAACTGCCAGTGCTGGGACAGAGGAGTTGGCAGCCTTCCTTGAAAGCCAAATAGTTTTTCTTGTGTGTGACCTGCTCACTTTCTCTTGCCTCAGGCTTAAAACGCAGGTCCAGTCTTTAATTTAACTTGCCTTGTGTGAATAACAAGGAAATAGTTCAGGGCTCAAGATAATAGTAGGTTAGCACATTCCAAATCGAGAACAGGGCTGTTCCCTGGTAAGTCTGATTTTATCTAATGTTTCCTAAATATAAGACTAGAGAGCATTCTTTTCTGAATATCCTTTAATCAGATATTTTTATTTTGTGTTTTAATTTTATCAAAAACCTTTTCAGGTTTTAAGTGTGATCTCTCAGCTCTCTCACATCTCTCATTTAGGGTTTTTTTTTTTTTTTAGAATGACTCACTGAAGATGAAATTTTTTCGAGATATTCATAGATTTAGAATATTTAAGATACCTGTGATTCATATAAAATATGCATATTTATCCAGTTACATTCCAGTACAGGCCTTCAGCATGTTATAACAGTTGTATGCAGAGAAAGTGGTGTTGAGTGTATTTAATATTCCTTTCATTTTTTTCTATTTCTTGGACTTCCTCTGGGATGAAGTTGCAGTGTAATGAGTGCAATTAATAAAATTAGAATGGTTATGTGTAACTAGAAAATGGGGAAATTGCTTTGTTCTTTGATGGAGGATATTTTATAGGGGTTCCTCCACACATACCATAGAAGAGTTACTTGTTTAGGTTTTAAAATAATAATTTAACTTTTATCAAGACTCATCTTTTTAAAAATCTTTAAAGTCAAGAACCCCTTATTGTGAGCAAACATGAAAAAAGGGATATAATTTTTAAACTATAACTATCTTTATATAATTTGTAGACTCTTAATACTGGTGAATCAATTCTGAACTGTGATCAGGATTACAGTTTATCTGTCTGTAGTCTATCTTTTAGTCTATCGATCTTTTTATGGGATGTTTAAGAAACATGTGGCATTGGAGGCAAGGCAGTTATTTTCCCATGACATGTTAAAAGTCCATTTATGTATTACATATTTCAATCTAGTGAAAATTAGATCTATGCTCTTTAGATTTGGCATCCAACACTTGTTGGCCATGGCATGTGATGTCATTTTAAGCTGCTCATGTACATTCAGAAGGAGATCGATTTACAGCACTCTTTGCCTGAGACGAGCATCATTTAAACTAATTCCTACTGATCAGAAACATTTAAGATTGCTTCTGAAAATTCTCAAGAATAGAGAGCTTTGGATACACGAGCCATTTTACTAAGCATAAATGTCATGTATATAAAAGCATGAAATTGTTAATGCGTATACTTTTTTACTTGGCACCTTCGTTAGTCACTGCATACCTAAAGGCTAATTCTGGCTCCAGATGCTGTGATGTCTGCCCAGCTGTTTCGAGTATATGCTCTTTGCAAATGGCAATGTGAACAGAATATCCAGAACATTGTGCAGGCTGGGACTTCACCATTATGGTTAAGATATATTTAGTGTCAGTGATAATCTTTTGGTAAATTGCAGCCAAGATAGAGTTGAGGAAATGGCAATAGGTATAGCAAAGTGCCTCATAAAAGAGCCAAATGAAGAAATTATTTATCTGAGCATTTTCATATTGCCATATCCTGCATACTGCCAACTGAATTCCCAATGAATGTACAAACTCTGTGTGCAGAGTTTTCAAGGATGTCTGATATTGCACATACATTATTTAAGAAAATCACATTGCATCAGATTTTTTAACCAAGTCTTTTAGTATCTAAAGGAGTAGTTCCGATTGTTTTCTGATTGCAGGGTAGCCTTATCAGAGCTGCTCAATTTGGAGTTTGGAAGAGATAGATTTTAGGTTCTAGCAATGTCTATGACTGTTTTGTGATATTTAATGAATCTCTCAGTCTTTCTTTTACTGTTCCCAGCCTCTCAATTCACAGTTTGAAAATATCTGCATTTTAACCGTGTTTGTGCTTCCCCCTTCTCAAAGAGAAGCTTTACATATGGTCTAGGATTAATTGTTTTTCAGCTTTTCCCCAATACCTCTTAACTCTCTTTAGAGGCATTCTTCCTTCCCACCAGCCTTTTCTCTTTCTCTTCTTTACTCTCTCCCCCTGCCCCACTCTATCTCTCCCACTCTCTCTCTTTCTCTCTCTACTATGCTGCTGAACAAAACCTTGATTCATTAACTTTTTTGGACTTTTTAAGGTGTTCTCTGTCCATTAAATCTACAGCTTCCTTCAAGTTCCAGACAACACACTAGTATCTAGAGGGGAAATGGCAAATGTTCACATACAGTGACTAGATTTGATTTTATCAGCTCGTATGGTATTAGAATAAGAAAATTATCCATCTGGGTCAGGTAATTCATCTTTCTGGAAAATCACTAAACTACATTCCTAATAATACAGTCACTGAGATAATTTCCCTTATTGAATAATTTCCTCATTCAGTGAAGATTTTAAAAGCCTCAGGTATTTTGAGCGTATGGTTTAGAGTCACCATTTTAAAACATGAACTATCAACCGAATTTCAATATAATCTATGCAAAATAACTTACTTCCTAAATGTTATAAATAAAGCAGGATATTTCTATAAGACACAACGATATTTCTACAAAATCTTTTGCTTTTGAGGTAAAGTCAGGAGCTGCAAATTAAAAAGTCTTTCCTCATTGGTGCCATATAGCACTGGTTCCTCCATCTGTAATTGCCAGTGGTCTGTTCTCTCTCAAAAGAGTTGATCACTCCTTCCATGTCAGTTTCCTCACTTGGATTCCTACTACCTCACTGCTACTTTGCAGACTCTTTTTCTAGTTCCCACTTGTTTCATTGCCCCTTAATATTGAATAGCCCCAGAATATAATCATTGAATTCTTATCTACCAACATTCATTCTGGGCGATGTCAATTAGACTCAGGACTTGAGGTACTGATAAATCACAAATTTATATCTCTAGCCCTGACCTTACTTCTGAATTACATACTTGAATATTCTACTCAATATCTCCACTTGGATTTTTAATAAGCATCCAAAACTGTGATAAAACTTATCACATCCAAAACAAAATTTCTTATTTAGTGCTGCACTTAACCTCCTCAAATATCTACATACCCCCTCCCTAGTTTCCTCATCTTGGTTCATGACAACCTCATCCTTCTATAGTTCAGGCCAAATCCTTGATGTTCTCCTTGACCAACCTCTTTCTCTTACTTTCCTATGTTCAGTCTCTCGAAAATGTTGAGTTAGCTTTTTGTTCAAAATATACAAAATATCTGATCATTTCTCACTCATATCACTTTACTTCCCCCACTCTGGTCCAATCATCATTATCATCATCATCATCATCATCATCATCATCATCAATCAACATCTCACTTAATTTACTGCTGCTGTTTCCTAATTTTCTCTCAGCTTTAGACCTCACCCTCTTACTGGTATTCTCAACATTGCAGCTGCAGCGAGTCTTTGAAAAACAAGTTAAATAGGTCACTCCTCTGCTTCAAACCCTCTATTGACTCCCCAAATTATTCAAGTAAAGCCAAGTCCTTAAAAAGTTCACAAGGCCCTACCCCATCTCCCCCTGTTCTCCTTGATCACTCTATGCCAGCTTCACAGGTCTTCCTACTCTTCCATCACTTGAAAAAAATCTCTTTCTCTTCCTGCTCCCACTTCCTTTGGGTTTCTATACAAAAGTTACTTTTTTCAGGATGGTTTCCTGTGAGCACCCTACCCAAATAGCAACAATTGAGAACTTCATATTTCTCTGTCTTTATTATTCTCTTATTCCTTATTGCTCTCCAACATACCACACATATTGCCTTATTTTATTTATTGTCTATCTACCTCACTGGAAGGTATAATTTATAAGCACTGGGATTTCATCTGTTATGTTCGACTTTATTCTCTAGAATTTAGCAGGCTGTCAATAAATATTTGAATGAATTAATTCTCATTGAAATGATGTTCTCCTTAAGCTGACCTAATAACTTAGTCAACATGTTTTTCAGTTGATTCTTTTGCTCTTTTTCACCCCTTTCATGTCACACGGTAATGTAAATTATGGAAAATCTACCAGGAAATAAATAATCTGAAGAGTCAGAGCCAGGGGAAGGGGGATGAAGGTGTCAAAAAGAGGTAAACACTAGAAGCCATCAAGAAAGACAACTGATTCCAATTTGCCATAGGATACCTTAAATTTCTCCAGAATGTAATATTAATTCAAAGCTCTCCAAAAAGTAGTATTATCTGAGAATCATTGTTAACTCAGGGATAAGTTCAAACAATGTGAAATTTTTTCTTGCATACTTACTCTAGTGATCTATTTTATAAAAATATCCAAGACTGGTAACTGCATGGGCCTCCAGGGCCACTCTGAATTATAGGCCATCTGCTTCAGGATTTTTTGGGCAGGAAGAAAAAAAGAATAATCTCCATACAACCAGAAAATGATTCATCTTATGTTTCTCTGCATTTTTTTTTTAAATCAGTGCTCAGTTGGAAAAGATATGATGATTGTCAGTCAATAAAAAATTAATTTGAACTTATAAGCAATTCTTTTTGGGTCTTTCTGTCATATATATTGTAATCATGATTAGTTAATTTTTGTATAGAGTATATCTCTTTTCAACTGTTATGAAAGTGTTTTAAATTAGACGAGGTTATTTTGTTTTTATAAAATTGATTTATAATCAAAATAATGATTTTTAAAGAAAAACTTAAGAATATGATATACAACTATAAAAACACTCTTATACGGAAGTAGAGTTAAATACTTACCATACATAGAGAAGGTCTAAGTAATATTAAAGAAATATGAATGATGAGGTTATGAATTAGGGAAGGTCAGTTGAGAGCATCTAAGATCTTTCATGGAGGTAAGCAGACTCAACATTCACCCTTACACATGTTGTTTGCACTTCAGTCTGAATCAGAACACTTTAAGGGTAGAGAGCGGAGGGCTCAAGCAAATATCATGTTGATACTGTCTGTATCCTCCTTCAACAGAAACTAGCACCGAGACTGTGAAATTGGAGATCTAATCTCTGATTTGAAGAGATACAAGTGAGCAAAGATGTTACTACATTTTCTAGCACTCATTCTGTTCTCTCGTCTCGAGTTACACATATGAAAAATGTAGAGAACACTGAAAAGAAAGCAACGATATAATCAGAATCATTGGCTTGTATTAGGCTTTGTATTCCCAATTGCCTTGTCTTGCCTCTTCACCCTCTGATGTTTAAATATCTTCTCTGTATATGATGTGTCAGCACAAGTTTTTTTTTTCTTTTTTTCTTCTCCTCTTGAGGCAGGTGGTTGAAACTAGGCATTGCTTGTCTTTATGGCATCTTTAGAGAGAATCTATTTTCATATTCTGTATTCACTGGATGATAATCTCTTCTGGGTTTTTCCTTTACCCTTTTGATAAATGAGAATTAAAAGCTCTCTGAACTTATGCTATTTCCAAATGTTTTTTTTAAATACTTTTAAGTCTTCTGTAACATAGCATTATGTTGCTATTGTAATAAATGCAGAAAAAAAGAAAATGAGTTTTTTTTTTTTTTTACTGCTGCTAACTGATTTTAGCTTCAGAAAATTAGCTTCACATAGGGGTTACATGTAATGATTACTTTACATACTGCGCTTGATCACCAGGATGCTGTTCTGTAATGAAAAATCCAGGGAAGGCATAATGCGATCTTCAAAGTGCTAGATTTTAAAAGGCCATTACAGGTTTCTGTCTTTGTCCATTGGTTCTGCATGAGTCATCATCTTTGCAAAGGAAAATGACATTTCTCCTGTCGGAAGTTGGCAGAATACATAGAGAAGGCTTAACTTGTAAGATTCTCTGTACATGAGACTCTTGAGCTATTATATCCCCAGAAACTTTTATCATTTATACATTTATGATTTATAGTATAGAATTTGTTTTGCCAATCTTTCTTCCACACATAGTGTGATAACATTCTCTCCTGTATCCATATGACCTTTTACATTTTCAGGCAGTAATATTTGCATTTGAATGAACCTTAAATTATATTCTCTAAATGAGATGTCTTATATAGCTCATTGCAGAAGATGCAAAGAGAGAAAGGGATACACAACAAAGTTTATCAATTTCCTGAATCTCAGGAACTTACAAAATGTTTCCTTGACAGCTCTCGTGAGTTTAATAGCAATGTATTTGAAGACAGTTCTGGGTTCAAATCTTGTCTCTGTGTCATATTAATGAATTTGGGCAAGTCATTTGGCTCTTCATATGGTTGTCGTGAAGTTGAAATAACAATCTGAATCCAGTATTCAGTCCCAGCACCTGGGATAAGTAACCTGTTGGTGGTTAGTTTTTTTCCACCATCCATTCCTGTCCCATCTTCACTATTCTGCCTGAATTCAAAATTTTCTATAGGTAGTAGGTAGTACTGTGATATTTGTCATAATTTTTGTTAAATGAGAAGTGTTTGAAGCAGATTTTTTTAAAAAAATAGGGAGCAGTATATTTGAATGCTTATGTAGCCCCAAACAATTATATGAAAAAGTAAAACCAAATGAAAAAGACATTACTTGAATAAATAGAAATGATAGTGGCATATTACGGGGGGCTGAAATTAAAGCCAACCCGGATTATTGGATATGATGTCAACTCTTCCAATAGATTCCAATAGAATATTTTTTCTTCTGGGGAGAAAGTTCTAGCCTAATATATCTTGTGTTTGCCATATGTATGTGGGCTAGAAAAGGGAAAAAAGGACAAAAGCAATTGCTAATTATGAAAGTTTACTTGAAAAGTTCAGAATGTTTCAAGAAATAAAATTAACTTCACGGCTTTACCAGATTAGTGATAATTATATTGGGCTTTCTGTGATTTCAGTGAATATAAGTTTTAAAAAAATACACTTATTATCTGTTCACTCTTTGCATTATTATGGAAGAAAAACTCCCAGTGTTCAATTTCTTGGAGATTAGATATAGTGTAGATGTAGATGTAGATAGAGATAGAGATAGAGATAGAGATAGAGATAGATAGAGATAGAGATAGAGAGATAGATGATAGAGATAGAGATAGAGATAGATAGAGATAGAGATAGAGATAGAGATAGAGATAGAGATAGAGATAGAGATAGAGATAGAGATGATAGAGATAGAGATGATAAGGATAGATAGAGATAGAGATAGATAGATAATTGCTTCAGAATCTTGCCTTCTTATACCCATTTAAAACTTTCCAAAGATATAGGGAGGGTGGATCTTAAGGAAAGAGTTTCTCATCTCTAAAAAAGTAAGTTGTTACCCCTGGCTAGAGGGTGGAGTTTCAAAAAGGAAAGAAAAGGAAAACCAAAAAGGAAAGAAAAGGAAGACATAGCATAGGTAGTATATCATCAGTGTTCTTGGTTGCATAGTAGAGAATTAATTCTGTATAATTTAAGCAGAGAAAATACAGCCAACGCTGACATAATTTTAAAAATGCCCAACCACAACACCAGACTGTCCAAGTTGTTACTACCGCATCTTGGCACATATGACATTAAGGTCTAGGTGCCAAAACTCTGGCACAACTCCTGAAAAGAACCAGATACTCGGCCATGATGTTTTCTCAAAG
Source organism: Cynopterus sphinx (assembly GCA_030015415.1). Taxonomy (NCBI): domain Eukaryota; kingdom Metazoa; phylum Chordata; class Mammalia; order Chiroptera; family Pteropodidae; genus Cynopterus; species Cynopterus sphinx. The sequence continues at coordinate 64,434,119 of CM057389.1, read as the reverse complement.
AACCATCCTTTCCCAAAGCTGATACTTTGTGTTTTTTGTTTTCATCTTCAAGCTTCACTTAGTTAAATTGGCTTGGGAGATCTGTATTACATGCCAGCCCAAAGGGAACCTGGGAAATGTGATTGGCCCTCTCTATCTGCTGTAATATAGCTGTGAAACTAAGCTTGAGAGTAAGCTGGAATGGATACTGATTGAACCACTTCAGATCTTTCATTTCTGAACTGTGAGATCCGAGGCAAGTTATTTGCAGTCTCTCTACCTCAGTGGGGGTGTCCATAGCACCTAACCTTTAGCATTGTTGGGAGATTGAGATGATGCATGGCAAGTACTTGGCATACCTAGCTCGGAACTACTGGCTAATATCAGCTTTAAAAATTTCTAGTTTCTGTTTGTATTTTTTTTTTTTTTTATTCACTCAGAAGATTTTTATGGTGCACCTTCCATGTTCCAGGCACTGTTGTAGCCACTGGAAACACAGAAATGATAACAAACGAGGTCCTTAATCTTATAGAATTTTGAACATTTTCTAATTCAGAATAAAAATTAGGAAGTGACCAGAATGCACGCGCTTGCGCATGCACATATACACACATACACACAATTTTCACTAAGAAGCTTTGTAAAAGTTTCAAGTTAACTTCAAATAATTTTTGAAAGCATAAGAATAAGTTATAAATGAATAAATATATTCCATATAGCTTCCAATTATTAAATACTTTCTATTAAAAAACATCAAGGAATGGAAAAAACTTAACAATCTAGGGACTTACCTAGCAGGACATAAGGAAAGTAGAGTAGAGAAAGTTCCTGAAACTGGCACTGCCCCTGATTCTGGAACGGAGAGGAACCGCTGTTGGCACAACCCTATGAGACTCTTCTTACTTCCTTGAGAAAAGAGCTTCTGGGAGTTCTTGTCGGGAGATCTGCAAATATTGCCCAAAGCTGAGAATTTTAGATTTAGATTTATTATTCTAGCAAATGAAAATAAGCTGAAGGAACAGCCATGACACTGACTTTCAGCTAAGCAGGAGATGTGCCCTGGCACAAGTACATTGAGAAATCTAGTCATTACATTAGCATTACTCAGCTCATTTTACCTTTTCTCTCCATCTTCTACATAGATAAGATGCTACATCTTTTTTATTTTTTTTGCCTCCATTCTTATGCATCACATAAAACTTTTTAAAAGTTATTTATCTTTCTTTTTTCTCTTTTATGGATGTCCATACAGACACCTCCATTCTATATATTTTCAAATATACTGAAAGATTATTACATGTCCCAAATGATTCTGAAGGATCACTTATAGTCAAAAATTGAATGGCAGAGAGAATAATAATGAAACATTGAAATGATATAACTATACTTTCTAGCTACATTGAACTACGATGACAGTTTTTTTTTATTATATGAACAAATACAATTGTTGAGAATTTAAAATAAATATTAAATAAAATAAAAAGTAGTTTTCAGATAAAAATTCTCCTAATATGACCACCTTTTATTTATTTATTTGTACGTTTATTTGTTTCATAGAGAATTGTCAGAGTTGTCAACATCATGCTTTATGGTTTTGAAACCTTAAACTTTAATACAAAATCTCTTCATTCATGCTGGAGTCGTATTTGGTTAAATTTGAAGTCGTATTCAGGTTTCTCACATACGCAGATGATATACCACCATTATCTGTGGCAACAAGGGTAGGGCTGGCATGAGTAATTAAAATGCTAGCATTGGCTCTTCCAAACCACATTTTCTACATCTTAGCATAGAAAGAAAATATTAGAAAATGTCCAAAATGTTTTCAAGTTTTCTATTGGTATAAATGGTTCAATGTCTAAAAGTTTTATTTAAATGTCATAATCTATAGTTTATAATGGTCTTTTGTAGACAAAACTAATTTCTGCAGAAAATAGCCATTTAAAAATGCCTGCTATTTATACAAAAAAAAACATAAGCCACTATTCTTTATGAAATATACTAGTTTTCTCTGAAGTATAGGAACAGGTGTGAATTTTTATTTTGTGTATTTATTTATTAATATTTATTTTGTGCTAGGGTCTGTTTTAGTGCTTTATATGTAGTAACATTCAATCCTCATAACCTATGATACAGGTATTATTATTACTATTATTTTCACCCTATAGTTAAGGAAATAGCTCAGGAACTCAGAGAGGTTAAATAACTCATCTATGGTTGTGCAAGTGATAAATGCTAGAGCCAGGAGGAGTTGAATAGAGAGCCATACTTATGACCATGATATGCTGCTGCTCCTTGCAGCATTTTGAAGACTTACCTAGGCAGACAAACTCAGAAATGTACCCATTTAACCAGCAATCTGTCTTCCCTTCTGGCCCCTCTAGGATGTCAAATTTCCCTTTAAAATGGGCATGAATTGATGAGACAGGATGTGTATACAGAACCATGGGATCAATACCTGATTCTGGACACTTATTGAGGGAATATAAGAGGGCCACATTCTCAGAACCCTATCTACTTTAAAACTATCTTCCCATTAGATTAGGTGTCTTTATCAGTCATATTCTCAACAAAAAGAAATGACACATTCAAATAAAGAAAAGTTAGGAAAGGTGTAATAAAGGGGGATGCCCTGAGGGGAGAGAATCATGAAAGCCTGTGATCTTCAGTTGAAGACAGATCTCCAGCACAGAGGGGTGAGGGAATAAATACACAGATCTTGCTGTCTTCTTTTCCTCCAATCTCCTGAGGGGTTTTCTTATTGGCTCTACCAGAAGCCAGAAGGAAAGAGAGGCCACTGATGTGGTCCTACTTCTAGCTCAGTGCAGCGTGGAAAATTGAAGTCAAACCAAGTGGGTCAAATGGAAGATATTTGGCACAGTCTTACCAATCCTAACTTTCACACACACACACACTCACTAACACACACACACACACACACACACACACACACACACACACACTCAGGACAGGATTTCCTATTCTTTTGTAAAAAAAAAAATGAATTCTTTACTCGTTTACTCAACTTCTTATGTTAGAGAGGTTCTAAGAATATAAAATTCTAAAATCATATGTGTCTTATCTGTTTTTTTTTTTCACATTATTTAAGCCCATGAGGGTCTTCCTGAACCCCAGGTTTTGTTGTGCAACACAATGAATGGTTTTCAAACCCAGGAGCTGCATTTCAGAACCTCTTGGACAGATTTTTAGTATAGTAAATTTTTATTTCTCCTCCAGAGATTGAGTCATTTTCAAGTGAGGCCTGGGAATGTACATGTGGTTTTAATTTTAAAATTCCCAGGTGACCCTGATGTAGCCAGTTGAAACATAGGCATCTAGGATCCTTTGATATGACAGATTCAACACTAAGCATGTAACACTCCACTAGACACTTTTTAGAGTTTATCCAGAAATTCAGGGATTTCTACAGTGGCTATATTTCAGAGTGTGGAGTTGAATATTAGGAAAGCCTGGGGAGCTTTTCTTAACTTTGTTACTTCACCCTGGTTGGCCAAGCTGCCCTCTCAAATCTACTGACAACCACAGTGAACTGCTATCATCGAAAAGATTATGTTGAATCCCTCCAGTCTTCCAGTGCTGAAAGTGCTGAAGCCTCTGAACTCATCAGTAGTATTCTTTACGTATGATTGTTTGACTTGTTTTGCATTGATTTTACTATTCATATATCCCTGTGTTGTGCTAAAGAATATTATAGCAGACTTTGTAAATATTTTACTGAATTTGAATCACATTTACCAAATTTTTCCACTCACCTACCTATCCATCAATTTTTCTTCCTTCCACAAATGCTAATCGTTCTAGAAGTCATGCACTGTTTTAGGTCTTAAGGATACTATAGTGAACAAGGCATTTACAGTTTCTGCCCTCGGGAGCTTTCATTCTGGTGGAGGGAACAGACATCCAATAAATAAACAAATGCATCAGTAAAAAAAAAAAATTTGAATAAGAATATGTGCTATGAAAGAAGTAAATGGAGGAATGCAATGAACTATAACAGGTGGGTAGAAAAGGGACTCTCAAAGAATAGAATAGGAATTAAAAACCGAGGGTCAAGAAGGAGCCAGTCTTGCATAGACCTGGGGAACATTCTAGGCAGCACAAATGCCCTGAGATATAACAGACATTGAGGCCATTTAGGGTTACTTGTCCTTATTGCTTCTCTGATGACCAGTGAAGAAATATCCTCAACAAGTCTCATAAATTATCTTTTTGAATACCTGTTGAAAATATTTCTGTGTCACCAAAAGCTTTTAGCCAGCCCCTCTTTATTTGTGCCTGTAATAGAGTAGAATAAAATACTTAAAAACTGCTGGTAATCCGAAGCCATAGGAGTAAATATTCATACCTCTGTCCTCCATGGTCTGATCTAGGTTATGTGAGACCGGAAGCCTTTACAATTTCAAGGGCCTTATTCAAAAAAAATAATAACAGATTGCAAATAAAAAATTACTGGGGCTCCACCCATTCAAATGAAAGGCTCAGAAACTTACTATTAATTAGCTTCATGGTAAATCCATCTCTGCCTGGCACCTTGCTGCAGTCAAGAGAGTGAGTCAGAACACAGAGAGAACCCGCGAGGAGGGCTTAGAAGTCCCAGCACTGTGAGAGGCATGGCTCCTCACAAGCAGTGAGAATAGCTAGGGAACCACATTCCTTACCATTACAGCTGGTGAGATGAGAGAGAGCGAGAGGAAAACTTGTTTTGGTTTAACTCTGTAATCATTCATATCAGGACTAAGTTATAAGGAGCAGAAATAAGAGTAAGATTTAGCCTGCCACTTTGTAGTTTACAAAGAAGTTACTAAAGGAAGCTTAGGCAAGTAAATATGCATAAAACAAAACAAAGTAGGAAGGGCTAAGTGCGCAAAGAGAGCTAGAGGAAGAAAGTGTTGGGAAGGGTTGAGCCAGTGGAGGAGGTGGGGTGTGTAGAGTGTGTTGGTAGTCGGGAGGAGGAGGACTAGAACATGATGGGGTGGAGGTAGGGGGAGGGGTCGCAGACCTGGTAAGGGATTAGAGGGAGTGAGGTAGTGAGTAAAGGCAGTAGAAGAGGTGGTAGGAGGCAGGTGTGTGAGTAGAGGGGAAAAAAAGATGGTGGTGGTGATGGTGGTGGTTGAAGTTGGGGCAGAGTTGGGTTTTATCTGGGCTTTGGATGATGAATTCTTCCTGCCCTGTATAAAATGCTTCATTTCATAATTAGTTCTTACTCTCAGAAAAATATTCTTGTGAATAAAGAGAACTCAGACAATCACCTCTTATATTACCAAAACAAGAACTTATCTTACTCACAATCAAGATTTCTGCCCTGACTTTGGGCCAATTTGAGGTAGAGGAAAGGTTTGGTTACAGTGTTTTGACATTTTGCTTCCAGGCAATTATAATGAGCTTTTTAATTAGCATCAACATCCTGGTTTTCTGTGGCCACTTTAACAATGTGCTGCTTTTTCTTACTCTTGGAGGCTGCCAGATGGTCATTACCTATCACTACATATCTGAAGTGTGGATGAAACTTACTAAACCTGACAAGCTCAGGGAAGGCCAGCATGGTGGGGCCTACAAACCCAGAAACCAAAATTAACCACACAGGATGGTCTGAACATAAAAATTCCTAACTAAAAGCGAGTCATGGTGGGTAGTCACATCCCAGGCCTATAGTTTCCTTGACAAAAGTCAATGTTTACCTCAAGTGAACCTGTCTTTTTGCATCTGAGAAAGCATACCCTTGGAATGTCAGAGTAATCCCTTTTTTCAGACCCCTCAGGGCACAATCCACCTCACAAGATCAAGAGACCACAGAATTCCTCATTGTTATCTTATTCCCCAAATAAATCTCTTTGTGTTAATTATTAACTACCTCACATCCACCAGTGTAAAAGAAGTATATGTCTCTCCATTTTACTCTTTACCCAGTCTCAGATATTTCCCCACTTTGCTTTCTTCAGCCCCCTAATCTACCACCAGTGGATTTCATGTAACCCTCCTTATGTCTTTTCCTTTGATTCTACTGCATAAAATAAGCTGCAAAAGTGCCATTCTCCAGAGCATTGTCTTAACCTGTTGGGATTTTGATTCCCAGCATTTGGCTCTAATAAACTCATTAAAATTCTCTATAGGTTTGGATGTTTCTTACATTGATAGATATCAATCATTTTTGTGCTTTAAAGATATGTTTATACATTCATTAAATGCCATATGACTTACAGAGGCTTGTTTTAAATGTCCAGTTGTTAAGACTTTATATAGAGTTCTGAAATACAGAATTGTTTTTTTATCATTATGGTTTTGTTTTTTGTTTGTTTGTTTTTTTTTTTTTTGTTTTTTTTTTTTTGGTAAGATCTTTGATGTTTGAGTGTGCTCTGAGGGTATAACTTTAATGAAACCCAAATCAAACAGAATTTGTGGTCAGGAAGAGATTTCTTTTCAAATATATTCTTAGTCTCGGGACATATTACAAATCAAATGACTTCAGAGTTACTGTGTGGTCAGTACTGAGGACATTTTCAAATGTTAATGCTGAGTGTCACATATAAATTGGAAATCATCCTGAACTCCTGAATGTAATTAAAAAAAAATCTTTTGCTTTTGTATGCTCAGGCCTGATTTCGATTGAATATTACATTTAGATTTATACATTTGGGCCTAGATTTTTAGAAAGAGCAGAAAGCTAATTTTTGTTTGTTTGTTTGTTTGTTTGTTTGTTTGTAGGTGTTTAAACTTCTGGCTATTTGTTTGCACAAAGTGCCTTGTATTCTGACTACTTAAATAGGTAAAATAATTTTCATAGAAGGACAGCCATTGGGTAAAATCAAGTGTGGGGGTTTTCTAAATGCTAATTAATTCCAACCTCAACTACTTCACCTGCTATTTCAAAGGCTGGCAGCTTGTATTCATCACCTGAATGACAGCTGTTTCTAACCTCTCTTCCCTGAAAAGAAATAAAGAAATTAAATAAACCTTTTGCATGCTAATCGCTGACATTCTGAAGTGACAGTTGAAAAGAGCTCCAATAAGGCAGAATTGAATTAAAAGATTTTTGTCTCCATCAACCAATTGTTGAATTTTGACTAGATATTTGCGAAATGTAGAGAGAAAGGGTGGCAGGCCTCCATGAGAATGTATCATCGTGAGTGAGGGTGTTGATAAGATGAATCATTAAAACAGACTGTACGTACGTTAAATGTCTACATTTTGGCAGTTTGAATAATATACATTTTTACGCAAGTTTTATAAGATTTGTCAAAGCAGTTTAATACAGATTTTTTCCTTTCATCCATTGGACTTTTATCCAAGTCAATATGTAGATAGAACAAGTATTTTACATACTGTTTTTCCTTTGGGGGTCATTCAATCTGTCTCATAATAATGTTTGATACCATATTGTTTCTAGATTACAGAGTAATATTTTGTCAAAATGGAAATTGTTTTCTGCCATAATTTCAATTTCTACTTTTCATAATCATTATTGCTGGTAAGAGCATTTGACTGATTTCCCCTTAAACAAAGTAATTACTATATGAGGACTGTCTTCTCATATAACTATGCTCCCAGTACACATTTGGACATGATTATCTAACCTTCATAAAGGACAAACATCTAGATATTAATTGTGGAGTATATTCCTTGATTTGTTTAAAAATACCTATCACTGAATTTTATCTTCTTATGCCTGGCTTTCCGTAAGGCCCCAGGTAGTATTGTGTAGTTCTCAGTTCTATACCTCTCAGAGTATATTCATTTCATTAATTTAAGTTTCTCTGATGAAGCCTACTTCTAATTCAAGAAGGTATGTTCCTTTATATTGATGTTTTAATGCTATTATCATTCAGTAATTTTACTATCATATGGTAAAATTGATCTCTATTCATGTATGGTTTTATGAATATATATATATTTTGTTGTTGTTGTTGTTGTTGTTTGTTTTGTTTTTGTTTAACCGCCGTCACAATCAGAATACAGAAGTTTTATCATCCCCCCCAAAAAAAAACACCTTTATATGCTATCCCTTATGTTCCTCTTTTTCCTCATTTCTGACAACCAGTGAGAAGGTATTTTCTGTATTAAAATACAAAGAAGATTAAGACAAAGACATTAAGTCAAAGAAGAATGAGAAGGAGGAGAAGGTAAAAATGGAGGAGGAAGAGGAGGGGGGAAAAAGGTGGGATGTGAAGGGAAGAGAGGGAAAAAGGAAATTTAGGGATTTAACCCAGTGAAGTGTGCATTCAACTCTTATCGGGGATTTTATGCATGTGCCATCTTGTCAACTTGGCTTCTCTCCCACCTTGTGGGGCTGCAATGCTGAGGAGCAACTGAGAATCACATGCCCCAGGATTCTTTTTCTTTATGGTTCTGATTTTAGATTGTCAATGAGAGAAATTGGTGTGAGACAGAGGGGAGAGCCAGATGCGTGGGCAGACATGGGATTCCTATGGCTTTGTGGCTTGAGAACCAACCACTTACTTCATTGCTGCAGACTGTAACAACTCGTGGGATACTTCCAAACTTTCCAGAACAGCTTCTCCATAAGCCCTTGAGAACTACTGCTTTGGTGCTTTCCAGATGAGATCTCTAGGTTGCTTCCTTGTCCTTCTGGCTACAGATTCCTGGAACTTCCACAGTTACTTTTCTTACTTTTATCCACTCCAGCTTGATCATCATTTTTGTAAACACTAATTTCTATATTAAACTCATATTCCTGGAGTATCTTCGACTGCTTTTGTTTTCAAGCCCAAATCCAGACTTCTAAACCATATTTTAAAAATAAATTTTATATTTGTGGCCAATATTTCAAATTGAGAGATTGCTTTTTGAAGTCCTAAAAGGATATTTTTCCTTTGAAAAATCAGATCAGGAGATAATGGACCAGTACCATTGCCTGAGGACAATTGCAAGGAGCTTCCCCCTTTAGAAAAGATATGATTCTCCACTTTACACAGCTCCTCACACTCTTTAAATCATTTTTCTGGACTTCGCAACCTTTGCCTTTGTGCCCCTCCTCCTTTAAATAACATGTGTCTAAGAAAAAGGATTTAATTCAGTAAATATATATTAAAGTCTTAACAATCAGAAAGCTGCTTCCTAGGAACTCCTGTTTATATGGAGATATGTAAGTGGAACCCGAGGCCTTCAAAGAGCTTGTGGGAAAAAAGTCGAAGACACAAACAAATAAGCACATGACTGTCAGTCATAGCATAACATAACATAACATTGTCTTATGCCCCGAGAAAGAATTCAAGGGCCAGATGAACAGCAAGCAGGAAAGTATAGGTTTATTAAAGTGAAAGTACACACTCAAGAGGAGAGTGTGGGCAGACTCAAGAGAGAGAGAGAATGGCACCAAGATGTCTGGTTATGAACTGTTGTTCTTGGAGACAGATCTGGAAACATGGCACTGACATGACCTCCTTTTCTCCTCCCAGTAGGCGGGAGGTCAGTTTCCTGCTCTTTCATCCTTATATAGTGTTTCTGGAACTGTCATGGAGTCAGATACATGATAGGAGCCACAGTATTTGCAATGCAGATGAGATTATAATGATATTATAAGTAGCCAAAGGTCATGCCTTAGCCAAAGATGGTGTCTAAGTTGGAAAAGACTGATTTGGGCTTGTTTCCTCTTGCCAGGGCTAAAACAGGGGGAGAGCTGAAGAAAGAAAAACATTTCTTGATCTATATACTGGAAGGGGAGGGAACATCCTTGCACCATCTGTCCTGCCTTAGTAACAAAGTTTGTGGAATGGATCCTTTTGTAAAATGAGAAACTAAATTCAGCAGCTCACTATTTGAGAATTTTTAAATTACCCAAAAGGATTATTAAGATTGATTGTTATGGTGGGTTCATTTATTCATGCTATAATTATTACTGATAAATATATCTGCATTTTATTAGGGATTTCATAAAATGTAAATTTAGTAAATGTTCTGGAACAAATGTAACTTAACTTTTTTCAAGTAAGAATATTTTAGAATATTTTTCTTACTCATTGTCTTTTGACAATGTATCTAAACACCAATACATATGTTCATATTTTAATAAAAGGATATATTTCAGAAAAATTTGAGCTTAAATATTTTTCCTACAATTGTCCAAAATACTCTATTTAATATGTGTGTCATTATCAGGTTAATTAATTCTTCATGAAAATAAATTTATAATTAGAATTTCCTACATGAAAATAAATTTATAATTATAATTAGAATATATATATGACACTATCTGCTTGAAGTTGCACAAATATGATAGCATATAATTTTTTAGCAGAATTTTTACTTTATGTTGAGGGTTTTTTATGTGCTGTAATAAAAAATAATATATAATATATGTGTGTGTGTGTATGTGTGTGTGTGTGTGTGTGTGTGTGTGTGTGTGTATACAGTAATAACCATTGGTCACTGTAAAATCAACATCTGTGGATTTTTTTTTTACCGGGTAGAAATAGACCTCAGTTTATCAGTGTAGAAGAAAGTGTGCTTCACAGTGGCAGACAGTAGCACATTCCACATAGTAACTCCTTTTTGGAGCTTGTTTTTTTTTGTTTGTTTTTTAATTTACTTTTATTCAGTCTGATCTCTTTTTTTAGGAGAGAGAATAAACCCAAATTTATATTCTTCACCAATTACTGATAAAAATACAGACAATCTTTACTTTCTTGTTGTGTATGTGTAGATACATGTTTTTTTTTTTTTAGCTTAATTTTTATTTTTTTTTGTGTGTGTATAGACAAAGAAGACATTTATTTGGGCAACTGAAAAACTGTGCAAGTTTGATTGTTTCTATATGACCATAAATTGGCCTCCAGATCCTTGGTTCAATCTATTCCTTGTCTCCTAAATATTTGTTTATGCTTTTCTCCAAGCAGGGAACATCTTAGAGTTGGTGGGAGTTTCTTGTTAGGACAGCTTCTGAGTTTACTGTGCAAGCTAAGAAATAGTCTCTGTAGTCTTACAGAAAAGATTCATGGAATTCAGCAAATGTACCTTTTTGAAAAATGCACTTCGGGAACTTCAGGAAGGCCAGCATAGATTCAACTTCTGGCTCTATCATTGGCTGTGTGCCTTTGGGCCTGCTTTGCAATCTCCCTGAGCCTCAGTTTACCTTTCATAAATGGGGCCACCAGCAGTACCTTCTACAGAAGTCTGTGGTAAAGATTTTTAAATGCTATAATTTAAGTAAAGGGTTTAGCACTGTGCTTGATGCATAAAGGCGTAACTAATAGTGATAATATGTATTGGTACTAAGATGTTTGTGCTAAGGCAGTGGTTCTCAAATTTGCTTGTGTATTAGAATCATCAAGAAGGCTTGTTAAAGCCCAAATTTCTGGGCCCCACCTGTAAAGTTCTGATTCAGTAGGTCTGGGTGTGGCCCTAGAATTTGCATTTCTAATAAATTCTCAGGTAATACTTATGTTGCTGGCTCTACCACCACACCTTAAGAACCATTGAGGCAGGCATTCATACTCTATTATTCCTATTGAGTAGTTTGGTCATGGAACAAAGTGAAGGATCAGAAGAATGATCGCATCCTTTAGCCTTTGAAGAATCTTCCTAAAACAATAATCCTCATGGCTTAGTGTTGACCCAGTGTTAAGGTGCAACAAAATAGGAATTTCTGTATTTACTAACATCTCTCAGATATTTCGGGGAGCCCAAATATATAGCATTCAACATCTCATTAAGACTTTCTATCTTGTTTTTCACATCCTGAAACTTCAAAATGCGGCTCACTCATCTACCCCAAAGCAATTCTTACTCTTCCCGGGCATCACAAGACCCTCATAAGCAACCTCAATCCAGTTTATCTTTGGCACAGAGCCAATGTCACAATCCTATGCACCCATCACTGCTAATTGCAGTTTCTTTGGGTAGTGTTGATTTTATTTTGCTCTGACTACTTTTCAGGAGAAAATCTTTTTTCCTTGGATTTTGTCAAAGAAGGGTTTGAGGTAGGCTAAAGCAGGCAACGTAAAAATATTTAAAGAGAGTGGAGAATAACTGTGAACCAAATATTTTCATTGTCTCACACTTATTTGAAGCTGTTGCCTTTGCCTTGGTGGTGCATTATTCCAATCAACTTCTTAACTAGCTTTGGCCTTCCTCAAACACCATTTGCTTATTTTGGCTTCAAACATGGGTGGCATCTATCACCCATGTGATAGGCCTTTGCTAAGTTCTTTACATACATCTTCTTTCATGTTTCTACCAAGCCTGTGTTCTGGGAAGTGAGGTGGCAAAGGTACTGAGACTACAAGTATAACTGTTTCTGGAAGCTATAATGGAAACATAAACCTATTCTCCAACCTCTTACTAGTAGTGCCCTCTATCTGCAACACCTGTGCTGCTGTAACCTGTAGAATCAGCTGTCCTGAACAGAGAACAGGGCAGAGGATTACAGAGAGTATACTGGGGTAGCAGACAGAGGATAAAAAATAACTAGTACCTAGGGGAAATTTTAAGAAATTTAAGGCTTTGTGATATTAAGTACCTTGCCCAAGGTAGAATAAATAACAGAACTGGGCTTTGATCCTAGGGCCATGTGACTCAAATTATAGTCATGTCAATGGAGCACACCTTTCTTTTAGGAGCCTGTAAAACAGGTTGACGTCACTGCAAATCTAATTAGTATTATTTTTGTATGTATATGAAAAAATTGGAATCATCCAGGAGGGAAAATGTTCTCCCTTCCTTTGAGATACTCTAAGATGGAAGGGTCAGTAGTCAGTTATAGAGAATATGCACACTTTCACACTGACAGCCACTCAGCAATGAGTACAACTATCAGAATTAGGTTATAGGCCATACATTTAACCAAGACCAAAATGTTCACTTTATTTACAGGATTTTGTTTTATCTCTGTAGATTCAAAACTCAAGTGTGGGAGCCTAAAAAAGGAACTGACTTTTCAAAAATAATCTTAATGTATATATCTAAGTTTAAAATCTTAAACTAATTAAATTTTAGTGTACAAATGATACATTATCATTTAATGGAAAAAATTCTTCTTTAAAATAAGGTTATTACTTTAGTTATTGCAGAGCACCCACTTTCTGAAGAATTCCTTCTCCCTTTCAAAGGCAGAGTTTTATCATTGAGTTTCCTATAAATTTTCAGTGACTTACAGGTCAAATATTATAGTTTAAGTGGATTTGATGGCTTTTCAGAAACAGTTTATGAAATGATTGCAGGTCACTGCTTGTTTCTATTGAAACATCAAACGAACTGAATAAAAAGTAATGCTAATGATTGGGCAGGCTGATTCCCTGGTGAACTAGCCTTCTCAAAAAATTATTTTATCTATGGTAATAAACATGACTGGCTCATTAATTTTTTCATATATATGTATATATATTTGAGTCCCTACTATGGGACAATAATTATGCTTCAAATATGCTTATATGTTTATTTTACACTTTGGTAAGAGACCACCAGACTAGGTATGGTTGTTGAGAGTGCCTGCCATGTGACCAAAACACTCAACACATATTATCTCTAAGCTTCTCTACAACTCTATTATATTTTTGTTATTTTTCCACTTTACCCTTGTTTAACTGAAAATTAGAGAAATCAAGCAACTTGGTAAAGGTCACAGAGTTTGTACATGGTAGAATTGAGATCTCAACTCAAGTACATATAATAATAAATATATTTTCCTTATCCTATTTTGCACCTATTGTGTCCTTTCTTGAGTATCTCTGGGGTGTCACTTCAGCACAACTCTTGCAAGTTAAAGGCATATGAACTCTTGGTATCTTGACTTTTGAAAAATCTAACTCTTGAAAACTTGGATCTAAGCTGAGGTAAGAGTCAAGGTCTTATTAGGATAGAGGGTTCTTGGGACTTCGCCCATAGCAGTTAGGTTCTGTCACTCTAAGCTTCTGGAATGACCCACGCTGGAATTCCCAGACTCACATAGTCTGCAAATATAGATGCTTATTGGGGAACCACCTTGTACTCCTCTTATCCAGGGGAGGCAATTCTACCACCAATCTCTTCTATGATGGGACATGGTAAACAGGAAATGACTGATCGGGATCCCAAGATTCAGAAAAACCAATTGAATCCAAGGTTTCATGGGACTTGGCAGGACTGGGATTCTAGAATATTTCATCAAAATAAGAATAACCCCTTCAAAACCAAAGATCTGGTCCCATAAAGCCCAGAAAAACCTGAGGACATAGGCAATACCACAGTAGGTATGCTTTCGCAGATTTGATTTTTGGTAGGTTTATTGTTTAGGAAGGAGATACCTGTTAAGTGCACAGGAATTTTTGGGAAATAAGACCCTTGTTTCAAGCTTACACACTGGACTGCCACTGGGCTTTAGGGTCTCTATTGAAGAGAACATCTACAATTTGGGGAGAGGTGACCTCTGATAATCCTAGAGATAATTCCTATGCTTCAGGGCTGTTGCAGGGCTTGTGTTTAAGGAGAATGTTTTAGTATAAGACTTGAGGCCAGGAGAAGCTGTGGTTGTTCAGGGTATATTCCTCAAATTAGGAAGTCATTGAAAGACTAAGGATGACTTACTGTTTTACTGGGCCTGGTATATAATGCCAAGTCACCAGGGAATCGTTCAAATTAGTGTGTCTTCTGCTAGTATCAAGCTTATATGTGGAGAATTAGTGTAGCTCATTGAATACGAACAAACATCAGCTTTCTCTGTATATTAGTGGTAATCATCTGGGGAATGAGTCTTGAAGATGTGGATTAGAGGGGTAGAGGGTTAGAGACTTGACTTACTGCAGTGGCCTACGATACTCATGAATGAGCCAGCTCTGAACTCATGGTTGCTGTCTAGGAGGTCTTGGAGCAGGTATCAGATCCCCAGTTTAGGGGTGAAAAATCCAGTCCTTGTAGGACTGGGTTGTCTGGTACCTAACTCACCATGGCTGCAGAATCAGGAAACCTGATAAAGTAAACCAAGTCCACAATAAGACTTGTGCTTTGCTCAGTAATGATGACTAGATTTCATCTCAAGTACCTCCTTTCATCAATTAGTAGTGGCTGCTCAGAGCACTGTGTTGAGGAGGATTTAGAGGGTCTGTATCAGCTCATTTAGAAAGGGTGTCATATTTGACTGATAATATCTGTCATGAGAATGAGGTAAGTAAGGAGTGGCAGCACATTGCCACATAGTTGTCATTCCTGATTAATCTTTGGACTTATAGCTATTGGGGGACCCTGAAGGCAGCACTGGTCCCGGAGACTGGGCAAGACAAATCCGATTAATGTGAGTAAACTAATCCAAGCAACCCACTTCTCCATCACAGCTGTTTCAAACCAATTTCATATTTTCAAAGTTCCTAAAATTGTGACAAACCTCTGTGCTCAAAAGACAACCTCTTGGATTTCCTAAAAGGAAGGAAGATGTTTGACATGAGTTCCTCTGCTTTACTGCCTCCATCACTCAATGTCTCTTATCTTCCCCCATCTTTTCTCTTGTGTTTTTTTCCATGACAGAGGATAAACCATCCTCTCTCCCTTTTGGAGCTGGCTTCTCATTCTTTTTTTTTCAGGCTCATTACTCATAACTTAAAAGAAAATAGCTGATGTGGAGAAAAAAGGCATTACCAATCTCAGAGGCCTCTCCCACACTGTCTTGTCTTACCTTCTGTTTTTAACTTACCAGTGGACATGATTTTCATAAATTGCTATTTTTCTTTGTTTCAAATTAATTTTTACTCTCATCAAGCTATCAGATTGTAGTCCAATTCAAATTAATTGTGCATGGAATTTGCATGATTTTATAAAATACAGACAAAAGAAAATGGAAATTCAGCCTCTCGGTTACCACCACTTGCTGAGCATGTCTCACACTGACCTGATTTTGTTTGATTACATGAGTTGAAATTCAAGGGCAAGTATAAAGAAACTGAGTATAATGTTGCCATCCAGTAGTTCAAAAGAAATGTAATTTATATCTGTTATTAAGATTGTGTTTTGGTCTATTTGAAGTGCGACAATCTACACTCTGAAAGAGGTCTTGAATATTATGTTTCCAGTGTATTTGAAGTTGAGATTTTGGACTGTGGTTATGTTTTCTGAACTTGCTCTCTTCCTAAATTGACCTTATGCAGAAAACCACTTATTAATATTTAAGTATCTAATCCCAGTACTATCTTCCTTCAAAAGCAACCCATATGTCACATTAGCAACTCACAACCTTGGTATTGATTAAAGTTTTCTTGCTTACTTATGTAATCTTTAAAAGATGAATTTTACAATATTGGCTAGATCTTTCTGTACTGTATATCATTAGTGAAAACACATTTTTAAAAAATCATATATGTAGACACAATTTTTATATTGTGAGTTGTTCAGCTACAATTAATTATAAGAATTCACAAAGAATACTTACACAAGAGGGAAGTATGAGATTCAATATCTAAAATCCTCCTTTTTGAAGGAATGTGATTTTCTTTTAAAAATAATTAAAAGTATACATGTTGTATATTTCTCTAAGACAGAGGGAAAAGGAAGTAGTTATGTTGGTCACTTTCTTTAAAGATGCAGAGAGAGAACAGCAAGAAAGAACAGAGCCAAACACTATTTAGGTTTTCAAGAAAGGAGGGAGGAAAATATTCAAAATGTTTTATTTATTTATTTTGCAAGAGAAAGACACAGTATGGGGGGGTGGTTGATGACAAAATTTTAATAAAAAGCATGCTTTTTTTTTGAAATCTAATAAATAATAGATGAGAAAAAGGGCTTATCTATTTTATTTTTAAATGAGATGATGAAATACAAATAAAGTAGCTTTCTGAGTCAAGAATTTATTGTGCTGATTGGCCATTTTTAGGACAACTTTGACCTTTCCATAAAGTGTAAAGGGTACCTATCTCCCATTAAGCTGTGCCCTTAAAGAGGGAGCTGTATTCATTCTTTAATGGAGTTATAAAGGAGAAAAAGAAAGTGTTCTGACCCATCAGATGTGCAGTTGTAGGTCTGTCACACAGAATTCTCTCAAGAAAATAGCTTCAAAGGCTGAAACCTTTGGAGTTCTAAGGCCAGCATCCTCCTTTGATTTCTAAAGGAATATTCTTACTTCTGGAAAAAATTAAGGGACTAGAAAATTGCAAATTTGGAGACTAGAAATGTATTTGATGTTAACTTGTTGAACTCTCTTGTCAGCCTATCTGTAAACAGAACTAATTCCTTACTATGTATCTAGCACTAAAAACAGCCCTAGTTTCAGTATTTATGAGAAAAAGTAAGAGCTGTGCTTTTTAAATTTGATGGTTAACCCATATGCTTTGGGGGAAGATATATACATGCTTAAGTTCTCAAATTCTCAATGCAGTAATTTTCTTTTTTCTGTGTTATTACATGATACAACAAGTATAGATTGGCAGTATAATGAGTTTATAATGATGATACTGATGTGAAAAAACAAGCTATCTAAATTAAACTTTATACCCTGGGCATTTTGTAAACTATTTTTTATAATCCCCTTTGTCTGAATTTGCACACTGGTAGCTCCTTTTTGGTTTAAATGCTAAACCTGGCCATCAATGGATATTAAATGGAACTTGAAGATACAAGGTGCATTTAAATGTTGCATTTGTTCGATCTACCCACTGATCTTTGGAGAAACTAACTATGGTAAAATGGACAAAAATAAAAGTTGGGATTTGTATACAGTTAGGTGGGTGATTTGAACATTGTAAAAGTATCCCTGTGCCTCAGTTTTCTAATCTATAAAATGAAAGTTAAATTACATATAGTAGTTATAATTAACATCAGCATTATTCCTTTTGCCTCGCTATGTTTAATATTCCAGGCTTTACATGCCTAGTGACCTCCACACAGAAAAGTTTTATCATGTATTTCGATATGCATGTGATTAGGTATGTATTTATGGTACATTCAGGGTAGAAGGAGGTGTGCTTTCCTTTTTCCAGGCCTGTGTGTTCCAAGAAGCAAGTTCTGAAGCATGTGAATCCCACCTCCTTACCCGCCAATGTTCCCTTCCCCTGCTACTGCCTGTAATGTCACTATTTGGAGTTCTTAGCTTTTTGTCTCATGGTTTTCTAACTCTGAGACTCCCAATTGTAATTCATCATGCTTTTTCATAAATTTTTATCAATGTCTAATTTGGGGGCTAGAATGGGCCCCAAGACTTCGGACTAGACTCTCAGATTGCTGGAGGAAAGAGAGAAACGGGAAACAGTCTGGGACAAATAAAAGAAAGGACTCAGGGAAATAGACCTACAGTCACTTATTTCACAGATTTACCTGAAAATTTCATGATATGGTTGATAGTAGAAAAAGTTGTTTAATCCTTTTTTCTAAAAAGAAAAAAAAATCTTTTGGTTCAAATTAAATGTGACTTTCAGCTAGATTTTGGTAATTCGTGTGAAGTTTTTATTGATTTAGATTCTCTCATATTGTTTTTATCTAATACTGAAATTAAAGATCTGAGCTAGCTTTTACTTGTACAAATTAGTGCATGGCTTACAGAGGAAGGGGAAAGGAGCTTGCTTACTTGCCCTATAACCTAGTGCTTACCATGAGGTTTATTTAATGTGGCAGGTGGTGACAAACTGCTGCTTACGACATCTCTTGCAGTGTAATCTCACCACTCAATGACACATGCTTCTGACAAATGAAAACCTGGTACTGTTCTAAAACAGAAAAAAAAAATGAATATCATTCAGATATGGGATAATAAAAATTGCTTCTCTAAACATGCCAACTAAATTAGACCTCTAAGGAGGAATCATATTATAAGTGACAAAGATAAAATGGAATGAAATACTTTTTCCCTAGGATTTTGTTGTATTCACTTGTCAGAGTAAATTAATACTCTTGGAAACAATCCTATTGCCATGCAACTTTGTGCTGTTGTTTTTAAGTAGCTTGAACTGTTAGTGCTAATTGAAAAACTATCTAGAAACGTTAATGGGGGATGACATGAGTTTGTTGTGACTGAAGACATAACCAGGTTAATTGAAGATTATGGGTCAGATAAAGAGCTAGGCATTTTTACCTCTCCAGTTTTAGCTAAGCTCATGAATTGGTTGTTTTTAAATTATAAAACTTTAGTTTGGCTATTAGAAGGCAAGGGTAACTTCACACTTAATTTGGGGGCAGTTGGAAATGTTTGTACTGTGTTGTCGGGCAGTTGGCATGCTCTCTCCTTCAGGCATACTAAATCAGCAGTGAAATTAGGTGAGATCCAGCACATGTATTTACATTTATACAGCAGTGTTTCTTAGACTTCAGCCAGTCACATGCCACTTTCATGATTTTTGCTGCCTGTAATATTATTTACTTAATGTTTTTCATTAAGGTAATTTATTTTGATCTTTGTTTTAACATTCCTTTGACATAGTAATAGTACCCATGAAGTCAGAGGTTTGATGTTAAGTTATATTTTTATATTATGCATGAAAAATAATCATTGCAATTTAAAAAATATTTTTTTAAAAATTAATATTTACCACGTATCACTTGAAAATGCCCCATATTTTGAAATACATTTATGTGATCTATATATGTACCATTCATTTTTATAAATGCATAGTTTTGTTCTATTTTTTATAGTTCAGAATCATCGATTCCCTCTACCCCCTTTGTTGAACTTGAAAATGCATTTGTGTATATAAAACATTGAAAGGAAATGAAAAGATTGGTTTAGTATAGAATTATAATAGCAAATACTAATTAGAGCAGGTAGATTTGGGGCATTGTACGGCAGAGGACTCCTATGGCAAAGCAAAGAAAGGCTGAACTGGGACCAGAAGAAACTTGCCAGCCCAGGCCCATTCTAAGCAGTTATAAATGGTGACATAGCAACTCTGATCAACTGGTAGTGGCTGCAGGCCATGGCTGTGGAGAACTGCAAGGCTGAATCTGTGCTCCTCAGGAAGGAGTGCAGGCTGGGATAGTGATATCGGCCCCAGGCTGGAGAGATGCAGGGGTATCAAGCATGCCAGGGATTCTCCTTTCCTTGACTGGGGCACAGCATCAGGGTTGATCACTTCTCACTGTGGTGTTCCATCAAAATTGAATTATTGCTTTTTGTCATTGGACTATTGGATTTGTCATCTACTTGATATCTTCATCTTTGTTAATTTTTAAATTGATGATGTGTGATTTATAAGTATATAATTATCAATTATAATAACAATTTTAATGGATTATCCCTTTGCTTTTCTCGGAATATACTGACATTCTGACATCCACTCTTGTCTACTCAGATTTCCAAGGCTTATCCAGCCTTTAAACTGAATTCTCAAAACAGTGGCTTTGAGATTAGACTTCTCTAGGTTCTCTCTTATTGAACCCAAAGTTGGACTCAGTCACTTATTTTCACATGTTGCTAATAGGTGTATATATCATTTTTTGTATTTCCAAATTCTCAGCAGGCCAGGAACGCAGAAAATCCAAAGGATGTACACAATTGAAATGTACATTTTTTATAAATATGACATCAGAAATATAGTATCTTTTAAGACTGAGGGGTTCTTGGCATTGACTTGGGATAGCTTCCAGAGAGGTCCACATTTTCAGACACAAAAGTAAGAAATATGGCAGTTTTGTTTTTGTTTTTATTTATTTATTTATTTATTTATTTATTTATTTATTTATTTATTTATTTTTAGTCTTCTTTTCAAATTCCTTCTTCCTGTCCTGCTTCCAGAGGTAGATGAGAATTGAACTGGCAGATTCTACCTTAATGTAGGCTGAGAAACCAAGATTTGCATTTTTAAAACAAGTTCTGGATTCTCCCATTCAGGCAAGTGCAGTGCAAGGACCACAGTTGTTTTCTTTGGCACTGTATCCACCATCAGAGCTTCTGGAGAACTTATTTTTTCTCTCACATATTCCTCTGTCCAGACCCTGTTCCTGAAGTACCCCAAACCAGCATACTAATGACCCCTAATCAAAAATCTCAGACTTTGACTAGTAGGCCATTCCTCCTAAATTTCTTGTGCTCATTCTCAACAGTGGTAGTTCTCAAATTTGAAATTGCATCAGTCACCCATAAGGCTTGTTAAAAAACGGATTGCTGGGCTCCACCCTCAGATTTCAGATGGGTTATGCCTAGGGTGAGACCTGAGAATTTTCATTTCTAACAAGTTCCCAGACTGTTAATGCTGCTAGTCTGGAGACTACAACTAAGAACCATTGCATAATACTTCCCTTTACCCTCATTTTAAGCCTCATTGAACCAAGGTTGAATATATGAAGGTATTGGTCTAGTTTTTTCCAACTGATCTTTGTTTATGCAAATAGTTGCAATATATACAAAACTCCACAGGCAGAAACTCACAGGAGAGTTTTCAACAGTGATTCTTCTGGTATTCTTTAATTGTTTTCACCACTCCTGCCAGCTCCTCCTTTCCATCTCAACCTTCCCTCCCATCACCTTTATTCCTTCTCTTTCCTCCAGTCCCCCATACGCTCAAGCCAACAAAGACCAGCACACCTACAGCCTAGAATAAAAGATTAAATGCCTTGAATTGAGGTGCCATAGAGGTGAACACTTTGAAGGCCCTCATTTACAAAGGGAATCCATAAATAGGATAAAACCTCTACCTTTCTGTCTGACCTCTAAAAGGCCACAACTCCTAGAAAACCCATGTCTTAAGAACTGATTTAACACAAGAGGTAGCCTTAGGCTTAGACCAGTCTAGACACTGCCTACAGCCCCACCTCCAGTGAGAAGTACTCAGAAAACACTGTCTCATTTAGTTACTCACAGGAAGTCTTCCTGGTTCCACCCAGGGTTGTGCCTCCTTTGATTGTGCCAAAGAGACTAAAAGCAAAGGCATCCCTGAAGGGAGCATACTAGGAGTCAACCCATACTTTGCTCGCAATTCCTGATTCAGTTAAATCAGCCACTCCAATTTACACATCAATAGATCTTATTCCTCTGTAGCCCTGGGCTCTTCTCTAACACCACACCCTTGACTGGGAAACTGTCTTCCCTAATCAGCCAATTCTTACCCTTCACTATTCAGCACATGTCCAAATGACAGTGCTTGAATCTATCACTCCTATGAATGCTTTATTAATCACTGAGAAAGAAAGTGGCCAATTTTTCCTTAAGAGGAGGTTCCCACACCATCCTGCTCACAGCCTTTCCAGGAGAAGGTTTTTGCTGTGCACCTCGCTTTTAAGTTTAATGACAATATTTTGTGCTAAACTTTCTTGCCTGATCAGCTTTGATAGCATGCCGGTGCCTCAGAAGATGACAAAAAGGTTTTTATTTTATTTTATTTTTTTTTCTTTTCTAATATGGAATATTAATATGCTGCAATCCATCTGCCATAATGTGTGCTTTTTTCACAGAGACTATAACAAGAAAGGTCATTTCTTAGCCTATCTCCTGCTATGACCCTTAGAAAGTCCTCTCTCTCATCATTTCTCCTTTGTTGAAGAATTCAAAGGAAAAACATGCTTCTGGTTTCTCATTATTTCTAAGGGTAGGATTCCACATAGGCATCTTACACATGGGCTTTCAGTCCTTTTGGGGGAGCCTTCTCCTATGATATCACCCATATATTATTTTAATCAATTAATATAGATTGACTGAAGACTAGAAATTGAGACTTTGGTAAGGGTGAACAGCTAATAAAAACTATATATCTACTCATATTTCTGCCTGCCTGATTCATTTTTTGAGATGGTGGTTTGGAACAGTGCTAGTCTTAACTAAAAACTGCTGAGTTTTATTTTACACTAATAGTGCCTAGAGTCTATATATGCTAAGGATAAATTAAGCTCTCAGTGAACACAGAGTTGATGTGGTTTTGTAACTGCAGAGCTAGCTCAAAATTGCCTTGATAAGATACCGAGTTGCTTTGCAGAGACAGCAGACCCAAACTGGAAGTCATATAGCCAAAGTACACAGAGGAGAAAACTTTGACCTCCAGCTTCCTAGGAACCAACCCTGCCCAGAGAACCAAAAGCCTAGGGCATAATTGGAACTTGAACACCAGAATCCTTTCAGAAGTGAAGGGTCTGTTGTTCAGGAAAACCTGGTGCTGAAGCCCTTATCATAAAGGGCCAGTTCCAAGTTCCCCCAATTAAAACATGCCCTGCTAGCACTTCCACATACCTGTTCCCCCCAAGCCCTTAAAAACTCATCTGAACCCTGGATCAGGGAGAAAGATTTTGAGTGGTGCCTCCTGTCTCTTTTGCGCTGACTCAGCATTAAATAAATGGCCCTTTCTGTTCTCAAAAACCGGTATCATTGTTTTAGCTCCTATGTGCATAAAGGCAGCAGACCCTTGTTCCTTGTCCGTAACAGTTTTCACCAGGATGTATCTTATTCTACATTCAATATGTGTAGAAAGAACTCTGCTGTGACAATGTGTGTGGAGATATGTAAGCAACCTTTCAAAAAGTCTTAATTGCTTTGGCTCGTTTTAAGTAAAGGCAGCATTTTAAAATATATTCTGCTTAGTTATCAACATAGATACTGAGACTATTAGAGGTGAAACAGTCTTTAAGAACTACAAAGTCCAAAATTCTCATCTTGCAGATTGAAGAAATTGAGAACCAGGTGATTATTTTGAGGAATTATAGGATGTATCCTATAAATTTGA
The DNA here is from genome assembly GCA_030015415.1 of Cynopterus sphinx. Classification (NCBI taxonomy): domain Eukaryota; kingdom Metazoa; phylum Chordata; class Mammalia; order Chiroptera; family Pteropodidae; genus Cynopterus; species Cynopterus sphinx. The sequence goes on along the minus strand of CM057389.1, from coordinate 64,410,573 downwards.
TCAGCATCAAACCTGGAACTTGGGTTATACACCAGTTGAAGCAATTTCTACCACACTATGTTGTTCTGCAAATAATGGACAACTTATTCAAATACGTGAGCATTTGGAGACTTTTTTTGTGTAACAATGCATAATTCTAAGTTATTGTTATTGAACTATTCTAAAATACACATTTTTTCAGATTTTTAATGTTTTATTTTGAATTTTAGATTTACAGAAAAGTTGCAAAAATAATTCCAAGATTTATATATATATATTTTTTTCTCACCCCACTTCTTTTTATGTTAATGCCTCAGAAAACCACAGGACAATTACCATGAACAAGAAAATAACATTGGTATAATACCATTAATCAAACTTCAGACCTCATTCAAATTTTGCCAGTTTTTCTAACATGATTTCTGTTCCAGGATTCTATCCAGAACCTGAGATTGCATTTAGTCATTATTTCTTATTAGTCTCCAATGTGCAACCATTTCCCAGCCTTTATGACACTGACATTTTTGAAGAATACTGGTCAGTTGTTTTGTACAATGTTTCTCAATTTCACTCTGTCTGATGCTTTCTTATGGTTGGCGTAAGGTCTGAAATCAGGACACATCTTGTAATTGAAGTTATGTCCTGATATAATGAACAGTAATTTTTTTTCTTAGCAGTACATAAAATAATAGTGCATCTTATGATCAGTGGCACTTTAGGATCAGTTAAATGCAGTTTTTCTCTCTGTGTGTGAATGTATATCGATATCCATACCTATCAATTTATTAAAAGTCAATTTCTTCTGCTTTTAGTACAGTGTTATAATTTTTTGAGATATGACTTGAAAAAAACATTTTTTTATCTAATAGCTTCGTAAGGGGTAGAAGAGAGTAAGTAATACAGGTAGAGAATTTTTCAAGTAATTAAAAGTAACATGGTTAAAATCACATGCAGAGGCATGGGTAGGGGGACCACAGAGTCAAATTCTTAAGTTTTCTTAAATAGAAATAGTTGTTTAGAGTCTTTCTTAATAGGATATTATAAGATTTCAAGAAGTTGTGAAATACTTTTTGAGTAACTGGAGCTCCATGATGCAAGGGGAAAAAAGTTACACTGTATCATATACACAGAAACACCAAGCAAACAAAACTCTATAAAAGAATTCCTCTTCCTCCTCCTCCTGTTTCCTCTTCCTCTTTCCCTCCTTGCTCTCTTCTTCCTCTTGTCTTCTTTTTTTCTTTTTCTACTTTCAGCTCTCTTTCTTCATAGTTTCTTCCTCCCCTGTGTTTTTCTCCTCTCCCCCTCATCACCATTGCTTTCTACTGCTTACTTTTTTTTCTTCCCACATTATCACCTACTAAGGGAACATTCCATACTATAATTCCATAGCCATAAAAATGTTAACTAAAGTCTGGGAGAGAAACCTCTAAGGAAACTCAAAAAGGTCCATTACCCAAATCATTTAACATCTTATTTGGTTGGAGAATACACTGTGGAAAAAGCATATTAGAAGATAATAGCATGCTGGTCTAATATGTCTTTTCCATCTTAAGTTTATAGCATAACATAGGATTCAGATCACTATAATGTCTTACGTGGTGTTAATTTAGAAATAGAGTTGAAAACCTGTAATAAAACAAGTAATTTTATGCCAAGTACAGTGGGTATCTGGTCTTCTAGTAAACGAGGCTGGGGTAGACAGGTACAGATTTACTGAATAGTACTACGTCAGCATCAAGTTTCAATTTGAAGATAAGTGTCAGTTTAGAAAATCTGAGTGCATGCTCGGGCTGAGAGTTTCTGCAGGCTTTTCTGCAGCTGTCAGAAGTGCCTTGCTCTGCCCTTCTTCCCTCATGCCTCCTTCCTATAATTCTATTACTCAGGGAAAGGAAACCTGGGAGACTAGAATGACTCATTACTCCATTAGGCAATAAAACACTTGGATTTTGACTCAGGCTGCTCAGACTGCCACAGTCCTGGCTTCCATGGTAACCCAGAGACATAGGAAATCAGAGATTATTATAAAGTTGTGAATTCAGTATTGACATGAAAAATACCACTTGTGTTGTGCTGAAACAGGCATGCTGATTATGTAACAGCTTCCAACACATTCCCTGCTGGTGGTGGGTTTTGATTGACATTTTATGGGCCTTATTATTCTTGAAAACAACACTAAAAATGCCATGACAAGCTCAAGATGGAAATATGAACACATGATACTTTCTTTGCTAAACCAGAAAATGGCTTTTCAGAATTCTTCCTGGAAGAAGGTGGAAAAAAAAAGATATTCACATAAATTCATAATAATAAATCTCTTTTCATTCCCAGAAGGAGAAAATCCTCAAATCTTAGAGTAATTTGACATAGCCTAGATTCAAGAACTTTTCTCTGGGCTTCTTATAACTTGCAAATAAATGCTGACTTTTAAAGTAGAGAATGAATTGCATAAGACATAGATGGTTTGATAAATACTGTCTTTATAGCAGCGATTTAGAGTTTATTTAGTAGCTCTTGGTAGAGGGAATTTATCATCTTAACAATATAGAGATGGAAATGTAGCAGAAATTCAGATCCCATGAATGAAGTTACAGTGTTTTTTTTTTCTTCTACGTATAACAAAATTTCAAAGAGGAGTGGAATTTAAAAACTGTTAATGAAATATAAATGACATGTTACATTTGTTTTAATTGAATTATTGGTTCTCTGTAAGTACTTTAGCAAACACTCTGAATTTGAATTTCAATCTCTTTGATTTCCTTCTCATTTATATAAATATATAAATTAGATTTTATGCATGCCAGCCAGCATCCCTGAATTTTAAATAACTATCTATCTGCCTTGTTATGTAAGCAATAGTAATAATACCAGCAACAATGGAAATAATATCTTTTATTAATATATTGAGTTCTTATATTTTCATTTCAAAACCCAAGCAGTCTGGCTTCTATAAACAGTATACTACACTTCAGTTTCACTTTCTAAAATCATGCACAACTCAAAAGGCGGCAGGTTTGATGTCACTTTTTTTCCAAGTTGAGAGCCCTCTGCTCTCTAAGAGGTGAACACACAGCCAAGGAGGTACGGGGAGAATAAGCACAGAATGAAAATTATCTTTATGAAGCACACTGAAAGGAAAGATGCTATGAAAAAATTTTTTTTTGGTTTTTTAAAGGTATTGGAGGAATCTAGAGTTAGAGATCATAGTACAGTTGAGACACAAAGCTCATTTTTCTGGAAGCACATGTTCAGTGTTGTCAAAGCTGAAGTTGTTTTTGATAAACCTGTTTTCAAGTAGAAATTTCTATAAATGGGCAGCAGATGTTTGCTTTTAAGGAGGAGGCTGCTTTTGATTGGCCAGCAAGATAAGGATTCATGTGGTGATTGTTGAGCAGCTGGTGTCAATTTAAGAAAATAATGTTCTACCCAATTCTGCCTTGACCAGTGTGAGAGCAGCAACATCAATATTTAAAGCTACATATTCAACATTTATATTTTCATATATTATATATATATATATATATATATACAGATAATCCTCCACTTAGAATGGAGTTATATCCCAATAAACCCCAGCGTAAATTGAAAATATTCTAAGTTAAAAGATATTCAGTGCACTTAATCTACCGAACATCATAATTTGGCCTAGCCTACCTTCACTGTGCTCAGAACACTTATGTTAGCCTACGGTTGGTCAATTATCTTGAATTTCATCTCAAGAGTAATTGCCCTCCTCCTTTTCTGAGAAGCAGGAGAGACAGAGGTAGGCATTTTGTAGACATGATGGGCTGCAAAAACACCAAACAACATATCCAAAAAAGTGCTGGCAGCACAGTGCACTGCAGAGTATTGGTTGATGACCCTCATGATTGTGTGTCTGACTGAGAGTTGTGACTCACTGCCGCTGCCCAGCATCATGAAAGAGTATTAAGAGAGTATCATACCTCATACTTGCTAGCCTGGGAAAAGATCAAAATTCAACATTCAAAGTGTGCTTTCCACTGAATGTGCATTTCTTTCACACAATGAGAAAGGCAAGAAAATTGTAAGTTGATCCATTTTAAGTGGGGGCTATGTGTATACTAAGATCTTGATTGCACAAGTAGAAGTGATAAATTTAATCCAGCTTAAAACAGTACACACCTAGAATTTAAAGTCTCCTTTTGCTCCATCATTATAAAGTAACTGGAAGCATGGCTATTGCTATTCTATTTTTATATATTTTCACATGCAAAATCTAGAAAGGAAATTATGGTGAAGTCAAAGAATATGACCTCTTTTCAGATGGAGTATATTCATATGAACGCTCAAGGGAGATGAAAGATGTGTTCTTTATTTTTTTATTTCTAATTATTAAGAACTTGAGAAAACTAATTTGAGTTATGATTCTTGGGGCAAATGATAATGAAACAAAATCCTAAAGAGATAACTCTTTTATATAACTCGTTTTAAAGTCCATAAGCAAAAAGATACTGTTGGAATTATTTTAAATGCTGCCTTTTAAGATTATGCTTTTCCTTGTCTTCTTTATTTTAATTGGTTATGTCATACAGCTGACTATTCTTAATCTGTATGTTACTTGTGTAACTACCTCCAATGAAGATAGAAAATATGTTCAACATTTCAGAATGTTTCTTCATCACCCTACTCATTTCATCCTCTCTTCTCATATAAGGCAACAATTATTCTCAAATGTTTCACCATTTATTAGTTTTGCATGTTTTTGAACTTCATATTTTTAAACTGGTATGATATGTTCTCTCTGCATCCTTACTCTTGCTCAAGAAAATATTTTTTAATTTATTTATGTCAAGCAGTTTTTTTTAAGTCAATATGTACTATTTCATTTTATGTATATACCAGTATTTATTTATCCATTCTCCTGTTAATGAATATTTGAGTTTTCCCCATTCATAATTTAGCTATTATGATTAAAACTGCTAAGAAACATTCTTTGAACCTATCTTCTGGTGAGCAATTGCACTCACCTGTCTCAGGTATATATTAGGAAGTGAATTGCTGGGTGATAGGGTAGGCATACACTTAGAACTTTGAGAATCCTGCTGAGAGTGTTTTGATATCCCACCATGGTTTTAATTTGGATTTTCTTGAGAAGACTAACATTGAATACGTTTTCATATGCTTATCAGTCATTTCAATCTCCTTTTTTGTGAATGCTTCTTCATGCCCTTGCTCGTTTTTAAATCAGGTTGCTTATTTTTTTCTCAATGATATGTGAGAAATATATATTTTTATACTTTGGATATAAGTCCAATGTGAGATGTAGACTGTGAATATCATCTCTCTGTCTTGTCTTTCAACTCTCTAAATGTTAACTTTTGATGAACAGGAATGCTTTATAAATTTGACTTCAATGAAATTATTTTTTCTTATATAATTAGTGACTGTTTCTTGTTTCTTTAAACTTTTGCCTATTCCATTTCTTGTTTTCTTATCTAATTTTCCTCTCTGCTAGTGCTTTTTTTTTTTTCCATATGGAACACTTCTCGAATTTGCATGTCATCCTTGCCCAGGGGCCAGGCCAATATTCTCTGTATTGTTTCAATTTTAATGTATATGCTGCTGAGGTGAGAACTGTGTTAGAGCTTTTTGAATTCTGTTTGAGAAGAGTTTGCCTAATTTTATTTCTTATCTTAAGTAAAATATTTTGAACAAAACAGTGTACTTAATATCTTAGGGTTCTTATTGTGAACAGAAATTACTACTGTTCAGTAAATGTTATAGTACTCACCCTGTAGGGTTGTTACAATTATTAAGGCAATATGTACGAAAAGTTTTGCTAAATGTAAGCTGTTGCTTTATTGTTTATACTGTTGTACTGTGATACTTCCTGGCTTTATGAAAGGTTTAGGACTGTTACTTTTACCCTCAGTGGACTTTGGCACCTGTAAATTTTAAATTATTATATCCAAGTCCTGAGCAGGTAATTTTACCATGCATAATTACAATCATCAGGTTTTCTTGTGTATGAAATCTTTAAATTTATATTATAGGCCAAAGAACTTATTAGCTGATGATTACACTTATTTCTGAGTAACATTTAAGTTTTCTTTTCCAAACCATTTCTCATCTCTTTTAAACAAGTTGATCCACTGAAGTAAAATAAAGTAAAGGATACTTCATTTAAATATGTATACAATATTTTAGCTACTATGGCCAAATATTCTAAAATTTTCAGCCAAGTTTTTTCTCAATTTGTTTCTCAATTCTTTGGATTGATACATATGTTTCACTAACAGTTCTCAGTTCTAGTTATTTATTAGCATCACCTGGGAACCTTGTAAAAAATAAAGATGTTCAGCTAACAACCCAGGGAATTCTCTAAATTACTTGGGCTGGGGTGGTGTCCAGGCATCACTGTGTTGTAAAAGCCACCAGAAGGATTCTAATGTGCAACTTGGGCCATTGTTATAACTGTTGGCCTAGGGCAATGTTACTAAGACTTTAGCATGCATTATAGTCACCTGAAGGGCTTATTAATGGGCTTCATTCCCCAGTCCCCTGCCCACTCCGCACCCCTGCCTCCAAGATTCAGATTCAGTAAGCCTGGATGGGCCCAAGAATTTGCATTTCTAGAAAGTTCTCAGATGATGCTAAGGGACTGTAGCTAGAAAACCACTGGCTTAGATATTCATTGCCATTTTTGCCATGTGGCTAATCTGCTGGCTATTCTCATACTTTGCCTTTTTAGATCTTCTACTTCTAGCCCTGATGTTCAAATTCTGTTTTGTTTTTCACCAGACTAAACTATATTTATTTTCTCATTTTCTCAAAGAGAGCTTTAGGATTGACTGTGTATTACTTGACCTCTTTTCAAAAGAACTAGGTATTCAATGTGAGCTATGAAATGACTTTTGCTAGTAGATGTGTGATGTCAAGAGTGAAAATATGTCAGGAGTGGGGTTTGAGAATGAAACCTAGATGCAAATAGAGATCATCTTAGAACTATTCATTCAGCCAGAAAATCAGGTTACAAAATTATAATATATATCTCCAGTTTAAAAAATAAATAAATAAATCTCTACAGGAAAAAAAAAAGAATCTGGTCTGCAAACACCAAGCTATTGATAGCAATACTATCAGGGTGGTTTGAGTTTACTGATGGTTTGATGGCCTTCCTTTTGTTCTCTGTATATTCTAGTTAATTTTCCCCCTAACAAACTTTTGTAATCAAATTTAAATAATTTAAATGCTTAATATAAAAAAGAAGCATTTATTCAACGGAGATTTCATGAAACTACCTTTACCTACAACCACACCATCCGTAACAGGAGTCTAAAGAGAATAAGATATCCTACAAATACAGAAGTTTACAACCCTTTTGAGCAGACAAGAAGCTCAGTTTATATTTTCATAAAATTTAGCAAGACATTGAGTCTCCTTGTACTAGTAAAAAAAAAATATATAAAGACACTAATAATCATTGACTGTGGAGGACAATTTCTTAGGATATTAGTGCCTTTGATTCTTTTTCTAAAGACAACTTGAAAAGATTTTGCCTATTAAAAGCTTCTTTTAACTTGAATCTACACCTTTTATTTTTGAAGTCTTAAAGAGTTTTATTTATTTATATTAGATTTAGCTGCATAGGTTCTATTTTTTTTTTTCCTTCAATTTGGGTGATGGGTCCTCCAAGAATGAAATTATATATATATATATATATATTTTTCCCCTGGAAACATAGAAAGGCTTTAAACAAGTGAATTACGGCTCAGTTAATAATCATTAATGTTTGGATCTCCAAAAGGTAGCAAAAGCCTATTTTTAAACAAAATCTATTCTTTGGTTGACATGTGATCCTTGTCCTCCTCCTTCATCATCATCATTATCCATAATGTCATTATTATTGTCAAAATATAGTATATACGGTTATGAGATTCTGAAGTCAGCTTATAAAACAAAAAAACATGTTAACTCAAGATTAACCTTAGAAATCCCTTAGGAGACTGTTTTGGAGACCTACGTTTCTCAATAAGCTCAGTAGAGAGTTTTTTTCCTCCATCGTAAGAGAAGCTGTTTCTTCAGCTGAGCACCAGATAAAGTTGTTAGGGTGTATTCATAGCCATGTTGTATGAAAAATCAGTGTCTTTTAAACACTGTTAGATCACTCACAGTATGTAAGGTGCATGGAAACTAACTAGCACTAAAATAGTTAATCCTCACTTTCTGGCCCATGCAAATTGAGTGGCAGACTCCAACTGACACCAACAGGTGGAATGCCATAAAATATGTGAATCACATCCCTCTCCACCCTCCTCCCCCAAATAAGACCTATAGGACATATTGAACCATTAAACAAAAGATCTAGGGGCTTAAAATACTTTATTAATATACCTCACAGTTCTGTGGGTTGACTGGGGCTCAACAGGAAAGTTCTCACTTAGCGTCTTTCATACAATTTCACTTAGATGGCTGTGGAACTGGAGTCCTCCGAAGGTTCTGCTGAGCTCGATGTACAAGATGACATTTCACTCACATGTCTGAGATGGCTGAAATGAATCTCTCCATACATCCTCTTCATGCAACTAGTTTGGGCTTCCTCACTAGATGGCAGTATCAGGGTAATAGGACTTCGTATGACATTTGATTTTGCCTACAGTGAACATTCTAAGGGGCAGGAAGTAGAAACTTCCAGGCTAGTTAAGGGCTATAGGTAGAAGTGTCATAGTGTCTTCTCAACTGAAACCTACTGGTTTATCTACCAACTAGGTAAACAAGGGTGGAGAAATAGGCTATTCCTTTTGATTAAGATCACTCTGTCTATGGGCTGGAAGATACTATAGTAGCCACCTTTGGGAAAAACAATGTGCCATACTCTCCCTTCCTTGTTCCTCCTCCCTTTCCCCTGACTCCTCCCTTTTCTTTTTTCCCTAAGAAGAAAGGTTGAATCTATGTAAGGTAAATGTGCAGGTGATTTAACACCATTATAACACTTTCTAGTATATTTGGTGCTTTACATATATTTTACATATTAAATACATTTTTATTTACATGGTACTAAAGGTCTAATACTCAGAAATAAAGTTAAATACTTTTGTTTAATGGTTCAATATGTCCTATAAGGAATTTGAGGTGACTTAGTAATTATAATTTCAAAATAATTAAGAATATGATATTGAACTATTCTCTAGGATTCTATTTCAACTCCAGGGTATAGAACAGTTTGAACTCATTTAGAAGTGCTTATAATCTCTGTCTTATTTTCTGCACACAAAGAGAATTCTAGAGGCATGGATGCTTCACCAGTTTGAAAGGATTCACCTTGACACAGCTGATTAGGGAAAACATTACTAGTCATTGTCATTCAGGTGTGCTTCGTTAAATGGTGTGTCATGTAGAACTTAACAGCAAGAAACTTGCTGCTATTCTTTTGTTCACTGAGACAAGAAGATATGGAAGTCACTGGAATAATTAAGCAATAATGTTTTATACACTATTTGTAGTTACCAAAGCCGTTCTATATACATTTCTTTGTTATTCATCCCCACATTCTAGTAAGCTGTGTTATTCTACCCGCATTATACAGGTGAAGAAATGAGACTCAGAAAGTCATACTAAATCATATAGTTAATTAAAGGCTATATGTTTTGGTCAATGCTCTGAAGTTCCACTATGTCACATTGACACACAAAACAAATATCCTCAGGATTAGATAGAGTGCTTAAGAAATCAGTATTTACTTTATATGAAGTGACAGAGGAAGGGCTTTGCCTTGCTGTCTTTCTGTTTAGACAGTGATCACTTGATTATGGAAATTGTCTGGAGGAGAAGTTAGTGAGAGGTTTCAGAGAGAGATTATTTAGGGACAGTGTGAATTAAGTATGAGTCAATGGGATTATTTGATGCCACTATTTATTTTCCCAGAATTTAGAAAGCTCTTGTAGCTTTTGCTGCAGAGAATATGCTCCTCTTCCTTTTTAAAAGAAGAAGAAGAAGAAGGAGGAGGAGGAGGAGGAGGAGGAGAAAGACAACTCTGAAAGGCCATGACATTCACACAGAAATTGTGAAAATTTGTTTTTACCAACTTTAAAGGAAGGATAGAAAATTCATTATTCTACTTACCAAATACTTATCGTGGACCTTCTCTATTGAAGGCAATACCAAGTACATTTGGAGTAACATGTATGAAAAACACAGTTCTGCCCTCAAGAAACTTAGTTTTACTCAAGGTAAAAGACATTTTTACAGTTCAAATAGAAATGTGGAAATGACAGTTATCTATGTGAGGTAAGATGACATAAAGTGAGATTTCCAAAAAGAGAGATTTCACTTCTAGCTACTGAAGAATCTTGGAAACTTACATGGTGTTATAATATTGGCTTTGGAAGTTGGAGAAAATAGAGAAGAAACTGGATACCTGAAAAAGTTGGTCATCATTATAGCAATAAGAAATGATAGATTGAACTAGGGCAACTGTCAGTGGGAAAGGATCAAGAGGAAGTCAAGATAAGAAATATGTGGAAGAAAATTCCATGGGACTTAAAAATTGATTGGATGTAGTGAATAAGAATAGGGGATGATAAAGTTTTGAATCCATATCACTAAAAAGTTGGTGGTTCTGTCATGCATGCTGGAAAATGACAATAGGTGGATACTATATCACAGCAGAAAATATATGACCTATTGAGAATTAGATAATTTGAGAAGGGTTTATACATAAAAATGTCATTTCTAGATGTTTGAATATGGGAGTATAAGGGATAGTATACTGTGTGGACCTTAGCAGGTGATTCATTTCACTGCTAGACCTGAATCTTCAAGAAAAAAATTATCTGAACCGAGGAGAGAGTCAGGTAGAGACACTCATATTGCAATAAGTGACTTCCAGTTGAAGAAATTACACAGGGAAACCTTCGTGGAAAGGAGCAAAGAGAGTAATATCTTGACTTAAACTCTCCTCCCTCCCTGCAATCTCTGTTGCCAAAGCCAACTGGAAGTCCAAGGGCAAGGGGCCCCTGTTCCTGCAGTCTACATCCTCACTTTCTTGGGGGCACAGACCAGGAGAGAAGGGAGGGGATTAGATGAATCAGGGTGAGCAAACAGTTGGAACTATGTGGATGCCTTGCAGATTGTGTGAATAGAGGGACTGAGCTTGAGATATATCTAGAAAAGCTGTTTGCCCAAAGTTTCATGCATGTGAGTGCAGACCATACATGTGTGGATGTGTGTGCATGTGCACTTGTGCTCTCTCTCTCTTTCTCTCTCTCTTACACACACACACACACACACACACACACAACACACACACATACAATGATAGACAAAGCCAGAATGGGTTTACTTACCGCAGAGTTTCTCAACCTTGGTACTATTGACATTTTAGGCCAAACAATTCTTTGTAGTTGGGTAATGTCCTATGCATTATAGGATGTTTGTTTAACAGCTTCCCTGGCCTCTACACACTAGATACCAGTAGCACTTACCCCCTAAGTTGTGATAATGAGACATGTTCTAGACATTGACAAATGTACTCTGACAGGGGATGAGGGTTGGGGATGAGGAGCAGGATCATCTTCAGTGGAGAACCAGCAAGTTAGTGACTGGGAAAAGGAAGGTGATCCAGAGAAAGAGAGGCCACAAACCAGCAGTCTGAGAGAAGAAATGGACACTTAGGGAGACCAGTGTCCTGACAGCCTGACAGAGAGTAATTAAAATAGGTATTGCCAACAATGTAAATTCCATAAAAACATTCTAGAGTCTGTTGGAGTAAGTTGGAAGTAGAAAGAAGTAGCTGAGATGGGCAGGTGGTGAAGCGGGGGCAGCCAGCATGCATCTAATTTGGCAGTAGAGAGGAAAGAAGGAGAATGGATTTTTAACAGGTGGACTTATAATTTGCTCGAGGAGGTTGGAGTGACTTGAGCATACTGGTCAGATGAGAAGAGGAAACCAGTGAAGAGGGAACTCAGAGGTAATAACGAAGCTAACACTGAATGCACATACTGGCACTGTTCTCAGGGCTTTGTACATTTTAAGTCATTAGGTCCTCGCAATAATTCCTGGGGGTTTTAGGGTGGGTGCTCTTATGATCCCCATTAGTGACAAGGGAGCTGACATACAGAGCATTTACTTACACAGCTAGTAAGTGGCAGGGCGGTAAATGAATTGTTGCTGAAAAGGAGAGAATGGCAAAAGAAGGATGCATGCCAAACACTTCGAAATGAGGAGAGATGGAGAATTTAAGCAAAATTATGTTCATATTTGATGAATAATAGGAGGGAAATTTTGGTTACTAGCCCTGAGTGGAATTAGCAGTCTCAGGAATGCAGTGTTTGAGGCCCTCAGAAGAGGCTGAGAACAGCAGAGGCCAAATAGGCAGATTTAGAATAGACACTATAGAAAATATTTCTGGAGATGGCTCCTACTTCAAAGTGTTAAGAGCACAGCTGTTCCAGTTGTCTGCCTACAAACACTTTTCTGATCATTTCAAAGAATTCATTGTTGTACAGCTGTTTCCCTCACTATTGTATGTATGTGTTTCCTGTTACTGCTCTAGTAAATTACCACAAACACAAATTTACTCTTCTACAGTTCTAGAAGTAGAAGTTCAAAATTAGTTTAACTGAGCTAAACACAAGGTATCGGCAGGGCTAGTACCTTCTGGAGGATCTCAGAGAAAATCTGTTCCCTGCTTTTTTCAGCTTCGAGTAGATGCCTGTATTATTGGCTTGTGGCCTCTTCCTCCAAGTTCTGCTATCATTACATTGCTTTTCCTCTGACTCTGACTCTCCCTGGACCCCTCTCCCAAGGATCATGTGATTTCATTGGTCCTGCCTGGATAATCCAGAATAATCTCTATATCAGGGTCTTTAACTTAATCACATCTGCAAGAGTCCCTTTTGTCATGAAAGGCAACACTCACAAATTCTGGAGATTAGGATGTGGATACATTTGGGGGCTATTTTTATTTTATAGAAAACAATTGTTTTCTATATTATATTCTAAATGGATGGAAAGGAGATTTATTCTAGAGGTTAAAGACATGGCTTCTGTTGCTCAAATCCTGGCATTGCCACTTCTAGCTCTGTGACCTTGACTCAGTTATTTAATATCCTCTGAACATTCTTATCTGAAAAATGAGCATAGTAGCATTCTCATGCATTGTTTTAGGATTAAGTAAATCAATACATGTACAGTGTGTTAGATACAATGCCTCACCCTAGCTGAGTATTCAGCAAGTATAATAAATTATTATTTTAAATTATTTTATATAGATGCATTTTTATTAAAGTGTTTTAATTAGAAGAGTACTGTCCATTTGATTAGTCCATTAGATTAAGCTCTGCTCAAAAGATGCCACTTCCTAGCTGATATTATAAGGAGATGGAAAAATAGGGTTTGCATATAGTTCCTTTGCGATGACATAGAAAATTACCTTTAAATTAGCCTGAGGTCAGAATTGGCATTGTTTACAGTCCAGGAAAATGTCTTCTAAGTTTTTCTCTTATGAAAAAAATTGTAACAATGATATTCTTTCTACCCAAGGCAAAGCAAACAATAAAACTTTGGCCAAATCTTTTTCAGACATAGCACTTGAAGTCAAGCTATTTTTAACACCTCAAAATAAAGCAATCACTGTAGCACCCTAACTCTTTTTTCTATTTTATGCTATTTTCATTTGGTCTCTGATACTTATGACTTTTTTAGGTCTCTGTTAATAGATAATATTTAAGAATAAGTGTTCTGAAATTTAAAAAAGAGAAATACACACACACACACACACACTATAGTCTAGGATGACCTTAAGGCCAAACTGGAATGGTGGTTACCCAGGGTGTGACTCTGGGCAAACACATATCCTCTATGTTTCAGTTCCTCTGCTGGAAATTGGTGGTTATGATACTCATATTATAGGATGTTGTAAGAACCCAAAGAGATAATAAAAAATGTATTTGTCTGCTCCTAGCACACCCTAGCAACGATATATAAGAATGGTGATAATGATGGTTGTAGCGGGGATCATAGTGGCAATAAAAAGAAAGAAGAGTAATCATCAGCGCAGCAAAACTGGTAAACCTAATCTGGGGGAGGGGCATGGAAAGCACAAGGAAATCATTAATTTGATAGGGTATGGCTAATGGTTAACTATGTATTCTGTTAAATTTCTTTTCTAATGGTGCCAGTGTAATGATACTTTAGAAAGAAAACAACATTTGAAATGCTTTATTTTATGTGGAACAAACTTTCAAATCTCATTTCTGCCTATGTTCATATTTAAGTCTCAGATACTTCTGTATCACATGCTTGAAAGTAAGTTGACATGGAGCTGGAATTCCATGTTGTAATTAAGTCCACAAAAACAGATGAGCTGTAACTAGAACCCAGTGGACTAGATTTTTTCCTCATGCTGACATCGTTTTAGAGAAGAACCTAAGATCAGTTGTTTAAAAGAAAAGTAATTTATATATCAAATCTCTGAGTTTGTAGAGGTTTTTCAATATCTTACAGAAATAAAAGTAAGATAAAAACGTGTATAAACACTGTCTACCTAGTACTAAATTATTCTGCATTTTGAAATTCCTATGCTACCAGATATTTACAGCGTTATAAGAAACCATTAAGGAGTCACAAATCATTACTTCTACAGGCCATGAACAGTGTAATTAAATATTTTAACCTTACTAGCCTTCCCAGTTTGCCATCATCAGTCACTGGGCTCAGTACATATTTGTTTGTCATTAGCTACCATCTAGCTCTGTGACCTTGGAAAGGTCACTTAAAGTCTTTGGACTAATTTTTTCTCCAGGAAAGGAGGAGGGACATGATTGATCCCTTGGGTCCATTTCACCTCCCAAAGTAAATGCCATGGTACTGCGATGGTTTAACAACATGGTTAACTTTTGAGAATAAAGAAGAGTACAGAAAGAGGCTCTCTCTTTGGTTGCATAAAAATGGCCTAAGTTGCCTCTGGTTTGCAAAGGATGGCATTGCTATTTATGTTTAACAAAACCAGGATTATAGGAAAATTTGTAAAATATTTCTGACTATTCAGGGATTCATCAAGATCAGAATGTACATTTAGGCAAATATTGGATTCCATTGAGCTATATATATATACTTCAATTGTGTTTTGAAATAACTTGACATAAAAGAATCAACAAAAGAGTCAGTTTTACTATTTGTTGGCAACAAGAGGAAAATAAATATTTTTTGAAAATGAGCAAAGTTTGGTTAATGGATTTAAAAAAAGAACATAGTTCAAATTGTTTATTCAGAGAAGTCCTCCTCCCAGTTTTTTGAGCTTCATGGAAAAATAAATGGTTTTCTGGTAAGTTATATGATTTGTGTTTTGACATAAATGTTCATGTTTGATCAGAAGTTTTTTTCACAAATGCCAATCTGAGAGGTCAAGTAGTTGGATGAGTCATTTTGCTTAATGAGGAAACTTAAGTAGTCATTTCTATCCTTTGTTTTCACACTGGAAATCTTCAAAGAGAAGATGCTCATACTGATAAAACAGAAAAAATATATGTACTTTGGAGCTAGACAAAACTAAATTAACTGAATAGAGTTTGGTATATTCTCAAAACCCTCTGTGTTTTGCTTCACAATCTGTAAAACAGGAAATAAAACCTTCTTTTCAGAACCATTGTATGAATGAGATAATATCCAGTGTGTGTGTGTTGTCCCCTGTCACCAGATAACAATAGTAATAGCTAAGATTTATTGAGTGCTTACTGTATGCCAGATACCTTTTGAAGAACTCTTTCTATATTACCTTATTTAATCCTCACAAACCCCCTGTGATCATTATTCTCATTTTATAAGTGAAGAAACAAAGAGAGCTTATATAATTGGCCAAGGTCAAATAACTACTAAGCATTAGGGCCAGGCTTCAAATCCTCATGGTCTTTTGCTCTAGAACCATATTTGTGACTCTACAGTATCCTGGACCTTGGCAGATTCTCAGGAAGTGGTTACCATTTTTATTGATTGTGATAATGCATGTAGAGCACTGAGTTTATAGCCTGGCTGGGAATCCAGCTGTCTTCCTGGTTCTGTCTCCCCTACTCACCCAGGACAATCAGTCCTGAGAGGTCCCACACTGAGGTGAGCCAGCTAAGGTCTCCAGCCTAGTCAGCAGGACCCTCTTCCTTCAATTACTGTCCTGGCCACACTCTTGGAAACGTTAGTGAACTTTTCTTATCAGCCTGCATAATTTTTGCTTTTTCTTCATCTCAGTTTGAAGTTTACTCCTTTTGAGGAGCCTTACTGTAAATCTAATCATATGCATATATGTGTATGTATATGTGCATATATATGTGTATGTATGTCTGGGTGCATGGGTGTGTATATATTTATGTGTGTATGTATATGTATAAATATATACATAAAATAAAGATCTTTAAATAATTGTGGGTGATGATGATATCGACCATCCAAGTGGTATTTTGGTCATAATAATGAAACCCTTCTTGGGGAAATGAGACTTTTGAAAGGCAGAATTGATGTAAATCATTGGAACAAACCAGTACTCTGACTGGTGGAGGCCAGCCTGGCTCCTAAGGCTCAGCCCACAGTCCAGGCCTCTGTTCAGAGGGATTCTCACCTGCTATTAAGGACAGAGCCTAGGCAGAAGTCAGCTGCTGCTTAAAAGGACCAGAAACTCAAATACCTACATAAGTACAATAGTCCTCTCCTCTGATAAGGTCTTGTGATTTGTTTGTTTTTTATTTCCTCCATAGAGAATGTGCTTTCAGTTTCCTGTCTTTGGGCTTTAAAGCTTCCTTAGAGTTTAACTTTAATCCAGTGTCATATGTATTGTAACACCAGAGTTTGGATAGCAGGAGGGTATAATGGGGTATTTTAGGATGGGCTTTGGGATGAGTTTGAGCAGAAGACTAACAACAGAATGATTAGTAGTAAAACAGAATAGTATTTTTTCTTTGTTTGATTTTTATTTTGTCCTTTTGTTTGTTTATTAAAACTTAGATATCACTTCCATTGGATACTAGGTAAAGCCAAGAACATCCCAAATAATAAAGATGTGCTTAGGTACCTCTGCAGGTTGGAAGCTCTCCTTTCACTTATTTTTCCTTTTATTTTTTGGTGACTTGTAATCAACTGCTGCTTTAGATTAATAAGTAAAATGATGATTTACATCACATCTATATTAAAGAATATGCTAGACCGGCAGGGTTGGGGAAGTTTAGGTGGGATATCATAAGTAAGAATAAGTAATTGATTCAGGTCTGGTGTATCTGAAGGAAACTAGTAACTATAAGGAAAGGGGAAGAAAATTTTGGAGTGGAGAAAGATAGCTGCAATTAGAAAATAATGACTCAAGAAAATAAGAAAGAGGTCCTGAGGTAAGAAATTTAAGGACATTGCATTGCTGACAGGTGACAGGCGGCAGGGCTTAGGGGACTGGGGAGGGTCTAGTCTGAAAGGAATAAATATAGAGAAGGAGCAAACCATTTTCTGTGTTGGTACCCCACACATCATGCTTCACTTTCCCTGGCCCCCACCCAAGCTTTTTGGTTTAATGATTAGGTTATGTTTATACCAAAGGCCAGATATAACAGTTGGACTATATTGAAAACCCAAGGAACAAGTATAACTATTATTATGACTAATATTATTAGCAAGTAGGTGGAAACAATCAAACAAAATGGATTCTGTGTTCAATATCAATAATATCAATTTATAGGTAGACAAGCCTTGTCAATGTCTTTGGGTAGCTGTCTACCTCTGGTGTCGGTGGCTTCTCGTCCTCAAGGAGTTTTTGATGTCTATATAGACAGGGGTAGATGTCCATTAGAGGTCAGGGACCTGATAAAGTCCCTTCTAATGAGGCAGAAGAGTGTCTTTTATGTCTTTTCCCGAAAAAAACAATATCTAAAGTCTTTGTCTCCTGGAAGCTCATCGTGAAAGGAAATTACTAACTTGGCATTTTCTTGAAGTGATTTTATCAAATCTCGGCAATAGCATAAGATATCTCTCCTTTCAATAATGTTGCATTATAAATTCCTTTATCTAAGTTCAACTTAAATATGCTATGATACATGAAGGAAAGCAAAAACTGAAGAATGGGATGCCAGGGAGCTGGGAAAAACCAAGAAGTCTTGACTATATAATTTACTACCATTAAATTTACTCATAATATACCTTAGAAGTTTTTCATCATTTATTTTACAATGCTTTGCAAGCAATTTAATTTTAAAAATATCCTATGAGATGTTCCAGGTGTTCTTCTGGAACATCACAAGGTTATGCCTATTTTGGAGGGGTGGGGGAGGAAAGAGATAGAGATTTTAACCCCTAAAATCCCAATTGCTAAAAAAAACTAAGAAGTCAATTTATGGACCTATTTTATAACCTCGAGAAACATTTTTCATAGACTTAAATGTCAATTATTAACATGGATTTATTTTTGTAAAACCCAGGGAAAATAAAGATATATTTCTTTTATTTAAACCAACAAACTTAAGCTAACTTTTATTTATTAAGGATTAATCTTAGATCACATGAACTTGAAAAACGTGTGTTAGTTTCTGTATTTATGAAAATTTTAGAATACCCGGACCTTTCTAGTTCTTGCTTCTAAATTAATTTTAACAATATCATCTAGTGTAGAAAATTATTTCACATTTCCAATGTATACTTATACCTATATACAGACAAACACAAACAGAGAACAGTTGGATCCAAATTTTGTTTTGGAGGTCTTTTACAGTTTGTGTCTGTTCTTGGCAAGTTCCAAATGAACTTCCCTCTTTTAAAATAAAGACAGCCATTTTTAATACTTCAGTGAATTAGGTTGACACCTAAACAACATCTTAGGTTGACCAATTTACCTAAATCCTCTTTTTGAAGCTTCAAGAGACCAATTAAATAAGCGTTCCATTCTTTCTGCCTAATTTTATAGCCTGCCTTTTCTAATTGTGCATGCAAAAGATCAATTTAGAAGTATCAAAGGATCCTCAGATCGACCATCTTAGTATTAATGGGAGGCTGACTGCCATGGGCCTATTGGCCCCAGAGGAACAATTTCTCATGTTAATTTTGAGATCTGTAAAATCTAAAAATCCTTCTAGGGAAAACCAGCCTTTATATGCAAGTCTCTGGATGAGACAAAGTGGTGAATATTGCTATAGGACCACTTTTTATTCTAAAGGAAATTTTTCTTCAGGCAACTCCACAAAGATTATTAGTCACCTCAGAATACCAGAGTAAGGGTCAGTGAGAGCTTACCAGATACCATGGGAACCACAATGCTTTCCATGACATGGGCTCCCCTTCTCCCCTTGGTTCCCACCAGCCTATCCAGGAGTAGCTGTGCTACTACACTACGTGCCTCAGGGCACCCATCTCCACCACTCTTGGATTCAGGGATCTGAACGGTTGTTGTCATCACATTGGCTATTTGGGTTGGAGAAGCAAGTATCCTTTCTCTTTCAGAGCTAAAAAGAGTTTAGTTTCTCATTTAACCAGCAAAAAATTTTGTTCGGATTCTTAATAAGCAGTGAAATTTTAAAAAATCAAAATTAAAAGCAGCAGCTCATTTTGTTTTCCTTTCCCTGGGTTATCTCAATTCTTATCTGCCTCAAAGACTTTCTGAGAAGCACTCAAATAAAGTCATGACCAGCTATTTAAAGCAAGAAGACCCACAATTCTGAAATTCACCCAAGTTCCCCCAATGTGAAATGGGGAGCTCTTGGGACACAATGAGCCCTTGCTTGTACCCAGCACTGGGTCCTCATCTGCAAGGTGGTCCTGGGTGGGCTTCTTCAGAATTTTGCCATACTCACAAAATAAATGTTGACTTAGCAATGTCCAAACCTACAGGGAATTTTTATAAGAATTAATTTGAGCCAAACTGAGGACAATGCTGGGGAACTAGCTCTCAGGAATTCTTCAGAAAATGAGTTCAGCAGCTTATTTATGCATTTGAAATTAAGGAGGGGACATAAAGAAGATTGGAGAAGCAAGGCAGGGATTGGATTACAGATGGTTAACAAGATTATGTGTTCCCTTAAGGTTTCATACCCCCTTTGAGGCCTATTACTTCTGGTATTTCAAAGATATGTTAACCTAGATGGCACAAGAAAGATGGACAGGGCTGCCTTAAAATCTTTCGCTAAAGAAGTTATATGCCTGGGGCATGACTACCCACCATGACTTGCCGAGTTAGGAATTTATGATCAGATTGCCCTGTGAGGTTAGTTTCCATAGAACAACCCCTGCTTCCCCGCTTTTTTTTCCCATCTGCAAATATAACATGGCCATTCTGAAGTAAATATAGAGAAATATTCTTAATCACTGCATGCTTGTAAGGGGTGAAATGAATCAAAAATATTTCATTCCTAGAAGAGATTTTTAGGAATTCACATTATTATTATTTCAAAATTCTAAAGACAATCACTCATCTGGCATTAGCTAACATGTAACATTTCACTCAATTGCATTTTGAGCTCCTGATTTAGGTAATTCAGTAACATTTTCACCTCAGGATGCCAAAGCAAACACTAGTCCGAAACTTCACTTCTCGAACTACATTTTCTCTATGGTGTCATTTTGAGTTTCCTATAGATGTTTTCACTACTGACATATAGAGGAAGGAAGTTCACTCTGACTGGTCATTCTCTATCATTCCTAGTGGAGTAATCATTTGACTTTATGTGCCTCCCTTTGAATGGAGCAACAGGAATGTATAAAAAACTCTGCCAACAGTAGAGGACTGCCTATGCGGCCACTCACAAAAGGCTCACCTTCGGAAAGAAACTTGTCAAAGTTCAACTGTTGGTGATGGATTAACAAGTGCTTCCAGTTGATGGAATAGCTTTTTGGTGACTTAATAAGAAGGTAGTTTGAAATCTTAGCGGTTTTCATATTAATTTGTTATTATTTTTTGAAGACTGATAAATGATTATAGTTCTCTCTAATCTAAGAAATGCCAGGTATTAAAAATCTTATAGCAAGGTATTTGGGAGTAGTCACACCCGGAGACCTTTGATTTTAGTCTGAGGATTGAAAATAACCTTTGGATTTTACCTTGAAAAGGAAGTTGTTCTCAGTGGAGACAAACCTCATAGTTGACATAGAAACAGCTGCTGGGCTATTCCTAGGCCATTGAAGAAATGGCATCTGACTCAGTCTGAATGGCTGCTCTCTCTTGGTTGTTTGTTTAAGTAAAGGTCAAGCAAAAATTATCTTTCTCTGTCTTGATTTAAGGAAAAAATAAGGGCATGACTACAAGGTTATCTTAAAATGAGCATTTTCTTTTTCTTAGGCATCTCTTTATGGCCCTAATTAAAGTTAATGAATGCCTCTAGTGTATGACAAGTGTTGAGTGCAGTATAGCTCACCTGAGGTTCCCTGTGGTTGCATACTTTTATGGGAAATGGCCTTCAGTACCTGCAAATCCATTGTTAGATAATCCCTTAATTATAGACTTTATCTTCCCAAAGCATTCAAATCACATTTTAACCAAATAACTTAGATGTCTTTCTAAGTGTTGGAACTCTTAAATCAAGTTAGCAGAAGAGGCTAAAGATTAGGTAAATAAAAGGATGTGTTTCACAAATGATTCTTCACCTTAGGTTTTTGTGAAATTGCTTTGAGAAACCTTTGAAAACGGCAAGTGTTTTCAAAAATCTTAGTTTGAGCCCCAAACATAAACACAATCAACTAAAAGTAGAGCTTTTCTGATGGGGGTGGTGAGGTGTAGGAAGGGATGAGGAGGAGTTGGGGGGCACCCAGGCTGACCCTGGCAAAGTTGCCTGTACTAGATATTCCAGACCCACTTCCCTCCTCATCATCTCCTTAGACTCTTAGGAAACCACAAAACTAAATTCTTGTTCAAAGACAAAATAATGTGTATGGAATGCAAATGAATTAGATATGATTTGACAGTGAGTTCTTCATAGGACCTAAAATGTAGTATGGTGATATTAAATGCTGAGCCGAGGCTTTGTCACATTTATCCAGAATACCTGCATTAAAGCAAGGGGTAGTGTCCTTAACTTCAAACAGCTAATATTTCATTCCTCTCCAACTGCCATTTCTTGAAGTTTTGGAATTGCCTATTTAAATCCATGGAGGAAAAATTAATTTTATTCTCTTTTATAGTCCCAACTTATTTTTAAGCCCTAGAAGTAGAAACATTTCTACCTATTAAAAGCAAGTACTTTTGAGTCCCAAATCTGCGACTTGATTTGTGCCAATTTGTTTAACCTCCTAGGTCTTCAGCTTTGTCATTTCTAGAATAGGATGGTAATAAAACCCTCTCTGAGGATTAAAGGTAAAAAGTTTAAGCTAGTCCTTGGTAATTAGTAAGTATTCAAAATGCATTGCCTACTATTATTATTGGTGCTGTTGCTGTCACTGTTATTAAACAACTTGTTCACAGTCTTTTTTTTTCACTTTGAATTCTTCTAGACTATTCTGAAAAATCAAATGTATCTTTAATGTGCAGTTTTTAAAATCACTGTTCTAGAGGTTTCGAAGAATAAGTTACAGGGTCTGAAGGCATTTCCAAAAATGTATTGAGAAGATATTATTGAATGTATTTCAGCCTCAGAGATGGATATTCCCAAAGGAAGTGATGCTGTGGAATATATTATAATAGAACAAATAATTACTTTGCTCTATAGACACGTCATAGCTTTTGTACAATTTCCTAGTTTCACTAACTTGTCAAATTCATCTTGAATATATATTCTGTTTGTGATATGTTCTAGATCTCTCATGAGATTCCAAGTTAGGTAAATCTACAGAATGATTTTAATATAATTCATTCATGGTTAGGACTTCAGGTATATGGTAATATCTCATAAGCAGAAGTTTTAGAAATCAATTCATTGCTAGTTTGAAGAATGAGATTAATTCTTCAGAAGACTTCAGAGTGAATGAAGCTCTGGAGCTGAGAGATATGGAAAATTACCTCCTTAGCTGGTTTTTAGGGAGTGGCTCCTATGTGTTCTGTGCTAGGTTAATGTGGAAGATCTTAAATATTTTCTCAAAGTTAGACTTCGAAAGTATCCAGCATACCTGCCCTCAGAGTTTAGGGTGAATAGGGGCAAGACAGCCAGCCTTGCCCAAGATAAGATTTAAATTCTACAGAGGGATGAATTTGACTCACTAATTCTTTGCGAAACCCAAAAGGTTTTTTTCAGAAACTTTTGGAGGAATCTGTGTCTTCTAGTGACATTGGTGCTTCATGTAATGCTTGTCTTTAAATATGAATTATTTCACTGTAGACTGAAAATTGCAGGTTTGATGTATTTAAGTGGTCCATCAGTTCCTACACCTGGGGTTTGCACTGACCATTTTCTGCATAAGAGCTCGGTTTTAAAAGCCACACATTTCCCTAAAACACTGGTTTGAAAACTATATAACAAAGTTAATTTTCAAACATAACTTCCTTAGTGGGAAGCTGATGAAATGTAAAGGATCATATTTGAGTTTTATTTTTAAAATTTCATTTAAAACATCTTGGTCTAGAATTCTTGAGGGCATTTAAAAGTGTTATTTAATATATGAATCATTTATTCTAAATCTGTACTTTTCAGAAGTACAGAGTTACAATTATTTCAGATATTACACTTCTGCATGATGAGATTATATGTAATAATGTTATTTAATGAAATAGTCTGTGGATCAACTAGATAATGGTTTAAGAATAGATAAATATCTTGAGTGAAGAAAACTCAATTTTGAGGTTGATTTGGATCTGATTAATAATTTTAAAGGGAGTGATATTCCTGGGGATCTTGATGAGCTGTGGTCATAGCTAAAACCTTTTGATCCAAAATCAGTGATCTAAAGTGATTCTCAGGTTGGGTCAGTTTTGATAAATAGTTGCCTTGAGGCAGAAAGTTGCACTAATCATTTCTCCTGAATCCACCCAATGACCTGGAATTTAACCCGAAGCCATAGCCATAAATCCTAAACTTCAGAGAAGAGCCAGCTTACTCATGTCAGTGAAAGGGTTTTGGAAATGTAATCTGTCTGAGAGTTAATAGATGGGGACAGATAATAGATAAAAAATATTGAATTTAGCCTTTTGTAAAGGTTGTGGTTTGAATAGTGCTACAGAAGGTGGGACACAATTTGGGTCAGTTAAGAAGCTAAGGGTAGTTATTGTTGAAGTTGCTGAGTTGCTTACCTGCTTTACTGAGAAACCTTTGGAGACAAGAGTCAATTCTACCAGAACCTGGGATTTTTGTTTAGAAAACCCCACTTAATACCCTTGTTTCTGCAGGCTAGAGAACTGAGAACAATATTTCTTAAACTTAATATGTAGAATAACTTTGATATTCCAGAACTCTAATTAGCAGCCTTTGGTTAGTGGCTGGGGTTGGGGACAATGGAAGGTATTGAGACAGAAAGAATACCACATATGATTCACATGCTTTGCTCTGAGATCTTCTTAAGTCACAGAGGAGGGTATGTAAATGTATCTGTCTTTCAAGATTGCCTAGAATTCTTGACTGGACATTCAAAAGAAGATTCTAACTGTTCATAGAAATAGAAGCTTGATAAAATGAAAAATTTTAAAGCAGCCAAGACTTTAAAGCCAGGAAGAGAGAGATCTAGAAAGAGCAGGATTCCGTATCTTTCTATGAGACTGTGCTTTTTAAAAAAATTTATTTAGCTGCCATATGAAGTTCTCCAGACGATAGTAGTGCCTTGCCCAATACACAGCTGACTAGGCCTGCTGCTGCTCTTGTTGGCCTCCTAAGTAAGGGAAATGACTTTGGACACCTTCCACCTCCCTCAGCCTTCCATAAACCTTGGATGGTATCAGTACATATGGCAAGAAAAAAAAAAAAATTTTCTCACCCCATTCCCCAGAAGTTTGCTCACCACCTGTATATGGACAGAAGTCCATCATACTGGAAGTTGCTGATACCATAACAACAAACTTGCACCACTAAAAAATAAACAAAAACAAAACAAAACAAATGACTACACAAGCAAACACAGAAACCCACTTTTTGGGTAGACACCAACTAAATGTTACAGTAAAGACAGCCCTCAAACTCCTCCACTGAATACACTTAAGCTTAATATTTGTCAGACTTCCTTAAAAGATGGGAATTTATTTTGTATACTTTTTAAGGGAGGAAACTGAAGTTTAAAAAGACACAATCCTCCTGATTCTGAGCTCACAGGGCAGGACTAGGTTTAGGACCCAGTTACCTTATTTTCAGCATTCATTTTAATTCATGAAGTTATTACTTGTGCATTACCTACTTCAAAAATGAATTTGATATAGACTGCGAATCAGGTTCTCTTTCAAAATAGATCTAACTTCTCTGGGGAAAAGATGGACCTCTAAGGGAAGGGCAAAGTAAGGTGAAGAGTTTTAGTTGACAATGGAACAAAGTCTGGATTTGTTTAGGCACAGACTGGAATTGGACTCAGTTATCCTGTTATTAAAACTTCACGTCTACAGGTACACAGTTAATCAAAGAATTGAGACTGGGAATATTTGCATCAAAATGGTTACAGCTGTGACCAATCATTCACTCATTTACCCATGGATGATAATCAAGTTCCTATGTCAAGCACTTTGACTGACACCGACTATACTTCTATGTACAGAGCATTCATGATCTGTGCCTCAGTGGAAAAAAGATAGAGACAGGTGTTAACACATACATTGTGGTAAGAGCTGTGTTATATATGGCAGCCAATTTTTAATTTATCTTACATCTAGAACTTATTCGAGGCTATACAGTAGAGGAAATAACTTATTTCTAAGAAGTGGCTTTTTCTAAGATCACTTTTACAAAGAGAAATCGCTTCTTAAACATGAATTTCCCGCCTGTGATATTCTTCATAGCAAAGCTGCAGCATTGCCTCAGAACTGGTTTAATGATCTTGCTCACAAAGTAAATAAAACACAATGGTGTCTCTATGTGCAGAATTTAGGTGTTGTAATGCATCTGTCTAGAAGCTAATTAAAATGCATATTGTCCTGACATTTCAATTAGAAGTAAATAGACTTGGTTGTCTAGCACAAAAATTCAGTTGCTTTATTGTTACTGTTATTATTTGCAGATAAGTCAAATTACCATTAAAACTCCATTGTAATGACAATATACTAATATGTACTAATGCAGTAGGTTGGCATAGGGATTGACTAGTTAACTGTTACAGAATATTGTTAATCTAAAGTAATGTGATACATTTTTCCTGATTCTGTATCGCTTTTAAGATGTAAGAGGATTTAAACAAATCCTTTTGTCTCAACATTTCTAGAGATTAAATGTTATGGAAAAGACTTTAAAAAGATGAAATGATTTTATAATGCTTTAAAAAGAAGGTTACAATACCCTTAATGCATTATATACCATAAACTGGAAACACTGTAAATTTTTAGGCGTGCATCTACTTTATAATTTCAAAAGCCAAATGTATATACTTAAATATTTATAAAGAATGGTTCACATGCATGCTTATAAATTACAGAAAAATTTTAAAACACGTTAAGAACTGGAAAACTGTGAAGTTTCTTTCCTTGACTTTGTTAATTTTTGAAAATCAGATTAAAAAAAAATCCCTTCTGCCTATATATTGTTTAGAGACACTACTGCTTGAAAGCAAGAACCTATAATAAAAGCAACACCAATAGCTTTCCAGGCTCTAATCCTGTGTTCTCGCTAAAGATATCTTTTGGGGCAGTCATCACATTAACCATCCTAGCTTACATTTAATGATCTTCCATTACATTTTGGAAAATAGACTTTGTGTTTTTCTCTCTCTTTTCCTCTTTCTCTCTCTCTTTTTCTTTTTCCTTCCCTACTCTCTCCTTACTCTTTCTGGTACTTTGCCAGAGCTGTCTGCTTCTTTCCTTGAGTCCAGTAATTAAAGGTAATTTTTTAGAAGATGGTTTTAATTATCTAAAGCCAGTGGAATGTTTAACTGCCTCTTGCTATTGGTGAACTTGTTTACATTGGGATTTCAGATGAATTCACATTACATGCAACCAGATGTTATCTACTATGGTAGCTTTTAAAAAAAAAAAAAAACAAAAATTGCATGAGGGAGGGCCTTTACTGCCATGTTTATAGGTCAACTGCCCTCAAATTCATAGAAGTATGCCCCTTTGGGTAAACTTTTAATTGCAACCAGTGAACATTCAACTATGGGAATGTGTGTTCTGTGTGCAATAAATAAGAGCTTCTTATCATGTCTTTATAAAATGTAATATTGATCAGAAAAACTGGTCTCACAAAAACATTTTGTCAGCTATCAGTTAGAGATGATAAAATTATAAACTGAAAATTCATTCATGTTCATATTGGACCTTCACAGATTTACTGTCATGCTGCCCAGATAATAGAAAATAAATGTTGTGATATAACAGCAACAAAAAACATCTGAAGCAATTAAAGACCCATGAAACAACAACTGAATGCTCTGATTTCCTTAACTGACAGTTTAAGTGAAGGTTTAGTAAGATATATTATTTATACAGGTCAAATTTTAAAATCTGAGAAAAAAATCTGAATACAGATTTTAACTTAGAAAGCAGATCAATTAGTGTGGCCTTAATCTTTATGAAAGAAATATTTGCTTTATTTAAGCGATCCAGAATATACTTAAGAAGTTAAAAAACAAGTCAGCTTTCAATGTGATTAAAATATGATTTAACTTTTAAAGTTTAATTACATGTGAATTTTCGGAACATTAAACTTCTCTTGCTGAATCTTCACGAAGGCATCAGGTATGATTGTCTTCACTATAGGTGAAGGACACTATCCAAGAGTTGTTTTAGGAGCTAAGAGAAAACCCACATACATATACCCATAGAAATATATACATAAATATATACATGCACTTATATGTATACATACAGATATTATTTATATATATACATATATACATACTCATACATAGAATATTCCTTTTTCTTAGCACTTAGATATACAGTACTTATCATACTTCCGGAACACAGTTGTCACTTAAATCAATAAAAAAACAAGTTAAAATTTCCAGAACCTTTCACAAGTAGAGGAAGGACGTCTGACAGAAATTGTGGCATCTGAGGATTGTAGCCACCATCAAAATCATGGTCAAGGAGCAAAGAGTGAGTTAGGAGAGGAAATAAATTCTTGACCTCTCTTCCCATTACCTGTTCTACCAGGGCCTCTTGTTACACTCACCTGACTGAAGGCCACATGGCAAGGATGCCACTTGAAATAGGAGGTAGGGATCAGCCTCTCCCCAGGCAAAAGAAAGGCAAAAAAAGTAGAAATGGATATGGAGAAATAGAGAAAAAACAACCCACTGGCACTTTTCATTGGCTCTACCCAGGGCTGTTTTCATAATTTGAACTTGGTGAAAAATGCCATTGAGAGTTATTTTACCTCTGCTGCAGATCATAATTTTTCTATGCAGTGGATCTTAGCACTTGTTATCCCAGCACTTGTTCTTTGTGGTTAAGACTTGGTTGTTCATTTTTTTTTTGAATGAGAATTCTAATTATGAACCAAATATTTAATGAATATATAGACTGTGTCATAATTACTTTATTTCTTTTCAATAAATACTGTATATATGGCCTCTTAATAGCCAACTATACACACAAAACACATCAGTTATTAGTTGCAGAATAAGTTGAGAGATACATCTATAAAACATTAGCTATCATTTTTGTTTGGGTTTTACCCATCCTATAGATTCATATTAACAATTGAAACTTTTTGAAATTAAAATTATTGATGTAACATTGGTTAATAACATCATACAGGTTTCAAATGTACAATTCAATAATATATCATCTTTATATTGCATTGTGTGTTCACCACCTAAAAGTAAATTTTTTCATCACCAATATATGACCCCCTTTACTCCAATCTACCTCCTTCCTCCCCTTCCCTCTTGTAACCACTAATCTACTGTCTGTGTCCATGAGTCTCTGTTTGTCATGTTTGTTTGTTGCTTTCAGTTTTATATTCCACATATAAATGAAGCTATAGGGTTCTCAACTTTTTATGTCTGATTTATTTCACTTATCATGATAATCTCAAGATCCATCCATGTTGTCACAAATGACAGTATTTCATCTTTTTTTTTATGTCTGAGTAATAGTCCGTTGTATATATGTACCGGATTTTCTTTATCCAATTGTCTATTAAAGGACATTTCGGTTGTTTCCATGTCCTGGCCACTGTGAATAATGCTCCTATGAACATCTGGGTGCACATATCTTTGTTGATAAATGTTTTCAAGTTTTGGGGGAGTAAATACCCAGAAGTAGGGTTGCTGGGTGACGTGATAATTTTATTCTTAATTTTTGGAGGAACTCTATACTGTTTTCCTTAGTAGCTGTACCAATTTGCATTCCCACCAGCACTGTATGAGGGTTCCTTTTCCTTCACCTCTCCAACACTTGTTATTGCTTGACCTGTTGATGCTAGCTAGCTATGCTAACAGATGTGAGATGGTATTTTCTTGTGGTTCTCATTTGTATTTCTGTAATAGCTAGTAAAGTTGAGCATCTTTTCATATGTCTGTTGGCCATTTGTATGTCTTCTTATAAAAAGTATCTGTTTAGGTCCTCTTCCCATTTTTTAATTGGATTTTTTAAATTGTTGGGTTGTATGAATTCTATATTTATTTTGAATATTAGACCCTTATTGGAGGCATTGTTTGCAAATATCTTCTCCCATTCAGATAGTTGCATCTTTGTCTTGTTGATGATTTCTTTTGCTTCGCAGAAACATTTTAGTTTGATATAGTCTCATCCATTTATTTTTTCTTTTACTCCTCTTTCCTTTGAAGTCAAATTCATAAAAACCTCTCTAAATCCAAGGTCCATGAGCTTAGAACCTATGTTTTCTTCTATGAATTTTATTGTTTTAGATCTTATATTCAGGTTTTTGATCCATTCTGAGTTAATTTTGGTGTATGATGATAGACAACAGTCTAGTTTCGTTCTTTTGCTGATGGCGTTTCAATTTTCCCAGCACCATTTACTAAAGAGGCTTTCTTTTCTCCATTTTTTTTTTTTTGGTCAAAAATTATTTGTCCATATAAATAGGAGTTTACTTCTGGACTCTAAATTCTGTTCCACTGGTCTGTGTGTCTATTTTGCTGCCAGTGCCATGCTGTTTTGATTACTGTAGCTTTGTAGTATAATTCAAAGTCTGGCAGAGTGATACCTCTGGCCTGTTCCTTTTTCTCGGGTTGCCTTTGCTATTTGGAGTCTTTGTGCTTCCATGCAAATCTGATGATTTTCTGTTCTATTTCTTTAAAAAATGCTGTTGGGATTTTTATGGGGATTGCATTTAATCTGTATAATGCTGTGGGTAATAAGGTCTTGTTAACTGTTAATTCTTCTAATCCAAGAACATGACATATCTTTCTATTTCTTGTGTCTTCTTCAATTTATTTTAATAATGTCAGATAGTTTTCAGTGTATAAGTCCTTCACATGCTGTGTTAAGTTTGTTCCTATTCTTTTGGTTGCAATTGCAAATGGAATTATTTTTTTCATTTTTTTTTTTTTTGAAAATTCATTTGTAGAGTATAGGAATGCTATGGATTTTTGTACATTGATTTTAGTATCCTGAAACTTTACTGTATTTGTTTATTGTTTTTATTGTTTTTTAGTGGAGTCTTTAAAGTTTTTTATATAGAGAATCATGTCATCTGAAAAAAGTGACAATTTGACTTCCTCATTCTTTATTTGGATGCCTTTTATTTTTTTTCTTTTGCCCGATTGCGCTAGCTAGGACTTCCAACACTGTATTAAATAATGGTGGTAAGAGCAAATAGCCTTGTCTTGTTCCTGACCTTAGAGGGAAGGTTTTTAGTTTTTCACCATTAAGTATGAGTGAGGTTAGCCAAGAATTTGTCATATATGGCCTTTATTACGAACAACTGGAACTTGAAGAGAGATTAGTTATTTGATAAGATATAAGAGGAATTAATGTTTTAAAAGACAATTGCACAGAAAATAAAGAAAAGATAATTAAAAAATATGTTGAGTCTAAAATAATGATATAAATCTCATTAAATTTCAAAGGGTTAAATTCATATAGATGTAATGCTTTAAAAAATTCATATAGTTTATTCTCTAACAATGGAAGTAAGATAGATATTAATAACAAAATGTTAAAAAGGTATATCTAGATGGTTAGAAATGAAGGAATCACCAAGTAACCCATGAAATTAAAATTTCAGAATAGACATTAGAAATATTTTGAAATGAATGATAATGAAATGTTACATATCAAAACCTGTGAGAGATACAGCTAACAAAATGCTTACAAGGAAATTTATATAACCTTAAAGACATATGTTAGAAAGTAAAAAAAGCTGACAATCAATGATATAAATGTTTAGCTCATAAAGGTAATAACAGAGATAATAGAATAAATTGAAAATAAGTACATGATAGAGAATATCAAAACAGGCAAAAACTGTTTTTTTTAAATAATAATTTTGATAAATTCTAACAGAGTTCATGAAGAGAGAGCAAGAGAGTACAATTTACCAATATAAGCAAACATTACTAATCTTACAAAATATTTTTCTTTTTCAATTACAGTTTACATTCAATATTACTTTGTATTAATTTAAGGTATATAGTAAAGCAGTTAGACATTTCTATAACTTACAAAGTAATCCCCCTATTAGTTTAGAGTCCACTTGGCACTATACATACCTATTACAATATTATTAACCATATTCTGTATGCTGTACTTTATATCTCCATGATTATTTCATATTTACCAATTTGTAATTTTTAATTCCTTTAACTTTCCACCCATCCCCCTTTCATTTGTCAACCATCAGTTTGTTCCCATATCTGTTTCTGTTTTATTTGTTCATTTATTTTTTTTTTAGTTTTCACATAAAAGTAGGATCATATGGTATTTGTCTTTCTTTGTCTGACCTATTTTACTTAGCAAAATACCCTCTAGGTCCATCCATGTTGTAAAAGTTCATTCTTTTTTATGAGTGAGTAATATTCCATTGTATATCTGTATCACATTTTTTATTCAGTTGTCTATTGATGAGCACTTATGTTGCTTTCATATCCTGACTATTATAAATAACACTATTAAACATAGGGGCACATATATCTTTTCAAATTAGTATTTTGGATTTCTTGGGATAAATACACAGAAGTGGAATTCCTGGAAAATAGGTAGTTCTATTTTTAATTTTTTTGAGGAACCTCCATAGTGTTTTCTATAGTGGATCTACCTCTTTGCAATCCTTCCAACACTACATGAGGGGTCCATTTACTTCATATCCTTACCAATACTTGTTGGTTTTTGATTTATTGATGATAGCCGTTCTGACAGGTGTGAAGTTATAGCTCTTTGTGGTTTTAATTTTCATTTCTATGATGATTAGTGACATTGACCATCTTTTCATATGTCTATCATCCATTAATATGTCCTCTCTGGAGAAATGTCTATTTAGGTCCTCTGCCCATTTTTTAATTGGATTGTTTGATTTTTGGTGTTGAGTTACATGAATTATTTATAAACTTTGGATATTAAGCCCTTATCGAAGCTATCATTGGTCAATATCTTCTACCATTCAGTAGGTTGTCTTTTCATTTTGTCTCCTCACTTTGGGCTTTGTTTGCTGTTCTTTTTCTAGTTCCTTTAAGGTTATATTGTTTATTTGAGATTTTTGTTTGTTTGTTTCTTGAGGTAGGCCTACATTGCTATGAATTTCCCTCTTAGGACTGCTTTCACTATGTCCTATAGATTTGGGGTCATTCTGTTTTCATTTTGAATTTTCTAAATGTAGCTTTTGATTTCTTTCTTAATCTCATTGTTAAGTGAACATGTTATTTATTGTTTAGTGGCATGTTATTTAGCCTCCAAGTGTTTGTGTGCTCTTCATTTTTTTTTTGTTATTGATTTCTAGTTTTATATCATATGGTTAGATAATATGCTTAATATGATTTCAATTTTCTTTTGTTTTGTGATATAACATGTGGTCTATCTTAGAAAATGTTTTATGTGCACTTGAAAAGAATGTATATATTGCTGTTTTGGGTGAAATACTCTAAAAATATCAATTCAATCTACCTGCTCTAGTGTGTCTTTTAAGGATCCTATTTCCTTGTTAATTTTCTGTCTGGAAGGGTCTGTCCATTTATTACTATCACTCTCTCCCTTTACGTCCATTAATATTTACTTTATATATTTAGGTGTTCCTAAGCATAAACATTTATAAAGATTATATCCTTTTGTTAGAATAATCTCTTTATCATTATGGAATGTCCTTCTTTTCCTTTTTTATTAGCCTTCATTTTAAAATCTATTTCATCTGATATAATTATGTTACCCAAACATTTTTTTAAATTTCCATTTGCATGAAATATCTTTCTTTATTCCTTTACTGAATCTGCGTGTGTCTTTCAATCTTCAGTAGGTTTCTTATATAGTTTATATATGGGTCTTGTTTTCTTATCCATTCAACCACCCTATGTCTTTTAATTATAGTATTTAATTCATTTACACTTTAAGTGATTACTGATAGGTACATAGTAATTGTCCATTTTGTTATTCATATTTAAATTTATTTTTTAAAAATTTCCCCTCCTTTTTAAAGAAGTCACTTTAACCTTTTTTGTAATCCTGATTTGGTCATGATGACCTTAGTTTGTTTTTTGTTGTTGTTATTTTTTTTTTTCCCCAATCTGAGAATCTCTTAATCTGTCCCTTGATTTAAATGATAGCCTTGCTGGGTAGAATAATCTTGGTTGTAGGTCCTTTCTTTTCATCACTTTGAATATTTTGTGCTAATCTCTTCTGGCCTGCAAAATTTCTGTTGAGAAATCAGCTGACAGTCTTATGGGAATTCCTTTGAAGGGAACTAACTGCATTTCTCTTGCTGCCTTTAAGATTTTTATCTTTGTCTTTAACTTTTCATGTATTTATCATGATGTGTCTTGGTGTGGTCCTGTGTAGGTTCACCTTGTTTGAGACTCTGCACTTCCTGGACTTGTATGTTCATTTCCTTTTCCAGGTTAAGGAAGTTTTCTGTCATTATTTCTTCAAATAGTTCTCAATCCCTTTCTCTCTCTTTACTTCTTCTGGTAGCTCTATGATGCGAATGTTGTTATGCTTCATGTCTCAGATGCCTCTTCAAGTATCCTTATGCTTTTATTTTTTAATTATTTTTCTTGCTTCTTGACAGACTGTGCAAAATTTTTTAACAATAAAAGGATATTACGAATAGCTTTATGCTGATGTATTTGGACATTTTTAAAAAGTTTACAAATTTCTTTCATCTAATTTAATGAAAATCATGAAAATTTTAAAGAAATTTAAATTACAGTTTAAAACCTTCCCACAAAGAAAATGTCTACATATCTTTACAAGAGAAAATTTTCAATCATTCAAGGAATTCATTTTTTTTTTTATAAAATATTCCAAAGAATGGAATGGGAAAGAAAAGAGAATAATTCCAAGCTCATTTTATGAGGTAAGTATAACTTCAATGACAAAACCTGACAAAAACTTTATATGAAACTTAAATTACAGATCAATCTTTCTTTTTAACAAAAGTCCTAAATGAAATGTTATTATATTTAAAAATAAAGATATGATCATATATTAAAATGTTGTTGGGATTATTCTTAGAATAATTTTTATAAATTATTTATTCACAGATAAATTTGCATAATTTTCAACATTAACAACTTAAATATAAAAGTATAATTACCTCAAAAGATTCAGAAAAAATTTTTAAATAAAATTTAGCTATCATTTATGATAAAATTCTCAACAAAGTAGAAATGGAAGAGCACTTCTTTAATCTGTTAAAGTATTTACTGAAAACCAAAAATTATCATATTTAATGGTATAATTTTGAGAGTTTTTTTTCTAAATCAGGAATGAGTCAAGGATTTTTTTTATAACCACATCTATTATGTTACCTGTCCTACTCAAGAAATAGGGAAGAAAAATAATTCCAATTGTATAAAATTAGAAAAGAAATAAAAATTATTATTAATGAATAACATGCTTATGTTTTAGAAAATCTTTAAGAATATTTACATGAAATATTAGAATTCACACATGAATTTTGCAATGTTTCTGAAGTCAACCTATAGAAATTAATAGTATTTGTATATACCATCAATGAAAATGTAGAAACTGAAATGTTAAAATGATTGTGTCTTTGCAGATGATATGATTTTATATATTGAACACTCTAAATGTCCACCAGAAAACCCTGTTAGACCTAATAAACAAATTCAGTTAAGTGTCAAGTTATAAAATTAACATAAAAAATCAGTTGTGCTTCTATACACTAACAATGAACTATCTGAAAAAGAAATTAAAAGTGTCATTTACAATAGCATT
This sequence comes from Cynopterus sphinx, assembly GCA_030015415.1. Taxonomy (NCBI): domain Eukaryota; kingdom Metazoa; phylum Chordata; class Mammalia; order Chiroptera; family Pteropodidae; genus Cynopterus; species Cynopterus sphinx. The sequence goes on along the minus strand of CM057389.1, from coordinate 64,375,280 downwards.
GAAAATACTAAAATATTTAGGAATTCATTGAACCAAGGAGATGAAAGATCTATACACTGGAAACTATAAGACAATGATGAAAGAAATTGAAGACATGAACAGATGGAAAGATATCTCATGATCTTGGATTGGAAAAATTATATTGTTCAATATTCATATTACTCAAAGTGATTTAAAGATTCTTCAAAATTTCAATGGAATTTTTCACAGAAGTAGAAAAAAGAACCTTAAAATTTGCATGGAATTACAAAAGATCCTAATAGTCAAAGTAATTTTGAAAAAGAACTAATTTAGAGAGACATGACACTTCCTAATTTTAAACTATATTACAAAGCTGAAGTAATCAAAACAGTCTGATACTGGAATGAAAACACACATATAGACTAGAGGAACAGAGAACCAAAAAAATATACCTGCACATATATAGTTAATTAAATTTTGACAGACATTCCAAAATACACAACAGGGCTAGGATAGTCTCTTCAATAAATGGTATTGGGAAACTGGATATTCACATGCAGCAGAGTGAATTGGACACTTAGCTTATGCCATACACAAAAATCAACTTGATATAGATACAAGACTTAAATGTAAGAGCTGAAACCATAAATTCCTAGAAAAAAACACAGAAAAAACTCCTTAACGTTGGTTCTAGCAATGATTTTATTTGGATATGGCACAAAAAGGAAACACTAAGGGCAGCAAAAAGAAAAATAAACAGTGGGGCTACATCCAACTAAGGAAAAGAAACCATCAACAAAATGAAAAGGCAACCTATGGAATGAGAAAAAACTGTTTGCAAACCATATATCTGATAAGGAGTTGATATCCAAAATACATAAAGAACTCATACAATTTAGTCACAAATGAAACAAAATAAAAAATAAAACAAAACAAAACAAACTCAAACAAATAAACTGATGATAAATGAACAAAGGACCTGAGTAGATATTTTTTTCAAAGAAGACACATATAATGCTCAACTGATAGATATATGAAAGAGTGCTTAGTATCACTAAACATCAGGGAAATGCAAATCAAAATCACAATTAAATATTACCTCATAGCTGTTAGGATGACTGTTATCAAAAATTAAGAATTGAGTATTGGTGAGAGTATGGAGGAAAGGGGATCCTGGTACACTGTTGGTGGGGATGTTAATCATTAAATCTAGTATGGAGATCCTCAAAAAAAAAAAAAAAAGACATAGTTCAGCAATACCACTGCTGGGTATCTATTTAAAGGAGAGCAGTGTTTTGAAGAAATAGTTCTACTCCCATGTCCACTGCAGCATTATTTACAACAATCTAAGTATCCAACAATGGATAAATGAATAAATAAATTGTGATATGCATATTTATATTTATATCTGTCTGTTTGCCAGCCTGCCTACCTACCTACCATCTACCTATTTACTTAATAGAATATTGTTCAGCCATAAAATGAAAATTCTACCATTTGCAACAACATGAAAAACCTGGAAAAAATTATGCTAAGTGCATAAACCAGACAGAAAGATAAATACTGAATGATCTCACTTATATGTGGAATCTAGAAAAGGCAAGCTCATAGTCACGGAGAGTAGAATGATGGTTGCCAGGAATGGGTATGGGAGAAATTGGGAGATGTTAGTCAAAGGGTACGAACTTGTAAGTTCTGGGATGTAATGTACAGCATGGTGACTTAAGTTGACAGTACTGTATTGTATACTTGAAATTTGCTAAAGTAGATCTTAAGTGTTCTCAAACATACATACAAATGATAAGTATGTGAGGTGATATGTTAATTTAATTGATTGTGTTAATTATTTTACAATGTATATGTACATAAAATCACCATGCAATTTTTATATGTCAAGGAATAAAGTTTAAAAATAGGCAAAAATTAGTCATCAAAATAAAAACATACATATTTTTTGAATATATGATTTTGTCTCCAGAAAAATATTAATTTTTTAGGAATAAATCTAGCACAATATTTGTAAAACTGCTACAGAGAAAATGTGAAACATAGCTGAGATAAATAAAATGACATAAATTAATTGAGAGATATGCCATGTTCAATGGTCAAAAGACAGAAAATAAAGGTATTTTCTTCAACCTGATCTTTAGATTAAGTGCAATAAGTAAAAATAATTAGCAACGAACTCTGTGTGTGTGTGTGTGTGTGTGTGTGTGTGTGTGTGTGAGTGAGTGTGTGTGTGTGGTAGCAGGCTGATTCTAAAAGTGATGTAGAAATGTAGAGACCAAGATTTTGCAAAGGCAGTCTTGAAGATAAACAAATTTGATAGATTTGTACCCCCAATATTATGATCTAATATAAAGGATTGTGACTGGGCATAAATGAGACTTCTGTAGTTATGGTGGTGTTCTAAAACTTGATTTAGGGGGTATACACATTTCAGTATTATTTTCTCGGTGTACATTTTGCCATACAATGTAAGATTTGTCTGTGCTGTTAAATATGTGTTATATGCCAATGAATAACATATTAAAATTAACATAGGTTTACAAGGAATACAGAAATTATTTATGCTTTTCTACATGCTTGTGATAGTTTATTAATTAAAAAAATAATTCATAAAGTATATTCAATTTCGGTTGTATTTTAATTACAAATTTGTGTATGGCAAAAAACATTCCATACTTTGCCTGCACTGTACCATACTATGATTTTCCTTTCCTCAGACCTTAGCAAAAATGATTGTAGAGTGAGAAGACATGAAAAGTTCATAAATGCTATACAATACAAACTTCTTTATACCTATGATCTGAAGAATAATGGTGGTGTTCTAGACAGACAGAGTTAGATTGATAGCAGGTAAAAAGTCTCAACAGCAGTAGAAAATGGGTGTTTGGGAAAGAGAAGGACCCAGTATACTCTGAGTACAAGAGCTGTCAGTGAGTAAATGTTCATTTGACAAACTACCGGATCACCTCTAAAAGTGCTTTTGTCCAAGGGCAGTTCATTCAACACTCAATTACTCAGGGACTGAGTATCTAGCCCTTCAGTTTCTCCATTTTAAAAGCCACTCGTCTGAGGGATAAGAGAAGAGTAGCACAGCATTCTGCTCTGTCATATTTGTTGTCTAGAGATGTCCACGTTTCCTCTAAAATGTTTAAGGTCAAATGGTCAATTCCAGGATCAAACTCTAGATGTTTAAATATCTTTTAAACTGTATTTTTAAAAAGACTATTAGTATTGTCAGTTTGTCATTGGCTTACAGTGTAATACAGCATGATATTTCTATTTTCAATTTTATTAAATTAATTCGAAAACAAAAGTTTAAAATTCCATAATTTAAGATTTTTAGTGGGATTTATTTTTTGAGGAGTGATGATAGTGTCTAGGAGGTATTACCTTATTGGTTGGTTTTCATGTTATTCTAATTAATGACCATATCATTATCAACCTGTGTTTATTCATGTCCTGGTGCACACACAGCTTTATATTAGACACAGCATGAGAAAAAGTAGCTAGGTTTAATGTGGGTCCAAACTCATAGATGCCTACAGAGACCAAGGATATAACCTAAATGAGCAAAGTGGTCATGATGTAAGAAAAACAACCAAGTGTGTGTTATTATAAATGGAACCTGATTAATTTGGAGTGGCATTAAACTGGAACCTTCTAAATGGGAGAGCTCCACTCAGCACCAGCTGATTATAGCCATGCAGAGATTTGGGCCCACTGCTGCTGTCAAATCTCGATTTTTCAAAAGAAACCTAAAATATCTCACCCTTAAGAAAATACATCCAATTTCAAAACCAATACAGTTTGAAACTAATACTTTATTGCTATCACCATGGGCCAAAGAAAATGCTTCTAAGGGCTCTTTTTGGTGTGAATCTTATCCTTCCAATGTAGTCAGGGAAATAGGACACACACAGTTTATATAAAAGGACATGAAACAACATTAAATATTACATGCATTCATTTCTTTACTCACTCATACAATAGTACTTATTAAGAATTTTGTAGGCCCCAGGCCCTGGATGAGTTATGAGGGTTACAAAGATGAGCAAACATGTTTTCTATTGTCAAGAAGTCCCTGCTCTGGAAGAAGAAACAAATCATTAGATTTGTTATTACACAAATCTAATAGTAAAAGAGACACTTAGAATTGTAGAATTTTAGAGGGTGGAGGCTTTGCTGACATTTTTCTCAAGGCCACAGGAAACAATTGGGAAATAATATGACTCTTTCTATATTGTATAAATATGTCCCATCTATCTGGGCTATATTTTAACCGAGTCAAAAAAAGAAAAACAAGCCGTGAAACTACCTCACAGTCAACTTCTTAAAAAAGTACTGCTGTGGAAGTGTACTACTGACGGAAGATATCTCATTAACTAATAGTTTCAACATCCTTTTTAAAGGCATCTTTAATTACTCTAATTAAGAAGTTATTTCTTCTAAATGAGTATACTATCAGCTGGCTAGCTATCTATTTACACACACACACACATGCCTGTGTGCACACATATGCACATAGTATTTTATCACTTTTGCCACTACAGACAATCTTACTTTAGCTGCAAGTTAAATAACAGCAACAGCTACTCTTTTTTCCACCTGCAGGTTGTTGTGCAGCCACAAAGAAGGCACATAAGTGAATGAACTCTTCAATTATAGAGCAGTTTGGTTGTGATAAAAATGGAAACTCCAGGCTCTAGGAATTTTGAGAGGGTCACTCTTCGAATTATTTACTCTTAATTGTGTTTTATTCACCAAAAAGGCAGTAAATGTCCTAATGCTCCATTTCACTGAATATCTTTATAAGCATTCACTCGGGCTTGTAAACTGTATACTTGGAGTAGGGATTTGCTTCCTGCATATTCACAAAATTTCCCTTCAGGCTGTTTCCCCCCAAATTACAATATTGTGAGCAGTTAAGGAGAAAATTAGAGATTACTTTTTGAAAGTTATTTTGTCTTTCTGGATGGGAGAACAATGTATTCATTTGTGATAAAAATCTAGATATGAATGATATAATGAAGTGTTGGTTTAACTAATGAGATGGAAAGCTCTAAAGATCTCTTAGCTGTTTTGCTAAATAAAATAGCTACTTTCAAACTTAAAAACAATTGTTGAAAAGTTTCTGTCAAAAGTAAACACTTGGGTATCAGATGATGGGTGTTAACTGACAGAATAGAAGGGACAGGAATTTCCTATTACTGTGGCTGGCTTTAAGGAATACAATTTTTAGTGTGTCTTTCATCATTGTAATAATATGATAATGATTAGATTCACCTGCAGAAGCCCAAGGCGTGTGTTTGTTTCTTGAGAACTTCCAAATGTCTTGTGTACAGACTTGTTTGAGTGGGAGTTTGTGAATTTAAGAACAGTAAACTCCAGCTTATCTCACATGGCCAAAGGTATGGTATGTTCTACTTACCTGAATATTCTTGTTGTTGGAGAGCTATTGCACATACCATACGTTTTAATTTTCAAAGAGTGTAAACTTTGTTTAGCATTAAAGCTATACTCACATGGCCTTTAGCTTCTTTTGATGCAATAGTGGAAGTTTTTCTCCTTTCTCCCCTATGCTGTGATTTTTGCCTCTTATTATTTGATAAGAATAAATAATTCAGAATCATACAATTGTCATAACCTTTTTTAGTGAAGAGACCTTGTATAACATATCTAGCCTAAATTATTCATTTATATAAACACTATAGTTGCATTTATTCAGTGTTCTATTGTTATTCTGTGCCCTTTACATGACAAAACTTATCCCCATTTCTTATTAAAAAAACACAAACAAATAATTACAAGATGGGTTCAGTAGAAGCTTTGGAAAGTATCACTCTCTAACAAAGTCAAAAAGTAGGATCAGGATAGCAGTTATGAGTATATTGTTTGCATGAAACGAAAATGTTAGATATTGAAGACATTCCCACTCCCAAACTGAAGAGGTCTGATGGAAATAAAATCTACTTGGTAAATGTGTGCAGGGTGAGGCAAATCCAGTGAAATATTTTAATTATTATTCCTATTAAACTATTTATAATTTATTTTATACATTACTTATAAAATATAAATTATCAAACAGGAATATTAAATTATTACACTTTTTATAAAGAGCATCTTAGGACTGTGTATTTGTTTCCTAGAGATGTTGCAACAATGTGCTACAAGCTTAGAAAAACAGAATGTTATTGCCTCACGTCTGAAAGCAAGGTGTTACTAGGGCCATGCTCCCTCTGAAACTAATAGGGGGATCCTTCCTTGCCTCTTCCTAGGGCTTGATGCAATTGTTGGTATTCCTTAACTTGTAGATGCCTCACTTCAGTACTCCACCTTACATGACATTTTCCTGTGTGGGTCTGTGTCATATCCAAATTTCTCCTTTTGATAAGGACACTGTCATATTGGATTAGGACCCAACATAATGACCTCATTTTAACTACATTTGTAAAGACCCTATCTCTAAAAATGATTGCATTCTGAGGTGTTAGGAGTTAGAATTTCAATATATCTTTTTTTTTTTTTTTTGAAACAGTGTTACTTGGTATTTCTCTAGTGAGGAAGACAGGTATGTGTGCAGATAACTATATCATTAGGCAGAAATAATTAAGTACTAATGGTTCTTTGTTGCTAAAAAGAAGGACCACTTCTCTGCTTATATAATTGGGGAATTCTACATAAACCATAAGGAATAACACTTAGTAGAAATGTACCTGAAGTGGGTGGATAATATGATTGGAACCGGTTTATCTAGTATTTATTTATTTACTATACTGTGCTCATTATCATCCTATTAAAGTAGCTGTATCATAGCCCACTTAGTTTAAAGGTGTTTATGTCACTTTATGTTGTGGTTGGATGGATTTTTTCCCCTTTCATTTCTCCTCTTCTGTTTTGTGGAGGAGTTGGAAAGCTTAAGAGCAAAAGTCAGACTGCCAGAAAATGTAGCAGTTATGTGTAATTGGCTGTTTCCACTCAGGGTAACGGAAAACCTGTGGGGTTCAGCAGGGTGGACTTTGATGAAACAATGATTGTATATGAGGCAGCTGGATCCTTGCTGCAAGTGCTGCTCACACAGCTCCAGAAGTAGAGGAGGTGCTGTATCTCAGGAAAAAGCCAGCAATTATACCCCGCTCCGCTATATCCTGGTCCATTCATTATGGGTGTCAACTCAGGTCACTGGGGACAGCCTAGGTTAGGCTGATCTTGGGTCTCCAGATGCTCTGCCAAGACAACAAATTTAAAAATATGCCCCTTAATTTGATCTTTCCCCAAAGAAGCTTAAAACATATAGGATTCTTGGCAAACTCTGACATCATGACATTATATAAAATTTATAAAAACCTTCTAAAGATTGCTGTGGGATTACAGAAGTTCCTCAGGTGGCTTCTGGCCCCTCTGATCAACTTTGCACACAAATGAGGGGGTAGGAAAAGGAAAACCGTCATCACTCTAGGTGTGTGTCTTCTCATACTTGCTGTTCTGAACTCAGATGAGGGAGGTCTAATTACAGGAATTATTAATTATTCCCCCAGAGTTCTATAGAAAGTCCTTCCTAGCAAAACTGTAACATGAGACTAAATATCCCTCTTAGGTTTTTATTACAGTCAAGCCACATTTTCCCCCTGATTTTAGGAAACAAATATCCTGAGATGGAAGATAAACTAAACTCCTTCCCACTTTAAATTTTTTTCTAGAATGTTTTTCCACCGTTTGAGCCACAGGGGTTTATCCCCACTCTCTCTATTTTTCTTACATTGAATGAATTGTTTCAACTTAGTTATGGGTTGTTTCCTGAAAATTCATCTCCTGACTTCTAACCAAATTTCAATTTAGAAGCAAATACTTTTATTCTTTCTTCTTTCCCTAGTATATAAAGTGTCTAGTTCCAGTGTTATTGGCAAGATTATGTTTCCTTGGTTGTTTTAACCTCAGCTTTATAAAAATGGCTCACATGATGCTTTTATGCCAAGATTAGAGAGTTCAAACATTTATAAATCCCAAAACAACATGTTCCTCTATGGAAATTCACCAATTGTCATGATGATAGCCAGAAACGGCAAGGGCAAAAGTAAAAAGAAGAAAAAAATGTTTTTGGAGTGTGAATTTTGTGAGACTTGCTCATCTTTGCTACTTAAAGTAGGACCTTATTACAGAAAATCAGCACCAGCCAAAAAAGTGTAGGGCACCATGTTATGCATTCATTCTAAGACCTTGCTTAAAATCTCAGCTAAGCCACCTTGATCTCTTCCTCTATAGCAGCAGCTCACAGCAGGAGAAAGCACCTAATTTCATATTATCCTTTATTTAAAAAGTGAATTATAATCTCAAGTCAGTATAGCCCTAACAGGCACTCCTAAAACAAGCGTACAAGGCGAGTCATTTAATTTTATGCAGGCAGATGACAACAAATGACTTGAACAGTGATTAGCATTAAGCCCTCTCATTGGCTATACAAGATTTGGGAACAGACCATTCCTTCTACTTATTCTTTGTTTGGATGTTTCTTAAAACCATGTTTGTTTTTTTTTTTTCTCCCTATTAGTTTAAGATATATTCATTAATTTACTTTTATCTTCTCATTGCTTTTATTTATATTTTTTAGCTTAACACAAAGAAAGCAAAAATATGTATAATAATAATGAATGATAATAAAATAGGCTTGGAAGTGAATTAGCCTACAGTGTTGTTTTTTTTAAAATAGGCATCCGTGAATCTGCAGGAGTATCTGCCAATGTCTTGCTTATATCGGGAGCTCCCAGAAAAGTTCACATCTAACAGCAAATGAGTTGAAATGCCTGTTTTACATTTGTTTCTCTTATGTGTTTTCTCTGAAGTTACTGCATGAACCTGGCTTCAGTTTACTTATTTTGGAGTTTCATCCTCAAAGCGTGCTGTAGACTACAACTACCGCATATAAATCTAGAAAGAAGCAATACCATTTGGTGCAAGTGACAGTTAGTTCCTTGTCTGGCAGACAGATTCAAAATGGATTAATGCCAAGCCAAGCTATTTCACTTGCACTCTCAAGGAGAATGACAGAACAGTGTGAATGCTTGTCCACAGACCTCCTGACTTCTCTGCCACCTTTGCATTGACTCCACTTTCTGATAGGAGACAGTGTGTCATTTGGGGGTCAGTGGTTTACCATCTAGGGAAGTCCTGCAGTGGAGTGGTTTTCCTACATGGTAGGAGAAAGGGAGAAAGAGGCTGAAGGAGGGAGAAAGGAGGGGTGGGGGAGAGAGAGAAGAGGGGGAGAGAGAGAGAGAGAGAGAGATTCTCCTTCACTAAATGCCAACTATGCCTTTTTAATTAGTATTTGCAGAGCCATAATAATCTTTCCTATATCAATAGGTAGACTCTACCTCTATTATCAACAGTGTGTATTGTATGCTCATACTTGTGAGGCTCGGTAATGGGCATTGAACACAGGGATCTTTGTTTCCCCAAGTTCTTGCTATTTTCCCTGGCCATGGCCTTATCAAAGCACTTGGGGAGGTGTGGAAATAATCTGCAAAGAAAGTGCAGACATTATTTTTCATTGAATCAGTACTTGAGCCATCACCTATCTCATGACTTAGTTCTTTACAGAAGTTTTCTTTGGTAACATCAACTGGAGTTTCTTTTGAAAATCCATCTCTCTTCGTTGTCAGGCATGTGGTCTGTGTTGATTGACCATTCTCAGCTGCAGGAGAAAGCCTTAATGTGTTTAAGCTTATTATTATTTTCCATCACATTAGACATAGTGTTTGGCTCAGTGTTGGTTATGTTTTTAACAAGGGAATCTCAGGGCTTTTTGTGGCTTGCCTGGTCTCTACCTCAGGTTATGAATGAATAAGTGAAGAGGCCTGTATGCTGTTGGCAGTCATTTTATGACCCAAAGAATACCAACAATAGCATAAGGGGAATAAAGTAGGAGGTAGAGAGAGGAGATGGAAAGAAATAGTCTTTTTGGTTATTAACTGGAGTCCATCCTACCTCTGTGTATTTCAGTTATGTGAGTAATAAATTCCTCTTCTTATTTAAGTCAGTTTGAACTGGGTTTTTCTTACTTCCTACCCAAATGAATCCCACAGATCCACAACAAATTGATTAAATTTCAAAAATGGTTTGTAATTTTTAATTGGGAAGTGGGAATTAAGCAAACAAACCATCACGATGACAGACCATCTTGAATAGTGAAAGTTTGCCACTAATAATGATAAAAAAAATAATGATAATGCAAGGCCACTGAAGTTCTGTGTTGAATCAGTCTGACTTCTCCCTTTCTCTAAACTGAAGAATGATAGTCTATATTATGGCTGTTTGTTTTCATTTAAAGAGTATCTGTGAGTAAGTGAACATCTATGCTCGAAGCTACAGTAAACAGCTCATTCAAGCAAATTACCTAGAACAAAGAAAACACCTCTGACATAATTGGGGGGCCAACATGAAAATGATAGGTTGCTCAGGAAGCCACAGAGCCCCTGTGTGAATGGCCCAGTAGTTCTAACAGCATTTGGAGCTGCTAGAAAGGAGAAAACCTTTTTAATTTCATATAGCCAGTGCTGAAGTCTTTTTACCCCATTGATTTTTCATTTTCTTTCTGAATAGGAGAGAAGAGTTCTGTCATATTGAGCTTGTCAGTATTGGGCCCTGCCAGGCGTGGAGAACATAAAAGCCACCACCTGCCTCGCCTCCGCTCTCCCCACCCCTTCTCCCTGTCTCTAGTTGTCTGCACAGCTGCTGCAGCAGCCCATTGTTCCACCCCAGAGCTGCCTTAGGGGCTCAGCCATTCTAGTCTCTCCAGCACAATTACAGTTTGAATGATCCTCCTGGGTGGGTTTCCTCTGCACCTTGGCCATGACCTCTTTCAAGGCTGTCGCCTGCAAATCCCAGCAGACATAGCTTACATGCCTGCCATGTACTTGGGCTTAGGAGGAGCACACATAGCACCCCAGAGAGGGAGATGTGTTTGAACAAAAAAGGCAGAAAGGTATTTATAATAATGTTTGAGGGACATGAATTGCTTTATTAGCTTCTCGTTCACCTTCCTCTCAGAGTAGAGCCCCCTTTTCTACTGAGAATATGTCACTCAGCCCTGGCCAGTGAGAGAATTGCGTCCTTCCCTGACAACTGTGATTGGGTCAGAAATAGGCACATGTCTTACTTGGTCAGCCAGAGCCCCTGAGATTCATTCCAGACTTATTTTTGAGGAATGGGGGAGTTGGTGCTCTCTTGCATAAGGATTCAAATCTAGAACATACAGAGGCTTGAAGCTGCTGGCATCTCTGTCAAAAATCATGGCTACAATAATACTGCCTAACGAAATGTACCAAAAATTGCTGGATTAAAACAACCAACATTTATTTCTCAAATGGGTTGGCTGTGCCTTGGCTGGGCTTCAGACTCTGCCTTTCGGGTCAGGTTCAAATCTGCCCATAGTGTTTCTCAGCCTCCTTGGACCAGCAGCTATTGAATGATAGTCTAGTGAATGATAGATGCTCACAAGGCAAGTCTAGCAATGCAAGAACTTTTCCAGCTTTTGCTAGTGTCATGTCCAGTAATATGTCATTAGCCAGAACAATTCTCAGAACTAAGCCCAAAGTCAAAGGAGCAGAAAGTACACATCAAACACCACAAAGCCATGCAAGGGCACAGCTATATTATTCTATTAGAAAAAGGACTGAAAAAATTCAGAGTAGTGATCTATGCTACCAGATTATCTTACTAACATGTGGAACATGGAAACAGTCAATATACACAGTGGGAAATAAGAGCTGAAGGATGGAGCGATGTGGAGGCCTAATGATGTGGTTTGAGTTCTGGATCCAACTATATCTGAATAAGCTTTACTTCTGGACCTTTAGTCATGTGATTCCTTTTAGTTTAAGGCAGTTTGGATTGGTTTTCTGTCACAAAAAAATAAAAATCATAGAGAAGGGTAATTGGAGATAAGACTAAAAGAATAGTTTGGGGCTAGTGTATCCTTACTTGTTGGGTGTGGTGGATGCTGTGATGAGCAACTCAGATTGCTTTTTAGGAATAAAAGAATTATACCTCCAGCTGCTGCGAGTGAGACTCTCAGGCAGTCTGTAGCTGTCAGCCGCATTTGGGTATTGCTTCAGGTAAAGAACCATCTTGCTCAGTACCATGCCACCTATGATTGATTGAAGTGGGGTATAAAGGCCTTACTTTTTTTTTTTTTTAACCTCAACTCAGGGCAGATCTGAAAGGCCAACCCATCTTCAGAGTTCCTGAGACTTCCCTGGAGGCTGCATTGCAGCTCTCTCTGCTCAATCCTGCTTTAGTTCCTTCTCTTCTGTAGATGTGGATCCCCAAGAGTTCTCTCTAATAAAGCTCCCGCATGCTAATCTGCTTTCAGAGAAGCCCAATTTATAGCACCGAGCTAAACAGTTTGTATTTTTCCTAGAGGTGTAACAGTGATGGAAGTAAAGAAGCATCCCTCTAAGCAGAGGCATGACAGCAACCTGCAGCAAGACTTAAGATGATGACATGAATTCTACAACCCTTTTTCTCTTAGTCAGAATTCAAGTGCAAATGAAAACGTTGGCCATGCCCCTCTTTGAAGCCACACAGCACTCAGTGTGCTGTTCAACTATTCAACAAATTGACCAATGTTTCGATTGTATGTAGGTGCAACTTGCATGAGTACATCCAACACTTTATAATGGTGCTTGACATTAAGACTATCATCTAGTCTTTGTTTTCTCCCTGGTTGTCTGAAATGAGGCATCTTTTAAAGACAGTTAATGGTAGTTACCTTTATAAAGGCATAATTCTTATTACATTTAAACTTAAAATATCACAAGTGGCATTTCCTGTTCCATTTCAAATGTGGAGCAATACAAGAATGATCAGGAAATTAAAATATTGCCTTTAAAGCCCTGCTTTTATAAGGATGAGAAGGAAATTGCAGCACACTAGCATTTATCCAACTATCAATATTTTTTATAGTCTATAAAATATTTGCCAACATTTCCCCCATGTGACATCTATTATACACACTGATTAAAAACAAACATCATGTGTACTATATGTTGGAGATGCCTTTAATAACTTGATGCCAAAATAAGTGATCACCAGGGCTCAAAGTTAATAACAGGTTGAAAGGATGACCTTTTAAAAATCATGGCAGTGGCCTTCTATTAAACCTGTGGTTTCCATGCTGCTTTCTTTCCACCTCACTAAAATAATAATTAAATTCTAAACAGTCAATCCCCCAATTAAACAATTGTGTGTGGGAGTGTGTGTGCAACAATTATGCATTCATTCATGTTGCTTCTGAAGGATCATAAATATATTTGGCAAAATATATGTTTATGTTGTACAAAAATATCTTTAATGAGATTTTACATGCTCTGTTGTAATAATTTTGTTTCTTTTTGTCACTTTAAGAGAAAAACTAATTCCAATTTATTTTATTTTATTTAATTTTTTAATTTATTATTTTTTTTAATGGTGACATTAGTTAACAAAATCAAGTAAGTTTCAGGTGTACGATTTTACAATAAGGCATATATATATATATTGCATTGTGTGTTCACCTCCCATAGATTTCTTTGTCACCACATATTTGACCCCTTTTACCCCATCTACAGCCTCCCTTCTCCTTTCCCCTGCCTCTATAACCACTAGTCTTTTGTCCATGTCCATGTGTCTCTGTTTGTTCTGTTTGTTTATTGCTTTTAGGTTTATATCCCACATATAAGTGATATCATGTAGTTTTCAACTTTTTCTATTTGACTTATTTCACTTAGCATGATTACCTTGAGATCCATCTATGTTGTCACAAATGAAAGTATTTCATTTCTTCTCATGGCTGAGTAATATGACATTGCCAATTTATTTTAAAGTTCCAGTATATATGGAATGCTGAGGAAGTCTTTGAATCTTTTCAGAATAAATAAGGATGTCCCAAAAATCCTCGTGTAATTTCAAGCTTTAACAATTCTAGAAATATAAATGTTACAAACATAATTATATTATATAGATTTATAATGCAAATTACTTTTACATTAATTTGTTTTTATTTTACATTTAGTTTTTGAATTTTTAGTATCAATTTTTTTTTATTTTATTATTTTTGTTTGTTTCACTCAACATTGAGCTTCAAAGGAACTTAAACCAAAAATGTAAATTATGAATCACAAAACTATAGAAAAGTAAAATAAATATACTTAATTGAACTTTAAAACTATATTTTTTATGTTTGTATTTTATACTTCTAAAGTTATTAATGCATACAACTGTCCTGAGACTTTTTAATGTCTCAAAATCTAGTTTGCTAATTGTCTTTTTGTATTTTTTATATTCTAATTTTTTTGGTAGAACATGCATCAGAAAATTTTTCCAATAATTAAAAGAATGTGAATGTGATTTACTTGCTTGCTTATGCTTCACACACTCTACTTATGAAAGTTCATATATTTAGTAATACCTTGAATCCTTAATACTTGGATGAAAGTAAGTGGACTAAGATTGTCAAAGGGGACATGACACAATTGTTGAGTTCTAGGTGTATTCTCAAAAATTTTAAACAAAGATCTAAGAACTGATGTTCAAAGATCAAAGAACTGACATTCATTGAATCAGTTCTGTTCTGTTAATTAAAATGCCTGTAGGAGAACATGTGTTAGTAGCAAGAGGGCTATTTGAGCATAGAGCTTTTTTCGTGGGTATCCTTGAACAGACTCATATTGGGTTGAAGGGAGACAAGGTCATATACCAGACACAAAGGGCCTTAAGCACAAGGTTTGGAAAGTGGAAGCTCCTTGGAACCATATGCTATTTGGCAGAACACAAATCTCAACTCAGCATTTTCATTTTTCTGTTCCTGAAGACATGGATTCTGTGCTTTGTCCAATTTCTGAAGAAACCTCAGAAATTATGTCTTTTTTTTGTGCTTGCAAGAATTAAAGGTCACAAACTCTTGTTCCTGGAGAACAAGAATATTCACTGCTTGGGTATTAATAAAAATCTTTCTATATTGAATACTTCTTGAGGATATATAGGATATTCTAGCAGTCAAGAAAAAAAATAATGAAAATAAAATCACATGTTATTAAGAGTCCTGAAAATGAGAACTCTGATGCAGACTTAAATCATATTAACTGTTGTCAGAATGAGAAGGCATTTTATTTACAGATAAATGTTTGTGGAATACTTATTTTCTAGGCTCTGTTCTGTTAGGTTTTTTTTTTTTCCCTCCAAGCTATTTGTCATGTTTTAATTTTAGTGTTGTGATTATAAATGAGATTAAAGAGGCCCACAAACTTAAACTTAGCTAGTGACTGAACTCTGTAGCATTAGGGAGTGGGTGGAGAGAGGCAGGGTTGGTGAGTATCACTTCTCAGTTCAAGTTACCTTTTGGAGCCCTTTTTTTCTGCCACAAGTGTACTGGGCTTCAGACTGCTAACTTTCATTTCTTTTCTGAGATGCTACAATCTCTCCCTTGCTGGGTTTCCTGTCCTCCAAGTCCTGAGGCATCATGAGACTCGCTTTCCAGTTCTCCTCTCTCTCTCTCTCTCTCTCTCTCAGTCTCTCTCTCTCCCTACCACCAGCCCTCTCATATGGATAAAAGGAAAGAAGGAAGTGTAGGGAGAGATAGAGAAGGAAGAAAACTTAGTTACAACTACACAAAGTTATGAGGGTCTATTATGTATGATAAAAACTTTATACCATTAGGCATTGACATAACACCTTTTATAGAATTAAAACAAAACAAAACAAAAATTAAAAAACTGTGAAACATATTCCACTATATGACTGCTGACCAACTCAGGAAGCAAAGAGATGATAATGAACAAAAATAGATGGAAACTCATAGTTACCAAAGCAGGGCCAAGTTCAGATGATAGTACTTATGGTTTCTCCAGATTCTCTTTCTTAGTCAGTTATAGCTTTCCTTTTTTTTTTTTTTTTTTTTTTTAAGCACAAGGGCAGACTTCTTTAAATCTTTTCATTTGTTAGCACTCTAAATCAGGGGGTCCCCAACCCCCAACCAAAGATTGGTACCAGTCCACATAACAGGAAGTAAGCAGCAAAGTTTCATCTGTATTTGCAGCTGCTCCCCAGCACTAGCATCACCACCTCAGCTCCACCTCAGATCACTAGGCATTAGATTCTCATAGCAGCACCAGTCCTTGGTGCCAAAAAGATTGGGGACCGCTGTTCTAGATCATACTAGCTTTGTGTTCAAGAACATAAAGAAATCTATTAAAATAAAAACATGAGGGAGAGAGAAAGAAGCTTATTTATTTCTTTTTTAAAATTAGAATGTTCTAGAACAAAATCAGCAGACATTTTCTGTAAAGGGTCAGAGAATAAAAATTTTAGGCATTGTGGAATAAGAGGCAAAATTAGGGGTGTTATATAAGTACTTTTAGAGTAAGAGAAGAAAGCAAATTTCTATAACATTTTTATTGATGAAATTCAAAATATAATAATTAAGTACAAAATAAGAAGAAAGGTCATTCATTAATGAGAAGGATGGAATTATTTGGGGCTAGTAACCTTTTACTTAAATATAGGTCAAGGTTAGTGTTCCTTGTCATCAAACTAATTGCAAATATTCATTGATAAAAACCATGTAAGAACGGCTCAAGGGTCACACATAAACAGATGGCAGGCTGGAATTGACCTTCAGGCTGACCCTTGTTTTCAAATCCCATACGAATACTTATATTTCATGAAATCTAGGAGGAATTCACTGTTTTGTTCTCTCAATTCCCTAAGTCCTCACCTGAAAGGTCATCTTAAGGGAATGCTTATCAAAATTTTCATCTGGAATACATCTAGAGCAAATGAGTATAGATACATAGTTTGGGGGCGCTAAGAGAAAAGAGAATTAGGAAGCTATGGTCTAGTGACTACAACTATGAAATTCTTTAAGATCTATCTGAAAAAAAATGTGAAGTTTGAAAATTGCTTCATATTATAGTCATACCTGTTTCCTGCATCCCATGTCTTAAATAAAACCAAAGTTAAAAGAATACTCATCATTTTTATCCTATGTCCCTGTATAGGAGTCACTTAACTTGAAAGCTGGCAATTAGAGCATTGCCTCATTTCCCATGCAGCTTAATATTTACATTAGTCAAGGTAAACATTGCTGGCTGCTCTAACAAACTGTTCCAAAATTTCAGCATCTTCGTAAAGCAAATAGTTTATTTCTAGCTTATTTCACAGCTCTGTGCCGGTCACCGGGGGTAGACTTCATTCCAGTGATGATTCGGGAGTCCAGGTTTTTTCCACCATGTTGCTCCATTGTCTTGGAATCCTTTACTTTCTATCATTTGTAGAGAGAGAGTGAGATTGAGTAGAGGCCTTCCGAGGAAGATTTTAGAGGCCAGGCCTAGGTGTACATCCCTTTCACCCACATTTTTTTGTCCAGAATTCAGTCATATTGTCCTCATCTATATGAAGGCAGGTTTAGAACTGTAGCCTAGCCACATGCCTAGGGATAAAATATCATTATATTATTACTTCCTCTCTCAAACCAATTGGGCCTATACACAGGACTTTTCCAGGCTCTGCTGACTTTAGCCTCTACTATCTCTATAGTGAGCCTCATTAGCACAGAGTTGAGATTAAGCACATTTATATGCCTGTTGAAAGTTTATCACATTCCCCACTTAATGTCTTCATTAGACCATAAGCACCTAGGACAAATCCACTGCTACCCAACTATAAAAAGAACTCTTACAACTCATTAGCAAGAAAACAAACAACCCAATTAAAAAGTGGGTAAAGGTATGAATATACACTGACCAAAGAAAATATACAGATGGCAACAGGCATATGAAAAAGATGCTCACCATTACATTTCATTCATTATATATATATTATGCAAATTTAAAACAGCAATGTGATACCACTGTATACCTATTAAAACAGCTAAAATCCAAAACATTGACATCGCCAGATGCTGGCAATGATGTGGAATGACAGAAACTCTGATTTATTATTGCTAGGCTTGCAACATTGTACAGTCACTTTGGAAGACAGTTTGGGAGTTTCTTCCAATGCTAAACATAGATCTAGCAATCACATTCCTAAGTATTTACAGAAAAGTTAAAAACTCATGTTCATCCAAAACCTGGACACAGATGTTTATTTTAGCTTTATTTATGATTACCAAAATTGGAAGAAATGTTTTTTAATAGGTGAATAAATAAGAAAACTGGTACATCCACACAGTGAAATCTTATTCAGAGATATGAAAAAAATAAACTATTATGCTGTGAAAGACATGGAGAGACCTTAAATGCATTATTGCTAAGTGAAAGAATCCAGTCTGAAAAAGCTACACACTGTAAGATTCCAACTATATGACATTCTAGAGAAGAAAAACTATATCGATCAGAGGTTGTCAGGGATTAGATAGGGGAAGGGATAGATAGATGGAGGACAGGACATTTTTAGAGTAGCAAATTATTCTGTATGATACTATAATGGTGGATATATGCATTTGGCAAAACTCATAGAACTGTATAACACAAAGAGTGTATTCTAATGTAAACTATAGACTTTAGTTCATATTAATATATAAATGTTGGTTCATTAATTGTAGCAAATATACCATGCCAATACAATATGTTAATAATAAGAGAAACCAGGCAGGGGTAGGGTGAGAAGAGGGAGAATGGGAACTCTGCACTTCCTGCTTAATGTTTTTGTAACCTAAAAACTATCATAAAAAATAGTCTATTAATTAAAGATACCATATGCAAAGGCCCATAAGTCTGCTACTATATATGAAACAAAGTTAT
This sequence comes from Cynopterus sphinx, assembly GCA_030015415.1. Classification (NCBI taxonomy): domain Eukaryota; kingdom Metazoa; phylum Chordata; class Mammalia; order Chiroptera; family Pteropodidae; genus Cynopterus; species Cynopterus sphinx. The sequence continues at coordinate 64,356,537 of CM057389.1, read as the reverse complement.
CAGGAATAACTATTGCATGTTATGATCCATACTAAATTATTCCAGTAATATTTTGTGGTGTCTATTTTATCACTAAGTACTATTTTGAATATGGACATCCTTAGTAAGAATGAGGTCATCATTTAGTATATATTGCTGCATTGGTTTTATCTTTGTGTTACGCAATCATGAAAAACATTTTACTTAATAAACCTAAAATTGCAGAGTTTTTGTGAACATCGACTGTTTGAAATAGGATTCTATGCAATTTACGAATATTTCTTAAAATATATTCATTTGACAGTCTCATTCACACTTAATCTCTAAATCAGACATTTATAGCACAATTTCAGAGTATTCCTGTAGACAGTGGTGATATAAAAAAGACAAGACAACTCAGTTTCTCTATACTGACAAGAGTATAGCAATTATCTGGTCACTTTTCTAAGAACCTTGGAGGATGTGAACTGAATACATGTTCAGATCTGGCTCTCGTGACCTCATGTCCATATAGCATTTAGGAAACTGTTATTTGTTGAAGGTGGCACAGAGCATTAAGAAGGTAGCTCTAGAAGGAAAAGCTTTAGGCTGAAATCTCAAGAGATCCTCTGAACTGCTGCAATTAAAAATAAAAGTTCCTTCAAATAGTTTTGAGTCCTAAATGAGCATTTACATCTCTGGGTAACTGAGGAAGGCTTACTCAGGGTCATCATACACGGAGCCCCCCCATGAAGGAAGATTAGAGGCTATAATCCAGCTGCTACTCCTGGATTGTGGATGTGTCTACCCAGAGAGGCCACATTTGCTAATTACGTAAAAGCAGTGTAACACAAGACTAGCAGCACCCTTGTTGATCTCTTGAAGGAGCACCTGAGTGATCACATCTCATGATTTTTATTGGAGCGCCCATGCTAAACTTTCTAAACCATGGTTTCTTCACTGGGCAAGTGAAGATCCTTGCACTTCCACCTTCAAAGGCTATTGTGAGGGTGAACCAATGCTTTATCATATGAATGGTCAGTAAGTATAAGTCATTATCGGCACATCCTAGAATCCATGCAAAAATTACAGAGTATGTAAATTGCCTTTCACTGTGCCTGGCTCCTCAAAGGTCCTCAACGGTGGAGACTTTCTTTGCTCGTAAAATTTAATTAAATTTATCTCACTTACTTTACTTTGTTATGATTCAAATAACTATGTTTAGAACCAAAAGAAGTTCATTGAAGGTCCACCATATTCTAGATATTTAAATTTAGTATTATGGATTACTTAATTCTTAAAATTTATCTTTGAGGTTACTATATTAAATGCACCCTTTAGAGGGAAAAATTGAGAGGTTTTAAAACCATAAATCTTAACATGAAAGAGGAAGAGGAAAAAGTGGAGGAAGAGAATAACAGGAAGATGAAGTGGAAAGGCTAGAAAAAGAAGGGAATTATGTGTTCTTAGAACTATCTGTAAACCTAATTTAATTTGATTAGTTTGAGTATATGCCTAACTTATGAATTACTCGTTGGTTTGTCAAGCAGTGTTAACAAATGTATTAAACATTATAATTGAAAACATTTGTCAGAACGTATGGGAACATTTTCAATGATAGTCTGTATTACATTTTATATTTATATTAGACTTAAATTTTTTTTTAATGTTCAAAACTTCAGATTGTTTTCTAAACAAATGACAGATGTAGAATTAACTTCATGATTCTACATATAACCTGTGGTTTCCATATATTACAGCTGACACCAAAAATTCTTTCCATTATTTGACAGGATAACGGTAACAAAATATTAGACCAGTTTTAACAGGTTTAACACTGTAGGTATTTTGCTGAAAAACTATATGCAGTAATCAAGAGATTGTTTTTCCCCCAAGGAAAATGAGCCCCTGTTTAAGGCACCAACCTCCTCGTAAAGAGAATTTGTTGGGAGTTCTTATTTTTCTCCACAAGGACAGCATCTGGGTTTGAATTACTGTTCTCCATCAAAAGATTTCTCACCATTTGCTAAATGAAAAACATTCATCTTGAATGAGTGAAAACAATATCCTGACTTTGTAAGAGTGCCGAGTCCCTAATGCTGGGCTTTTTTTGTTTACACATTTGGGACCTTCAAGATAAATATGAAGTGAAAAGCATTTTTTTCCACAATAAGAGTATTATTTTAACAATAAAAAAATTTTCATACCAGTTCCTCTAAGAGAATTTGAGAGTTAAATTTTATAATTTTTTTGGAAGAACAGCTTAAAAATTGTTGATGGGAAAGAGAGATGTGAGGTACTTGAGTGTGTAAACTGTGTGTGAGGTAGCTATTATTGTCCTTCCTTAACTGATGAAGAAATTGAGACTCAGATTTTATATGTATGTGGATATGTATATATAAATATATATGCATGTGTGTTTGTATATAGGTATATATGCATAATTTGCATTGGGAAAAGGACTGACTATATTTACATTACAATGTTAAAACTTGTCTTCTGAATAATTGATATTTCAGGAGCATATTTATATATATTTATTAAACACATCTGTGTCTATTCTGTGTTTCTAGACCTATGTTAAGAAGATAACTTTTACAAACCTTTTTGTCAATAGAAATTAACTTAAGATGTTAACAAGGGTGCTTTTCTATGTTGTACCTTTGGTTAAGTTAGCCAAAGCTACCCTGTCATTCTGGTAGCGTGGTTTGGCAAGTAGAAATTCCCTTTGTGCAGATTTGAAGAAGGAACAGAAGGTGTTCCTTCCTTGGAGCTGGGCCGTAGTGGAGCTGGGCCATAGTGGTGGAGTACTGAACACAGTCAGGCACAAGATCTGGCCAGAAGGATGTGGGCTGCTTGCACCTTTTTGTCCACAGGCCATGCAATTTAGTATGGTGCCTATACTTACATGGGAGCTCACAAGTGACAGCTGAATCAGTGCTGTGTGTGTGTGTGTGTGTGTGTGTGTGTGTGTGAGAGAGAGAGAGAGAGAGAGAGAGAGAGAGAGAGAGAGAGAGGTGGTTGTGTGTTAAAGGCAGAAAGAACGGGCAGTTTCAACAGCTTCTAGACCCAGCTCTCATTAGGACCAGCCACTTAACGTAGATAAGTAGCTAGATGAAACACCTCTTGTGCACTTCTTTAAATCTTCCTGGCTCCAACCCTTATTTCTGCCACTGATGCATAGACTTTGGCCAGCTTCATGTGTCTACAACCTGATAGGCGTGGATCCCACATCTCACTTCTTACTCAGTGGGCTTCTCTAATCCATAACTGGGACCCCCAGAAATGACTCAGCACTCATGCATGCATAACACAGGGCAGACTAATTGAATAACAGAAAGAATTAATGCCTTTGGGGCAACTCTGACCAGTGGGACCAGGATTTGTTGGATAAATGCTCTCTCCCTTCCACTCCCTGGTGAACAGATCTGAGACACATTTCAGAAGACTCTTTAGAAGGCCCAAGGGACTGAGCATTAGTCACTCTTTGCAGTGGCCAACTCCAGAACACATCCTTGACCTGGTTTTCCCTCCTTCCCCATTTCACCATCTGTCACTTCCCAAATGAGCAACTGCAGGCATTCCTTTGACACTAACTTTTGTTGTAGGGTTTTGCAGGCTAGTCCAGGTGCTAGCAAGCAGCTTGCTACCATACATGCCCATTGTTGCCAGATTTGTGATTTTTCAGACAGAAAAGCCATAAATCCACAATTTCTGTATTATCTAATTTTTAAATATTGGTGACTTTTAGAAGCACTTAGCTGGACATATAAAATACATGCAAAGCAGAATTTTTTCCTGGTTGCCAGTTTGTGATCACTGGCTATTTGAATGGAAAACCCCATATGAGAAATGGATTGTTTCCTGGAATGAAAAGCATGTGTTCCTCCCATGAGATTAGCCAAACTTGGATGCATCACCACTAGGGCAGAGTTCATGGCTGTCCTTCCCAGCACTATCCTCACTGCCTCGTGCAGGTGCAGGACCATAGTAGGTTCCTAATAAGCATTGTGTTGAATGAACCAGTACAGGATGTCAGTATTATCAGTGTTTGGCTGGGATGTGCTATCTCTTTGTTTCAGAAGAGGCAGCTCTGCCGACCTCATCAGGGGCCTTGGCCATAACCTGAAGTATGGGCCAACAGGGCATGGAGCAAACTATTATTTACCTATGCCCTCACCAGCCTCAGGGTCTCTTGACACACTAGCCATTAGATCTATACTGTCATGTCTGATAATTCAAGTAACTCTAAATTGCTAAATTCTCTGTTCCAAAGATCTGTAAAGCAGGTTTTCTCAACCGCCACACTATGGACAATTTAGGCTGAATAATTCTTTAGCTTAGGAGGCAGTCCTGTATTGCAGAATGTTTAGTACATCCCTGGCATCTACATACTAGAAGCCAGTAGCACCCCCCCAACCAAAGCTGTGCCCAGATATTGCCAAATGACGCTCTGGAGTGGGAGGGCAAAATCTACCTCTCTTGCAACCCACTGAGAGGCACTGCTTATAGAGTAATGCACTGGTGAGAAGCAGGAAAGAAAAAACTTGGATCATGAGGATAAATTCAGTGTTGCAACCATCTATTGTCATATTTTTGCATGTTTATGTTTCTTTATTGTAGAGAATTGCCTCACAAGAGCCAACTTGGGTTAAAATTGTGCAATTTAAATACTATTACCTAGCTGACAAAAGGTTTGTAACTCCAAAGTTTCATTGGTGTAGACTAGTATTTCCTCAAAAAAAAAAAAATTCTTAAAAGAGATTTTAATCGATACACTGGAAAAACAAAAAATGTCCTTGGTCTTTTTCTTCTGAATGCACATTAAGATGATATTAAAGGTCTTTGAACATCAGAGTTAAAAAAAATTACCATTGTCAAAGGTTAAACAAAATTCTTTAAGGAGACAAGATTTTATTTTTTCTTACTGATATTCATTGAAACCTTTTTTGCTTTTCACAGGTTTGGATAGCTTGTGTACATTCCCTCAAAATATAAGAATTTCTAGTATTCTCTTATCGTAAATTCCCACATGAATTTAGCATTATGTTACTGGAGCTATATTTAATTGGTACCTAAATATAATTTTACTTAAGGCTAATTTTGTTAGTTTATAAATAATGAAATATTTTTCTTGCTCTTACCTATTCAATGGCCATTAGACTTATGGGCATACTTAACTCATATGACTCTTAATCAATGGTTTATTGGCCTTCATTTCAACATCCTTCTGAGTATTTATTTATGTATTTATTTTATTATTATTTTTAAAATATGCCTAAGGATCTCTGCCAATTGCTGCATGAGCTTTAGAGATATCAGTAAAAGAAAATGATCGAGCACAGTTGCATGAGGCATTGCAAATATGTGGAAGGTGCCAATACACATGCAGAGCCAAGCTCATCAACCTGCCTTAGCACTCACTTTGGAGACAGCCTGGCCTAGATAGGTTGATATCTAAGTGGAAAGCAGGCTCAGAGTAAAGCACAGCCTGGAGAGCCAGTGAGAATGTTCTCATGGAAGCTCATCTTTACATGATAATTATAATTTAATTAAAAATCACTGGTATTTTTTTCTATTTGTTTCCTCAGCAGAAAACGCAAATACCAGACTGTCTGGTTCAAAATTGAACACCTGGCAACTCTAATGATTTGGTGTGCATGGTGATTTATGTTGTTTGGCAGATTCAGAAATGCAGAGACAGTAGGGGTTGGGGTAGGGAGAGCCCAAATGATTCAGGAGAAAAAGACCTCTTCTCATTTTTATATTGTTAATTGGGTTAAAATATGTTTAGCGAGAAAATAAAGTATTTTCACCTATTATTCTATTTTATTCTATTTATTCTCTCCATCTTTTTTTCTTATTGTATTTCTACTTCTTGCCATAAATGCTAATTTCCATAGCTTTAACTCCACCATTTTATAGTCCCTGCTCCCTGTCAGATTTAATTTTGCTGTTCTTGACTTAGGGCTGTGTCCTGACTTTGAAAAGTAGCCACCATGGTTTCTTTGCTGGTATCTGTGGCCAGACTTCATTTGAATCATAGCTGTGGCACTTATCAGTTGTGTAGAAACGAAACAACCTCTTTTTGCCTTAATTTGCTCAGATTTAAAACAGTGGTGATTATAATACTCTCTTTTTAAAAAATTTTGGTGATGAGCATAAATAGGCCCACCTCTCATTCTTGTGGGTTCTAGTGCAAGAGTACCAAGAGAAGTAAATGTAAATATTTCAAAATTATTAATTACCCTAAGAAGCTGTTGAATTGTGTTCTGTCACCCACCTTGACAAATACACATTCAAAATCTAGATATTTGGTTTAAGTTTCGAATTCTCATCTTCTTTAGAGTTGGAAAATGATGGACCAGGTGGAACTGGCTCTTTTTTCTCAGCCTATCCACGTCTTTTCTCAAGCCCAGCTTTTTTCCACAGTATAAGGGCCTCCCAGACTGTGCGTGCACAGTCTCGTCCAAACACCAAAGCTATAGCTATATTTCCATCAAGAGGCGGGATGAAGCCACTTCTAAGGCCTAGACGTGTACACACTAAGGCATAAAGTACTCTAGGAGGAAAGACGTATGGAAGATATCTGGGAAGGCCCTGGAAATAGATTCAAAGCCATTTTGATAGGGAATTATGGGAACTCAGTAAATGGTCCTGGGGCTGAACCTGGGCAGGTGGCAGTCAGCCTGTGGGCAAATTAGCCCATCTGACCAGGATTCAGAGAATTGGGTTGCAGGGAGGCAAGAGGTCTCTGAAAGACTAAAATCCATATGTTTACCCGAGCTACCAGAATAACGGGCAGAGCCGCCAGCACTTACTAGATAGCTGGTCAGTTACTGTCCCTCTCTCTACCAGAAAGTACACATTTTAAAAATATATCTTCAGTAGCTACTGTGGAAAAGTTTGGTGATTCCTCAAAAAGTTAAATATAGAATTGCCTTATGATTGAGAAATTTCACTCCTGGGTATATACCCCAAAATAGTTGAAAACAGTGGCTACAGAACAACTTGTACACCCATGTTCATAGCAGTGTTATTTGCAACAGCTGAAAGTGGAAACAATTCAAATGTCCATCAACAGATGATTGGATGAAATATTGGATGAAATACAGTTGACTATCATTCAGTCTTAAATAGGAATTAAATTCTGACACATGATAAAATATGGATAAACCTTGAAGATACTAAATGAAATAAGCCAGACAGCAGAGGAAAAATATTGTATGATTCTACTTACATGCAATATCTAGACTAGGCAAATTCATAGAGGCAGAAAGTAAAATAGAAGATACCAGGGGTTGAGGGAAGAAGAGAATAGGGAATTATTGTTTAATTGGTACACAGTTTCATTTGGGGGTGATGAAAATGATTTGGAACTAGATCATGATGATGGTTGTACAACGATGTGAATGTACTTAATGCCACTGAATTTACACTTAAAATGGTTAAAATGATGAACTTATATTTTGTATGTATTTTGCCACAATAAAAAATTATGTCTTCACACACACAAAAAAAGTTTCTTAAAATGTATTTCCTCACAGAAAAGATAGGGGACGAAAATGCAGTGTGTTACTAGGCTCTTTTCCCTTAGTAAGCTCTCAACTGATCTGTACTTTTTCATTCCCTTCACTTTGGCTGAGCAAGATTGCATGATATGGAGAGGATGGAAAACTGGGGAAAAGTGTGATTTCAAAGAGTCCACTGTTCTGTTAACTGTTCCTCTTGCTCTTTGCCTGGGATTTACATCATGCATTTTATCTGCCTGTGACCCAGTTATTTGCTCTTTTTCTTCATACGCTTCAGGTAACATTGAAATAGGTTCTAATACAGAAACAGAAATGAGGTGGTCATCATGTGTAATGGGAGGGGGTTGGTTTGTGCTTCTGATAAAATAACTTGAGATAAGCAAACACATCCACTGTAACTCTCTGACTTGTGAAATCTGTAGCTTGAGAATCATTCATCATTTTTGTCTTCCTAGACACTAATGGAAATTAAAGTAAACAAACCTGTCTGCATTAAGAAGGGAAAATGTCCTCTATGGTGACAAGTTTCACACAAATTGTAATAGGAATAAAATATCCTCTGTGGTTTTAAACAGGTTATCCATTAAGGGCTCAGCAGACACAGGGGAGTATTGCAGTTAAAAGGTGGATAGGCTGTTGTTTAACCAACGTTTCATTAATGAATGAGAGTTCAAACGGCAAATGATAGTCTAACAACATCATTTTATATCTGTGAAGATTAAACAGGCTCATGTTTCTCTTGTTTGGAGGTTTGCAAACTAAATCTGGCACAAAATGTACAGGAAGATAAACTCAAGAGGAACGTAACCTGTCACAGAGATTGATGGGGCTAATTTTCACCCAATATTGTTTGAAAATGTAGATATTCATAAATAAACGATGCTGTGTTAGCCTTGCCAGACTTGGGAATTAAGAAGACATTATCACATTTTGCAGAAGCAATATAAAGCTCTGCTATCAAATTCGATGGTCGTAATTCTATATACTTTTCATAAGACCTCACAATGTACATGTGAATGCGAGTGGTATCATCTTTAGTAATGAGGTTTCTGAGGTGTTACAAGGTGAGGCAAATCATTCTCCATGCAGTGTTCCTGGAGATGTAGAATGCAAAATCAGCAGCATTGCATTTTGGAACACTAGGAATCCACCCCTATAACTTTTCTTTTCTCCCCTGCTCCCCTCAGTTTATACAGGGCTCTGAAGAGAGACTCAATCTATAGTTGATAAATTGCGGGGGGTAGATTTAAAGTATAAAATACCAGATTTGGAGGTGATTTATTAACAAAATTGATACGTTCTCTCAAATGTATGGGAATTGTGAAATTTTTTTTTTTTAATCAAAATCATCATTTGTTTTGTTTGTCCCTGTATATTTTGAGGTTTTGAAAAAAATGAATACACACATCCATAGGCATATAATTAATGGAAACAGGATTGTATTCCATCTCATATTTTATAAACTTTTTTTTACTTACCAGAAATTGGTAATACTTTTTTATGTTAACAAAATATTTTTACAATATATTTAGCAGTTGCAAAGAATGCTTTGCTATGCCTCTATTTAAATCATTGCCGGACACTGAGCAGGTCCTTTTGTTTATATAGGTAGCACTACAGAGACCCTCATGGTGGCTAGATTTTGTTGTGTATGCTTAATTGTTAAATTAAAGCAAATGCTTTGAAGTAGAATTGCTGGATTAAAGTGTCAATGAAATTTTATGTCTTTTGATGTGTAGTCACAATTAGGTAGCAGGAGCCAAGACGCTCATTTTTTTTACTCTTGTCTCCTTGCATATAGTCATAAAAAAATTAAATTGGTGTCAATTTGGCAAAAATGGCACCATGTTTGATTATTTGATTTTTAATTTCTCTGACAATTTGTGTGAAGTTAAACACCTTATCAAAGCTTATCTGACATTTATATATCTTTTCAAAAGCATTTGCCCATTCAAATTAGTATTTATATTTATTTAGTGATTCATGAGTCCTTTATTTGCTAAAGATATTAGCTAACTCTCACGTGTCTTGCAAACACTTTGCTGTCAGTGTTTTGTTAATGTAGTTTATGTTTTTTCCCCTTTGGTATGGAAATGACATTTTGTAGTTTAACTGATTTTTTCATGGTTTCTATTATCTGTAGTGCTATATATGCTGTGTAAGCCATCTCCTGACCCATTTTCGTCTGGTATGGTATCATTTTTTTTTTCTTTTTACATTTATGTCTTTGATCCTTCTTAAATTTATTTTGGTATGATGGGGAAATTTTTACTTTTTCCTCCAATTATTAGCAGATAAAATTCCATATATAGAGTGACAGACATAGAGATAAATATAAAGATATGGACATAGATATCAATAGATATATCAAGAAGTTCATATTATGATCCATTGGTCTATTGTTATTTCTGTAATACTATCAGTTGATTTAATTACCTGATTTTCCCAAAGAAACTTAGAACTTCTCCATGACGCCTCCCCCTCCTCTCCCAAAAATTCATTTGGAATTGAATTAAATTTATATATTGAAGAGAATTGACACCTTTCTAATAATGTTTTCCCCACATAGTAACATGGCTTTATCCATCCATTCAAATCATTTTTTAATGTGCAAATGCCCTTCCTATAAGTGTTTTCTCTATATGTATCCTGCACACCTTTAAAAATTTAGCCTTAGGAATTTTGTAATTTTATTGGCTTCTTAAATGTATTATTTTCTCATCATATAGGAAGATATTAATTTAAAAAATAGAATAGACATGAACTAATTTTTTAAAAATATAGAGTGTTTATAAATTTACAATCAAACTTTGCATACAAGAACTATCTTTATTTTCTTTAAATCAAATTTAGTCTCACCTCAAGGCTACCACCCACCCCTTCTCCATCCCTGTGAACTGTAAGGAAAATAAATAATTCCCAGCCCTTATTGAACTTTCTGTCTCTCCCTGACTTCGCTGAGGCACTTACTTTATACCTAGGAAATAAAGTATAACTCAATTCCATCAGAGAGGCTGCTGAGACTGCCTCTGTCAAACCCTATGGCCCCAGGAAGACATGGGCATTTGTGCTGCACTCATGCCAAAGGGGCCATGGGGCCTTTAACTATGCTGAGAGATCCTGTTCCAAGGCTTGATCCAATTTCAACCATTTTCTTACTTCCCTGGGGTCCTGCCAGAAAATTCTAAGGAATACGCAAACTTTTTCCCCTTCCTGGCCATGGGCAATTTGCACTGCCAATCTTGCTCCCCTTTTCTTCTTACCATAAAATTTTTTTAAGTTATCAGGCTTCAGTGAAAACAAAAACTAGATAGACCAACTATATACAGGCAACTTCTGCTTTCAGTGAAGCAACACCAAAGTCTGAGGCAAGGGGAATGGAGAATTAATTGTCCCTCTCTTCCTGTATATAGAGTAAATGAGTGAGAAATGGAGGGAAACTAAACCACAAATAAATACTTAATTTTTTTAACCAATGCGTATTAGTTTTATTTGTATTTATAATTAGGCAACTTACCCTTTTTTTATTAGTTCTAATAGAGGTATTTTCTTTTTCATTAGATCTTGTTTCTCAAAAATGATACCGGATATATTTCTTTCTTTCATATTAAAATATGATCTATCTTCTTGACTCAATTTTATATCTGGAAAAACTAGTAAATCTTGATTGATAATGCATTTATATAACCAGTAGATAACTGATGATTCCAATAGATTATGATAACCACCTACTTACTTCCCCTCTGTCTACTTCAGTGGTTCTCAAAATGTGTTTCTAATCAGCACCATCAGCATCACAGGGATTGCATTAGATATGCATATTATTGAGCTCCCCTCCAGACCTGTGGAATCAGAAACTCTAGGATGGGGCCTAGTAATCTGTACTTTAATAAATACTGATATACGTTGAGGTTTGAGTACCACTGCTTAATAACCAGGCCCGATTTACCTCATGAGCTCTGTGCCCACCGTAATTTAGAAATAAGGTTATCTCAAAAATATGCTAAAGTTCAGTCTTTAACTGCACACATGCACACACACAAATAATAACATTACTATTTTGTACCCACAGTTGTATTTTTAGAGAAACATATTATCAACAAGCGATTCCAGATTTGGCACTTAGACAAGTGAAATTAATTTAACACTAACTATACCAAAAGTGTGAACATCAAAAATCCAAAGCTTCTCTTCTTTTTTTGCTAATTATGAAGTTGAGTTTCCTGCTTATTTACATGTAGCTTGCCCTCAGAAACTTTATGATCTTTTGCTGTACTACAGTACTAGAAATAACATCTTTAGATTTTTTAATCCAAGTCAACTACTTTGGGAAATTAAATTAGTTTTAGGGGCTCAATCGCTTAAAAGGAATATGAGGGCAATGGATGATTTCATTGGATATTAGTGAAAGATGCTCAAAAGCCATACTTTGCTCAAATTATTTTCTTGAAAACTTGCTAGGGAAAAAAAAATGAATGTGGAAAATTAATGCGGAATTTTTCTATTTGCCATTTTTAAATGAAGTTGCTCATCCAGAGCAGATATCACTGTTTACACCCTTACCTGGACCTTTATAATTCCACTCTTTGGGATGACATTTAAGCTAAGACTGTCATATGTACATTGTAAAAAATGTGCTGGCCTTTTTGTCAGTGTGTTGGGGATAGAATCTAAACGAGGCAAACATTATAAAGAAAGGATTTCCCTTTTATAGTCACTTTCTCCTCCTGGATAGTATACTCTATCTTTATTTAACTTTGAATTTTAACTTTTTTTTTTCTTTTTTAGCCACAGTTGATCACAATCCTGGTTGCAAATTTTGGCCTTACCATGTATTATGAACATCATACAAACATCTGTTCATTAGTTTCTTCATCTACAAAATAGGAATGGTAATTTCTACTGCACAAAGGATTATCAAGAATGGTAAATAAGATATATAGGTAAAGTGCTTAGAATAATTGCCATCTAGTTAGTAATATCTTATTAGGACATAAGAAGTAACCTTATGTCTCCTCCCTTCAAACATTTAGTAATTCTTTGGTGTGATTGAAAGTAGAAATATTAAGATTTTAAATCACATTTATATTTATGAATAATTTTTACTTCATAACTAGTTTATGTATATGATTGACTTCTATTTTCAATCATTTCAAAAAAAGACTATGTATTAAAATTTTATTTATAAAAAAGGGAGTGAGATTTCTGGTGATAAATGAGGTTTAATCTACAACCTGGGGAGAGCTTCCAATTTATTCACCAATGAATTCTTTCCAAATGTTATTTGAGGTTAGCGGTACATTTCTCTTATCTTTTATTTCTGGTCTCTCATATTGTTTGTGGCCAAGAAAATTGTAAATTATAAGATAAACTTAGTAGGAGCTTCATGAATGTAACTGGCCAGAGACTACTTGTTCATATATGTGACACTACTATGCTTGAAGTTAAGAAGATATTTCACTTGTTATTTAAGGCCTATGTTTAATTTAGAGGAACCAGCACATACCTCATGAGTATATGCTCAAGCCTGGCCAGTATGGAAGCTAGATGATGGTTCCTAGTTGGCTGCTCTGAAGACATCTTTTTATGTATTTGGGTTGAGGAAGGCAAGAAATGTTCTATTGTTATCTTCTGTGAGTGAATCAGGTGATGTAAAGGCCAAGAAACATGATGATATGGAATAGAGCTTCATGTGATTTGGTAACAGAAATATGCAGTCAAAGAATGCCAAATATTAATTAATTAGATTAACAAAAAATTGAGGACCTAGGAAAGGCAAGCCAATTAAACCACAATGTCAGATTTCAGGGGAAGTAGGTTGTGGTGGGGGAGAAGGATGCAACAGAAAAATAAGCAGGAGCCACCTTATGGTTTGCTAAGGGTAAAAAAGAGGGCAGCACTGAGTGAGGTATTAACAGGAGAGTGAACGAATATTTACACCTGGGATCCCACATTAGGTTTTACTTCTATCATCATTGTTTTTTCCAAATCTAAGAGTAATGTTTTTCAAAATAATAATGTCATCATCCAAATGTAGTTGTAAAGTTCTGGATGCTCTCAAATTTTCTGGAGTGTTCAATGCCTGAAAGTCTTTGCTGGTCCTATTTAGTGGAACTTATTCTTCCAAGGTTTCTATAGGGATTTTCTTGGATGTGAAGCATGCCCATACTTTGGAGGGAGAACAAGTCAGTTTGCTGGGAACCATGCCAAAGTATGATACTCTCATCACTTATAAGTGCCCTAAAGCTGCCCTCCTCAACAGTACAGTTGGTTAGTCCCATTTCTTCTCTTTACTCCTCAAACTTAGCTTACATCATAGTGATGTTGTTTTAATCTGTCACCCTGTCACTGTTCCCTACCCTGTATCCTAAAGTTGTAGCCTTTAGCCAGGGGTTTTATAGGAGGACTGCATTTTTACTGGTGGGATTGTACTGGAGCAGATTATTGGAGTGACCAGTTAGGACAAAGGTGAAGGCATAACTGTAGGGGACCCTTATGTCAAATTTCACCCCCTTCCACCCTGCCATAGGTTGCTATTTCCTCTACCATTTCAGGTTGAGAACTCCCCATGTACAGTTTTCCTCTCTTTGTTTAAAACAGTGTTTCTTAGACCTCATCAGAGCATAGTCCAGCAAATGGCTTTATTTTCTGTATTACTCAGCAACCTCTTAGCTATGCTTCATGTTTTTTGGGCTGAACCGTACATTGTGGCTATTTGTCATATTTGTAATATATTTAAGTAACTCTGGAGTCTTGGCTTTTAACACTCTCATCTAATTATGAAGTTTAGGTCTTGAGCTGAACTATGTGTTTATGGCTATTACTGAGCTCCTTGGGTAGAGATCAAGTCTTCCAGAAGTATTAATGATTGACTGAAGTAGATGAAATTTTTTTTTCATTTTTTTTAGAACTCACTTTTGGGTGGAAATTCTTGCCATTTATCTAATTTGTTGATATGACTTGTTATATGCATTCTGAACATTATAATTAGTTTTTACATTTGAGCATTGTTATTGACTCAGTTCAGTAAATTATGTAGTTTTAAAAATTGAAACCCGATATTTGGGGAATCTCTATTTGAGAAAGAACAAACCAAGATTTCAAGCTTTCTTTAATTCTGTAATGCTATAGCCAGAAAGGACATGAACAAACTTTTATTTATGGTATAGTTCCTAGTCATTGGAGGGTAGTTCTCAGCCAGGATAATTTTCTCAGTAATATTAACATCTGCCTAATATTGAAAAAAATTCCAAATACTAATTTTTGGCCACATTTTCAACTTCTGACAAACACCTACCTCTAGACATTTTTAAGGACACCACTTCTAAACTTTGAATACACACACATACACACACACACATATTTATGCATATATATTTCAGATATATATATATGCACACATATATTTATTTCAGATATGTACCTTCTTGCCATTGATTATTTAATTTATTATTGCTTTGAGTTTTAATATTGAAATATTCTGTTTCATATTTAACGTGACAAAATGTTATCATTTGACATAGAGATCTTTTAGCCACATAGATTGAAACAGGACTTCAAAAGATAGAAAAATATGTGCTACTGATTTATATAGTATATGCCATGTAGGATCCCAGGAAACTGGAGAGCTTGAAGCAGTTCAGGGACAGGAGGATTGGTGTGAGGTTTTCAAAAAAGTTTGGAGACCCAAATCATGAGTAATACATATGTGGTTCCTGGGTTTGGACTCCACTCATGAAAGAAAAACAAAACAAAACAAAACAAAACAAGACAGAAAAAGAGAGAGAGAAAGTGTTTTGCTTCCTTGGGGTATAAATTACTCCATGACAAATAGAAAGTGAAATTCTGTAGGTTATTTTCATAACCTATTCTTCAGAGAATTTGCTGAGTGGTGAAAAGAGGAAAAATACAGAAGAAATGTATGAATTCCAAGTTTTTCAAGTTCCTAGCAAAGGCAGGAAAATGCCTAACCTCATTCTGTAAAAAGAAAATCTGAATTTGTTTGGAAGAATACCAAAAATGATAAGCTTTCTCATTAATAGAATACTCATTCATTTTCAGTGTGCTTCCACTAAAAGTGACCACATATAGCATCCTACAATAAAATGGGACCTTAGCATTCAGCTAGGGCCTGATCCCTGCCCCTCACTATTTATGACAAGAGTATTGGGGCCAAGCAGAGAAAAAGCAGCTTGTTCTAGCTGCCAAAGTGAATTATGACCACTGCAGGGCAGGGTCTGAATCATCTCAGTGTAATCATCTTTCACCCACAAACCCCTTCCCCAGGGTTATGAATGAACCAGGGAGATCCCTGTCATAGCACCTGAAATCCCATCATCAGAAGTTCAGCAAGGCCGTAGTTACTTAGAATAGAATCAGGTGATCCCAGCGATGAGTTCTTCTTACATCCCTCCAACAGAATGGTGTAACTGGTAGGCAAGGAGCCTAGATGATGTATTGCAAATTTAAAGCAACACCTTACTGAGAGAACTAAGGAATGTGAATAAGAGATGGCTAGTTTATTTTCCTACAGCTCGATTTTTTGAGGGGTCCTGATTCTGTGGACATATCAAATATTTAAGCTCACTTGTTTGCCATTTCTTTCCTCTTTCCTGTGTTCTAGCATCATTCCTGGAAGCTTGTATTGATTCAGGGCCTGGGTAGAAGAAGGACCTTCATTGGTACTAAGTCTACCTTGATGTGTTCTTTATTCCAGTCTTCATGGCCCCTTAGGTCTAGCAAATCTCTCTGATGCTTTGGCACTTTTCTTAAGGCACAGCAAACCTCTAAGGACTCCATATGCCTAGGACTAGGTCATATTCTGAATTTGGTCCACAGACACTTTTTATTTTATTATTTTATTTTTATTTTATTTTATTATTTTATTTTATTTTATTTATATTTTTTTTTTTTTGCTAAAATAGTTTTATCTTGTTTTTTGTTCTCAAATAATCTTGTTTTCTGATCTCTTAAAAAATTAAAAATGCCTTGACTTAGTGCCAGCATTCTTGCATTGGTATTCCCCTTGCAGCTGGCTGGTGCTTACCTGCCTCTTCCCCACCCCCCAATTTAGTTGGGATATATACTCTCTAGTTCTGCACAGTCCCCACCATTGCCTATTGTTTTGCACGTGGCTTCCCTCATCCACTTGAGTTTCTTGCACTTCACCTCAATGCTGCATGTTCACATTCTCTCTGTGAGGCTGGTCTCTTCCTGAGTAGCTCCTTTTGGATTATTGGCACAGGCCTCTCTATTCCTGGGCCTATAGATCTTTTTTAATCTATCACCTCTTTTCTCTTTCCCACAACCAGAGAGCATGGATAGTGGAGGGAGCTCTGTTTCCTTTACTTTACTTCACTTCTCTTAAACACTTTTCTGTATCTTAATATTAGCCAAGACATTTTGACTATGCTCAAAGTCTTAGTGCCCTAAGAGTATATAGTTTTAAAGTTCAAAACACAATAATAAAGATTGTTCCATATTTCTGTACTAACACACACACTTCCCCTGAGTCAGTGAGTGCATCTCTTCTGGATGTCTTCCATTTGCCCTCCAAAACCACTCTTCACCTTCTTCCTATTCCCTCTGCCCATGAAAGGTGGTTTATATAGACTGTCTCAATGGGCTTTTCTGACTTCTGGCTTCCTATTGGATTTGGTTGATGGACAGCATCACCAGGAAAGGAAGGGAGGGGAATAAAAGTGAGATGTTTATTTCTTGTTTCTGTTTCCACATTCTGGTAACTGCTCCTCCCCTCCATGCTTTTTGACCTGTGGATAGTGGCAGTGCCACCCTTACTAACCTGAGAGAACGGCACTGGCCTCAGTGGTTTTTAAACCCCTCTCACACCTTTGTAAATGTCTCTGTACTAATCATTTTCAAATTACTTATTTTGAAAGTACCATCAGTTTCCTGTCGGGACTCTAACAGATATAACATTCCATGCAGTTGTTTATCCACAGACATATTCAATAATATTTATGCATATTATAAGTTTCATCTAAAAATAAATCAGTGTTAAAATGCAGCATCTGAACCATGAGGCAGTGTAAGAATTTTCTACATAACTGAGCCATTTGTGGTTCAAAACAGTTGAGAATTACTGAATTGAAGCTGTTAAACTCTTGTATCACAACCTTTGAACACACAAGGGATCCCCAGTGCAGCGATTTTTAAGAGAACCTAACAATATTTAAACTGATACAGATCAAGAAAAAAAGGAGGTTAGAGTCTCCAACAACTAAAGAAGATATATCAATAACAAGTTTACCGTGGCTTTTTCCATGCCCTGGCTGTATATTAGCAGGAAACAGAAGACCTTAATCACAATACACAGTGCTACTCAGTTACATTTTTAATATTCCTTGAAACAGTGTCTGAGGTTAAGAACACAGTTTGGGAATCCCAAGCACCCAGTAAAACAGGGCACCTTTCTCACCTCTGTAAGAGTGCCCTGACCTTGTTTGCCTTTTTCTCCTCTTAAGTTCACTTAGCCATGGCAATGGGGCATGTTATTCATGCTAGTAGCCTTTGTAGAAAATGAGAAGTGAAGGATTTGCTGGCACATTTTTAATGCCTAGGGGAGAAATGGTGTTTACAGTCATTTCTACATAATGCTCAAAACACGTTAGGTTCAGTATGTCTTATGAAACTACAGTCATGTGCCGCATAGTGAAGTCAACAACAGACTACATACATGATGAAGGTTCCGTAAGATTAGAGCTGAAAAATTCCTGTAACTTGGTGACATTGTAGCCATATTAACACTGTAGCTCAATGATACCAGCAAGCATTACTGGTATGTTTGCGGTGATGAAGGTATAAATCTACTGTACTTCCAGTCATATAAAAATATGTACAGTATAATTATGTAGAGTGCATAATACCTGAAATAACAATAAATGACTGATACTAGTTTATGTATTTACTACATTGTTATTTTTATCATTATTTTAGAGCTTACTCTTTCTACTTATAAAAAAAATTACTGAAAAACATTATGCCATGTTGCACCAATAACAGATTCATACACCTCATGTTTGCTATGTCTCTTGATTGGATCATTTTCCCTTGTGCTAAGCTTATGAAATCTTCTGCTAATGTTGCCAGTAACAAAACTGAAAGTGATTAAAGACTATGAAGGTGAAAAATGAGCTATGATTATTGCTTGCTAGTTGGGCAAATCTCATTCCACCCTAGCTATGGTCTTGAAGAACGAATAAAGTGACGGAAACTGTAAAAGAATTTGCTTCATTGAAAGCAATGAGACTAACAAAAATTTGAGAAGGGCCGGTATCAGACATGGAGAAATTTCTGACCTGAACTGAAGACTAGACACGGAAGTATA
This sequence comes from Cynopterus sphinx, assembly GCA_030015415.1. Taxonomy (NCBI): domain Eukaryota; kingdom Metazoa; phylum Chordata; class Mammalia; order Chiroptera; family Pteropodidae; genus Cynopterus; species Cynopterus sphinx. The sequence continues at coordinate 64,337,700 of CM057389.1, read as the reverse complement.
TTTCTCTCAGCACCATCATGATCACGATCAAAGTAAAAATTTTGCAATGTTGAAAGAAAAGCCGGGACCCAAGTATGATGTTAAATTTACTTCTAGCTCTGGGTAGTTTAAGCAATTCAAGAATAGTTACTCATTACATAATGTGAAACCGAGTGTTGATTCTGTGAGTGCTGATATGAAGGCAGCTGAAGAATTTTTGGAAATGCCAGATAAGCTGATTGCAGAAGAAAGTTACTTACATGAGCAAATATTCAATATGGATGAAACCTCTCTATTCTGGAAACCAATGCCTAAAAGAACTTTCATCTATAAGGAGTCCAAGTCAGTACCAGATTTTCAGGCTTTTAAATACATGATAAAAATATTACTTAGGGGCAATATTGCAAGGCTCCAAACTGAAATCCTTCTGATTCGGCACAGTGAGAACCCCAGGGCCTTCAAATATCAGTAAGTACACACAGCCTGTATACTACAGGAGCAATAAGGAATCATGGATGACCCAGCTCTTCTCTCAAGATGCCCTCCTGAATTGCTGCATCAACAAAATAGAGAAGTATAGTTTAGAGAATAATATACAATTCAAGATTTTTCTTGCTGTTGATATTGCTCCTGAGCATCTTCCTTTCATTGGTGATCTTCATCCCAACAACAAAGTGGCCTTTCTTCTTTCAAATACCACCTCTTTGGTTCAACCAATAGGCCTAGGAGTTATAGCAGGTCTGCTCTTTAAGGTCTGCTATTTAAGGAGGACCTTTTGCCCAGGCTGTTGCTTTAACTGAAGAATACACTGAAAAGGCAATGACATATTTACAGAAAGATTACAACACCAGTGACTGTATCAAGAAACTTGCTTGGACGTGGGGTGATAGCACCAAAGAGTATATGAATGGCATCTTAAAAAAGACACTCAAGAGGTTCTGACTTCAAAGGATTTTCCAAGGATAAGGAAGTTGCAAAAATCAACTAGGCTGTGGTTGATATGATAAACAACTTTAACCTGTTTATGGATGAAGATGACATTGAAAAGTGCCTGGAGGTGGTTCCTGAGGAACTGACTAAAGAGAACTTGTTGGAACTGGAACAGGAATATGTAGGTGAAGAAGAAAGAAGAAAGGAAACTACAGGAAAAAAAGAAGTAGAACCCCTAAGAAAATTCACAGTGAAGGAATGGCAGAAGCGTTTGCAAGCTTCTACAAGATTCTTAAAAATTTTGAAAATGGGACCCCAACACTGAAAGGTTTTCATTAATAGAAAGAAATGTTCATGATGCAGTCAACTTTCAAGCAAATCTATGATGAAAGAAAAAAAAAAAAAACACCCTGGTCATATTTCTGAGAAGAGTGACCTCTTCTTAGGAAGAGCCACAGGCAGGTCCTTCAGGAGGTATTCCAGAAAAAGCCATCATTATCATATGAGATCCCAGGTCCATGTGTGTTATTGTCTCTGAAGACTTTCCAGTGGGACAAGATGTGGAGGTGAAAGATAGTAATATCGATGGTCCTGACTGTGTAGGCCTAGGCTAATGCAAGTGTTCATGTCTTAGTTAAAAAAAGTTTAAAAGTAACAAATAAAAATTATAATAAGTTAAAAATGGAAAACTTATTGAATAAGAATATAAAGAAAATATTTTTGTATAGCTGTACATGTATTTTATAAGCTATTTTTAAGAGTTGAAAAGTTAAAAAAGTGTATAAAGTAAAAAAAATATAGTAAGGTAAGGTGAATTTGTTATCGGAGAAAGAAAAATATATATTTTTTATATTGTAGTTGACATTCAATATTATTTTATATTAGTTTTAGGTGTACAGCATAGTGGTTAGATATTTATATAATTTATGAAATGATACCTTAGTCTAGTACCCACCTAGCAATATACTTAGTTTTTATATTGTTGACTATATTTTTTATGCTGTACTTTACATCCCTGTGACTATTTTGTAACCACAAATTTTCATTCTCAACCCCTTCATCTTTTTCACCAGTTTCCCCAACTCCCCTCCCACCTGGCAACTATCAGTTTGTTCTCTGTATCCAAGGGTTGGTTCTCTTTTGTTTGTTCATTTATTTTGTTCTTTAGAGTCCACAAATAAGTGATATCATATGGCATTTATCTTTGTCTGAAGTATTTCACTTAGTATGATACCGACTAGGTCCATCTATGTTGCCACACAGGGTAAGGTTTCATTCTTTTTCTTTTTTTTTTTTTTTTTTCTTACAGCCAGGTAATTTATATATATGTATAACTCACCTCTTCGGTATCTAATCATCTATTAATGGGAACTTAGGTTGCTTCCATATCTTGGCTATTATACATAACACTGCAATGAACATAGGAGTGCATACATCTTTTTGAATTAGTGTTTTAGATTTCCTCAGATAAATACACTAAAGTGGAATTGCTGGGTCATAAGATAGTCCTGTTTTTAATTTTTTGAGTTACCTCCAAATTGTTTTCTATAGTGGCTGCACAAATTTGCAATCCCACCAACAGTACATGAGGGCTCCCTTTTCTCCACATCATCACCAACACTTGTTGATTTATTGATGATAGCCATTCTGACAAGTGTGAGGTGATATCCCATTATGGTCTTAATTTGCATTTCTTTAATGATAACCTTGAGCATCTTTTCATATGCCTACTGGCCATTTGTATGTCCTTTGTCAGTTTTTTAATTGACTTGTTAGATTTTTTTTTTTTTTTTTTTTGCTGTGGAGTGGTATAAGTTATTAATGAATTTTGAATACTAACTCTTTCTTGGTGAATATCTTCTCCCATTCAGTAGGTTATCTTTTCATTTTAGGTTGATGAAGTCCCAATTTATTTTTTGTTTGTTTGTTTTCCCTAACCTGAGAAGATATATCAGAAAATATGTTACTGAAGGCAATGTCAGAGAGTTTACTACCTATATTTTCTTCTAGGATTTTTGTGGCTTCAATTCTTACATTTAAGTCTTTAATCTATTTTGAGTTTATTCTTGTTTGTGGTGTAAGAAGGTGGTCCAGTTTCATTTTTTTGCATGTTATTTGTTCAATTTTCCCAATAACATTTATTGAATAGACTGTCTTTATCCCATTGTATATATGTGCCTCCTTTGTTATAGACTAATTGATCACATATGTGTGGATTTATTTCTTGCCTCTCTATTCTGTTCCATTGATCTATGTGTGTTTTAATGCCAATTCCATGCTTTGATTACTGTAGCCTTGCATTATAGTTTGATATCAGGTAGCTTGATACCTTCAACTTTGTTATTTTTTTCTTAAAATTGCTGTAGCTACTCAGGGTCTTTTGTAGTTCCATTAAATTTTAGAATTATTTGTTTTAGTTTTGTGAAAAATATCATTGGTATTTTGTCAGGGATTGCACTGAATCTATAGATTGGTTTGGATAGTATGGAAATTTTAATGATGTTCTTCCTATCCATGAGGGCAGTATATGCTTCTATTTATTTGTACCTTTAATTTTTTGTTTTAGTGTCATAATTTTTCAAGTACAGGTCTCTTAACTTCTTGGTTAAATTTATTATAGGTATTTTATTTATCTGTTTTTTTGATGCAATTGTAAATGAGATTGTTTTCTTAATTTCTCTTTCTGACAGTTTGTTATTGGTGTGTAAAAACACAACCAATTTTGAATATTAATTTTGTATTCTGCTTTACCAAATTCATTTATCAGTTTTTTTTTTTGGTTGAATCTTTAGGTTGAATCTATGTAGTATCATGTCACTTGCAAAAATAACAGTTTTAATTCTCTCTTTACAATTTGGATGTCTTTTTTTTCTTGTGTCATTATGTTGAATAACTGATGAAAGTGGACATCCTTGCCTTGTTTCTGGTTATAAGGAAAACACTTTTAGCTTTTCTCCACTGAGTATTAGGTTAGCTATAGGTTTGTCATATAATATGGTCTTTATTATGTTTAGGTATGTTCCCTCTATTACCACTTTGCTGAGAGTTTTTATCATAAGTGAATGCTTAATTTTGTCAAATGCTTCTTCTGCATCTATTGATATAACAATATGACTTTTATCTTTCAATTTGTTAATGTGGTGTCTCATATTAATTGATTTGCAGATATTGAACTAACATTGCCTCCCAAGAATACATTCAACTTTATCATGGTGTATGACATTTTTAATGCCTCACTGAATTGATTTGCTAATATTTTGTTAAGGATTTCTGCATATATGTTCATCAGAGACATTGGCCTATAATTTTCTTTATTCATAATGTCTTTGGCTTTGGAATCAGGGTAATGGTGGCCTCATAAAATGAGCTTGGGAGGCTTCCCTCCTCTTGAAATTTTTGGAATAGTTTGTGAATACTTTTTGAATGTTTGGCAAAATTCATCTGAAGCCATTTGGTCCAGGACTTTTGTTTGTTGGGAGTTTTTTGATTACTGATTCAATTTTGTTTGTAATAATTGGTCAGTTCAGATTTTATGTTTCTTCTTGACTTAGTCTTGAAAGATTGTATGTTTCTAGAATGTACCCATTTATTCCAGATTTCCAATTTGGTGGCATATACTTAATTGCTTATAATATTTTCTTATAATCCTTCATATTTCTGTGGAGTCAGCTATTACTTATCCTCTTTCATTTCTGATTTTATTTATTTGGGTCCTCTCTTTTTTTTTTTTTTTTTTTTTTTTTTTTGATTAGTCTGGTTAAGGGTTTGTCAACTTTATCTTTTCAAAGAACCAACTCTTGTTTTTATTGGTCATTTATATTGTTCTTGTTTTAGACTCTTTCATTTATTATTATTATCTTTATTATTTTCTTCCTTCTATTCAATGTGGGCTTTGTTTTCTGTGTTTTTTTAGTTCCTTTAAATGTAAGGTTGGATTGTTTATTTAGATTCTTCTTGTTTCTTAACATAGGTCTGTATCACTATGAATTTCCCCTTAGGACTGCTTTTGTTGTGTCTCATAGATTTAGGGTTGTTTTGTTTTTACGTTGAATTTTCTCAAGATAACCTTAATTTTTTTCCTCGATCTTATTTTTAACCCATTTATTGTTTAGGAACATGTTATTTGGCTTCCATTTGTTTGTGTATTTTTCACTTTTTCTGTAATTGATTTCTAGTTTTATACCATTGTGGTCAGAGAAGATGCTTTATATTATTTAATTAATTAATTTATTCTGTAGCCTAGCATGTGGTCTACCTTGGAAAATGTTCTATGTGCACTTAAAAAGAATGTACATTTTGCAGCTTTGAGTGAAATTCTTTAAAAACATCAAATAATTCCAGTTGCTCGAGTGTATCATTTAAGTCCGCTGTTTCTTTGTTGATTTTCTGTTTGGAAGGTCTGGTCATTAGTGTTAATGGGGTGTTAACACTCCCTACTACGACTTTATTGTTATTGATCTCTCCCTTTGTGTCAATCAACATTTGTATATTTAGGTGCTCCTATGTTTGGTACATATGTTTTTGTGTTATATCCTTTTCTTTGATTAATCTCATCATTATGAAATGTCCTTTGCTTATTTTTATAGTCTTTGTTTCAAAATCTATTTTATCTGACATAAATATATCTACCCCATATTTTCTTCATTTTCATTTGTACAAAATATCTTTTTTCATCTCTTTACTTTCATTCTGTGTGTGTCTTTAATCTGAAGTGGGTCTCTTACAGACAGCATATAAATGGGTCTTGTTTTTTTATCCATTCAGCTACCCTATGTCTTTTGATTGGAACATTTAATCCATTTAAATTTAAAGTAATTATTGACAGGTACATAATTATTGCCATTTTATTGCTCATATTTATGTTTCATTTCCCCCTTTTTTTACTTAAACATTTCCCTTTAACAGTTCTTGTAATACATTAGCTATTTCATGTTTTGGAAGCTCTTTATTTTACCTTCGATTTTAATTGGTAGCCTTGTGTACCTGGTGGTGTGTGGGAGAGGCCATGCTGTGAACTGAGGCATGCTGTTACCAGACATTGACCAAGGCAGCTCAGGAATGGCCTAGTGCACCCCAATGCCTTCTGCTGCCTGCCTTTTGACCCTGAAGCCCAGCCACTGAAAGCCTGTGTGGTGTGCAAGTTGGTTGAGGTAGAGTCTCAGTGAATCACCAGGTTGGGTCATGTGCCATTCAGATTTGCACAAGTGCTGAGCCTGGGGCCACTCAGCAAAAAGCTCTGAGCGCTCTGAGGCCAGCTGTTGTTCACCTGAAGCTTGTGTCTCCTGAGATTTGTCTAAGAAAGATTGTAGTTCAGGCCAATGCCTGCTGCCTTCTGCTGAAAGAGACTCAAGGAGGTGCATGACTTGGGTAAGGTGGGGTCTCAGGGAGTCACTAGGCTAGAGTGAGCAGAGTTCACCAGGCCAATGCAGCTTCAGATTTGGCCATGTGGAAGGAGGGCTCAACATAGGGCCAATGGTGACTGTCTCTTTAGTCCTCACCTTAAATCCATACAACTCAGTCATTCCCTATATGTCTTTGGAGCCTCTCAAGCGGCTGTCAAGAAAAATGTTTTAAAAATTAATTTAGTGTAGCATAAGTATACACTGTTCGTAAAGTCAGCAATAGTGTACAGCAATGTCCTTGGCTTTTACATTCACTCATACTCACTGACTGATTCAGCATGGTAGGCATCCTATACAGGTGTACAAATTTTAATTTTTTATATGGTATTTTTATTGTGCCTTGTCCACATTTAGATATGTTTAGTTATGTAAATGCCATTGTGTTATAATTGTCCATAGTATTTGGTACAGTAACATGGGTATACAGGTTTGTTGCCTAGGAGCAATGTAAGTGCCCTGTATGATGTTTGTAGAATAGAAAAATCACCGAACGATGCATTGCTTAGACATCTCCTTATTGTTAAGTGACACATGATTGTATTGTGAAACCTGGCTTTCTTCTTTGATTTACTTCTTAAATAAATTTATAAATATTCTGATAAATTTATAAATCACTTGTGTTAGGGTTTTTACATGTGAAATATGAGGTTGCATCCTAGCAGAGAAAGATCTTCATTATGCACAAATTTATTTTATACAAAATAGCTTCAAACCAGTTGGTTTATTCTGATATTCTCTTGATTTCCCTCCAGACCAGTTTTGTTTTGTTTTGTTTTGTTTTCTTCCTGATAACAGCACAATATTGGACTGTCTACCAAAATAGCTGTGAAAAATGATCTTATTATTACTGAAGGAACTTCATTATACTGAAGTGCTTTTCTGAAAAATATTCTAAAACATGAAAAATGGCCATCAGAACAGGAGAGCAAGATTTCTGAGAGAGTTCTGTTCTTCCTGCTCTAAGGTCCCTCTTCCATTAGCTATGCCTTCCCCCTTCACTTCCTGAATAGCAGAACATTTGATAAGTCCAGACTTCCCCTATACGTAATGCCCTCTCCTCAATGTCCTTTATTTTTTTTTGAGAATATATTTACTCTCAATATTTCAAGTACTCACTTAAGTAAATTGCACGTTGAAACGTTTTCACCTTTATCTCTTATGTTTCATGTGGTTTTAATCTTTGGCCTTCTCAAACTCCTCCTAGAACAAGGTAGAATAATGGTACATAAAGCAAAATTTTTTTTAAAAAAATTCAAATGAGCTGATTTGTAGTAAGAGACAACCTATTTATGGATGGTTTAAAAATGTATCTTTGGATCTCCTCATGTGGATGACTTCTAAAACAGTAACTGTTACCTCATGCTCTTTCTCTTGAACACAAGTTCTGCAAAGAGAATGGTTCTGGAAAACTATTTCATGCCCAAGTCCTTTATCATCTCAGATTCAACATAACCAAGATTGAACTCAAAGGAAAAATTCTGCTTACATTCAGTGAAAAACAGAAACCCTTTAAATTGTCTTTTTCTGTCTGTGATAAAAAGTAATCTGTTTTCTGTCCCAGGAAACAAGTGTTATATCTGTGTGTGTGTGTGTGTGTGTGTGTGTGTGTGTGTGTTTATGTATGTGCACACACACGTGCTTGTATGTGTCTAGGAGTTAGTCTTTTTGTCTTGATCTTCTCACTTCTCTTTGACTGTCCACATCTACTAGGTTACCAAATCCTGGATTCTTCCTTTGAAATTACCTTAAAATCATTCTTCCTCCCCAGTCCAGTTTTTCATTTATTTATTTAATCCCAAGTCACTGTCCCCTCACTGGACTATCATATGTACCTAGCTAGTCTCCCTATCTCCTTTTCCCACCTGAATTGTAAGTTACCCAATTGTAGGTCTTATGTCTCACAACTTTCTAGCCATGGCATATGCTTCCTTTCTGAAAAGGGCTTTATTAATCATATTCTTGGTCCTGCTAGTCTTAAAGTTTTGTCAACTATACTTCAGTCACCTGCACCTGATTAGCAGCTGCTGTTACATTTCCTAAAATAGAACATCTTTCTGCATGTCTCTTTGATAGCTCACTACATTCATTCTTGCCCTTGGCTAAAAAAACAAAACAAAACAAAACAAAACAAAAAAAAACACTGCTTATCAGTGTGCTTTGTGCTTTGTTCATGATTATCTGGCAACCCAGGCATGATATTTAATGGAATTGATGCCTTTTATTTACTAATGAATATTATATCATCATTATTTAAAAAATTTTCTACTAAATTGACATCTGATAAAGGACAGGTTATTGAGGTTAAAAGCCTGTGAATGTTTATAGTATGTACCATGCAGTGTGGTAAGCTATCTATAGGCAGCTGCTGGCTTTTCTGTCTGTTAATGTTCCATACTTAAAGTGGCTAAGTGGGCAGTGAGATGCCAACTTCAATGTTTCTTTCTACCTACTGAAGGACAAATCACTTACTGGCTACAATAATCTAATGAAATCTAAGTGAGTAAAAAAGAAAAACGAGACTGGATACTTTTATAGAGTTATATAAGATAAATGAGTATGATATACACGTTTCTATATGTATTTTAAATTTAAATTTTTTTTTATATTTTAATTATAGTTGGTGTACAATATTATATCAATTTCAGGTATACAACATATAATTAGACATTTATATATTATGACACCCAGATACATTTAGTACCCTAATTATCTGACACAGCAATAATTATTACAACATTGTCAACTATATTTCTTGTGTTATATTTTACATCCCCATGATTATTTTCTAAATACTAATTTGTACTTCTCTAATCCCATCACCCTTTTCCTCCCAATCCCCCTCCCATCTCGTAGCCTTCAAAATGTTCTCTGTATCTTTGAGTTTGTTTCTGTTTTATTTGTTTATTTTGTTCTTTATATTTCACAAGTAAGTGAAATCATAGGGTATTTGTCTTTATCTGACTTACTCCACTCAGCAAAATACCCTTTAGATCTATCTATGTTCTTGCAAATGACAAAATCTCATTCATTCGTTCATTCATTCATTCATTCATTCATTTTTATGGCTGAGTAATATTTCATTGTATATATGTGCCACCTCTTCTTTATTTATCCATTGATGGACACCCAGGTTACCTTCATATCTTAGATATTATAAATAATACTGCAATGAATGTATGGATGCTCATGTCTCTTTAAAGTAGTATTATTTTTTTTAGATAAATAATCAGAAGTAGGATTATTTACTGGGTCCTTTGTCTCTTGTTATATATAGCCTTTGTTTTAAAGTCTATTTTGTCTGGTATAAGTATTGCTACCCCAGATTTTTTTTTCATTTCCGTTTTCATGAAATATCCTTTTCCATCCCTTTCTTTTCAGTCTGTGTGTCTTTTGATGCAAAGTGAGTCTTTTATAGACAGCAAATGTAAGGGTCTTGTTTTCTTATCCATGCATCTACCCTATCTTTTGATCGGAGCATTTAATTATTTTTCATTTGAAGGACTTATTAATAGATATGTAGTTACTGCCATTTTATTATTCATATTTTTGATACATATATGTTTTTTCTTCTTAAAGAAGTCCCTCCAACATTTCTTGTAATATAGGCTTGGTGGTGATGAGCTTCATTGGCATTTTCTTGTCTGGGAACCTCTTTATCTTCACTTCTAAATCATGGCTTTGCTAGGGGAGTAACTTTGTGTATATTTTAACTCATTTGTATTAGGGTAGTTTTAAATGAAAGTATTATTCTAACTGAGTTACTTGAGATCCATACAGTTATATTCATTTATTATGAGACCTGGAGTTAGAGGTTTTAGGGTATTGGTCATTAAGTTTCCCTATTATTCTATCTCCGCACCACTTTAATGCTGAGTATATGGCAAGACTGAATTTACTGGAGCACTTGTGATTGGATAAAGTATATGCCCAATTTTGGCCAATGAGTTGAAATTAGAAGTTGCTAAGGATTTCATTGCCATGTAAGACCAATTCTTTGCCATGAAGATCATCAGTAACCTGGATACTGGCCACTTTAGTAGCCTGGATCCCACAATAAAAATAACATGAAACAGAGCTATAGCCAATTCTCATTGGACATGCACTTGACAAAAGAAAAAGAGAAAAAAATCTTTGTAGTTTGAAACCACTGAGTTGGAGCAGTGTTCGTTATGACTTCATAACCTAGCAGCAGTTGACAGAGACACTTAGTTTGATTTTGGCTTTAAATCTCTTTGGCTATATGTTCTTATGTAGGTTGATTAATCTTCTCATTTTTTTCATTTATCTGGGAAAAAAGAGAGTATATTATCCAAGTGCCCAACTCATAGAGTTATAACTAAGACCAGAGTAGATAATAATATATGTGAAAATGTTATGCAAATAAAGTAATTACATACATGTAAGATATTTTTCAGTGGTATACAATTTAGGAATTTAAAATTATTCTTAATTTTAAAAGCAATTTATGCTGATGGTAAACATAAACAGTAAACAAGGGTAAAAGTGCAAACAAAAATATTCCTTTACCTATTCAACCCATTACCTACATTCTCAATTCCAAAAAACTACTTTTGAAAGTTTCTTGTGAAATATAATTTATCAATCAAAATTTTTTTCTTTGAAAGAATGAGTGCTTCTTTTCACTTAACTTCAATTATTTTTTTAAATGTACAAAAGAAGGGGGACAGTAGAAACAAAATAATAGTGATATTTATGACCTGGGAGTGCAAACACTGGTGCCTGTAGAAACCAGAGAAGTAGAAAGTAGAAAGGAAGCAGAAAGATATTGGGAAGAGGGAAATCAAGAGAGAGGGAAGGAAGTGGGGAAAGGGAGAGAGAAAGAGAAAAAAAGGAAAAGGGAAGAGAGAGAATTGTTGCCATTGGGAAAGCACATACCTTTTTAAAGACAGCAGCTGCTATTTAACTAAAGCCCACAGTTTTCACCGTCAGTTTCTATCTCAGCATTCGCAAATATGATTTTTCAAGAGAATTAAGAAATCACAATATTTGTATGTATGGTTTTGATTTTTTCATGTCAGAAACGAAATCAAAATTTTAATTTTTAATGCACAAGACAAATTAAATTTGCGGTGACAGGCAACTGGGTACAGTCAAAAGATAGTTTGTCATCTCCTAAAATGTTCAACAGAGACACAGGGTTTGATCGTATCTTAAAGAAATTAACTACATATTATGATATTGCCAACATGATACAGTGTTTTGTACCGTGGAAGCTTTTCCTGCCTCTAATTATGTTTTTCAAACCTGCACGACCAACCAATCACAGAAATCCTTAAAGAACACTCATTTAGTGTAATTTTTTTCTACCTCTGTCCTGTGCTCTGAAGCACTGAGAATTATATGAAAGGTGCTTTCAGTGACTCTCTTTAACTTGCCATTTACCCCTCCTTTTATATCAGGATCAAAATGGAGATATGCATACTAATTTGGAGGCAACCTAACTTCTGTATGGCACTGCTTAAAAGGCCCTCGGTACAGCACATTACATTGGTATAAAAGCAAATATTTTATTAAAGTGTTTTGAATAACACACAATGTGGTTTGTCGTTTTATTTGATTATTTGTTCAGTATAAACATTGATCAATCAAAAGCATAAAAATAATTATGCATGAAAATTGACAAGGAATTCTAACATTTGTTTTCCATTTATACTGGTTCTTCCTCTTGTTAAATGTGATCTAAAGCTAGATAGATGCAGATTGCACACTTTTTAAAATAGTGAAATGCTAGCTCTACAGAGTTTTTTGAAGCTGAGTTTACACTAATTCGTAAAATTAATCATGTGTGTAAGAGGAAGGGGAGCTTTTGAAAGTAAAACCGATTTCATTCATCTTATAAGGTTGAATGTAAACTTATAAGTTATAATGAAGACAACCCTTTGTTAACACAAAGTGTGGACAAGATTTGGTAGTTATTCTTATATGAGAGGATTTCATATGAAACAAATTTATGGTTGAATAGAGTTTTTGTTCCATTTGGTTCATATGCTGAGAAAAATCTTTTTTTTTTTTATTATGTCTGAATATCTTTTTACACATGTGGTATTTTCAGGAGTCTACTAATAACTGAGATTTATTTTTAAAAACCTGCCAAGAGGACCCAATTTTGTGTCTCATTTAACCAATATAACTATTAGATTTAATCTGTTTGGTTGGGGAAAAATTAGTTCATGATTGCAAATGGCTATCTGCATTAATTATATCCAAATAAACAGAGTAATTTTTAGAACTTTTTTACTATCAGTTTTTCTTTGCTTGGTTAAGTTTCTCCTCATATGTTTCAGAATCAGTAGTAGGATATATGTATGTGTGTGTGTTTGTATATACTATCTCTTATGATAAAAAGTACAAATCAGGCAGAGCTTGAACATTAAAGAACATAACTATATTATGACTTCATCTGCATGATGTGTTTCATATAAATATTTGAAAATATCTCTATAAAAATGTGATTATAGGGGATGCCAGCAAGTAAATAATATGTAGGGTTGGGTACTGACAAGTCTGAAACTCATGGGGTGAAGTTCCTGGGTGTCCCCCTTAACTAGACTGATGACTTCCCAAAATAAAGGCTTTATTTCCCAACCTCTCTTGAAGCTGTTTGCGACCATGTGACTAAGTTCTAACCAACAGCGTATTGACAGAAGTGATATACATAGCTGCTAGGTGATACGCCTGCAGTAATGGTATATATAGTTCTTCTTCCATTTATACTCCTTGGTTCAACAGTAAATAATTTTTGCATGGTCATAACTATGTAATTTTTCCTTACTAGTTTTTTGTTTATTTATTTTAGGATAAATCAAGGTATAACTTAACAAGAACTAAATCAATTATTGAAATATTTTAAATATTAAATAAATGGTAATACTGAAAGTAATTATAAAGTAGGGGGCCAAATACCACGTATAGTTGATTCTATAGCAAAGTTGTTGATACTACAGCAGGATTATACATTTCAATTAAATGTCAAATCAAGAAGAGGAAAAATAATAATATAACTTTTAAATATAAAGAGAAAGAAGTTGATGCTGAGATGGGGTAGTAAAAATGAATTGTCTGCTTGTTTGTTTAGTGGGAACCAAGGTAAATCAAGAAGTAGAAGCCTAAGTTCATCACAGAGTGTTGTATGGTTACCTGAAGAACCTCAAACAGAAAGCATTGAAGGTGTTGCCTCTGGTGAAAGAAATGAGATTGATGATGGGGTATATGAGTGAGCAACTTCTCTGTTTCATTTTATAGCTTGCCATACCTTTTGTTTTTTAATATGTGTATGTCCTAGCTTGATACAATGCTATCAATAATAATAATAACTTACATAACTATAACCAAACTTTAAAAATAATGTCGTCCAAATTTTGTTGATGTAACTAACATTTCCCTACATAACAGGGTGTATGTGCATGTAGTAAGTCCATCTGATTCCCTCCATTTTATTACAGGAATATGGACTGTTTTCTATGTTTTCTCTTTTATAGGATATTTATAAGAAAAACAAGCATAAAGTAAACATTTCTTTTTAGTTAAAACTCATGAGTAGATGGGATGCCCTCCTCTCTGTGGTCATAGAATAATTCAAAGGCCAAACATATTCTGGCTTATTTGGCTTATTCTAGTCAAAAAGGCAGGCCAGGCTGCATCTGAAGCATTGACTAATTTCTCAGAGGTCATATATGTCCTTCTGCTCAGGAGCTCTCTCTCTCAGGTAACTAGTAACCCTTTCCTATTATGACACCAACCATATTTTATAAATATATAGATATGTAATGCTGTGGGCATAAATGAACTCAGCTAGGTCTTGATATTTCACAGTGCAGACAGGATTGCTTAGAAAGTAGATGTTCGGGTGTGATTAGGACATTTGTAGTCCATTAACTACCATTTCTTGTCCATCTTTTCAACTCCCCCATTTTCCCTGTGGCCTTTTACTCATGTAACCTAAGTGTTGCTACATAGTAGGACTCATGGGAAAGATGGACAGAATCAGAATCAAGTACTATTTTCTTTTTTTCTAGGATGAGGGGAATTCCTTCAGTTTTATTCAGGGGAGATGATTCTTCTCCTGCCTTTCGAAGAAAACTTTTCTGCTGACCCTTAGAAAATTAAGTATTGTAATATCATTTGTCAGAACAATCAGTCTCAATTCATAGTGTACAATATTGAGTTGTGTGTATCAAAACTCTGAATTGGATTTAAGGTTTCTTTTTCTGTCTTTTACCAATGTAAGACCTGCTACGGGCAGGCTGCTTAAGGTGAAGGAAGGGCACACTCTGAGATTTTACCAGAGGAAGGAAGGGGAAGTTAAGAGGGTAAGGGGGTAGAAAAGTTCTTCCTTGACAGTTGGCTTTATGCTCTTAAAGTTTCTTCAGAGGTTCCAAAACTGTTGGTTTGCCCCTTAATGTTTATTTGACCTGAGTAGTTTTATTCTATTTTAACAGTCACTCATTTCTCAATAGGATTGACAGATAAAATGTAGAAGTCCCAATTAAATTTGAATATCAGAAAAACGATGAATGATTTTTTTAACATGAGTATATCCAAAATACTTTATGGAACATACACACATTAAAATTTTATTTAATTTTATCTGAAAATTTAACTTGACATCTGTATTTCATTTTGCTAAGTCTGGCAACTCTAGGCGGAAGGGCCTATTTAAAGGGTGACTGCTCTTTTGAGCCAACCAAATCTAGATATTTTATCATGCTATGTTCTAGTAGCAAAGTAATGTTTTGATTTGTTTTCTATGTCAGACACCTTAACACAAATATAACCTCTTGAAAGAACTTAACGGACCAACTGGGTACAGATTGTAAAACTTTCTCTTTTTTTGCGTTATCTGTCACCAAAATTCAACTCACACATGAAACAATTATGACATTTCAAAAATCGTCCTGGTACTGCATATGATTGAGTTGTTTAAGCCAACTAAAGCATGAACTCATAACAAGCAGTGGTTGTAAGGAAGTAAACTTTTCTGCATCTCAGTCAGTATCTAGACAAAATAAGATAGTAGATTCTGTATGAATATTTGGTGACTGACTTATATGGTTATCTGTGGTTCTATTGTTTAATAATGTCCCCAATTTAAACTGTAATATTGCTTACCCATTACTATTGCATCTGTATAGTGTGAGAATTATAAGCACAACTCAAAGAATCCTGAAAGTACATCATGATTAAGTGAGTCCTAGCACTTAATGTGTTTTGAGGTGAGCTACAATGACATTGATTGTTAGAGCAAACCCTTGTTTCCATTATTGGGGCAATAGAATTTTTCTTTTAGGAATATTAAAAAGGCAACTCTGTCTCACAATGGATAACTTATCTCCTCTTCTTATTCCTATCAGACTCATTCTGAGCAAAGTCCATTCCTATCATTTTGACTCATTATTCTTCACAAAATTTGAAGCTGAGTAGTTTTTCTCAAAATAGGAATTTTATTTGATTTTTCAAGGGCACTCAGAAAATTTGCAATGGAGAATATAATTTTTTAAGAAAAAAAAAACAGTTTTTAAAGCTCTTTGTCTCTAACAACACTTTTTTGGCTAACCAATTTCATGTAGTCAAAAAGGTAAAATGGATGTAGTTAAGTAATTTATTTTCAGTGAATTAAAATAATGACTCTCTAAAGCCTGTGGTATATCACTATGTCAGAAAAAGACAACACTAGAAAAATTAAACTTTTTCCTCTCTATTATATATCAAAGTCAAATATAAATATGACTGCTGCCATCTCCCCAAATGAAAGTGCAAAATATTCTCAAAATATATATGATGAAAAATACTAATATATACATCTCCAAAATGCCTTCTGTTAGTATTCATTTTACATCCTCCTGAAGGAAATAAGTAGCTTTGCTTTCCTTAATCCCGTTACTAAAAAACTGAGTGCTGTGTTTAAACTGTGTTTTAAGTTGGTTAAACTAGAATTACATTTCCCAGAATCCTCTTCCCTGTACAGTTCTGGTTCGAGTTGACCAAAAGAGGAATTTAGAAGATAGAAGTGAAACAGCAGCCACTGCTCTCTGAAGGTTGTCATTGTTAGATGCGGTGAGAGACAGTCACAGAGATGCGGCAATTCCCCAATTATCCTCACTCTGCTCTATCTTGTTCCGTGTCCCATCCGCTTGCCCTGTAGACTAAGCCTGGCCTGAGGGCCACCACCAGCAGCTTGACCACAAACACACAGAGGCAACAGTCACACAGAAGCAAGTTTCCCTCTCCACAAGCCTTCCTTTACGATCCTCTTGTGGTGGCCAGGCATGCCTCTTCTCAGATTGTCATAACTCCCTTGATTTTCTGACTTTCCCAGCATCTTTATTGCTCTAGCTTCTCCCACAACTGTATAGCGTCTGGTAACTAAAACAAGTCTCTTATCCTATAGCTTCAGGTGCTAAATGTCAGAGAATTCCTGAAGCCTGGCTCACATCAACATGGAAGTTTCCTTTTAGAACCAGCCCACCTTCACAGTAGCTAACTTTTACTATGCAATAAGCTGCGCCCCCACTGCAGGTAAACTCGAGAAGTTGATGTGTTTACATTTGAACATAATAACCAAATATGCATTAGCCATGTACTAATGAGTAATGGGAACTTTTTGAGAATGAGAATCTCATCTGTAAACCAGCTTACAAAGCTTGGCCTCATTAAAACACAGTGATTTTAACTTGTGTGGAGGTGTTGCTGCTAAAATTGAGTAGCAGGCACCTTGTATATGTTTGAAAGCTCAGAGAAATTAATCCAATAAAAGTCAAAATGGTATGAAATTGCTGCTGGAAAGTAGGGGCAAAATCTTTACAGCCTGTAATTTAAAAGGCCCTGACAATTGTGATGGCATATACTTGGATATCTGGATTATTTCCCTCTTTGGACTGTTGGAATCAATTTTGGAGACAACCCTCATTTCTCACTGTTCAGGATCCTGTCAGTGCCCTGCCCACACCCTTGGCAGTCACCTGTGAAAGCCTCTGCCTGTAATGGCTGTGTCTCTGCCTGAGGGCTTTTACCTGGCAGTGGGAACCTTGTGTACACACACAGGCAAAACCGAAATGCTGGAGAGTAATGCCCTGGAGGCATTACTCCATGACAACCAGAAGTCAGTGGACACTTACCCCAACTCTCTCTTTCTCCCATGGGATGACTCTGAGGCACATGTCCCACACTGTTGCCCAGAGCTCCCCAGTGGGATTGAGTTCTAGTTGCCCACAGTGGCAACGTGCTTGATAACACACCTTGTACGGGCTGCCCTCTTTCTCACCTCACTTCCACACTTCCCTACTGGTGTTTCCTGGGACGCCCTCCAAACACACACTTGTGTTTTGAGTCCTTGTCTCAAAGTCTGCTTCTGAGAGATTAAAAATAAAATCTTTTCATGGCTCTTAGCCAGCTCTGGCTCTTTCTGGCTATTTGATTTTGTTGAGGATGTGTTTATGATGTTAAAATCGGTATTGAGTAAGAAGAGAAGGGAGAGGGCTTTGCAGGTAAAACAAGGATATCTAGCTAAAGAGTACAGTAAGATATTAAATTAGAAGTTTCCATGGAAGCCTCAAAATGAATTTCACGCCCCAGAGACTGTTATGAGATCCAGAGAAGGTTTGGAGGAGCCTGTCTCTCATTCTAAGCCTAAAGAGAGGGGCTTCAACAGAACTCCTTAGGAGCTTTGATGTGTGCTTCTGCAGATAGAGAGACACAATGGACTGGCACCTGCCTCCTCTCTAGAAAGGTAAGAGGTAGAGAGCTGGAAGCTTGCTCCTCTGAAAGCAGAGAAAAGACAGATACCACAGTTTTGGGCTTGCCTAGCATCCCAGTGGTAATTTGCTAACATACTTTTTATTGGCTGACAAAGAATGTGAGAAAGTTTCCAGTGGAATGAACTTTGGCCTTGTGTGTGAGAGAGAGGCAATGCTCATGTTTTCTGAAGTCCTGAAAATAGGAATACTTAAAAGGGTAGCTGGCCTCAGCAGAAAGAGGCTAGATTAAATAGCTTGGTTTCTAGCTGTGAATAACTAAGATTGTTGGATTTAGCAAACATAAATACAGAACACTCGGTTAAATTAAAATTTTATCTAAATAATTAATATATACATTACATATATATATGCACTTTTTAAGACATATTCATGTACAGCAGTTATTCATTATTTAGCTGAAATTCAAATTTAACTAGATATCTTGTATTTTATTTGGCAACCCTACTTTAACCTCTCTCCCAGTTTCCAAGAAGACTGTAAGTAAAGTAATTGGGAAAATGAAGGATGTGGTGCGATTGTGGCAAAAGAAAATTCTTAGAGTAGAAGATGAAGACTTTGCTAAACTCCCAAACTGAACTAAACAGTGAATGAAAACTTAATGCTTAACTTAATTATTTTTTTCCTTTTTAATTAATTAATCAATTCATTCAACACATATGTATTGAATGCTTACTATATGTCAGGCACAGTTTTAGGCACTGGGAAAACAGCAGTGAAAAATGCAAGCCAGTTTCTGGACATCACAGAACTTTCATTCTAGTGACCAATATACTTTGAGGTGGGTGATGCTTCCTACCTCAGCCTTCTCAGTTTTTGCCTCCCTGTTCTGTAGTGTCTGCTTAGTGCTTCCCCTGGGGACACCTCAAAAAAAAAAAAAAAGAAAACCTTGAATATCATGACCATTGCTCTAACTCACTGAGATCTATTTACAGATGGTATTTGAGTGAAGAATCCTTGGCTAGACCTGGCAGTATAAATATGTTTTATTATACCATGCTCGATTTCTAAAAAGATTTGAAGCAGCATGACTCATGCAATTTCATCTCCTTCAATCATTCATTTATTTTCTTCATTCAATCAAGAATGATGGTGGTCCATAGATAGCAGGGCCATGATTCTGGATATAGTGAAGTAAAGGAAGCACAAATTCCTCCATGTAAGAAGCCATCAATTCTGAGAATTTCAACTTGTTATATCATCATATATAATATTGTTAAGAAAAACAAAAAAAAAAAAAAAAAAAAGGGAGAAACAGGAAATACTTCAACTCTCTTTTGTAGAATTTAATAACAGTTTTGCTTCCTTTTTACTTCCCTAAATCTCTCTAACATCCTCTGTGAGGGACACAAAATGAAAATAAATATAGATACTGAACTGCAACCATGTGTAGACAGAACATATAATAAAAGATGATGCCCATCAAGAAAGAATGTATTGGGTTTAGTATGACTGGTTGGGGAAATCAGGGTCTGTCTACTGTGGCTGATTGTCCATTTTTAACTTGACTCTCATATTTCAAGTGAAGTACCATTGAGGAGAGTATTATATTTTTAATGTTTTATTCTAAAGGAAAGTATTAGGACAGTTTGAATTCACAAAGAAATATACTTGAAATATACTTCAAAGTAGGTGTCTGAATTAATCTTAGGAATCTATATTATTATGTATTTGTGAGTATATATGCACATGCATGAGTGTGTATAGATGTTTCTCAATATTGCTCTTATACAAAATGCTACCTGAACCAGAAGTCAGTTTGATGTTTTCTTCCTTATGCTAACTATTCCCTTTGCTATGTGTGTCCTCCCCGCACCCCTCCCATCAGGGATAATACTCAGTTGTTTCTTAAGGGAAAAACATTAAGTTGTATACTGTGGGCAGGGTATGAGAAATCAAATCTATCTCTGACAGGTTGGAGCTGCTCCATAATCCATGATTCATAACCACGATTCCATTTCTAAGATTTTATCACTGTAAATAGTAGTCCATACATGGTCTTTAGGTTCAAATTTCATTTTCCTTCGAGATAAGAAAACAGACTCACAGATGCTAAAGCTCCTTGTCTAAGTTTGCAGGGATGGTTAGTAACAGTCTTTGAGGCTAGTGTTTTAGTCACTACAACCTGCTTCCCCCTTTTTAGAGGATGGGTGTGCATATCAGCAGCCTATATGCACACGAGAACACACAGGAAGGGACCCACCAGAGTTGACACTCTGCTATCTTCTTCAAAGTAGGAGGTGAGAAAATGATCTACTCCTCTAATCTTCTCCAGGATTGACACTGATCATATCTCTGGGTGATTTTGGAGGCAAAGGTAAGAGTTATGAGGCCAACCCAGAACTACCATGTCCATAGGAACCTCGGATAGGTGAGGCCTGCTCAAATGCAGATTATTTTATATAATTCATAGTCACTGAGTCTGTTGACTCAGACTTTTGATGACGTACATAAGCCCTGCCAGCTAGGTTCCAGGTCTACGGTTTTTCCTTTTTATACCTTTCACATTGAGGTTCTTATAATTCAGTCTCCTAGTAAGTTCTAATAAGTTTCATTATGTTGACTATGCTGATCACTCAAGGAAATAACTTCTCACTACACTCAGCAAGAGAGCACGCTTAGCCTTAGTGTCACGTGAACTTATTTGTAAGTTTTGTAATTATTCAAGAGAGTCGTTGTGGCATAAGAACTCTGGATTAAGCCTGAGTGATGCTGGCGTGTCAGAACAAGTGGGAGAACAGACTTCAACAGCCAAGTAGCACATCTAGCCTTCTACTGCATACAATTAACTATGTGTACTATATGCATAGCTATGTATGCCATATTATAAGTAGATGGTAAATGGAAATTAAAAAAAAAAATTGCTCTGTTTTCCTTAGCATTTCCGTGCATGAGGACAAGTCTTGACAATACCTTGAAGGGTTGTTAATTTGGGTTTAGGTTGAACCATGCAATTGCTATTGTCCCAACGTGACTAGACTACCTCTTTAGATTTCATAATTAGAAAATAAAATAATATCTGCATTCATACCTCTGGTAGCCAGCTAGTGGTATGACTGCATTATTTTTCAATCAATAAATGTCATTACTTTTGTAAAAACCAGATGGCATTTTAAGCCAAAAAATAATTCTTTGGAGGATCTTGTGGCATTTAATTTATCTAAATGCATGCTACCCTCATCTATGATTTCCTGGAAGTTAGGACTTGTGTCATATTCATGGCCTTTCTTCCTTAGCACAGTGCATGGGACATAGTAGGTACTCAATAAATGTCTGAAGAGAGAAGAAAAATCTTGGAATGCTACTTGAATCTTTATGGAAAATATTTGCCTGTTACTTTATATTCTACTTTCCTAGTTATTGCTGATAGTGTTGATTTTTGCAAATTCAATTTTCATTGTATTTATTTAAAACAAACCTATGTTTTTAGTCATTAAGATAAAAATGTTGCTTCATAGGAAAAAAAATTGAAACAGTGCTACAAATTAAAATCAACTCCTTAGAAAGAAAAATAAGTAGATTGCAGATTTTATTATTCTAAAGTAAATTCCCCACTTAAGGTTTTAAATTTTAAAATTCATACATAATGTTGAAGCACCATAAAACAGGCTTGTAGTTGGCTACTTTTTTGTAACAGATGTTTGTTACATTTGCTTCCATTTCTTGTTGTTATGTTTCTCTTTCCACTTACTTGTTACCTAGAAGTTGCCTTTCCTTCTCCTTCTTAAGTTTTGAAGGTGAAAAATGTGTTTTGTAACTCAGAAGAAAATAATGTGAGATTACTAAAAAACCGTAATTAACAACACAAGAAATAGATCTTTTCCTCTCCTAATTGATGTTTCTTAAATGATTAACATTATAATATCTCAACATGTTCATACAATGTAGTGTAATGAGTCCTTTGAAGAATCATTTTATGCTTTTATAAACAGGCACTTTTTATAATTTATAATCATTCATTTTATTTACACATAATCTTAAATGTGACTATTTAGATTGTTCATTGGAAGAAAATCTGTGGTATCTTTCATAAAGTTTAAGATCAGCCAGATTTAAAAAAAAAATGATTCATGTTGGAGTAATCACTGTATGGTAAATATATTTAAAGAAAATGGGATAATTCATTTTCCACTAAATTATCTACACAGTGGAGGTCTATCATTGACGATGATAAGGATAGGAATATTTTACCTAGGGAGGATCCCAAGGAGTAAAACACTTCTTAAACATTCTTATGGATAGAAACCCTTTTCCTGACTATAGTCTAGCTTCTTGGCCTTTTCTCCAAGTGTGCACTTCTGGAGAAATGTTTTCTTTAAGGCAGAAAACAACTTAGGTTATTGTCCTATTATTTCTCTCCTTCCCATGACTTGATTTCTCAGTCTGGCAGCTTTAGAAAACTTTCTGGTTTTTGAGGTTGGCCATTCTACTACATAATCTGGAATCTAGGAAACAAATATGTCATTTTCCCTGGATGTTTTATTCTAAATCAAACATTTATGTTTTAAGTTTGAATACTACCCTTCCCAGACCTGTAAAAACATAAATCAAACAATAAACCTCATGAAGGAGAGGAGAAGAAGTGATAATAAAGATAAATTTAAAGCTGTCTATATCTAAGGACTCTTACAAAACTATAAATGTTTCCTAGTAGTACCAAAGTTATTAGCTAAAAGAAAATAAAATTTAAGAAAGATGCTATACCTCAACCATTCTCACTACTTAGAAACACATATCTTTAAAACTTTATGGCCTGACGATTAAAAGTTAAGGTCATCTTTTAAAATAACAAATTGCAGTAGTTTGTTGTAAACCAAAGGACTTGGACAATCATTTCAGATTCTTAATCCCATCAACACACACACACACACGCACACACACACACATTCATATGTGGATACCGTGGCATTTTTTTCTCAATAGCTGGACTATAACTTGGAGAAAATGTTTTAGAGAAGCTACTTCAGGATGATGAAAGAAACACAACTCTCCTTGTAGTTAATTAATAGTAACATTTCATCTTATGTTTAAGTTTCTTTACTCTTAATTCCAACTCTGGCATTTTTCAGTTTGTTACGGTGGACTAAGGTGAGGGTCTTAGCACTAGTCTTCACATAAAAATGTTTTCAAATAAAATAATACTTTAAATAACAATTTGATTAATAGAAGTAAACTACAAAATAAAAGAGAAAAGGAGTAACACTTTTGCTCCCCAGGAGTTAATGTTTAGATCCCTTGTTAAAGAGGTATTTGTTATACAAGTTTGTTTTCTGTCAGTTCAATTTTATAGAAAAAAAAGGATGTACTACTTTTACAGTTTGATTTAAAGAAAAAAACATTACCAGGAAAACTATAACAAATGTCCATGTCCAGAGCTTATAGTCCATTGAAATTCATTTATGTCTTTGTTTTGCTATGAAAATACAATGAATCACCAGAATTCAATGTATTCTAGTGAATAAAACTTATTTCAGTTTTACCTATTTGTTGATACCAAGCATTCACATGAAATGTTAGGTACATGCAGTACAAACATGCACATCTTCCATTAAGGATCTTATTGTCTAGCAGAAGAGATGTGAATATGTAGAAAATTAAATCACAATAGGATATTTAAATGAGCAAGTAGAATTTGAGTTGACCCTTGATAATGGTGAGGAGTAAAAGGATTTTTAAAATAATAGGGAATAAAAATATATAATCAATTGATGCATAGAGGATGGATAGATATTAATAGAGCTAGTATTATAAAATGGTAATTGTAGAGTATAGGTGAGTTCATGTAAAATTTTTCCAACTTTTTTGTGTGTTTGAAAATTTTCATAATAAAATGATGATGAAAAGCCAGAGTTTACAGAGGGAGAGCAATAAACTACTCTGATTGGCATTTAATTTCCATGTGGATATAATGAAAAATAAAACACGAAAGATAAGCTCTGTATATAGTCATCCTTCATTATTTCTCCCCATGATTTGATTGGCAGATTGAAGTCACTTAATGTTAGAGAATAAATCACATTGTGCATCATTCAGAAAATAACAGCATTCTCTGGCTTAAATATAAAGCATGTTATTATTGTACAGAACAAGAAGTTAGGACAGACCTCAGGGTTAGTCAATCAGCAAATTCCTGCTCTGTCACCTGCAGCATCATCTTCGACACAGCCTTCTACCTCTCTACACCCAGCCATCTTGTCCCTAGCCATTGTGAAGAATGACCACCATCACTTTCCCAGGTATTCCATGTAAACAACTTCTTAATTTCTTTTTTACCCTAAATTGACTTAACCTGCTCAGTTCTGAATCCAGCTCTGTCAAGAGGGTGAATGGATAGAGGTCTGAGTTTGGTTTACATTCATCATGAGAAACAGAATAGTTCAGAGGGCAGCAACACAGTGAATACAACAAGGTTGTAAAGAGACAAATCCTCCAGGTGGGCTAGAGAATAATGGGGGTGGGGGTGACACATTTATTTATAAAAACATAGTGCTATGACCACCAGGTACTTTTAAGAAAATTTTGATAGCAGAATATGTGTTTATAAAACGGTTATCTTTATGAAATACATTTTTCCATGGTTATAAAAGCAATACATGTTCAAATTAAAAAATTAAAAAAGGGTTACAGAATAAAACAATCATTTATAATTTAACTATTTAGAAATAATTAAGAGTGGTATTGGACATTTTCTTCAAACTTTCAGTGTGTACATATGTTTGTACACACATACATCTGTTATATATTTGTTATGGCATTAACTATAAAATTTTGTGTGCCAACTGCCTTTCTTAATCTTATATCATTGACATTTCCCAATCTCATTAAGACTTCTTCATAAATTTTGTTTTAATGGCTACATAAGATTCTATTCCATGAAAGTATAAGTTTATGTAAATATTCCTATGCTATAGAATGTTTTGTTACTAATGCTGTGATAACTATCTTTATAATAATTCATGGTCAGAACCCCTGATTATTTTCTTAAAGGAGAATTTGATGTCAGTAAGCCAAGTTGTATGAATATGAATATTTTTAATAGTCAATATATATTACCATATTAAATTTGTCCCAGTTTACACCTTTACTCCTGTGTTTATTCACTTGGTTCTAAGTGTATCTCTTGTAATTGTAACTATTATTTAGTAACTGCCTTTTGGCAATAGTAACATGTGATCTCACTTTTCAGTTCCAAGTGACTCTCTAAGAGATATAGCTAGAGATATTTTTCATTGTTAATATTCTTTCATCATCATCTTGTCGCATTTTAAAGTATTTTTACACTAAAAAAATAAGGTGGGACATTTACCTGTTGTGTTTTTGTTTATTACTTTCTTTATGTACTCCTTTTTATTTATTGGTTTAATATCTACGTAGGCTTTGAGATTTAAGTAAGTGAACCTTTATACATAGACTCCACATAGGGTAAATGATAAATTAATAAATGAAAGAACAAATGAAAGAACAAATGAATGAATAGATGAATGAATGATGAATGGATAAATGAATAAAATGAATGAAGATGCAATATCTGGTAGCTCAAGATAAAATTTGCTGTGGCTTTATTAAGTCCGTAATATTTGCAAATTACTTCATAAAATTTCTTTATAGGTTTTGGCATTTTAATGATGTTTACAGTGTTTTAGAAGAGAAGAAAGATTTCAGTCTTGTGGCAGTTTGCCAGAACAGGGAGCAATTGTGCATGCAATTATGTTATTAAGTTATTAAAGTAGTAAGACATTTACACAAAGCAGACCTTGAATTGTTTTAAACTCTGGTTAGTTTAAAAGTTTAACAAAGGACAAATCACATTCTTTTAACTCCCTTTTTCATTCTTAATTCTTCTTTGTTTTCCACTTGGACACATTATTTTCTTGTTAAGTAAGCAAGAGTTATGAACTTTCTTTATACGTTAATAGTGTAAGCTTGATGTCCACAGGAAAAAAAAGAACTTAGAATTAAAGTTCACAAAATTAGGAAGGGAAATCAGTATATTCAAGTGTGAGAGTGGGGGAAAAAGTTGTTTCATTTCTAGAACCATAAATTTTGTCCTAGGGTCTAATACTGTAGGAGATAATTTGTGTGAAAGATTCTGGAAAGCGTAAAGCACTATATAAATGTAAAGCATTAGTATTAATAGTGTGGTAAATCATTTTTCCGAAGGTTGGTGTAGACCATTTTTATTTTTTAAGTAGATGAATAGAAGGAAAAATATGTTTTACTCCAAGAATGGCTGATTTTTCCTTCTAGAGTGCTTGAAACACTTTCCTAGTTTGATTTGATTAATCCCTATACTATCCTAGTGAGAGAGAGTGGATGCTCACTTTGAATTTTTATGGGACTTGCCTACATTAAGTTTCAGATATGTAGACGTCATTTCTCATGGGTGCAGCTGACTAGTCTTTCACTTAATTGTTCCTTTTAGACTGAATTTTAGATTGACACCCTAGAGGGACACTAAGTGGCTCTTTAAAGTATTGGGAAGTGCTAATATGGTCTCTGAAGACTTTGCTGAACATTTGGGGGAGTCCTCAG
This sequence comes from Cynopterus sphinx, assembly GCA_030015415.1. NCBI lineage: Eukaryota > Metazoa > Chordata > Mammalia > Chiroptera > Pteropodidae > Cynopterus > Cynopterus sphinx. Next base: position 64,311,086 of record CM057389.1, on the reverse strand, counting down.
AAAACTCAGAGATCTCAATGAGGGGGAATTGCATCTGGAAAACTGGATACCTTTCCTCTCCAATTTTTGTTGAGTGTCTATATATGTTAGTTTTATACTAGAAAACTAATTTTGAAACATTCCAGTATTCTCCATAAAAAGTGAACTTAGGGAGTTTGTCAGGTCCTAGGGAACTGTAAGGAAAGGATCAATCCAAGGGTTGAAGCAAACAGAGTCAGGGAACTTGGAGTCTGCCACAACTGGAGAAAAATTAAAGGATCTAAAGAGTCTTGGAAAATAATAGATGCTATCTTGATGTTCTGGCTTGTGTTTGAGTTTTCGCTTCTTGCAATACCTGCAGGTATTTTCTTGGCTTTCTCTTTCTTCTAAGAATCTAAGGGCATCTCCAGTTTTGCTTTCCATGTCCATGCAGACTAGGAGGATGAAAGGGAATTATTGCTATTTCAATATCAGACACATCCAGAAACTCTGGCATAGAAAAGTTCACTGCCCAAGGTGACAGACATGATAGTAATAAAATATAAGCTTCTATTCAATTGTTTTCTCTACAGAATTTTTAATTGGTCTGACAGATATGTAAAAAAAAAAAAATCAAGTTTTTAAATATATTGATGCCTTCCATGCTATACTTGTTTCCCTCAACTGTTTTAGACAGTATCAGGCCCTGTTGGGAACAACTGTGGCCTTTGTGGTCACCAGTTAATAACTGCTCTGAACTCCCTTTCCTTTCCTGCTCTGAGCGAGGCATGGCTGCCCCATAAGAATCTGCAATCTTTGCAGCCTTCTCAACTGGGTCTGATTTTTCCTCCCATACACCATGTACCACATTTACTTTTAAGAAGCAAATATTTGTATGTCCTCCAATTATACCATCTGACGTTAACCATTTTTTCTCCTGGTTATTCTCTCTGGCTATAGGAAACTTTAGCATGTTTTCTCCTCCCACCCCCATAACTATTATCTTAATTCTTAGTGGCTCCTACAAGAATTGAAGATTCTTGGCTGGTCCATCTGTCATCTGAGCCCCCTGAGTGCCTTGACCCACTCTTCTTCAATCATCCTCTGGTCTACCTATCTTTAGCCATCCACTGGATGCTTTCACTCCTCTTGATCTTCCTATGGCAATAACTATACCAGCTCCATAATATCAGTTTTAAGTATCTCTTTGATTATCACTCCCTGTCTTTGCAACTCATTCCTTGAATCCAGCAAGCCATTAACCCACATGAAACTCTACCACTTTTCACCATTCATCCTCCTCTCCATGTTTATGCTTCCCTAGCATGGAGCTCACAAGCCATGATAATGATCTCACTAGAGTACACACCCTCAACTCCCTTGACTTCCTCTTTCAAAATCAGCTAAAGAAAAACCCACCACTGGTTAATTCCTACTTCCTGCCTACTCTCTAACTGTTCCCAGACAGATGAACATGGCCGGGAAAAACATTCAACCACTCTCTCTGGTCTCAAGTGAGTCCCCAGCCTACTAGAGAGTCTTTCCACATTTCTTCAGTTAAGTCACTGCCCTGTCACCAAGACAACCACTTTATACATTCTTCAAACATTAAACTTAACCCCAATTTACTTATTTGAAACTGTTCCCAGAGAAAATAAAAGCCTTTACAAGAAAACTTCATCTTCAAACAACAAAATCTACCCACCTTCGTGCATCTTTACCCATGCACTTTCCCTGGACCCCTGTCCCTCTCTCACTCAATGAGTTTGCTTCTGCCTCATTCATTTGGTCTTTTCTTTTGACTTTCATATCTCCATCTTTAAAAAAAAAATCAATCAAAAAAACAAAAAAGATCTTTCACTCCCATGCCCCTCTTCAGATACCACTGCAAGCCTTGAGAGCAAAATTTCTCACAAGACCTGTCTCTATTATCTCTCCACTTCTTCACAGTCTTTCTTTCTTGAACTGAGTAGTCTACTACAAAACATACTTGTTAGCTTACCAATGAGTTTTAATTCTAATGGTCAGTTCTCTAACTTTGCCAATTCCAATGGTCACGTCTCTAACCATAGTACACATTGCAACAGCATTTGGAATGATTATCATCTTCCTTTTCAAAACACCTGTTCCCTTGGCCTTGGGCATCCTTAAGTCTTATTTTATCCTACTTAATTAGCCACTTATTATCCTTTGCTGTTTCCTGTTAAACATCAGAACACTCCAAGCATGAGTTCTAGGACATTTTTTTCCATCTTTGTTTCTATATACTCCCTAAGTGTTAACTAGACTCATAGCTTTAAATATGTTTATTTTTAGAAATCCAGCCCTTACCTCTTCCCTATGTTTTGTATTCATGTATATAACTGTTTATTCAGTACTTCTGCTTGGAAATATAATAAGCATTGCAAACATACCATATCCAAAAAGAATTATGAATTTCACCCAAGACTCACCATTTCTGTCTTAAAAATTGGTACTCTCATTAACCTGGTTGCTCAGGTTAAAAAACTTTGAATTCATCCTTGACTTCTCTTCTTCCTCCCTCCTTCTGTTGTTCTCCACATCTACTTTATCAACAAATTATTCTAACTTTACCTTCGAATATATCTCCTCTTTATTGTCCATCCTTTCCATTAAGCAGGGTCTTTTTCTTATTTGCAGCTGTTTCTCCAAACATTTAGAGCAGAAATTGACAAACTTAACCCCATTTGCAAAATCCAAACTTTCACTAAATGGTTTTAACACTTTTAAATGTTTAAAAACATTTTTTAAATAAAATTTTGTGACCCATGGAAATTATGAAATTCAAGTTACAGTATCAATAAAGTTTTATTGGAACATAGCCACACTCTTTTGTTTACATTTTATCTGTAGCTGTTTTCTCATTATAGCTGAGTTGAGTAGTTGTGATAAAGATTTGTATGGTCCACAAAGCTGAAAATATTTACTATCTCGTCATTTACAAGAAAAATTAGTTGACCTCAGCCCTAGATTAACATTCTCTCACTGCAGCCAAGGCCTAAACTTTCTTTTTCCAACTAGGTCCAATAAAAATCTCAGAACTGAGTCTTGTAGCCCTAAGTCACATGAGTATTTTTGAATCAAACCCTGATCAAATAGTTAAACCACAATCAGTTGGACAGCCCTGGGTCATATGCCCATCCTTAAAACTAAAAAATGGAGAAGGTTTAACTCCTTCTGAATAATGTGGACTGAACATAGAAGAGAGCAGTTTCCTAAGGAAAACTGAGATGCCATAACTACAATAGGGTGAGTAGAAACATTGGTAGGAAAAAGAACAGTTGAGTTCTATATGTATCCTATTGCTCTTTTAAAGGTGGCACATCCCCCAAATACTGTAGTTTAGTTCTCTTGTGAATTACAGCTTTTGTTGAAAAGTCACACTCAGTTTCCTAGAATATAATTTCTGATACCTCGAATCATCTGTGTTTTAGATAGGATCTGAATGCATGCTTCTTTTTAAATCCATGAACTCCAAACATAAAATTATTGTCTTTTCTTTTAATTCAATTATGGTAGAGTAAGACATAGTTCAGAAGGTATGGAAAGGGAAGTCATATCTGGGTCAGTGTTCTCTGAGCAGTCCCACAGATGTTCTGGGTAGAAGCCAGGCTGCTGGTATGACTTTCACACCCAGCATTCTGGACAGTGAAAAAGTAAAATTCTTTGGGAGTTGTGCCTTATTCCATCTCCCTTTTCTCATTGTGAGAATAAGGACCACCCAGCAGAAAGGGTGGTTATCTTCTGCAACGCCTTTTTAATTTATCAGGAAAACCATGTTCTTTCAAGACATCAGATTTATGACCAATGTGTCTGTATCTCCACTCAACAAAGAAGTGCCACTGATGATCATTAAAAAAAAAAAAAAAAACTTTTATATGGTCAGATTTATGTTTTAGGAAGCTCATTGATAGCAGTTTCAAGGCTCGGTTGTAATGAGGGAAAAGACGTGGATTAGCCTGAATGGTGGAACTAAAAGTATGCCTTGGTAATTTGTTTAACTCAGGTTACTCCTTAGTTTCCTATCCCTGAGGTCATGGAGAAGTCCTCAAGCCAGTGAAATGTTTCTTTATTACAACACTGAACTGTAGGTGTTTTTAAGAACTAAGCTGAAGACAGAGCTGCTTTGGAAATCATAGCAGCATATCTGCAACATGGAAGCTGTTAGTTCCTTATTGATTATTTCAATTCAAGAAATTAATTTGCGAATTGGACTTCAACCATCTTGTGATTCACTCTTTACAAAGTAGCAAAGATTTAAAATTTTGAGCTGCTCTTCACTAGCATTTCTCCTTTAAATAACAATGCTTTATTCACAATTCTGACACTTCTTTTATGTTCATATCCTTTCATTGAGAATTCTCCTTGATAAAGCAAATTTTTTCTATAATAGAAATGATATTTTTTGTGTGACTAATAAAAGCTGACTGCAAAAGAGTGACATATAAGTTTCTATAGTTATAAAACTGTTAACTATAGATGCAAAATTATGTTATTTCTGATGTCCTATTCAATTGAAATATAATCCTGAAGCTTTGTTCACCCTGAAATCTCATATTATTTGCTTTTTCTGGGGTGAATCATAGCTCACATATATCCCTCAGTAGGCTGTGAATATGTTCTCATTTAAAAAATGCCATCAATTAACAACTATTTCCTTTTTCAAAATGGCTTCCAGTTTTACCAACAGACTGCCTTGTGGGTTTCTGACAGAGGTTACAACCAGCAGTCATATAAAGGCAATGCCCCTCAAAGGAATAGTAACTGTGCTTTGGCAAATACTGAAGAGTTTAAGGACTAGGCCTTTGGGTGTTTGTTCAATAAAAAGTTTGGTGTACAACAGATTTCATTCTAATCGTCTTCCACAATTCCTAGTGTTATAAAAAATAGTGTTCTCTCTTTCTCTCTCTCACTCTCTTTCTCTCTCCCTTTCTCCCTCTCTCTCTCTCCCTCTTTCTCTGTCACACACATACACACAATTTTATGGAAGAAAGATTAATATTTTGGGGGAGAACTGGGTGTCTTTACCCCCAAATAAGAAAGGAAAAACAAGAAGTGGTAGCTACCTTCAGCAATTTGGAGATGTGTTATATAACAAAGAAAAGGAAAAACAGACAAATAGACTTGTTCAGAGGTAGATAAACTAGAACCAGTGCACAGAAATTGCAAGGAGTCTACATGAATTTGGCTTAGTTTTGCAACTTTCTCAAGCACGAGCAGTTCACTAGTGGAGAGGACTGCTACCAGGAATTAGAAAAATCCTTGTCTTTCAGTGTGTTCAAAGCAGATTCCCATGGCCATCTGCTAGAGATGCTGTTGCAGAGACTCTTGGACTGTGTAAAAGGCAGAAATGTTGTTACATGAGGACCAGGGGAGATTTCTCGCTCCTTTTGAGCACATTCTCAACATAGCAACTTTGTCTACACTATTTTTAATGATGATATGTTAGTATAATTGTCAAAGCTCTAATGAAAGGAGAGTAGAAGAAGCAGATTGAAAGAAACAGAGAAGGCAGTGAAACAGTGGCTTCAATTTTTGTGAACAAGTTGTTCTTAATTAGTGATTCAATCCTCTCACCTCTCCCACTAGGTTCCCCTAGTATTAGACCTGTCTTTCCTTTGCATAGAAGGCTATTCTGAAAAGGTAAGATCTGGAAACCCAGGTGTAAGTCACAAATCATTCAGAAAAAAATAAAAGAGCACCACTATGAGTATTATAGAATAAAAGATTCATTATATGACTAAGGTCTTAAAAAACAGTGGACAAAGCTGGGAAATAAACTCCAAAACATAGAGTTGGAGATCTGAGAAAAGTCACTAACTTGTCCTCCTGAAGCAGTTGTGCAGTGGGACATATCAGAGCTTTAAAAGGACTACAGAAAGCCAAGCATGTTCAGCCGCCAGAGTGACACTGTAAAGAGAGTCGATGTTTATGGGAAGCTATTGCCTCTGTGTTTGATGGTTACACCTGGAGTCACTGTTAGCTTGGACCACTATAGTGAGAAAGAGCTATAAAAGCAGCAGGGAGAGTGAGGATAAGCTGGCACCTGCTAGCACTTCTGTGTTTGTCTTTTACCCCACATAAACTACAATGACTTTCTGAGAGAAATGGCTGCTGCTTTACATGCACCTTCCAAGCCTTGTGAATATCTGGGTTGGCCACCTCTCACCAGACTCATACAAGGAAGGTGATTCTGTGAAATGTAGGTCCAGGTTAGTCAAGTTGACATATACCCTATCTTCTTCTTTAACTAAAAGCAACAACTCTATATTTTCTCCTTTAACTACAGCATTTCGGAACACTGCTATTAATTTTCAGCAAATTTAATTCAACCTGAAAGTAAATCACACATTTCCCTTAGAGGATTGCCTATTTGTCACAACTTGCCTCTGACAAGTCTGCATCTTATCAACTGGCAGTTTGTACTCTTGTCTTCTTTTATTTCCCCTTTGTCTTTTATAGAAATTATAATCAGTTTTTTATTACTATATGTTAGCAAGAAAGTATTGTTCATTTAATTTTCTTAGAAAATGCTAAGCTTGCATATCAATGTAGATGTTTGGTATTAGATCATCAGCATAAAGGAAAATATGAGCACATGTTCTAGGCGGTAGTTATTCTGGTGTTTCTGCTAAAGGAAATCATACAGGTAGAGGAAATTATATAGGTAGAAGAAAAGCATCACTGTATATTTATTTACAGAATTCATAGCAGCAGAAACTACTAAATTTATTCTATATTCATCCTTTGATTATTCAAGCATCGATCACAGATTTATTAAATCACATGTGCTCTTTCTTTCTTCTGATTTTTTCTATCTGAATCTCAACCTGAAATGGGATGGTAAAATCAAAGGCAATTAAATTCAAATCAGTGAATAATGTCTTTGCTTGTCACTCCCACAATTGATTTTATTAGATTTGGGGATTGCCTAAGGTGTCTTTTTAAAGGGGTAGCATTTGCCCATTCCTCTTCACTTTTATAAATCCCACTAGCTATCCATAGATTTGAAATATAGATAAGAATAGACATGTGTGTTCATTTAAAATAAATCTTAGAAATTCTTATTCATTTTAAATAAAGATTAAAATGAAAATGTCTTGACTATGTGATCACTCAAGTTTGGGAGAGAAATAATTTATTTCTAGGTTAGGAGAAAGAATTCTCAAGATACTTTTGAATAAATCTGAAGATTGACAAAGCAGGCTGCAGCATTCCAAAATAGCACATATACCTAGGGAAGATATAAGAGATTGTTTTACTGTTTTCAGTCATTTACCCCTCCTTTCCCTGTAAGTGGATTACACCTCCCCACCTAATGCCATATGACTTGGTGTGCTACCATGTAAACACCTTAGCCATGTGACTCGCTTTGACCAAAGGAATATGAATGGGCATGATGAACATTGCAACCAAGTATAAGCTTTAAGAAACTGCCCTTTTGTTCTTCCTCTTAGCCATGAGATCATCATTCTGATAGCTTCTCCTTAAATTTGGGTTCTAGAAAATACATGAAACAGAACCTGAGCTGACCCGCAGTCACCAACATTTAACTGATTGAAACATGTTTGTGGTGTATGTGTTTGGGTAAGGCACTGAAATTTGGAGCCTGTTTTTTTACCACAGCAAAAGGTGACTGCTCTGGGAGATGAAAAGGAATTGAACCAAACTGCTAACAATGGCTACCATAGTATTATATAGCATAGGTCACTATAACTTTTTTCTTTAACTTTTTTTTTTGTATTTTTACTGTTGTTTGTATCATGTATTATTTTATAATCGGAAAAAAAGTAAGGCATTTTGTTTCTTCTAAACATTTTTTACCCTTCTTTAACACCAGACATTTAAAATAAATTTAAGACAAAATTAAATTTGAACCAAGGTTGTTTGCTACCATTTAGGGCAAACTTGGAATACTGCACTTAAAGAAGTACAAATTAGTAGTTGATAGATGGTCATGGGGATGGGGAGCACGTCATAGGAAATGCAGTTAGCATTAATGTAATGGCCAGGTGGCAAGCCAGAGGAGAGAAAGAATAATTCAGGAGATCATTTTATAAACTATATAAATATATAACCAATATACCATATACTTGAAACTAATTAAATGGAAGTTTTTTTTTTAAAAAAGCAGTAAGAAATTTTTTTTTAAATGGTATCCTTCAAATAGATCTGCAGAATCAATGAAATTCCTATCAAAATCTTGCTGATTATGCTGAAATTGACAAATCAATCTTAAAATTCATGTGGAAATTCAAGTGATTCAGAATAGCTAAAACAATACTTAAAAAGTACACAGTTGGAGGATTTATACTTCCCAATCTCAAACTTAAGAAAGTGTGGTATTAGCATAAAGATAGAAATATATAACAATTGAATGATATTGAAAGCCCAGAAATAAACTCTCATATTTATAATTAACTGATTTTCAACAAGAGTGCCATAGCAATTAAAAGAGGAAAGAATAGCTTTTCAACAAATGGTGCTAGAACAACTGGATATGCAAAAAAATGAACCCCTATCTCACACCATGTACAAGAATTAACTCAAAACTGATCAAAGACTCAAATGTAAGCACGAAAGCTATAAAACTAGATGAGAAAATAAAAGGGTTAATATTCATGACCTTGGAGTAAGCACTTTTTTCTTAGATATAAAACAAAAAGCATATGCAACAAAAATTTTTAAAAATAGATAAACTGAACTTCATCAAAATTAAAAATTTTGTTTGCCAAAGAACACAAGAAAGTAAAACCCCAGCCCTTAGAATGGGAGAAAATATTTGCAAATCCTGTATCTAATAAGAGACTTATATCTAGAATGTAGAGAGCTCTTAAAACCCAATAATAAAATGAAAACTCAATTTAAAAAATGAGCAAATAATCTGAATAAACATTTTTACAAAGAAGATACTCAAATGGCCAATAAGCACGTGGAAAGATGTTCGACATCTTTAGTCATCAGAGAAATGTAAATATAAACCACAGTGAAATATCTCTACACACCCAACTACAGTAACTATAATCAAAATGACAGATAGTAACAAAGCTTACTGAAAATGTGGAGAAATAGGAAACATAATACAATTCCACTCCTCAGAATATACCCAATAGAAATGAAAGCATATGTCCACACAAAAACATGTACACAAAATTTTATAGCAGCATGCATGATAACCAAAAAGGAGAAAATACCCAAATGTCAATTGACTGATAAATGGATAGACAAAATATGGTATATCCACACAATTGAATATTATTCAGCTATAAAAAGGAATGCAATGCTATACATGCTGCAACATGGATGACCCTAGAAAACCTTATGCTAGGTGAAAGAATCAAGTCATAAAATATCACATATTATATGATATTATTAATATGAGATGTCCAGAGTAGGCAAATCCACAGAAAAAGAAAGTAGATCAGTGGCCTTAGAGGTATCACAGAGAGTTGGCGGGGGATCAGGAGTGGGGGAGAGATGGTTAATTGTTAAAGAAAAAAGGTTTTCATTTTGATTGATTGTGGTGATGGTTGCACAACCCTGTGAAAATACTAAAACTCATTAATTGTACACTTTAGTGAGTTAATTATGTGGCTTGTGAATTATATTTCAGTAAATCTGTTACCAAAAAAGAAAGCATCATTGTTATTATCATTGTTGTTTTTCTTATTGTTATTTTATTACTGCTTCTATTAGTACCTAATGGTGAGCCACTTTTTTCTTCTTATCACAAATGGGGACAAGATAGCATTATAAGTTTCCATTTACAGTTGAAATGGAAATAGTAAACTCAGATTTTTCTTTCACACTGACCAGACTCTCCATTTTTATTTCTCATTGTAGTACTTCTCTCCATCTGTCTTTTGCCATCATCCATTAGGACTGTCAACTTTTCTCTATAATACTTTTGTTTTTTTTTAGTTTTGTACCACTCTATAGAATATCTTCATTTTAACTCTAAATGAATTCATTCTAGTAAAAATGTATAGATATTGTTAAGGTACAAGAGTTATAATAAACAAAACAAATTAAATCACTACATCTCTAAACTAGGAAGGTCATACTCTAGCAGAAGAAGAAATTGGTAAGCGAACACACAAATACTGATGAATACAGATAAATAGCCAAATAATGTAAATTTTGGATTTGAATAGTGATGATTATGATACAGCTCAAAATACTTAAAATACTTTGCCTGAAGCTTTCTCATAAGAAAGTCATCATTCTATACTCAAAACGACATTCAGGGGATTTTCTCACTTTCTTTTCTAGCAGATTTTGGTAATGGTAAAAACAGGATCCTACATCTGATCTACCTTTTTTTTATTCATTCAACAAATATTTATTAAGTGCCCACTGTGTGTCAGGAACCATGCTAGATGCTAAGGATATAATAGTGAGCATAACAGGCTTGGGCTCTGCCTTCAGAGAACTTACATTTGGGGAGGCATGCAATAATCAAAAACTCATAGAAAGCAAACAATTAAGTTGTAAGTGTCATAAAGACAAGGAGGACAGAATGAGAGTGTGTAAAATGGAGAACTGATGTGTCTTTAGGAAGTTAGATATCTATTAAAGGGACTAATACATAGTGACTTAACTCTTAATGGATTTATACCTATTTGCCCTTAATAAAACTGAGATAAATAAATGAATCAATGACCTTTAATAGATTCTTCTCCTAACAATATCTTATGCATCCTATGGAGTATACCCACTCAAATTAAAGTCTGTTGTTTCAGTGTTTGTGAATGTAATATTCTTATTAGTTGTTTCTTCTAGTCTACATAAATCACCAATTTTCATTGCAAAATTCACACCACTAACATGATTCAAAAATTCCTTTGTATTGAGTCAATAATATATTCAAATCATTATATTGGATATAATTATAACTAGTTTAGTTTTGTTTAAAATAAAATTTCTGTCCATCTCTCTTTATAATACAGAAGTGATTATCAAGCAAATTGGGAAGAAGGAAGACTATTGAAATCATCTGAGGGGTTTTATTAGATAACCTGAATCTCTTCCTGTCCTGGTCTCAAATCCCTATTGAAAACCACAATCCTAGGAGAAAATAATGGATAACCCTAAGTATTCAGAATGTTACTTTGCTCAGATTATGTTTGAATACTAATGAATTTAGTGATATGATTTTGATTCACACTCCTTCCTACATTTTATCTTGTTCACGAAAATTTGGTTGCTTCCATGAATCTTTAATTTATAACAACAAATGTAATATCTTGTAGAGTACAGAGGAGGTGAAGTCAGAGTGAAATGATGGAGTCAGTTTTTACTTCTTACTGCCACATACTAGTTGTATAATTTGAGGCAAATTACTTAATACTTCGGATAAGTCTCATTTTTATCATCTACAATATTGGTTTAATAATCTCAGCCTACTATACAGGCTATTGAGAGGATTAATAGAAATAAAGTTTTTGATTACATACAGCACATATTCGGCCCTTTAAATCTAGCAATAATGAGACTTCCCTTCTTTCCTAGAGATGTCTTTCTCCTGGTTAGATGTCTTTCAATGATTATCAATAATGTAGAAGTTATATAAAAATATTTTAAGCTTTGGTAGTATAATTGTAGCAAAAATACCTATCCATCTCTATCATATGTCTGTCTGTCTGTGTCTGTCTGTCTATCATCTATCTATCTATCATCATCTATCATCATCAGTGAAATGCAGGCAAAATGCAGGCAGACTTTTTTTTTGAGAATGTATATCTATTGGGACTTAATTAATTACCAGAATTAAAGTTATATTGACAGGTTTATAGGCTCCTCAGATTAACAAAAAAATATTGACCCCCCCAAAATAAATAGCTGAGAAAAGCGCAAATTGCCTTATCAAAATGTTAAAACTTTTTTTCAAAACTACCCTAATATGAAGAGTATGGTATCAATAAAGTGATACACAAGTTAGTGGGACAGCATAGAGAATTTAAAAAGAAATCCAAGTTTACTTGGGAATATAATATGTAATGAAAGGCATTTCAACTAATTGAATAAGAATGTTTTATTTAATAAATAGAGCTGACAAAATCAGCAACTCTTTTGAAAGAGCACAAAGTTATGTCCTGCCTCATATCACAGATGTATCAAATATTCAATTATGAATGGATTAAACATATAAATATAAAACATAAAAATGTAAAATATAAAAATGAAAATTTGAATATTCATATAACTCTGGGTGAAATGAAGAGATTCTTAAAACAGACCTATAAAAAAAACAATAAACAGATTTGACTATTTAAAATTGAAAATTCATATAGCAAAAGATAATATAAAGAAAATTTGAAGATAAGTGATAGGATGGGAAAAATATTTTTTACATGTTTGAAAAAGAGTTAGTCTCTAGTTCAGAAAACAGTTCTTTCAAATTTATATTTAAAAAAGCAGCAGGAAATGAAGAAAGGGTCTTATCTAGATAATAAACAAGAATAAATTTAAAATGACCAATAAATATACAAAACTGTGCTCAAGTAGTCAGGCAAATACAAATAAAGACAATAATGAAATTATATTTTTTTATCTATAGATTGTGAAAAATATTAATTTTTCCCATAATAGATCAAATATAGAGAAACTGACATTGCTGTACATTTTTTGAGGGAATACGAATTGTTTAAAATATTTGCAAAGTAATTAAATCATGTCAGTAAAATTAAATGATGTACATATCCATTAGCACAGCAGTCACATTTTGGAGACTTTATCCTGTAAGAATCAGGTTGCAATACATAAGGATTAATGTACAAGGGTGCCTCTCATGGTATTATCTATGATGGTAGTAACCTGGAAATAATCTAAATATTTTTCAATAATAGAATCAATTACAGCACATCTATTGACTATGGTAAAGATGTTTAAAGTAGTGTATTAGATTAGTATCTGCTGACTTGAAGAATAGCATTTTAAAGGTAGACTGTTATTGAGAAATGTAAGGATTTTAGTTCATATTTGAAAAGAAATTGAACACTGTATATATATATTTAGAATCTGTGAACAAGGAGGAAAATGTATAAGGGTATAGATAAAAAAATGAACATCACTTACACAGGGAGTCTGGCCCAGGAGGACAGTTGATGGGGCAGATACTCATTTTTTATTAAACATCTTTGAATTGTTTCACATGTCATAATAAGCATATAATAACTTTGTAACTTAAAACTATAATAAAGACAGAAGTCAGATCATGTATAGTTCTGTATTTCCACGCATAGCACAGGTCTGGAAGAACACAAGCTCAACTGATAATTTTGTGCCTGTTAGGAGAAAAGAGGTATTAGGGAATGAGGGAAAGGAGAGCTTGAGCTTTACCTTGTACATATTTCTGTCTTTATTAATATGTATACTTTTTACAGTGAATACTAATCCATGTATTACTCATGTAAGTTATAAATAAATACATAGCTTTAATTGTTTATACCCATATAGCAAAGCAGTTTTTTTCCCTCCCATCAGTAGACAACAGTTATTGTCACAAACATTAACAAGTATAATAGCTATAATTTGGTTGAGGAGGATAATCACATATTAGCTTAAGACCCAATGCCTTGCAGAGATTTGTTATTCTATGAAATATTGAAGTATAGTAGTTCCAACTAGGAAATACAAGATGTAATCCCAAGATTCTTTTGAAATTCAGCTGTATTATTTCTTAGCACTCCTTTAAACCTTAATTCTAATTAAGGATCATTTAGAGGTTTTTAGCTAGAGGGATGGGTGAAAGGGTGTTTTTATCCCCACTTAGGCAGAGGAAAGATTTTAAAGTGGAAAATGAGCAATTGATGATTGTCTTGCCAAGTGTAATTAAGAACATTTAACACTGATTATACCAAGTTCTGGAAGTAAAATCTGCCAAAGGCTGAGAAGTGGCTTCTATGTAGCTGATAACCATGAACTTAACATGTCAAGTCTTTTATTTGATTTTAATTCTTGGAATAAGCTATAGTCTCTCACATATAGAATAATGTATTTTATGTCTGCGGCCCAAAGCAGAGATATCTTCTTTTGCCTCTCTCCCTCCTACATTATCTGGGACTTCAGTATCAAGTGTTCACCCCTACCTGCCTCTGCACCTGAAACCTGCCTTATTGAAGGGTCTCCTGTCTCAGCTGCTCACTAACTTCTTTTAATTCACAGTTTGCTGGTAACAATTTCTTATTTTCTCAAGGACACTACTATATGTAGAATAGTTTTAAGGGCTCAAAGAGGGAAGCCTTAGTGGCTAAATTACACAGAGAGGCAGGAAATATCTGGGTTGTGGAAAGTTCTTGCCTTCATGATTTAGGTGTTTTCTTGGAAACATGAGACATAGATAGTTGAAAAATTAAGTAGCTATAGCAGTGCAAGCCACCTATGATAGAGGCATTCAAGATCAATTATTAGAATAGTTTAGACAGTGTGTACCTAGACTTTGATAGAACAAATACCAGACTGGGTCTATTGAACTGGTGGAGAAAATTAGGAGATAGCACTTATGTACAAATTCTCTAAGATGTATGTTGGCCTGACACTGTAGTACATGCTATATATATTTAATATCTCTTTAGATAGGCATATGTGCCTATGTGCACAGATATGAATGAAAAGCAGGAATGTCTAGCTCAATGGTGATGGTGATAGATTTGGGGTTAAAAATGCTAATTACCTTCTTTCTGGGACACATTGGATACAAACTACCCCTTGCATCCATGAAACCCTTGTTTAATATGCTTTATCTTTCCCAAAGATGATGATCATTTTGTGAGGTAATCAGGGAACCAACCCAATCCACTGAAATATTGTTTGCTTAGAGCCCCAACTTTTCTACTTCCTGAGCTGCTTTGCAAGAACAAAAGGTATAATCCAAATTTAATTGCTCATGATTGACCTATTTTTGAATCACATATACATAGCACACACCTTTAAACTAAAATCATAAGAGCTAAGTCCTTGAGAAAGAAGAGAAGAGATAAATTTAAATGCATAGATTGGACTGAAAGAACTTTTTACAGTTTAGTAATAAGTGGGCATATTCAGGGAAGCCATGGGGTACTCTTGGGAAGTTAAGAGAAATAGATCAGTCTCTGAGATTCTAGAAGAAGCATGGTAGAAGACCATGCATGAAAGCAAGCAGTAGAATAAACTGAGTTTTAGAGACTTTGAAGCATCCTGGGAAGCCAGAAATGCAGAGCCGAGAGAAGTAGATTAAGATTATAAGAGACAGTTTTTATACTCCACCCTTACCACTTTGGACTTTAACATTGTTATAAAAGTGACTACTATGACATGACATCATACTCATTTCTTGGCCTAAGACTGGAGTCTGCGTAGAGCTAGCATAGCAATGCAGAAACAGAATTTAAAGCACTGACTCCCTCCTACACCCCTATTCTCTCAACCACAACACACTTCATCCAATGGAATATAAATGCCCCAACTCCCTTTTTCTTTGGGTGATATAGCCACAGATAGCAGAGACAGCTTAACTGCATCTCTGAGATCCCTACTGCAATTAAGCTGCAGGTATCTACAGTACCAACACTTGCCAACAAGCCTTGCATTGATGGCCTTCTCTTCCCAGTTGCATTTGGCATTGCCACTCTGGGTCATCTGGGAATCTCTTCCCCCAAAGTTAGCTGCACCCAAATCTTTGTACCAAATCTTACTTTGGGGCAATACAAACTAAGATAAGAATTTGAGTACAAAATAAACAGTCAAAAAATTGAAATATAAAACCAAGCTAATTATATATATATATATATATATATATATATATATATATATATATATATATATATATATATATATATATATATATATATATAAAATCTGAGCAGAGCAAGGAGAGTTGAGATACAGATCTATGGAAATCTTTTCTGTAAATCTTTTAAAAATG
Source organism: Cynopterus sphinx (assembly GCA_030015415.1). Taxonomy (NCBI): domain Eukaryota; kingdom Metazoa; phylum Chordata; class Mammalia; order Chiroptera; family Pteropodidae; genus Cynopterus; species Cynopterus sphinx. Next base: position 64,295,203 of record CM057389.1, on the reverse strand, counting down.
AGTTTAGGAAACACTATTATTTACTGATTTTCTGGGTTAGTGCTTTGTTAAGGAAAAAGAAATGTAAAGGGCATTTTAAAAGCGTGCTTTTTGAAACTAATGTTTCAAACTCAAACATACTGTTAGCTTTATTAGTGGGAACCCATGTCACTAAAAGATGCATTGCTTGGTTCTCTATGGTTTTCTACTACGGTAGTTCTTTTTCAAATTAGGTGGTCTTTTCCAAACAGCACTTGTGTTATGTGTTGAAATAATGAAAAAACTGCTGAAACACAATATGCATTTTAAAGTCTAGTAATAAAGAAAGTAATATGGCTGAATAATGCCTGGCCAGATTAGCTTTGACACTGTATTTGCTTTGTGTCCAACTTTATCTGGCAGTGTATTATTCACTAGTATTTATACACAATCTTAATCAAATGCATTTTATCATAAGTGTCAATTCAGTGCTTCACCATTGTATTTATATATTTTAAAATACTGAATTCTTTGTAATGAGTGATTAATGTTTAAGCTGGAAAATAATATTATATTTCTGGGTCTTGGAATGAGTCATTGGGTAAGCACAGGGTGGTTTTACATCTACACTAAAGTCATCTGTGAGCAAATTATATTGTCTTTTCTTTGTTCTTCCTACTAAGCTAAAATGTGAAAATGTTAATTTAATTTTTTCTTCAAGTTTATAGGAGAAAACATGAAAATCAAACAGGCATGTTTTAGTAATCTATCCAGGGCATTTTAATAGGTTTGTAGAGCACATGTATAAAATATGGATTAAAATTGTTGATGGTAGATTTTTACTTAACAGTTCAAGTGATGTGGGTTAAACATTAAAGTTTATGTACAAATCGACAAACCAGTTACACATGGTTTCAAGTCTAATTATTTAATGATGAGCTCTATATTTTGTAAACATATCTGAACTTTAAAAAGTTTATTAGGTTTCCTTGATTTCTTGAGAAAGAAAATGCTTTACAAAGTATACTATTAAATTTCATTAACACCTTAGGTGTACTATTCTGACAAGTTTAATTTTTAAAATATTACTGAAATATAACTTTAAGTTGTTTGATAGTCTGGTTCTTTTATCAAAATGATAGCTATTTGTATTTGAAGAAAAAAAATGCAATCCTGTAATCCTATGATATTAGTTTGGAGAAATTTGTTTATTCTCTAAGTAAACATATCTATAAGACTACAGAAGTTCATTTTTTTTTAATTTCAAAAAACCACTACATTAAAAGAAATACAGGACTTCAAATGAGGATTGCATCAAGCTGTACTGCTGTCTCTCTGAGTGAGTGCTAAGTGAAGTGGGTGTGTTCATGGCATTAGGCCACGCACACCATAATGACTTTAGCCCATGAGTAAATATCACTAGTTGAATAAAGTTTTATCTATAGAAGTAATACTTAGATAATTAAATATATAATTAACACATGAAATATTAAGGATAAATTATAAGCTTCTTTTATATAATAAACCATACCTCATCCTGCCACATAAATGACAATCAAATAATTATTTGTAAAAACAAAAAACAAATAAAATTCAAACAATATCCCAAAATAATCCTCCAAAAGATTATTAATTCAATTTATAATTTTATGTTATAAATGATGGTCTCTAAAAAACCATCTCAGTTATATCTAGAAAGCTTAATCAGAAGTTCAGGAATCTTTTAAGCTTCTATGCACAATGGATTCAAAGAGGCTATGACCATGTTTTTCCTTCTTTATTAATGATTTCTGGAAATCATTGATCATTGGTGGATATGGATCCTTTTCATTGTCTTTTTGAGAAATCTTCTACATTATACTTTGTCTTCTCCTTTTTTCTCACTTCTTTCTTTCTCACTTCTTTCCCTAATGTGATTATTCCCACTTTCTTTATTGCAATGGGTTTTTTTGCTTTTTTTAAATTTTATTTTATTATTTTATTTTATTATTTTATTTTATTTTATTTTTTTACCCTATCTTTGACCAAGCAGTTTCCCAACTCATAGGTAAGGCTTTATTAATTAATAAAAAAAAAAGGGTTACAGGATTTTTGGAAACATGGTGGAGTGAGAGACATCCCCAGATCTCTCCCCTTGAAATGACAATAAGCTGAACATCTAAAACTTAACATAAAACACTCAGACTACACAGCAGTACATCCGAGTATGGGATCTGTGCATAAGAGCTACCACAGACAGAATCCTGGGTGTCAGGTGGTAGATTGGGAGAAATAAATAAGCTGTCTCTCACAGCCTCCAGAGCTACCTGTAAGAGGAGGGAGAGGGATGGAGTTCCTTGAACATCCTTGCCTGGCAAAGCTGTGAGGTGGCTGGTGTCCAGTCATCAGGGCAGAAAGCAGAGAAGTGGAATAGCAGAAAAACAACAGTTGATTTTCACTGACTGTGGTTGCAAAACTGAGGCTAAGCCACAGCCCCAACCTCCAATTCAGAGGGCCCCTCCCTCCATATGCTCTGAGACCAATCACCAAGGCACCCCTGGGGAATCTGAACAAACACTACTGAAACTGTTGCTAACACTGACAAGAACTGAAACTGAGGGTAGCAAGAGTGATTAAATACCTACCAGAAAATACAAAGGCATTTTTATTATACAGCAGGGATCCAAGAGGCTTAGATATCACTACTGGAAACCAAAAGAAAAGTGCCTTCTTTGCAACTGGCTAAAGACAGAGCTTTATGTAACAAATTTTTTTTCTGGAAAAAAAAAAAGCAGAATACATTTTCATTAATGCCCAGGCAGAGAAATAGTCTATTAAACACCATGAGCAATCAAGGTGAAAAGGTATCTCAGAAAGAAAGAGAAAAATCTCCAGAAAATAAGCTTATAGACATAGAAATATGCAATTTAAATGGCAGAGAATTCCATGGCAGAGAATGGCAGAGAAATGGGTCATATCAACAATTTCAAAAATTGAAAAACACCTAGATGAGCAGAGCAAGGAGACTGAAACCCTCAAAAAGAATGAAATGAAAGTTCTAGAGATGAAGAACACACTGTAAGAGTTGGAAAATGAAATGGGAGGCTTGGGAAATAGAGTTAACCAAATGGAGGAAAGGATCAGTGATATCAAAGACAGAAATCTAGGAATAAATCAGAAGAAAGAGGAGAGAAACCAAAGAATAAAAAATAATGAAAGAGAAATTCAAGAACTAGCTGGTACCATCAGGAGAGGAAACACAAGAATAATGGGCATTACTGAAGGCGAGGAAAAGGAACACGGACTAAATAGTATTTTCAGACAAATAGTTGAGAATTTCCCAAATCTAAGGAATGATCCAGAGCTTGGAATTCAAGAAGTCATCAGAACACCCAATTATCTCAACCCAAAAAGGCCTTTACCGAGACACATTGTATTAAAATTATCAAAAATCAATGACAAAGACAGAATTCTCAGGGCAGCCAGAGAGAAGAAAACAGTAACTTATAAAGGAAAACCCATTAGATTATCATCGGACTTCTCAGTGCAAACTTTACAAGCCTGAAAGGAATGAAATCAAATATTTAAACTAGGAAGTGAAAGGAACTACCAGCCTAGAATAATGTATCCAGCTGATCTCTTCTTTAGATATGAAGGAGAAATTAAAGAAATTAAAACCTTTTCAGACATACAAAAATTGAAGGAATTCTTGACTACGAGGCCTGCACTACAGGAAATACTGAAAGAGGTCAGCTCACCTAAAACAAAATGAAAAAAAAAATTACATAATTAGGAGTAAAGTAACTATCAGGCAAATAGAAGCAAAGGAGTGCAACTCTTACTATGAACAGGGCATTATAAGCTTAATAAAGAAGAGAATTGTTATAATAAGATAGTAATGAAGGGACAAATTGAGATAACAATGACTGAAAAAGGGGAGGATTCAAAGATACAAATTTCGCAAAGGGGAATGGAAATTAGGCACACTCAGAAGAAAATGGATGACTGTATATATACATAGAACTATCTTACATATTCATAATGATAACCTCACAACGGAGATTCAGAACCAAAGTATATAATATAAAATGAGTAGGACCAGAGGGAAAACCCTCAAAAGCCAATCAAAATAGAGAAAACAGAAATACAAGGACAAGGAAGCAATAGAAACACTGAGAGCTACTAGAAAGTAAAAGATAAAATAGCGATAAGAAGACATCATATTTCAATAATCACCCTAAATGTAAATGGACTGAATTCACCAATAAAAAGGCACAGAATTGCAGAATGGATCAAAAACCAAAGCTCAAACCCAATCATATGCTGCCTTAAGGAGACAAATTTCAGCTCCAAAGACAAATATAAATTCAAAGTGAAAGGGTGAAAAATGATATTTCAAGCAAATGGCATTCTGAGAAAAAGCGGGAGTAGTGGTACTAACATCAGATGAAACAGACTTCAAAATCAAAAAGGTAAAGAAAGATACCGAGGGACACTTCATAATGATAAAGGGAATCATGCACCAAGAAGACATACACTTATTAATATCTATGCTCCCAAACAGGGAGCCCCAAAATATGTAAAGCAATTACTAACAGAACTAAAGGGAGAAACAGACCAAAACGCTATCATTGTAGGGAACCTAAATATCCCACTATCAGATATGGACAGGTCATCTAAACAGAATATCAACAAAGAAATAACATCCTTCAATGACACATTAGACCAACTGGACATAATTGACATATACAGAGCCTTCTATCCCAAAACAACTATTTATACATTCTTCTCTAGTGCACCTGGAACATTCTCAAGAATTAACCACATACTGGGACACAGAGATAACTTCAACAAATATAAGAGGGTTTGAAATCATACCCTCATGAGTGTATTCTCTGATCATAATGCTTTGAAATTAGAGATCAACTGCAAAAAGAAATCAAGAACCACAAATAGATAGAGATTAAACAACATACTACTGAAGAATAACTGAGTCAGAGAAGAAATAAAAAAGAGAGATAAAAAAATACATAGAAATGAATGAAAATGATACTACAACATATCAAAATTTTGGGGACATGGCAAAAGTGCTCAAAGAAGAAAGTTTATATTATTACAGGCCTATCTCCAAAATCAAGAATGAACCCAAATAAATAACCTAACACTTCATTAAAAAAAAAAAATAGAAAAAGAAGAACAAATGAAGCCTAAATTCAGCAGAAGAAAAGATATAATCAAAATTAAAGCAGAAATAAATGAAATTGAAAACAATGACAAAAAAATAGAAAAATAAATTGAACAAAGTGCTGGTACTTTGAGAAGGTTAATAAAATTGCCAACCCCCAGGCTAGACTCACTAAAGAAAAAAGAGAAAGGATACAAATAAATAAAATCTGGGGTGAAAGAATCCAAGAGTCTAAGAGTCTAAGTCCAAGGTTCATAATTTTAGTTCCTATTTTTTCTTCTATGCATTTTCTTGTTTCAGGTTTTATATTCGGCTCCTTAATCCATTTTGATTTAATTTTGGTGTGTGGTGATGGACAACAGTCTAGTTTCATTCTTTTGCAATTGGCTTTCCAGTTTTCCCAGCACAATTTATTTAAGAGGCTTTCCTTTCTCCAACAGTATGTTTTTGGTGTTTTTGTCAAAAATTACTTGCCCATGTAAACATGGGTTTACTTCTGGACTCTCAATTCTGTTCCACTGATCTGTGTGTCTGTTTTTCTGCCAATACTATGCCATTTTGATTATTGTCACTTTGTAGTATAATTTGAAGTCAGGCACTGATGCCTCCCGGCTCGTTCTTTTTCCTCAGGATGACTTTGGCAATTTGGGGTCTTTTGTACTTCAATACAAATCTGATGACCTTTTGCTCTATTCCTATAAAAACATGCCAATAGGATTTTGATGAGGAATGCATTAAATCTTTTACCTAAATGCTTTAGGTAATATTATTATTTTAATTATGTTGATTCTTCAACTCCAATAACAGAATATTTTTTCATTTCTTTGTATCTTCTTCGATTTCTATTAATAGGGTCTTGTAAATTTCATTATATAGGTCCTTCATATGTCTGGTTAAATTTATTCCAAGGTATTTTATTTTTTTTGTTGCAATTGCAAATATTATTTTCTCCACTTCTTTTTATGATGCTTTATTATTCAAGTATAGAAAGGCTATGGATTTTTGAACGTTGATTTTGTGTCCAGAGACTTTATTGTGCTTACTGTTTCTAATAGTGTTCTTGTGGTGTCTTTAGGGCTTTCTATATAAAGAGCCATGTCATCCACAAATAAGTAAAAGTTTGACTTCTGCATTTCCTATTTGGATGCCTTTTATATCATCATCTTGTCTGATTGCACTCACTAGGACCTCCAATGTTATCTTGATTAATAGTGGCGATAGTGGATAGTTTTCTCTTGTTCCTAATCTTAGCAGAAAGGTTTTTAGTTTTTCACCATTAAGTACAATGTTGGCTGAGGGTTTGCCATAGATGGCCTTTATTATGTTCAGGTGCTTTCCTTCTATTCTGATTTTGTTAAGTGTTTTGATCATAAATGGATGCTGTGTCTTGACAAAGATGTTTTCTGCATCTACTAATATTATCATAGGATTCTTATTTTTTAACTTGTTTATGTGGTGTATCACATTAATTGATTTGCGTGTGTTGAACCATCCCTGTGTCTCTAAGATGAAGTTCATTTGATCATGGTGTATAATCTCTTTAACATGTTGCTGTATTTGGTTCTCTAGTATCTTATTTAGGATTTTTGCATCTGTGTTCATGACAGATATTGGTCTGTCATTTTCTTTTTTTGTGTTATCCTTACAAGGTTTTGTTATCAGAGTAACATTGGCCTCATAAAATGAGTTGGAAGTATTACCTCTTTTTTAATTTTTTGGAAGAGTTTGAGGAGAATAGGTATAAAATCTTTGAATATTTGGTAGAATTCACTGAGGAAACCATCTGGTCCTGGAGTTTTACTTTATGGTAGAGTTTTTGATGATTGTTTCAATTTCCATACTGCTGATCGGTCTATTTAGATTTTCCAGTTCTTCACGATTTGTTCTAGGAAGATTGCATCAATCTAAGTACTTGTCCATTTATTCTAGGTTATTAAATTTGTTGTTATATACTTTTTTTCATGTTATTCTTGTATGATCCTTGTATTTTCAATGCAGAAAGACTATTCTTAATGTGATTTTTTTTTAATACAAAGTAATTTATCAGTGGTTTTTATGGACCACTGATTATGAGCATGTATTTCCTGTAAGAGTATTTGGATAACAAACTCAATAAAGTTAGAAAAATCATGCATTAAGGGGAGAGGAAGTTTTCCCTTAAAATGATTTTTATATCTTAGTATGTCACGCCTTTTTTTAGTCTTTTTTTTTTTTAGAATGAGGTTGTGTTAATCATTTAAAAAATAAATATGAAACTTTTGTATGTTTTTCCTATTTCCTAGATAACTATTTTATTTTGAAAGTTTTTTTTAATTGCCTAAATTTATATTATTTGGACAAAACAAAAGATAAGGTAAAGACCACTCATGTTAGTTTTTGTGATTGGTCCCTACATGAATTTTTAAAATGTTCTCTCTTCTTTGATTTTTAAAACAAAACAAAAAGAAAATTAAAAACACAAAAACATTATCAAGATACTATTTACAAACATTAAGACATCCTTGTTTATAAGATTACTGATATTGGTGTATAAGGGATTAACATAGGGACATTGTGGTTCTAATGATAAATTCACAATAAGAAAGGCTCTGGGTATGAAAGGGAGAGATTCAGCTCAAGTTCCAGTTCTTTAACTAAGTTTGTGTGTGACTCCAAGCAAGTCACTAATATCTCTGGATCTTAGTTTCTTTATCTGTAAAATAGGACAATGGGATTGGATCCATGTTATATCTTTTCACTCTATTTTCTTGTGAGTCAGTTTAAGAAGGTTCTTTCAATCACTTTTTGCTTTTTAACATTTGCTTATCATGCTTACAACAGTGATTTCTGATCTCTTTGTAGAAATTTCTTTTTCTATGTTTGGATGATACCAGGTACGTGTATGTGCATCTCTGTGTGTATCTCTGTGTGTCTGTCTGTCTGCATGAGAGAAATCAAGATTAAAATAGGGTTAGAAAACAATAAAAAGTGTGAGAGTCTAACAGAGTTTGACCAACAGAATTTTTAATATCACTAAAATCCTCAGCTGAGATATTAATGAGTCTGGGATTAACTAACAAATAAGCGTCATTCCTAGCAGCAGATACATTTTTAAAGAACCAGCTGTTTCTGTGAGTATATAGTAATGAAACTATAAATCTAAATACAATCAAACTTCTAAAAGAAGGAGACGACAGGTCACTCACACTAGAGTTTGCCAGTAGCAGTAGCCCTCAGATCTCTTTCTTCCTATGTGCTAGCGAGTCTGATTTGATTTCCAGCTTTCAATTCCTCTTCTAGGTACACTCATCAGCTGTTCTGCAGCATATTATAGGATCCTGGAGACATTAAGAAATAGAAAACAAATGTAGCCACATTCCTTTTTCCAAATGGGTTTTTCTACATACAGTTCATAAATGACAAATAAGAATGTACTTTTTACGTTTACTTTTCCCTTAGAATCCTATAATTATTTAAAACTATTAGCTAGAAACCCATCACTATTTCCTTAAAGTATTTATTTGTTTTTATGAGACTCAGTTGTACACCAAAATCACTTTGATACTTGACTTGGAGACTGTAGACTAAACTTACACACCCACATGGAAAAACGAAATTCAAAATTTGGCTTTGGCGTTTCCTTGAATTATCATATTTTTCCTGTATGTCATAAAGTATGTATAATAATAGGAAAAGATAAGTGCCTTCACATAAAACTCAATGCATATATTATCATCTGTCAGCTATTTTGTGAAAATATTACCAAAATATAACATATATCTTGGCATTTAGTTCCATTTTGCTTTTGTGAGTACTTCTTCCATTTTATTGCTATTTGCATAGCATAGCAAATGTCTTTCAGATGTGAAAAATCAATTGTTTCCAATATGTCCCAGTAGTTATTAGGGCAGATTAATGTAAGGTGCTGTAAGAGTAAAATACAAATAAAATGTCATAATTGAACAATACAATTTGCCACAGGAATAAGATTGAGTTGCTCTGGGTGCCTTTGTGGGAAAGAGAAGGGGAAATCAACATGTACAACAAAAGTAAAATATACAAGATCATGTTTTGTTGAAAGATCAGGCAGGTGCTTTGTTGATAGTATTTTTAGTACAATGATCAAGTTGCCATATTAAGTTAAAGCAAGACCAAAACCATTTATATTTGATTTTTATCTGCAAATGTATAGCTGGTTTCTATTGAAGATCAATGCAAGATAAACATGGGAATGGATATTTCAGTACCAAGGGGTCTCTGTGAGAGAATATAAATTATGAAAACTCGAGGGTTGACTTTTGAACTTTGGCATTTGGCAATTAATAATAATCTTTGTATTAATAATCATGAAAAATTATTTATTTTCTAGGATTTTGAGTTTCAGGGCCTCAAAGTACTTGAGAACTGCCAAATATATTTAAATACTGTTATATAATAGAATAAGTATATCTCTGGGGCTTAGCTATTTAGGAGAGTGGATCTGTTTCAAGGGCATGAGACCTATACAGTCACATAAGTCCCAATGTTTAGAAGGGACCCACATTAATTGCTTGTTTTGATGTTCTGTTCTAATCATTTTGAAATTCTTAATGATTTTTAAATAAGGGAGTCTGCATTTTCATTTCACAGTAGTTTCCACAAATTACATAATGAACCCTCAAGGGAGCTATAAAGGAAAGTATTCTGAATGGTAAAGACTATGATGATTACAATCCTTCTCACCTAGATTTGGGAGGTGACCCTTCTCTCTTCTTAACAGTGTTTCTTTATTTCTATCTCTCTTGCTCTACCTATCTTTAATCTGATCTGGAAGACAGAACCTCTGCAATGTTAAATTTCTTTAAAGACCCAAAGTGTTCTCCATGTTTGACTTCAGGTTACTCTAGAAATGACTGGACATCTGTGTTTGTTGGATATCTGTAGCATGACATACCTTCTCACTTTGTTATTCCCTCTTTCAGCTTAAACGTATGCTGGGCACCATGTTTCATGCTGTGGATACATTGGTGAATAGGAGACTTGGTTCCCATTGTCCTAAATTTAGTGTTTAGAAGGACAGGCAATCAACCTAATGGCCAAATAAAAGAAACTGTGATGATGGTAGAACAGGGTCCATAGGAACACAGAGGAGAAATACTTAAGGAAGTGATATCTAAACAGAGGTCTGAGATCAAGTGTAGATAACTATTTTTCAAGCAGAAAGGAAAGCAGACAGTATTCTATGAAGAGGTAATAGCATGAACGAAAGCCTGGAAGTGAAAGGCTGCTGTCTTCAGAATTACACTTGTGGAAAATTTTACAGACCATATTCAAAGTAGGTATCAGCCAGGTATTTTTTCTGGGGGATTGCTAGACTGTCAAAACTAGGGCTTTGAGTGAGTTAACAGCTTTGGCTGAGAGGCCACCACAGAATGGCATGCTTCTATTTTGACCAGATTTTTATTCACAAAGTCCATCTAATAATGTATGTCTGAACCAGAACAGGTTTTAATATGTGATGTGTGTGGACACATCAAAGATATCAGTTTGGGTCTTGGAAGCCAAAATGTTGTTGATTAGATGAAAAATGCATAAATTGGTAATCAAAGTTAAATACCATTATGGACTGAATCTTCATGTCTCTCCAAAAATGCAAATGCTGAAGCCCTTGTTGGAGGTAGGGGCTTTGGGAGTTGTCGAAGTTTAGACTATGTTGTAGATGGGGCCCCCAAGATGGGATGAATATCCTCTAAGAAAACAAAGAGATTTAGCTCTCTCCCCTCCATGTGCACACGTAGAGGAAAGGCCATATGAGCACTTGGCAATATGAAGGCAGGTGTGTCCAAATCAGAGAGTGAACCCTCTTCAAAACCATATCTGTCTGCACCTCGATCATGGGTTTCCAAGCTTTCATAACTGTGAGGAATAAACTACTTTTACGCCATCTAGTCTATGGTATTTTGTTATAGCAGCCTGAGCAGTCTAATACATACACCATTATATAGTCACATGCTGCTTAACAAAGGGTATACATTCTGAGAAATGTGTTGTTAGCTGATTTTGTCCTTGTGCGAAAATCATAGAGTGTACTGACATGAGCGTAGGTGGTATAACCTCCTATACACCTAGGCTATGTGGTATAGCCTATTGCTCTTAGACATACACAGCATATTTCTGTACAAAACAACACAAGATCAAGTCAAACACAAGAAAATGATGCAATCAAAAGACATGGTAAGCATAAGAGGTATGAGGCTCCTGCTGGCCAAACGTGGCATACTGTTTCACAGCAAAATTTACACACACACACACACACACACACACACACACACACACACAAATGTGTGTGTGTATGTATATGTGTGTATATATATGTGTGTGTGTGTATATATATATATTTATATATGTGTGTGTATGTATATGTGTATATATATATATGTATGTATGTATGAGGACATTTTAAAATAACAATAAAAACGTAGCATAATAAAAAGATAGATGAGAAACATAGTCATTAATTAACATTAGCACATGTTAGGAATGGGAGCAGTATGAGCCACTAGACAGCCGCTTCTGGTCCTGGCTATGGAAAACTGGAGGGTAGTAACTATTTTTGTAGTAAGTGAAGAAGTCTTATCCCCAGTACAAGGTATACCTGTCTCATCAATGAAGCACAGCAGAGATAGTTTTAAACTTACCACCAACCTACATATAAATTTAAATGTAAATTATTTAAATGTACATTTCATCAAAGGCACTAGATGACAGGCTGTTAATTGTCCACACATAATGGAAGAGGCCTGAACAGCATAGTGGCTATAGCAAGTAAAGTGGGACTTTCTTTTCTAAATGGGAGACTGTTTTTTATTACTTTTTTTGGTTTTTATATGAAAAATCTTACAAAGATGTAGAAATTAAGAATTTTTGATTATATATGCAGAAAATTGCATGTGCTATACTTTTATACAACTGGCAGGACAGTTTATACCAACATCACCACAAATGCATGAGTAATGTGTTGTACTGTGACGTTATGACTGCTATGATGTCACTAAGTGGTAGGAAATTTTCAACTTCATCATAATCTGTTGAGACCACTGTGGTATATGTGGTCCATCCTTGACCAAAATCCCTTTCTGCAGCACATGGTTGTATAATAGTGTCCTAAGAGTCTCCATCATCGTTTTCAGGAAGAACCAGATTTCATCTTTACTACATGGTGTACAAGAAACAGGAAGAAATGTCTACACAATTGAGCATTTTACATAGGCCAAGTAGTACAGTTGAATACCAAGTAAGCAGAAAGTTTTCATTATAGCTGCAATTCCTTATCAAGCAGCTGGCTTTCCAAGAGTTTATTTGAAGAGAGAAGTAGTTGACTGTGTTTTTGTATCTTTGCTGTGTAGCTGGATAAGCATTAGAAACATTACAAGTGAAACCTGTTAGAGAGTTAATCTGTCTAGAATCTTCTGTGGATCAGAACCCTGTGAAAGCAGATGCTGACTCATTAGCCAGGGGGATGTGAATCCTAGAATTATTTATGACATATCTGTCCCCACTTAAAATGTAAAGTGGGAAGCCACCAAATGGGAACTGACTTTCCCTTCAGCCTCTAACAATCCTATTTCATTCTGTGCTTTGGAAGGTGAAAAAAAGAGTGAAGAAAAAGAACCATTAAAAAAGATTCTCCATAGATAAGCAGGGAGAAATTTAACCTATGGCCTTGCATTGTCCATTAAAGGTTTTTCTTTTTCCTTTTTCTTTAATATGTGACAGTTTGATGTCTGAGGTATTGCTATTACTTTTTCCTTTGTAAATGAACTGATGGAAAGAACATATTGCCTGATAGTAATCTTTCCTGTGTACACACGAGTATATACAATTGATAAAAATGATTGAATTAAAAATGTGTGCAGATGTATCCAATTTTTTGTGCTCTTATTTTTATCACCTCATGGAATCTAAACACATCAAGAATAAGACCTTTCTGTTCCCATTGTGAAAAAAAGGCATTTCACATACGAAATGATTCAATTGTCTCTATGATTCTAGACAGTGACTTTACAAAGATTAGCCTAATTTATTTGTAGAATCTTCTATTATTTGTTTGCTTGTTTTTCATTCATTTACAATTAAAAATTTTTAAATGATAGTTTAGATACAATATTATATTAGTTTCAGGTGTACAACATAGAGATGCAACATTTATATAACTTAAAAAGTAATGACCTCAATAAATCGAGAAACTGACACCATACATACTTACTACAATTATTGACTATATTTTTATACTATATTTTACATCTCCATGACTATTTTGAAACTACTAATTTTTACCTCTTAATTCCTTCTTTTTTTCAGCAACCTTCTCAAACCTCTTTTTTTCTGGCAACCATCAAAATGTTCTCTGTATCTATGAATTTGTTTCTGTTTTGTTTATTTGTTGATTTTGTTCTTTATATTATACCTATAAGTGAAATCATATGGTATTTGTCTTTCTCTGACTTACTTCACTCAACACAATACCCTCTACTTTCATCCATGTTGTTGCAGATGGGAAGATTTCATTCTTTTTTTTTTTTTTCGTGGCTAATATTCCATTGTATATATATACCACCTCTTTATCCATTCATCCACTGATGGACACCAAAGTTGCCTCCATATCTTGGCTATTGTCAAAAATGCCACAATGAATATATGGATTCACATATTTCTTCAAAGTAGTGTTTTGAAATTTTTTGGATAAACACTCAGAAGTGGGATTACTGAGTCTTTTTGTCTCCTGTTATAGCTTTTTGTTTCAAAGTTTATTTTGTCTAGTATAAGTATGGCTGCCTAATCTTTTGTTTGTTTGTTTCCTTTTAATGAACTATCATTTTCTATCCCTTTACTTTCAGTCTGTGTCTGTCTTTAGATCTGAAGTGAGTATCTTGTAGTCAGCGTATAAGGGTCTTATTTTCTTATCTATTCCACCACTGTTATCTTAATCATTTACATTTAAAGTAATCATTGACAGATCTATAGTCATTGCCATTTTATTATTCATATATTTTTTCTTCTCCTTCTCCTTCTTCTTCTCCTCCTTCTTTGCCTTCTTCTTCTTTCCTTTAACATTTCTTGTAATATTGGTTTGGTGGTGAATTCCTTTAGCTTTTTCTTGTCTGGGATTTGATTTCTTGACTGTCCTTTTATTTACATGATAGCTTTGCTGGGTAGAATAACATTGTTTGTAGGTCCCCGCTTTTCACCACTTTTGAGTATTTTATGCCAATCCTTTATGGCCTACAAAGTTTCTGTTGAGAAATCAACTGACAGACTTATGGAAGCTCTCTTGTAGGTAACTAACTGCTTTTCTCATGCTTCTTTTAGGATTCGCTCTTTGCCTTTAACCTCTGTCATTTTAATTATGATGTGCCTTGATGTGAGCATCTTTGGGTTCCTCTTGTTTGGGACTCTCTGTGCTTCCCAGGCTTGTATATTTTCTTTGCCAGGTTAACGAAGTTTTCTGTCATTATTTCTTCAACTATGTTTTCAGTTCTTTGTTTATTTATCTTCTCCTTCTGGTATAAATGTTGGTATGCTTGATGTTGCCCCAGAGGTCCCTTAAACTGTCCTCATTTTTTTGAATTCTTTTTTCTTCTTGCTGTTCTGACTGGGTGTTTTCTGCTACCTTATCTTCTAAATCACTGATTTGATCCTCTTTCATTTCAGTTATTATACTCTGCATTTTTGATTGGTTCTTTTTTATGTTTTCTATCTCTGTCTTTATATTTTCTATCTCTGTTAAAATTCTCACTGAGTTCATTTACTCTTTTCCTTAGTTCACTAAGCATCCTTATAATCAGTATTTTGAACTCTGCATCTGGTAGATCACTTTTCTCCCTTTTATTTAGTTCTTTAGCTGGGGCTTTGTTTTATTCTTTCATTTAGGACATATTTTTGTCTCTGCATTTTGGCTGCCTTCCTGTGTTTATTTGTATGTTTTTGGTAGAGCTCCTATCTCTCCCAGTCTTAGTAGAGTAGCCTTATATACTAGGTGTCATGTGGGGCCCAGTTGTGCATTCTCCCTGGTCAAATGTGCCAAGTGCTCCAGACATGTTCCTTATATGGGTTGTGTGGGCCCTTCTGTCATAGGTGAAACTTGATTGCTATTTGTGTGTCAATGGGAGGGATTGATTATTAAACAGATTGGTTGTGGGGACTGGCCAATGACTATAGTGGATGGGACTATTATGCAGGGGCTGGCCCTCCAGAGCAGTATTCTTTTTAGCAGGGCCCTGGTGCCTGCTCAGTTGGCCCTTGATGTGTTCTCTTTGGTCAGAAGCTGGCCACTGACTGAGTGTGCAGGCTTTGGCACATGCTGGGATAGGCCCTGCCACAGGCCAAGTTCAACTGCAGCCTGTTCCCAGTCTGGAGACACCTGGCATGAGCCACCAAACAAGGCTAGGATTGCCGCCACCCAGGCTAGGCCGACTGGTGGCTTGAGAGGCCAAGCTGAGAAACGAGGCTAGTTGCTTCTAGTGCTGGATTTGGGGCTACTCGGCAAGAGGTACAGGGCATACTGAGACCAGATACTGCTTGTTTGGGTTTTATTAACCTTTGAGAGTTTTTAGGAAAGTCTGCAGCACAACCCAAGACAGTTTATTTTTATATACAATCTGTTAGAAGTGGCTTGGGTGGCCCTGCAAGTTGGGTGGGGCAGGACCTCAGGGAATCGCCATGATAAGGCAACCTGTATTTGCTAGGGTGGTGGAGACTCAGATATAGTGGCCTCCTGGGTCCACATTCTGGGTAGGGGGAGGGCTCAACAAAGGAATAGTGAGTGGCCTCTCCAAGCACTTCTGTCTGGAAGGAAGCTACTCCTCCAGACCTCACCCTTTTGAGCTGCTGCTTCAGTGCTGGAGCTCAGAGCAAGTGAGTCCATCAATGAGTAAGTCTCTGTGTGGGCCCTTTAAGAGGAAGGCCTGCAAATCAAGCAGCTCTCCATCTCACTCAGCCGCAATTCTACTGGTTTTCAGATCCAGGTGTGGGGACTTCTCTTCCCAGCACTGGAAACCTGGGTTGGGGAGCCTGGTGTGGGGTTGGGACTCCTCACTCCTCTGGGAGACCTCCCAACTTTTAACTGCCACACGTAAGTATGGGATCAGACTATTCAGTGTCTCCGCTCCTTCTGCCAGTGTCATGGTGGTTTCTTTTGTATATCTTTAGTTGTAGGACTTCTGTTCACCTAGACTTTAGGAGATTCTCAGTAATGGTTGTTCTGTAGCTTAGTTCCAATTCTAATGTGGTTGTGAGAGGAGGCATGCACAATGTTTACCTACTTGCCATCTTATTTATTTATTTATTTATTTATTTATTTATTTATTATTTTTTTTCATCCAATCCACTTGCATTTATTAACTGCTGAATTAGTTAGGATATTTTCCTGCAAAGCATGAAGAGTTCATTCAAAAGTGGCTAAACAATAGAGATTATAAACATGTACAAAAGAACCTAAATTATACAGGAAAAATATAAATTTAACTACACTTAGTTTAAATATTTCTGTGAATCACAAGATCCCATAAAACAAAAATTAAGCCACAGATGGGCAGAAGATATTTGCAATTCATGAATAGGCATTAATAATCAGAATATATAAAGAAGAAAATAAAATTCAATAGAAGGCAAGCAATAAAAGTAGATGACTAAAAATAGGAAAATAATAAAAAGAAAAAACCTAACATCCCCTAAACATAGGGAAAATATTCAAACTCATTATTAAGCAGAAAATGTAAATAAAAAGCAAACTGAGATATTATTTTACATAAAGCTTTTATTATACAAAATATTGGCAAGAATATAAACAAAAAGAGACTCATTCCATTGGACGGGATTTATTTGTACGAACTTTTTAGAGAATAATTTGATAACGTCTAGTAAATTTGATGGTACACCTAATCTTTTAAAGGAGCAATAATATTTCTAGATAAATATGCTAGTATTTTAACTACTATATAATCTTGCGATGTGAAGGTATGACATAATATTAGTTGGTCATGAAATCATATCTTTAAGGGAATAGAATAGAGATGGATAGAAAGGGTCTGAATGTGTCACATGTAGTAAAGATAATCATTGTTTCATAAAATTTTTTCTAGAAATATGTATCTATGTGAGAACATGTAAACATTTTAAAATGTATTTATTGATTTTTGAGGATCATGATCAAATGCATTTGAAAAACACTGCCATAGACAAATTTTCACATTTATGAAAAAAGAGACGTCTTGTTTATTATAGGAATAAACTGGAAACAACACAACTATGATGAGAGAAAGAATGAATTTGGTGTGGTATCTCTTTATAATAGACAGCTATACACAGCAAAACTAAATAATTCAGAGTTACATGTATCTATATTAATGCATAATTCTCAAAAGCATAATTATGAGTTTGCAAAAATCAAGATGATAGAGCTATTTACTTATGATCCCCTTATAAAAACTTTAAAAGATACAAGCTACATTATATCTTATTTAGGTTAAACATATATATTAAAACATATACTCATGAATGACAAAAATAAATACTAAATAGAGGGCAAAGGATTGAGAAGGACTATACAGACTTCTTTTAATGTTTGATTTCAAGGTGAAAAAAAAAGATGTGTTTTTTCATATGACAAGAAGTCTAAGGGCTCAACAACATCATCAAAGACTTTAATTTGTTTTTTCACTACCTTCTGCCAGTCTCAATCTTTTCTTGATTGTCATATGCTGGCTATGCTAGCTATTGATATTTTAGGTACTACAAATAGACTTGCCAAGTCCAGTGATAGAGAAAAAATCATTTTTTTCATGTATGGGTCTTAAAAAAAAATTGAGCCCTGTCTTATAAGCCCCCTAACAGATTGGCCAGACCTGGGAAACATGCCTGTTCTTACACCAGACACTGAACAAGGTAATAGGACCAACATGATTTGTTAATTTCATTACAAATTTATCCAAGTCACATGGAAGTGGGGGAGGTCATTGTAATAAAAGTGAAGTTCTACCAGTAAGAAGGAGAAAATGCTGTTGGACAAGTAACATTGGCCACAAATATATATGCCCTGGGGATACAGAGGTGAACAGGGAAGACTCCTCAGGGAGTTTTAGCAGAGTTTAAATTCTAATGGTGAAAAGTGATAATAGAAGACAAATGAATAAGATAATTTCAAATAGATGTAAATTCTTGAAGACCTCTCTGATGAGGTGGCATTTGAGCTAAAATGTGAATTACATGAAGAAAGTAACCATGAGGAAATCTGAAGAAAGAGAATGCAGGAAGCAGTGTTGGTGCAGGAATGAGCTTGCTGTCTTAGACTAAAAGAGGGAGTCTGGTGCACTTAGAAAGAAGAAAGAGAATGAAAGAATGGCATGAGATTAAGTTTGAGAGCTATGCAGGAGCCAGATTACGTATGTTTTATGAGGTCTCGTGAGGACTTTTCATAGTTTATACAAGGTAGTTTAAACCCCAGGAGGGTTGCAATCAGGATTGTGATGTGGTTTGTGTGTGTGTGTGTGTGTGTGTGTGTGTGTGTGTGTAGATAGATAGATAGATGATAGATAGATAGATGGATGATAGATAGATAAATAGATAGATAGATAGATGATAGATAGATAGATAGATAGATAGATAGATAGATAGATAGATAGATATAGAATAATTTTTTTAAATGGCTTTTGCAAAAGACCAGGCAAGTGATGATGATGGCTTGGACTAACTAGGGTTGGGACACTGGAAATAGGGAGAAATGGACCTATGCATATAGAGATGATGAAGTGGAAAGCAGCATGATGAAGGCAATACAAAGGGCTTATAAAGTAGGTGTGGTTCTGATAAGCTGTCTCTTAGGACAAGAACTGAAAGGCTAACCTGGAAAGAGACACCATAAACATATGAGGAGAGCCTTTTGGAAAGGCACAGTATGATGGTAGAAGGATTTCTTTGCATTTTCAGAGTTCAGTAAGACTGTATCAGCACATTGATGCTCAGGAGACATCCACAGAGAGCAGTTATCTCTACTCACTGCTTAGAACCTAACATTCCTGGTCATGCTTCCAGCTGTGAAGTGGAAGTGGTTATTATTTATTAGCATGATCTTCCAGAAAAACAGAAACAAATTAGAGACCTAACCATTGAAGACTGCAAAAAAGATGGAAAAATCTTAGAATACTGCTATGTTTGAATAAGCAAGTGTTTGAAGGTTCAACAGGAAATTTTAATGGCCTGAACTAATTCCTGCTTGTCCTGAGTTCACTAAAGCAGGCTAAGTACCTGCAGAACCTGATCATTTATGTGCCTGCTCACCTGATCATTTATGGTTTACTCACCCGCAGAACTGGACATTTTATTTGCCCGCTAATATGCCCTAATCGCCTCTAATAGCAGCCTCCATCTTGAATATGGGTTTTAGAACATTAACTTTATATAGTATATTTAAAAAGCAATTCCAACAAATAGATATTAGCCATTAAAACACTTTTTTCTTAGTAAATAGATACATTTAAAACTGCATTCTGATTTCTATATCTGAAAATGAAAGTGGATGGTTTTGTTTTATCTTTTAAAATCCTGAAAAAGAGGCATCTCTACCATTCCTTTCCTTTTTTACTCATAAAATTTTTGCTAACGTAATATCTATTAATCTGAATGCAGAGTATTGGTAAAAGTAAGATGAACTGTCACAGTAAATGAAGAAGACATTCAACATATACATATATTATGTGGGTTTCTTTTAGTTGTAAGTAGCAGGAAATAGCTAAAAAGACAAAAGGAATTTAGTTGTACATAGCTGGGAGTTCTAGGTGCTACTTGATACAGGAACTAAAACGAGATATTCAAGGTATGTTTTTTCTTGCCAACTCAGTGTCCCTACCTTGTCTTTGCTCCATTTGTAAATGGCTGTAATCTCATGGTGGCAGGATGGCTACTGCAGCACTAGCCTTATGGTCTCTCAGGTTCAAATCCTATTTCAGGCAGTTTGGAAAAAGATCTCATGTCTTATCATTGTTTCTGGTAGTCTCATTTCTGAAACAACCTCTATAACAAGGGAAGCAAAGTGCCTTGATTTGATCACATTCCTTCCACCTCTTGAAAAGGGGATTCAATCCACCCTATTCAAACATGAGCCTGAAGAAGAGGGCAAAGGTGGTTTCTCAATAGGAAATTGGCTTGTTGTTACCAAAATAAATAGAGAATGCATGCTGAAGAACCAGAGAACATAGTTGCCCATTGCTCTGTTTCTGACTGTTAGAGGCTGAAATGTTACCATGTGGGGCTTCTAAATTTGTCAAGAAAAGCTATCCAGTACTACACTGTATCTTCCTCTAAGGTAACAGATTATTCAAGGGCCTTCTCAGTAGTTGGCTTCTAAACTTCTAGCACTAGAGGCAGCCCCAGACTCAAAGAATGCAGGAAGAATTTGCCTGCCCCAAACGAGGTGCTTGATATGTATCGTCTCATCACGTACTCACAAATATTTTATTATTAGTCCTGTTTTCAAATGAGGAAACTGAGCTTCAGGCAGTTTAAGGAACTTGTCTGAGTTCCCGTAATGAAAGTGCTGGAGCTCATGTTTAAACCCAGATCTCTTTGTGTGTAAAGCAGCATACCACTGCCCTAGCCAAACACACCTGCTCCATCACCTTTCTCACTGAGTCAAGCAATTTGCTTTATTTCTCTTACTTTTCAAAAATTTGAATTCTGTGGCATTTACTTTAGGATGTAGACTTAAGTTATAAAGTAAATTTTGACACATTTAAAAATCTCCAACAAGAAACTTATTAGTTTCTTTGTAAGCTATCCTTCCCTGAGTATGTAGTGGATGCCTATTCTATGATGTAAGTGGACAAGAGCAATGTAAAACGAGTTGTCTGTACCATTCTGGGATAGTTTCATGACAATAATAATATAGAAAAGACAGTCTTCTTTTTTCTGGACCCTTCATCATAATACAGTCCAGCCTCGAATTCTCAAAAGAAATTATGAATGGTGTACTTAAAAAGCTTAACACTTTCCTTTGAGATCTCCTCTTAAACTAAAATAATCTGGTAGCTGCAGCCATTATATCTGATTGTGGTTCTTGAGTTTTCATTGTTTATATGCCTTTTGGATTATGCTGCCCTTGTGAAGAACTATCTAGTTTTATTCACATTTACATCTTTAGCACAGAGCAGACCCAAGATGCATATTAGG
Source organism: Cynopterus sphinx (assembly GCA_030015415.1). Lineage (NCBI taxonomy): Eukaryota > Metazoa > Chordata > Mammalia > Chiroptera > Pteropodidae > Cynopterus > Cynopterus sphinx. The sequence continues at coordinate 64,273,902 of CM057389.1, read as the reverse complement.
TAGCTCAATAAATTTTTCTTAAATTAAGTGCTCTAGAGTAATTGGCCATAGATATTTGGTATACTGATGCCATTAAACATTTTACTACAGATAAAATATATGTAAAACACATTATATTTTAGAAATATATATACATTAAATATCATGTGATACATAAATATGTATCAGCTAATATATGATGCATATATGGAATATGTTATCACGCACTTATACACATTCTTTTATGTCAATGTATACATGTAGATTTTCTTGGTTCATAACATTGAAGGTTTTTTAGGCATTGTTTTTAGACACATGTTACAGCCCAAAACCTTCCCTGAGATTTGAATTCTCATATGTTTCTTATGAACCTATAAAATAGGAATAATTTATCTTTTTACCTCTACCATTTCTAAACCCCTCTCTGCTTTATGACATTAAAAAAAAACACACACACATGACATAAATTATATTTCAACTTTTGGACTTTTTTTTAGCAAGTCACAAAGGATGTAATTCTATTTTTCAAAAACTGATTTAGTTCTACAAAGTTGAGCTGACATATAACCAATTGGTAGTTCAAGGAAAAAAATTCCATTTATTGTCAAGATCATTAAATTAGCTAAAGTATGTTTGCAAAGGATATTATTGGTAAAGCCTCAAGAGTTGTAAATCTTTAAAAACCTTGCAATAATGCATAAGTCTTCATGGTTCAAGATTTCTTAAACATACAACATGCCTGTCTCAGTTATGATTCCTATCTTTTTTTTTTTTTTAATCAGAGATATAATTATAGCAACAAAGCTAAGTAGTATATACTCCAGGTTACTGTCCATCTGACTTAATACATTCAGAGACAGTTCTTTGTTTTTGGCTGATGAAACTTTTACTCTGCTGAAATTATTGCTACTCCCTAACCTATTTTTCATGTTCTCTTTTCCATTTTCTGTTTCAATGAAACAACAGAATAAATTACCCAACTTTGGTTTTTCTACTATTTAAAAGAGATTTTAATTTTTTTAATGTGATAGAATGCGGGAGTTTTACTGTTAGTAATAGCAAGAGCTGCGGATGAACAAACAGAGGCTAATAGACAATAAATAACTTGTCTAAATTCATGGAACTAATTGCTATCCAGGTTCAGCTTGCAGAATTTCAGAAGTAGCAGTGAATTAAGTAGACAAGTTCCATAGAGTCTTTAAAACAAGCTTTGTAAGTCAGTCGTATTCTAGAAGTAGAGGGTAGTGGTTAAGAAGACAGACTTTGGAGTCACAATTTTTAAGATGTAATTCCTACCTCCTCACTTTTTAGTTATGTGATGCTTGAGCAAGTTAGTTAATTTTCTGTGCTCATGTGTGCCCATCTGTGAAGTGAAAGTGACTTAGAATTTAGGTAAAGATTTTATGTGACAATGCCTGGCTCATACTAAGCAATGAATAAGGGATGGTTAATGCTGTTTTTTTGTTGTTGTTGTTGTTATTTTTCTCCTCTTATGCTTTGGTAAGCATTTATCTTTTAAATATAAATACCTGTATAGAATTTAAAAACACAATGATAGGTATTTTCTCTTAGTGCTTTAATTTTTGCCTGTTACAAATGTTTTAATACACTGTGCATTATATTTCTACATGCCACGTTGCCTGCAGTTTATACAAGTTATTTGTTCTGTACCTGGTGATAGTTGCCTTGACCTTGCCTCATTTTACTGCCAATTCCCTCCTAGATATTCCTGGAATCAACTGGTTCTCCATTTTTACTACCATTGCCCTAATTTAGAATGTCATGTTGTCATTTTTGACTGGTTCCATCATATCGTCCTACTGGATATCTTTTCTTTTAGTATTGCTCCCTTAACTCTATTACCTGTATTTGAACCAAAGCAATTTTAGTGAAGCACAGTTCAAATGATGTAATCTCTAGGTAAAAACCCATTCGCAGCACCCCATGCTCCCTCAGAAAACAGTGATAGTCTCATCATGATTGGGCTTTTTTTTCTTCCTTCTTCTCTGTGTCTTTTCAGATATGCTATGTAGAGGAGGAAACTGAGGGTCAAGGAGGTTAAATAATTAACTTAAGGTTACACAGCTAGTGAGTGACAGAACCAGGACCCTATCCCAGGCTTCCCTGCTCTACAGTTTAGATTTGCACAGTGATTACATAGATCAGGGGTCAGCAAACACAGCCTGTGAGCCAAATTCATCCTATTACCTGTTTTTGCATGTAAAGTTTTATGAGCATGTAGCCATGCCCATCATTTACATATGTCTGTGGCTATATTTATGTTGCCACAGTGAAATTGAGTAGTTGTAGCAGAGACTATCTGGTCCTCAAAATCTAAAATATTTACTCTCTGGCTCATTACAGAAAAAGTTTGTTTGCCCTTGACATAGATAATACTTGGATTTAAAAGTAAAAATGACAGATTCTAGGATGTTCATAGTGAGAAAGTCTATGATCAGAGTTTTCCTCCTTTTTAATGAAAGTGAATGAAATATTACCTTATCAACTAGAAGAATCACTCAAATACTAATTCCTGAATGTACTAGGTAATTTTAATTACCTAGATAGCTATTGGGAAAACAGTTTTGACAAGATACCGATTGTCCAATCAGTTATTTTTAAAGTGTTGCTGACAGGGTTTAATGTGGAAAAGGGAGGAAGCTAAAGAGATGGCAGGCCTCCTCTACCTGATTGTGACTAAGAAAGAACAGACAATTGCAAACAAAATGGGGTATGTGATTTGTAAGAGGCAGAGACTGTGAAATAAATGGCAGAATTCAAAATGCTAAAGTAGGGGATTAGGAATAGCAGCTGAACAAAGAATATGAATTTTAAAGAAGTAAACTTGAGTAGGAAATGCTCTGAGCCAGAAATGAGTGGATATTTGCATACATTTGGGCACAATCACCTGCTGAATGCACTCAGAAAGTTTTCCATTGACCTACTTGGAGGGAAAAATTGGAATACCAAGTCATTCAGAAAAATTGACCAGTTGTTTAAGTTAAATGTGCCAAAATTCCAAAAAGAGCTAAGTGCAAATAATATTTCTCACAAAGGCAGTCTCTTGTTCTTTGAGAGACATTTTGCCTTTGGGAGACTAGAAGGCAGAAAGGCAACAAGCACAGGTTGCGATAATGTATGTGCCAAGAATAAAAATAAGCCATGTTCAGAATGTGCCAGGAACATGATAATGGTTAACCCTTAGACTTGGATATGGTTTTCCTTCCAAAGAATTCAAAGTATGGAAAATTACAAAATGATATTATCATGGCCTGAGAGAATAAGTACAGTTTCCAACTGCTATCATCTAATTTACTTTAAAGGAATAATTTGTACGCCCTGGGCTTACCTTGCTGATGCCCCTGTGTAGTTGTGTCCAAAGAGAGGTGAGAAAGGACTTGTGGTGATTTGTGTCTTCTTTTGGATGAAAAAAAATGAGATAAAAAGATGGTTTCCTCCTTGATTCCTTCATTCATGATTTAATTAACTTTCATCATGGCCTCCTGGGTGCTCTACACTGGACCTGGGGAACCCAAGATGAATAAAAACTTGTATTGCGAAGTAGATGCAAAACAAATTATTACTGTGCAATTTGATTAATCTATCCTAATACTTGAGGCAGCACCCAAGCCAGAAGCTGGTTGAGGAGTGAAAAAAGATGAAGTGAGGAAGGAGGAAGAAGAGGTTTAGGAATAGAGCAAAGACACAAAATTCATGTGACCAGACTCCATTGTCCTTAAAGTAATTGCTTTTGAATAATGAGATATTTCCATGTATTTGGGGAAAACCAAAAAGAACAGCAACCCAGTGCCATGTTCTTGTCCCTCACACAAAATATGCAACAGAAGAAAATATGAGCGTGTAACATGTGGCCTGATTCACCCTTCTACGAGAAATGAATGCACAGGAGAGGCTTCTATCACCCTTTCTGTGTGCTCTCCAGCAGTTTTCAATTGGGTCTGAGAGGCAAATAACGCCGAGAACAGGTTCGCTGCTGGCACCAATACTCAAATTCACTGGCTTTATTATTAGTATTTATCATTACACTAATAGCAACCACTATTTGTTCAGTACTTACTATGTACTAGGCAATGTGTTCCACACCTCCATCCATTGCTCATTTAACCCTTACAATAATCCTAGGAAGAGTAGTTTTACCCAGTTTTCAGAAGATAAACTGAATCCCAGAGTATTAAACTAATTTTCCCAAAGTCACTTGGCTGACTTAAGTTTACCACTGCTATTTTTTTTTTAAATAATTCAATGATGGAGTTCATGGCTCTAATTGCTTGATAATTAATTGTGATGAAAAAACTCAGCTTTTCCCTTCCTATATAGGAAAAATCCCAGTTCCTCCCTACTGTGTGTTTCTTCAATATGAATCTCTACTATTCACACAGACATTACTTCACTTCTGACATTCTAGGAACCAATTAATTATCTTCAGCACTAGCTGGGTGTCATACAATTTAACTCAATACTAATATTATCTACTTGTAGACAGTGTCAGATCCCACAAGTTAAGGGCTCTTCCCACAAGACTGTTCACACCTCATTTCAGATGCCAATTAAAAGTAGGTACCCAGGTTACCCACAACTTCTGTCCAGTTGGGCTACAAATTGGAGGTTTCCTTGATCCCCTCCTAAGGTTCAACTAATTTGCTAGAGCAGCTCAGAGAATTCAGGGAAACAGTTACTTACTTTTACCAGTTATGCAAGATATATATTTAGTTTTACTATCTTATACTATTGCAGAGTTAGACTCATGGTATATTAGAGTACAAGAAGTAGAATCTAGGTCTGAATTATATTTGGTTCTTTCCAGAGTTGGGTTATAACAAGACTGTTTCTATTTCTATGTACTTTGGATAAGGCCAGGGAAATTAAGTGGGCATCACATGATAAAAAATTCAAATCAACAACCTGATGAACAGAGACATAGGGGAGGCCTAGGAGAATCCTCGCTACAGGAGCTTCTATCCCTATGGAGTTGGAGTGTGTCATCCTCCTGGTGTGGATGTATTTACCAATCAGGAAGCTCTCTGAACCCCATGCTATTGGAATTTTATGGAGGCTTCCTCTCATAAGCATGATCAATTATTAACTCCATTTCAAGCCCCTCTCCCCTCTCTGGTGGATGGTAGTGGTGGCAGGTTTGAAAATTCCAAGTTTTTAATCATGGCTTAGACTTTTTGGTAACCAGCCCCTGTCTTAGAGCCCACCCAGAGTCACTTCATCAGAACAAAAGATGTTCCTAGTGCTTTTATCACTTAGGATTTTACAAGGGTTTTGAGAGCCTTGTGTCAGGAATAGGGTCAAAAAAACATTAGAAAAAAAAGATGCTCCTAGTGATCTTATTACTAAGGAAATTACAGGGTTTTAGAAACATTGTGCCAGATAACTGGGGCAGACACACACACACACACACACACACACACACACACACACACACACACACACACACACCTATCTCTCTCTATCTACCTATCCATCTATATGTTTGTTTATTATCTCATACTACTTCAGAGTTAGACTCTTGAGATATTAGGGTACAAGAAGTAGAATCTGGGTCTCAGATATATTTAGTCCGTTTTAGGGTTGTCTGGTTTACAGCAACACAGTTTCCATTTCTGTTATGCACTGTGAATAAGGCCAGGGAAATTAAGTGGGCATAAATGCAAATATCACTGTTTTCACTGCAGTTTTACTTTAAAAAGGACAACTTGTAAAACTTTTAGTGATCAGAGGCAAGGGGTACATTATGCCTGGCAGGGAAAGGCCAGCTTTTGTAGAAAACCCCTGACTGGGAGATGCTCGGCTTGAGCAGTCTTTGGACTGTTAGAGGCCAGTCAACGTTGGGGACTTCTACTGAGCCCCAAGCTCTTGGAAACGCAAGGTGATGGCTCCTCCTTTCATAAATATTCATGTTCTATGTTGAGCACAGGTCAAAGAAAGAGGTTATATCACAACCCAGAGTCCTCAGAGCTAGGATTTGATCACGTTGAAACTTCACATATAACCACCTTTCACTTAGTAAACTATGTAAATGTCTGAACATTGTGCTGTATACCTGAAACTAATATAAGGAAAAAAATGCAAAACTACTCATTCATGGTGCTGTAGATGGAACCTGACACCAAGGTGAGATCTGGGATATGACCGAATGATTTCATTTCATTTATGCCCTAATATATTGTTTCAGAGGCTGATAGGATTCCTCTCATCTATAAATTGAAAAAGCATATATTCTTAATCACTCTGTAGTTGGTGTTAAAAGGATTCAGAAGTACAAGAGTATGGGCTTGGGCTTAGACATAAAGTGTTGAGATTTTGGCAATAAAATTTGGCCAATGGATAAACCTGTTAGAAGTGGCTTAGATAATGAGAAATCTTGATGAAGGCTGGGCCTCTGAAACAGATTAGTCTTCTTATTTAAAGGATATGTTTAAAATTATAATAGAAATAATAAAAAAAATAAAATTTACTTTTGAATATTAATTTATATTTTTGAAAGGATTTTCACTGAACAGATATTCCTAGGTGCTGAGGCTTCAACACTAATCTTCTAGAACTTGCCATCTAGTGGACTCTTTTATTAGTTTCCTTGGGGCCTTTTCCAAACATTGGGTTGTAGTTTCTTACTACTCTATGAAGAAGGTTAGTCAAGTTTCACTCTCATTTTACTGATGAGGAAGTAAAACAGTGAGATAATAAAACAAAGAAGTAGCAAAATATCCACCATAACCAAGAATACTTGACCCAAAAGTCTGTGCTCTCTTTTTAAATTATTGTATAAAATATATATACCATAAAATTTTGTCCTTGTAACCATTTTTAAGTATTTAGTTCTATGATATTAATAGATTCACGTTGTTGTGCAATCATCACCACTATTTATCTCCAGAACTTTTCCCATTTTCTCAAACTGCAACCCTGTACCCATTAAACGATAACCTCCTAGTCTCCCCTTTCTCTCTCAGCCCTTGCAACCACCACTCTACTTTCTAACTCTGTATTTGACTACTCTAGGAATCTCATACATGCAGAATCACGTAAGATTTATCCTTTTGTGCCTGGATTATTTCCCTCAGCATAACGTTCTCTGTGTTCATCCATGTCATAGCATGTGTCAGAATTTCCTTTTTTTTAAGGCTGAATAATATTCCACTGGATGTATATATGACATTATGTTTATTCATTCATTGATGGGCACTTAAGTTGCTTCCACCTTTTGGTAATTGTAAATAATGCTGCTGTGAACATTGGTATACAAATATCTGTTCAAGTTCCAACTTTCAGTTATTTTGGGTATATATGTAGAAGTGGAATTACTGGAACATATGGTAATTCTATTTTTTAATTTCTTGAGGTTCTGGCATACTGTTTTCCATAGTGATTACACCATTTTATATTTCTGTGTTTTTGAACTACAACAACATTGCCTTGGAATAATAAATGAGAGGGTGAGATAGTATTGATACTGTTGCAGTGTTGATCTGATGCTTCCATGGTGTACCAGCTTAACCAACGTTCCTGTCATATAGTTTGTGGTGGTTTACAAGTAATGTGCTTCCTTTGTTCTACTAACGCATGTTAAATAAAGGTTTAATTTTTCAGTACACTTTAAATATGATGAAATGTCTGTGTGCTTGAGGCGTCAAAATAAATGGCATTATGTCAGCATTTAGAAGTTCAGTTATTTGAAAACTTAGTTGCTTTTGTTTTCTGGCAGGCACACCACAGCATGTTTAGCTGTGGGGTATGATAGCTGTGAATTGTGTATCTAATCTGCCCCAGACCCAAAAAACTTCCAACCAAGTAGTGCTTGTTTACCGTTGCTTTGTGGATTTTGCTTGCTTCTGACATAAAAAGGTTTATTGTGAGTTGAAATAGAAACTTGTGGATAGGTTCCTATTTGAGTATTCTTGAGGTATATACCTGCATGCGTGTGTGTGTGTATGTGTGTGTGTGTGTGTAGGCAGATAGCTCTCAAATGATCACATTTTAGAGATCTTTTCCCCTAATTGGATGGATGCTGAGGTGACCTACAGTGAGTCAGGCCCTTGTGTAGTCCCCTCCCCTTGAATGAAGGCAGAATCTGTGACTTGCTGCTAAATAATATAATATTGCACAGGAGAGGGGATATCCACTCCCCTGATTAGGTTATATGAGACTTCCTCTTATATAAGGAGGAGAGATTCTTCTTCTGGCCCTGAAGCTGTCATGTTGTTGCAGGGCTACATGGCAAGTAAGGAACATTCTCAGGAGATGAGAGGAATTGGTTGACAACTAGGAAAAAAATGGGAATCTCAGTCAATCCTATGACCATAATGAATTAGATTCTGTCAATAGTCATATGAGCTTGGTAGGGGACTCCAAGTTTCAGAAATGAACACAGCCTAACCAGTATGTTGATTACAGAATTGTGAGATCCTGAGCAACGTACCCAGTTTCTTGACCCATGGAAACTGTAACATAATAAATTTGTTTTTTAAGCTGCTATATGTGTGGTAATTTGTCACATAGCAATAGAATACTAATACAAACAGGCACACTTAGCTTTACCTTTCCTTTCTCTGCCAGTTCCTTTTATGTTTATATTTATATTCTACCTATTTTCTTCTTCTGTGGATTCTGTTTGATGTGACTGTCATTTAAGTTGTCCTGGTTGCCCCCAGACAAAAGGATGTCCCATGACCCACCTAGGCCAGTTAGATGTTTCTTCTTGAATATTGAGAATGACAAAGAGGTGTATTACACGTATTTAAAGATGATTCATCCCTGCTACATTCCCCTGAAGCACTCTCGCTATCAGTTCTTCTGGAGATTTTCTACTGTCTGTCTTTACCAATTCTGATTCTTCAGCTTTCTCTTTTATTCTGCTACCTTCATTATATTCTTCAAATAAATTTCTCTTCTACTTAAATTAGAGTCTGGTTTTCTTTGTTGCAACTGAAGTATTCAAACCGATGCATACAGCCTTGTCATAATCTTGAACCTTATTTTTCTCTCTGGGTTGCATTATGCCTTTCTTTCTAAAAGATCCTTCTCATTACTAGTTGTTGCTAATGATGTTGTCCCTAAAACATTCAGGGTTAAGAATTTCAATCATTGAAATGATAGGGTCTGCAATTAGAAGACCTGAAAGGAAACATGAAAACTGTTAATTTAGCTTCTTAATTTTAAGCAGGACCACATTTTTTTGATTAGTTCTCATAAAGAAAATACTTAGAATGGGTAAATCATTAAGATGTATATTGTATGTAAAGATGAAAAATATAAGCTATTTTTTCTAACTTCAAAAAAAGAGGTGGGGATACAGAATGGCCCTCAGCAGTCAATTTTCTAATTTCTTAGAAAGGAAATATTAATTATAGGGGCTAGTTTTTTTGATCTTCAAAGTTGAGTGTGCAAAGATGTTTAATTCTTGGACACAAGCATCGAAAATGAAGAAAGAATCTTCAAGGAAATAAAAGTTCCAGAGTAGGATTTAAAAAAAGAATCGGAAAGTAGAGAGGATTATAGTTCCTCATGGCAGTTGTGTTTGGACTCACTTCTCTGATATGCAGATATCTCCTTCATGGTAAAACTCTGTGTGAAAAGTGTTACCAAGCTTCTTCCCTCTTGTATTTAGTCATAATGTGTGAAAGTTCAGCTTATATTCTTTACAAGAATAATGTAAAAAAGTTAAAATAAGACTGTTACTGTTTTTTATTGCCTTCTTCATGACACCATGTCAACTAAGGTAGAGCATTTTCTATTTTTCTCAGTTTAATTTATTGAATTAAGACTCATATTTCACTTTAGTCCTAAGATGACCATATTAAAACTCCTAACAAAATTTCTGCTCTTGCTTCGGTGAGATTTCAAAAAAATGTAAACAACATTCAATATTGTTAGAATTAGGAACACATTTGAAATAGAGTGTGTGTATCTATGAGAGTGGATGTACCAAAGTAAAATGAAAGATGTGGCAGTGGGTGAGCAGAATCAATAATTGAAGGGTAGATTTTATGAAACTTTAGTGGGTTTAGCCTTGTTCTGGGGCCTGAAATAACTGCATTCTAAAGTACTATACAAGGTACTATATTGCTCGTTTTCTATTATAAAAACATAGTTGAGATTTTGTTTTAATATTCCAAAAATAAGTGAGTTGATGTTTCTATAATATATCTTTTGAGACATAAAACTGAACTTGGTTCTTTACAAGATTCCCTTCTCTTCCACACACATTCTAGGGTAGATTAAAATGAAACCAATCCTAGAATCAGGAAATGCCAGAATTTCAAATGAGTGGTTCTTGACTTCGCTATCAGATTGTTTCTTCTCAGAAAACAAGTTCTCTCTCCCATTTCAGTTTGCCAGTAGAGAATTGATTGAGTCTTAAACCTGTGTCTGTGTGCTGCTCACCATGCCTCCCAAACCCTGACCATCATTAACAAGTTGACTGCTCATCTTCCAATGCATTTGGGGGTTTTCAGAATGTGATATTAATCATGTGAAGAAATAAACTCATAAAGAACCACATTACTTTCATATATCCAAGATGTGTTGCCTGAGAATGACTAAAGAAGACCTAAGAAGCAAATCTCCATTACCCTCCATCTGTCTTTAGTACTGTGTCTCAAGATAGAGACAAAGTCATAAGGGATAGGCATTTGGGTCTTTGCATATTATTTTTATATCGCATATGATAACTGAAGGATCCAACAAATAATGTATTGTAAGCCTAAAATTTGTCAAGGGAATGGATCTCATATTAAGCATTCTTTCCACAATACGGTAAATTTAATTTTAAATTTTTAAAGAAAGATACAACAGGTATGGAAATGGATTGCATTTAGTTTAGAAATGTTGTATGCATTTTTATTCAGTGTTGGAGTAGTAGCCTAAACACCCTCAGTAGATTAACACCATGTTCTCCTGTGAATTGGCTCTATAGAGTTAATACTCCTCACTTCACCTTGACTGGGCAATAGTCTTTTGTGCTTGAATATCTGAAGTTGTTGCTATGTTCTAGCTCTTTGTTCCTATTTAATACCCAAGTCAGGACCCTTGGTGAAGGATCAGTCAATGCCTTTTTTTCAAAGGACTCTGTAACTACTCTAAAGAGAATACCTTTTAATTTTTGTGATTATTTCACTGAGAGATACTCTTACCCAAACTAGATCCCTCAGTAATTGACAAATACCATTTTATATTGCACCAAAATTGAAGATATACTGGAGTATGGCCTAGGTGCTTTTCTAGAATCACCACCTAAACAACTGCTAATTTAAACCCAACTTCTTAAGCCAAATGAGTTTGTGGCTGGAAATATTTCTGACTAGACTTTGATAGAAGCACTGAAACCTGGTTATATCCACTGTTTCCTAAACCAATGAGATTTCTTCTTGAAGCATGTATCCTTAGCCCCAAAGGAAATAAGATCTAAGGTAAATCTCAAACTCTTTTTCTCTTATAGAGCAGACTCACAATCCTCAGACATTTCATTGTATGAAGGGTTTAAAGTGCAGAGTGGGTCAGTGATATTTGGAATGCATTTATGCTTTCCAAAGAGACTATTTTGATCTTTTCTTCAAGATTCTTTCTTAAAAATCACTTCCCTCTTTTGTTTACATCAACTTTAATACTTTGTTGGAAATGTAGCCATACCCGGAGAGAATTTGGCATTGGTTCTATTAAACAAGATAATTTAATTATTTATTTAAAAAAATTTAAAGGAACACACACGGACATGAGAGAACATTCACTTCATTCTGGGAATGGAAAAGATATAAAACAAGTTTTCTGTGAAGCATGTAGGCATGTGTGTATGTGTATCAAACTCCACCCTATGTGAAAGGCCTTCAGTGTTGAAAATCTTCAGGAATAGGAGTAATTAATGTCTCCTGCTGCCTATGAAAATCATAAGACCTGAGAGTGTCTCTTTGTACCATTTGGAAACCATTACTGGTCCACAGGGATTGATATATCAGAAGCAGTGGTCTTTTGCCAACTTATTTTGCAAGTTTCGCCGGGCTAGTTTCATTGAACTCCTGTCCCCTAACATTTTCTTCTTTATCCCATATTATTTCCTTGGGTTAAAGGTTTTGGCAGCCTTTTCTGCTTTGTGCTTATCTTTTTTTTTCTTATTTACAAAAATTTTTTTTTCCTCACCAGCAAGACAATTTATGTAGTGTGTGCATCTACACCTAGCTAGCTCTGCTGTTCTATAGAGGTGAAAATGGTGCTGTGATCTTCAGACACAGGCGTGTCAATAGTAGTAAGGGTGACATAGCATCCTAAGGGACAAGATTGCAAAGATTTTTATCTTTACCCCAGTACAAGTACATAGTTAGAAAGCACATTGTAGAGAAAATAAAAGGAAAAGAGATTAAAGATTAAAGCTTACAGCTGATCACGTTCCACAGGGAAGCATCTAAAAATCCATTCTACTCATTTGACCAAGTGTATATATCTTCAACGAAGGAATAAAAGCCAAATGTAAGCCAAATGTAAGACAATAATGTAAGAACTTACTTAATATTTGGGAAATTAAAGTTTTGAAGTACTTAGATGCAAAGCATATGTTAGTATATTCAAACTAATAGAAATTATTAACGATGTTTCACAGGTTGACAATGTGGCCCTTGATGATACAGGTGACCATAGCTGGTTTAGATTCTGACAATTACTTGGATTATACCATGACTTTATATTTAATGTGAATTTTATCTACTTAGCAGTCTTTGCAGTCACTCTTTTGCCCAGTTTCACTTGCACATATAAGTAAATAAACGTATTTATCAACCCTGGGATCAGTATGTGCTAATAAAGTTGCTGCTGTTTGCATTTTAGATTTGTTTTGATGACAGATGCATCTTAAATTAACTAAGAACAGTTTGATTGCTTCAGAGCTCAGCAAGAAAGAAAAGACATGAGCATTATTGCAATTGTCACCAAACAAGTTCAAATGATGGTACATGTTGTCTTTATCTTTATTATCAGCATACTCTAACTCTGTCTTAGATTTAGTTCTAAAGGGCCTGGTGTGTGTGTGTATGTGTGTGTGTGTGTGTGTGTGTGTGTGTGTGTGTATCTGTACACATACATTACTATTTCTTTCTGTGGAGTTTTGATGTTACTTCCTGATAAAGTTCATTTTGAAGGTTATTTCAGACTGCAGTGAGGAAAACCGACCAACTAATGAGCAAATACACAGAATCTTCTCCTCTACTTTATATATTATTTTTATGTGGTATTTCATTTAAAATCAGCACTCTGCATACAGTAATCTTGAATTACCATCTGTGATATGCAATATTTATTAAAGGCTCTTTTACAAATACTCCCTTATTCAGTTAGTTCACTGAATAAGCTGAAAGATGAACACCTTCTCTATATATATAGTTAATATATTAATATATGTATTAAAGCATATTTAATCTATTCCTTGACTTTTTTCCCTTCATCTTACCATTCTATCATTCTTGGTCTTACTTTCTGCCTCTTGCTGATTATGTAGAAGAAAATTATGCATTGACCATGCCCCACTCCCTATTTGTTTCTTAACCTTTTTACAATCTAATTTTCTCCTGAAATAGTAGAATATCATTGGCTATGTGATGGTCTGCTCCAGTGAACTTTCTTCAGACCATTTTTTCTTTAACAGTTGTAACATTCAACAGAGTTGACCACCTCTCTTAGGTTGTCTCTTCTACCTTACATGCTATCAACTGTCACCAACCATTAACACCATACCTGTGCCAGGAAGTACTGTCTGAAAGCAAGATCTGCTGATATTCATTCTTTTGGGTTTTTTGTCCTGTCTCTCCTTTGGCTTCTCTCAGCTTTTCTGTATATTTTCTTCTATTCACCAATTCCATTTGATATAGGTATTCTACAAAAAAAAGTTATAAATACCGTTTAAAACTAAAGCCAATTATATCTAATTCTCTTTTGAAAAGGACATATTCATGCAGTTCATGGTAAGTTGTGCTTGAGTTGAACAGGTGCAGTTCCCTGGAATCTACTATGTTAAGGTTAATGTTTCTTAAGTGTCTAGCATATGCTATCTCTTTCAATCCTTACCATAGCTTACTTCTTATTTATCTCCATTTTACTCATGAAAATACTTTATGTCCATCTCATTGAGAAAGTCTTCTAGTTCATTTTGAAAGACAAGATAAATTAAAAGTGTTTAACATTAGTCAAAAAATAAATGGCATCAGGGTTCAGAATAATGAAATAGTGTTTTTGGTGTGCCTTTCTTAATATGTTAATGATAACTTAAAATGTAATATTTGTGCTTCCAAAAAAAAATGACAAAAGAAAACTTAAGTCTTCCTGTTAACTAGTTCTTCTCTTTTTCCTCAATGTAATAAGCTTCTTCGTGGTTCTAGCATTAAAATGTTTCGAATGGTTATTGGTTCAGAACACTAAGTTCTGTAATACAATTTTCTCTGTCACCTGAATTTATTGCTATTTGTTTGAAGGCACCTTCCACCATTATTGGTGCTCTCACTTGCAATGAGCGATGAGACTATGTGAACTTTGGGAAGAAAGCCAGTTGTTTTCTCTGCTGCATTGCACAGAAAGTTATTCAGGAACATGCACTCTGTGGCTATTTACCAAGCAGAATGTTTGTTGCCTTGACATTTTGAACTATCTACTGACACAAAAAGTCAACAGTGAGGTGCTTCTATACTTGCTTAGGAATTATTTGATGTAATAGCATTATAGAATAGAAATAGCATTTTATTTTATTTTTTATTTAAAACATAATTCTTTTAGTCAACCAAATTTTATGGTGCCAATGATATTCATTAGTTTATTCAGATTTCCATTCTTTTTCATCAGTGTAGAGCTTTGTAATGATTCATTCTATGTATGTCTCTTTTATACCTCTCTGGCAGAAAGACAACACCTACTACCAATAACCTAAAACTAAATAAGAGTAAGTAATGAGCACTCCTTGCCTTAAGACAGTGAAAACCACAATTTCCTGCTCTGTCTCTGAACAAGCCCCATTTGGGACATAGCTGCTGAGTAAAAAACTAGGGTGCAGGAGCCTTTATTTTTGCAGGATGGACCATAATATGACCCAAACTATTTATGACCCACCTGTTAATTTTCTAACAAATGTGGTTAGAATGTCATGACTGTGTTGAATTTGTTTCTCTGAATAATTTAAGGTATGCTGCTTAATAGGTTAGCCGCAAGTCACATGTGGTTCTTTGTTTAAGCTAACTAAAAGAAGTAAAATTAAAATTTAGTTTTTAAGTCGCTAACCCCATTATAAATGCTCAGTAGTTGCATATGACTCAATTTACATCAATGAGACTTGAGATACTTTCTGAGGCTCATACCTAAAAAGATTCTCCATTCCTGATAGATGTGAGCAAGAGGCTGTAGCTCTTAAAAGCTGTTGACATCTATGTTGGAATTGTGGAGAAAGCCTGCCCAAGGAAAAAGCAACCTCTTTCTGTCTTCCTACTCACCTCTTACCATACTAAGTCACTTCGTGACCTTCACTTTTCTGAGTTTCAGTATTTCAAATCTGAAATTCTATTGACTCTATTTATTCTATATTTATTTATTATAACTATAGTTTAGTGAGTGCCCTGACCCACGGGACCTAGTTATTCGCGGGTTCGAAGAGGGTCCAGCCTGAAAGAGAAACGGGCGAGAAAAAGGAGCGGAGGCAAGACAGTGTTCTGATCAAGCCTCAAAATTTTATTTTTCATAACCGCTTATATACAGAAAGAACAAAGGGGGGCAGGACTGCTGACATAGGGAGGTACGTGGCGCGATGTCATTGGTCGCACCAATGGCGTGATGCAAGTGGGGGTGGGTAGGGGTGGTGCCCTGAGTTGGTGCGCGCGGGCTTTTCGCGGCGCGCCCCATTCATCAGGAATCGCACTTCACCTTGGCTCCCAACAAGTGAGTCTTTTCTTCATTTGATTTTTATTTATACACAAATTATCATTAAATTTTCTTCTCTTTTCACATTTGTTTCACTTTTGTAGTACTTTCCTTCCCTCATTTCTCATCCTCCATGTCACTAAAATAGCAACCGACTTAGTCAACAGAACTGCATATGGGTGGCAATAAAGGATAAAAAAGTTAACTTTCTAATGGCAAAAGAAATGAACAGATTTAAAAATGTTGAAATGTATGATTTTATAGCAAAGTAAGTTATTACCAGATATGTTATAAAAAGATTTTTATTTGAACTTTTAAGACTTCACATTTAATTTTCCAGTTTGAAGAAAACAAGAAGGCAAAGATAAATTTCACAGGCTTTACAGTAGGAATAGTAGTCATTAGGTACAGTTTATAAGAGTAGAAGTCCTCTATCTTCTATAAATGCAAACAAATTAAGGAAAATTGTATGTTGCCACTAAAAGTGAAATAGGTAAACTGTGCACTTTATCAAATTACTTCTAAAAATACGACAAACTATATTAACAAGCTGAATATATTTTCCTACTTACCACAGTTTAATTTTATAGGAAATTATCGAAATATAACTATTCTTATCTTTTTCTACAAAAGTGATGACTTGAATATAAACTCATAGTATAGTTTTGTTTTTATTTTTTTATTTCTTCCAGTTCTTCAGAAGATTAATCATTATTGAAATTATGGCCTTTCCTAACTTTTTTTCATTGCTTTTCACCTTTGGTAGCTTTCTTTGTATTAATATATTTAGCTTCTTTCCAAGGGTGAAGTCTAATATTTATAGTTTGATTTCTTGTTTGTGTACTATATGAATGACTATTAAATAAAATAATAATGTCAGTGTCATTTGAAAAACTTAAATCTCTCACATTTTGTTCTTCACTCCAATTTTTAAGTAAAATTGTAGTAGGTTAATCATTGATTAGGGTGTCATTAGACTTGGCAGATGAAAAGAATTTTTTGTGAGTTAGGAGAAAATTATTCGGCTAAATCATGTGGTTTTCAACCTTTCAATATCATGCAGCTTTGTGAAATAGTTGTAATTTTGATTATAGAAAGTTTTTAAAAATCAGTTAGTTATGTTTAACCCTATTGAATTTAATTCCTATATCTTAAACTCCCATGAGCTTCATGGAACTATATTAGATTCTTCTTTAGAAAACCTCTTATTTTCCTTTAGAACTGGCATCAATGAGCATATTAAAATAATTAATTTCTATTGTCTTTAACTTTTTTGCACCCAAGAAACACTACCCAAAATAATCTTAAGCAAGCAGAAAGCTTGTTGTTTACTAAGATATCACTAAACTACAGCCCCTCTCCCCAAAGCAGGGATAAAGATGAAGATTTTGTATAACTAAATTGGACAAATATGGGGAATCCATTAATTCATTCATTTATTCATCCATTCAACCATTATTTATTAAGTGCTTGTCATAGTGAATCTATTTCCTAGCATGAAAGTTTCAGAAAACTTCACAGATTCTGCCGCCAGGAGAAATAAGAGATATATATGTAATGCCATTTTCATGTATTTGATACCTTGAGTGGATCTATCTATCTATCTAAACATACATACATACATATATTACAATTTTACCATTTTACAATTGCACTAGCAATGTATGAGAGTTATAATTTTCCCACAACCTTGGCAACACTTATTTTGTTGTTGTTGTTGTTGTTGTTGTTTGTATTTTTGTTATTTAGCCATTCTAGCAGATTATATAGTATCATAGTGCTTGTGTTCAAGTTACCCTCATTTTACACAATGGCCCTAGAGCATGAGAGTAGTGATACTGGAATTCAAATATACCAAAGAGAATCCATAAAGTGCTTTCTTTTAAGAGAAAGTTTTCATTTTTTCCTATAAATTTTCATGATTTACAGTGTCTGTGGTACTGCAGAAAGACTAAGACATAATATTTTTGTTACTTAAAAAATTAAATTGTGTTTTATTATATATATATGTATATATATATACATATATATATATATATATATATATATATATATATGTAAGTATTTTCTCTGGATACATTCTTTTTCCTATCACACAATCAGGGGACAACTTTATGAAGTATAGGAAACTATATTTTAATTGTCTAAAGTGGGATCAAGTTGCCTTTATCATATATTATAGTTTCCCCCTAAAGAAATTCTAATAATGACTAATGAGCTCAGGTTATATGTAGGAATCGTATATATATATGTATATATATATATGTATGTATACATATATATATATATGTGTGTGTGTGTGTGTAATTTTCTTTCGAAAGTAATTATTTTAAGGCAAAATTAGGTTTAAAATTGATTTTGAATGGAAACGATACATTTGAACCTTAGACTATATTCTATTTCTCTCTATTAATATAGATTCATAGACTCTTTCCTGTGTAGTCCTTTTGTAAAGCATTTGAAGGATGGTCATATATCTGGGGTTATGCTTTTGTTGTCTACTTTTTGATTGCCATCTCATTGAAAAGTGCCTAAATGGAGAGAGACAATTACAAAATAAAATCACCGGTAACATAAAGATTTGTGATCATTTTAATACTTCTTTCTTGTTAGTTTAGATATCTGGGAGTTTGGGAAGAGTAGAGGCTGTATATTTTTCTGTTTTAGTATATTTTGTAAATTAGTTTTTGTCTCCTGCTGTGTTGTAACAACAAAAAAAGATATTGGAGTCAAACTATGTTTTTGTTCTCAGTAGGCAAAAATGGTTAGGTGAACTATTAGTAATTTATTTTAATTTTTAAAAAATGGAAGATGTTTTTTAAAAACTTAAATCTATATTTAATATATGAATGAAAGAAATGGAAACATATAAAGATTAACTTTTTAGTACCTTGTTTTTTAGAGACTTCTTTCAGCAACTGACTAATTTGTTGTAATTTTGGAATCCTTAGAAATGTCATTCCTGAAGTGCAATTAATAAGCACGCTAGAAATAACAGAATGAAATTTTCTTTCCTTCCCTTTCCTACCTATCCCAATAAGATGCACAGATTTACATAGCATGGCTCACATTAACACAGTAGAACTATCCCTAAAAAGTTAAATTCAACTTTTCTAGTTCTATTTTAATTCAATTTTTAAAAAATGTCTTAAATGTACTGAAGAATAGATTACTTAAATGACATCTTAGGTAACTGTTCTTGTATAACTATGATTTGATGACAAATTTAGATTTTATATATAAAGTGTTTTAATCATTCCACATTGTTTTATTCAAAGTGACTCCCTAAGGCAGCCTTTGCTGAGTGTCAAGCCTGTGCTCCTCACTCAGACTGGTTACTGCGGTTGTTTTTTGCAACATAAATTTATAGAAAATAGTCTCTGTATGTCCAGAAGCCAGAACAGGCTTGGTGAAATTCAGATGATAGACCTAAAAGGCTTGGGTCTTTTATGCCCCTGCCCTTGGGAATGCTTTTGTACCATTTCCATGGGTACTAGATAATGTGGGTTACTTAGGTGGATGGAATTCATAGTGAGAATACATTTCTGTCAAGTGAACAGATGCAAAACAGAGGAGAAGGATAGGTTCTTAGGACACATCAGTTCTGCTCCCCTCTCCCATGCTTCTTAGTCATCCACTTCCAGTTTCAGATGCATTTTTTTCATGAGTATTTTTAAAATTAATTAAAGTAAATTATACAAGATCCATAATTGGATTTTAAAATAACACTTCTAAAAGTTAACATTGGTATATTACTAAGTTAATTGTGAACAAGATCTTGTGGTTTAAATAAAACTGAATTTCAAAATATCATTTTTCTAAAAACAATGGCATGAGCAAAATTTTATTAAAAATCAACTTTCATTGTCCGTCCGTCCATCCATCCATCCATCCATTTATCTATTCATACATACATATATAAAAAACCGAGGGGAAAATTCTTCCAACTGTCAATCGAAGAAAAATACTAGTGTTTAGCAAAAGGTGCAGAATTTAGTCCCTGAATCTGCATGACAGCTTTAGCAATTTGCTAAGTGCTCCTGAACTGCTCTCTACATAAACCAAATAGGGGAGATGTAGATTAACTAGTCTTGAAGAAAAACAAAACAAAACTATAGAGATGCTAATGGAGCAGTTTCTCAGAGAAAGAGAGGACATGGAAATTTCTATAAGGGTGGCAGTCTTCTCACTCACAGGCCAGAGTAGTAATTTCTGGAGTTCTTCTTGGTGTCTCCCTGTTGATGTGAAAGTAGAAGGTAAAAAGCAGAATGATCATAACATTTGGAGCTAATTATTTTCAGCAACAAAAAAGATTTAGACTGATCAGAAAAAAAAAATTAGAAAAAGAGCAGAAATGAAATAGGAAGCATATACTAAAATCCCTGAGTGAAAGTGCCTTCAGCCTGTCTATAGCCTTAATGCCTTATCTCTACTGTGTCTGAGGAAAAAGATAAAATGGCTTTGGGGAAGAAAGAAGCTAATGAGACTAAGTTAAACTCCTAAAGTAATCCTGATGGAAGTAGATGCTCAAGAACCCTGGGCTGCGTAGGAGAAATTATCTGAAGCCATAGGCATTAAATTGATTCCCAATAAAGTGAAACAGACCCTGGCATAAGAAAATTAACAAAAAAAAAAAAAAAAAAAAATGGCGACGAGATGGCAAAATCCAAAATCACTAACCAAGACTGCCCACAACCAAGGCTAACCATCTCCCACTCTCTACCCCTTGTTGTATGGGCACAGATATAAGTAGACATTAAATTGCAGTGTTTAGGAAGAACTAAATAAATCTTAGCTGGGCAGAATAAAATGACTAAAAACAAATTAAAGTTATCATATCATCAAAGAGGAAAACATATATACATCACATAAATTTAAAAAAAAGAAGAAAAAAAGGCAATTTATATAGAAATTTAAAAACAAAGTAGCATCACATTTAGAAAATATAACATGAAAAGTTGATTATATTTTTACACCAATGAATATAAGCAAATTAGTACCTATTAATGTAACATATAAATTAATTAAATTGAATTAAGTTAAAAGTAATTAATCATGGGAAATGAAAAGAGAATTTAACAGATATCCTGTGGTAGCAAGAGAAGTTAACCCATCATGTCGGCCATTAAAAATTTATGTAGACCAAAAAAATGTACAGTGTAAAAAGTCTGAATAAAATCACTGAGAAGTTTAAATATAAATGTAGATATAGGAGATAACTAGATATCTCCTGAATGTTTAGATAAATGGGTGAAGAAATGAATGATGGCTATCGTTAGAGAATCACTTTTATTTTTATACCTATGAGTCACATACAGTAATGGAACACAAAATAGGCCTTAAAGAAACTTTTAGTTCTATCTTCAAAAGTAAAATAATATAAAGTACAATGACCACACTGCAATAAAATAGAACTTAGTAAAGAGAAAACATAAACCCCAACCATGTTAAAAACAAAAACAAAAACTTCTCAAATAATTCTTTGGTCACAGAAGAAATCAAAAGAAAATATATAAAATATATAGAAAACAGTGACCATTTGAAAGAATTCAACATAGTTTTGCTAATAAAATTCATCTGGAAAAGAAACATCTAAAAATATTCATGGTAATTTTGAAAATGAGAAATAGTGAGAGAGGGACTAATTGTACCAGATATTAAAATACATAACGAAGTTGTAATAATGAAAATAAATTAGTACTGGAGAAAACCCAAAAGGAGAAGTCACGAATAGATCTACATATTTATAACATTTATTTTGTGGTAATGGTATTTGTAAAATTCACTGAGAAAAGAGATTATTCAGTAAATGGTGTTATATGACTACTTCACTGGTAGAGAAAAAGATAAAGTTATATACATACTTTATTTTTTTACCTCAAAATAAATTCTAGATGGAAGAAAACATTAAACATAAAAAAGAGCTTTAAATTTTTTTTTAAAGTATTGCTAAATGTATTTATAATCTTGGCAGAGAGAAGTTCTCTAAAAAGTATCAAATGCAGAATTTATATATAAGAAAATCAATAAATTTCATAACATGAAACATTTTATAAAATGAAAATTTTGTATAAATAGAAAACAACATGAGAAAGAACAAAAGAAATTCAGATTGGATAAAAATATTTACATAAGTCAGATTGAGACTAATTTTTCTTAATTTTTAAATAGCTCATAAACAAAAGCAACCAATAGTAGAAAATGGGCAAAAAATGTGAACAGTAAATTTATAAATAATGAAAAATAAATGGATATGTAACACATAAAATAGTTGTTCAGACTTATTTAGAAGTAGAACCAAAAATAGGTGTAAATACAAATCATAAAAAAGATCTAATATTTTATACCAACATGATTGGCAAATGATTAAATTTGAAAATACTTAGAGTTGGCATATTGATAAAGAAAACTCACTTTGAAGTTATAAAATATGGTGACTTGTCTTGGGAGGTTTGAAGATATTTACCAGAAATTTAAATGTGCATACTTTTTGACCCCAACATATTATTGTAGGAATTTGCCATTTTCTCATATTTGCAAAAGTCCACTGACATGTTTGCACAATAATGTTGATTTCATCTTAATTTATACACTTGCTATCTTCATCCTCCCAAATAAAAGTAATGGAAGTATTGGTTAGTGTAGAAATGTTTAAATAATTATAGTATGGAAAGAATTTTGAAAACTTGTTAAAAAATAACTTTTGATGAAAGAGAAATAGTTCTATTATATATAATTTTAAAGCCAACTTACAGGAAAGTTAAATGTGAAATATGTATATTTACATACATTTCTTTGTTATTACATCAATAAACATTTTTTTTCCTTTTTCTATAAGGAAACAAAGAAAAGATAACAGTGGCTACCTTTGGAGAAAGAAATGAGGTTAAGGGAGGAATAATCTCATTTTTTAATTTCTCCTTTTCTGTATTGTTTTCATTATCTAATTGTATATAATAGCTGAGGTCTTCTGAGCGGTAGACATTTTTACTTTTTTTCTTATATTTCTTTAAGACATAAACTAATCAATGTTGATGGTATTAGTAAGATAATTTTGATAGGATTGACTATAGCCTATGTTTATATATCCTGGTATGATCTGAAAATTAGGAACTCTGGTGGTTTTAATACTTTTATAGAGGGTTCTTGCATATGCATATGCACATAAGACTATTAAGTTCAGGATGATTCTTTTTAAGTGTCTGTTCTACCCCCATAAGAATTGAAATAATTTCAATATGTTTTGTTTTATAAATATTTAACTTATGTTTGCTGAGGTTGAAAAAAGGCAATATTCCACAAGGGTCCATTTTCTAAATTTTTAAGGTATGACTGATTTTTTATAGTTACAGTATTTATGAAATACTGAGAATTTATACATGTGAAATGTCTGATAATGGACTATTACAGACTTAAGCTATTCTTTTTTTAGGTCTCCAGTGCAAAATTCAAGGAGAAGAAGCCATATCAAATAAATATTCTGTGTTGTGTGTGTGTATGTGTGTGTGCCAGACTTCTTAATCTTCATAGAAGTGTTACATGTTCAGCTAGATTGGTCTCAAAGATTTTTTTAAAAACTCTAATTTTCTCTAAAAAAAAATCAACCTTTAAATAGAATTCTTCCATGTTGCTGTTTTTGCTGTTGCAGCTCATACTGAATGTTTGTATAAGCCTGACATTTAATGTGTTTATTTTATAAAGATGTATTATTAAAGTAGTGGCTGAAATACTAGATATGATTTGCAGAAAGTCATATTTCAGTGATAAAAATTAATGTCTCAGGAGTTATGAACCACTTGGAATGAGTCACTCATTTCTTAATAGAAAAGAGCTTTGTCTTCAATTTTTGCCACACTTGAACATCAATACCTGGATTACTTTCATCTGTTTGTTTATTAACATTTACTTAAGTGCTAATGATTATTCAGTGGTTTGAGCAGAGGAGTATTTTAGATATATCTTTAATCTTAGTCTCATCATAGACGGAATTGGCACACATCAAAGTTTACACTTTAAAAGCATCCTTAAAGCTTGACAATGTTCTAGTGATTCCATTAGCAACTATGATAGTTACTTAATGTCTTAATGTCTTTGCCATTTTGGAATCTGACAGATTGAAATTTAGTGTTCGTTTTGGCCCCTCTGAATTTCATCTGCTCATCCATGCTTGTAAAAATGAAATAAAAAGTCAGTCCTTGTTCTTGCTCTTACAGAGCAACTGTAGATTTTATGAGGAAAACAATGAAAGTGTCACCCTGAGTCTGTCAGCAAGGAGGAGCAGGGAGTTCATAAATCGGTCTTTTTGGGTGCCACCTGTTATACACCAGAATTGTTTACATTAGTGAAATCCTCTGGTTATAAGTTATGTAAATTGTGTCTTTTCCTAGATTTTGTTTTATGGTAGAGAGAAGTTGGAGAATGTGTAGCAAATCTGAAATGGTCTCATGCTTAAATACCACAATGTGGCAGACAGTTAATCTTCAAAACAGATAGTGAACATACATAGCTACTTTATTGCCATCAACATATGTCTCTCCATAATTATCCTGGCTTATGCCTTGGGATGAGACAAAAATACAAGAGCTGTCTAGCTCAGAGAATTTTGTTTTTAATTTTTGGGTTACAAACAAAAGGTATTTTGGGGAAAAAAAGTCATGTGGGTTTGCTCAATATAATTGCTAGTAAAAATTTTACTTTGAAATTAATAACTCTGTCTGTTCAAGACCTTGGAATGCAGGTGTTGGGTTAAGTCTGACTAAACAGCTGCATCAGTACACCTTGGCACATCTGCGAGTGTTTACAGAAATTCCTGAGGAGACTTGCTGCAGAGTCATTCCCAGTTATCTAGTGGTGACATGTGGTATCCAGTGTCTGGATTGCAGCTGACCTTCCAGCAGCCAGAGATTAACTCCTGATTGCGGTGAATTTTGCAAATAAAGCAGGAGTCACTTGAATGCTAAAAAGGAAAAACAGTTTTGTGACTAGCATTTTCATTGAAGTGGCATGCTTGATCATTTAGCTTTTCCTTATTTAGTAGCTAAAAAGTGTACCTACTTTTTTTCCTTCACATATGTTGACTCACACCTTTCTAATTCCTAGGAAGTAATTTGAGCATCTGGATTTCTTTTTTTCTTTTTTTTTTTTTCTGCTTCTTCAGAATAAATCCACTTTTTGATATTCTTTTTCATTTTTTTTTTAAATGCTGCTAGTGATTTTCCTGAAACACAGGCCTAATACTTTCATTTCCATTTCTCAGAAACTTATGAAATATCCTTACTCTGTAAAAAAAGAAAGAAAGAAAGAGAGGGAGGAGGGAGGGAGGGGAGAGAGAGAGAGAGAGAGAGAGAGAGAGAGAGAGAGAGAGAGAGAGAGAGAGAGAGAAAGAGAGAGAAAGAGAGAAAGAGAGAAAGAGAGAAAGAAAGAAAGAAGAAAGAAAGAAAGAAAGAAAGAAAGAAAGAAAGAAAGAAAGAAAGAAAGAAAGAAAGAAAGAAAGAAAGAAAGAAAGAAAGAAAGAAAGAAAGAAAGAAAGAAAGAAAGAAAGAATTTCTCAATGCATGGCATTCAAAGGGCCATTCTAATCTGACCCCATGTAGTTTCTAGCCTTTCTTTTTGCATAATCTCTTTAAGGCAAACCAGACAAACCTATGCTTTCCAAGGCAAATCTATTCTTTCCAAGAGTTGTGCTTTTTTATGGCTCTTCTTGCTTTCCCACATCTTTTAAGTTTCATCTGAAATGCCTCTTTCCCTGAAACCACTGCTGATCATCTCAGTCACTTGCTCTCTCCAGTGAAATCTAAAAATACTAGATTTTTGTCAGTTGAGTACAGCCCTATTCATAGCTTGCCTTGAATTATGACTAGTTGTTTCCATGCCTGCAATATCTGTTAATTATAAATTCCAAGGCAGAAAACTTATCTTTTGATTCTTTACATTTCTTCTAACATTTAACACACTACTTGGTAAATAGTAATATTCAATAAATACATGTGAAATTAGGGGAAAAAGTTAAAACCAAGCTTAAAGAATTGCAAAAACTTTAAAAAGACTGTTGAGGATCAATGGTTTTGATGACGATAAATGCCTAGATAAAAATATTTCTCAAAGTGAGGTCCACAAACGACCAATCAGCTTTTCTGTCCATGGATTACCTATTAAGAGGGGAAAAAAAAGAGGAAAATCATATACATATTAAACATTTTTGAAATGTAAGCTTAATGATGGTTTTCATAAACATTTGTTTATTCTTATGTTGTTCAAAGTGGTAAATACATTGTAAAACTGAACTGGGTATGTCATCTCAGCCAATATTCAGTTAATGGTTCAGTTTTCCCCTAAGTATATAATTTCCTGTAATTTTCTTCCAATTATTTTTCTCTGTAACGTTTTCTTCATTCTTTCTGTTGTTAGAATTTGAATTATATTACCTGTTCATGAAAAACAGATCGCCATCTTAAAAACATTTTGCAAAAGAATAAACGTTGTGATAAAGTAGGAACATAAATACTACAATTCAGATGAATGTAAAAAAATGTAAATGGTGATCAGGACTCCAGTGCTAAAATATAATCTTTCTGTTGGGATGATGTGGTGATTTCATTCAAGCAACCACAAAAGTTTGAACAGGAAGTAAGATGTTAATTATTTTAAATTTGTTTCTTAACCCCTCAAGTAATTATAATAAATGTGTCACATAGTGACAATGAAGACTAAAACTTTCCTACAGCTTTCAGACAAAACACAATGACTTTTCTGTTGAACCAATTAAGTTTCTCTAGAAAGTAAAATAATAGTTTTCCCATCAAAATAAATGCATCTTGTTGCAAAAGACAGGGAAGTCACCCAAATCACAGCAATGTAATTCAACTTTGCACTCTTTGTAAAAGGAAAGAAAAATTAAATGTCACGCTGAGATGTTTTCAAAATTAGCCACAAGTATAATAATAAAGTTTTTGCTCAGAGATAAAGCATAATGAGCTTTTGGCAACATTACTGAACCAAATGGACCCTCCTGGAATCTACCCGCACCGTGGAAAAGCAGTTACTATCCTGAAACAGGTGAACAGACATTTTACTGTAGAACACAATACAAAAGTACAGGATGTAAATCAGCATTTGGTACATGTGTGGTTCTTATATGAGAGAGTGGTGAGCAGCAACTATTTGTCTTATTTATGACCAGAGGCCCGCCCTCTAAGAATTGAGATTATTTTTAACTTTGTTAATGGTTTTCCTGGATTCCCTGATATAGCCTAGAAACAAAGTCCTGGGATGAGAACTGACAGAGCACAGCCATATTAGTGACAAGAAAATTCTCATACAGTGTTGATCAACAATATGATCAGCAACATGCTTTTAGATACTGAATTAGTGATAAAGGAAGTAACCAAAAAATTATGGCCATGGAACTAAGTCTTTGCCATTTGTTTCCTTGTCTTCCAGGACAAGGTTCTGTTTTTCTGAACAAAAATTCACCAGCTGGTAGAGGGAAAAGGAATCACACAAGTTTTGAGAGAAAAAAAGAATGTTCTCTTATATGGCATAAGTAATGTAAGATAATTTCTATTTTATATCATTTGTTCAAGTGACATTTTTAGTAATGTATTTGATATTCTAAATAGCCTGAACCAATCACTTTTGGGCAGTGAGGGTTTCAAAAAACAAATAAACATTTATTCCGAAGACACTTATATATCTGAAAGAAATACTAGACATTTGCCACTATTCCTGACAATGATAAATTTAAAACTATACTTCTCAAATACAGTACAAATGAAGAGTCAGCAAAGAAACTGATCGAATATAACTTGGTAAGGCAACTATCATCACAACATTTAAATTCTGAATAACAATGTCCAAGTAATGGTTTGTCTGTGACTGATATAAAACAATTTTTTAAAATATCTTTTATTTTTATTCAAATTGTTGTTTAATATTTTTAAAGGAATTGCTAAAACTTTGAAAAGACTCTTCGGTCAGAATCAGTGTACCAAAAATGTAGCATCTATATTTGTGTGTAATGCTCATTAAGTGGCTCTCAAGTGGGGAAAATTTGAGAAAACAATGTCATCAATATTAAAAAAATGGTTACTATTTTTTGAGAAAATTAGACTATTTCTAATAAATATTTTCAAACAGAAACATAATGTTATAAAGCATGTTACAAATATGCATTAGTTATAGTAATATAATTAAATACAGAGAATATAATTCATGATTTAAAACACTTAAAAATGATTTATTTATATTAACCCTCAAACTTTTAGCTTTCAATCTCATACAATTTTGATACCTTCAGCAACTTATAAAATGTAATTTTAACTCAATTCATTAAAGTATTCATGGTGTTCTAATGCTTCTTACATTGATAGTCTTCCCCTTAAACATTTTCTGCTCTTTGTTTAATTTTTCCCTTGATGTATTTATTTTTTTTCTATTTTCTAATGAAGAATTAAATTCTTTAAATGTAATGAAGTATAAAATTTCCTTAAATCTTGGTAATTATTGGAAACTTTGTGCCATGTATTGGTATTAATTGTCCTGGTTTTTTTGTTTGTTTGTTTTTTCTTGTAACTCTCAGTGTAGAGGGAAAATAGTAATGAAGGCCTATTTTGTTTTATTTTGTTTTGATTGCAGTTGGTAAGGAAATCAAATAACATTACATATTATTTGAGTGATGTAAAGCTAATTTGATCATGTTGTTCTCCTTATAGAAATAGAGACTCTATAAAAAGTAGCACAATTAGAGCAGGGCATAATGGAGCAAGAGCTCCTCAATTCTCTCATACTTGGTTGACTGAGGCATGTTATAATCAAAAATATAAGTTGCATCAAGGAAGCAATTTTTTCTAATTTTTAATGTCTCCTTTTCTATGATAGTTTCTCTGACTTTTCATTAGTTTTAAAAAAGTTTTAGGAGAGAAGAGAGGAATGGAAAATTATTTATCTTTTATTTTTAAACTATGAAAGATAAAGATGAAGCATCCCGAGACACTAATTTTATTAACACCTAGCTTTGAAAAGACAAGCAAGCATGATAATAAGCTGTTCTTTAGAGTATAAATTTGTTTCTGGTTTTGTCATCATTATTAATCATGCTGATTTGCAGCCTGACTGTTTCAATTATTGAGACCCAATTTAATATGATTAACATTTTTCTTTTATTTCTGGAATAGTGCTGGTCCCTAATTTTTGAAAACAGAGTAACCCTCTATTGGCCTTATGGAAATAAATCATATCTTAATGCCTTTAAAGTTGAAGCATCACCCAGGAGAACAAGTTGTAAATCAGAGTGGAAGAAAGTCAAGACTTTTGTTCAGAATGGTGTATCCAAGTTGAACCAATGCCCTTATTTTAGAATTTTAATTCATGCTACTTTATACTTTTTTTCAACTGGTGCTTTTATCTTCAAATAACAAAGATTGAGTGCTAAATTGTTATGGTATAATTTTCTTATCTCTCATCTATATACTGGGTTTGATTGAAAGTTCATATTTTTTGAAGATTGTTTTATGTAGAAAATATTGAAAAAAGGAGAAACATTATTTCAACATAAAAGTGTGTGTGTGTGTGTGTGTGTGTGTGTGTGTGTGTAAAATGGGTGTAGCATTGATATTTTTCCCCTCATCTGGAGCTTTGTTTTCATTTTCTGTTTTTATTAATTTTCATTTTTCAATTAGAGTTGACATTTAATATTATTTTATATTAGTTTCAGGTGTTCATCCTAGTTGTTAGATATTTATATAATTTTAAAATGATCCCATGACTAGTTTAGTGCCCACCTAGCACTGCACACAGTTATTACAATATTATTGTCTATATTCCCCATACTTCAAATCCCTGTGACTATTTTGTACCTATCAATTTATACTTCTTAATCTCTTCACTTTTTTCACCCAGGCACCCCAATCACTTTCTATCTGACAATCACCAGTTTTTTTCTCTAGATCGGTGTTTCCATCTTGTTTGTTTGATTATTTTGTTCTTTACATTCCACATACAAGTGAAATCATATGATAATTGTCTTTTTTTTGTCTGACTTATTTCATTTAGCATAATATCCTCTAGGTCCACTCATGTCATTGCAAATGGTAATATTTAAATTTTTTATGGCTGAGTAATATTCCATTTTATATATGTACTATTTCCTCTTTATCCAAGCATCTACTGAGGGTCACTTAGGTTGCTTCCATATTTTGGCTATTGTAAATAACACTGCCATGAGCATAGGGGTGCATATATGTTTTCAGATTTGTGTTTTGCTATTTTTTCAGATAAAAACCCAGAAGTGCAATTGCTGAGTTATAAGGTGGCTCTATTTTTAATTTTTTGAGGAAAACTTTTCCATAGTGGCTGTACCAATTTGCAATCCTTTATTTTTTTTCCCATGAGAGTTCTTTTTTCTCCACAGCCTTGCCAACACTTATTTTTTATTGTTATTATTGATGATAGCCACTTTGACAGGTATGAGGTAATATCTCATTGTGCATTTCTCTCATTATTAGTAAGTGAGCTTAAACACTTTTCATATGTCTGTTGGCCTTCAGCGTGTCCTCTTTTGAGAAATTCCTATTTAGGTAATCTGCCCATTTTTTAATTGCATTTTTTTTGTTGTTGTTGAGTTGTATGAGTTCATTATACATTTTGGATATTAACCCCTTATCAGATATATCATTGGTAAATATTTTCTTCCATTCAATAGGTTGTCTTTTCATTTTGATGATAGCTTTCTTTGTTGTGCAAAACCTTTTTAGTGTAGTGTAGTCCCATTTGTTTATTTTTTTCTTCTGTTTCCCTTGTTTGAGGGGATCTATCAGAAAAAACCATTAATAGAACCAATATCAGAAAATTTACTGCCTACATTTTCTTCTAGAAGTTTTATGGTTTGGGATCTTACATTTAAGTCTTTAATCAGTTTTAAATTTATTCATGTGTATGATGTAAGAAAATGGTTCAGTTACATTTTTTTTGCATGTATTTGTCCAATTTTCCCAGCACCATTTATTGAAGATACTGTCTTTACCCCATTGTATATTGCCTCCTTTGTCATAGATTAAATGACATAGAGATGTGGTTTTATTTCTGGGCTCTCTGTTCTGTTCCATTGATCGTTGGGTCTATTTTCATGTCAGTACCATGCTCTTTTAATTACTGTAGCACTTTGTATAGTTTGATATCAGGTAGTGTAATACCTCTAATTTTGTTATTTTTTCTCAAAATTGCCATGGCTATTCAGGGTCTTTTGTGGTTCCATATAAATTTTTGAATTATTTGTACTAGTTTTGTGAAAATGTCATTGGTATTTTCATAGGAATTACATTTAATCTATAGATTGCATTAGGTACTGTAGACATTTTAACAATGTTAATTCTCCCTGTCCATGATTATAGTTTGTTAGTTAATTAGTTATTTTTTTTTATTTATATCTTTTTCAATTTCTTTCTTCAATGACATAATTTTCTGAGTAGAGGTCTTTTACTTCCTTGGCAAAATTTATTTCTAGGTATTTTATTTACTTATTTTTTGATGCAATTGTAAATGGGCTTAAAAATTCTCTCTTTCTTGTACTTTGTTATTTGTGGATAAAAATCCAAAATATTTCTGAATATTAATTTTGTATCCTTCTACTGTACTGAATTTGTTTATCAGTTCAAATAGTTTATTTTTCTTTTCTGGAATCTTTAGGGTTCTCTCTATATAGCATAATATCATCTGTCAATAATGACAATTTTACTTTTTCCTATCTAATTTGGATGCCTTTTATTTATTTTACTTGTCTGATTGCTATGGCTAGGGCTTTCACTACTATGTTGAATAAAAGTGGTGAAAGCGGACACCCTTGTCTTGTTCCTGATTTTAAGGAAAACACTTTTAGCCTTTCCCCATTGAATATAATATTAGTTGTGGTTTTGTCATATATGGCCATTATTATATTGAGGTGCATTGCCTCTAGTCCCACTTTGCTGAGAGTTTTTATCATGAATGGATGCTGGATATTGTCAAATCTTTTTTCTGTATCTATTGATGTGATCATATAACTTTTATCTTTCAATTTGTTAATATAGTGTCTCACATTAATTGATTTTCAGATATTGAACCAACCTTGCATCCCAGGAATACATCCAACCTTATCATGTTGTATGATCTTTTTAATGTATTGCTAAACTTGGTTTGCTAATATTTTGTTGTGGATTTTTGCATCTATGTTCATCAGGGTTATCAGCCAATAGATTTTTTTTGTAATGTCTTTTTCTGGTTTTGGAATCAGGATAATGCTGGCCTCATAGAATTAGTTTGGAGACCAACTCTCCTCTTAAGTTTTTTGGAATAGTTTGAGAACAGGTAATAATTATTTAACTATGTGATAAAAACCATATCTGAAGCCATCTGGTCCAGAACTTTTGTTTATCGGGAGTTTTTTTGTTTACTGATTCAATTTCAGTAGTAGTAATTGGTTGGTTCAAATTTTCTTCTTGACTCAGTCTTGGAAGGTTATATATTCTAGGAATGTATCCATTTCTTCCAGGTTGTCCAATTTGTTGACATATATTTACTCATAGTAGTTTCTTATAATCCTTTATCTTTCTATGGAGTCAGTTATTACTTAATCTCTTTCATTTCTATTTTTTTGGGTCCTTTTTGTTTGGATGAGATTGGCTAAAAGTTTATTATTTTTGTTTATCCTTTTAAAAAACCAGCTCTTGGTTTTATCGATCTTATTTATTATTTTCCTAGACTCTATTTTGTTTATTTCTGCCTGATCTTTACTATTTCCTTCCTTCTACTCACTTTAGGCTTTGCCATGTTTATTTGTTTGTTTGTTTGTTTAGTTCCTTTAGGTGTAAGTTTAGATTGTTTATTTGAGATTTCTTGTTTCTTGGGGTAGGCCTATATTGCCATAAATTTCCCTCTTGGGACTGCTTTTCTTTTGTCACATATATTTTAGAACTTTGTGTTTTCATTTTTATTTGTCTCAAGGTATCTTTTGATTTCTTGATCTTATTTTTAACGCATGCATTGTTTAGCAGCATGTTATTTAGCCTCTACATTTTTATGTATTTTTCAATTTTTTTCTCATAATTGATCTCTAGTTTCATATCCTTATTGTCAGAGAAGACAATATGATTTCAATCTTCTTAAATTTACTGAGACTTGTTTTATTGCCTAACATGGGGTCTATCTTGGAAAATATTCCATGTGAACTTGAGAAAAATGTATATTTCAGCTCTTTAGGCTGAAATGCACTAAAAATATCAGTGAAATCCACCTGATCTAGTATATAATTTAAGGCCATTGTTTCCTTGTTGATTTTTCTGCCTGAAAAATCTGTGCATTAGTGTCAATGGGTGTTAAAATCCCCTACCATTACTATCAATTTCTCTCTCTTTATGTTCAACAATATTTGCTTTATATATTTAGGTGTGCCTATATTGTGTGCATAAATATTTACTAGTGGTATGTCCATTGTTGGATTGATCTCTTTATCATTATGTAACATTCTTCATTGTCTGTTATTATGGCCTGTGTTTTAAAGTCTATTTTGTCGGATGCAAGTATTACTATCTCAGTTTTTAAAAATTTCCATTTGCCTGAAATATCTTTTTTTTTTGTTCCTTTACTTTTAGTCTGTGTATATCTTTTGATCTGAAGTTTCTGTCTTCTAGACAGCATATGTATGGGTCTTGTTTTCTAACCCATTTGGCTACTCTACATCTTTTGATTGAAGGATTTCATTCAATTACATTTAAAGTGGTGATGGATAGATATATAGTTACTGCCATTTTATTATTCATATTTACATTCTTCCACCTCCACCCCACTCCCACTCCTTCTTAAAAAAGTCCCTTTAATATTCATTGTACTACTGGCTTGGTGGTGATGAATTTCTTTAGCTGTTTTCTGTCTTGGAAGCTCTTTATGTCTCCATCAATTTTAATTGATAGCCTTGCCTTGGTCGAGTAGTCTTTGTTGTAGATCCTTGCTTTTCATCACTTTGAATATTTTGTGCCAGTCTTTTCTAGAATGCAGTTTCTGTTGAGAAATCAGCTGATGATCTTATGGGAGTACCCTTGTAAATAACTAGCTGTCATTCTCTTGTTGCCTTTAGGATTCTCTCTTTGTCTTTAACTTTTGGAATTTTAATTATAATGTGTCTTCTTGGGGGCTCTTTTTGGTTCATCTTATTTGGGACTCTGCACTTCCTGGACTTGTATGTCAATTTCCTTCTCCAGGTTAGAAAAATTTTTAAGGTTTTCATCATCATTTTTTTCAAATAATTTCTTAATCCTTTCCTTCCTCTCTTTTCCTTCTGGTGCCTCTATGATGTGAATGTTAATATGCTTGATTTTCCAGAGGTTCCTTAAACTATCTTTATTTTTTTAATTATTTTATTTTATTTTCCAAATGAATGTTTTCTGTACCTTGTCTTCCAAATCACTGATGCAGTCTCTTCTTCATCTAATCTGCCATTGATTCCTTTTAGTGTATTCTTCATTTCAATTATTGTATTTTTCATTTCTGACTTTTTAATAGTTTCTTTGTCCTTTTTTTATGCTTATTATCTCTTTTTTGAAGTTCTCACTGAGATCTCCTATTCTTCCACATAAATTTTATCAAGCATTCTTATAACTAGTGTTTTGAACTCTGTATCTGGTAGATTTCTTGCCTCCATAGCATTTGGTTCTTTTTCTGGAGTTTTCTCATGTTTTTTTCATTTGGGACATATTTCTTTGTTGTTGTTGTTGTTGTTTTCATTTTGGCTATTTCTCTGTGTTTGTTTGTATGCATTAAATTGATCACCTATATCTCTCAGTCTTGGCCAGGTGGCCCTATTTAGTAGGGGCTCTATGTGGCCCAGTGGCACATTCTCTCTAGTCACCTGCACCAGGTGCTCTAGGAGTGTCCCTTGCATTGGTTGAATTTTCCCCATGTTGTACTTGAGCCTCGATTGCTGTTAGCACATTAGTGGATGGGACTGACTCTCAGAGTATCTGGCTATTTGGATTGACAATGCCCCTAGCATATACACTGCTATGTGGGGACTGAGCCCACGGAGTTGGATTCACCCCAATGGGATCATGTAACTGTTCAGACAACTCTTTGGGTGTGCCACTGTGGGCCGAGTCAGGTGGTGCTGTTTTCATCTGATATTAGCCTCTGTGAGTTTTGGTTCCGGGTCTCTTTGGCAGGAGCTGCTGTGCAGGCCAAGGTTAGACAGTGCCTAACCTTGAACAGCTCAGGGCTACCTTGTAGAAGGTACAACGCTGTCTGCAGTTGGTTGCTTTTTGTGCTGGGCCTGGGTATATGTGCAGAGGCATGCTATGAGCAGAGGATGGCTGCCACTAATACCTCACCTGGGACAGCTTAGGAAAGAGTCTAGGGCACCCCGAAGGCTGAGGCTACCTGCCTTCCAGCTGCTCATAAGCCTCATCAACTGGTATAAAAACTGGATAAGGAGGGGTCCAGGGAGTCACCATGGTGGGGCAGGTGATGTCCTCCAGGTTAGTGCAAATTCAGATTTGGTGCCAGTACTGAGCATGTGGGCACTTGCAGATCTCAGCTTATACTGAAGCCAGCCGCTACTCAGCAAATTGGTGCCCTCCTATAGCTGCATAGGAGGAGGGCTAAACACAAGGATAATGGTAGCTGTCCTTTCAGCCTTCATTCTGAAGCCACACCATTCAGTCTTTCACTGTATGTCTCTGGTGCCTCCTGAGCTGCTGTCCTCTGCCAGAGCCCAGGGTGAGTGCCTGTGAGCAAGGGAGTCTGTGATCAGGCCCTTTAATGGGACATCTGGGTTTCTAACTGCCATCTGTCTCACCTGGAGGGTCAGAATTCCTGCTGAGTTTCACAACCTGATTTTGTGGGGACTCTTCTTCCCAGTAGTGGCACCCCAGGTGAGGGAGTCTTGGTGTGGAGCTGGGTCCCCTCCCTCCTCCAAGAAGTCCTCCCAATGTTCAACCATCACACATGGTTGTAAAGCCTGTTCATTTCACATTTCTATTCCTCCCACCAGTCTCAATGTGGCCTCTTCTTTATATCCTTAGATATAGGAGTTCTTGGGCCTTTGTTTTTAAATAAAAAAATAAAAAATACTTTTATGTCAACAGTTTCCCCACTCCTGATTCTTTCTAGCAATCTCTATGTAATGCTTATCCCTGTAGGGAATAGTTTCTTGTTCTTAGAAATATTAAAGTGAATGGTCAGCTCAAGTAGGTCGTGATGAGGTGATGGCTGAAACATAGGCTGAATGATTTGAAAATCTTTATTATTCTGTTTCTGCAATTATAAAATTTAAAGAAAAATAATAATAGATGATAAGGATAATGACAATACCCACATTGCTTAGGGTGGTGGGAGGACATACTAAGTTCTTAAAAATGATATCTGCTATTAGTATGTAGAGTACTATATTCACAGTTGGTAATCAGTATAAGTTGGTTGATGTATATAATTCATCTGATACGTCTGGTCATATCAGTATCCCACATAAAGTCCTTTAAACTCTCCTAAACTTTGTCCTGCAGTTCAATTTCATGTGCAGTTTCCTATAACCATGGCCTGGCCTCTTTTCCAGCCTCACTGCACACTGCTTGTTCTTGTCCTTAATACTATAGCAGAGCCCACAGGCTTGGAGCATCCCTAACTGTCTGACTCTCCATGACTTTACTTAGATTATCCCCCCTGCTTGAATTTCCCACTCTGTTCCTCTTTACTTCAGAAGGATCTCTCTTTTTACCTTGAAAGTCAACTTCATCAGGAACTCATTATTGATTCTTCTTACTGACTCCAGACGGAATGAGGTGTTCCTCTGCTGGGGTTCCACAGTGCCAGGGAAAACTATCTTTTTCTATCACAAGTCTCTCTATTAGACCAAGAGCTAACTACATATAGGAATAGTGACTTCGTCACTATCATTAATCTTTGACATTAATTAAAACAATGCTTGACATTAATTCGTTGAATGAATGAATGAATGAATGAACAAATTAATGACAATACAATTAAACACATATAGTGATCATCTTTAGGAGTATAATCTCCATTTTTATATCTAGCATCTCAGTTTAAAAGACAAGGAATAGTTTTAAATAGAAAAGATACAAAACTAAAAGCACAAACTATGTAAGACATCATTGGTTAATTGAACTTCATTAATTTTTTGTAAATTCTGTTCTGTGAAAGATAATGTCAGGGGAATTAGAGCACAAGCCAAAGACTGGGAATAAATATTTGCAAAAGACACATCTAATATAGGACTGCTATCCAAAATATACCAAGAATTCTTAAAACTCAACAACACAACAAACAACCCAATTAAAAAATGGGCCAAAGACTTTAACAGATATCTCACCAAAAAAGATATACAGATGGCAAATGAGCATATGTTCTACATCCTACATCAGGGAAATGTAAATTAAAACAATGAGATGCTACTATACACATATTAGAATGGCCAACATCCGGAACACTGACACCACCAAATGCTGATGAGAGTGCGAACCAACAGGAACTTTCATTAGTTGCTGATGGAAATGGGAATGTAAAATGATATAGCCACTTTGGAAGACAGTTTGATGGCTTCTTATAAAAATAAACATACTCTTATCATAAGATGCAGAAATTGTGCTCTCTGTTATTTATCCAATAAACAAACAAACAAACAAACAAACAGGAAACATACATCTACAAAATGCACAGAGATGTGTATAGAAGCTTTATTCATATTTACCAATACATAGAAGCAACCAAGATGTCCTTCAGTAAATGAATGGATAAATAAACTGTGGTACATCCAGACAATGGAATATCACTCATTGCTAAAAGGAAATGAGCTATCAAGTCATGAAAACATCTGCAGAAACATTGACTATATTATTAAGTGAAACAAACTGATCTGAAAATGTATGACATCCCAGAAAAACAGAATCTATGGAGACAGTAAAAAGATAAGTAGTTGTTGGAGGTTAGGGTAGTACAGGAGATGAATAGGCAGAGTAGGAGGATTTTAGGGTAGTGAAACTACTCTGTGTAATAATATAATAATGGATACATGTCATTATACATTTGTCAAAATCCACTGAGTATAAAAAAATATATAAAGTTCAACTCTGATATAAACTATAGACTCTGGGTCATTACAACATATCTATGTAGGCTCATTAATTGGAACAAATGTACTATTCTTGTGCAGGACATTGATAATGAAGGAGGCTATGCATGTGTAGGGCAAGAAGTATTTGGGAAATGTTGGTACCCTTTCCTTAATTTGCTGTGAACTTAAAACTGCTCTAAAAATCATCTTATAAAAGTGCTTTTTAAAGATGGCTTCTATTTTGCTTTTGTGAGTTACCAGCTATGCTAGTCCATTCTGAGTCAGAAATCCTAGACTATGGGTTTTGAATAATGCATATTCTTACCCACAGGTAGTGAGGTGTAGGTAGCATTTGCTACTTAGATGAAGTTTCATGATGCTTTTCCTTACAGAAGTGAAATAAAGTCCAAACTCTAACCCTTTCTTGCCTTGCAAATCTACCATTTCCTTATTCTTACCTTGACTTTGAGATGTGCATAAGCTTAAGGAGATGATGGAAAGATTAGGCTAGAGAAGCATTAGACTAGAGAAGCCCTGGTTTGGGGCATTGCCTTCCACTGTAGCAATGCCATGATCTTTGTTTCCAAGCTTGGCTATTAGAGTAATTCCACTAGTTTATCACTCAGCTTCGCATTTTACTTTGATTGGCACTGTCGATGACATAAAGAAAAGCTATGAAAATGTCAAATTTTTACTTTTAGCTTAGTAACAGGAGTGGTAGCTTTCTCAGTAGTATCCTTTTTTCCCCTTCAGTTTTCTCTTAGGTAAGATTGATCTGTTCATTAACTCATAATTAATATTATGTATTCCCTCGAATCACCCAAAGTGAAGACACTTTTTGATATATTCCATACCATTTTGCACCTTTAAGTCAATTACCCAAGCAACCCTTTCTATGAGAGTCTCTTTCCTAAGCCCATCCTGTATAGAATTGCTGGAATAACAACTCTGGGCTTGCATGATTCATTGTAGCTTCCTCTCTTTTCCAGGAGAGGGGAAGGATGAATGCCTAGAGGAGAGAAAGGAAGGCCAAGGGTCTTAAGAAAAAAATAAACAACTTCCAGCTTGCCACTTCCACCACCCTCCACTTGCCTTCCACTTAGCAGATCTTTAGTAAACCCAGATTTGACTCGATAGCAAATAGCAATGTTAGCAAAGTCACTTCTAAAAGTCTCTCTCTCTCTCTCTCTCTCTCTCTCTCTCTCTCTCTCTCTCTCTCTCTCTCTCCATTCTTTCTATTCTTCTCTGGCCCCTGGCATGAGAATTAAATTTAAAAAATAAAATAACAAAAACACCCAATATTAAATCTGTGTCACATTAACTTTATTCTGTTGTGAGTCTTGTGTGATTATAGCCCTAAACTGGTCAAATATATTTCAACTTTCTAGTCCACTCTTTAGGTTTTATCTTTATTTAGTCAAAAAATTAAAAGGTCATTGTGAACCTGTCATGTCTATATGGTTGGCATTGAATGATTCTTTAGTTTTGTGAGTGTGTGCTTTGATTATTTTCTTCTTTTTGATAATTTCCATGATAAACTCAATAACTAGTATTGTATAGTAATATCCAAGTTAGTGTCCTAGATGTTATTCTTCTGTTCGCTAGTCCACTTTTCATACCTTTAACACTCAGCTCTGTGTCCCAGTAGACTGACCTATATGGACTGCATTACCTGGGCTACCTTAGCCAATAGTAGGCACTGGTAGGAGATCTGAGCACAGGACAAGAAAGAGGTCAAGGTGTTCATTATTGCATCTGCAGATGCAGGTTAGCAGTAGCTATATTCCTCTATAGAAACCGCCTTCTCCCACAACTCTATTTTCACTGGGTTCTAAGAACTCATTTCCCGCCTTGGCTTCAAACTGGTTTTGAAATGTGTGGTTATTATTTTGCATGTTTTCTTTCTGTAACTCTCTAAACAGCCATCTTTTCTTTTTTTTTTCTTTTATTGAATTTATTGCGGTGACATTAGTTAATAAGATTATATAGGTTTCAAGTGGACATTTCTATAATACATCATCTGTATTTTTGCATTTGCATTGTGTGTTCACCAGCCAAAGTCAAGTCTCCCTCTATCACCATATATTTGACCCCTTAACCTCCTTCTACCTTCCCCAACCTCTTTTCACTCTGGTAACCACCAGGGTGAATTTTTGTCTTGTTTGTTCATTTGTTGCTTTCAGTTTTATATCCCACATATGAGTAAAATCATATGGTTCTTGACTTTTCTATCTGACTTATTTTGCTTAGCATGTTTTATTCAAAATATTTCAAGTTGTAAGACAATAGTTATTATCATAACAATATCAATACTAATAGTAATCATAAAAATAGTAACCAGCATTTATATAGCTGGACACATGTTTTTGCACAGGTATTTCCCATTTCATTTCTACAAAGGCTTTGTGTGATAGCTACATTTTTTTTCCTCTCTCTGATTTCATGAATGAGAAAATTGAGTTCTACAAAGAGACTGTGTTCTCATACACCTCAAAATTTAGAAAAAGACAGGAGAAATCCAAATAAAGTCAAGTACAAATCTTTCAGCTCCTTCTGAGCAGGAAAAAAAAGTGCAGTAGTTAAAATAGAGCGATTATTAGGTCAATGATATTACCTTCAATTTATGTGTGTGTTAAGTTCATTTTAATAAATGTCCTTGGTTCTTGGTCATCTGTTTGCAATGCAATGGAAATCTTATACTTGGTTCCTGCAATTGTCATTTTTTAAAAGGACAGCTGCTAGTTTCTATGTTAACCTATGAATCTGTAATTTATGAAATCCTACAATCATTAACTTGGGTAGACTGACTGCAATATAGACACTAATAGAATAAAAAGAGAATCAAGAGCTCAGACGTCACACTTATAGGATGACAAGAGTTGTATATTAAATTAATTTTTATCAGCAGACAATCTGAAGATGCTGACCAAAATTATTTTCTTTTTATCTCTCTTTCTTGATAATTTGATATATTTTCCTCCCCCAAATGTATAGGCAGGCCACTATCTGCAACACATATTTTTTTTTTTATTACAAACAAAGTTTCAAAGAAAATTTTCTTTATTTTTTTAATATATGTTTGCATAGAGATTAAAGACAATATTCAAGCTGTAATTATACAATATAATTTGATTGTTTGAAACCTTATTAACCGTGGAACACAATAAGGATCTCTTCTAGAACTTCTATTGCCTTGTCTGTATTATTTTTCATAAAACAAAATTAGTAAAGTCTTGGCTAAAAATGTATCTTTTGTTATATGATAAAAATATGACTTTTGGGAAAATCCCTCCTCTCTTTTGCCCCAATTTTGATTCATACTTTGGATTCCTATCTTTCTGTATGATACAGTTTTGTGAAATGTGTGACTCTGGAAATTTTATTGAAGTAATATCTTAATCAAGAAGATTTTTTAAGATCTTATATCTTGTTTTGTAAGATATACAGCCCTATGAGTTGATGTAGAAATATATTGACAGAAATACTCTTTGACAGAGGATAAATGAATGGTTATTTTGTAATTCACTTTTTTGGTAGATAAGAAAAAAATGTAGTTTGCTTTATTCTTTGTAAAACCAACTGGAAGAAGTCAATTTTTTTTTAATAAAATCTAATTATATAAAGAGATTGATCACTTGGTATGGGATAATAAATTATATTCCTGCCATGCAAGTCACGTTTTCTTTCTTAAGGGTGTTTATAATCTAGGAGAGGAGATCTCTCTCTCTCTCTCTCTCTCTCTCTCTCTCACACACACACACACACACACACACATACACACACACTCACACAGCCAAAATATAACAATATGCTATGTTAGTCTAATAAGATATAAGCGAAGTACTGTTAGAGAGCAAAAGAGGAAAATACTAAATTCTAGCTGAGAGCATTGGGAAGGGTTGGATCTTTAGCATTTGAAGTAACTTTCCAGAACAAGAAAATACTTCAAGAGGAGAAGTATTACAAGAAGATAAAATAAATTAGCAAAGGAGTATAGGTAGAACTTCTTACAGTATTTTCAGAGACTTAAGAATCTTGATGGTTTAATGGAAACAAAAGGTGTGTGAGAAAAACAAGTAAGAGATAAATTAGAAAGTTAGGTAGAGACCAAGACACGGAGTCACTGGATACTTTGATACATTTTTAACTACATTTTAGAGGCAAGTGGAGCCCTTTAATATTTTCTCAAAGTGTGGGAAGGGGATAATAAGTAGGCTCTTGCTGTCCAGGGCAGCAGTAAGAAAACCTTCCAAACTTGGGCATTAGTGGAAACAGGAGAGAGAGACAAATGAGAGAGAAATAGCAAAAGGGAAGGGAGCTTGAGATGGGAGACTGATGAAAAGTCTATATATAAATATATTCATATCTCTACTTCCATGTCAATATAGGCACAAAGATATTAGGATTTGTTTTCATTTACCTGCACGAGAGGTAGTAGATCATGGTGGATAAGACCTAATCATATGGTTGCAATTCTAGTTCTACTAACTAATCAGTTTAAAATCTCTTTGCCTCAGTTTCTTCATATGTTAAGTAGAGAAGCTACAATAGCTATCTCATAAGAATCTTGTGGAAGTTAAAAGAATAAATGTGTGCAAAGAGAATTGTATGTAAAAGAACTTGGCTACAATAAGTGCCTTAGAAATGTTATGTTATCCATGTCTATAGAACTATATATGCCTTTAACAATCTATATGAATTTAGGTCACAATTATATTTAAGATCTTTAGTCATCAATTTACTAATGGGTAAACTAAGTGTCTATTAGATAATATCTAACTCTTTTTTGTACAACCATATTTATTCAGCAAATAAGTATTGAATACCTACTATGTGCAAGACACTGAGTATATAAGTGTAGAACAAAATAGACATGCATACTACTCACTTGGGCCTTTTGATCTGGGATAGATGGAGATGAAGGAAAGTAAGACATATTACACAGATAAACAGAACATAATACATATTTAATAAGCACACAATTACTATCTATTTTGGATGGTTAAGAGATTAAGAGAAATGTATGAGAGGATATTGGGGAGGCTGGGTCGAGATAGTAGTTGGCAATTAGAGAAATCTTCTATTTGGAGATGGTGTTTGACTGGAGTTAGGCAAAGAGTGAGATAAGGTGGGAATTCCAGGCAGTGGGAGCAGCACAAGCAAGAGAAGAATTCATCCAAGGAATAAAAATAAGACAATGATCTTTAGGGCAGAGGGTGAAAGGAACACTATGAGTTAAGGACAGGAACAAATTTGGCTGGTACTACTCAACAGCATCTTGCCAGCCAAGTTCAGGGTAAGGATGTATTTTAAGAGCAATTGGAGCCACTTCAGAATTTCAAATTTTTCTTTTAGAGTAAGGAAAACTAATACATTTATTTCTTAAACATATTAAATATATGCAGATATCCATAGGCATGCACGTCATTACCTTTTATTTTAATTTAAATTTATTTACTTAGCATCAAAAATACATTAGTCTTGAACATTTGAAATTAGTTCCAATTTTAGTATTATGGACCATTGAAAATTTCCCATTTCTAAAAAGGCCAGTCAGTAATGGTGTCAAATGAGAACTGAGGAACTGCATGCAGCTTTCTACTCTGCACTTGTCACCCTTTTTCCAATCTACTAACACAATCTAAGTTAAACAATGTAATTGTTATGCAGATATACCTCAAACCAAGCCTACTGGCTATTTCTTTGACACTATTATAGAAATTCTAGAGTCCTAACTGAGCTGTGTTTAGGTGAGAAACCCAATAAATCCATCCACTGGATTATATTTTGTACTATTTTGTTTTTTCCTAATTATTTAGCACATATAACATTGTGGCTCAAAAAGGTCCTTTACCTACCCTGACCGCTGTTTCTAATGGAGGTGGTTAATCCCAGCTACTTGTCATGCTAGCAGGAGATCCATAATTTATAATGGAGAGCAGCAGTGTATGTAATCAATTACACAGTTTTAGCTTATCAAGTTATGTCAAATAACTTGGATTTTTTGGAGGATTACAAATGAAATGGATATACTTTGTCTATTCCCAGATTAGTCTACTATGGGTAGACTCAGCATCTATTAGGAGAATTCTGTACGCATAATGGCCATCTTCTTATGGTGCCTAAATTAGCCATATATTTTGATACATGGTTGTACTTTGGTGGTTATTTGGGTTGGGAGACTAAGAATATTACCTGGCTCCAATTCCTGAGTGCAGAGTTAAATATCCTGCCTAAGCTTGCCTAGTGCTACAAATGACTCTTAATTATTACCTTCCCATACTCCCAAGCTGGTGATGTCCTGAAAGGAGGTTTTCTGTCTCTCAAATTATGGCCCCAAAATGGATGTTATAGAATCAACTGTTTATTACTTCTCTTTATAAATTTTAATTGTGGTAAGATGGTAGAAGTTTCTTAGAAATGAAATATAAAAAAAGTCAGAGTTTTGAGTCCAGGTGCATCGGATATTCAGGTTTGTGGCCTTTAGTTTCGTGTTCCCCGAAAGGAGTGCTAGTAAACATGCCCAACCCTGCTAGGCCTAAAGCCTTTTGGGCTAGATCTTCAGAAGTCAATGGAGTATCTAACTAAACATCTTGAAAAAGCAGTTTAAGTCTAACAAGCCCATTAAATACATCCTAAAACCAGTCAGTGGCAGGTCAGGCAGATTTCTGTTTAGTTTATTTGTATAGTCTAATATAGAAATACACATATTCTAAAGAAATACTAGTTATGTTTGTTATTTGGCTCTTTTGTTCAAAAGGACCTCACTTAGCGCTAAATCTATGAATCATTTATTTACTC
Organism: Cynopterus sphinx; assembly: GCA_030015415.1. NCBI lineage: Eukaryota > Metazoa > Chordata > Mammalia > Chiroptera > Pteropodidae > Cynopterus > Cynopterus sphinx. The sequence continues at coordinate 64,229,126 of CM057389.1, read as the reverse complement.
AAAAAATGAATGAATTCCTATTCTTTGGCCAGCATAAACAGGAAAACAAATACACATGATCCCATCCCTCCACACCTTCCCCATGTGCTTTTTGTCCAAATAAGGAGGAAAAAATATATTTTAAAAACTGGGTCCATATTTTGCTGAATAAATACATTATTATTTTCTGATCTACAATAATTCTTGAAGACAATATTGAATTATCTGTGCTTAATTTGAGCTAGTGCTATATACTACCATGTGCCCAGAATTTATCATTTAAAAATAGTTTGACTGTTTTTCTTATTAAAGAAATAAAGACTTTTCAGGGCAGATACAAAATTTTTATGTCAATATATGTGTATATTGGTAACGGAGTGGTCTATATAAAGGAGCATACATATGTACACAGACTGGTACATAATTGAAGAAAGTTTAATGAAGTATAAAGAGCAGAATCTTTGATTAGATTTCTCTCCTTCAAACCTTGATTTTGCCACTTCTTTGCCATATGAACATGACATTCCAGTTCACTTCTCTAAATCTCAGTTTCTACATATGTAAAATGAGACTAATGAAGCATCCTCACTGGATTGTAGTAAAGACTAAACTACGTATATCTAAAATTAAATAGTTTGGTTGATGGTACAGAGTATGTGCTCAGTATGAAAAATCATTTATAGGTCTTTGGCAATGTTATCAACTGGATCTTAGTTAAATTATATTAAATAACACTACTACACTCAGGTTAAAAGGCAATATCTTTATGGATCTCCTGAAATCTTAGACCAAGAATCATCTCAGAAGATTCCAGGCATATTTCTTCTTCTAAATGGGCTATTAGTAAAAGAGGAAGAAGCTGGAATAAGCATATGGCTTTTCATAGAGAGTCCCATAAATTGCTATTCTCTCTTAAAACCACCATCTGGGTATTGGTACAGCAGTGTTATCTCACTAGTTTACATTATTTTTTCTCCTAGTAGGCAAGAACATATTCAGTAAGATGAAAATCCATTGTTTTTTGTTTTGTTTTGTTTTTTAAATCCAGTCTAGAATGCTTGTCTCTGGAAAATGTCAGCTATACTTAATTTTCACGTACTTAGATGTTGAGATAAAGAGTTTCCACATCAATGTTCCAACAGAGCATAGAATTAATCTTTCAACATTCAGAAAAATCAAAGTCAAAATTAAAATGAAATATTTTATTAGATTTATCTCTTACTACAGTTTGGAAATTAATACTGAATATGGATAGAAACAAATGCACTTTTTAAATGTTCAAAGTTTAAAGATCAGTCTTTTGATATAGGTATATAATATTAAAATATGACTTAGCAGGACTAACTGAACATCATTTTAGGAATAAATAAGTTAAAATGCAGATTACTGTTGTAACTTTATGATAGAGACCAGATATTGTGACTATCCTCCAGGTGAAAAATATCTAAATGCTGAATAACAACAGAATTGCAAGAAAGCAGAAGAGATTTCCCTCCCACCCCCACCACCAAAAAAAGGACTAGGAAAAGAAACAGGAATGGAAAGTATGAGTTTTAGCCTAGGATGATTTGAGAACAGTTTGAAGATTAATACCCACTAGAGAAAGTGAGAGACCTTGGCCTGCCTGAGGCTACATTTGAATCTGATACCCTGCATAAAATTAGGCCCTTACATACTATTTTCTCATTGAAAGGATGAGCCAGGAACAAAATTCACATGCTAGCAAGAGAGATAGCATAAAACTTGATTGTATACATCTTAATTCCAAATAGAAAATAAAAGTAATACTAAAACTAAGAGTAACTCCTGAGAATTTATAGCCATAGATTTTTCTTATGTGGGTCTGTGATTCAAATCCTTAACAAGGAAATAAAAATATTTTCAGTTTCGGAACTACCTTCCTGGCTTCTGGCAGATGCAACTATAAATGCTCCCTGGAGGGAAAGTTTCCCTGAGGATTTTTACACTTAAGCCAAATATAAGCTTAATATACATATATGTTATATATAATCATATCTATAAATAAATTATATGATATATATATATATATGTATATATATATATATATTGGCAAAGCTAAAAAAAACAGAAATCTAAAGAAAAGAACACAGTGGGTTAGACTCTCAAATGATTTACATTTTGAAATGGTCAGATACAGACTAAGAAACAAGTATATTTATCATTTTAGAAATTAAAAATGTAGATTTAAAAAAGGGCAAACAAGTGACACTAGACAAGGTGGGTTTTTCAAAGAATAAAATAAAACTTTTTTAAATTAAAAAAGTATATATATTTATATACGCATATATATATAAACATGGAAAAATAAAAACAAATAATAATAATGTATGGACTATATACTTGAATAAAGTATTAATTACCTTAAAATATGTTTAAAGAAATTATTCAGATTATAGCAAACAAGGATAAGAAGATGGAAACTATAAAGTAAAAGATAAGAATCACAGAAGATATTTTACCTAAATCTTTAGTTCATTTGAATCCTAGGTAGTTTATTGTTTTTGATGCAATTATTCATGGGATTGTTTTCTTAATTTCTTTTTCTGAAAGTTCATCATTGGTTTATAAATAGGCAATGGGCATCTGAATATTAATTTTGTATCCTGTAACTTTACTGAATTCACGTATCAGTTCTAACAGTTTTTGTTGGAATCTTTAGGGTTCTCTTTGTATAGTATCATGTCATCTGCAAATAATGAGAATATTACTTCCTTCTTTTCAATTCGGATATCTTTTATTTTTCTTTCTTGTCTGATTGCCATGGCTAGGACCTTCAATACAATGTTGAACAGATATAGTGAAAATGGGCTTTTCAAAGAAAACATAGGCAGTAATCTCTTTGATATTACTACTAGTAATTTCTTTTAAGACATATCTCCTCAGGCAAGGTAAACAAAAGAAAAAAATAAACAAATGGGACTACACCAAATTAAAAAGTTTTTGCACAGCAAAGGAAATCATCAACAAAACAAAAAGACAACCTACTGAATGGGAGAAGATATTTACTTATGACACATCAAATATCGGGTTAATATCCAAACTATATGAAGAACTCATGCAACTCAACAACAAAATAAGCAATCCAATTAAAAAATGAGCAGAAGACCTGAATAGATATTTCTCTGAAGAGGAAATACAGATGACCATAAGGCATTTGAAAAGATGCTCAAGTCGATAATCAGAGAAATGCAAATTAAAATCACAATGAAATTTCCCCTCACACTTGTAAGAATGGCTATCATCAATAAATCAAAGAATGACAAGTGTTGGTGAGGATCTAGGGAAAAGGGAACCCTCATACATTGTTAATGGGATTGCAAATTGGTACAGCCACTATGGAAAACAGTATGGAGTTTCCTCAAAAAAATTAAAAACAGATCTACCTTTAGACCCAGTAATTACACTTCTGGGTATTTATCCAAAGGAAATTAAAACAGTAATTTTTAAAGATGTATGCACTCCTATGTTCATGGCAGCACTATTTACAATAGCCAAGATAAGGAAGCAACCTAAATGCCCATCAACACATGACTGGATAAAGAAGTTACTGTTCACATATACAATGAAATATTACTCAGCCATTAAGAAAATGAAATCCTACCATTCACAATGACATGGGTGGACCTAGAGGTTATTATGCTGAGTGAAATAAGTCAGACAGAGAAAGATAAATGCCGTATGATTTCACTTACATATGGAATCTAAGGAACAAAAACAACAAAATAATCGAAAACAGACTTACAAATATAGAGGACAATCTGGTGATGGCCAGAGAGGAGGGAGTGGGAGGCTGGGAGAAAGTGGTGAAAGGTTAAAGAAGTACAAATTGGTAGTTGAGAGATGGGCACAGGGATGGCGAGCATGACACAGGGAATCCAGTCAGCAGTAATGTAATGGCTATGTGTAGAGCCAGAGGGAAGACAATCGGGGAAGCATTTCATAAACTATATAAATGTCTATCCAATGTACTGTATATTTGAAAGTAATAACAAAATAAATTAAAAGATCACAGAGGATAAAGCAATGACATATTACTAATTGAGATTATAAAATACATATTTAAAGAATTGGGAGAATCAATATAAACAATATCCATAGCTAATAGCTAAGAATTTTTCAGAATTTCTGCAAAGATAGACTCTGAGATTTAGAAAGCATAATGTATCCCAAGCAGAATGAAAAAAAAAAAAAAGTTTCTAGGCACTTTGACAAAGAGACGAACAGTAGCCAAATAATAAAAGACAGCTGATGTATAAAGAAATGACGAATCAGTTTGAGAATATATTTCTCAACTGAGGAGAATTTCTCAAAAATGCTTAGGTAAAATAACTCTTAACAAATACTTGAGTATCCAGCAAAGTTATCTTTTAATAGTGAGAGTAAAGTAACACGATTTCAGATTTTGAAAAAAAAAAAGACTAAGTAAGTTTATAATTAATGAGTTCTTAATATTGCATGTAATTCAGGGAAAAAATAATTGAAGTAATCTCAGCAACAAGTTATATAATGCAAGGAAAATAATGATAGAAAAGACATTAGAAAGTCTAAATAAACATGGTCATATAAAATAATTTGTTATTTGTGGCACTAAATAAATAAGATAGAGCTAATAAACTGCCCCCCCAAAACCAAAAAACAAACAAAAAACAAAAACAAAAACTCAGGTAAGCCAAACATAGATAATAAAAATAAAGCATTCTAAAGTCCTTGCATTATTTAGGAGAAATTTAAAATCTGTAAAGTTCAATAAACAATAAAAAAAATTAATTTAAATTGAACAGAATAGGATGAATAGTATTCAGTAAAACCAAAAGAAAAACTTAGAATTAAGACTTGTTTTGTTGTTAAATATTTTGAATATCATGCTTGGTTTATACCTACACATATATTATATTCTTAAGTTATGAGGAATTATTTACAGCATAACTACATGATACATTTTGGCACCTTCAAGTTTTTCAGACACTAAATAATTAATTTTGTTAAACTGGGTAATTCAAAATTTCATGACAGAAGTAGTTCTAAATCTTGTTTCGTATTAGATGAAGGAAAGACAAAATGTTTTGGCTTGTTTTGAATAAAAGCAAGATAAGGAATGTGAGAAAACAATGGAACAAAGGAAGGATTATGGTAAAATCTGGATGTCTGTTTAAAAGAAGAAAAGCAAAGAAAAAAAGAAAGACAGACTGAATAAAAAAAATTAAAGTGTAAAGAAAGGACATATGATAAAAAGAAATTTAGCTGCCTCAGTTATCACAATAAGTATAAAAAAATTAAATTATTCAATTAAAATACAGATATTATCAGTATTTTGGATGCTTGAAGAAAAAAAATACAGCAAAGTTATACACTATTTATAGGAAAAATATACTTACAGAAATACTAATCAAAAGAAAAGCATGACACTATCAGACATTCAATACAAACCAAAGATCTATATTCTGGAAAAGACAAAATTTTTAATCTACAATGTTAGTAAGAGACTTAGAAATTACATTCTCTCTAGTTGAGAGATAAATTAAATAGAAAGAATTAGAAGACCTGAATAACACAATTGACTTGTAATGTTTATATGTGAAAATATGATTCTCAAAATTAGAAAGTAATATTTTCTAATATTCAGTGAATATGACTGCATAAAATAACATTTTATTCATAACAATTAGCTAGATTTTAGGTCAAGGGTCAACAAACTATGGCCTATAGGTCAAATTTAGTTTATGATTCCTATTTTTTACATTTTTAATGGGCTGTAAAATTTTTTTTTTTAAGTATATGTTACATCAATCATATGTTATCCTATAGGCCTGAAATATTTACTATCTAGCCCTTTACAGGAAAAGTTAGCTAAAATGTGTTCTAGGACATAGAGAAAAGCTCAATATATTTCATATTGACAATTATTCAGTAACATTTTATCAAAGCCTACTGAGTACTGGACACTGCTCTAGACCTTGGGGATATTACAGTAAATAAAACAAACAAAAAGCCTTCTCTTTGGGACACTTGGATTCTAGTGAGGGAGAGAGACAAGAAGTAAAGTAAGTGCATAAAATATATAATGAGCTTGATGGTGATCAGTGTTAAGAAGAAAAAAATAAAACAGAAAATAACAATTGTTTGGAAAATTAAAGTACATAATTTATGGATCAAAAAAGAAATCATAATGAAAATTTTTTAATAGAATTGAATCATAATAAAATCATTTAATATCAAAATGTTTGAGATGTAGTTAAGGGGAAATGTTAAGTTTTACATGTTATATTAGAAAAAAGACTGAACATTAATGAGCTATAAGAGTCACTTAAGTTACAGAAATAACAATTAAACACAAGTGTACTAGAAGGAAGAATAAGGTGTAGAAATTAATGAAATTATAACAAATAAACTATAGAGAAAATTGTAGACATCATAATTCAAAGGAAAGCTTTTTCTTTAGAAATATTAATAAAATAAAATGTAGAATGATCAACAAAAAACTATTAGTAGAGAAAATAAAATATTATAAATAAAAAAGGAACACAAAAAACATATCACATATAAAGATAAGAACAACTTAGAGCCAATAATTTGAAAACTTACACACAATAAATAAATACCTAGAAAAAAGTAACATCAATTGTGACTCAGGATTTTTGTATCTAAATAGTCTTATAACCATAAAATAAATATACATAAAATAATATAATACAAAACAACTGTCTACAATAGATTTAAAGGTAATTTTTAGCAAACGTTCAAGGATAACTTCAATATAATTTTTAAAACCCTTTGAAGTATTTTAAAAAAGGGTACATTTCAGTACTATGTTAAGAGGCCATTGTAATTTTCATGCCCAAACCCCGCAAAGACGAGAAATGAAATGTACAAGGTAATAGGCCCAAGCTAGAAACAATCCAGATGTCCACTGATAAATGCAATGGAAAGGATCAAACTATGAAAACGTGTTACAACATGGGTGAACATCCAGCATATCATGCTAAATGGAAAAAGCCAAATGCAAAAGGCTACATATTGCAGGAGTTCATTTATATGAAGTACTCGTAAAAGGCAAATGCAAATTAGAATAGTGGTTGCTTGAATGTGTCTGAGATTAGAAACAAGGCTTGATGACGAAAAGGCACATAGGATCTTTTTGGGGTGATAGAAATGTTCTAAAACCAGACTGATTGCACAACTCTGTAATTTACTAAAAATTACTAAATTTTATGCTTAAATCAAAGGAGATAAAAACATAAGATCATCTCAGTAGAGGCAGGAAAAATTGCATAAAATACAATAACCTACTCATTATTTTTTAGAATTTCAAACAAATTAGAGATAAAAGTGAGCTTCTTTAATTGGATTAAGGATATTTACTTACCCTTAAATCATATTTACTAGCAAATCAATAGAAACCATCTCTTTAAATTAGAAAAGGTAAGATGCCCAGCTCCATTCAGCATTACACTATCACTTCTAACAGGCACAGGAATTGAAAGAAACGAAAATGAAAGTTTTAGATTTGGTAAATAGAGGGTGGGGGTAAGACTATAATTATTCTCTGATAAAAATATTGTCTATGTTAAAAAATACAAAAAGAATCTTCAGAAAAATTAGTGGACTTATTAAGAAAATTCAACAGAATTGCTGGGTTAAAACATCAATAGACTTATTAAGAAAATTCAACAGAATTGAATTCCTACAATCTACCAAAAGAAGTGCATTAATAGACTTTTGAAAATACAAGAAGTGAGTAAAAGCTATACTAAGTAAGTGTGAATTTTAAACCATCCTGAAAATAATAACCAAGAAAACACCATATACTGCCAAGCAACTACTTCTTTTAACACTGTTCTTTTAACCATCATAGCTCTATCTGTATTTGTGAAAATTCGTCCTCCTTGTTTGGTGTTTGCTGGTAAATGCTGAAATTTAAAATAACCTTGTTTCCTGCAAAGCAACGGTGACTCTGGTGGCCTGATTCCAGAGACCATTTTATTCTCCCTCCTCTCACTCCAATTCTATTCAGCTATGCATCCCATAAGAGATCTACAGGAAATCGGGAAGGCAGACGTATACATTTATCTTCTAAAACCTACCAGAGAAAAATATGCTTTTTAAATTGCTCTTAAGAGGTCTCCTCTAACCTCATTATCTGACTGTAATTATAATATATTTTATGAAAGTTTATATCTAAGGTCAGAAGAGACCCTTTAGGCATGAAATGATTCCCAAGTCTTCATGGACTAAAAGTTCAAAGTGTAGAAAGTAGGATGCTTTCTCCTGACTCCAACTAACATGGCCCCTCAGTACAAAATCACCAAAGCCATCAACAGAAATGTTGAAATAACAGGACTATAACAGGAAAAGCTCACATCATAAATAACAGATGGACCTTCCTGAGAATGGGGACATCTATATCTTTGCACAGATAACAATATTTGGAAAAGCGGGCCCTGGCAAAATGTATGAAGACTATATATACTTAGTTGTGAAACATAAAAGATATTTTCCCTATCCCCACACCTTTCCCAGCTGTATACAAAACCAAAACTCATTTTCACTAAATAAGCACATAATAAATATCATGATGAGGTAAGCTGGTATTAAAAATCCATAAATCTTATAGAAGCCAGTATAATAAGCATTGGGCATATAGGGGTTGGTAATTATGCTGGCAGCAAAGTGCCTTGATCAAAGTCTGCAGAGACTGAGCAACAGTATTCTAATCAGCATTCCCCAACCTTTTTGACACCAAGGACCAGTGCTCCTATGAGAATCTAGTGCCTGATGATCTGAGGTGGAGCTGAGGTGAAGATTCTAGTACTAGAAGTGGCAGCAAGTACAGAGGAAGCTTCACTTGCTCACCTGCCGCTCATGTCCTACTGTGGCAGCCTGGTTCCTAATAGGCCACTGAATGGTGCTTGTCTGTGACCCAGGGTTTGGGGACCCCTATTCTAAATCAGCACCACATGGTGGAATGATCACTGGTCCTGGAACTGACACTGACTAGCAGTGATCTTGGACAAGTCACTTTCCTTCTCTGGACCTCCTCATTTCAATGTGTATAAACTGGGAGTATTCTATGATCCTGTGATCCTGCGTAGGAAAAACGAACTTTCTGCGCTGCCAAAAGTTTGCCAACACAGTCAACTACAGCCCTCGTTTTTTCTGAGCATGCATGTGCATGTGTGTGTGTTGACATATATTATTTTCCTGATTTAAAAACTCAGGAAAATGGAATTGAAATCATAGACTTCAACAGATGTTTGTACACCAATATTCACAGCAGTATTATTCACAATAGAGAAAGGTGAAAACAGTCTAAGCCCATCAAAACATAAATAGATAAAAATTAGCATGCCATATATACAAGAAGTGAGTAAAAGCTATACTTTTTTTTTGTGGCTGGACTTTTATTCAGCCACAAAAAAAGAATATGATTCTGATACGTGCTACAATGTGGATGAACCTTGAAAATATTATGCTTAGTGAAATGAGCCAGACACAGATGGATAAATATTTTATAATTCTACTTACATTAGGAACCTCGAATAGTCAAATTCATAGAGGCAGAAGGTAGAAAAGTGGTTTCCAGTGGTCATTGGGAAGGGAGAAAGGGGAGTTATTGTTTATTGGTGTGGAGTTTCAGTTTGGGAAGATAAAGTTCTGAAGATGGATGGCGGTGATTACTGAACAACAATGTGAATATACCTAATGCCACTAAATTATCCACTTAAAATGGTTAAAATTGTAAATTTTATGTTATGTATATTTCACCACAATTAAAATGAAAATTCAGGAAGAAAGAAAGAACAAAAGTATCTTGGGTTTCATGCTAAGAATGCATTGTTTTTGTTTCTCCAACTTCTTTACAAACTCTTTGGCATAAAAATCACATGAAAGGAAAGAGAAGGAAATGGGGGACCATTTCTTGAGTTACTCAAAAGAAAATAGAGAACTCTTCTGTGAACTGAAAGTTAAATTTTCTCTGGTTGCTGTGCGCTAACATTTCATTCATTCATTCATTCATTCATTCCATTCATTACATTCATGTTCTGTGCTAAGGGGTCAACATTTTTCTTGAGGGAAGTACAGCCACTGTGAAGTCCAAGACATTAACTTTTCAGAGATTTGAAGGTGTTAACATATCTCTACAATGGCCCACTTACTCCAAAGGGATTTCAGCAAAATTGTCTAGTTTTCTCTAGCAGGGTGGGGGGAGAGTAGTCTTTATGCAATGACTGCTGATTTAGTTTTAGTTGTATGTTGGGTGAAAGAAAATCTGTCCTCTTATATACACTGCTAGCAAAATTAGAAGTTGTATTATTTATAACAGACACAAAATATCTGAAAGCTTTTTTATCAGATGTGGGCACTTCTGTTAAAGAAAATCCCTAGCCAAGAATATGGATGTGTCAATGAGCTTTGTTATTAATTAGTGGCTTTCTTATTTTTCTCTGTTGTTTTACAATCACTGCATTTTAGTTAGGTTAGTTAAACTCATCAATATCATAACCTTATTTGAGAAATACTGGGGTTAAGATCAACCTACCTGTCTCTTAATTTTAGAATCTCCCTGCCCAAAGAAATCAACATGCAGAATGCAGCCATGTTGCTTTATAAATCAGATGGTAATTAGAAACAATTGATGTTACCAGAATTAGTTAAGATTTAGTCTTGCAATTTATCTAAATTCAAATTATCATTCAAGCTAGCTTACTAACTTATGAGCTAGTCAGTTTCTCATGTACGTAAATTCTTAAAGATGACTTTCCTTTCTTCAGTACAATAGAGCATATGTCATTCAAAGTTCAACCAGGGAAGCAAAATCTCATGAGTATTATTCAATAAGGAATTTATTGTAGACCTAAGAAATCATATGATAGTTGAAGAAGCTGGAGAAGTAGAAATCGAAAGGTAGCATAGGGAGATCAGAGAAAAGTCACTACTCAGCTTTCAAAGCACTGAAGTTGGTGGGCAAATTGGAGCTTGCAGTGACAAATTAGGTAGAACCAGCTTCTGGAGAGAAATTGCAGAGAACTGATGCATCTGTACCTGATGGTGGGTTTGATGGACTTGTTGGTCAGCAGTGCTGGTCATCTCGAAGAAGATCTGGCCATGGAACAGGAAGAGCAGACATGCTAGTTTCTTAGTGCCTCTAGCCATGACCATGACAATGTGAAGAAAGCAATGACCACCTCACCAGTTCAGCTTCAAAGCTCCTACAAATTCCTCTTTTGGCAGAAACTCAGACAGAAACCGTATGGGTAAGGGGATTCTGGGAAACACAGTTCCAGCATAGGCATGTTGACAAAGTACAAGCCCCAAAGGGATTTTTTTTAAGTTATCACAAGGCAGGATATTTAAGAGTTAATAAAGGCTTTTCAGCTCCCCAGAGAAAAGCTGATGCAGAAATGACAAAATATCAGGTCTCCCAGGACTAACGCTGAGCTGAATATCTTACTGTCTCTCAATAGGGCAGAGCTGTAGTTATCATTTGAGACCATGAAAGATGCCAGATACTTTAACATGTAGCCCAAGCAGGGCTCTGAGGTGGGAATGAGGGAGAGGAGGAGAGTCATGAAAAAATTCTGGAAATCTGGGGTGGAGGAAGATCCTGAGTATGTTCCCTCAATACCACTTGAGTCTGAGGTTTGTTTTTTGGGCAGCACCTGGGCTCTGGCCAATTTTTTATCCTCATCTCTCCACATGCTTTCTCCATCACTCTTTTAATTTCTTTCCCTCTCTCTCTCCTTTCTGTTACAATCTCTTCACCTTTCTCTTCATCTTTCTCCCTCCATCTCCCTTCATCTCATCCCTTTCATTAATTTCCCTTAATGTTTCTCTCTTTGTCTCTCACCCTCCACACTTTTCTTTCATCACTCCCTGTGGTTATTTTGACCTTCTCTTGAGATTCAACCTCTGTGTGCCACTGGGATCCTTGTGAATACCTCTCTGACCTGAAAAAAGCTCAACTCTTGTGTTCTTCAAATGCTACACTCCCACTCATTCTGTTTCTTTTCTCTCCCTCTTCCTCTTCGTCTCCCTCTCCTTGTCCTTCTCCCTCTCTCTGTCTCTTTCACCATTAACTCTTCCTCCTTCAGGTCTCAGCTGAAAGTCACCTCTCCAGAGAGCCTTTCTTTGAAACCATCTTAATGAAACATACATTCCTCCTTTTATCCCATTTTCTATCTCATGATTTTCTATTACTGTATCTTTTTATGCCCCTTATGGCACTACCACGATTTAACATTACATATTTATTTATTTTTTGTGACTTGCTGATTATGCACACTGAACTGTAAGCTCCCTGAGGAGTGGAACATGTCTCTTTATTCAATGTGTACCCAGCAACTAGCACGGCACCTGGCACATTAATCGAAGGTACTTTTTCGATGCTTCTTGAAAGAATAAATGAATGAGTAAGAGATAAATGAATGAATACAGTTAGATTTTAAAGCTTTTCAGAGAGGAAATTTTAAATAAGATTATTTAAATTAAAAATGGTTTGTTTTTTTTTTCTAAAATATCTAAGCTGAAATAACTAACCCCTTTTAATTTTTGAGATCAGTTGTAAGGGTAGGAAAGCATTCTAAGATAGTACAAAGCTTCCATGGGGACAGATACTGTTGTAGTTATTGAGGATCCCTGATGAGTACAACAGTGGAGGGAGAGGCAAAATGGAAAACCCGTAAATTCCACATAGCCTTATTTGGGGCCTGCAGTGGGAAAAGAATAGAGTTTGGTGTGAAGGTCAGAAATATGAGGACAGGCAAAGCAAATTGGGGAAGGATATACCTAGATTCAATGATGGGAGAAATTCAACTCATCCTAATCTTGACAGAGTGTTTCTCTTGAAAAGAAATTAAACATTGACTATATAAGGACAGATTATAATTATAGGCAATTTATTAGCCATCTGCCAACACAGCCATTACCAAAATGCTAATTACAATTAATTGAGGAAGCATTGCAGTGTATGTGTCTTAAGTCAATTTATTAATATTTTACTAATTCATAAAATAAAACATGACAGAGTTCATGCATGTTATGAATAAGTTAGCTCAATATTCCAGCGACATGGAAATCATTCAAAACAGAAACTTAAACATTCTGATTTTTAAAAATATATGTGCCTATATAAACTGAAGAATCTGTGTGTGTACACTTTTTTAATTTTACTTTTTGACTTCAAAAGTTTGCAAATTTTAACCAATAATCTATGAAAATTAGGTTAATCCTAGATTTAAAGAAATAATCACCATACAAATTGAATTCAGCACACACAGACTTCATTCTGTGCATTTATTTCAAATAGTTTGTTACAGGTTTAGATTATAGTTACTTGGATGTATTCCTTTTGGTTTTTCTTTAAATGAAGAAGTGAGAACTCTTTCAGTACGTTTGCTAAACAGATCTATATAAAAAGAAGCTGTCCAAAACGATTCTCTATTTCAGCCTAAACGGAGAGCATTCACTATAGCGTCAGTGAAAATAATTTTTACCTTTTTGTCTGTATCTAATTGGAAGTGGGCTGTTTCCTTACCTACTTTGGCAAGTCCAAAGACTGTCTTCTTGTAGAGAATGAGGCATAATCTCTGAATGCCAACGCAAAGAACTTCATCAAGTTACTCTTGTCCTATGCAGCATAGAGAATCTATTAGAATTCTGGAAACTGGATAAATTTCCAGCTGTGTTTTAATTCAGTTTTTTGGCAGATGATATTAAAAGGAAGTCAAAGGTCATAGCTTGATAATTGGGTGTAAATACAGTCAGTGCAATTGGCCTCAGCTTCAGGCACACAGAGCAAATACTTAGCTTGATGATATCACAGTTGCATATTTTTAATTAAAATACTCATAGGGAATCCTAACATAACCTGACCATTACTCTATTTTTTCTCTCTTCATAAACCTAAGATACCAGTTAATGATGTTTAATGAAATGTTGCATCATTAACTTTATCTTTCTTACCTACATGTTTCCTGAAGCATCAAGTTTGGAATAAAATGTTTTGTCCTGTGATTAAAAATTGTCTGTATTCTCTAAGCTTCTAATAAGTATCAGAAGCTTACCTTATAACTCTAATCCTGAGTGCAACATAATTTATCACTGAAAATAACTTCATTGCTAAAAATCATATATACCCATATCTTTTAGGTCATAGTTTTCCTAATTCTCATTCTGAATTTAAGTGGTGTAATTTTGGACTATGTAGATTATTATATAAAAGGAAAACATTTTATCTTAGTTACACTACAGTGCAAGGTCTCATTTTAAACAATATAAAATCCTCGAATATATGGTTTTTTCATATCTTTTCTGCTTTTTTCCATTTGTCACAAAATATTACTTGTAGCCTTTATAATTTAGAAGAATTTTTAATTATGAGAATCCAACACAGATTTTTTTTTAAGTATAACATATGGGCATAAAAGGCACTCACTGGAAACTTTTAAAATGAATATAGGAATCATTTATAATCATTCTGCTATGCAGATTTCTTGTGTAATTATACTTCTTAAAATGTCTAACTTCTGAATGCTGAAAAGTAGACTTAGTTGCACAGACTTAGATATTAGAAAATTGATGAAAAATAGAAAGAGAATTAATGAACCCTAAAATCGCTGCGAACCTGACTTTGGGAATGAAATAACAGAAATTTTATACAGAAAATTCAAGCAAAGAGCTATCACAGTAATTTATGATAGGAGTTTTTACTTTTTGTTTTTTATATATTTGAATTTTAGGGAGACACTAGATTATTTTAGAAGGTTGAATCCATACTGGTTCAAGCAGACTTCCTGCCATTCTCTGTCTTTTGTGGGTCGACTGGAGAACGGAAGGTAAAGACTGTCAGTGTGTATGCATTTGTTTGAAACCTCTGCACTCTGACTTTCCAAATTGAAAAATACAAATCTGTCAGTTTGTGGTAATGTGTGTCAGAGCTGCTGTCGAAAACTTGTCTTTGACTCATTCATCCCATTGAATCTAATTTTATTTTAGATCTTATTCTGACAGGAAATTTGAAACGGAACTCAGCGTTTTTCCTTCTTCACAGTCATCTGCCTCACTGTATGTTGAGAGTTTCACTAATGAATGTGACATTTACTGTTAAATAAACAAACAAACAAAACAAACAAATAAATAAATAAATCCATCTCTACAATTTATTTCCTTGTTATAGAAAGACAGAATGAACAGAACCAATAGCACTAGCAATTTATTTTTTCTCCTACTTGGTCCTACTTCTTCATGCTAGTTACTTTTTAATAAAAAGTGAAGATGAGAGCTATCATAGATTAAATCAAAGTCATGTCTATTATTTAATAATATAAAAATTAAAGATAGAACTGGTGTTCTGCAGTTTGCTCACTCTAGTAGCCCATCATATTCTGGTATAATGAGAAAGGTAGGCATGCATTTTTCTTGCCGTGAACCACAAATGAAAGCAGGAAGCTTTGGTTGACTTTTTGCATTGGAGTTGTGAGATTCTTATGTGAGTATAGTGGTCAGAACTCATTCCACTGTAAATGCCAGAAATGTAATTCCATCCAGAGTAAGAAAATGCAAAAGTGAATACATTTCCTCAGGTAGCTTGACAACCCAAGAAGGGATTATAACTTTTGGCAAGGCTGCCTCTGGGCATTGAATGACATCATCAGGTCTCTAGTTCTTTCTCTCCTTCCTTTTCTTGACATTGTGCTCTTTTGTGAAGACTGTCTCAAGCAGGTGCTTCTCACCAGACAGCAAAAATGTCTCCATTAATCCATCCTAAAGTAACCTTGGTTATGGCTACCATTCTATAAGTGATTCCTATGTGCTTGGCATCCTTCTATGCATTTTAAAAGCATTATTTCATTTATTTCTCACAACCATTCTATGAGGTTATGTCATTTGCCCAAAGTATAGATTTTGATTTGACTAGTCAGTTTGGCTCTTGTATCCATGTATATAACTTCTATTCAAGTGCTTAAGATCTCAGGAGGAAGAAGATGCCTTTTAACATTCATCTCAATTCTGAAAATGGGCTCTCATGGATCTACTTCAGTCCCCATACAATTTCTGTGTCTAGATTGAGTCAACTTGTATACTGCACCTCCTTCATGGCCCAGTAAGCAAGGCCACATGATATCCAGCCATAACAGTTGGGGTGAGGCAAGTTCAAAAAAGAAAATGTTCTTGGCAGAATTAAAAAATTACAAATGACTACTAATTTGCTAGAAAATTCCCTGTTATTGCAACACGATATTGAAAGCCACTCATGTGTGTAAGTCTGATTTTCTTAAGTTCTCATTCCTTATAGTGATATGTAGTGGCCACAGACTAGTGGCTCTGTTATCTGCTGGGTAGAGGCAAGTTAAGCAGAGAATAAAAGAATAGAAAAAAAAACAAGCATGAGAATTTACTAGAGAATCTGTCTTGCCACTGCATAGGAGATACATGTCTGCCTCCATCTTGCCCCAATTCTCCCCTATGTTTCCTAATTGTCCTATCTTCTCATTTATACTCTTCTTGATTAGTGTGGTAGTTATTACACTGTAAACATATATAGAAACATCAATTTGTACACTTAAAATTTATGCACTTTTCTACATGCTTATAGTACCTTAACGGGTTCTTTTTAACTGACGATATAAAACAACTCTACATGTGCAGACAAGCGAGATTGTTTAGGAAATTACCATAGAGACTCCCTGGGTTGCCTGGTAGCAAGGTACCTGGAACCTGTGGGCCCCCTCCTTCTAGGAGGAAAGTCTGCACCCAAACCCAACATTCATAAATTGCCACATGCTAGCAGCTGGCACTCCCAGACTATTTTTCACCCAATTTTAAACTGTTTTACACTGCTTACAAGACCTCTCTCATCTTATTCCACAAAACGGGATGTGGCCTCTCTCCAAGAAAAGCCTATGGTGTAACCATCTGGGCCAGGCTCAAGCACACCAGTCCACAGGATGCTGAGAGGATGGGACCCTTTGCTACATATTTATCCTCCTACTTGTGAATTCCAGTCTGCTCCAAGTGATGCTACCTGGTGTTTGCTTCACACTGCTAAGTTCATTTTTACTAGACACCTGAGCTTTCTTCATTTTGATATTAGTGGACAATATAAAGTTTCCCAAATTATAATGACAATTGATGATTACAGGGTCCCTAAAATGTTGTTTCTTTCCCTGCCACTCATGGCTAAATCCAATTGAATTAATAGAGTTTGGATGGGGTGTAGTCCAAGCTAGCCATGATGCTCATGTATTCACACAGATTACAATATTGCAGAATTTAAACATCTATGTGGTAAATCAATGATAAGTAGGAAATGCACATCATAATGCATAAGATTTTACTTGTTCACCATTAGCCTATACTCCCAATAGGAGAAGTCTTTATCCAAATCTTTATCCAGAGTTGAATATTGTAAAGTATTTTTCTTTCTTCTCACAGAGGAGTGGGGAGACACAAGAATCATGGACATTCTGGGAAGCTTCTGCAAACTGACACTCTGGAGAGACCAATAGGTCTGATTGATCACCATGACAAATCAAGTACACCAGGCACACAAACACTCCCTCACAGCTCCTTGGCCATGAAAGCAGGGAGAGAAATGAGCCAATGTTGCCTAAGTCCCCAGTGGGATGTCTTGCCCTTCTTCTATTTGAAAGCTTAGTATGTTGGACATAATTACCACCTGTTCCACCCAGCCAGTAAATATGCTGACATCTACTGTTTCTACTAAATGCAAAGCAATCTTACCAACAGATAAAATATAGTGAACTTTGTGATTATTTACAGATAGGGATGACTATAAGAATTGTATGTTTCTGAGCATTTATTTACAAAATCTTTTCCTACAACAATGCATAAAATTGTTTATAAGAATTGTATCTGTGAGTCTGTCCTTTTGAAAGTCTTGAAAGTTAACCTAAAACTCATTAGTTTATTATGGATTATGTCAAGAGTTTGATTATTTTGACTACCTTCACTCATTGGCCAGAAGGTACAAACTTTCATTTATAAAATAAATAAATTCTAGGGATATAATATATAACATGATGACTATAGTTAACTATATTGCACCATATATTTAAAAATTTGCCGAGAATAGATCTTAATAGTTCTCATCATAAAAAAAAATTGTAACTATGTGTGGTGATGGATGTTAACTATAACTTATTTTATAATATATACATATCAAATCATTGAGTTATATACCTTAAAGTTATACGATGTTATGTGTCAAGTGTGTCAATAAATCTGGAATAAGAGATTATGATTACTAAACTTCTGTGATGTATTTAAGGAGTCTGTTAGTTTTAAACATAATACACGAATAAAGAAATAAGTAAAACTTTATTAAAAACCTGTAAAATCTGATTGGATAATGTTTGCTTTTCTGACTACATACAACTTTTATTAACTCAATACCTCAACAGATGCAGCATCACAAAATCAGGTAAATGCAGTTTATTTTTACTAGTTACCATCATGCTGTAAATGCAATTTTATAATCTGATTTTTTTATTAAACCCATCATAAACATTTTCCATGGCACCACATTGACTGTATAATTACTTTATATTTGGTAGTTCCACTAATATGTAAGTTCCCCTTTTTTATATTGTGCATTTTGGCTATTTTTTATTGTTTGCAATTATATGTAATATAGCAATGAATATCTTTCTCGTAGTGATGCCTATTAATTTATATGATAAAAATCTTCAGGGGCCATGTTTTTAGCCCAGATTGATATTGTCATAGTGTTCATCTAAAGTACTGTACTTCTGCCAAAGGCCATCAGTAGTATCATGGGGTACCAGTTCCATCCTTGTGGCTTAAAAGTTAAGAAATCGATGTTGTATTTTTCTTTCTTCTCCCATGTTCTGTGTTAAACAGACTCTTTCCCATTTCAAAGCCTGTCTAGTTATTACTTTTATGTTATTTTTTAACAGCATGCTTAGGTTACTGTAGATAATGATCCTTATTTTAATACTTTTTTTGAAACGCTTTTGATGTTATAAATTTTTACATTCAAGGATCTGTGAACCATTCCTCTTCCGGTTAGCTTACATTTTTTTATGTCTCATCATGTCCAACCTTTGGCTTTGCCTTTATAATGGCATCAGAATGATTCCTGTAGCACAATAATGAGTGCTAAATAAATATGCTTCCTTTTGGAAATAATAAGGCTTTGCTTTTGCAGTTAATAATGTCCTTTAAAAAGATCATTTACCTCCCTTGACTTTGTGATTTCTTAAATTCAGTGAATATTCTGTTCAAAATAAATTCCCTTTTTTTGAGAGTCAATTTACTACTATGAAAAAATAACTTATTTCACAACAAGTGGTCACATCATGCCTCTGGAGTACAGGACTCTTTACATCTCTTCTGCCATAAAATTCAATTGAGTAAAAACCTTAAGCCACAATAGTAGATTAGCAAAAGAACAAACCTGAAAATGAAGAAGTTTAAACAAAAAACTGCATCTAATTTTTATCACTTCTGCTTTGTTTTGCTTTAGATATCCTTGTTTTCCAGTTTTCTTCCCATAGTAATAAAACTAAAAATTCATTTAGTGGAGGATAGGAGGATGGAGGGTAGGAAATAGAACATAAAATGGGTTGTTTGGAGGGATGTAGCTACCAGTAAGTGTAATGCTGACTCTAATTTCCAATGTAAATGATTGTGGAACTGTGTCTTACATTCTGGTCTCAAATGTAGTCGTGTGGTGGGATGATGTGTAAAAATATGGGGCAAGAAATATGCTAAGCAAGGTCATAAGAACCTAATGGATTTTTCTGGAACTAAAGAACCTAAATTCAGGTTTTCCTAATCTCGGCCCATTAAACCATAATGAGGGAAGAATAATTTATATCAATGAGCACAGAAATTTATCTTTCTTGGCAAAATATCATTGTTTATAACTTAGAGGCATGCAGGTGTGTTCTCCTAAGCATTTCTTTCCATCAATATTTTAGGAGATTTTCTGATTCACTTTGCGGAAACACTAGAGACAGCTCGGTTGTATGGTATAGTTGATACTTTTATAAAATTCATCCATTCATACAATAACCATTTATTCACTTACTCATTCAGTCATACAGAAACTGACATGGAGGAGATATAAATCATTGCTATATTTAGGAAGTGTCACCTATAAGCCTATACTTAAGCATACCTATCTTTTCACTGATGTGATTTTCATTAATACATGTGGACAGGTACTCACAGGAACAGGTACAAATTAAAATCTCATCTTGGGCTGCATAGTCAATGCATCATTTTTCTCAATTGGAAGCTTTACTTCATTTGCTTTGTTATAAAATTGTAACTATTTTTGTACAAACTACCTCATCTCCTCCCATTCTCATTCCCACCACTATACATAAAGGTGCTTTATTGAATTTCTTGACTCGATTAGACCACATTGTAGGGTGGCCAGATCCCAGGACTTTAGGATACACTTATATTACTTATAATAAGTGAAAGAGGGAAAAAAAACTAGTGGATTTGGAACTTGTTTTCACTGGGAATCACAGTAATTATACATTTTTCTGAGCAATTGAAAATAGGATCCAGTTTACTATATTGCATTCAGATAATTTTCTAGATTATTATTTCTGTATCCCTCAAATTTCAACATATATTCAAATAAAATTATTCTTTCAGAGAAAATTATCCACAAAATTATATAGAAATGATGAGGGCATAGAGTAAAGCTCTCTAGTCTCCATTGTAATGGCTAAGCTAGCCACATTGTCTTAGGCCCAAAATAGTGGGCATCATCCAGGGTAATAGCCTTATGGTATTCACAACTACATCCTGAACACTTTTGTCTCACTACAAAATGTTAGGACGGTATGTTTATCTTTCCAGGGAGGTGATATCTGAAACAAGATGAGGATAACTAATCAAATAAACACACAGTCACCACATTGGCTGGCAACCTCCATCCTCAGTGACTTAAAGAAAGAGTTGGAAAACTCACATCTTCTAGAACTAGGCAGGTAACATAAGCAGATTGGGTGTGAGACAGTAGGGCATGATTTATATTGTAGAAAACTAGAAAACCCAGATTCTATTTAAAGAGATCAGATGCTATTCAGCCAGAATCATTGGGGACAGCTGAGTTTTCAAAAGAAAATCCCCTCCCCGCTTTTAAAAAATTATTGGCAACAACAAATTCAAATTTTTGTGCTACTGTGTGGATCAACGGCCAAACAAAACATTTTAAAGAGCAGTTTTGGCCTATGAACTTGCTACCTCTGCTTTATTAGCTCTGAAAATAAGTTAAGGTAACAATTGTATTTTTAGAGGAAATATTGGGGTTGGTTCCCTTTTGCATGAATTTGTAGATCTAACTCATATCATTTCTTCCCAAAGGAATGATACCCTTTACCAGCCTCCCCCCATCTTTATCTATTTAGTCAGAATAGGATAACTGCTATAACAAACAACCCCAGAATCTCAGTGACTTAGCACAATGTAGGTTTATTTTTCATTCACTCAAGACCAATGTCCTAGTTGGGTGGCTCTCCTACAGATAGTAAACTCACATTTTTTTAACATGTGATTCCACCATCTTAAGTCCTTTACTTCCAAACATATAGACAGAGTAGAGAAAATATGGAAGATGAAGCAGGACATTTCATGCAAGGCCTAAAGGTGGCCTTCATAGTTTTCATCCACATTTGCCAGCACTCAATCAGTCACCTGATCCCACCCAGATATGGACAGTTCTGGAAAATTCCCCAGGAGGAAAATAAGATACAGTTTTAAAGCATCAGTTTAAAAACTAACTAATCCATGAATACTTCTTGATAATGCTAATGAGAAAAAGGTTGCTCATCTACCCAATTACTATATACTTAAAATGTACCTGCTAATCATATAGTAGACACCAGAGACACAATGGGAAGATACATCCATATCTGTTAGGAGCTTATGCCCAGTAGGGAACAGACATCTAAACAACTGCGTCATATGAGATGGGACTTTAATGGACTACTTAATACAGTGGAGGCAGTGCTCTTTTACTATGTGGAGCTTAACACTTGGTTGATTATTTGAAGATCTCACCCTTTTACTGTACTGCAATATCTTTGAGAATATAGATTATGCCTTATTTATTTTTATTCCCTACTATCTATGGGATACCCCTTAACATTTGTCAAATTGATGCATAAATGAGTTTCTAATAGGAAGGGTACAAACACAGACCCCTAATTTGAGGAGGAAAAAAAGTGTTCATCAGCTTCTAAGAGTTTAATGACACTTATTATATGATAACATAATATTCTTTTGAATTCTTTTCTTTCTGTTTCTTCAAAATTTCTATGGTTGCTCATTCTGTGATGCCCAAGTAGGTTATGTTAAAAGAATTCACAACATTTAGCCTTAAATTATAGTTTCCTGACTGTATAACAAGTGTTGATTTCATTTAAGCAACATGCTGTATCATTTATTTGGACTAAAATGGATCAGATTAGGTTTCAAGGCAATTATGTCATATTCTTTGCTAGTACAGGCACTAATAGCTTAGGAATTGTTTAAAGGAAGTCAGTTTCAAATACCTACTACCTATTATTAAATTTACTATGTAATCTATTTATAAATGTAATAATTTAGATGTCCTGATAATGACATTGAAATTACCTAGGCCCTCCTTCCCTGTTATTATTGAATGCATTCAGTAGAGGCAAAACCCAATTTCTAAACTATGGGCCAGATGTCATTCTCATGTTTAGTTCTGAATTGACAATCTGTTGTTTGCTAAATGAGACTTGTTCTAACACCAATACCACAGGAAATGAGTTTCCACCATTTATCATTAAATTTCAAAGTGGTCATTCAACTTCTGTTAGAAATTTGGAGGAGAAAAACTTTAGGAATGTGGTGTCCTATGTCACTCACTCATAAGAAATGACTCCTTGTTTGCTGGCCTAGGAATGAAATTTGTAACCATTGATATCAGCAAAAAACTGAGGTATATGTGTTTTTGCAATTGGAAAGCAAACATAAACCAAGAAAGAACAATGGAGTCTGCCCAGAGACTTCCCTTTGTGATCAACATGAAGCGAAATCACTTTTTTTCCTAGAGCCCCCTGAAACTTCGTCTTTTTAGTCTGCACCTTGGTGATATATTACTTCACATATTTTAGGGATTGCTTTCTGTGTTTGTGTGGCTCTCTACCTAAATGTGCAAGTTACTTGTTCCATTTGTTCTTTCCCTCCCGCATTATAGTTGCTGTATTAGGCAGTCGGAAAACACATTTATACATAATGTCCACGTTTATACATCTACAATTATGCATTCACCATTTAATTAGCCCCAAATTCTAGACAGCCTTGCTCTCCAGTGACCTGAACTCTGCTTTCCTCTTATACTGAATATTTGTAAAGCTTAGCACATGTGGGGATTGTCTTCCTAATTATATTCTAGGCTTTACACAGCAAGAACCATACACTGTATTTCTTCTGGACTTAGTGCAATGATAAGCAGATGAAAGTTGCTAAATAAGTGTTTGTTGTTGGTGGTATGCCCATTTATCACATAATAGTAAATGTGTGAATGGTCTATCAGGACTTGTTTATTTGATAAATTTAGGGTGTGGGATTAGAAATCAGGTATTCATGAAGTGGATTAGGAATAATGGCATGTTTATTGTTCACTAACTTCTAAGTAAAATTTAGTATGTCCTTTATGAATGTAGGTTTCAAACCACAAAACTCACAACAGTTCCTTAAACTTAGCCACCCATAGAAATCAGATATTTTTACATCACATTGCAGATACCACAAAATCTCATTTATGTACATCACTGCTTCAAAATTAACTTAGGTATTAAAATTTCAACTAGATTTTATTTTATTTGCTAATATTGATGTATTTCTTTATACTTTAAGAAATTAAAATGTCTATTTTTTTCAGAATATATTTTAATATAACTAGTTTCCTTCGTAATCCTATTCATTTTATTTCAGTCAATTGAATCTATTACTATGAGAAGGATCTATATTTCACCCAAGCTGCCAAAGAAGCTAGTGATATGGATAAATGTTGAGACCACCCTGCCTTAGACCTAATTGACAGATGAGCACGTGTTAGGTTACTGCCTTGGAGTCCAGTGGACTGCGTTTTTAATTTGGTGCTGTGTAACTTTAGGCAAATTACATTGCATTTCTGTTATGACATCAGATCTTTTCCAGCTGTGAATTCTATGATACTAGTAATCAGGCAGATTAAAACATGGTTTATCCCGAAGGCAATAAACTCGCAAATCGTTGAAACCCACCAAAAAAGTAGAATGGATTCACAGTATAAATCACTTTTTAAATGCTTTAGGTAAACTCTTGGCCAATAGATCTATTATGGGTCAACCACAATTTGGCTAGGAGGAGGGAAAGCATGCATGCACTCCCAACATTTAGGGCTACTAAACAATGAGACAACTCTACTCCCTCATAACATGTTATTTGGGACCATTTCAGTGGACTCTGGAGCACCTGATAGTGAGCTTTTATTGGACGGACATTCAGTCCAGTTAGGGAGGAAATTAACTATATATTCCACCAGTGCTTTAGGATTAAATTCATATGTTTCTGAAAAGGAACGTTAAAAAACTGAGACTTTTGGAGACAGACCTGTTGCAATTATTATTGCAAATACTAAGTATTTTTATTATCATCATTAATTACATTTCTCCTTTAAGGTTTTAACATAATCTGAACCTGCTATTTGTTCATTTGTCTCATAATTATCCACAAATAAGCAGTTTTTCTGTGTTCTCAGAAATTGATTGTTCAATGTTTGGTTCATTTTTTTATTATGGTATCACAGGCGAGATTGAAAAACAATCTTTTATTTTTTTCTTTCTGGGTCTTTCAATATCTTTAATTTTCCTGGACTCCCAACGCATCCAATTCTCTCCACACTAATATAATAGATGCTTTCAGAATCTGGATAGTGGCATTTTTATATAACTCAGAATATCAGTCTAGGAAGAGAACAGTGGTAAGGTGGAGGCTTTGATTGGATATTTGGACATATTTTTTGCATAAAGTCTTCACTTTCTTACATAAGCTATCCCAATCTGATTTGACCTCAGCTGTCTAGGTTGGCTTATGCTTGAGAAAAGAGCTGACCTTTTGCTTCCCTAAACATACAATTAACTTATGATGTGGCCAGCAAATAAGCTCTGTGTCAAAGCTTATTCCTTTTCCCCCCATGATGAATTCAGTGTTGAAAGAAATAGCAGACCAAAATAATAAGCATCTACTTTGTGTTGAAATAATATAAAATATCCATGAATGTATGCATTCAAATCCCTGTATCTCCAAAGACTCACATAGTGTGGTTAGCATATTAACTTATGGTTAACTGATTTTGATGAGGTTTAAATTTCAGTATCTGGAAAAATTCCTCATTCACTGTGTTAGCAGTTTCCAGTGAAGCCAGATTATTATTATTATTTTTTTTGGATCTAGTATTGTTCACTTGATGTGAAAGCCCATATTCTTCTATTCATACTTTTTGAAGATGTATTTTTCTCATTGCAAGCTCAGGTCATGAGATGATGCCTCAAGTGCATTGCAAAACACTTATTATTCTGTGAGACTCAGGTGATGAAAACTCTGCGGTTGGTATGTGATTCTTTAAGTGAGCTGTCGTCTATGACAATGACCTTATCTATAAGACACTACTCCTAAGGGAATATAGGTTTTTTGATGTTGAAATGCACGTAGCAAAATTGTTTGTCAGTTTCTAAATTATTTTTCTTAAATAATGAGAACATTCTTTTTCTTTTTGAAGCTCTTCAGCCTTGTGTAGTAAATTAGAATTTAGCTAAAGTAACATTAACTTCGCATAGAATTGAATTTCACTAGTGTTTATTGGTAAATGTGGTAGTCATTGCTGTTATTTCTGAAATGTGTCTTGCTTCCCTCATTTTAGTCATTTGATCAGATTGCACTTTTCTACCCCCTTTGAGGTTCAACATGGCCACACATTTGATTTGACAAATTGAATGTGAGCAAAAGTGATATATTTTACTTCTGGGTGGAAATGCTAAGAGCTAATGCATGATTCACCATGTAAATCCCCTTCTTCTTGATATGGCAATAATGAAAAACCCTCAGCAACTCGGAGCCTCCATCAGCCTGAGTCCTTGTGTGACAATGGTAAATAAGCCTGTTAGCTGAGCTGTCTTAAACATGTAGCATGAATGAAAAATATACTTTTGTGATAGTAAGCCACTGAGATTTGAAGTTATTACAACATAACCTACCCCAAAGTGACTGATAGAGTAAAATTGTGTGTGTGTGTGTATGTGTGTGTGTGTGTTCCTTTGAAATATTTTGCCCATAACATTTGACTTTGGGAAAAATAGTCACTTCTACTCTGACAACAGTGGCAGTCTTTGCCTTTATTTTTTTTATTAACAGCAGAGTAGTAGTGTCACTTAACTATACCATGTTTCTTCCCATGGAAAATATCTGAGGACTTCACAGTGAGCCAGAGCTTTAATTTTCAGACACAGAACACATAACCTGACCTCTTGGAAGGCACGACTAAAAGTGCCTCCTGCCCTCTAAATAGTTATTTTTCCCAATACTTACAGAAGAATGTATTCAGTCAGCAAATATGTATTGAGTGCCCTTTGTGCCAGGCATTGTTCCAGGTGTTAATAAACAGAACAGAGAGCAAAATTTAGATGGTTGGGGCCCACCCTAGACCAGTTGCATCTAAGTTAGTAGGTGTAGGATTTGAGCATTGTCAATTTTGAAATCTCCTGAGATTCTAAGGTACATTCACAGTTGAGGAAAGCTGCCTCATCGCTTAGTACTTTATCCTTGCCTCCAATTCAAGATCCAAGTCAAGTTAAGCTAGTAAGGATTACTTGTTCTCCAGTTCCTGCTTTCCAGTTCTTCATAGCTTTCTGTATAATATTACTCTTATGCAAAACTGATCATATCTTGTTGTAATTCTTTCATACACATCTGTCTCCCCTTTCAGACCGTTATTTCTCAAGGGCAGGAACTGTGTTTTGTATACAAACATACACCAAGTTACACACACACACACACACACGTCACATATGCCACACAAAGGACCACATGTAAAAGCACCAGAGTCAGTCAAGAGGCAGAAGTATACGTATATATGGAGGGATTTGGGGTATAACTTTATGTATGTGTGTATAATAAACAAACAAACAAACAAACAAATAAATGTGTGTGTATGTATATATGTATGTATGTGTATACAGAGAAAGAGAGAGAGGCTGAAAAAATAAAAGAATTTTTCTAAGGAGTTGAAACTAGAATTTGAGAAACGTAATATAAAAAATTTGCTCATAGATTTTTTTATCTCACCTGGTTTCACTTGGTTAACTCGGCAGATTTTGTAATAACATTGTAGTTGCCGCTATTGACTTTATTCTAAGTAGACGAATACCATTTCTACTCATTTAAACTGGCACACCCTTCCTTTTGACACCTCCCTGGCTGTCCTGTGGTCTGGCTGGGGTATGATAACTAAGATATAAGTTAAAATGTAAAAATTTCCTGGCGTTTACGTAAGAATATAGGAACTCACACCTTGAGGAGGAAGGACAGTTCCTCTCATATGGTATATTAGTCATATGGGTATAATGAATGAGAGAAGTGGAATTTAGGGGACCCGAGATCATTTACAGGAGTATCTCACCAGGATAAAATTTTTCCAACTCTAGAACGTCCTGGCCTGATCCTGTTGAAGAAGAAGAGATAAATTGCTCTCTTTAGACGGTGCATTAACCTTAGGTTCATTTAATGAATTATCTCTTCCAGTGCACTAACAGATACCCTGGGGCCTAAGATGAAAAATGGCCTCTTTGCTCACAGAGAGGCTCAAATATGTACCACTTCCTTCTTCCTCTTTCACTTGCGTTGACTTTCATTTTTTATCTTCTTGTCATATGTTTAAAATATAACTATAACATATTCTCAGTTTTAAAATAAAAATGGGAAATCTATTTCCTAACAAGAACATTATGTGTTTTTTAGGCAGATTTTCTTAATTTCTGTCTCATCTTCTTCTGGCATCTTAGGTTGCAAGCTACTTACTGTTCATGATTGCCCCAGGTATCTGAAGGAGAGAAGGGATGGTTAATAAGGAAGTAGATGCGGTGAGGCTGGCCTAGCAAATGAGCTCAATGGTCACCCCACATTTTTAGACCCCTCTGCAGAAAGGCCATTGAATTGAATGCT
The DNA here is from genome assembly GCA_030015415.1 of Cynopterus sphinx. NCBI lineage: Eukaryota > Metazoa > Chordata > Mammalia > Chiroptera > Pteropodidae > Cynopterus > Cynopterus sphinx. The sequence goes on along the minus strand of CM057389.1, from coordinate 64,200,893 downwards.
ATTCCCCTTTCTCCTCTGTGGAGTGCCCTCTATGCAGGCATCCCCAAACCTCCCAGGCCATGGACCTGTACTGGTCTGATGCCTGTTAGGAACCGGGCTGCACAGCAGGAGGTGAGCAGCGGGTGAGTCAGAGAAGCTTCATCTGTATTTGCAGCAGCTCTTCATGCTAACATCATCACCTCAAATCATCAGGCATTAGATTCTCATAGCAGCACTGGTCCCTGGTGCCAAAAAGTTAGGGAGCGCTGCTCTATACCAACCCTTTTTTCATTTATTCACTTAGCAAATATTTATAAGTAATAATTATTCATTATTTAGATTACCCTGCAAGCAGAACCTAAGATAAGGATTAGAAATCTTTTAAAATGTAGGTTTTATTATTATTTAGGTATGTAAGGTCAAAAGATTAGGAGATTATTGCCATTGAAAAGATAGCTTTTTACTTATGGTTCCCAAAAGGAAGGGGCACACCATGCCATGCAGGCTCACACAGGAAGCACCGAGATTGGCCAGGAAGCTAGGGAGAACAGAAAGAGTGGGCAAGAGCTTTTATTGTGGGAAAGACAAGACAAGGCAGGATCAGCAAGTTTATAATTGGCTAGTTTGAGTAATTTTAGCGGGCTTTGGGGTAGAGGGACTGTTTCGAGTTATCTAATGTCTGCCCTTGGAATAATTAGAACAGAAGAATATTGCTTTCTGGAGTGTAAGAGCCAGCTGGAGTTAGTTCAGAGTATGAGCTCTGTATTTGTTGGTTTGCATATGAAAGGCATGCGTCATGCAAGTCATTTCCTATCCTGTAAGAATTGGCTACCCCTGGGAAGGGTGATCTCTCTCCAGTCAGCAAGGCATCAGATGTCAGAGCATCAAAAATACAAAAAACAAGAAAATATAGTTAATATAAAGTGCAGATAGTTTATTTGGAAAGTGATACCAGAAAACAAAGTGAGGAAATGAGGAGAGTGGAACTGAAAAAGGAAAGAAAGCTATTGAAAACTGGGGCTCACTTCCATGGGGGATTTTCTGAGCAATTGCATAGAATGCACCTCAGATTTATTCCTACAAAGAACATGAGACAGAAATATTTATTCCCAACCCCCAACAGTGGAAAACGGCCTCTAGGGGCATTTACAACTGCAATTCTAGGATGAGCTTGCATATACAAGCTGAGTATGTGTCCAAGGCTTCAGAGAAATTCCTGAGACAGAAAAACTGAGGTCACTGCAGGTGTAGTGGGAAGTCAGTTGAAGTTAAGAGGTAGGCCAGGGGTACAACCAACACTGTGCTACACTCGAGAACCCTCCAGCCCAACAAACAGAAAATAAGCTGGTTTTTTGATATGTAAACTGTAAGATGATCAAAACCTAAAGGATTGGAGCAGCTATACACAAAATCACCTTACACAAAGAGACCCCAATATGGCAAGGCTTAAGCCATCCCGCCTGTCTAAAGAAAAAATTCTCTGCCAATCAGAAATATTTTTTGATCACCTATGAAAACAGAGAAAAAGGAGCATTAATGAGGAAACATGTTGGTCATGCCCTTCTGAGCACTGTCTAAAAAAGATGAAGCTCTGGTCCAAGGACTGTACAGGAAGCAGTAATGTCTCCATTTTGGAAATGAAATTTCACCTGATACATGGAGAACTTAGCCATGTAACAACATCCTCTTCATATGCCATTCTTCCTTCTTTTTCTTCAGTGTTTCCTTCTCTTTTCTATTCCTTTCTTCTTTTTCTTCCCCTCCTTTCTATTCTTTAACCCTTTTCTACCTGCCTTTTTCATTCTTTTCTGTCTCCTCTTTCCTCTTTTCTTCCTCTTTCTTAATCACTCTCATTGTTTCCACATATAACCTGGATCATCTCCTGGGTTTACCTTCGAACACTGCTAGAAAACCCATAATGTTTTTGTGAATTACATTTGGATTAACAAACGTTGTATAACTTTTATAAAAACATGCACAAAACAGCATCAAATCTTGCAAATCAAAGTACAATTTCTTTTTCGGTTGACATTACAGAAATTGTGCAGTGAGAATGCATAGGCCTTTAATAGATTCATGGACAAGAAAGGATAGGCAGAGAGTGAAACTCACTTGCGCCTACCAGCACCAGTTTTACCTAGCATGTCCACATACTTGGACTTCAAGCTAAGAGGCCTCTAGTGCCAGAGGTACTGCTCATAATAAAGAATCCCATTATCACTAAACCATAAACTGAATTATTAGTGACATACATTCTGGATTATTCTGTCTGCTTCTCACTCCATACATCCAGGTACTGACACACAATTATGTTGTTTGATAGTAGATCAAGTTTTATAGCAGCAACAAAACATTAAAACTGCCTTATTTGGGGGAAATTTGGAGGATAAATAGCAGAGGTTTCTAGGATGGAACTGTAGTCAGCTGTGTGGCCATCTGGGAGAAAACCATCCAAGTGCTATTAATATTTTAAAACTTTAGAATTTTATAGTTTACAACATTCCTAACAAACTGGTTTCTAACTCCACAGTGAATTCTTGGTGCCAAAGCACAATGCTAAGCTATTCTAGAGTCTTTTATTAACAAGGACAGAACTGCCATTCCTAGTGTTGCCCCAGTGGCCTGGTTGAGAGCCAGTGAGGTTGAAGAAGCAGATTAGGGTTTTCACTTGTACAAAATAGTAAGTCCACTGGACACCAGCAAACTCTGGGTCTGCCTATTTCTTAGTTGCCTCTCAACTGCTCTCTCTTTTCTCCCTTCTTTTTTCTCTTTACTTTTCTCTCTTGTCATTCTATAGTTTTCTTGAGTCCACAGAAATATGTATTAGAGTACTACTTTAAATGTAGTTCTAACAAAATCTTTGCAAAATTAATTTGCTGATAGAAATGTTATTGTTTCTGCCCGAGCAGTTCTTTCTACCTGAAATGTACTTTTGTAGGAAGACAGGCTTCAGATAAAAGAATGGAAGCTGATAAACAGTGGTAGAAATGGGTGATGAATGGTTGGTCATTGTGCAAATAAATCATGTAAATTATTCTCACCCACATCTTCTCATCCCCCAACCCTACTGTCACTCCTTTTTTTTCCTATCTCACAGCTCTTCCTTGATGGGTCCCAAGAAACAAGTTGGAAAATCTCTAATCCAACATCTGTAGTGAAAAGCAGCATCAGGTAGTAGCAAAATCACTAGAATAGCAATCAAATGACAGTGCTGAAACTTTCCAAGTTTCAATTAAAAAAATAAAAAGATTATATCTTGAAAGCTTATAAGAAACCAGTGAGATAATTATTAGTGATGTTACTGAGGACCCTCAATGCATGACTTCATGCATTCTCTAACTTGATTCATATTTATGTAATGTTCTTTTTAACTTTTTACTTTGAAATAATTTCAGACATACAGAAATGTAAAAATATTATGAAGATTTTCAGCACACCCTTTACCAATTCCTCAACTTCTGCTATCTTTTATTACATTTATTTTAGTTATTCCATCACTTATAAATAATATTTGTATATTATCCATTCTGAATTATTTGTGAGTAACTTGCAGACTTGATGCCCTTTACTCTTAAATATTTTAGTGCTCATATCCTATTACATAATCATAGTACCATGAAATTAACATTGGAAATTAACAGTGATTAAATACTATTATCTAATCAGTAGATCTTATAAGAGTGTTACTAATTATTCCACTTATTTCCTTTACAGTGAGGAAAAACAGAAACAAAACAAAAACTGAAAAGCTGGTGCAGGATATAATCCAGGATTACTGTTTGTATTTAGCTGTTATGTTCCTATAGCCTCCTTCAAACTATAATCATTCCTCTACCTTTCTTTGTAACTTTCATGATCTTGAAATTTTTAAGAGTACAGGCCAATTGTTTTCTATGAAGGACTTCAATTTGGACTTCTATGATATTAAAAAATAATTTCAAAAGGCTAAAAATATGACAAACATATACAGCATCAATAAATATCAAATATTTTATTTAACTTATTAATTAAATTTCACAAGAGATCTGAAGATAAGATTTCCAGGTCAGATACAAAACTGGTAAATGTCTTATAGGGCCATCAACCATAATCTTTAGGACTGTCCTTTTTATTAAAGAGAAATCATTTGCATCTCTACTGTACAAAATCTTTGGGTTAATTTTTACATCTAAGATTTGTAAAATAGTTCAATCAGTAATAAGTCCAGCCCTGAAAAAAACTCTTTCACCTATTTCCAATGTTGGGATATGTCTTCTAATAGTGGCTTTTAAGTTGTATTTCATTTCTGACCAGGGCTGATCAGAAGAAAATCTCTGAAGAAGGTACCATATACACGTAGAATCTATGCACCAGCCCCATAAGCATCTCTCTTCCTCACCCTTTTGCCCCAAGGTACCCAAGACCTGTGCATGCAGATCTGACACCAGCAGAGAAGGTTAAGGAGATGAGGGACTTAGGCCTTGCCAGGAATACACTTGCAACATTTTGAAGACTGTTAAAGAGTAAGTAAGAAGCCTTTGAAATTCCAGACCTTTAGGACTCACTTACCCAGAGTACACCTTTAGGGAACTCTGCGGGTAGGAGAAAGCACTACCCAGCCAGCTCACACAGTGTTTTGCTCACTCTCACACTGTCCTTAATTTGTATTCTTATTTCTAGTTTGGCTCTTCTTTGCATACTTCGGTGGGCTTCTCCGTTCTTCTGTTTGAATACCACCCTTTTTTAGAAGGTAAATTTATTCCATCTTTCATCGTTTATAATTCTACAAATTTTTAAACTTTGAACTCTGATAAGCCTATACTATATAATATCTCATTACTGTGTCTATTAAGAGATAACAAAATATTTAAAATGCTTCATCTTTCTGTTGTATTGAGAGAGACAAGTCTTACCCACCAGACAACTGAATCCATGGCCTACAACCAAGTTTTGTGGAGTATAGACTTAATACATATCAGTTTCTCTGAGTGTTCTTTTAAATTCCCCTAAATTTTTATGTAACCAAAATGATAGCTTTTTTAAATTTATTTTTTCTGATTATTTTATATATTTCCAATTTTTAAAATGTAAAGTAATTTTTCTTGATTATCAGATTCCAAACTTTGTAGATGAGTCAATTCTGAGTCAATATATTTATTAGAAGGCACAGGGAAAAAAAAGCAAAAATTAGCCATAAACTCACTGCTCAGAGATAATTTCTGTTACCATTTTGCATTTGGTATATTCTACTTTTTTCTACCTATTTATTTATGTTTATATACTAGAGATCATAGAATATATAGTAGAGATTAGTGTTTTTTTCTAAAACACTATAATCATCAGTATTCCCCTACCTAATTAAAGTTTCCTATTGTTGGAAATTTATTTGTTCTCAATTTATAGATTCCCAGAATTGTAAGGATCTGCAGGGAACCAGGAGATCTAAGACTCTTGCTACGTAATCCTACCAGTATCTAATATGTTGCCAAGCTCTCAACTTCCTGACTGGGTTTGGATTTCATATGTTATTATTCAGTTATTTTCTAATAGATGTTTTAATTTTAACTTCATTAAATATTGGCTTGGTTCAGTATTATTTCAAACTTTAATTAGCATCTAGACATTTTTTTCTGTACATGATTTATGTCCTTTTAGATAGTAGCAGCTAGACAGGTGTAGCTTTCATCTGCACTGTGTGTGAGTGTGAATGTGTGACCCAGGTAATTTATTTAACCTATTTAAGTTTCAGTTTCCTCATATGTAAAATGAAGATGATAATAATAAACATCTCATAGCATTGTTGTGAAGATTGAATGAGATAATGTAAACATCATACTTAACACAATGCCTAGCATGTGGTATTAATTAAGTGGCTTTGCTATAATTGTTCTTACTGTAATTAATATTTTATCAAGTAACTATTGGGGAAATAGAGATTTTCTTTGGGTTTACATGAGTATTTTATGGCTTAAATATATTAACCTTTTTTCATATTTGCTTGTAAAAACATTTTCCAGTTTGATTATGACTTTTTTTTTAGAGTTTACTTTCTTAGAAACTGCTAACTATAAAACACAGCAATACAGCAGTGTTAGCTACACTTATCGTGCTGTACATCAATCACATCCCAGGACTTATTTGTCTCATACTTGGATTAATACCTTTTGACCCCCTTCATCCAACGAATTGCCCCATTCCCTGGCCTCTAATAACCAGAAATCTTATCTTTTTAAAAATAATTTTAAATTTTTTTGCAGTTGACATACAATATTATATTAGTTTCAAGTATACGATATAGTAGTTAGATATTTATATAACTTATGAAGATCACCTTGTTAAATTTAGTACCCATGACATCACACAGTTATTATATTATTGACTCTATTCCTTATGCTATATTTTATATCCCCATGACTATTTTGTAAATACCAATTTGTACCATAAATCCTTTCCCCCTTTTCACCCATCCTTCCAACCCCCTATCCCATCTGACAACCACAAAAAATGTTTTCTGTATCTATGTGTTTGTTTTTGTAGTCTGTCTTCATTTATTTTGTTCTTTAGGTTCTACATACAAGTTAAATCATATTGTCTTCCTTTGTCTGACTTATTTCCATTATCATAATACCCACTAGGTCCATCCATTTAGTTGAGGATTGCAAGATTTTATTCTTTTTTAAGGCTAAGATTCCATTGTATATATGTAACCCTCTTCTTTATTCATTCATCTATTGATGGACACTTAGGTTGCTCCCATATTGTGCCTATCATAAATAATGATGCAATGAACACATGGATGAACATGTCCCTTCGAAGTAGTGTTTTGGGTTTCTTCAGATAAATAACCAGAAGTGGAATTGCTGGGTTCTTTGTATTTGTTATAGCCTTGTTTTAAAGTCCATTTTGTTTTGTATAAGTATTTCTACTCCAGCATTTTTTTTCATTTTCATTTTTATAAAATATCTTTTTCCATCTCTTACTTTCAGTCTGTGTGTTTTTTATGAGATGAGTCTCTTGTTTTCTTATTCATTCAGCCACCTATACCTTTTGATTGGAGCATTTAATCTATTTAAATTTAAATGAATTATTGATATATATATATATATATATAGTTATTGCCATTTTATTATTCATATTTTTTATCCTTTTTTTCTTATTATTTTTAAAGTCCCTCTAACATTTCTTATAATACTGGTTTGTTGTTGTTGATGAATTCTTTTAGCTTTTTCTTGTCTGGGAAACTCTTTATTTGTCCTTCCATGCTAAATGATCACTTTGCCAGGTAGAATAAGCTTGGTCGTAGGTCCTTTCTTTTTGTCACTTTGAATACTGCATCCCAATCTCTCTGGCCTGCAAAGTTTCTGTTGAGTAATCACCTGACAGTCTTATAGATAACTATTTTTTTCTTGCTGCTTTTAAGATTCTCTTTGTCTTTAAGCTCTGGCATTTTAATTATGATGTGTCTTGGTGTAGGCCTCTTTGGGTTCATTCTGTTTGGGACTCCACACTTCCTGCACTTGCATGTCTATTTCCTTCACCAGATTAGGGAAGTTTTCTATCATTATTTCTTGAAATAGATTTTTAAAGATTTCCTTGCTCTCTTTCCTCTCCTTCTGGTACCACTATGATGTGAATGTTGGTACAGTTGATGTTGTCCCAGAGACCCCTTAAACTATCCTCATTTTTTTTTTGAATTATTTTTTCTTGTTACTGTTTCGATTAGGTGTTTTTTGCTACGTTCTCTTCTAAATGGCTGATTCAGGCCTCTGCTTCATCTAATTTACTGTTGATTCCCTTTTACGTATTTTTTATTTCATTTATTTTATTCTTCATTTCTGAATGGTTCTTTTTTATGTTTTCTATCTTCATTTTTGTTTCCTGTTTCTTTGTGGAAATTCTCATTGAGCATTCTTATAACCAGTGTTTTGAACTCTATATCTGGTAGATTGCTTGTCCCCATTTTGTTTAGTTCTTTTGCTGGTGCTTTGTTCTGTTCTTTAATTTGGCACATGTTTCTTTGTCTCCTCATTTTGGCTGCCTCCCTATGTTTGTTTTTATGTATTTAATAGAGTTGCTATGTCTCAGTCTTGGTAGAGTGGCCTTATTTAGTATATGTCCTGTGGGGTCCAGCAGCACAGCCTCCCTCATCATCTGAGCCACCTACTTCAGGTGTGTTCTTTGTGTCGGTTGTGTGTGCCCTCCTGTTGTAGTTGAGTCTTGATTCCTGTTGGCACATTAGTGGCAGGGATTGGCCCTCAGTCTTATTGATTGTGAAGACTACTATGACTACAGTAGAGGAGCTGTTGTTTAGGGGCTGTCCTATAGAACAGGATTTGCTTTAGTGGGGCTATACTACTGTGGAGTCTGTCCTTTGGGTGTGTCATTCGTGAAGGTGGTTGGGTGGTGCTCTGGTATAGTCTGAAGTTGGCCACTGGGTGTGTTTTTCTGGGGGCCCTTGGGGAGAGCTCTGGTGTAGGTCTAGTTTGTCTGCTGCCTGTGCCCTGCCTAGGGCCACTTAATATGCACCATAAAGTGATCTACAGATGGTTGCCACTTGTTCTGGGCTTGTAGGTGCCTGGGGAAGACTAAGCTACAAACTGAGGACAACTGCTACAAGGCTGGGCTTGGGCTTGCTTAGCAAGGGATATGGGATACCATGAGGCCAGATACTCTTTGTTGGGGTTTGTGAACCTGTGAGAGGTTTTAGGAAAGTCTGCAGCATGAACCAAGACAGGCTATTTGTATGAAAAAGGCACTGGTATTGGCTTGGATAGGTCTGAAGGTTGAGTGGGTGGGGCAGGGCCTCAGGGAATCACTAAGCAGGGTGAATAGTGTTAGGTAGACTGATGGAGACTCAGGTATGGCTTCTACTTGTGGGTGCAGGCTGGGTGAAGGAAGGGGTTAGCAAAAGAACAATGGCTTCTGTCAGCACTTCTTTCTGAAAGAAAGTTGCCTCTTTAGCCACACATCTCTCATGCCTTTCAAACTGCTGCCCCAGCATTGGAACTCAGAGCAAGTGAGTCTGTCAGTGAGTAAGTCCACATGTGGGCCCTTTAAGAGGAACATCTAGGACTCCAGCAGCCCTTCATTTCACTTAACCATAACCTCTGCTGGTTTTCACAGCCAAAAGTTATGGAGACTTATCTTCCTGGCAGTGGAACCCTTGGCCGGGGGGTATGGTAAGGAGCTGGGAACCCTTGCTCCTTGGTGGGGACCTCCACAGCCAATGTATGTATGCCTTTCGATTTTTAACTGCCACACAATGATATGGGACCAGCTTGTTTTGCATCTCCATTCTTTCTTCTAGTCTTGACATGGCTTCTTCTGTATACCCTTCTTTATAGACTTCTGTTCAACTCTACTTCAGGTGGTTCTCAATGATGTTTTTTTCTGTAGTTATAATTTTGATGTGATTGTAGAAGGAGGCAAGCACAGCATTTACCTACTTTTTCCTCTTAACCAGGACTTTTCTTATCTGGTTTTACAATAACAATTTCTTATTTTACCTATAAGTGAGATCGTATGGTATTTGTCTTTCTGTCTGACACATTTCACTTTACATGATGCCCTTAAGCTCTAATTATGTTGTTGCAAATGGCAGGTTTGGCATCTTTTTTTATAGCTGAATAGTATTTAAGTGTGTGTGTGGGTGTGCCGTTGTGTGTGTGCACGTGTGTGCGCGAGTGTACAAATGTGTATAACACTTTCTTTATCCAGTTATCATTTGTTGTGGAATAAACAAACAACTTAGGTTGTTGTCATGTCTCAGCTATTATAAATAATGTTGCAGTGAAAATGGGGGTGCAGCTATCGCTTTTCCATTGTGATTTCATTTCCTTCAGATATATACCTAAAAGTGGACTTGCTAGATTATGTGTTAGTTCTATGTTTAATTTTTTGATGAACTTCCATATTGTCTTTCATAGTGGCTGTACCAATTTCCAATTCCACTAACAGTGTACAAGGGTTCCCTTTTCTTAATATCTCCTACAACATTTGTTATCTCTTGTCTTTTTGATGCTAGCCATTTAATAGGTATGGAATGATTTTTTATTGTGGTTTTGATTTGCATTTCCCTTATGAGTAGTGACGTTGAGCACCTTTTCATGTACCTGTTGGCCAACTGTAGGTCTTCTTTGGAAACTGTCTATTCAGATTGTTTGCCCATGTTTAATCTAATTATTTTTTGTCCTATTATGTTGTATGAGTTCTTTATGTATTTGGGATATTGACCCCTTATCAATATATGGTTCAAACGTATTTTATCCTGTAGTTTGCATTTTTATTTTTAGATATTTATTTTAACATTTGTTAAATTATTTTAATTATGCTTCTTTGTTTTGAAAAATGGGGACCAAAATAGCCATTTTATCATTTAATCATAAAAAGAAATGACTATCACCACCTGATCATTACCATTATTAATATCAAGAAACAGAAATGTAAAAAACCATGCAGCATCTATTTTCAATAATGAAACTGGAAGTCAAATAGAAAAATGTAGTTCTGGAAATGTAATCTGTAATGCTGCCAAATCATATTGTAGTTGTGAAATCCAAAATGCTAAAACATTTATTAGAGTAAATTATCATTTAAAAAATAAGAAAAAAAAATTTTTTTTCTTATCAAAAACCTGTCTTCAGCTAAGACTTGGTATCATTAGTGTACTTGATCATGTCTGCTGGTTTTGAAGGAGAAACTGAGTAAAAAAGATGTCATAGATTCAGATGGCCTTTCTTTTGTTTTTCATTCTTGAGTTCAACAATGATTTAAATACTGAAACTTTACATTTTATTTTGATGACTGTATATTCAACAACCTTCTTTTGTGCCAAATTGCCATACCCTTATTTTTCCATCTGGTTTTCTTTGCAATGTTTTACCCTGTCACCCAATTAACTCATTTTTTTAAAATTTTTGTTGAGGCAAAGGTGAGAAGAGATTAAAACATTGTTAGTAACAGGCTATAGTGTTTGCTGAAACTTTTAAAAGTCCGTGTTTCATTCACCAACGTGATTGTATCATGTTAAAATTTTTGAATGGCTAAGCAAAATGTGCCACTCACTGGAAGTACATTTAAAATGTGTATAATTTGCTTTGTAAAATTGGCATATGGCTTAGACAGCTTGTGTAATACAACACTAAGTGAAACCACATTAACTAAGGGGGTCAGTGGGAACCTTAATTTTTTGCATTTGTTAGCACTCTACCATTTATATAAACTCTGTATTCTAAAAAGTTATAAAGTAGCACAATGCATAATCTCTATTTGTGATTCAGAGAATAAATCTCTGCGCTTTCACTGTAAGCATGTGGAAAGAAAAGAGAAGTGAAGAAGACCAAAATGGTGTCATTTTAATTCTGCAGCTTTTACTAAGATTCTGTCTAACACTTAGGCACATGACCATATCTATTGATGAAGACTGCTGGAAAATGTAATGTTTTATTTCTTGGCAGTAACCAACTCAGCTAAATATTAAGTTTCTGTTACTGAGAAGAAAGAATAAAATTGAGGTAGAGGTGGAAAACTTCAGTCTCTGTCACAGATTCTTTGCTGGTGTTTAAGTGGGGAAATTTTTAACTTCTTATTACAGTAATTGCACACTTAATTTTTAAAATTATTATAAAAATTTAAAATGCCAGGTGCCACATTGGATAAATCTTTATTCTAACACTTTCCACATTTTAAATGTTCAAAGTTTACATCTCAAATTAGCAAACTTTTCAACTATGAAGTAAATAAGATTTTTAAATAGAATACAGATAATGACTTCCAGAATTTTTATAAAATTTGGTTTTGTTTGAGGATTGAATCAATGATTTATTTTTATAAATATTAATTTACTTTTCTGGTTGTTTTATGAACTAAGTGGGGAAGTCTATTGTATTTAGTCTTTGTTTCTTTTATTCACAGAATGCAACAGTCGTGGATATTTCTCAACTATTTGTATTTTAAACTAACTTTTCTGATGGTAAATTGCGCATGAGAAGTATATTATTAAATTGACTGCCTTGCAAAGTATATTTAACATTTTCTATTTATAAACATGGTGCCTTTTACCTAATATCCAAGAAATGTTTTTAACAAAAGTGAATTTCTATTAACTTATGTGCTAAATGCCAAAGCCTATTATTTTTGTCTGAGATGTACTAAACTAAGGCAATTTAATCTTGACCAAGATCAAATGAATTTAAGAGAATGTGTCTTATAAATAAACATTATTAAAAATAATCAGCCATTACATAGCAATTTTTCATAGTTAAAAAAATTGCAAGTTGACTAAGCATAATCATTATTGACTGAACTTTAAAGAATTGCATATTGAATTAATAATTCCACTTCTTCTAAATATACATTTTTTATTTGCTACACAGAGATTGCAATTCATAGATATTTGTGGAATCCAATGTGGGTTATGTATGAGTGAATATTTGTGTGTACGTGTGTGTGTGTGTGTGTGTGTGTGTGTGTGTGTGTGTAAATACTATGAAATACTGTGATTTGGGAAAGTAAAAGTTGGGAATGGATTTCATATCTGTTTTATCAATCAACCATGGTATCAATAGTTCATCCACTTACTGCTTATCCCATCCTCAATAATATGTTCACTTTGTTAACTGTAATTTCAAGGGAGGAGGGAAGCTATTGGAAATTGCCGTTGCCCAAATTCCTCATCATGACCAGCAGACATCTATTGCTGCTGACTGCTTTTAACTCCTCAACTAGTTTTCACAATCTGTTGTCCTGTAAAGTAATAAATGGCTCAAATTTTCTACATGCTGATTAAAATTCCATTTCTCATGAATTCTTTAATCGAGTGCAAGTCATTATGTGCTTTGTTGATTCTTAAGTACAAAGATAATTGCAATGGGCAGCATGAAAAGGGTTTGATTATTGCCTGTCGACTCTTGTGAATTCTAATAGTTCTAATTGCATAGATCGATTCATCATCTCAGCATCACTTCTTATTATTAGTTCTCTGAATTGTAATGTGCTCATAAAAAAGTTTTGTAATTTATCAGAGCTGACATGGTATCTGGCCTATTGTAATGTTTAGCCCTTACCTCGTGCAAATCTTGAAATTAAAAGTTTATTATGATGTGTTCTTTTTTCTGAAACTAATTTAAAAATACTCCTGTATGATGAAATGAATACTGTCCAATAACCTGCATATGAATTTGCCTTTGTAATAATTCCATTAAATGACTGCCAAGACCATTTTTGCTCAGATTGTTCATATAAATTTAAAACATAATGTGTTAATTGGAAAACAGACTTTTTAATGGGAATTCCTGGTGGCATTTCTCAGGGAGTTTCTATACTATAGTGGCTGTTTTATATGCTTGGGAAAGAAAGAGCTTCCATTAAATGACGTGGAATCTTCCAGGAGCTCCAGTTATGAGTAAAGGACGACCAGAAATTGAGATGCTGAAAACCCTCTCATTTGTACTAGGGGACAGAAAGCCCTAGTGTACAGAGGAAACATAAATCTTTAATCAATCTACAGATCAATTAATGTTCCATGTGAGTCTAATAATGATTATAAATTTGGGGACTTAGACCCTGTGTCATGCACTGTACTTTAATCATCATTTTTAATAATCTCAAGGGTCCTCACGAATAAACTATTAATATGACAGTTTTAAAGATCAGGCTCAAAATCTCATCCATTATTATCAGATGGTATATGATGGAATTTGAACATTGAGACAAAGTGACTCATAGAATGATTCAGGTGGGTGAATGTCATCAGAATCAGTGACAGTAAATATTGAAAAAAAGACTACGATACCATTAAAGCATGATTCAAGTCAATCCAAAAGTTAAATCAAAAGTTGAGCCTCAGGTGCTTAGGGTAATGTAGTCAAAAGTGATCACAATCCACATTAGAGAATGACTCAAAATCATGTTATCGCTTTCTGAGAATTAAGCAAATTGAAGGAAAATATCTCAGTTCTATACTGCTGTGATAAATCATCCCAAAAACTACGTGGAGTGAATCAACAACTATTTTATTAGGTTGCAGATTTTGTGTAATAGGAATTCTAATGGCTTGTCTCTGCTCCATAATGTTTGGGTCCTTACTGGGAATGACTTGAATGATTCGGAACTAGAATCATCTGCGGACTTCTTCACCTGCATATCAGATACCTGGAATGGGATAACTCACAGGATGAGCTCAAATGGAATGCTTTTGGCTTCTCGCGGCGTTGCACTGAATATTTTCTCTAGGAATTGGAGGAGCATACAGGAAGCAAATATTTTGAGACTAAAGCAGAACCTGTAAGGCTTCATCACACTTTTCATTCGAAATCTCATTGTATCACTTCAGCACATTTTATTGGTCATAAACCAGTCACAACAGCCATCTGAGGTTCTGGGAGGAGATTTATACTCAAGCTTTTGATGAAGGAGGGCAAGGTCACAATTGTAGAAGAGCATGTGGATGGAAGATATTGTTGTAGCTATAATAGGATAATACAGCCTGCCACAGAGAATGAGTCAACTTTGTGTTATTTCTTGCTGGACAGTAAAGCAATTTGGAGGGAAATAGTCCCCTTATAGATATAAATTATTGTCTTAAACATCCCTCTGAAAACTACTTTGATAAGAAGATACTTTTTTGCTTTATATGTGTATGTGTGTAATGAAAGCATGAAGAAATCAATTTATTTTGCTACAGAGAAAATTTTTGACTTTAAAAAAGGCTCTTCAAATGATATGGTTTATGTATAAGTATTCTTAATTACATAGGTTCATCTTCAAATATAAAGAATTAGAAAAGCAAATATTGATCCTAAATGTGCTGTACCCTGTGAAATGTTTAATATCTCCTATATATGAATAGATACATTACCAATTACAGATATTCATTCATTACTTATGTTCTTTGAAAATTGTAGAGTTGAACAGTGGCAAACATGGAACTATTGCTTATATATTATGAAACTTTTTTTTACTGAGATAAAATTTACATAGAGTGAAATGCAAAAATCTTAAGTACATAATTTGGTGAGTTTTGGCAATGTATCTACACCAATCAATATGGAGAGTATTTTCATCATACCAGAAATTTCCCTCACACCCAATCCAATGAATCCCCATCTCTCAAAGGCAGATACTTTTCTAACTTCCTTTACTATGTATTAATTTTATCTGTCCTTTAAGTAAGTGGAAACACACACTGTGTATATGTACTCTGTGTATGATCTTTCTTTTGTTCAGAATAAGGTCTGTGACATTCACCCACTTTGCCACACATATCAATAGTTTTTTTTTTAATTTTCACTGGTCGATAATATTTTATTATTTGAAACACAATTTGTTTATTCATTCTCCTGTATTTGTGCTTTCTGTTATTCTTTTTTTCTGATTTCTCTAAAATGTCTTTTACTATTTTTCTGTTTCAAATTGTCTTTTAGCTATTCTTTTAGGGTAGGTCTGGTCTTCTGATAACAAATTTTCTTAGTTTTTGTCTGAGAAAGCCTTATTCTTGAAGGATAATTTTATTGAATATAAGATTCTGGGTTTGATAGTTCTTTTCTGTCATCACTTGAAAATGTGTCATTTCCTCTGGCCTCTATGATTTCTGATGAGAAACCCACTGTCATTTGAATTGTTCTTCTCCTATACAGATAAGGTTTCATTTCTGTCTAGCTGCTTTCAAGATGTTTTTCTTTGTTTTTAGTTGTTAGAATTTTGGTTATGCTGTATCTTAGTATAAATGTCTTTAAATTTATCTGGTTTGGAATTCACTAAGCTTTCTGAATCTATAGATTATATCTTTTGTCAGATTTTATTAAATTTCAGCCATTATGTCTCTGAATACTTTTTTCAGCTTCATCTTTTTTCTGCTCTCTATCTGAGACTCCAGTGATATAAATATTATATCTGTTGTAATAGTCTCGTGAGTCCTTGAGGCTCTGATCATCTTTTGAAGTCTATATTTTCACTGTTGTTCAAATTCAGTAATTTCTGTAGTTCTCTATTCAAGCTCACTGACTCTTTCTTCTGTCCTCTCCATTACACTATCAAGCCCAGCCACTGAAGTCTTTATTTTAGCCATTGTATTTTTAGTTCTAAATTTCTATTTGGTTTTCTATATCTTCTAGTCTTTGCTGAGACTTTCTATTTATTCATTTGTTTCAAACATGTTCATAATTGTTCATCAAGGTATCTTTATGATGATTGCCTTAAAATCTTAGTCACATAGTTCTAACATCTGTATTATCTGTGTGAAGTCTGCTGTCCCCTCTAATTCAAATGGATATTTTCCTGGTTCTTGGTATAATGGGTGATTTTCTACAACATTATTTATGTTATGAGACTTTATACTTAAACCCACTATCTTAGGAGGCCTGCTCTGACACTTCACCACCCCAACAATGGAATAGGGGGTGCTGCCTCATTACTGCCAGTTGGAAGTGAAAGTCCAGACTCACTCAGCCTCCTTTGACACTCCAGAGAAAAAGAAGTACCACGTTTCTGATGGTTTCAGCTTCCTGATAGGCCTCAGCTAATACCATCCAGCAGCGAAGAGGAGGATTGCCTTGTTGCTGCTCCCCAGTTAGCCTTCACGAACACAGCAGTGGGAGGGCTGCTGAATGGTAAAGAAAATTCTAGCTTTCTACCTGGTCTTCTATGACATCATCCAGGAGTAGGTGGGGATTAAAGTCCAGGGTCTCCACATAAGGGAGGGGAGCTTGTTACCACCAATGAGGGATGGAATCTCTGACTTCCCACTAACTATCTTCTGATGCCACCTGGGGCAAAGGACACCTATTTGCTGCTGGGCAAGGTTAGAAATCAAGGCTCCCCATATGGCCTTTGCTGACAGGAGAAGAGATGGAGCCATGTTTTTGTCTGTGGTATTTTGTTGGAGTAGGACAGTTATTGTCTTTCTTTTTTGTGAGGTTATCCTTTCTTGTTTGTTTGTTTGTTTGGGCTAGAAAGAGTATGTTATTTGGGGGGGATTTTGTTTTTATCTCCTCTTGTTGGCTATTTTGGGTGGCTGGCTCCTCCAAATAACTAGTCCAGGATACATGAAGCAAAAAAAAAAAAAAAAAAAGAAAGCCAGGAACTCACCACTGTGTCATTCTTTGGATCACAAGGCCTGCCTTTTTATTTTCACTTTTTAGAGTCTTCTTATATTTTCTGTACATTGTCTAGGGTTTTTAGCTGCATGTAGCAAGAGGAATAAGTAGAAGTCTATTTGCTCAGTCTTGATTCAAAACTAGATCATTTTTGCTTTGTTTTTCATGTTTTTTAATACTAGATCTCAGTCAGTGCTAAAGTTAGGAAAAGATTAAAATAATCTTAGAACAGTGGTTGCCACATGGTAAGCATTTATTGACGAATAACTATAATTTTCTGTGTACAGTCTCAGTGTCTCTGAAAGTCCAGTCATCTGATTTGATAAGACAGGCAATGTCCAGTTTTGGTGGAGAGACAGGGAAAAAGATGTGTTCAGATACTTAACTTCAGCAACCTTATCAATGTGTCTTTTTAAAGACGCATCACGGAGATATCTGTGCATGAGGCTGACTAGACATGCATAAGCATAAACACACATACAAAGCTCTGAGTTTTACATAATGATGAAGGCAAACAAGCAAGGGTCAGAACATACAGACTCTGAAAACCTTTCTGAAAGAATGTGGGATGGATCTTCTTAATTTCCTAAGATGATAACTTAGGAAACTACATGTGTTTGACCTACATTTTTTTTTTTTCATGCAAAAGTGGTTCTTAACTTGTAAAACCAAACATTACACTTCATATGATGAGTCTTTGTAATTCTATTTCTGGTGAAAGCCCTGTGGTTAGCTAGCCTAAGTGCATTTAAAGACTCCAGATCTCCTAATGGAGAACTGAACACTTGTGACTTCAAGCGTCACTGTAGGCTGCCTCCTTCTGCTAACTATGACCTTCAGATGTGTTTTGAGTGCTTGGACAATTGACTAGCTTGCAATGAAATATCTAGACAAACTGTGAAAAATGGAAGTGGCTCTCAGACCTACATTCATAAGCAGTTCTGCATAGCAAGTAGTTCTCTTTGCTGTGTGCTTTGTCCAGTAATTGGTAGAAAATATAGTCACAGAGGCTCTGTCCAATGGTTCCCTAGTGGAAATACTATGAGACTTACAGTTGCACACTAAGTATCCCCTAGACAGATTTCATAGTGTGACAAATTCCATTTTCCCATTTTTATTGTAGAATGTTGCCTTTTATATTTTTCATATTTTGGATATAGTCAATATTAATGAACCATTTCAGCTATTCAGGGATCCATTTACCAAATATGTTTTAACTACCATGTACCTGAATTACCTGGAATGTCCCAACACTATTGTGTGTGTGTGTGTGTGTGTGTGTGTGTGTGTGTGTGTTCATGTGTTTAAAGTGAATAATGCAGTGATTTGGGTATGTTCACAGAATTATACAATTATCATTACTATTATTTAATTCCAGAATATTTTCATCACCTTAAAATGAAGCTTGATAATTATTTATTGTCATTCTTCATTTCTCAACATACTCTCACTCTTGGCAACCACTAATCTACCTTCTATCTGTACAGGTTTCCATATTCTGGACATTTCATGTAAATGGAATCATATGTGGGGCTTTCTGTGCCTGGCTTCTTTCATTTAGCATAGTGTTTTTGAGGTTTATCTATGATGTAGCATGAATCCGTATTTCATTCCTTTTCATGGTTATATATTATTCTATTGAATGGATATGCATTTGGTTTATGAGTTGTTAAACATTTTGGCTGTTTTCACTTTGAGGCTATTATAATAATACTGCTATGAACATTTGTGTACAAGCATTTGTGTGGACGTATGTTTTCAGTTCTTTTGGGTAGATAACCTGGCAGTGGAATTGCAGGGTCATGTGGTAACTCTATATTTAACATTTTGAGGAACTGTCTGTTTTCCCAAATGGCATTTACATTCCTACCACCAAAGTGTAATGATTCTAATTTTTTCACATATTCACTAACAATTATTATTGTCTATCTTAATTATAGTTGTCCCAGTGGGTGTGAAGTGGTAGCTCATTGTTTTGATTTGCATTTCCTTGGTAACTAAAGATGTTGAACATCTCTTCATGTACTTATTGGTCATTTGTAAATCTTCTTTACAGCCATTTAAAAATTTTTTCTCTGACCTTTCCTTGAATCAAAGTCCAAATTACCTGCTTAGCTTTTCTTCATTTTGGCCTGTTTGTTCTTTGGCTTAACTCTGAAGCATGTGTTCTTTAAACTCTTCTTCTCACTATTAGTGTACGCACACCCTAATATTCTTATAATTTAAATAATTTTCAATTATTGCTTCAGTTAATGGAATTAAAGTTCTGTTGACATATAATCCAGACTGATCTTTCTTACTACACTATTTACCCAAAATGTATTTATCTTTGTGGCTATTTGCTGTAATTTATATGAACTAGAGATTGGACAAGACAAAGTCTTGCTTTGGATATCTACACAGAAACTTTTAAAACTATAGATTGTCCGTGTGTGTGATAACCAGGCATGGCAGAATAGGAGAGGCCACACAAGTCAACAGAACAAGGGCATTAACGTAATATATAATATATAAGTCAAAATTCATAACTGGGGTACAGTTGGTATGCAAATCCACTTGGCAAGTTCAAGGTCAGAATATTGGATACCAAGTCAAAAATGAAGTATTAGTTCATGGGTATAACATTGGTAAGAGAGAAGTAGGCTGCCACTATTGTTTTAGACTAGTAGTTTTCAGCATGCGGTATGTCAATAATCATTATTAGGATCACCTGGAAACTTGTTAGAAACACAAATTTTCGGTCCCCACTCACATTCACCCCAGACTCACTGAATTGGAAACTTTGGAAATGTGACCCAGCAACCTCTGTTTTACAAGCTCTGCAGATTATTTTGATGTACTCTTTAGTGTGAGAACCACTGATTCAGACTTCTAAGAGGAGAAGGTGGTTTACTGACATAGTGAAAGTTTAGGGGTAAGTAAAGACACGCAACAAGACCATGGCTATAGTCCAAAGCCATACCTATAGGGTCATCTTCTTGCCAAATCCTTCAGAGTCTTCTTCTTCTCTTCTAGTCAAAATCTCTGGCACAGAGTTCACTCTGGGTAGAAAATTTCAGATAAGCCAAGTCCATAAAAGTGAAAGAGTGCCAATACGTTGGCATGAGAGGAACTGGGATATGTTTTTAAGTAGGGTGTTTATTCCTCTGGTTCTAAACCTTATTTCTTAAGTGAAAGCATTCATGCAAGTTGGTAGAAGCACATCATAAAGGACAATGAGGAAGGTATCAGTAAAGTAAATGGTTTGTAAGAGGGCCAGTATCTCTGATGGGCTCTTGGAGCTTTTACTGGAATAATGTGATAAAGCCAGATTTATCAGAAGCTAGAAATACAGCCAACCATAGCCCAAGAAGGACAATGCTCTATCACAAGAAAATTCTAAAAGGACTTTTATTCTCCAACAACAGGAAAATCCTTAATTTTTCTTCTGGCCTTTTGTGCTTTCTCCATTTCCCAGGCCAGGAGAAACTATGGCTTCATTCTTCTCTGATTGTGTGTAGGACACTGGTAAGTAACTTGAGACATTCAGAGAAATGCCACTGTATTCTTCTAGAGTAGGATAGATTCTGAGTCCCAGAGTAAACACTTAAAAAAGGGGCCAAACTGTCTTCATGAAATTGTATAAATTGTTTGTATGTGTTTTTTTCTTTATGACCTTTTCCCCATTTAGTAAGAATATTAAAAGATAAGAAATAGCATATTCGCTTTATTTTTTATTTTTTGACCACCTTTACCCTTATCTACCTCCCCCCACCCCACAAAGATATTTGGTTTAATTATATGGAAATTTTTATGTTCTTCTATCAATAAAATTGTCTATAATAATTCCATTGGAAAGGTTAATTCTGTCGTTCTTTAGGGTCTTTATTGTATAACAGTGTCGAATACACTCTTACAGTTTACTTATTGTATTAAAGAAAATTAAGACATTAGTCTTTTAGAATTAATTGAGCATTGAAACTATTAAAACACTATCAGAACATGTTATTGATATTGTCCTCTGTGTATTTGAAATGCTGCACAGCAAGGATACTTTGGAAAATTACTCGGCTGCTCGATGTATTCCTGCTTAAAATATCTCTGGAAAACTAAGATTGTAACACAGCATGTAAATTTAATGTTTAGGGAAAAATTAATATCCCTGTTAGTTTAAACAGTTTAAATAGGATTTATATTAATACATAATAATTAGGTATCTAAAAACAACTCTTCAAATTTAAACTATTCTCTTCTGATAAACATATAATCAATTTTTATTTAATGTGTATAATATTTTTAAAAGTGAGGTCTAAAATAGGTCTTGCTTGGAACAATGTTATCATCAGTTCTAAAAGAAGCACTATGAAATAACTAGTATGTTGTGAATGGATATATTTTGAGTTATAAAAATACTAAATATATTTCTTTTTATTCTACATGTTGTGTGTGTTTGTGTGTTTTCAACTTGGTTACATATGCTGTTTTATCACAGTGAACAATAAAATCATATATTTTAATATAATAGAAACTGACAGGATTAGCAATTTTTATATTCCATAGTTAACTACATGAGGGATACATTTCTTTTAAAAATGTTTGTATAATTTAGTCAGCAATTACATTACTTATTTTTTTTTAGTAGTACCCTGCCAAGGGATTATTTAAATTAGAACTAAAAATGTGATAAAATTTCAAATAGTCGTTCTATGTTTATAATTCTAACACCACTCTTTAGAATGTCAGTTTTTATAACCTTATTTTATCTCAAATAACCTAAAGTATTCTCAAAAGTTTTTTTCACTTTTTAAAATAATCCTCCTCATGATGACTTTTATAAATGCAATCCAATATTAAGCTTCCATTTTGAAAGTGATGATTAAAAATTGTATCCTGTTCATATAAATTTTATAGGGCTATAGAAGTATGAAAAAGTATGAAGACGCACATTAAGATAATTCAAATCCACTAAGAGATAGCTATTACTGTGTTTTAGCCTAGACAATAAAAAGATTTCTATACAATAAAAAAGTTTAATAGAGAAAAAGAATGAAATATGATACATGTAGAAGTTAGAAAAAAATGTTCTGGCGGGGGAATAAAAATTCTTGGAAGCACAACATGAACAAAAGTTTCAAATGAGGGGATGCATATGGAAAGGAAACAGCTGAAAACGTACCAATCCAGAAACTGAGTCAAGGAAATACTTTAGAATGTACAGCTGAGAAAATATTGGAATGAAAATAAAGACAATTGAGATTTATCTCCAGACATATAAAAGCCCACCCATTAGGAATTCTAATGAAATGAAGGAGTAGTAAAAACTTTATAACTAAAAGGAAAAAAGAATTTTTTTTTTTGTCCTGAAAGAACTTACACAGAATTCAGAATTCCAAGAAAAAAGAAGTCTCTAAAGCTTCTGGAGAGGAAAAGAAATCCAGCTTATTTGTGGAAGTTTAAAAATCAACTGGCTTTTTCTCATGAAATGAATAAAGCAAAATCTTCAAAATTCTGAGAGAAAAATTAATATGAACTTAGATCTATATTTGCTGGAAAACTAACATTCAGAAATGAGAAAAAGGCATTTGAAAATCTAGTGACTCAGAAAATTCCAAGCTAGAGACCATCTCTGAAAGACTTACTCAAAGATATACTAGGAATAAATAAAGAAAAAAATAATTGACTTTAAGGAAGAGAAGACCAGGGATCCAAGAAGTGGAAGCAAAGATGACAGTAAAATATGAATTCTGACATAATTGGTTAATATACATTTTTATGAATTTTGAAAGTATAATGATAAAATACAATTACATTTGAAAGAGCTACTGTTATCCCATTTATGAACATTGTGAATGTAATTATGTATAAGTATTAATGATAATCAAGTCAGAATCTATCACCTACTACATGCCATTTACTGTGCTTGATGTTTTCACATATAATACAAATTTCATTACCCATAACAAACTTGAGAAGCAATTTCTTCTTCTTTTTCTAGCAGAAAAGGAAAAGTAATTCACCTAAGTTCACCACTTGGTGAGTGTAATTTTCCATATGACAGCTATGACGGCTTGTTTTCTTGTTCTTTTCTTGATATTATGCTATCTAATTATAACTATACAATCTAGTGACCATGTCTTTCTGATACCACTAGACATTGTTCTTTAATATTATTATTTTCCTACTCACACCAAATCTGCCCATGTTTTTACTCTTCGTATTTCTCTCATCATAGTGCCTCTGCAGCCATATTATCAAATCATCAAATCATTTCTGAATAAAAATAGGAATTTTTATACATTGGCCTATGTAACAGTATATTACTAGAGAATCAGTCAACAGATGTTATTTATTTATATGTCTTTCTTTTAAAATCTGATATTTATTATTTAATTATCAAAGTTTCCATGAAACATTTAATTTTTGGCATTTGAGTTATTATGAAAATGTCTCTTGGTTTTTTTTGAATGGTTTTATGAATTGTTGCCACTAAACAATCTTGTAAAGGCACATGTAGACTTCTTTGAATCTGAGTCTCACAATAAATTATGTTTGAAAGGTTCAGTAATGTATTCTCTTCCCATCAGTGATTCTGTATCAGACCCAAAATAGGCAAGGAAGGAGAAAAAATATTTTTAAATGGCTGCCTTGGTATAGGAAAATTAATTACCTTCAACTGTACAATGTATAAACAACATTTTTATGTTTTTCTTCTTAATCCTTTTCTTATTTTTGGCTCTCTTCTGAATTTTATTTTTTATGTTAAGGATAGATTTTCAGGAGACTTGGTAAGCAATAAAATAATTCAGACCTCAATACTTATTCTAATTTCTCTATTTTGGTTATCCCTACTGTCACCCTGAGTGAAGTTACTTTGAATCAATTTTGAATCTTCCCTTTCTCTTCTCTCACCCACCTTGAAACCATCATCAAAATCTTTCAGTTTATCTCTAAGTTTCTTGAATTATTTACCTCCCTTTTCATTCCTGCCAACCTGGTTTAATATTAGCTGGTCTTCTTTCCTTTAGTACTTCCCAACTCATTCTGTAAAGGAAGAAGCATGAAGAAGTAAAACCATTGTCATGGAAGCTCCTCCCTTCATTCTCAAGAGGCTGATAAGTAGAAATGACTTAATCACCATCTCGCAGAAGAGGAAAGAGAAATAAGTCTAAATTCTAAAGACTTAAAAATAGACAAAGATTGCATTTAGTTAAGATTACCCTTTTAAAGATTCCTTATGTCACATAAACGTTGAAGCAGAGAAATACTGTTTTCTAAGTCCAGTACATCTGGTTTTCTCTATTATATAGTTGAAAGAGATCACTGTTTGTTTCTTCAACCTTAAGGACAGATAAAGTAGTTAATGATATCCATTTGCATTACGCTAGGAAATATTAATATTTAATTACTAGATCTGCACAACAAAAAGCTCTACTATAACAGTTCTCAAACTGTGGTCAGGAGACTCTTCTTTCAGGAGGTTGATGAGGTTAGTGCCATGTTCATAATAATACTTTGAGGTATTTGAATTTTTTATTTTCTCTCTCTCTCTCTCTCTCTCTCTCTCTCTCTCTCTCTTGAATATACAGTGAAGTTTTCCAGAGGCTATGTAACATGTGATAAAATCATATTCCTCATAGTTAATTGTATGTATGTGCTCTCATTTTCTTGTATGATACATATGACCCACCAAAACAAAAGCTATTTGGGGTCCTTAATGATTTTTAAGTGTGTAAAGAAGTCCTGAAATAAAAAAAAAGTTTCAAAACAGCTATTGTGCATAGGGAGCTAAACATGTCTGTGAAGCAGGTGGGAATGTAGACCAATATCCTGGGGTCCTGCAACATAAGTCAACGTATTCATCTTATGCTAGAGCAAATACCCATTATGGAAAGGTTTAGTGACATTGTTTTTATTATTTAAATATCTTGTCATTCTCACATTTCCTTATCCTTTTTTTGTAACCTGTTTTCATTTCTTTTTTTTTTGCTGTTAAAATTTGTAAGTTAATTCATGAACATATAACTTCACAGTATTGAAATATTCCATTTATTCTTTCTTTTAGAATCTATGTTAATCTAATTTAAAAAAATATTCTGTCCTTATCATTTACATTTCCTAAATATGGGTATTCCTTTAGAAAATTAGGCATAGAGCCTACTGTGTATGTATGTGTATATCATGAGAGTAGAACTTAAATGAGAGTACAGGTGTAGCTAGCTGTAGTCCAGAACTGTCCTATAAATGCACCAGTCTCAGAGAAAAATTAAACCTGGTTTATTTTGATGGAGAAGTAAGTTCATTATACCCAAATATCGCTTTTTAAAGAAATGTGAACAGTGATCCCATTAATCTTTTGAGAAGATATGAAGAGAATGTGTCATTTTTCATTTCGTGATTTGAGAGCCAAAACCAGTCTCTAGAACAAAGCAAATTTATTCTAAACTGAGCTATATGCAGATGAGGGAAATGACACATTTAGAAAATGCATTTATTATCTCTTGTAAAAAAGGGCAAAGGAATCACAACACATTTTTTTTCTGTCATAAGTCTTTGGAAAGACTCTCTTACCTTTTGTAAAACAGTGTGATCTTGTTAGAGTGTTTTTTTAAAAAAATTATCTATAGTTAGTTATTAAGAAATCTTTGGTAAGGCTTTGCTAAATATTTCTGTGAAGAAACAAATTCTCAGTTCTATAAAAATTTGTGTTGAATGATCTGAACCAGTTTAACTACATTCTATTGCTTGCCCAGTCTAGATTATCCTTTCTATCTCATTTTTTTCTCTAATACAGTATATCATTTCCAATTAGATTGGTTATATTGAGCCAACTTTTATTTAATCACCCACAAATTTACTAATTATCCTTTAAGCAACTGTTACCATAGAGTTATTGGTTTTATGGTCAACTCAGACATAGAATTGTCATGTTTCCCACAGCAGAAACATAGAGTCTCCACATGAAGACAGGAAACACAGAATCATAATATCACAGAACTAGAAGGAATCTCACAGCATATGTATAGTCTTATTTGATTGCCTCCAATGACAGGAAATGCTCTGCCTCCTCGGGCAGAAGGCTGTATTATTGGAGAGCTTGGACAGATGGAATTTCTTGGTTGTGAGTATAGAAATGTTGATGTTAACAATCATATAAATGATCAAATATAAGTGATATTGGAGACCAAAACAGAAGAAATTAGTTCAAAATTAATTTATGTACTGGAGTTTAGGAGCAGTACCTTCAAGGAAGGCAAATTCTCCTTGGGTTTTTAGGAATGGGAAGGAATTTGAGAAGCAGAGATGGAGAGGCTATCTTGACACCAGGAAATGCCTGGAGTCAAAAAAGCATACGACCTTTTTGGTGCATATTAATGGAGCAATTGCTCTGTGTATATGACATATAGTGGATTCTCAATAAATATTCATTGAATAAAGGACAGAATTAATGACTGAGTGAATGATTGCAGTAGAGTCTTTCTTATCCATAATTGTGGTGAGCTATAAAGGAAGACTGATGACAAACAAGCACAGGCAACTTTAGCATCTGCTTGCATGTCCTGACATTGATCCCTCTGCACACTTTTGTCTTAGCCTAGCTTCTGCATTTGTAAAGTTACCATTGAGTGGGAAGTAGCATTCATTTATTTTTACCCACTACATAGGATTTTGAAGCCAGCTTTTCCTTTGTATCTTAATAAAGTATTGGTTTTGCATCTCTCTGAAAAGGCTGCAAATTGCTGCCATCCCTTGAACCAGAACAAAGATCTTATTATTATCTTCTTTGAAAAAGTCATATTGTCTATCTGGACCTCCACCTCCTCTCACCCCTGCTATTGGAGCATGAGAAATACCATGTATTTGACTCACTTCCTTCTAGGACATGTTCTCTTTGGGTTCATTCTAAAATGATGTGAATGTTGGAATTTTTGCAGATAATTCAACTTCCCACAGTCTCTCTCAGACCCCTCTCTGTTGGAAATAATACTATAGTGATGTAGATACCCTCCAGCACCCTGTGGAATCTCAAATGTTCTATAAATGACTGACCATGGATACCCCCTTTACATAAATTTCCATCTGTGTTGTTGAAAATGGACGGTTAACTGTAAGGCTCCAGCTGAAATAGGACCACAGTCCCATCAACAGGATTGACCTTGTATAGATCTTTGGCAGGAGAGAGAGAGCTAATAAACAACCAAAGATGAGCTTTGCCCCTTCCTTTTTTCTTTTTTAACATAGAAGACAAAATTTTGGTAGAAATTGCTCAGATAATATTTCATAATTTAAACCTCACAACTTAAGCTTAAAACCTCACAACTCTGGAGCCAATACAGCATGAAACATATTATCAGCACATGATGTCCAAAAATATGGCTATATTATCACAGTCTCGTCAAAATGGCACCAAACCTCAAACTGAGCTTGGCGTATTCATTTAAGCTTTAACAGTGTATTCTGTATGCCTTTATCAGCTGCAAAATGCAAATGTTGTTTAGCAACTTCATATTTAATTTTAAGACATAGATATCTTGTTCAGGAAACCATAGCACGAAGGAGGCTAAGAGAGGTAAACCAAAAGCTCTTTGTAACTAAAAACAGTGGGGGAAAAATAAAAGGTCAACTCACAGATTAACAGGAAAATGGACTAGAAAATAACATGGTAAGTGTTAGTTTATTCCACATTCATACAAAGAGTTGGATGACTGTAGTCTTTCTGGACATGGAAAGAAATCCATCATGCAGCTGAAGAAACGTGTGAGAGAATAATCCAAACTTAGAAGCATGCTGCAGGGCAATAGTTGAAATACATTCTAACTGATGTCTGCTGCAGATTAAAAAGGAACATCTTATGGACAATTGATTGTTTCTTGAAATATAATAAAAAACAAGCTTTGAAAATGTGTATATGAAAACACTGGCCTATATGGAGAGAAAAAGCAGCATTTACTTTGTAATGCGATCAGGTGGTAATTCAATTTCCTGTTAACTGAGCTTCAAGTATTCTGTTTCAGGTCATAGATTGGTGGTGCTTATCATATAAATTGGCCAATAAGATTTACAAATAATACCTTTAGTGCTTGGATTTGTGGTTGTATCTTTAGAAAAGAAAATCAATTTAATTCCATGCATTAGTTTTCTTCTTAAAATTCATGCAATTTGAATATGATTGACAGGGCATGGCATCATTATGCAGTCTGTTAGATGGACCGATTATGCTTATGAATACAAGAGTGCAGTGAATGAAAGCAACATGTAATTGATTCTACACTTGGTCTGACTGTTCATTAACAGTTTGAATGTAGCACAGTTGCTTCTCAAATGGAAAACGATGAGAGCAACCTATATATGTGCTCTCTCATTTGTTTTAAAATTCATTATGCTAATATTTTTTGCAGAGTGTTTTTGCTGCATTTGTTTTGCCAAGGATAAGTCTGATTGAATCTCTGTAAATAATGCTAGTACTTTCAATATTTTTGGGGATTCCAATCACACATTTTTCAATTTACACTTTTGGAAATGAAAGTGGGCTCTTGCCCTCAACCTCTTTCAAGAAAATCTTCTATCCTACTCTTCTTTTCTATATAGTTCAGACTAATTTTCTAGGATTAAATGAGGTGGGGGGAATACATTGAGGTAGTTATAGCTTCAAAACAGAAGAGCTGATTTATAGACTGATTTCAGAAATAGATGAGCAAAAACAGGTTTTATTTGTCTTGCCACACTTTAATCTGATAAGCACAAGGGGCCCGCTGTCTCATTTTCCATACCTCTTCAAGGGGCTGTATTTGAAATATTGATTAAAGGTATAAATATCATTACTGTTTTCTTGTTTTTCCTCACTTGTGTGGGAAAGGACTTCAAACACATGAAAGCTGTTTTTCCTTTCTTAATGTGGAGCTGGATTATTTCACAGAAAAAACAATACTTTTGTTACTCACATGGAGATACGATGTTGATTTTCTAATAGCCATTCCTGCCCTTTCCTTTGTCCGTGAGTTCCTGCCAGATTTTAAGACAGAAGAAGCAACAATACTGGTGCTGGAACCAGCAGTTCTAGATAGGAGCTATAATTACACTGTGATCTCTAAATTAGATTATATTTACAATTAATAAATATTAATCTCATATTCTAATCTTAACTGATTTTTTTTTATTAAATCAGCATTTCACTTATCAAGATAATGGTTTTAAGAACTCAATACTGGTATCAGATTTTTTCTGTTTGATAAGAACTTTCAAATTTTACTTTTTTAGCAACTTTTAAATATACAATACTGTATTATTAAATATAGTTACCATTCTATCTATACATACACCCCCAGGACTTTCTTACTTTACAACTGGAAGTCTGTACCTTCTGATCACTTTCATCTAATTCTTCCATCTGCTTCTGGCAACAACTAATCTGTTTCCCGTATCCATAAGTTCATTTTTTTGTTTGTTGTTATTTTGTTGTTATTTTAGATTCCACATGTAAGTGAAATCATATAGTATTTGTCTTTCTTTGTCTGACTTATGCACTTAGCATAATACCCTCAGAGTCCATCCCTGTTGTTAAAAATGGCAAGATTTTCTTTTTTAATGGCTAAATAATATTTGTGTATCACATTTTATCTGTTCATCCATCAATGGGCACTTAGGTTATTTCTATGTCTTGGCTGTTGTAAATACTGCTTCAGTGAACATAGGAGTGCAAAATCTTCAAGTTCCTTCAGATGAAGACCCTGTAGTGAAGTTGCTGAATCATAAAGTAATTCTATTTTTAATTTTTTTGAAGAACCTCCATACAGTTTTCTATAATGGCTGCATGGCAGTAGATTTAATCATATCAGCTTTTCGATAGTATCTTATTTATCTATCACAAGACTTTGTAATTGAAAAACATGCCAAGCAGAACAAAACCTCAAGTGTCCAGGGAGTCCTGTATTTTAAACATTTTAAAATATGTTCACAAATTCTTTTCTACTCTTCCCATCAAGGGTGGGATCTTTGTGTTTCCACTTGAAATGGACATGACAGTTGCAACTAGTAGAGGTAGTGGTAAGTGACACTGTCTGACTCCCAAAACTGGGTTATAAAGGGTAACACAGCTCTCACTTCTTGGATTCCCGAGCTGTTGCGTGAGCACTCTGACTTCTCTGAGGCCTCCATCCTGTGAGAAAACCCCAATTAGCCCACATGGAGGGTCTGTGAGACTACACGAAGAGGAAGAAACCCCTGTCCAGATTTAAGCTGTTATAGCTTGCCACTATTCCACTGCTGGCCACAGACTAACTGCAACCATGTAGAGACCCTACGCCAGGCCTCCTAGCTGAACCCTTTCAGACTTTCTGACCAAGAGAAATCACAAAAAATAAATAATTTTTTTGTTATTATGACCATGTTTTGGGGTAATACTTTACACAGCAATCGCTAAATAGTATCTGCTTGTATACAAAGTATGAGGCTCCAGTAAAGGAATTCATGATAAGCATGCCAAAATTTATATGTGCAAACATGTGTCATTTCTTTCAATAAGTAGTCACCTTGGAAAAAGTTTGTTCATAATCATGCTGTCATTGCGATTTGTGTTTTTCCGCATTGATCTGTGACTTTAGGCATATTACTCTGCCTCCCTGCTTCTCTTGAAAAAGAGAAAATAGATTAAGTAGTCTATATTGTTTTTTTTTTTAATTTCTTAAACTTCTTGACTATTATTCAAAATTCTTTGGTCAATGAGATACCTAAGAAGTATATCCCTGTATTACATTTCCACCATAAAGTACATAGTGCTCAGTTTGCATATTAAAATTATAGTAAAACTTTAAAGATAGGTACTAGCCACATATGAAAACAACATCCCTTTGTCTATCATTTAAATTCTATTTTTATCTGAAAATAACTTTTATATAGTGATATTGTCGAGAGTAGCAAAACAAAAACAAAGCAAAACACCTAGTGGAGTCATTCTGTTAACTCTTTTGGAATTATATCTCTCTTAAGAGTATTTTTATTCTTATAGTGATAAGGATAGTGATTTTGAAGAGCACATCAATAGTCTTTACCTATTGCAATAAATAGGATAAGGAAATATGGTTTAATAAGCCATATACTTTCTTATTTCAATGCTTTATTTAATTTTTGAATAAGAGATGTGTTTATATAATTTGAACATCTAAAATATAAGAAGTAAACATTAAGAAGTCTATTTTCCATATTTGCCTTTATCTTTGCAGTTTCACTACTCCTCTAATAGGTAACAAGCAGTTAGTTAATAGCTTATTAATCCTTCCAGAGGTGTTTTATGCAGGGATTAGCTAAAACAAATGTGTATTCTTTCCAACAACTATGATATTTTCATACTAACATAGCATGCTAATATCATACTACTCTGCATCTTTTTCTTTCTTTTTTTACTTTCTTCTTCTTTTCTTTCTTTTTAATTCCTGCAGTAGCTGATATTCCTAGGTGGTCTCCCATCCAAGTATTAACCAGGCTAGACCCTGCTTAGCTTCCAAGATCAAACAACATCGGGCACATTCAGGATGCCATTGCCGTAGACTCTTTCTTTTCTTTCTTTCTTTCCTTCTTTTCTTCCTTCTCTTCTTTTTTTTCTTCCTTCCTTCCTTCCTTCCTTCCTTCCTTCCTTCCTTCCTTCCTTCCTTCCTTCCTTCCTTTGTAATATGTCTGTGATATCCTTTCATATCCATACATAGGCCTTCATATAACATATTTCATTGTATAAAAGTACAATTATTTTACTAGTCACCTACTGATGAACATTTAGTTTCTTCCCAATCTTTGCCTATTACATACAATGTTGTAGTGAATGACTTGTTTAAATGACATTTTGCATATAATCTATAGGATACATTCTGAGAAATAGTACTACTGGATCAAAAGGAGTCTACATTTGTAATTTTGATAGCTATCGTTAAAACATTCTCTCCGGAGATGGGCCAATTTGTACTTCATTGTATAAGCATGTTTGAGAAATTTAAACCATGACTGATGCTCATTTATCTGGATAAGAATAAGACTAATTAGAATACATAGATCAATTCTTCACAGGCATGCAGAGGAGGACTTATATTTAAAAGGAGCAATTCAACTCCTTCTTTTGCTCTGAATATGGAAGTGCAAAGAGGAGGGTGACTTGCAAAGGTCACACAACTAGTTAGTACAGATCTAGGACTTTTGACTTATAATCATATCTTAGATCTAATGGTCTAGTGTTCTTTCCATACCAGAGCAGAGATGATAAAAATATAACAGTAAACATTGAAGTGCCTCCTGCTTATGTGTTCAAGATACCTGGGATGCTGCTGTTGATGCTGGTGGTAAAAAGTACATTTCTTGAGCCTCTGCATGCATCAGGAATCAAATTAAACACTACGTTTACATTATCTTATATATGCCATGAGATGCACACATTTATGTGAAAAATAAAGCATTGTCCATGGATTGAATGCATATATGTCACATATATATGACCCCTATGAAGGTGCTATTGTGTTTAATGAAATATAAATTAATACAAAGCATCATTAAAGGTGTAATAGCTATTTGTCTCTAATTTATTCTCAATCAATGAATTCTGAAGCTATTATTATAAAAGAGATGTCTATAATATTATTCATATTAAAAATGGATACTTATACTCACAAGGCTCACAAGTCGTTTAACCATGTTTGACATTTCCTTTAATGTTACAGACATCATTCTGTACTCTGTCTCCATTAGAAGGTTAAATATTAGTAGTGCCACACAGCACAGAAGAGACCACAGAGATAAACAGGGTAGCTGATTTGTGTTGCAGATAGGAAACCAAGGCAGGGACCAATAAAACAATAGCTTCATCTGGGGTAGTCAGTGAGTCAGGCCTGGAGATGGAATTAGAAGGCAGGATTCCCGAATGAATTTTATTATAACAGAAAAAGAGGAACTCCTTGGTGTAGAAGAGTTACTCACATGGACTATGAACAAATAAAATAACAAAGGGAATTTATTTTCAAGCATCACATTGACTCACCTTCAGCTTTGTAGATCTGAGCATTCATTGTGTTGGTTGGTAACAACACTTGATCTTGGACATTTAAATTTAGTATAGAGCATAAAATACAGAGATTAATATTTTGATGTTGGAGAGTCTTGTTTATTGGCTATTCTTAGACTTTTAAAAGTTCAATGGAGAACTGAAGAAATGCAAAGCAAAATTTTTCATAAATTTTATTTAATTTATGTGGACATAGATGGTTAAGAGAAAATAAAAACAAGAAAAAAGTTTATGATGTCAGTTTATTTCCTGATCTCATGGGTTCCTTTCTCTCTCTTTTCTCCACATTCATGCCCCTAAGCCTTATTTTCAAGTAGACACATCTTTATGGCCCCAGGTAACAGGCATTTATTCTTGACCTTCAACCATAAAATAAGAAAACCAAGGTCACATTTCTTTGTTCCTTTCTGTATTACGTGTTTGATGTACAGAGACAATAGGAAAGGAGGGGAAAAATCAAAAACAAAAACTTGGGCTTTACCTTCAGCAATGCAATGAGGATGCCAAATTTTCCTGGAACATTTCCCAAAGATTAATTTGCAGAAACTTTGTCCCGTGAGGTGCTCTGCAAAACACAGGTTTCAAAAGTCAAACATATTTAAGAAACAGAGCATTCTGTATCCCCGTCATGGAGACTCAAAATGTACCCTTACACCCTAAATGGCCAGAGAGGTCCTGCATGAAAGTAACTGGTTTGACTTAGTTTCACCCAATAATTCTCAAATTTAATTGACCGTTAAACCAATATCTTACTAAACTCACTTTGGGAAATGTTGCCCTGTCAAATTATCATGCCTGGGCACAAACAGCAAGTAGCCACAAAGGAGAACATAAAGCTAAACACAATCTTCTTCATGTAAAACAGAAACTACTATAAAATATATAAAACTTCACTACATGAGATTCAGGACTTGTATTGTTTCAATATATGCAACTCTTACATGTTATTACAAAAAAATCATTGTGTGCTTTTTTTGATAAATGCAACTTAATTCCCTTTTATTCTTTCATTTTATTAAAGCAGTTCTCATTTTTTTGAAACCACATTTGCCTGTGAAATAATATCTGCATGAACTCACTGGTGACGTTGCTGCCTATTTTGATCACAGATATCATCCTTAATATTATCTGATAATAGTTTAATACTGCTTTACAGTAAAAGTTGAAATTGCTATTGGGGGCATTTTCTCAAACGTCAGGTAATACTCTTGACATTTAGGAGGCAATCTACAAAGATTTTTTTTTCTCAGTGACTTATTTTCTGCTGTTTAAATTTCATATGCAATTTAAAATTATTCTACAGCCAAATTTTTGCAGTATGTTTTTATTCTCTCATCATTGTTTTTGAAATTAAGTGGTACTGATTAGCCAACATGAATAATTTCATTTCATTATAATATTCTAAAAATATGAAAGCCAATTTTTCTTTTTTATTGAAGTTGATTATTAGTTGTTACTTACATCAGTGAAATGGGCTAATCATCCAGATTAACAGATAAGACTGGAAGCAGGTGTTTTAAGGCATTTTAAACTGATTTGGATTAAAATTCATTTTTAATACTTCTTATTGACTTTAAAGCTAAGACAGTTCTTTTTCATTATGATTTAAAATTTAAAAGTTTGTGTATGTATAGATGTTAAAAAATGTCATGATGGCTAGTTTTATATGCCAAAAGAAAAAGCAGATTTATGTTTTAAATATAAATAGAAGTAGAAAAGTATAGATTGCTTTTTGAAAGTTTCAATAGAGTAAAAATATAAATTAGATAGTTATCTGGAACTATTATCCCTAGCATACTTCGTGTATATAAGAATCAGTAGGTTCTACTTTAAAATGGTAAAAAATGTTTTAAAATTATTTCTTTCAAGGTTATTGATGATTATTATAAATTCTCTTGGCATATTTTCAGAAATTGCCCTTGTTTATTGTATACAATGCCTGAAACTATTGTCATTTACAAGTAAAGTGATGTATAGCATTGGTTCTTCCTCCCCATGTCAATTCAGAATGTTTATTTTTCAGGCAATTACTTCTTAGTTTATTTCCCACTAAGGTTTTGTCTTTTTCCAGGGTGCCAATTATTCACATCTTATATTATAACCTGTCTCACTTGGATCTGGCCAATAACGATGGAATAATTTATTGGTAGGGGATTCCTTTTCACAATGATCACCCTCCTTGAAAACTGCCTGCTTTAGGAGGTTGTACTATGTAAATTCTTTTAGCAGAGAAGTATTTGCATCATCAATATTTCTTAGCTTATTTGTCTCCAGGCTCCAACACAAACGCCTAACATAAATAAAGCACCAATTATGTGAAAAGTGAAAAATATCTTGCTTATCCTATTTTTCCTTCTTTTTGCCTTTATAGATGTCATCCATACTGTAGGGCCAATAGCAAGAGGCCATATTAATGGTTCCCACAAGGAAGACCTTGCAAATTGCTATAAATCATCTCTGAAGCTGGTGAAAGAAAATAACATTCGATCAGTTGTAAGTACTTTATGTTTCTTATTTCTTATTCTTTTTCTGCATTTATATTTTAGAAATTGATCTTGTCCAACCATTTCCAAAATTCTGAAAACTAAATTTAAGGATCTTAGTAAGTGATGTAGTTTATTGGTTATCATGACTCCACTCTTTTATATGCCCTAAATATTTGCTAAATTGTTCGTGATGTTTTGGGATTTAAAACATCATGAACAATTTAGAATCCTCAAACCGGAACTATCTCATCTACTCTCTTCTCTCATTTTGCCATTATTTTTTGAAGAAACTGTGAGTGTTTTTTTTACTTGACAGTTGTTATTCTTTTAGATTTATTTTCTTCTTTCTAAGCTAGTACTCTGTAGTTGGGTATGCCACATTCCTTCTAAGCTTTATCAATTTAGACAGAGTTTAGACAATGTGAATTTAATCTGCTTTTTTTTACCAGTAGGCTGAGATGAAAGGGAGTCTTCTTTAGTTGGATTTGGAGGTATTTATTCACCTGCTTTTCTTTTACAACATGTATTATGTTTATTACATCTCAATTACACAAGGAAAATAAAACTATGAGAAAAATGAGAGTATTATTA
Source organism: Cynopterus sphinx (assembly GCA_030015415.1). Classification (NCBI taxonomy): domain Eukaryota; kingdom Metazoa; phylum Chordata; class Mammalia; order Chiroptera; family Pteropodidae; genus Cynopterus; species Cynopterus sphinx. Next base: position 64,164,750 of record CM057389.1, on the reverse strand, counting down.
ATGGGTGCTATTTTTACACTATTAACCCAATAGTGAGTTAATTTGGAAAGAATTCCTTGGGTCTTTTCACATGGAGTATAAACTTGCTGAAATTGTGGATCAAGAAGATAATTAGTTAAACACTTTACTTCTTAGAAAGATGAATGAATCAACATTGCTTGGGAGTTCACAAAAGGAGTGGTTTTATTATTTCATGAAGGAGCATTGAGAGTCAGACACATTTAGATAAGCTTGACTATCACTGTACTTTTCATGCATAATTATAGTTATGAAGTGACTTTTTTCCATGTACTTTGGTGAGTTTGCTTAAAATAAGAAAACTTTTTGCATGCCAGTTATACACACTTTAAAATTTTTTGCATAGTTATTAACAGAAGTAGATATTTTATTTCACTCTGATTTTTAAAAATGTTTCTTTTTGAAAATTAATCAGTAAGTAAGACTATTCTGTCTGAGATGAGAAAGCTCAAGTTCAAAGAGAATGGAGCAAAGCATACTACTAAACCAGTTGACTAATTTTGTTCTCTACAGGAAAATAAGGAAAATCAAAACAGGTGTGCACATGGAGAGAATAATTAGAATTTTGTCAATACGGCTTATTGATTTTAAAAGGTACGGGGCTGAAATGCTTGAAAAACTGGTTATGTAAAGAAGTTTTCAACTTTGGAAATATGGACCTTGAGACCTGAAGAGAATTTGCTAATGAATTCACTAACATCTTTCATGATTTTTTTAAAGCAAGTAAATAAGTAGAGGCTAGCTTATTAAAAACAATGTAAAAATAGCACCCATTAATAACATCTAATTTGTATTAATTAATGGTATTATTGTTAATATTACTAACTAAGTCTGTGTTGACAGCACATAGCATACCACACACTTTTATTGTTCAGTAGATACATTGAATTGAATTAAATTTAATTATAATCTTGTCACCACATGTAACTATCTTAAATTTGTAATCTAATTTTTAACTTTTCAAAAATACTCTCCTATTATTAGGATTTCTTCAATTATGTTTTGTTTTATAGCAAAGGTACAACAATGAATAAGAAGTAACTAGTTAAGATGCAGTAGCAGATATGTAACAAAGTATAAGCCAATATGGTAAATGCCATAATGGGAATATATTGGTCTGGATCAGAGCACAGCTAGTCTGCAACTACAAATAACTTCAAAATCTCAGTGACCTACATTCAGAAACTGGCTGTTGGACATGCCATCATCTCATAACTGTTCTATCTGGAACTGACAACCTCCTTAGCCATAGAACAGAGACTTTGCAAAATCATGCCTGAACTTTTTTACCTTCTCAGCTTAGAAACAATACACATCATTTCTGCTTCCGTTTCATTTGGTCAGAAGTGTTCATATATTCCTGCCTACCTGCAAGGGGGCCAGGGAAATGTCCATAAGTGAAATATTTAATGAGCACTACTTTTCTGCCAAAGTTAAACCAAAGGCTACGCGATCACAACAGAAAGAGTTGGAGATAACTACCTTACTCTATTTTCTCCAAAAAAAATATATTCTTCTTTTTTTTTCTTACTGGAGATAAAGCAAATAGTATGCTTTTATTTATTTAAAAAATATAGATATAGATGTAGATGTCTGTGTATCAAATGTTTTTAGGTATCTTCTAAGACCCAGAGAATATAATGGCTTTCTTCAAATGTATAATTTGTTTCTATCTCCTGACCATCCAGACAAGTAAATAGACAATATCATCTTTTACATTGTTTGACTTAATAGTATAATCACTAGTCTTCTCATCACTTTTAAATATCTTCCCACAGATGCCTGAAATTCTATAATTAATACATAATTTATGATGGTCAGGCATTGTTCCTTCTCTGCAATTTTCTTTAAAATGCAAATACTCATGAGAACAGCAGATAATTAATTTTCTAATACCTTAATATGAAGGAATTTATCAAATTACTTTTCACTTTGGCAGTATAAATTAGAGGATGGTAAAAGTACTAAGCACTTCAGCCTAAGGAGGAGGCAAATTGAAAGGGAGACTGACAGAAGATTGGGATAAACAAAACAAAGTGGGATACAGATAAACTTTATTTACATGCCATTTTTGCTAAAAGGAGACACTTTTTAAATAAATAAGAGGGAAAAGAGATAATCACACATAACTATCTATAAATAAGGTAGTTATTTGTTTGTTGGATGTTGTATTTGTGGATAAAATTTTCCTTATGAAAAGATAATATTTATTTAATTTAGGAATAAAGTTGCCTTATATATTTTTTTTCTATCCACTCATTCTGGTGGCTTTTTTTTCTGTGAATATCCACATGTTTGGTTTAGGTTGTAAAAGAATAAAAATAAATTAAATGATACATCTAATGGTTGATTTTACATTAGCACATCTCTTGACTCTTCTATGAATTATTAATTAGGGTAGCTTTATTAATACCACAAATGTTTAAATTTAGAATTTTAATCATGATTCTTGCTCTAATATTACCATAGTTTCAGATAAAAAAAATTTGAGAATATATCAATCTTCTTAGAACTAAATTGTGCAAGTACCTATTGCTTCCAACTTACTTCCAATATAATTCAGATATTTTTCTCCAAACATGAGTTCCCCTTTGGCAAAATTCAAATGTATGCAAATTTACTTTTATATACATTCTTGACAACCTTGAGAATGTTAATTTCAGTATAGAAAAAAAGGTAAGGCACCATGAAAGGGATAATTAGAAATAGAATGAAGTGGAAATGGGAATAGGAAAAAAAAATGAAAGAAAAGTCAGGGAGAGTGCAGATTTTTTTTTTCCAGTAAAACCTTAGGGAAGATAAAAATAGATGTCAAACAACAGCAACAACAACAACAACAACAACAACAACAAAAGAAAAACAGACCCAGGTGTTAGAACTACAGTATTCTAATGCATGTGACTTGAGAAATGAATAATCAGGCTGGTAGAATAAGCAACTGAATTATTTTTGATTTCTGGGACTCTGCTAAGTCCTGAGAAAATGGAAAGGGTGTTGTGGAAATGAAGAAAGACAACACATATACAGAATATCCTTTTGCGTGTGTATTACTTAAAATATACAAATGGAAATTGTTCTTACTGTTGAAAATTTAATGAAACCTCAAAGGTGAGTGTAGGGTTGAAAGATGGGAGAGAAAATTCCTATTGAGCAAGGGCTAGTAAATGGAAATATAATACTGTATTCATTATCAATAGATGCTGATGTAGAGGATGACATAGATATTATCTTATATATCATATTGTCTACATTCTTTTTTTATGTGAGCATAGAAATATTTTAGAATTATTTTTATGTTATTATTGACCTCTGATTTTCTTTTTTACAATATGATCATACATTCCTCGATGGCGAATTTTTCTACCACCAGGTTCAATTTTAGGAACCTAATCCATACCATTTTAAAAGGATCCCAGTTATTTATTTTCAGCAATTAAAAGGCATAGGCACACATTGGTCAATGTTATTAGGTATTCAAGAAAGCTCCTATTAACTGAGAAAATATAGTGAATTCAGTTTGACATTCTTTGAGAGAGTACATGTAATAAAATAATACATGTTTTTATTAACATTATCATAAGCTGAAAGTTGGGCATTTCTTTAAATGGTATGCACCAATGTGATTATCATATGAGCATTATGCTAGATGATTTAGTGAATAGAAAAAAAGTTGTAAATCTTCACTGGTAGCAAACACCCAGTGCTAACAGAGACCCCTCAAAGTTAGATAATGTTCCCTCCATGAGTCATAGATTTTAAGAAGTAATAGCTTCCAATGGAAGAGATGATAGACCTACAAATTCAGTGCTACCTCTAGGCATTTCAGCAATAAACAGTTTTGGAATTCTGCATGTAATTGTTTCACTGTGGTGTAGGTTTTCATTTTAAGGTTTAGTCAAGTGAATCTTATTTTCTTATACAAGTTCCCTTCTGAGAGGGTTGCCATGGCAATGAGTTCTCAGTCTGAAATTCTTAAACGCTGGTTTTATTTCATTATCTAAGTTTCCATTACAGGCCACATCAATCAATGCAGTCCTTTCTTCAAGAAGACTTCTGCAGTCTTACAAAAAATGACCTTTTAATTTGTTGCGTCCACTCCTCTGCCTAACTTGATATCACCATTTCCCAGCCAGCTCTTCATCTCAAAGTATCCTCTTCTGTGGAGCCGTCAGTTTGATCTTTTCCCATTTCATTTTAGGCAGCATCTAGTCTCTGTTCTCAGCTACCTCATTTATAAAGGATGATGCTAAGTCTGCCTTTTCTAGCTGGAGTTCTAACAGCTGTGTGACTAATGATACTATTAATAAATAACAAGAACAATAGCACTTTTACATTGTGCTTTACAGTTTACAATAGTGAATTCTTATATATCATCTCATTTGGTATTCAAATTCTCTAGCTAGTTGTCTTTGTTTGATTTAGCCAAAAAGGGGGCAGGGAAAGGCTATATCAAAATTTTTTCTTCCTCTCTTCCTCTTTCTTTTCTACACATGCTTTTTACAAGGTCTCCTAATTGGAAACAGGGATACAAAATCTGTAGTAATACATCATAAGATTATTATTACTGGAAATGATATGGTTTGACAGTGAATTCACAGATTATGCCTGGGAAACAAAATTTACACATAAATCCATATTTTTACATATTGCATAATTTGTGTCTCTTGGTGGCCACATCAGAGAAATTATTTGAGTTAGATTGTTTAGCCATGAAATGTAGTAATAAGAATAGCTAATATTTTTTTAACACTCAGTTTGTGCTAAGCACTTTAATTTACTCATTTAATTTCAAAACAATTCTGAGTCAGAGAATGTGATTTTTTCCAGTTTACAGATTAGGAATATGAGCCAGAATGATAATAGATAAATTATGTGAGGTCTTACTTCTAACAAAAAGTGAAGCAGAATTTAAACTGAGGAAGGTGAAATCCAGGGACTTTAGCTGCATTGCTGTTCCCTTTTCCTTTTCTTTGCTGTGCCACTAGCATTTTTTGGCCTGGGCCAGGAATGTTTCACCATGTGGGCTGACCAGGTGTACTCGGAGAAACTGTCTATTATCTCACAAAGGGTTTTAAAGTTTTTTTTTTGGGGGGGGGGGAGGCGGTAGGTAGTTGTATAAGTATAAACTTATTTATAAACAGCAGGGTACATTAAAAGTCATTTAGCTCTCCATATATCATGCCCCTGATGTCTGTGCCACTTATGGTAGTTGGCAACACATCACATCTGTTTGAGTCTGCATTTGCATATGTTCTCTTCATGGTGATTCCACGTAGGGAAATGACTATCTCACTACTTCATTATGTGCTGCTTAATTCATTATGGATTGCGTTAGGCAACATGTAGTCATGCCTGAATCTTTACATATTGAAACAGAATTTTATTATGTCACCTTCTTCTTATCTCTCTTTTATATTACATTTATGGCATTATATTGATTTTTTTTAATTGCTGTTTTGATTTGGGTCCCCCTGGAAGCAGAGCCTGAGACAAGGTTTTGTGTAGGAGTGCTTTATTTAGAAGGCTGACAGGAAGCACTGGCAGAGGAGTGGGGAAGTGAGAAAGGGAAGGGAAAGCAGCCAAGAATCACAGTATCAAGCAGATTATCACTGTGGACAAGCTGAGGCTTCGTCTTGCTTGGGAGTTCTGGGAAACCACATAGAACATGCCTAGAGGTTGTCCCATCTAAGGGGTGAGGAAAGTTGAACTATTTATCTTAAACTTTCACCTGTGCTTGGCTGAGGATTGCTCCTAGGGCATTAACTCCCCAGCATTTCTTGTCTGCGTTTTGTCCAGGCTGAGAGGAAGTGTTCAGGCAGAGTCACATCAGGTGTTTGCTGGAGGATGCTATGGGGGCAGCTGCTAGAATGATGAGTTCTAGGAAGATATGGGTGGGGCAGTGACACCTTTTGCTTCAGGTATGTGGGTGAGTTGTGCTATTTATAGATGTCATTTCAGTATAGTCAGGAGGGCTTTATAAAGTATTAGATATTAAAAGAGCATGTTGGGTATGATTGATCTGCGAACCATTGGTTTAAGTTAAACAAAGTTTCTGATAGGGCAATATACTAAACAGGTTGTCCAAAGATTTTTATTCTCAAAGTCAGGCATCCAAATTGCTCATTTCTTTAAATATAATATGATATAGACGTCATAAAGATGGTACTTAATGTGACTGGTTTTGTATCCTATGGAATGCATGGAGTTATAAAAGTGAATGTAAAGCTTAAGTTGTGGAGAAATAGTATCACAATATTGTGTCGCCTTGGCTGAATTTTTCTCAACATTTCATAGTACTAAACTTTGATTCATTATGCAAACTGTGGAAGAGTTTGCCACCCAAGGTTGGATTTATGTAAACTAATTCATCAATTAGAAGAAACATATTGAGAGTGGACAATTGATTAGGTTACATCTGATTGTATTCTAATACATCTTCTTTTAACATTTTAAGAACTACATTATATTTTCTTCAAAAATCTTATAATATGACTTTGATCAATTCTTTCTATAAGAGTGTGAAACCCTTTGCTTCATCTCATCTATAGTTTTAAAGAATTATTTTTAGTCACTTGTATATTCTGCAGAAATAAATTTACTTGCAAAGACCAAGGAAAGTAGACTTAAAATAAAAGTATAAAACATCACAATTTAGCCAGATTTTTCAACTTAATTATTTTCAGTTCTTTTATTAGGCTAGGAAACATGCCCCCCAAAATTGTTATTGGTTCCTGCAACAGTGTCTTTAGGAGAAAATTCTGGCCCTGCACACTGTCAAAGATAGTATATTACAGTGGAATTTATGAAGAAACAGTATTTGTAATGCAAGCTTTCATCTTGAGTGTTTTATTCTTCCTTAACCTGAGCAGCAGTTATTAGATCACTGTATCATGAGGAAATAGTCAATTCAAAATATAGACCACAGAGTCCTGAGCCTGCCAATAGATGTGAACAACAGGATGATTTTGACATATATCTGGAGGGTTAATACTCTAGTGCAAAAGTGATGGCTTTAAAAGGTGCATTTTTTCTTTAAAATGTTCAAATTATGTTTTTACAATGTACAAAGCAATTTCAGTGTATAAAATCTAAGCTGTTCTTAAGCTGTTGAAGTGAGAGACTAAAAGAGCAAAGCAAAAAAGACCAATAAAATTTTTAACATAAAAATAAATCTGCCAGGATCAAGAAAGCTCTCTAGGCTTGTGTATTATGTACAATTCAGTAGGGCTGCAAAGAAGGTTGCTTTCTTTAGAATTGAAAACTTATTATAGATTGTGTCCAAGCCACATTCTATCTTCATTTGTTTTGAATACACACACACATTTCTAAAGTGTGTAAAATAGTTGCTTGGCAGGTGTCTCATGAAAATGGCATAGCATTGTTGTTATAATTATGGCTTAAGTATAGCAATATAGTAACCACTAGATTTTAGTCCCTATGAGCTGGGTAACTTTAGTTCAATCTCTCCATCTCTTCTGAGCCCTTTGTCTGGGAAATTTCCTTGCTACAAGTACACTAGCAAGCCATCCCAAAGGACACACAACAGCAAATCTTACAGACCAAATTAAGCTAGGACCTATGTATTTTATTAAATCAAAGAGAAATAAACTGGGTTCAAAAAGGGATAGGGATAGGTTAACACTTTGGGCTGGGTTACAAAGAGTGGAAGACTGCCTACATGATTCCTGGTTATGCAATGTTCCAGTTTCTCTCTCTCTCTCTCTCTCTCTCTCTCTCTCTCTCTCTCTCTCTCTCTCTCATATATCTCAGTCTCCTTGTGGAGGATGTGGATATGAGGACCAGAGTTAAGGTTTGAGCAAAACACCATGGTAGATGGCAAATATCTGGGGCCAACAACACATATTTGCTCTATCAGAAAGGCACAGGGGCAAGAGTATCCGGCTGGTAGCTCATCAATTAGGTGGTGAACAGCAATGGGTTTTATTTGTATTTCTAAGTCAGAGCAGATGTATGGCCAAAGGAGGCAATGATGGGTATCACCAATAGGAGGTTACTTTAGGGGATGACATTGTTGTCACCCTAGTGGTGGCATGATTAATGCTCATGATTTGGTCTTGCCATGTCTTCCTATTTAGAGATAATATTTTTATTTGTTTCATCCCTTTTATCATGTATTATATCTTAGAGGTTATTAACTTAGTTCTATATTTAACACATCCTATGTATCCTATCTATACCTTAAAACCTACTTTCGTAGTTATTATCAACACTTAATACATGAGTTTCATACACCAAAATTTTCTGTAGAGGAATATTCTCTAATAATACAGTAAATACATTACATTTTGGGATAAAAGGAGATGACATAGCAGTAAATGATTATTGTAACTAAGGATGGATGGGTATGTAGGTGTGTATTTGAAATTTTTCATAACAAAAAACATAAATGTTTAAAATATAAAAGATAATATGAAATATAAATGTTAAATGACAATATATGTATAACCTAGAATTTTCATGAAGCTAAAATAGAGTAATCTTTATAAAGTGCTTAGAAGACTGTATAATAAGGTTCATTAATGGTAATTTGTCCAATAAATATGTATATTCCAGTCACTGTTCCAAGAACTTGGAATTTATTTGTCCTTGTGGAGCTTACATTCTATTCATAGTTATTTTCAGTATTATTATTAGACAATTTTACAACACTTCTAGATGCTATGACTTACTATTATCACATTCTTGGAAAATTATCTCACCATTATCATATTTTTAACTTATCTATGTGATTACTAAATCTTTGAAAAAATGAAAAGGTAATACAGCTTAGTAAAGAACCAGCAAATGAAAAGGTAGTAACATAACTCTCAATCAACATACATTTGTAAAGATAGATGATTATGTGATAAGTTCTATAAAGAAAGCATAGCTGCTATTTCTGAAGATCAGTTTTACTGGGCAGTCCAATGAATTGATTGGAAAGTTGTCTGGAGAAACAAATGAAGCAAACCAATAAATAAAGTCATCAAAATAATGAAAATCCAAAAGCAACTTTTTAAGAATTTGATGTTTTTAATGTAAAAATTAGAATTAAGGCATTTCTCTAGTAAAAAGGAAGATCTAGAATCTATGCTAAATGCTTTAAATTTCTTGGAATGTGTGGCTACTGTGGGAGACAAGGTCTCATATGAGAATATGGTTAACAGTATGAATAAAGAATAAGTGATATGTTCTACTGCTTAAAAGAACCATTTCTCCATCAGGTCCATGTTTCATGCAAGAAGCTAAGCTATATTATTTTTTCCATCAACAAAACCATAATTAGAACCTCAAGACATGTATTAAATATTAAGGAAATATATTAATTTTAGAGTGCAGAAATTGAGCAGGTGCCACATTAAACAATTTCAAAATTAACATCATGAGTAATAAGACATATCAAAATCATGGGCCTCTTGATATGATAGACTAAAAATGGCACTCTGTCACTGCTATGGTATTTTTGCCAAAAATAACAATCATTAGAAGCTATCAGGTAAAAAAAGTCAGAAAAATAATCGTTGCTCTTCAAAATTATCAAGGTCAAGAAAGAGAGTTAGTTTTCTTTTTATTTGATATGGCATATTATATTAGTTCTTTTTTTGGATGTTAAATCAGTTTTGTATTCCTCAGATAAATCCCATTTATTCTTGGTGTTTACTTTTTTATATGTTGTTGGATTCATTTTTCTAATAATTTTTGAAGACTTTTGCATCTATATGCATAAAAGACATCAGTCCAAAGTTTTCCTTTATTGTGATGTCTTTGTCTGGTTTTGGTATCATAGAATGAGTTGGGAAGCATTACTTCCTCTTAGTTAATACTTGTGGTCTCTAAGAAATGGCCAAGAAACAGTAAATAATTTACATTATTAAAAATTTAAAAAAAAACAAGAAACCAATAGAGCCCACGTTGTGTCTTTAAAATTAAAAATATTTGCATACATGTTTCATTATTCCTCAGTTGTATTGTCAATTGATTGCTGCAGGTTGTGTTCCTCAGGAAACCCTCTGGAATGGAATCTAGCATGCAGGAGGTTAATAAGGGCGTGCTTTCATGATAGACATCCCCAGAAGAGAAGAGGAGTTAGAACAGAGCAGAGGGAGAAGTCAGGTGGCTATGCAGTCTCATTGGAGCCTCTGATGTTTCTATGTGAAGTTCTGAAAGCTGGGATGGGCCCTTCAAAAGTATCCCAAGTTGATTTGAGGAGTCTAGACCTTTAAACTCCCATGCTAACTATTCTTTGGTTGCAGGCTGCACTCAGGAAGGGCATGATTTTGGGGTAAGTAGACTCCTCAGTCAAGGCCAGTTTCTGGATAGAGCTATCAGCTAACAACATTCCTAACAGCTGGGGAATATGACCTTCTGCCCTGGGTGGTACTTCACAGTGTCCATCACATCAGACACCAGCATGAATTTAGTCTATTAAACAGATTTTTTTCCTGTTCCACAAACCAATTTAATCAACAGTATTTATTATTTCTTGGACAAGATTTCTTGGACAACAGTTATTAATCTAATGGCTCTATGAAAATAAGAATTGAGGCAAAATATAGTAAGTCCTCACTTAATGTCATTGTAGGTTCTGTGACTTTAAGTGAAACCATGTATAATAAAAGCAATTTTACTATAGGCTAATCTGTATAAAAATATTTAAATACCTATGGCATCTCATCAGTGTTATAACTAAACAACATTATTTGAGTAGCCATTGTACTTTGCTTCTTTTAGGAAAGTGGATGATAAGGATAGTAGGCTGAAGATTATATATTTACTGGTTAGTTGCAGAACCATTTTTGAACCATGTATAGATAATATAATTTCAGGAAAGAGTCTTTATTCATTCACAGAACTGGCATAGTCTTTTTCTAGTAGATGCTCTTACATTTCTTTCGATTCTGTATTTTCATTTGCTGTTTTGCTCATTTGCAGGAATAAAGCAAATACACATATTCGTATACACATCAGTCAATATATGCATATCTTAAATTTTATATAGAAACAGTAGGGCCAGCTTATACTGGCTTGTAAGAACTGATGCAATTTTATAAATTTTGTGAACCAATTATTAAAATTTAGCCTTTATTAAAATTAATTTATTTAAACTTATAATTAAATAAATTAAACACAAAGATAATATGCTCAACACTCATTACTAACTAATCATTTTATTATATTTATTATCTATGATCTTAGGTTTATTTTGTCTATTGTAACTATATGGTGGAAATACTAAATAGTGATGGGCTACTGTGCATCTCTTTACAATTCCATGTTCAGTGACATCACATAGGTAGCTCTTAATTGGCCGTAATGAAAATATTTGCACAAAATGAACAAATGCTGTGAATAAAGGTTCAGTTTATTATTTTGTTGAATGTCTTAAGAAAATAATGAAAAATATTAATACACCAGATTAAACTTAAAAATATATTGGGTCCATAGCTGTTACGTTGTGAATACCACAAGAAATTGCAGAAATATTCCTCCAAGATTTAAAAACTATTATTTTATTCAGCAAAGAATCTGCTCACTTATTGACAAATGAGTGAAATTCTGATACATATCTTTATTATTTTACTTTTGTCTTATTTACTTATGTAAATGAAAATATCAAACAGCATTGATGTTAGAACTACACTCATTTGTCAATCACTAGAATAGTAAGGTTATAGATATTAATATATATGTAAAGGAATAATAGATGCAGTCCCTAAAATTATTTTAAATTGATCATGTGCTTTCTATTTTAGATACAAAGTGTCATAGAGCCTTTAGAGGTTCTAAACATAGTTAATGTAATTCAAAATAAAAAACAATTCTGAACAGTGAAAAAATGTAAGAAAGTCATTAATACTTGTTTTTTTCTCCAATAATAATTTTTCTTTTCTTTTAAATTGAAATGTCAAAAGGCAAGCTACTTTGCACAGGCACTCTAACAAGCAAATACACAAATTTTGGTGCTTTTGCTTTACCATCATATGCTATACGTCTGTTGGGTGATCCTGAACTAATGGTGTGGGTACGGGAAAATATAGAAGAGAGCGCTGAACTTCCAGAAGTGGCCTCGCAAGCCTTAAAGAAATCACCATAATAGCTTGTCATTTTAAAATGGTTTTGAATCTAATACCTCATAGTCTAATGCACAAGAGCCTAGCCGAGTGCTACAAAATACATGGAAAAGTGTGAGTTAAAGTTGAATTTATCTTCTTCTTGCAAAGGGCGAAGAAATGGCTCTGTATGAACTCTGCATAAACTAAGGCCCTTGGCTGTATCTTTCAGAGAAGAGTAATTGCTCTGTCAACTCCTGCTTCCAATTTTATAAAAGAAAGAAAGAAACAAACAAAAAACTTGCTGATCTGATTAACTACAATTACCATTACTCTATGTATATTCTTGAGTTGAGTATTTGTGGTTCAAGGGTAAGGGGGAAGGAAATCTAGCTCTCCTTCAATATAACACAATATTTATTCTTTGGAGCAAGTCTTATTTCTTTTCTTCCCTTTTCTACTAGTTAACATCTATTGTTTACATTGTTCATGCTATAAACATTAGAAAAAAGACATATTAGCAATATTAAGGTGGCCTTATTACTGTTCATGTAATAGCAACACAAAGGAGAATCTGATCATTTTATATGTAAATGATGGCTTTTATACTTAGCTGGGATACCAAAGGAGGGTTTTCATTGCCTACTTTGGATCATGAGACATGGAGGATTTTGAGCCATGGAGTACTCATTGGTTTGATACCTCATTGATCCCTTGTCTTTAATGGCTTAATAGGCAGGCACTTTCTTTCTTATCATTCCATGTGCATCACTCCAAAAGTTAGGGTTTTCTGCAAAAAAAAAAGCCTAATATCCATAGAGAAAGGAGTTCCAACAATTTTTGTCTGCTAAAAAATAAAAATAAACTCTTTGGGTTTGATTTTACTTTTGGTATTAGGAATCTTATCTAACTCAATACCAGTATAACATATATAACATATTTTTTTAAATTATGGGTAATTAGAAACCTTTCTTTTAAAGAGCAGTAAAGCAAACTCTGCAAACATTTTTTTTCTGCATTATCTAAAATCTAATGTATCTGGCAAAGATAAAAATTTAATACACTATTGTCAATATTTTCAATTAGCCTATTGGTTACCTACACACATTTTATTATTGGAGCACCATTACTTAGGAGAATTATTCCAAATTCAAGCTCAGCAGAACTCTCCATAATATTATATACTCATGACATTATTATGAAACTATAATACCATAGACTTGCTGTAAATAATTTAGAGATAGGTTCTAACTATGCACTAAGTTAGTGTTAATATAAGGTGTGGAGAAGAAACATCTAAAATAGAATTATTTATTTAATAGAATTATTTTATTTAATAGAATTATTTATTTAATTCCATATTTACTGCATGCCTTCAGTTTTTTTCCTCATTAATAATTTGATTTAAATAAAAGGAGGGAAACTTTATCAAAATTAAGCTTTAGTTGTCCTGTTGGGGAGTTGACTTCTTCTAGACTAGAAATTTTTATTTGGTAAAGGAGTTTTGACATATTGCATCAACACCCTTATATTGCTTTAAACACAAAAAATATATTTCATCCATTGCTATGACAAGTGAGGGGGATGCTGTTTACGACACTGGAAATGTGTTTATATTATTTCTATTAGAATAAAATGTTAGGGACTAATCTGGAGGCTACACACTTTCAATTTTATTATTCTAGTCTTACAACCTGTGACAGCATTTCCAAATTTGACATGTTTGGCTGAAATAATAATCAAATCAATGCCCAAGGTTTAAATATGTATTTTTCTAAGGACCTATACTATAGGGAAAATTTAAAGATATTGTGCTTTGGAATTATTTAAGAAGCAGTTTGAAGAACTGAATACTTCAATGTTAGACAACAGATTGACTCTTTCTAAAATAACCATGATCTGATGCCATGAATAGAAGCACCCAGATGTAGTGAACCACAGGCTGGAATCATAACATAAATCAGTCTGAGGAACTAAAAACCAGTATGCTTTTAATGCTAAAAGATTATCTTCTCTCAGTGTCAAGGGTATTACTATAAGTTCAACTTCTTTGAAAACTTCTCATTAGTACACTGGTATTTTGAGTACTTTGTTAAGCCAGTAACATGATTAACAGGATGCACATACATGAGTGTGAATGTGTTTATAGTGTACACATGTGGGTGTTGTAAGCTTATATCACCTCTATGAGTTATCACATCTGAGTTTTTTGGATTTTTTTAGGACATCATTGTATACCTTTATAATACCTTGATGTTTGATATGGTTTCAGAATAACTTTGTGGTATCACAAGAGTTAAACTGACTTAAGAATTTGAAAGCTAATATATGAGTCCTGGTCTTCCTAATTGATTGTTGTGTAGGACCATCTTTTTTCACCTGTGAAATGGGGATAATAAAATCTGCCCTTAGTCATATCAATAGAAAACAAAAATGTTGGTGAAGAAACAGAGAAATTGGAACCCTTATACATTGCACTGGGAAGGTAAAATGATACATTTGATATGAAAAACAGTTTGGCACTTCCTGAAAAGTTAAACATAGAGTTACTCAGCCATTCCACTACTAGGTATAGACCCCAAAAAATTAAAAACATAGTCACATAAAATTTGTACACTAATATTTATAGCAGCAGTATTTATAATAGCCCCAAGGTATAAACAGATGTCTATCAGTGGATGGATAAACAAAATATGGTCCATCTATACAGTGAAATATTATCCAGCAATAAAAAGAATGAAGTACTGATACATGCTACAACATTACTGAAACTTCAAAATGTTATGTTAAGTGAAAGAAGAGAGACACAAAGCCCACATAATGTGATGCCATTTATATGAAATGTCCAAAATAAGTAAATTCATAGAGACAGAAAGTGAAATTACTGGTTGCCAGGGGTTTGGATTAGAAGATGAGGGAGAAATGAGGAGTAACAGCTAATGGGTATAGAGTTTCTTTTAGGGATGATGAAAATGTTCTTGAATTAGATCACGGCAATGCTTGCACAACTCTGTGAAAATGGTAAAAAAAAAAGCCACTTAATTGCATACCTTAAAATGGTGAATTTTATGATATATGAATTATATCTCAATTAAAAGGTAATTTAAAAAATGCTGCCCTGCCTGTATCAGGAGATTGTTTTAAGAAAAAAAAGAAAAAAAAAAACTAGAAAGTTCCATAGACTCTAAATTATATTTAGAAATCCATGCTACTGCATGAAAAAGAATGCAGGCCTTAGTGTCTGTAATTGGATAAAGGGGGTTTACATGAAAATCATTTTTATGGCCAGTCATGGGGAAATGAACAGAGCTAATATTACTCAGGACTATCACTGTGAAGGGCTTTGTAGAAGAGTTATAAACTGCACAAAGAAGAATTTATTTTAAAGAACAGAAGGCACAGGACTGAAGTACAGAACTTGAGCTTTCTTTTGGGATCTGCCACTATCTTCTTTACATATTAATAGGGGTTGTATAATAACTACCCTAATGGACTAAAAGATCCTGAAGGACAGAAGTGTCCTTAGGTTCACCTCCATTTCTTTGCACCCTAGACAGGATGCCCTGCCTAGAGTGAGTGCTCAACTGATACCAGATGATCTTTGTTGATACTTTTTCTTTAAATTAATATTCTATTTGGAATCCTAACTGAAGTATGTAGGCAACTAAATGGACTTCAAGCACCATCCTCTGAAGAACTCACATGCTTTCTTTTTCTTGTTTAAATGAGGAAGGATGTAAGCTCACCCCAGGGCGCCAGACGGAGCCAGAACTGAAGTCAGTTCACTCCATGGTGCCTCTAAGCCATCGTGGCGGTTTTTCTCCAAACTCTCTTTTCAGGGCTATTCTTTGCAATTTTACAGGTGTGATTATCGCACATCCTCCCTGCCCTCTTTGCGCTTATCTAAATTGAGCTTGCTACAGCACTTAACATGAGGACCATTCCTTTAGGACGCTTGCATGTTTCAGTTTTCAGAACAACTCTTTTCTCTCTCTTCTTCTTTCCTACTTGGTCATTCCATCTTAGTTGTCTTTGTGACTACATCTCTGGCTTGAGCTCTCTTACCTTAACTCTTCTCTCACCCTCAACTCTTCTTGGACAGCAGTGTTTTTCTTAGCAGTATCAATCAAACCCTAACATTTTGGTGGCTTCAGTTATTACTTACAAGTCCCTGATTCCAAAATCATAGCTCCAGCAAAGACCTTTCTCTTACTCTCCATAATTAAATATTCAACTACTTAATGGAAAATTCAACTGCAGTTCCACAGTCCATTCCATTTCGGTGTGCCTAGGATAACCTGTTATGAACTCCTATAGCCAAAGCCTTTGTGAATGTCATGAATGTTAACCCCGATATGCAGCCAGGCATTCAGAAGTTGTTCTAGATTTCTCCGCCTTACTCTCTTCTTTCCAGTGAGTCATCTGTTGCAGTCCATTTGACCTCCCTAATATCTGTCATATCTTTCTATCTTACACTGTGTTCTTTCTAAGGCAGATAAGTAAGTGTCCAGGTTCAAGAAATTTATTGGGGAGTTTATTTTTTCCAGGAAGTACCATAAGGGGGTAGGGCAATAAAATCAGATGGGAGAAAACCTATTGCTAATAGTAACTGGGACAGCCTCACTGTGGAATCCCTGAGAAACCATGGAAAGCCACTTCAGAATTGTCTGACCAAGGTAATTATCTACAAACATCACTCCTCCTGTTTGAGATTGTCCCTGTGGGAAAGAAAAAGTAGCTTTCCCTCTACCCTTGAGTTTTTGGCTGAGATACCTATGCTACAAGAGATTAACAAGAGAAAAACAGAAATTTATTAACATATATATCTCATGTGTACATGGTAAATCCTGAGGGAAAATAAGTAACTCAACAGAGTCACTTATTTAGGGGAAAATAAATGATTTTTAGGGAAGATGTATGAGCCTTTGAAGAAGTGGAAGATGAGATAGTTTGTGACAAAGGTTGTCTGGGTGTGGTGTTCACTTCTTGTCTTTTCTAAGGGTCAGTCTTCCTCCCCAGTTAATTAAACTACCAGGAAAAAGATCTATATGATGGTTGAGTTCCTTGTGGAGGATATGTCTTTATACAGATATGGAGAGTTCAGAGAAAGACTCTCCTTGTATTTGCTGTTTTTAAAGTGCCTATAGCTCAAAATAATATAGCAAAAGGAACATATTTTGGCATGGCATGACCTGAACTCTATATTCTTATTTTGAGGTGTCATATTTTATTACCCTTTATACTCTGCATCATGAGCACCTTCTGGAGCCAGAGATCACCCTCAGGTAGAGACACAAGGGGCCATCAGTGTGGATGGAAAATGTCTGCAGAGGACCTCTGGGAGGGCCAGAGCCAAGGACGCAGCTGAGAGCCTGTGCTATATTGACATCTCTACTCTATCCCAACTGTCTTT
Source organism: Cynopterus sphinx (assembly GCA_030015415.1). Taxonomy (NCBI): domain Eukaryota; kingdom Metazoa; phylum Chordata; class Mammalia; order Chiroptera; family Pteropodidae; genus Cynopterus; species Cynopterus sphinx. The sequence continues at coordinate 64,147,269 of CM057389.1, read as the reverse complement.
TTCTACCACTTCACAGCTGAACCACTGAGCTGGTTTCCTTGGAGTTTTAAGGTTTTTGAAACTTTTATTTTATTTTTTACACATCCCATCAAAAGGAGTTTTAGCATGAATGCGTGCATGCACGCACACGTACACACACACACACACACACACACACACACACGAATACCTAACCATAGCATGCCTTTATTTTTTTTAATTAGAGACCATAGGAGCCTCCATACTTTTCAGGATAAAGTCCAATTACCTTAGCATGTGCTTTCCAAACTATATGCAAGTTTAGTGCCCAGTGCATGAAGGACACCATAACAAGCTCACAAGAGTGGCACAGGATACTTTAAAATTTTGAAAGAAATGAAGATACTCAACATCTGTTGGATACCATGTAAACCATTAGTTTTAATATAATGCACAATTTCAAAATTAGATTATACAACATTTCTTTCTATATTGTCTATTACTCCCAAGTTGGCTTTTTGACTTGTTATTGTAATATAAAGGAAACATCTAGTGAAAACCCATGTGGAACAGGAAATGTGGATGGCAAAGTCCAATCTGGTTTCAGAGGACCATGAAGTACCAACAGGAGTACAATTCCATTAGTAATAATTATGGTTATTATGGTTATTAAGAGTGAAATCAAACTATTATTTTTTCTTTCAATGTACGTGAATCACTTTTTTCAAATGGCTATTGAGTTATTACTCCATAGATACTTAAGCTGTTTGGACTCAACTACTTAAGAAATAAATTTTCGGACATTTCTTTTGGCCTAAGAACAGCATGAGGAAATGACTGCGATGCTAAAGGTGCTGTGAACTGAAAAATGTGAGAAGCCCTACACTAAGCCATTCAAATAAGGCCTTTGCTAACTCATCGGCTCCCATTCTCATACACAAATTTTTCTCAATGGAAAAGCAGGGAAGGACATCAGGTCCTACTGTCTTCATATGAACTCTTCCCTTTGCTAAGATTAACTTTCTCAGTCCCTTCCCTCTTCAATGAGCCCTTCACGACTCAACTAAAAGAACATTTCTTCTAGGACAAGAGTCCTTTGACTTGCGGTTTTTTCCCCCAGTATGAGTTTGATTCCCTGTATCACCACAGCATCCTATACACAGCTTATATGTGGAAATCTTTGTGCTGTTACCCCACTGGCTATTTACTTGTCTGCCACACTAGTTCATGATTTCCATGGACATCAAAATTTTGTTTACTTTGATCTTGCTGGCATTTTTATTGGGAACATGTTAATGTCATATATGACTAATTAGTATAGTATGAGTGCCTAACATGTTTTTATGATTTTCCCCCAAACAGTGAGTGAATGAATCTAAGGGTAAACATGAATATAAGAATGAATGTAAGAATGTAAGAATAAACTTTTACCCTTTTTCTTCATGTTTATATTTAAACATTTTATGTCATGATACCTTTGCAGATGGCACAGAAATTTTGTGTATGTCACCCTCTCTGTCTAGAAAGATCTTCCATCCTTCTTCACCTGTTATTTGACTTTGTCATTTGGATCTCAGCTCTGACTTCTCTTCCTCATGGAAGAGTTTTACATTTATATTTGAATGATTATTTAAATATTTTCTTTTTTCTTAGATCACAAACTCCATGATGGTAGGAATAAGATCTGTCTTGCTCATCCGACCATACGTAATTGAGCATATGGCCTAGCACATACTAAGCACTCAGTAAATTTTTGTGGAATGAGTGGGGGATAAATAAATGCATTATTAATTCATGAAAGCTTCATTTGTATGCTTCGACCTGATGATTATTCTAAAAGAAGTGTTAAGATGTAGTTTTTCCTACAGAAGGAGAAAAAATTTCCTACTTTGTGAAAATAGAAGGCATTTAGATAAAGGAGGTCAGGGATTGGAATTTTAATTTTGAAATCAAGGAACTACTTTAGATTTCTGAAAGAAGAGTTAGAGGTCAGATAATCAAAATAAGACTGAATACAATATCCAAAGTTCTGTTAATTTAACCACTTGTAGTATTTCACTTCAAAAATTGATTCTCCTGCTCTTGAAAAGCTGCCATGTTTTCATTTGCCTGAAAGTGATGGTTAGATAAAAGTAATGCCATGTAGTTATTCATTTTTTGGTTAGAAAACCTGAGACTTAAATGTTCTCCAGTGTAAGCTCTCACTGAGTAAATATGAAGTGCATTGTTTTAAAACATGTTGCTCAAGGAAATTGCAGCACATTTAACACTAATGAGCATTTTAGATGAAGAAGGTGAAAACCACAACAAAAAAAGTCATAAAAAAATTATGTACCCTATAACCTTTAATGAATAACTTTAAAATAAAATGAAATCTTGTACCAACTTTACAGATGGGCTCACTCATTGCAGAGGTTTGGAGAAGTTAGATTTACACATAATTCCTGTTTTCAGTGATATTTTATTAACCTTTCTTCTCTATCCCTTCCTCCAGTCTTATTTTCCTTTTTTCAACTTTATTTCCAAGTGATTGGCTTAAAAAAAATGTCAGTGCTAACTTGCTGGATTTTTTTTTCTTCCATTTTTAGTGATTAATTCTTAGGCAGCAAGATACTATTCTAAATTTTTAAATTGATAAAGTTTCAGGTAACAATCTAAAAAATGCAACAACCCAACACGCAGTTAATTAAATGTCTCTGAATTGCTACTGTTTGCTTGATAAGCCGAATTCTTCAGCTCAGAGCAGGGATTAATATTAAGAGAGAGTAGGAAGGAAAATATAATTAGCTAGTCTTTTGTAAAAGTGAATAAATGGTATCTACGTATAGCCTTGACTAACTTTGTTAATTTACTCTGCTTATTTCAAGATTCAATCATTGAGGTATTTGCTATTATGTGGATTTTAGGCACTATGTTAACAAAGGGCTAATGTAAAGGTTATTTTATTGCACATATTTCTGTGACTTAATTTTGTGCAATTATACTAGGCTTCTGTTTCTTTGTATATATGGGCATCCAAAAGTGAAATTACATTTACAGTTGACCCCTGAACAACACAAGTTTGAACTCCATGAATCCACTTACAGTTTTTTTTCAATAAATACAGTAAATGTATTTTCTCTTCCTTTTTATTTTCTTAATAACATTTTCTTTAGCTTACTTTATTGTGAGAATACAGTATATAATACATTTAACATAGAAAATATGCATTAACTGATTATGTTATGAAAAGACTTTAGTTGTTAAGTCAGTGATAGGCTATTAGTAAGTAAGTTGTTTTTGGGGAGTCACACTTATATATGAACATTTGACTGTGTAGGGTCAGCACCCATAACCCATTATTAAAGGGTCAACTGTATACTGCTAATTTAAAAACTCATCTTAAAGTTTATTACAAACTGGAGTGTTAGAGGCCACATAGAAGGAACACATAGTTCAGTCCTATGTTAGTTATGATAGCCTAGGTCATCCTGAAGTGACTCCTGACATTTCAGCAGCTTACAATCACAAAGGTTTAGTTCTCTTCCAGACTGTATGTCAATCAATGGGCATCTGCTGCTGTACTTAAACATCACCTTCTCTCTGGGACCCAGCTGACAGGGCTGCTTCTCTCTAGAATGTTGCCTTTCAGCAGCAGAAGTGAAAGAGAGAAGGCAGTTATTAAAGTTTTGTACATCAATTACCCTCATGTTTCATAGGTTAAAAAAGTCATATGGCCACATATACATTTAATAGATCAGAGAAACAAAGCAGTATATCATCTTTCAGAGAAAGACACCAAATATTTTTAGTCTACCATTCACACCTTCATTTTTTGGATATGAAAACATCACCAGAATGATTAAGCAACTTTCCCAGAATCACTGGCAGAGCTGAGATTAGACCTAGATTCTTGTTTCTCCTTCCTCTCCAAAGTCTCTTATGTAAAAACTATGGACAGGCCACTGTAGCCACAGAATCACAAGAGAAGGATGCCATCAAGAGAAGCCAGCTGCCCACCAGGGCCTGTCTTACATCATAGTATCACTGACATGGTCAGCACATTTTCCCATTGGCTCTATTGGTCCAACATTTGCTTTCATTAAAGTAGTCTGTGTCAGTCAGGAGTCAGTCATGGAAGGGATTTATTATAAATTTTAGTGTAAGGGATTTATTGTAAGAATTAGAACTTAAACCATGAGTGAGGATCTGGAAAAATGAATGTCCAAGTGGGGGCAGAGGCCCAGAGGAGTCACAAACCAGTTACTCTGACAAACCAAGCATGTCCAGTCACCAAAATAGGAAGGTAAAGGGGAATCCAAAGGGAAGCTAGGCTTCTGTGTGGCTATCACCCCTGTAGGACCACCTTTAAACATCTATAATTGGTCTGGGGCAATGGCAGGTCAACATGCTCAGGAGTAAGAATAACTTGGAACTCTTAGACCCACCACACTAGTTTGTAAATGCATTTACTGACTTTAACCATTACTGACTTCAGAGTACAATGGTGGGTACTTCACTTCTGCCTTTCAAACCTAATTCAGAAATCATACAGGGTAGGGAATCAAGATTCATAGTTCCAGCTTAACCAAGCAGACACAGTACAACCTCTCATTTATTCCAACTTTGAAGAGGTCTAGGCAGGCTGCTACTAGCTCAAATGTATTAGTTTCCTTTTGCTGCTGTAACAAATTACTACAAACTTACTGGCTTATGGCCACACAAATTTATTATCTTACAGATCTAGAATTAAAAAGTCTAAAATTGGTCTTATTAGGCAAAGTATTGTCAAGGCTCTTTTTCTTCTTAAGAATTTCTAGAGGAGAATCTATGTGTTGCCTTTATTGGCTTGTAAAGGCCATATCACTCCAACTTTTGCTTCCAATACCACATCTCCTCTTAATCTGGCTCCTTTGCCTCCCTCTTATCCCTTAGGTCCCATGTGATTACCTTTGACCTGCCTGAATAATCCAGAATAATCTTCTCAACTAAAAAGTCATTAACTTAATCACCTCAGTTTTTTTAGACATATAAAGTAATATATTCACAGTTACTGAGGATTGGGTGCAGATATTTTTGAAAGGCTGATATTTTGCCTACCTCACTAACTCACAAAATCCTGATGGTCTATAGCAGAGGTTGGCATAATAATAGCTCGTGGGCCAAATCTAACCCATTGCCTATTGTGTAAATAATATTTTATTGGAACACAGCCATGCCTGTTTATTTATGTGTTGCTGTGGCTGCTTTAAGACTATAATAGCAAAATCAAGCAGTTGGAACTGAGACCATATGACCCACAGGCTTAAGATATTTACTATCTCACCTTTTACAGTAAAAGTTTCCTGACCTCTGGTCTATAGATCAGAAAATTATTGTTGATTTATAATAAGAAACTTGACTATATAGCAGCTCTAGAAAAACAGATTTTTAAGATAACATACTATCTTCCATGTTAAATCTATGTGCAAAGCTCAATTATGATAAAGTTAACCTCAATGCAAGGGATCACTTCATATCATTTGTAAGACAATAAGCATTAGCATTAAAAGGTATGAGCATGGAGGCCACCACATGTACTATAGCTGTGAACCTCCCACCTGGGCTAGATTCTTATGTCTGGCTTAGGCCATTCCTTTCTCTGGGCCAGAACTGTAGATAACTGTAGAAAACTGATACAGTCTCAAACTCTAGATTCCCTTTTTCATGCTGAAGGTCACAATCTTTATTCCAGCTGAGTAAAAAGAGAATTGAAGAGGTTACATTTACACACTCTTCACCATGATTAGAATTTGAATATTACCTCAAATTCATTAGCCACCCAGGCAAAGACTCTAGCTTAGTGTGAATTGTTTTGGTTTATTTCATCAAAGGCCAATCTCATTTATTTTAAGTCCGTTTTCTATCATTTTATTCTGAAAAGTAACCTTATCTTTAAATTTTATAAATCACTCTGTCCTCTATCCTGTATCACCCATAGGTAATTTTCCTTGATATGACTTGTAGGACTTTAGCAGTGCTTTCTTTTTGATCATACTTCTATTCAGTTCGTAACATGGGGGAACACTTATTTTTAAAAAGTTCCTCCATGTGCAAAGAGGTAAGGTCATTAATGAAATCTTCAATGCACAGTTTTAACCTGATTATGTGTTTTATGTGTTATGTGTTTATCTTTGTGACCTGTGAGCCAAACAAGTGGAATTTTACCTGGTTAAGAGGTAACTGATTAGGTTTTTTCCTTTAGTTGAATATAATGGTAACAAACAAGGTACTAAGTACTCTATATTATAATCATCACAGTGTCTCTGTGAGGTTTCTCTGGTTATTTCTTTGTTTGTTTGTTTGTTTGTTTGTTTGTTTTTTAACAGAAAAAGAAATTGAAGGTCAGAGCACTTAAACAACTGGCTGAGGGTCACAAGTCTAGAAAATTGCAGAGCTAGAGATAGAATTCAGTTCTGTCTAATTATAAAGACAAGCTTAAGCCACCATTTGAAAATATGAATTCCTTGATTTGTGAACCATTTAAGGCCAAGATATAGCATTCTTTCATGACTCAGAAGCTGGTAGTTGAGTGAACTCAACATGGAGTTACCTCAGTTAACTGAGGCCCCTGGAAATGCATCATCTGGACAGTCTAGTTTTTCAGGAAGATTTGGGTATTTGCCACAACTTTAAAAATATTATTTAATTTGTATAGAACTCTCTATAAAATGTATTAGATGTTTCCCTGTCTTCGTAAACAGATTATATTGAAAATGATTTAAAATTATATTACTCAGTCATTTATTAATATGAACATTTTTATCCTGTATTCTAACATAGGATCATTCTGAGAGTTTATTGAAATAAAAGGAATATTGTTGACCTTATCTGTTATGCAGTTTTAAGTTCCCATGCTTGATTTGTAAAGTTTTAGCTGTTTCCTGTCCCAGTGCTAGCTACTTCTTAGTGTGCCTTATCAGACTGTCAGTCTCTCACAACTCCACCAGGAAAATGTTGGTCAAGTAAATCTGGGTTTGTTAAATCTACTGCAGAATGAGAGATTATCACCTTGATAGCATGAGTAGTGTTTCAAAATGAGAAAATTAGAATAGAATATTTATAGTGCAGAGTATGAAGTGGGTGATTTTTAAGGTGGATCTTATAAGACAGAGAAATGACTGAGATTTGGTAGAGTTTAACGCCTTAACAGCTCCGAACTGGTAGGACAGCAAGGTGAAAGATCTAAAGCAAGCCTGAATGTCAAGCTATTAATATTAATAAGCAAGCTATTTCAGTTAGTTCACAGTTATATTTCATAAGAAACTATTTCACGGAGTAAGAAGCTAAGTTATTTTCACCTGGTTCTGATATTGAAATAGGCAAGTATGCTGGCCCTAGAGTTGCATAGTTAAAGGACAAAAAGGTATATTGATTTGGTTTCTTACTTGCCTCTATGGCTTGGTGCTTCTACATACAATGGAATAGGAAATTTGAAAACTAGAATTAGGAATCAACAAGAGTCATAAAAGCTTAGGAGGAGCCTAAGAAACTGATTCATTCATGCAGAATTTTGTGCTTAAGCAGAGACTTTTTTCTCTTGGTATAATTTCTAGATGGCTTTTAAATGTGTAACCAACAATATCAACTAGCTAAGCATCTGCTAAATATCTATATTGTGAATCCGAGATTTCTAAGTTCTAGGAGAAAGTGAATTAAATAGCTTCTTAATTCCATAAAGTAGCACTTGTATTATTCCAGTTTATTAATATTTTATTTGCATATTTATGTAGAGTTTTTACATTTCTTAGTATCCTTTTTTTGTGTTTGAACATATATAAAGTGATACAGTTTGGACACAAGATTTTTTTTTTTTATCTTTCCATTTTTTTTAATTTAAGTTAATTTCAGGTACAAGATTTTTTTTTTTTAACTATGTAATTTAGAATGTCTGAAAATGTTGTCCACACATTTTAAGAAGTCTTTTTTTTTTTAGAGCCCTGGAGCTACATTATTGAAGAGTCTGAGACATTAGCATTTGGTGTGGAATGCATAGAAGATAGTTATTGAACAAGTCTAAAATATATAATTATATCTACAATAAAAAGTGTATTATTTTACATGTACAGTGATTGGAGTCTAGTGATTGGAGAATTTTATAAAAAATATTAAAGGCCTTAATTATGTAGTAGTAAATTGGGAACAAATGAATTTGATTCATTATTTAGAATTTTAGCTGTTTGTAGTAATTTAAACCTATTTAAAAATGAAAGACATGTTCTGGCCAGTAAAAATCCTTTCTAAGAATCAGGTATGGTAAGAAGATATGAGAAATTGATCAGATAAGGTTTTTGAAGTCTCATTAACCATGGCACTTTCAGTAAAATGACATGGATATTATAGATTTGGATTTATTTTGAAATGACAAAAATTTCCTAACTATATTTGAAGCTTATTTTGGTTATTGCTGTTTTTCTTTCTTTTTCTTTTTCTTTTTCTTTTTTTTTTTTTCTGGTCACATATTCATTACTATAATTTGTTGACATCTGATCCAGAAAAGAAGCCATTTTCAAGAGGGAAAAAAAAAACAAAAGAGTAGCTCATACAATACTAAAAAACAAGTTCAAATTTTATTGGTAAATTAACAGCTTTCATGAAGGGAGATTCTGTGGAAACCATATTGTAGATGACAACGTGGCCTCTCTTCTCTCTCTTTACTAATTTTCCTACTCTTGACTAGAATGTACATATACTTTTCATTAAACATAGGGGACAAAAAATCCTGCCTACATATCTGAAACTTTCTTAGGTTGTACATGTGAAATACCAGATGAGACAGGTTATGTTATATAGCATGAGTTAAAATAAAGCTTATTTAGTAACAAAGATGCCAAATTAGAGAAAAATTAATATAAGCCTCTAGGGCCAAATTTACGTGATTGTGCTCCATTGATTTATGAATATAGTCATGAAATTAAATTCAGCAATACACAAACAGCATTTATCGAGCACCTACTGAGTGCCAGGAACCTGTGGTGGGGCTGCAGACAAAGCTAAAAGGTTCTAGTTCTAATAATTTCACAGTATAATTGAAAAGTAAAACCAGCTAATTAAACTATACGAGAAGTAATGGATGTAAAAAAATCTAATACTGCCAAAGTATAATTTTCAGAACGTTAAAACTATGATTCTCACACAAATATAAATGTGTTAAAGATTTTGTTCAATTCATTCATCAGTGACAGAACCAGCAAGATGATAGAACCAATTGAAGATCATTTGAGGAGCTAGATATTTATAGGCAACTTAATAAAGAATATTAAGATAAGATTGCTAGGTTACATATAAAACTAGTTAATTTCTTATAAGGCAATGAAGCATAACTTTTGGAAATATTATTTGTCCCCAATTTAAATTATTTGTGTCTCTCCTGAATAAAATTCTACAAATTAGCATGACCCTCACTGTATTTGCAATCTTTTTAATATAGTAATCAATGAGTTGAATAAAGTGTATCCTCCCAGATAATTCTTGGGTATTTGCTCCCTTATGACATTGTGCTACCTATTTTTTTTAAGTCTTGGATTATTTTTTAACATTAATAAAAATATTCGAGATAAATGGAATGTGGGAGAGGGGAAAAATAGTGGAATTCTAAGTGAAAGAAAATTAAGGAGAGAAGATAGCTGCGGTAAGCCTTCTATAAACAAGGAGAAAATTTCCAATAAGACAAAATCTTTGGAAAGGAAGGGAGAAATAGGTGAATATTCAGTGCCATTGCATTAGCAGTTATATTTATTTTTATGACAGATGAATCACTATGACTAAGTGCCAATTTATAAGAAATATTTACTTGATATTTTATTGTGTTTGTTTTGTTTGTTTTTAAAAAGTCGAAAAATCAAATCTTCTGTGTGCTGGCAAGAAGTTACATATTGGTTGTTTTAAAAACCATCAATTCATATGTCAGAGAGTTCAAACTCTTTTGGAAGGACATACCAAGGACAATGAAACCAAAAGACAGTGAAGATAGAGAACTGGATCCACCCACTAAAACTGAGCAGAGCCTCTAATTATTAACCATACCTCTAAAATTCCCCATTTTTACCTGCCATGGGCTATTTTTTTCTCCTTTTGTTTATTCTCTAGTTTTTCCATTTCTTTTCCTCTCTGACCCCAGATATGTAATAAAACCTGGAAGTTATGACAATTTATGTCTCAGTGGATTAGCAGGATGCATCTGAAAGAAGCATCATTATCTAGTTTTCTGTTTTAAGCTACAGGCAGGGAACAGAATGAAGCAAAATGGAATGGAATAAAATCTCCTGAAACACCATTTGTCTAAACTATTTCTGCTATTACAAAAAAAATATTGTTTACTTAGTTTCATTACTCTCTCTGATATTAATTTTCTTTTTGCAAAATAAGGCACATCCAGAAATGTCCATTCATTTAAAATCTCTTATTAGCCAAGTCTCCTGTTCATGTGGCCCCCTAGGATTAATTATGAAACAATTTCAAAAAGGCCACCCTAGGGTTTAATTATATAAATAATATTTGTTTAACCAGAAAAATAGTGAATGCTCATTTTATTCATTTCTAATTGAGAAACTTCACATTTTTCCAACAAGCACAATTAATAAGCAGGTTAAGTCTAACTGGCTTACTTTGACTGAGAATCTGTACTCTTTCAATAAAGAAGCCTAAGTATTCTATATCTTGGGGACAAAAAAAAAACCCACAAAATCTTTCTCGAACAATTTTTTAAGGTGACTTAAACATTTTTGGTCTTTTTAGATGAACATCAGGAAAATAATCTATCTTCTGCATAAAGTGGCTTTTAATTAGCAAAAATTAGAATGCAAGTTTTAATGATATTGTATTGCTGAACAGATTTGCTTGTGGAACTGGGGATGCAAATCATTTCTATTGTTTATTGTATGCAAATCTATCTACTTAGCTTTAATTAGACATTGAAATCCAGAACAATTATCAACAATTGCTTTAGTATTAATGAGCAGCATGAACTGCCCATCATGACTTTCTAAATGGCAGAGACTTAGAAGCGATTAATTTGGCTTCTACAAAATGAACAGGCCTCTTAGAGCCCATACTTGGCACAACAAAGTCAAGTTTGGGCCAATCTGGGTAAAAAAGATTTCTATGTCTTGCTATTTTTTCTGATTGTATCTTTTTGCTTTGTGAATATTAATGGAAGGTAGTTCTTCGAATACAAGGAAGTTCAGAATAAAACAGTATTTTAAGAAGAACCACAGTGTAGACTAATTTCAATCAGATATTTGATAATTCATGAGCTGGTTGGTTTCTAAAAGATTAGTAGGTTGGGTTCCTCTTAGATATTAGCAAATGTTATACTCTGTATATTGCAAGTGAAAATTATTACATGAATTAACAAACTGTGATGTGCTTTTAGCAACATGGCAGAACCTGGGAAAAATTGTGAAGTAAATATAGTTGATTTAGTCTCCCTAGGCCATAGAATTGCAAAGAGGAGGTACTAAGCAGTGGCTATCTGATTACCCTGCAAGCTCTCCTGTTTCCCTGGCCCCTGTTTTTTCATTATACTTTAGCCTGCCAGTCCTAAGGAGAAACTTTTAAAAGCATGTCCATGCTAAACTGGGAGTGACTTACTTCCATTCACTTTTCAAGGGCTATATATTACCTCAAAAGAGACCTGGAAAGGGAAAAAGCATTACCTGAAAGAATGGATGCAACTTGCAGCCATCTAGTGAGAAAATCTGAGGTCTTCCCTGTGCCTCTTAAATTCAATCACATATTTACCCATTCTATTCCATGTAAATAATAAGCTGCCTTTTCTTGGTAATCTTCTTTTATCAAGATGTTCAGATATGGATGTTATCATGTGACTCTTTTTTTTATACTTAGCTGCATGCAGAAATAAAGTTGCTCCTTAATGGCAGACCTAAAGAGAGACAAATCACAAGAATGTTCCAATCAAACTTGTATTTCCTTTAAACACACCAACAGCATTTGCACTCCCTCTTTTTTTCTTTTAACGTCCATAATTTTCACATACCTGCTTTCACAGGGGGCGGGGGGGGTGTGACGATGGGTGGACTATAAGCATTTGCACAGACATTGGTCTGTTTTGAATTAGGTCGGAATGTTAACAAAGAGAAAAAAAGTTACTAGCTCCCCTTGTTCCAAAGGTTGACTTCTGATTTCCCTAACTTCTGTTGTGTCTGGATTTCTCTCCCCATTTTTCAAAGAATGACCCTCAATAGCTTAATAAATCAGCTAATAAAATATTTTAGCATCTGCTAATGTTCTCTGAGTGTGTTACATTCTTGTTCAAAGGCTTAGTAAAGGAGCACAACGGAGGGAAACTATGGGCACTTCTGAAAGACAACACTATCTGGTTTCAAAATACTTCAGAACCTCAGTCTTTACCTTAAGATTTGTTTTTAAATATTTACACTTTTACCCAGATGGTGGCAGAACTGGAAAGTATGGATAATCTATTAAATGTCTTTAATAAACTGAAAAGATATCCATAAGTTTGGATTGTAAAGTGTAACAAACACATTAAATGTTTGTTTGACAAGTTTTGTTGCTGCTGTAATATTTTTTTTTTTTTTGTCACACAAAGAGGAATTGAAACGTATAAGTTTTCTTGGGGTTTTGAGGATAGTACATTCTCAAATTGCCCTTTACCTAGGTAAGCATGAGAACTTAGTAGCTTACAAAACATTTTAGTTCAAGGCAACAAACTTTTATTGATTATCAACCATGTGCCATATACTGTTCAGTGACTCAAGCAGATAGAGATTGTACAGTTAAAGGAACACAAATGGCACTCATGCTAAGTAGCTGTAATCAGGCTTTGCCAGGGTCCCCAGTGGAACCCCCACCAACCAGAGAGGGGAAAGGCAGCTGCAAGATACCTCTTTATCTCACTGCAGTTATTTCTTAAGTATTCTCCCTGCTTCCATTTTCATTCCTCTCCAATCCATTCTCAGAACCATAAATTTTCCATATCTTAATTCAATGCTACTTGCTTTTTATTTTCTTCTAGTGGCTCCCCAGTGGATCCCTTCAATCGACCCATGATCCTAAGTATCAAGTCCTATATTCTGAAGTTGCCTTTCAAGGCTGGCCATCCAAGACCCCCATCTCTTACTGCTCTTATCCCTATCCCCCATTTTTATTCTCAGCCACACAGAACTACTTGCAGTTACACAAATTGGATAGCTGCTTCTGCCTCTGTGCTGTTCTTTGTGGAATAAAATCAACCAGAGCACCATTACCAAGAGCCTCTATTTTATTCTAGAATGCCATTGCATGAAAAGGTTGGGTAGAGGTTCTAAATGGGTAAGGCAGGCAGAATATTGATAGAATCAATTTATTTCTTTCTGTTCATTGTCTCCTCAGAAGAGGAATATCTTTGAATTAGCTTTTTTAAAACTCCGGAACCCCAAGATTTCCATCAGCCTCTTCTGCATGGATAGCAATATTTTTGAACAACATTCACATCCAAATCCTCTTGATTATGTGGCTCAGATTGGAACTTATTAAATATCTTTAAATTATTTTTGCTGGAGTATACATCACTACTTTGATAGTTTTCCGTAAAGCACATACAGAGCCCTGTTAGTTAAAATATATTCAATATTCAATTCTCCTAGAGAATTTGTCCATGATTCTTCACACAGATGGTCTAACTACACATAGGTGGCAGGCCAGCCAGGACAATGAGGCTCAGTGTAGCTTTCTCTACTTATACTTGAGCAAGGTTTTCCTCTGGGATGTGACCCTATCTCATCCTCTCCCAGCCTTCTGTCCACCTATTATTTAGTTGCCAACTCCTTATACTTTCCTACTCGCTGCTGCCCCATTTCCCTATGGCTGCCTGCATCTAGCTGAGATACATGTATTGCTCATAACTGAAAAGTAGAAATTAAGTATATTTTAAAGTAAAATGCTAATTACTGATTAATACTGTTTGGCTATAAAGGGAATTCTTCAGAATAGATTATATTCAAGAGTGGATAACCAATAGAAATTGTTCTGCCAATTGTCACCAGAGGAGATTGTTCATGTGCTGTGGGGCCACTTCCTTGTCCTTTAGAGTTTGCTGCAGCAGTTATCATTATAATTACTGAGGACCTTGATGCAACTTTGGCAATCTGGGCAAGCAGACTCTAGAAAGATTTGTAAGGATGACAGTTCATACTTTGTACATTCTTAGCTTCTCAATACCTATTGTTTTCAATTGATGTCCCAGAAAACCCTTCACTCTTTACTTTTCTACTTCCTGACTTGCTAACTAGGCTTCTGTTTACCACTTTAATTAATTAACTAATTCAGTATTTACTTGGCACCTGTGCAATAATAACACCTTCAGCTGTGATCTTAAGAGAATTTGCATCTATTAAAAGACTCTGGAAAATTTAATTGTTAAGTCTCAAAAGAAGTGAATTTTCAATGGCCAGTTACCTACTGTTTGGAAGATACCAATACAGACGGCAATAGGAGATTATCAGCAGGTATAGCCCAGAAGCAGATTTCCCATGAAATTAATAAAGCTTCAGCTTCAGGGTCCCACACTTACACAAGCCAGTTTTAGTAAATATATCTTCTTTCTGATAAGTAAGGCCTCCAAAATTGAATAAACTTCAGGCCCTACAGAACCTGTAGATCAAGAAATATTTATTCGATGTTGAATAAATCATGAATACATATAAAGTGCCTAGCTCTTTTCCTGAAATATATTATGAGCTCAAAAAATATTTGTTAAAAGAATGATTACTTTGGTGATTGAATGAATGAGTGGGTAAATGAATGTGAAATGTAAATCTCTGCAGAGGAAGATGCTCTTTACCCTGAGCTCCCCCATTTATCTATGATGCAGCCAAGCTGACCTCCTACCCCAAGATCAGTGATAACTCAGCATGAGCAAGCCTATCCAGAAACTGTTTCAGGATACAACTATATTTTCCTCCAAGATGCCATGTGGTTTATAGTGATTAATAAACAGGCTTCTGTTAACAGAGAAACAGTTATGTGGAAATATTACATTTTCATCTATGAAATTTTAGATTTCAAAGTAGAGATTTAAGGTCTATTCACACTCCGCCTACCCCTAATAGTTGTAATAAAGGACTGCATAACATTGAATTATATTCTTAGGGAAAGATGAAAAACATGTTTGAAGAACTTGACCCTTATTAACATCATTTTTTCAGTAACAGTAACCATTAAAGAGTTATGTATTTAACCTTTGTAGCCTTTAAGCCTGTTAGAATATTTAATTAGTTAATTAGGAAAATAATTATGTGCTTAAAAAAGAAAATTTAAAAATTTTCTATGGATGTATAAAACTGTGTTCAAAATAAGCTTCTATTTTAAGGCTTTAGAACTGTTCCAATGTATTAGCATTTCACAATTCTTTGTATTCATTAAAAGAGTTTTCATAAAAATATTGGAAAGTTTCCCAAAGTTCTCCACTTCCACCTCCTGGTATATATCAAACAGAATATTGGACTTATCTAGTTAAATTATAGTTTCAATTGTATTTTATAAGAGGCTATTTCCTTGGAACTCGTTCAAAAGATACACATAGGGAAATATTATTTTAATTTATAGGGTCAGTGTTTCTCTGTCATAAGTCAATTATAAATAGACTGTTTCTCTTTTCTTCAGGAAATTTCTTCAGGAATTTCTCTTTTGCTATTTATAATAATACATTTGTGAAGCATTTAACATAGTCAAAAATATACCTGACACCAATGTGTCTGATCACTGTTAAGTGGCTGCTCTTTTGTTTCTATTCTTCACTGTACATGTATGTTGTTTACATTTATGAGGTGAAAGGTGGGAACTCATGGTCTTGAAGGCATGTAATGAATAAATAACTTATGAATGCAGTATGCAAGTTGGAAAGTTGGAATTGATCATTTCTAAATCATAGTGTGGTCAATTACCTTCTTTCAATTTGGAGAGCAAAATAATCTATATAATATATTTCCAAATAGGGGCATCTTATATGGAACAGTGTTTGCAGTTGCCCATCAGTTTTCCCATCCAATATTCCTTTCCTTTGACTCCTGCTATTTCTACTCCTAATTAGCTTGGACTTGTCATGGTATTCTGTTGAGATGTTTTTGTATTTATTCATGCTATTTCTTTGGCCTTGAAATCTGTTAAAGAAAATACATTACTGTGTATTTCCTTACCAAAGCAAACACCTCTCTACAGTGAATTTCAAAGAAAATGAAAGCCAACAAAGAAGGTGAGATTATGTTTTTTTTGTTGTTTTTTTTTTTTTTTTAAGAAAACTGCTAACTAGGCATAAAAGATCTCAGGGTGAGGAAAAGGCAATTTTTCTTGAAGGCCTAGAGATGGAAGGGGCAATATGGGAGCCGAGTGATTGATTTCTCCTCTGCCACTTAGGGTATCTAGATACAATTGTTGGCTCTGACAATCGGGTGCTCTATTTGCAGGTACATAATGTGTAGTGGATGGTGGGAGAATTCAGATTTTAAAGTCTTCTGACAAAAAGTATGTTCCAATTCTGTCTTCCCCACTGTTGTAATAGCTACAATAGTGGACAATTTACAAAATTACTCTGGGCTTTGGTTTACCTTTGAAGTGGGAATACTAAAATCTACCTATAAGTTGTAAGGATTGAAGATAGCATATGCTAAGCACTTATCACAGTGGTTGGTTAGCACATAAGCAGTAACTAAACAGTAGCTCTTATTATAATAATGACTGCATGGTCTTTACCCTTCTATTAAGGGTGAAGTGAGCTAAGACTGTTCTAAGAACTTAAAGCAGTCCTACCTCATACCTAGTAAGAATAAGGAGACATGAAGAAAGCTGTTTATTATATAGGGAACTAAGGTGGACAGGGGAGCAAGGACGTTGCTATTGTATCTTTGGAAACGGGTAAGACTAAAACACAGCCTTTGGGATCTATTTGTAGTAGGCTAAGAGCCCAGTTGCAAATAAAAGTTTTATTTTTTGACAGGCTGACATGCTGTGTTGAACCCATTACAATTAGACTCTAGTAGCTCAAAGCCCAACAGCACTGAGCTGTGTTGTCCTTTGTATCTACAAACACATAGACCTCACTTTTCTGCTAAAAGGTTTTTTGGTCTCTCCACCAATTCCTTCTCTAGAAACTGTAATGTTGTTGGGTGCTCTCCATTTTTCACTTCACTTCTATCTCTACCTCACTCATGTTCAATTAATGTAGATGGTGTGTTAGCAATGGGACAGTTAACTTGTGTCCGTTAGTATGAATGACCTGAATAGACTAACTCTTCCTCACACTTCTCTGAAGTTTTGATGCGAGTAGTGATAAGTGGGTTTTATTCATTCATTCATTCATTCATTCATTATTGAATACTTACTGTGTGTTAGGTGCTTTCCTATATGCTGGAGAATATTAAGAAAAACAGACATAGTCCCTGCCTTCTCTGATCTCATTTTTTCCTGAGAAGAATGAATACTATTCAAGTAATCCCAAAGATATTTTTTTAAAGTTTCATTGCAAATTGTGATAATCTAAACAAAAAGAAAGTTTAGGATATTCTGAGTCTGTTAGGACACTGACTCTTACCTAGTCTGAGAGGTTTGGGAAAAGTTTAAGGAACCTGGAGGAAGTAACATTGGAGCTAAAATATGAAGGTGTAAGTGGGCTCATGGAGTTGGAACAGGGAGGGATGAGGCATATTATAGGTAGTTTGGGACAAGGTCTCTAGATGAGAAGTGTGGAGGCCTCTAAGAATTGAAAAGACCAGGGAGGCCGAAGTATGAAGAGTTCAGCTAGAATGCAACAGGCTGCATATTAAGACCCAACCAGGAGCTTATAAAAGACAACTAGAGATATTGGTTTAATTGTCCTGTGATGCTTTTGTGGTATTGTTATTTACATAGAAAACAAAAAACAACTCCCCAGGTGATTCTAATATAGAGGCAGAGATGAGAAATTCTAAGTTACACAATGCAGCACCTTGTAGCCAATTTCCTTAAGATTTTAAGGAGGGGGACAATTGGTGTTAAAACCATCAGATTTACATTTGAGAGTATCTCTCCAGTTGCAATATGGTATTGGATGTTCATGGTACCTAGCAAATCTTGCTATGCACTCAGTAACATATAGTAGTAGAGTCAAGGTAGAACAGACATCAAATCTACTGAATATGAAATCTCGAGGTAAAAATGCAACTAGCTTAGTGGTGGTAGATACTCTTCTTTGAGAGAAAGAAATGAATATGCAGATCATTCCATACAGGGCGGTAAATTTTAGGTGGATGACAAGCACAAACTTCCAAGATAATTTGGAGAATTTTCTAATCTGGTAAGGGTCCATGTGGAGAAGGTTCCAAATGGAAGAAGCGAAATTTAAGGCACAAAGCTATACCAGAAATAGGCGACTTGTGTTTGACGTGACTTGTCAGGCTTGTCTCTGAGCAATGAAGATCCCTGAACTTCCAGCAGTTCAGAAGTGGCTTCTAAATTTCCAGTGGGAACTATGGAAACACTTGAAATTTCCTTCATTTTAACTGAAGAAAGCAGAGCCCGATTTCAGTGCAGGTATTGTCTTTTCTAAATGCACTTCAAGTGCACAATGACTTATTTTAGCTAGAATGCAAGGAATAAGCACCCTGCACAACCATTTTACATTTAGGAAACTTTCACAAAACACTGTGACATATGCAAAAACAAACTTCCAGGTAAGGGTATGTTCTTACTGTAACAGCAAGACCATTTGGAAATCACAGTGCTGTTTAACCTGGCTGCTAAAATGCCTAAAGAAGATCAAAGAAATAATTTGTACTAAAATTCTTCTGTTAGAATTCTTCTTTTGTGAAAGAAACCCAGCTGGTAAAGCAACAGTTTCAGATCCTTCCTCAAGAAGACATACCAATGTCTGTGACATTGAGTAAAGACGTGTTTCACTTAGACAATTCTGATCCTCTGGCTTCTATGACAAAAATATAGACCATTATTTTTGTTAAAAGACTTGTGATTTGAAAAATACAGAAAATGGGGATAAAAGAAAAAATTATGCTTAACCTCAATACTTAGGTGTCTACAGAATGAATATATTATTATTATTGAGAGGTTTCCCGTTGCACCAACACTTAGTTTTTAAATTTTATAACAGAAAATAAAAGTCTCCATCTTCATTTCTTTGTCTCTATATGCACATGTAAATGATTCTGCTTTATGTTTGCTTAAGCAAGAAGAGCAGTGATGAATATTCTTTGAGCATTTGGGCAATTAGTTCTGTAAGATAGCATGGTTTGAGGGGATAAACTTTTATCACATTTTGATTATGGAATAAAATCTTCATTATAAACAATTTAGAAATGAAGTAATAATCATTTTTAATGATGTATTAGCACTTAAATATTTTATCAGACTGCATTAGTTTCACAAAAATAATTCAGATTTCTGAACTTTGAACTCTTGCCAACCTTACCTCATTTTTTTCAATAAATATTTGTGGAATCTCTTGTATGCCATGCACTATGTGGTGCCATAAAAGATAAAAGGCAAAGCCCTTGTCCTTAAGGGTGGTGAATTGTACTTGTGTCCTAGAGTTAAGTGTTAAGAAAATGATATTATCCTTAAATTGACCCTTAGCCTAAAATTTGCAGGACTTTCGGGTATATTTTTAAAAAAGATTAAATGAGATAATATCTATAAAGTCTTAGCATAGGGTTTCACCCCTAGTAAGTGATCAATACATGTTATTGTGCTTATCATTACCATCTTAATTAATACCATTATTATTATTAATTATTACTTATAGATAGAAGTATTTATAAACCACCCCAATAGAAGCATTTTACCAGGGATTTCAAATTAATAATTCTTAGGAGAAGGGTTATTATGTTACATGACCTTATATTTTATTTTTTTCTGATCACTTGCTTATCCAAATAACTAAATTTGAAAAACACCTCTGTGTTGTGCTCTTTGAGACTGGTTTACATTATTAGTTGAGGTGTAAGAATTGAATGATGAATTGCACTTTGTCCCTGAATTTTTTGTATTTTGAAATCAGGCTAAAGCCCTAACTTTTCATTTTAGCAGTCATGGCACATGGCGTCTGCAGAAAGTAGCCAGACTCAGCAGCCCAGCTTTCCTGAGAATGCCAGGTATTCTCTGAGATGCCTCTTCAAAGGTCATGAGCAAGGAAGGTTCAAAATATCATGACCTTTCTGTTCATGTGTGTCTCCAAGGATTATTTAGAGGTTTTCTACACTCTGAAGAAAGACCCAAATGTAAGCCATTAATAACATAGAAAAAAATATTTTAAAGACTCTTGCAACTCTTGCTTTTAAGGAAGAAAGCTTTCACAAACTTCTTGCAAGTTTAAGGTGATAAACTTAAACTTTCTTCATTAATGTTGGAGGAAACAGAACCAAACATAAGCACAGGTACTGCCTTTTTTTGAATGCATTTCAAGTGCATGGAAATTAACGTAGCCAGAATTTAAGGAGAACGCAGGGCATACTGAGCAACATTTTACTTTTAGGAAAAATTTTCAAAACACTGAGACATATGCAAAGCAAGGTTCAAGATGAGGACTCATAATAAAAGTGCTTTGGATTAATTATCATTGTTACTTGGCTGAATTTTATGCCTGATGAAGACTAAGGAAATAATTTATGCTAAATGTTACAATTTTATAATGAAAGAAGCCCAGCCACCTTCATTTTGTTAGAACAAAGGTGGAGAAAAAAGAGTTGGTTTGATTGTAAGGGGTGGGGGTAAGGAAAATGATCAGGGTTTATAGAACACCACCTTTCCCACAAGAATTAATAATATTTTCATATCACCTATTGTATGGGGGTGGGAGAGAAGGCGAGATAATGGACCTCCATGTGAAGCTTATTTGTAAGGTACACACTGACCACTAAACTATTAGTTCAGTAGCTCTTGAAGGACATTTGTTATATGCAACACTGAAACCTCTTTATAATTCAAACCTTTTATCAGGAATTATTATAATAATATGTGTTCCCTTTTCTTAATACTGTTTCTAACAGTACTAAGCTCTGAAAGGAAGGTAATGTTTTCTTCATTTTACAATAAAGGAACTCGAGATTTGGAGAAGTTAATTAACATACCCACAGTCGTGGGGCCACTGAAAAGCAGGATCAGAAGACATTTAGATTCAGGGCTCCTGCCAAGCTCTTGTTATATACCCATTCTGCTCCTGAATCCTGTTTACTTTTTCTACCTGATTTGTTAACATGAAAAACAGCCAATTATCCTCACCTCAAGTAAGGACACATCCTACCCTGATTTTGGGTTAGGTGACCTTTTAATCTTCTCAGAATTAGAATTCTACTCCTCCACTCTGTCCCTATGTCTGCTACAGTTCTCTTCTGGGTAAAAGACAGGGGCTCAAGTCTATCTTTTGAAACTCTGTAGCCCACAGTATAATATCTGCATTGTTAGGCATCCCAAAGGCAGGGTGAGTTTTATAACTATAACATTACTGCAATATTTTAATATAGCTAACTATCACAGGGACCCTGAGGCCTTTTATTCTGTCATACATATACATTTGTCACCATCCATAGCTTTTATTGGCACAACTTATTTTTTTTTCTCCCTAGGTGTACTTATTAAACATCGTCCTCTTTATTTCTACCCAGCTCTCTTCATTTGTCACTAAAGAGTGACCTTGACAAATCAGAAAAATGAGCCAAAATCCCCCTGCTTCAGAGGTTCCCATCATCTGGTCTACTTCCCTCCCTCTCCCCCTTCCTTTCTGCCTTTTTCCTTCCTTCCTT
The DNA here is from genome assembly GCA_030015415.1 of Cynopterus sphinx. Classification (NCBI taxonomy): domain Eukaryota; kingdom Metazoa; phylum Chordata; class Mammalia; order Chiroptera; family Pteropodidae; genus Cynopterus; species Cynopterus sphinx. The sequence goes on along the minus strand of CM057389.1, from coordinate 64,125,547 downwards.
CATCTGGAGCTTAGAGCTTTTAAATAACATACCCAAGATCACACAGCTAGAAATTCTAGACCAGGTTGGATTCCATCATGCCAATCTGCTTTTCATCTGGTTATGTAGAGTCTGGATACTCTACCCAAAGTGTTGTTCATGGACTAGCAGCATCAGAATCACCATAGAGCTTGTTAGGACGATTGAAGTGTTGAAGAATCTCCAGCCCCAGCTTAGACCTTCCAAATAAAAACCTGCATTTAAAAAGACAACAGGTGATTCTAAAATTAAAGTTTGAGGAACACTGGTTGAGGTTATAAGACCCTATTTAAAATCCTATTTAAGACATATTTCACCACTCTCCTGCCCTGCAGAACTCTGTTCACTCGGATCTCATATTATTCAAGGTTGAAACCTCATTAGTCAACTTCCAATCAGGGAACTATTGTTAATTTTGCTGGTAAATGGATTGGGAGTGTGCTTTTGATCCAGTTTATCTCAATGAGACATTAGAGAGATATGCTAGGGACCTCAAGGAAAATAAAATCTTGTTTATTTTATAATTAATCACATAAAAAGAAATGTTTTCTCTTCTACTACTATATATCTAGCCATCTTCTTAACATTCTAGAAACTATGGCAACCATCTTGCAACCATGATGGGATGGGTGTCCAAGACAAACTTGACTGACTGAGGATGGCAGAGAGGAAATGTGGAAAATGTCAAAGCCACCTCATCTCAGGATTTCTTGCTTTTTGAGAAAACAAATTTTGTTTGATATTAATAGTAGCTGACTTGGGATATTACTTGTAGTCAAAAGCATTTCTGCTCATACCAATTATATTCTTTTGGTGATAAATGTGTTATAAGAAACAGCATCAGCATTTTTGCTAAAGGCACAATAAATTATACCAATCACTCAATACACTGAAAGACAGTTTTGTAAGATGAAAAACTTATAAATCAGATTCTAGGGTTCCTTTGTCTCTTCAGGCAAATATCTGTCTTCTATTACTTCTTTTGCATACATTTTTCTCCTTATTCTTATCAGCTGTCTTTTTTTTCTATGTAATATTTTGAAATATGTACATCCTTTAACTTTTTTAGAGAATTATCCTTAATGTCTACTGAAAATTCACTGTAGACAGTCTATGAAAGAACAAGAAAAGTGAAATTTGAATATAATTTAATAGCTGAGAGCAGAAAGGACTCAATATTGTGGTATGCAATTACTTCTTAGTTTTCACTTAGCCTCCTGATTATTTGTGATGAGACTTCCTTGTCTTTCAATCTTGGTCTTTTGAAGACATAATTAATATTTAGTTGAAGTTTTCAAATAACTAGTAAAATTATTTCTTACAAAGCAAAAATGATCAATTAAATTTTCAAATGACTTTTTATATTACACAAGTGATATCCTATTAGCAGAAGCAGAGTATATTTTCTGGAAAGATTTATAAACCTTTCCCCCCAGTTTCTGATCCTGTTTTGTTTAATATCTTAATCTTGAATATAGAATAATTTTAAAGTTGCTTCTCATGGAATGATGGAAGTTTGAAAGTGTGAGATCTTTTCAGCTACCTGGGAAAAACAAAGAATGTGTTCAGTAAGTTAAAAGATTCTCTTTATTGATTATAGTGCTTATTAGGTGTCCCTCTTAGAAAAATACACATAAAAAAGGATTATAAAAATTATTTTAGAGTCGTTATCAAGATGGCAACATAGTTTGCTTCTGACTTCACTCCCCATCACAAGACCAACTAGCAGTTTCCATAGACAAGACACCATTGCTAAAATCCCAGAACATGAAAGCGAAGCTGAAGCCCCCACCCCCACCACCCTGGACTACAGAGACTGCATTAGAAGGTAAGAAGAGCAGCTACACTCTGACTGTATCACCCATTTTTCAGGCCAGCACAGCGATGCACCGAGAGTGCACACTGGGCCTATGGTTCCTACAGTGGGAAAAGGAGAGCCCAAGGTGGACATCCACCTCCCTGACTATTGTGGGACACTTTCTGAGAAGACTTTCAGTTCTTTCCTCTCGGGGATCACTGCAGGGATTGACCACTGGAGATCAGTTAGAGAAGGAGAAAGGAAAAGGGGCTTGCAGCAACCAGTGTTCAAATCTTAGTGGACCACATTCTTGCTTGTAGTGGTGCCCAAGTAGAGATCCAAGCCAGTGGCTCTGACCTTCTACAGAGTCAAGATGGTGACCTCATTTTTCCAGGTAGCTCAGCTGATGGTTCTGCTTGATTTGGGTCCCCAGTCAACAAGATGTACCAGCAATAGAGCCTATTCTACAGCCCTGAGTTGGCAGGGAAGCAAATTTATAACCCTACTCAATTGCTAAGCATAGCTTCCAGCCCCATCATATCAGGAGTCTGACCAGAGAACCTGAGCATCTGTGGAGCCTATTCTGTAGCCCTGCTTGGGCAGGGAGCCAAGTCAACAGTTCTGCCAACTCTTAAGCATAGCTTCTGGCTCCATATAACCACAGCGACTGAGCAGTGGTCCTGGGCAGCCTTAGAATCCAGCCTACAGTACTGTCCAGCTGCAGGGCCTTGCCTCACAGCAGAGCTCACCTAAAGGCTCTATCCAATTGGCAAACATAACCTGCAACCTTGGAGCATAGCCTGTGACCCCACCTGAAAAAGGGGCCTAGACAGCAACCCTGCCCAAACATAGAGCACTATGTCTAGTCCACCCAACTGAAGTATGGCTGGAGTCCTTTCCTAATCAAAGAGCCCAGCCAGCAATCTTGCCCAAGAGTGGAGCATAGCCAGTGGCCTCCTTGATCATGAAGCCCAGATTGTTGATCTACCCTTCTCTGGGGCACAGCTTCTAGACCCACTTAACATAGAGTCCAACTAGTGAAACCATGTACTCAGAACACAGCCTGAGAGCCCATCCAACCAGGAGTGATTGCAGAGCCCAGCTTATAGCCCTGCCCAATCACAAAGTACAGACAGAGGTATAACCCTGCCAGGGAACATAGTCTGCTATTTCACCTAACCACAAGTGGTTTCAGATCCCAGCTAATGGCCCTACTTGACTGCAGGGCATAGCTAATAGCCCTGCACAATCAGGAAACCCACCCTAACTCTGACCCCAGACAGCAGCATGCTCCCTGATCTCAGTGACCTTGCCCAACTAGAGACCCCAAAGGTAAGCTCCAACTGCCTATAGATGCTACCAGATGACAGACCCAGTATTCCAAGCTGAGTGGACTAGTAATGGTCTTTCCATGTCAAAGTGAACCTGTAAATATGGAAGAGGATAACACTATACAACTATGCAGATACCAATGCAAAAGATCAAAGATCACAAAGAATCAGATAAACACGACACAGAGAAAACTAATAAAGTTCCCATAACTTACCCTAAAGCATTGGAGAGCTATGAACTATCTGACAAGAATTAGGAATAATTCCCTTACAGAACTTCAGTGAACTACAACAAAGTACAAACAACTAAATGAAATCAGGAAAAAAGAGTGTGAAAAAAATCAGAAGTTCAACACAGAAATAGAAATCATCAAAAAAAAAAAAAAATTTGCATCTGAAAAATGCAATGACTGGACTGAAGAATTCAAAAGAGAACTTCAACAGCAGACTTGACCAACAGAAGAAGGAATCGGTGTACTGAAAGATAAGCTGCTTAAAATTATTTAATCGGAGATGCAAAAAGAAAATAAAAAGAATGAAAAAGTGTAAAGAAAGCCTTCAGGACTTACAGGTCATCATTATCTCATAGAAAAAGAGAACAAATTGTTGGTTGCCAGGGATGGGATGAAGGCTGGTGGGTGAAGGTAGTTAAAGGGTACAAACTTCTAGTTATAAGATAAATTATGTGGATTTATACAAGATGGTGATTATAGTTGACAATATTATATTGTATAGGAAAGTTGCTAAGTTAGTAAATTTAAAAAGTTCTCACTACACACATAAACAGACATACATACAATTTAACAGTGAATTAACATACTAACTTTATTGTGGTAATCGTTTCACAATATAAACCTGTATCAAATCATAACATTATACACCTTAAACTTATATAATGTTATATCAACTCATAATATCAATTATATCTCAATACAGCTAAAAAGGATTATTTTATTTCTTTGTTTATTTTATCTGTATACCACTTACTGATTTATTTTCTAACATTTTATCATAGACAGTTCCAATTGTATACAAAATTAGAAGTAATAGGATAACAAACTCCCATGTACCCATCACATAGCTTCGACAATTATTATCTCATAACCTAAATGATTTTATCTGTACCTTCTTCCATGTTTTCCCAACACCTAGATTATTTTGAAACAATGTTAAATATATCATTTGATCTGTAAATATCCCCATATGTAATTCTGACAGATAGGATAGTTTAAAAACATAACCATGTATTTTTGTTACTTGATATCATCAAATAGATTGTTTAATTTTTAAAATCATGTTGACATTTTTTACAGTTTGTTTGAATCAATCTTTACCTTTTCTGCCCCCACCATTGCCATTTATTTATTGAAAAAAGAAAAAATGTGTGGGTTGTCCTGCAGTGTTCCCTTTATTTAGATTTAGGGATTAGATATCTAGTCTCTCCATCTAGATTTAGCTGATTTTATTTTTATGGTGTTATTTAATGGGTTCCCTGTTAATTGTATTTTCCTTAAATTAGTGGTTTTATAGCCAGAGGATTGATCAGATCCAGGTGAAATTTTTTTTTTAAATGGCAAAAACCTCATGAGTACATGCGTATTTGTCTGTAAGGAGAAGATATAAAGCCAGTTTTTTCTTATTTTTAAGATGTTTTCAGTCTTTGATGATATCTTTCACTCTCTGTCTTTTGAGATCTGGGATGAAATTTGTCTCTGGCTTCACCACCTGATTAGGAGTTGTCAGAGTTTGGTCTTTTACATTTTTCTGAGATAATGTTACTGGCCTACAAAGTTCAGCTGTAGTTAGCCTAGTGTTTTTTTCCAACTGAATAAGGGAAGGACATAAGTTGTTTTAGCTCTTTGAAATGTTGAAATGCCAGTACAGTGTTGTATATATCAATTTGTTAGTAGTGGTTAAAAAGTGGATTAATAACAACTGGTTTGGGGACTTTGGGCAGATTAGGCACCATGACTGCTATTTTTATCATTTGTTTATATATATATATATATATATATATATAATGTTATATACAAAATTAGAATAGGATAGCAAACTCCCATGTACCCATCACATATATAAAATTATATATAATTATGTATATATAATTTAATGTGGTCTGTCATATTTTAAGATTGATTTGCTGATGGTATAGATTTTCATATGAATTTCTGGCTAGTATAAATTTAATCAGCAAATTTGGTGCATTTGTTTTATTTTTGTGACTAATGTTAAAAATAATAGTATCTAAAACTTATAAATAGTTTAAAAAGTGATTGCATGTCCTTTCAATGTCATACTGGGGTATCATCTAACAGGCCCAAAATTGAGAGTGATACCAATGATTTTGTCCAATAGAAATGAAAAGTAAAATTTATCTGATAGAAAGGTTGTTTCAAAGGTTAGTATTTAATTATCTGTTGGGGCAATAGCCAGTTTTATATCTATTCTAGAAATCTAATTTTACAATTCTTCAGTGCCAAAATATACTCAACCTCTCAAATTCTCTTTTAACCAGTTTATCTTTATGCTGTTTCTCTTATTAATGAATTAAATAAATCTTTGACATGTGCTCACTTTGTATTTATATAAGAGCAATGAGTTTAACTTTATAAAAATTATGCCTCAAATACTATGTTTTCGTCCTTAGTGAACTCTGATGGCTGGTTCGATATTAATTATAAATTTGAAGTAGACTGATGACATTCCCCTAGAACTCATTGGAGTATGTGTATCTCACCTCATTAACACATCGCCAGTGGAAATTGTATTGGTTTTAATTATTTAATGAAAGAACTAAACATCTTTATTCATATCGAATAACCTTAAGAGAGGTATCACTGTATTACTAGGCCAGTATAGTTTATACATTATCATGTTTTAAATTTGTCAATATATTTATGTTTAGAAAAGGCAAGGGTTTCCTTCATTTTTTTTTTTTATATGCCAAGGAACTTTGACTTTATTTAGCTATTCAGTGTTATTTTTGGTCTTTATTGAAATATAATAATTAGTTGCTTGTATTTACATTGTATAATTTAATGAGTTTTTTTTATTATTATAGCTGGCATACAGTAATATACTAGTTTCAATTGTATAGTATAGTAATCAGAGATCCACATAACTCACAAAGTGATCAGCCCACTAAATCTAGTACCCCTCTTTCCCCTTAAATATTTATTATATTATTAACCACCTTCCTCATGTTATACTATCTATTCTGCAACTATCCATTTGTATTTCTTATTCCCTTTGTCTTTTTTTGTTCCCCAACCCCTCTCCCATTTATTAGACCTAAAAATATTCTCTGTACCTATGAGTTTATTTCTGCTTTTGTTATTTTATTATTATTATATTTTAAGATTCCACATGCACATGAAGTCATGTTATATTTGTTTTTTTTTTTCTATCTGATCTATTTCATTTAACGCAATACCCTCTAGGTCCATCAAGGCAATATCTTTTTCATCCCCTTTCTTTTAGTCTGTGTGTGTCTTTTAATCTGAATTGAGTCTCTTGTAAGTAGCATATGTAGGAGTCTTGTTTTCTTATCCATTCAGCCACTCTACGTTTTGTTTGGAGCACTTAATTATTTTCCATTTGAGGTATTTGTTGATAGGAATGTAGTTATTACCAGTCTTTATTCCCATTTTTGATACATGTTATACATGTTTTTCTTCTTAAAGAAGTCCCTCCAACATTTCATGTAATACTGGCTTGGTGATGATAAATTCCTTTAGCTTATTTTTTTTTGTCTGGGAAGCTCTGTATCTGTTCTTCTACTCTAAATGATAGCTTTGCTGGATAAAGTATTCTTGGTTGTAGATCCTGGGTCTTCATCACTTTGAATATTTCATGCTAAGCCTTTCTGTCATGCATAGTTTCTTTTGAAAAGTCAGCTGACAGTCTTATGGGTGCTCCCTTGTAGGTAACTAAGTGCTTTTCTCTTGCTGCTTTTAAGATTCTCTCTTTGTATTTAAACTTCGGCATTTTAATTATGATGTGTCTTGGTGTGGGCTTTTTTGGGTTTCTGGATTTTGGGACTCTGAACTTCCTGGGTTGTATATCTATTTCCTTCATCAGGTTAGGAAAGTTTTTCATCATTATTTCTTCAAATAGCTCTTCAACCTCTTGTTTTCTTTCAGGTACCCCTATGACACAGACATTTTTACATTTAATAGGGGCCTATAAGTTCCTTAAATTATTATTATAGTCTTGGCTTCTTTTTTCTTGCCATTATGATTGAGTGTCCTTGGCTTTCCACATCCTCTATATAGGCCATTTGATTCTCTTCTTTATTTACTTTGTTTATTCCATTTAATATACTTATCTCAAATAATATGTTCTGCATTTCTGACTGCTTCCCTTTTATAATTTCCATTTCCATTTTTATATTTTTTATCCCTTTGTTAAAGTTATCGCTGAATTCATCTACTCTTCCCATAAGATCACTGAGCATCTTTATAGCCAGTGGTTTTAACTTTTCATCTGTTAAATTGCTTGACTCCATTATTTTTAGATCTCTGTTCTGTTCTGTCTTTTGATTTCTGCTTCTTTGTTTTCCCATTTTGGCTGCCTCTTTGTGTCTGTTTCTATTTACTAAGCAAAGTTCTTAAGTCTCTTGGTCTATTAGTGCAAGTTCGTGTAGTAGGTGTCCAGTCCTGAGAAGGGTTCAGCTACAGGCCAAGTTTAGCCCCAGCCTGTGCCCCTCCAGGGCTACCTGTTAAAATTCTGCAAGCAATCCACGAATGCTGTGCTTATAGTTGCCTCAAAGGCCACACCAGAAACCAAGGCTAGCTGCCACTATTATGAGTCTGGCCACTGCTCAGCAAAGAGCACATGACTCACTGAAGATATACCTGGATGTGGCTTGGAGGACCCATGGGTGCGGGTAGGAAGGGTTTCAGGGAGTCCTCTGGGTGGAGTGTCCTCAGTTACTCAGTTTGTTGATGTCTCACCTATGGCTTCACTGTGTCTACACACTGGGAGTTGAGAAGGCTCAACAGAGGAACAATGTATACCACTGGCATTTCTGTATAAGTCTTACCTAGAGTGAGTCTCACCTAGTCCCTCACCATGACAACTTACTGTCCTCCGATAAGTCCCTGGTGCCCCCTGCACAGCTGAACTGGCACCTGTGTTTAGAGCGAGAGGTCTGTCCCTGCAAAAATCCATTTGTGGATATGACGCCTTTAAGAGGCAACTACAGCTACCACTGCCTCTGCCACAACCTTTGTCCCACTCAGCTGGTTGGGACTGGGCAGCCGTGCATCCTCACCTTATCCTACTTTCTGCCATTGCAGAATGATTTTTTAGATTTCTTCCTAATTGTATGGTTTGTTTAATATAGATCCCAGGTTATTTTCTTTGCTGCTTGCTCCTTGTTTCTGTCACAACTTTGATTTGGTCACCAGAAGGATGAACAGAGCCTCTATCATCTATGCCATTTCTTTTTCTCCCTGACTCTTTTTATTTTAAGTGCTTTAAGATGTAAGTTTCTATTTTCTTTGAAGGGGAAACATTTACATATATTTACATGTATATGTGTGTGTATGATAATTCTAAATGTTTAATAAGAAATTTTTCATAAATTCCTCTTTCCTGAATCACTCATAGTCTATTCTGTAAGTTTTCAGGCCAATGTCCCCCTTACCTTTACCTATCTCACCTGGATGAAGAGGAAGGAATTTTTCTTGCTCAGAAAAATGTTAAATTCAACTATATTTTTAAATGCTGAGTGCGGGGTTGGGGGAGCAGATGGAGGCAAGTAATTTATCAAAGCTGAGGATGGGAAGAAGTTTTCCAAAGGTTTTTGAGAGGAGAGCTTGTGAGGGTTGTAGATTGAAAAGGGAAATTAAATTTAGTAAAAAATTCAGTGAGATACTTGGGTATAAGATGGAATTACCATGAAATTACTTGATAAATATGGTTTGGTCCCTAAACCATGATTTCAAATAAAGGAGTACTCAGAAACTAACAACAAGATTCTCCAAGTTTATTAGATCATATTTTTGCCCTGCAAATATTTACTGAGTGGAGTTTGTGCTAGGCTGTGTTCCAGAAGCTGGGAATATACACCAAGACAAAGAACCTGTCCTCACGGAACTAACATTCTCATTGGGTAGAAAGAGGAGTGTAGCAAAGAAGGAAATAAGGATAGGATATATTTTATACATCTGGACCCTGATTGCCCATTGAACCTGCAGTATTTTGTATCCTGCAGGAGCTAATACTACTATTGAACTTTTTTACAAAATAGAACTGTAAAATGCAGAAAGAGAGAGAGAGAGAGAATGCTAAGAGAACTATCTTCTCAATAAATATTGTATAGATGTGCTTTGTCAATTAGCTTTTTTTATTTTACTGTGAACAAAATATAAATGTCATGGATAAATGATAGCTTTAATGATGTTTTCCAGCATAGTGCTTCATGTTACCATGACTTCTTAACCAAGATGTTAAATCATTAGGAGTCATATTTCATGATAATTAACTACAAATCTGGTAATATTACCACTTTTCATTTGGCATGAAATGATGAGGGAGAACCACAAGGTTTATTGGAGGTACATGGCAAAGGACAGAGTGACTTAATGTATGTATATAAATCTTATAAAACTACCTATTGGACAGCATTTTATCATGAACATAAATTTTCATTCACTCTCCACTAGTGATAGACAGTGAGGTCTGCAGTAGAAGCAGAAAGCTGAGATAGGAAGTTACCCTAGAGAATAGAAGGGCTCATGGTTTCATTTGTTCGTCTTGCTTATTCCCTCTAAACAGTTTCTTGTCCTTGATTAAGCTTTGAACAATTAAAGTACACATTCTTATTAATTCTCTTATTAAATGTGCTTTTTATAAAATATGCAGTAATGCCTTTATAAATAAAGAACTATTAGCATTTGCTATGTTAAACTATTGCTCTTTTGTCTGTATTTCTTTGAGCCATTGGAAACATTCAGCAAGCTCATTCAAGATTTCATTTTAGGGAATGAAAGATCAGGAACACTATGTGTAGTAAATATTTTCTTCTCTACTTACTGTTAAAATAGAGAAATGGTGCTTTGGGGTAGATATGATACTTTTTATGGTATTGGGTGACTTGGTTAGATTTTCTTTTGCTTAGTAATTTATCTTGAGCACTTTATTAATCAAAACTTTTTCTGTTGCAAGTGGCTGAAAACCAACACAAAGTAGTTTAAGAAAAGAAAAGAAAAGGGAACTATGGTGGTTCATGTAATTGCAATTTTGAGACCTCTGGCAAGGCTGGCAGTTGCATCCAGGAACAGTCTAAGGACCATCTGTATTGGTCTCTCCATGTCTTCATCTTGCTTTCCCCAGTGCTGGCTTAATTTTCAGGCAAGACCTCTGAACATGATGGGCACAATGGCAACTCTAGACTCCTTGATCTTGATAGCTGGTGATCCTGGAAGAAAACATAGACTGTTTCTGATATTTTCAACTGAAGTCCAAGTGAAGACTCTGATTGGTCCTGTTCAGGCCCACTATCCATTTTTGAAGAAATCCCTGAAGCTAAGAAGAGAGAAAAATGTGCTTTGATTGGCTAGGCCTGAGTCTGTATCTGCCCACTCCAGAGACAAATGGTGAATAACATGATTCGAGGATAATAAATATGAATTGGAGGAAGAGTAGTTTCCTGAACAAGTGAATGTTGAGTGAAGTCATGTATCTACCTCTTGACTTCACTCCAACTAACTGTTAAAAGTTAGTCCCACCTTTATACTATATCAGGCACTATGCAGATAGTGATAAAATGATTTTACAAAAGAGCCTAGCCTCTAGGAATTTTAATTGTAGATGTAAATAATCATGTAAGAAAACATATATAATATAATAAGATAGTGTATTCAAAATCAATGATCTCCCAAAGGTGGATCTTCTAGGTTTGCTTGCTGGAATAATAAAAGCCTTGATAGAAGCAATGTAGAGTGGTACTTGACTTTCACTCAATGAAAACAGCATGGATGGAGTCATGAGAACATGGTACATGTAAAGACTGAAGTGGTTTCCACTTCAATGTGGAATAATCGCAAAGAGCAAGGGGAAGTGGCAGGAGATGGGCTGAACAAATAATCAGAGGCAGATCTTGAAAAGCTCTTTATGTCAATTGAATGGGGTTTATTATTTGTTTTCTGTCAAGCTGGGGATATTGACCAGAGAAATAATATATATCAAGTGTATACACTAAAAAGCAGCACTTTTGTGGGCACATAGAGACTTGTTTGAAAGATTTTGTAACTAGAGGCAAGGAAGCTAGTAAGAGGTTATTGTAACCTCTCCAGTTTCAGAGGATGTATTTCCTCCCTCCCTTTTATTGCCTCCCTCCCTCAAGAGAGATATTCACTGAATGCTTGCTATGTACTGGGTACTATTTGAAACAAAGTCTAAAGTAATGGCAAAGGGATTAGGACAATAAAAGGAGACATATATGAAAGCAATTTAGTAAAGAGTAACTGATTTTATATCAAATAGCTGTAAGAGGGAGAAGAGAAGACTGGTATGTTTCCAGCCTGAACTCTTGAATAAAGGGGTGTTTGCATTTTCTGAGCCAGGTCTTGTTTGAATCTGTTTACTTATATGTAATGTGGCAACAATAACAAGAACTCAGTTTCACAGGGCTATTTGTGAAGATGAGTTGAAATAATACATATATGAAAGAATTTTGTAAACTAAAACATAAAATGAGGGCAAAGTGTTATTTTAAATATATGTAATGTATTTTCAAATAATGTCTTTGCTTTGTTTTCATTCTATGGAGCTGTAATTTTTTCCCACAAGAAGTACCATTGGGAAGAATAAATTAAACCAGAAGGCTTTACTATCTAGTTGAAATAAGCATTATCTAGCTTGTAATGTTGGTCTTTGCCAGCCCAATTTTGTATATTCTGGTTTTTCTTCCATTATGCAGGTGTTAATGGGGGAGTGGTGGGTAAAAGCCAGTTGAGTTTCTCATTAAATTGCACACTGCAGACTTGGGAGAGAAAGGTTTTGTTTAAAGCTGATTCATTGGGATTTCATAAGAGATGCTATTGTGTAGGTACAATAACTGTTTAGCAAGGTTCTTTATGAGACATTCAGGATTATGGATCCATAATTTGCATTCATTACAAACATTGTAATAACTTCCTTTGAGCCATTAAAATGAAGGTATTGAAAGGCTATTAAAGATGCCAAAAAGCAGTGAAATCACAACAGATTCACTTATTAGAGAAAGTACTAACGAGATAGAAGCCAGCATTGCAAACACAGATCTCATCTGCTTGGTTATCAGATTTAACTTTTTCCAGCCTCATTGTGCAAAGGAATGGGCTGTGATGTGAGTAGGCTGAATATTCTGAACTCATATTGCAATATACCCATACATCCATCCAGCCATTCATCTACTCATTCATTTCAATTCCTAGGTGCTGGGACAGATGCTAAAGAAAATGATATGCGTTCTCTACAGAGTATAATTGGAGATACAAATAAATGAAATATATTTGCAATAAACTGATAGGCTATGTGTATAGTGTTTTGGATACTCCTGGGAAAACAGGGTAGGAGAATGGAGAGAGACAATTCCTGAGAAGAAAAGAAAAAGAAAAGATATTCCAGGCAGCTAAATTAATGAGTATTGCATTGCAAATTAAGTTGTGAATTCAGCTCCCTGGAAGTCAGTAATGTTGGCAACTTCTACCAGCTAGCCTTTTTGCTTTTATCTCCAGGATTTCTGATTTAAAGGCAAATTAAGCTAAATGTTGCTCCATAAAGTATCCAATGTGAAAAGCCCATCTAAACTCTAGACTGGAGAGATAAAAAAAAAAAAAAAAAAGGAAGTTTGCATTGATGGCATAATGGAATACCAACTGGCTGACCTTTGCTGTTGTCCTATGTAAAAATATTATTCCTCATATATCTAGATCACCTAGTAAAACACCTGGCACAAAGTAGGTCCATGATAAATAGATGATACTATCTATTAATAAAATGCTGCCTCAGCACAATATTTGAAATTGGCAAACAAGAATTACTAATTGCACCTCAAATTTTTAAAAATTGCATTATCTTCCATCTCCAACTCAGTTTTGCCCTATGACTACAAGATATTAACAATATAGATTCATTTAAACAAATAAAAAAATCCAACTTACTTTAAAAAAATGTGTCAGACTCTCTCCTGCAGGTGCACAGGAAATGAAATATTATTATTAGTTTAAAGGAAACTATGACAGTTTCATGACTAAAAAAGAGAAAGCTTTAGTGGAGGACATAGCACACCTGGTATACATCAAAAATTAATTTCTAATCTCAAGTTTTTATAACATATAAATCACCTTTATTTCCAAAACTAATGGCATAGTAGAACAGCTATGAATTAGAGAATCAGTTTTATTACTTTCTAATAATAACAAATTTAGTATAATTCAAATAAAACTATATGTGTAATGAATAGGCAAAGGAAATCACAGAAAAATAAAAAAAATTCTTGTTATCACTAAATAAAGTAATACCATATTTTAATTCAAATAATCTGGGCTAGATTTACAATCCAGGTGAAAATGCCAATTCTGAGTCTCTCAATTGTATAGCTGCAAACAAGCTAATTAACTTTTCTAATCTGTCAAATTGGAATGTTAACACCCACTTCATGCAGTTATGATGAGAATAAAATGAGATAATATGTAAAAGGTCCAGTATAAAACCCTGAGTGTAGGGGATATTTAACAAATATTTGTTCCATTTATCCTCTTCTTTGCTTTATCATTCACCCAATATTAGCTTTTGCATTTGTTTTGATTAATAAACAAAGTCAACTTTATATACTCATGATTTAGAGTATATGGCAATTCATATGCAAAATAAATGTGGCTAAGAGTCAAAATTTTGGATTTTGATCTTTGATAAAAATACTGCTTTATGACCTTAGGTAAGTCAGTTAACCTCAGTTCCCTTAACTATATATTAATTACAGTTTAGAACACTATATCATTATTATGAACTACATTAAGCAGGATAACTAAAATAATGGGTATTATTACACATTTTTAACCATGCCTTATATCAATTTACAATGTTTTACTATTTTTCTCTTGATTTAATATTCTGATCTAACCGTATTTGTTTTCAATTTTTTATTAATTTTAGTGAGATATTATTCCTTTTGTTTATGAATTTACATTTCATGGAATCTTTAACTTCAGGATTGGCAGGGAACTTACATGTTGTCTAAAGATTTGAGAGCCCAGATACCACCATTTCCTGCCCCCATGTTATGGTAGACATCACCTGAGTGCCTGTAGTGGCAGGAAACTCACTGATTCCTGAAGTAGTGTGTTCTTTCATTCAAGTAGTGCTACGAGGATCTTTATTCTATTAAACCAAATTTGATCATTTTCTCAGCTACTTCTTGCCAAAATTCTACTCTTAAGGGTTACATGGAATAAGCCAATACTCTGCCTCATGGTAGCCTTCAGATATTTGGGAATGAGTAATGTGCAAGTTTTTAGTCTTTATTCATTTATCATATACACTGCTTTAAGTATTTCAAAAGCATGTCTTATCCAAAATTTATAATTATATTTATAATTATAGGGAATGTGGCATTTAGTTATAATGCACTGCCACATCTTGGAATGAATGAAGTTTTATAATATGTTCTTTCATATATCTATATGTTTCAAATATTATATTGTTTGAAGGAAAAGTGCATATTTATATTTTTTCTAAAGCAACAGAGACCTTTTGTTCCAACATAAATTTATTTATTATATTATATATTTTTATATATTAATATGTACATATAAAAGCACTTTAGACATCTCAGCTGAATAGCTGAATGCTGGAAAAATCCTAAACCAAAACAACTGAACAAAGAAGAAAATAGTTTGAGGCTTGCTCAGTCATGCCCAAAGTCGAAAAAAATCTTTATGATTACCTTTGAAGGCACATGAAATGGAAATAACTTCTTCCTAATCAATGAATGTGATCAAGTCTAGAGTGAGGCCAGGGGAACATGGAGCAAGCACCCAGGTCCGTGACTAAAGAACATTTTATTGGCCGTAGGGAAAGTACAAACCTCAGATGCAAAGATGGAAACCTGGAGACCTAAGAGGGCTGAATTTGGCTACAGGTATATTGTTCAGTTAGCACAATGTTAAAACAAAACAAAACAAAACAAAACAAAACAAAATGCTGCTTTTAAAAATCACGAGATTCTATATAAAATCTAGATTTCCAACTTCTCAAGCATCTAGGCAACACTGGGCCTACATTCCAACTATTCAAGATAAAGCTTATGGGTTGGGACATCTCCAGGTGGCCACAGTTACCACCTCTTTCACTCTGTAGTGTACTAGGTCTCCTGCTTTTGTTTTTATTGTCTGCTTGATTCCTATGGGCATCTGAAACCCTGGTTATTGAGTATCTCCAGGGTTGCTTGCCTTTATTTTCCTGCCACATTCTTCCCTCTTATAAATCTCTTGTTCTCTTTATTTTTTTTACTCAACCCAACAGAGCACACACATGTGCAAAGGTTTTTGGTTTAATTCTTCAGGCGACACAGGTCTGCTTTGATGCTCAGATCTCCTCCTCTGACAGATGTTGTGACTTCTCACCATCACCTTTCCACCTCCAGTCTAGTGGTTTCACAGCATTTTTTCCCTGTTATGTTACCTACCCAACAGTGTTCTCATATGGAAAACACTCTCATTCCCAGCACTGCTCACACTGGCCCGAAGTGAGGATAAGACAGACTGCACTGGTGTGCATGGCTGGAACATTAGTCCTCTCCTCCCCTTGCCCACGCAGAATTTGATACTTTTGGTCTTTAATAACAGAAAACCAGAAGCCAGTTAAAATGTCTCCTGGCCAGTAAACACATGAAAAAACCACTTATCCTCAATTGTAATCAGGGAAATGCAAATTAAAACAACAGTGAGAAGATTCCTAGTCATCAGATTGCTTATTATATTACTCTTTATAACTTTTACATGTCTAATTTCATAACAACAATAATTGGAAAAAATCTCTGCTTTTCCTTTCATCTTTAGTGCACAGGGAGATAAGATGGTATGAGAAAAGGAATGTGTTGCTCTGGCTTTGAAAACTACATACTAGAATTGGTAACAAAAGATTAGACGGAGGGAAGTTTTTCTTTATAGAATCATTTCTTTAACAAGCAAAAGAGCAATGACAGAATGAGGCAGTCACCAATTTTGCAACCCGAATAATTTAAAGGATCTAGGCAGTGCTTATCCACAGATGCCAACATGACACATGCGTGTGCATGCACACACACACACACACCACTAAGCTTTATGTGCTTCTTATATATCACTACTTATAAAGTGGTTTAGCCACCCACATTCCCTTAAAAAAATAGAACCTAAATTGGGTCAATTCTCTAGCTATAACTACCAATTTATAGGCAATGAAGAGAAGAAAGAATCATGTTAAATTATACCACGGGGCCAAAAAATTCACACAAGAAAATTCTATAGGCCAAATGACCTGCTTTTTGCAACACAGAAACTAGAAGAGAAAAAGAAAGACAGAGAGAAGAGAGAAAAAAATTATAGAAAATGAGACTTAAAAGATATCCAGTCTGAAGCAAATAGAACAAAATATCATTTATTCATTCTGTCTGATGGCTGCAAAGATATTACACAGAATTATTTTCCATAGTCTTTTTATAATCATAATTATATTATGCTTCTTGTAGTCAAAAACAAACATAGACCTACCAATCATGTCCAATCAAAATTCAAATTTGGATCTTGTTTTATACACACACGAAATGTTTAAAAATATGAATTTTATGACAAAATTTAAAATCTGAATCTTAACATGGTGTTTAATGATCTTAAGGAATTATTGTTAATTTTTATATTAATGGTACTATACCTATTCCCCTTTCCCACTCCTTAAAAAAAGAGAATGTCTTCCTCATTTAGAAACATATACCTGGAACATATGTTGGCAATATAATATAATGTCTGACATTTGGTTCAAAAATTATAGGCAAGAGGGAAATGAGTAGAGGCTTAAATGAAACTTTTTCTTATTTTGAACGTTAGAAATATTCCACAGTAAAAGTTGAAAAACAAACAAGCAAACAGAAGAGCAGATGCTGGACCACCATGCTCCCTTACCCAAAGTAGTAGCAGTCTATAAGTATTCACTGACTCATCGTCACTGGACTGGGCGCCCATAGATCCTCCCACATATGACATGGAGAAAGTAATATTCTGGCCTATCAAGACCATATCTACGCAGCCTGGAAAGAAATTTGGTTTCTGATCCCAAAGAAGAAAGTCTCATTTATTTCTTTCTGTAGTCTTACCAGAAAATGCTATGCAGCAAAAAAGTGGCAACTCCATGAGGGGATGTTAATGAATTTTTAGTGAATTTGAGGTGCTGGCATAGTGTATCCCTACAGAGTTCAGTTAACAAAAAAGAAGTGCTGGTCTAATGCTGAAAGTTTACATATGGCAACAGCTGCACTTATGCTAGAATGAAAGTAGCCTCACTGGGGTGAAGATACTTTTTAGCCTAGTACATCTTTTGGCCTTCATTTTCCTGGTCTCCTGGAGGCCCTGTGAGCCCCAGGGTTAGATATCTCGTGGTTTCCAGTGCTGGAGGCCTTTCACAGGAGAAGAGATCCATGATTTCTGCTCTCATCCTTGGCTGCCTCTGGATATTGAGGGCTTCTGCATAACGTTAAATGTTTATTGCAGATTGTTTCTTTTTGTCCTAAGTAGCCTGCAAACTCCATCCCAGAGAGCAGCTGCGAGAGTTATTGCCTGTTGATACACTCACCCAAATAAGTGCTGAGTTCTTCACTACACACATATGGACTTTGGCTCTGGGCCCAGAATACCTGAGTCAATTTCAGAATCCAATTGTTACAGTGCTTTTGTATTTTTAGAGAAGAAAAAGGTGTGCATCTTAAGATCTAAAAGCTGTCTGCATTTACATTCCAACTTTCTTTTTAATTAAGAAGACCAGAAAGATCAATAGAGAATTTACTAGCATAGGAGAGCATATTGGAATGATTTCATTAAAAAAAAAATTGCTGCTTTGACAAACGGAGGGCAGGGGAGGTGTTTAGCAAATCACCTAAACTGGTTGGATGTCTCTCATTTATTTTAGACTCCATTCTCTATCTACTTCCCACTCCACCCCAACCTTGGACCACAATCCTTCCAAAATGTTAATGATGCCCCATGGCCTTAAAATGCATTTTCCATGAGAGAACAATTTCCCACTTTTATAATGCTAGAACAATCATGTGCATTGTTAGAGACCCCTATATGACTTTGACTTTGTCAGAAGAGAATAATAATTCTCCATTGACAGCTCCCAGTGACTGAAAGTATAATCAAAGTAAATGCATTATTAATGGCTTTTCTTTTTAATGACTCAATCACAGTGTGAGATGCTTTTCAAATATTTTATTTTATATAATTTTTTCCACTTGTAAAAGTCTGCCCACAAAATTAGGAAATACAATAGCTAAATAAAATCAGACACATTAAGTTGAGTGGTCTCCAAACAAATTGTCCTTCAAAGATATTGCCAAAGTAAACTCTGATCACTTTTTCCTGACAGGTGGGGACCAGCTACACACTATACCTGGTTCTGGTTATCTGAGAACACAGATTAAGAGCTGGAGGGTAGGAGTCTGAGAGCTCAGATCTCTTAGCTTTATTACGTACTAAAGATGTGATCTTGAAAAACCTGTCACGCTTGTTTTTTCTTCTGTGAAATGAAGCTAATAAATCCCTTGGCACAGGCATTGTATGAGAATTAAATGAGATAATGCATGCAAAGTGAATTTTTGACCTCTTACCCTGGTTCCAAGCTCCTAAAGTGAAGACAAGGGAAGGGAGAGTAGTCTTAGCAGTTAGCCATTCATACTGCTCTGAACTCTGTGACAGGACCAGGAGAGGAAATGTCTACCTTCCTTCTTTACTGACAGTGAAACAAGCCAAAATATAACTATGGTCCTTTGCTTTCAACTTTTAATACTTGCATCTCTGCCAGAGCACATTTTCTGCCCCCTGTAGCACACTGCCTGTGTACAGACTGGACTTGCCAAGGAATTAAAGGCCCCTGGGAGAAACTAACCATCAGCAACTGATGGAAATGGGTAGATATATACCCCAAGTCTTGCACCCTCAGATAGGATAACTCTAAGGCATGTTCTGCACCATCTCCCAGAGTTTTCAATATTGGCCTGTGGAGGAATTCAAACAAAAACAGTTTATTAACTAAGATTGGCTTTAACCAGCAGCAGCTGGCATGAGCATTTTTGGAAAATATAATTCGGCCACACTGAGTAGACCCTACATATGTCAGATGGACAATCAACTCTGGCAAAGAAACTCACTGAATTTTCCTAATAAAATAATATTCCCCATCTTGAGGTAATTGATTCACTCCTGCACTGAACTGTTTAACCTCCGATTGGGTTCTGGATTGTACCCCCTTTTACCTTCTCAGAGGCTTACTCCTGAAATCATCTACTTTCATTTATGACATCACTTTCTTCTCTTTACAAGATAATTACCTTGGGGATATAAATAAAAGTGATTAAAAAAACAAGTTCTAAAAACTCCCACTGCCTCACAAAACCTTTTCCTTCATTCCCTATATGTCCTCATTTGCCACAAAATTGAAATAGTCATCTCTACTATTCCCTCTACTATTTAATCTCCCAATCTCTCTTCAGCCTGTTCCAACTAAGATTTGCCCTCTTTATTTCACTATAACCATTCTTATTAAATAGCCAGTCATCTATATCTTACCAAGGCAAGGGGTCAAGTCTCCATTCTTTTTTTTCCTTTCTTAATGTTTCAGATGAAGAAACCCTTGGTTGACCTCACAGATTGCAAGGACCTTGTCAGTTTACAGTCCCTTATTTTTTAATTTTGTTTCTTATGCCTACAGCACCTGGTCTTCCTAGGTGGTCTCCCATCCAAGTACTAACCAGGTCCGACTCTGCTGAGCTTCTGAGATCAGACAGGATCGGGCTTGTTCAGGGTAGCATGGCCATAAATTCAAGTCTCCATTCTTATCCGACTTGGTCTCCCAGCAACATTTACCATTTTCTTACCTAAGACATCATATCTGCTTATTTTCCCTCATTCCTTACAGTTCACTTCTTCAAGTCTCTTTTCCTGACTTTTCCTCTTTTTCTAGACATCTGAATGTTAGACTCCTACAGTTCCAACTATACCCATTTTCTTGGTAATCTCTGAAATCACATCACTTTAAATTCTATCTTTGATATCTCAAAGTGCCTGCTCATCATCTCCACTTGACTCTTAAATAGGTATCTCAAATTTAAAATGAAAAGAGAGAGAGTGATACCCTCTCCCAACATCCTGCCACCATTCCTTCATTCCCTCATGAATCTCAGAAAATTGTTGCACTATCTACTCAGTTGCTTAAGTCAAAAGCCTTGGCATCTCTCTTTCCCTCATAGTTTACATCAAATACTAGTAAACCCTTTTGTCTCTAACTTCAAAATAGATCTAAAATCCAACACTGTCACCATCTGCACAACTACCAGCTTTGTCCTTCCCTAACCAGTCTGACTTGCTCAGGATCCCTATTATTTCAAGTCGCCACTTGATACATATTTGTTGATTGATAAACAGAGTGGACAACTAATTTAAGTTTTACAAGTTGGTATGTGAACTAAAATGTTGAGAAAAAGCATTATCATTTTGTTGACAACTGTATATTAATAAACAAGTCATTGTACTGCCCTCTCATCTCTTTTTTCTTTATAACACTTCCCTTCTTTGCTAGTTCTTTCTTCATCCTACTCTTATCTTCCTCAGTTGATTTTTCTCTGACCTATATTATACCACTATAAGCTATCTTTTTTGTTTTTCCAACATTGCTAGTTTTTTTTTATTAATTTCTTTTCCTTTTTTGGATTTCATCTTCTTCTCTTTAACAGCATTTTTGTCTTAAGAAAATCAGGTGCTTTTTCAAGGATGAGTTGCAAAGAAGTTGGCAGCAGGAATAGTCCTCATTCCACCTCCAAGTTAAAGTCTCATTAAAGAGAAAATTCTTCATTCCAGACAAAAACTTGCCATTCACAGAGCTTTTTATTTATTCTGTATCTGGCATAAAGCTAGGCCCATTATTGGCATAATGATTTTATCAAGCATAATACCTTAAAGAAGATGTAGGTTATTTTTCTTTCAGTCAAGAGAAGTCTATAAAGGGACGATTCAGGATTGGCATGGTAGCTCCAGGATGCTATCAATATTTTAGACTTCCTTTTTCAAGTCTGGTATTCTCTACTCATGGCTTCCACTCTATCTAGCTTGCTTTGTGGTCTTAAGATAGATGCTATGCTCTAGACATTATGTAAAAATTCAAAGCAGGAAAAAGAGGGAAGAGGAAAGTATTCTTCTAGCTGAATCAGACCCATTTCTAAAGAATTTTAAAGAACTTTGGAAGCACTGCAAAAACATTTTGCCTATATGCCATCAGGGCATAATTTAGTTATATTATAAACTGTATGTGCACAGGAAACTGGAAAATATAATTTTCCATCTTGGGACATTGTCACCCCTCATTAAGAGAGGGACTTGTGTAAAGAGTGGAGGAAAGATACTGGATAGTCATTCTATAATAATCATTATAATGATAACTAAAAAGCACGTTAAGTGCCAGAAATTTAGTGCTGGGCAATGTATGTGAATTTTCTCCTTTAAGCTTCACACCAACTTAATAAGGTTAATACTATTATTATCTTCATTTTACTGATTTAAAAAAACCCTAAGACACAAAGCCTTAAATAACTTAGTATGACATAGATGATAAATATTGGAATCTGGGTTTAAGCCTTCACACAGAAGCTTGGGAGCCCAGGCTTCTCAAACCTATGTTTAGTAAAAGTTGATGTTCCCCAATCCTATTCTCATTCCCATCACCATTTCTCTTAGCTGATGTGAACCTCTGTTACTAAAAATGAAAGAAGTGCATGTTTGTACATGAGCTTGTGTGTACATGTGTGTATGCTTGCATGTGTTTAATCTTATACTTTAAATCAAAAAGTTTCTAAATAGAATATTATGATACTTTGGTACCTTGACTGTGACCTCTTAAGTCTTTTACCAAATATCAGTTCTCTCAATCTTTTCCTCCCTTGCAATCTGGAATTTAAGGCCAACTCTAAGCATGGGTAATCCCCAGGACAGAATTTCAAATAACTTACCCAGAGGTGTGGAACTCATTCTACAAATTTCACTATTATTTCTGGTTAATAAAAATATAGGCCTAAGAAATACAATGGCATATGCCTAAGTTTTGATATTGGATTTAAGTGTTTTCATCATATATATTATGTCAGTCTATACTGATATATGCTCTGAGATGAGGCATTATAATCCCCATTGTATAGAGGAAGACGTGAAACTCAAAGATGTCAGGATGGGTCAAGACTGTATGCCTAGGGAGGAGCAGTTCTAGGCTTCACAGTCAGGACCTCTGATTTGTCAGTAGCACTAAAGTATGAAGCCATTGGGAAGGAGCTCCTGCTTAGACAGGAACCAGACTTTAGATCTGCCAGAACCTATTTTTGCTCTTCCAGTAATCATCTGTTTTAGAACAAAACTATGAATACCTGTCAAAGATGAAGAAGAGAGCAGAGATGGAATTGGAACAGGGATAGGCACGGAAGAGAAATGGAAGAAGAGAGATTGGCTGGCATAAAAAGAGTAAGGTTTATATTCACCATGACTGCTTTTGACATGTAACTATCAAGCAGCATCCAATGCTAAAAAGAAGGAGTCCAAGAATTCCAGACACAGGTTAAGTTCATGTAGTTATGTGGGAATGATAAAGACTGTGATGAGTGGTTGTCTCTGACTAGTGTTTAATAAATTACTTTTTAAAAATGTGAAATTTAGGTGGCATCATACCAGTAAGTTATAGAATACATTTTACATTTACTTTAATACTTTATTTTACACATTAAAAGAATATTTATGGAACTGTAAAGATGAACCTATACCTGGCTAACAATTAATGAGTAGTTCCTATATGCCAAGCATTAAATTGTGCACCTTTCGTACACAATCTCATTTAACCAACCCACAATTCTGCAGTGTTTTATCATCTTCATTTTATTGATGAAGAAGCTGAGGTCCGAATGAGTTAGGCAATTTCCCTGTTCACACAGGGAGTAAATGGCAGAAATGAGAATTTGAATTCAAGATTTATACCCATTAACCTATGTTTTGACATCTAAACCCATCATATTCCACCTACTGAAATAATGAATGAGTCTACCTACCATTGTGATATTGCTAATAATATGAACTGATAAATTAAGAAACTAAAGTACACTTTAACAAGAGTTTGCTGTTTGGTTATTTTTCTAACACTGTTGCCCCTGAGGCAAAGGCAGGAAAATAAAGCATAGTGAGTGAGTGAGTAAACTAGTAAACCCCATTTAATTCCTATGCATCCTTTCTTCTACTGTTTCTAACTCTCACTTTTGAAACTATCTCAAGAGTCAGTATCTAGGGACACAGCTACTCACAGAACAAAATAGTTCAGGGTCATTTAAAATCTCTTAGGCAGAGAGTGTTTAAGTTTTCTTGTCTCCGGCTACTGATAACAAGTCTTCATTAAATCTTAAACACAGCATAAACAAAACTTGAATAGATTGCAAATGCTTCTTAATTCAAAAAAGAGACATTACAGCTTTGTGGATAATGTTAAATGTTGGAACAGACCCTGAGGAAGTCATTTGGAGGCCAATAGTATTTTCATGTATTTTCAAAATATATGAAAATAATATTGGCCTCTAAATCAAATTTTCCTAGATGAATTGACATTGTCATCAAAATGTGCATCTTTGTTTAAGTTTGTGTAGACAAAGATTTATGCTTTAGTGACCATCCTCATTATTACTCATATAGGGCAATCAATACTGTCTCAACTCAGTCACACCCTTACTGGTGCTTCATGTATATTTCACACACCTACCTGTAGAATAGAAGGAAATAATTACAGAGATATGGCAAAATGCACGTATTAGGATGCAGGTTGAGATCCAGCCTTTTTACTACTGGGTCCAGACATAAATGGGTGTAGGGACCAACCTGGAATCTGCTTGAATGAGAAAGAAAATTTACCTAAGCAAATTAGATTGAGGTGTGCTAATATCAATGCCTCATTCAACCAAGAACAGAAAGAGTAATACAGTCTAGTTTTGGTTGTTGTTGTTGTTGTTGTTATTGTTGTTGTTGTTGCTGTTGTTGTTGTTGCTGTTGTGTGTATGTGTATGTGTGTTCAACAGGCCTTGGATTATTTGAAGACAGATGTTATGATCTTATTTCTGTTTATAACATGGCTCACTATTCTCTTAGGACAGTCCATGAGATCAATGTCCTTTTTAAAATATAGCCTTCCAAACTGAACTTGACACATGGTCCAGCTAAAGTAAGGTGAGAACTATTGACTTTTACTTATTTTTTCTTTTTTTTTTAAATAAAATCTACTTTTATTAAATTAGCCTAAGACCTTGGCTTGGCATTACCTAAAACCTCCAGATATTTCTTATTTATATTTAGCCCTTGCAAAATTTTTCATCATTTCAGAATAGTGATTCCCAAATGTGGCTGCACATTGGAATCAGCTGGGGAAGTTTCAAAAAATAGTGTTTACTGTGTTTTACTGCTAGAGATAATGATTTAATTGACCCCAGGTAAGGAATAGGTTTCAGGATTTTTCAGATTCTTATGTGATTTCAAAGTGCAGCCAAGTTTGGGAACCTCTCTTTGGTCTAACCCTTTCTGTGCAAAATGTGGTCAATTCCATTGGCATCACTTCAGAGCTTGTTAAAAATGCAAACATTTGGGCCTCACCTAGACTTACTAAACTAGCTTTAGCAAGATAGCCAGGTGACTCAGGTGAGCATTAAAGTTTAAGAAGTACTGATCTAATCCAGATTTAAATATTTTAATTTTAATTTTTGTTAAATTGCACTTTTTTTCTTGAGATTAAGAAGGAGCTACCACCTCCTCAGTGGTACTCAGATCACATGTGAGGTAAATAGGCCACAGCATGGTCAGAGGAATGGGGTTAAGGGTAATTAATAACAATCCTGGCATTGTCAGTACTAGAGGTTGAGGTTGGAGGTTCCAATTAATCGCTCTCTACTATGCCTCCTGATTCTAGAGCAAGGAGGATGTAAGAATTAGATAAAGAGTGTCAGCTCTTTGCTGGCAAAGCTGGGTTAGGGAATGTGTACAATTTGAACTGCAGACCAAGGTGAAACCATTATTTGCCCTTGAATTACTTTACTCTTCCTCTCATCCAGCTAGTCTCTAGAGAGACTAGAGAACTGAGGCCTCTCCTGGGGAGGTGGGTGGGCACGCCCTACCACATGAGCTTACCCTGCCTGTGGCAGTAATAGAGGGGAGAACATGTCCAACTTAAAAACGACTTCAGGAGCAGAACTAGCAAGATGGTGGCCAGCCAGATAGGCACATTGACCATTCACCCATGTCACTGACTTGCTCAGTCCCTTGTTCCACTCAGAGGGAGGACATATAATTCTCCAAAGCAATTTTCTGGCAATTGTTTCTATTTCTAATGTGGAAGTGCAGAGAGGAATATGAGCCATTTTTCACAATCTTTTTTTCTTGACTAAGACTAGGGAGCAGATATCTGGTGGGCCAGCCCAAGAGTACAGGTAAGAATGTCTCAGAACTGGAACCAGACTGGTGAAAAGGAGGCCTGAGCCAGAAGAACAGGCCAGCATAGGGCCAGCTTAACAGAATAAGAGAAGGCAGTTGGAAGAGCAGCTAGGTTATGGTCACCATATTGCAGTGTCCCCAAATGATATTTGCTCTCCTGTGTCTTTTTTATTTTGAGACTTGGGGTTTGCTTTGGTGTCCTGACTTTCAGGCAAGTCAGTACAGGTATTTAAGTATCTTACTTATCACTGGTTGGAGGTTAGTGGGGGTAGTGGTTGGCTTTCTCAGATCATCGGCTGATTTTTTTTTCATGCAGAAATCTTGAAATTATATCGCTTAAAAAAGACATTTATCTTTCAGGGACATTACTAAAAGAGGGTCCTGGGGAGAGAGGACAAAAAGAAGCTCTTCAGCTTTCCCCTGTCCGCTATCCTGGACCTGGCCATTCTTTTGTATCTATGTTTCTTCTTAACTTACCTATATGTTAAGAATTTCTTAGAGTCAATAAGACAGAACAATGCCAAAACCCAAATAGCCATCAAAATAAAACACAAGCATACCAAATATAAGAAAACTTAATCTTAGCTGCTCTTTGTCCTGTCAAACTCACAATCTTCTCATTGCTGGATTTTCTCTAAAGCATGGTCAGTAATCCTCAGCACTACTTCTTTACCACAGCCTTGCTCTTTGACTCTTGGCATCTGGTGCCTCCTTGAGTTCTCACCTGAAACTTCTCTTCTAAAGTGTACATTGCCACATTCAAGCCTTGTTAGCTTCAGCTCATTTAACCTCTTTCTGGGAGCATATATTGTTGAGTAAATTTCCTTTTTTTTTTTTTTTTTTGAATTGTCATATACAACCCTGGAAAAATATACTGCATCACTCACACAGACACACAGACACACAGACACACACACACACACACACACACACACAGAGAGAGACACCCACATACACACATATATGTGTGCGTAAGTGCATGCACACAAAGACAACATGTATACAGATGCATATATATTTTTTGCTTTATAGAAATGGATCATATTTTATTATCTTCTCTGCTTCTTGCCTTACTCAACAGTTCATTATGGAAACCTTTTCAAATGATCTGGTATAGAACTAATTCATTCTTTTAAATATTGTGAAAGTTTCACAATTATTTAATCACTCTCCTATTGATGGATGGTTTTCAGACATTTTCCACTCTGGGCTGGTGATTTCATTTAATGGGATAAATTCTTAGTTGAGGGATGGCTGGATCAAAAGACATATGTATATTTAATTTATATTTAACATGTATATTTAATTCAAATAGATGTTGCCAGATGGCCTTCTAATAAAAGTTGTACCACTTTACATCTCTCCCATCAGTGTATGAGTAGCCCTTCCTGAAGCATCATAGTCCTTTTTCAATTTTTACAAATCTGTTGCATTTCCTCAGCTACTACAGAAGTTGAGCATCTTTTCAAATGTTTATTAGCCATTTGGATGTGCTCTTCCTTGAAGCTGGCTACTTATATCCCCATCCAAGTCATTTAACCCCTGAGCTTCAGTTGCTCCATTAGGTTATTATGAAAACTAAATAAAAAATTTATATGAGGGCTTTGCCCAAAGTCTGGCACAAATAACATGCTTGATAAGTGGTAGCTGGTATTACTTGTTTTGAATCCCTTTTTCTTTATTTAGTTGATCTTCATTCTCAAACTTTTAAAATGTAGGCATTTTAAAAAATTCTGTCATATATATTCTTAACATTCCACATTCTCTCTTTGGACAATCTCAGTCACTTTCACAGTTTCAACTTCACAATTTTTATTCTGCTGAGAGACCTAAATCTCTAATCCTGATTTGTCTTTCAAGTTCATAAACAACAATTTCAGTATCCTACTGGACCCCATGCTTCAAGCTTCCCATCTTCCCAAGCAAGCAAATTCAGCCTTCCAATGTGAGATTCATCATCTTCCTGAACGTGTGCTCCCTGTACACCTAAGGGCATCCTTTCCTCCAAGACCTCAGAACTTCAGATCACTGTGTCATCATGCTGCCTTGTCCTAGACATTCACTTCTATGGCAAAACTCCATAAATGTCACTGCTACAATGATTCACACTATCCCCTCTGTTTTACTCTGTTTCTACTCTAGTTTACTACCTCAACAATTAAAATAGCTAACTAACCAGTCTTTCCCTTGCCAACGACTCATTTTTCCAGTTTATCTCTTACATGTCAGAAGAAATCTAAAACAGTGGCAAAATCATGTCACCCCATCTAAAGCATCAGTTGGTCCCTTAATAAA
Source organism: Cynopterus sphinx (assembly GCA_030015415.1). Lineage (NCBI taxonomy): Eukaryota > Metazoa > Chordata > Mammalia > Chiroptera > Pteropodidae > Cynopterus > Cynopterus sphinx. The sequence continues at coordinate 64,097,369 of CM057389.1, read as the reverse complement.
GTTCACATTGGTCTTGGTGGACCCTGTCCACATTCCTTCACATATATTTTTCCATCACATCAATTTCTTTTTGCTCCACCAATAGACAAGGCTTGAACATACTTAAGTGTTTCAGCTGTGCTGGCCTGTCGCCAGTGATGTCTCTCCCCTCTCTACCAGTTGAACTCTGAACTCTTATTCATTTTCAAGGCCTTTTCCTCTATTGAGATCCTCCTCATCACCAAGCTAGAATGAAATTACTTTAGTAGATTCCCAGAGTATCTCCCATTTTCATTCTTCTGCAATAATTTTTATTATAGTAGGTCATTTACATGTCTTTTTGCTGTTAGATTATAAGCATTTGAAGGTCATAATCTGCTTCTTTTTTTTCTAATTATATTTTTTTTCTTTTTTGTATTTCCCACTCTTAGTTTCTTATCTGGTCACTTGTAAGTGCTCCTTCCTTTTTTTTTTTAATTTAAGTTTTAGAATAAACACATAACTGGTATTAGACAAATAAAATAAGACTGGAGAGAGAAAGTTTTGCCACGGACCAGCCGTCTTGGATTCTCAAAAGCAAATGATGGCAATGGGACTGGTTCTTCCCAGATACCTTCTGTTCATTCATATACATTACTATATGAACACATGTTGTACTTGTTGGCCAACATTTATAATCAGAATGTTTCTTAGAAGCGTCTAGCTTCTCCTGAAAGAAGGAACATTGGAAAGAGTAGGTCTGCATTCTTGGATAGCACAGTCAATGATGATGAGCAAATGTAGCTTTGCTTGGGCCTGACACTCATGAGCATTATTAACATGAAACCTACAGCCATCTGATTCCGTGACGACAGCACTAACTCGGTGTATGACCTTGGTCAGGTCAATTGACCCTTGGGCCTCATGTCCTCATTTGTATAATGGGGGATAAACCACACCATTTTATATCTTTCATTTACCAACATTTCTTTTATTCATCTCTTCCCAAACTTTAAATTTTTTCAAAATAAAAATTTAACATTTTTCTTCATGAAACAGTGTACTTATTGAACATAATGACTTTGTTTCACTTATGCTATCCCCTTTTTCAAAACTGATTCAGATTTTACCTAATAGTCCCTGGTTATTTGGGCAGTAATAACATTATGAAATACCATAATTTTCAATCATGCTTGTTTTGCTAACTAAGCAATAAAATTAAGAAAAAATATGAATGCTGAAGTACTCTCTTGCTATTCTTTTTTAATTTTTTTAAATTTTATTATTATTATTTTTTTTGGTTCTCTCTTTTTTATCCCAGACTGTTACTATTACAACCTAGCTTGGACCTCTGGGAACAATGGCTGGGTCCACTGGCTAGTAACTGGAAATTTCTGGGATATCTTCAGGAGCCAGTCAGAGCTATTAAAATGCTGAATTGACAAAATTCAGTATATAGATATGTGTGTGTGTGTGTGTGTGTGTGTGTGTGTGTGTGTGTGTGTGTGTGTACAATAAAATTTCAGTTACATTTTGGCAGTCTCATGAATGTATAGATAATTCCTATTATTGAAATGACTAAACAACTATAGTCAGTCATGCATAAAGTGGAATCCAAACATTTCCCATTTTCTTCCTAGTCTCATTCCCAGTTATTTTTTGTTTTGAGAATAATTGTCTAATTCTTTTTTTTTCCTTGTGCGCATTTTGTAAAATTGAAAACACATCATAGTTTCTATTGTTCCATTTGCTTCTTTTCTTCTTACTTCCCAATATGAATTAGATATCCTTCCATTCTAGTACATTTTTACCTATCTCATTCTTAACTGCTTCTTATCATTCCAATGAAGGAGAGTATCATAAAGTATTTAGCCAATTTCCTACTGATTGACATTTCATTTTTTTTTTCAATTCTCTTTCTAGTTTAATGACCAGTTTCCCTGATAGAAAAGAAGGAGGTAAAAAGGTTATTGCATGACTGTGTTTTTGGCTAAAATGTTAATATTCATAAATATTTGAGAGCAAAATTGTCTAGCAACTGAGTTATTCTCTAGTTTGCTTTTTCAGAAATGAGAATCTGAACTTAATACTAGCTACCCATTTTAGTCATAAAAAAAAAACAATTCACATGTTCCAAACACTTCCTATGTACCAAGCTCCATGCTAAGTACTTTATAAAACTTGTCACATTTAATTTTTCCAATAATTCTAAAGGCAGATACTTTTACTATGTCCATTTTACAAAAATAGAGGCCAAGATCTTTGCCTAAAGTCACATAAGTATTAAAGGGGCAGAAATGCAATTTTAAGATATGCAAATCCAAGCTAGAAGCTGTGTTCTTAACTTTGATTGCTGAGGATACAGGAGACCTTGCCAAAGATCTCATTTCCTCCCCAACTAATTTCTCTTGTATGTGAAACTGTAATGGGGAAGTGAGAGAGAGAAGAGAAGGCTTTCCTGTGTCTTTGGCCAGGAGTGTAATCAGAACTGGGTTATTCCCAAATAGAGACTGGTAGGAGCAGCATAGTAAAAGCTCATTTCTGTTATCCCTTTGTAGCTCTATAATGCTTTCAAATTAGAAGCTCTATGCAGATCTCTTGAGATCAAGTTTATGTTTCTGCAGAGAGAGACTATGGAAAAGCCTCCAACTCTTAAGACTTAGATTTGCCATGAACTCGCTGTGTAATCATGGCTTTCTCCATCAGAGATTGAGGCTGTGTAATCATGGCTTTCTCCATCAGAGATTGAGGCTTGGCTCACTTGGTCTCTGAGGGATACTTTTATTTCGAAATAATTTCACTTACAGAAAATAATTTTAAATAATAAAAAAAATTCCCATTTCCATTTACCTTTCACACAGACTCCCCAGTGTTAACATTTTACCATGTTTGCCTTGTCATTTTCCAACCACATCATCCACACAAATGTATAGGTTGGTTTTGATGTATATTATTATTATTTCTAAATTTTTCAGAAGATGTTAACATAATACCTCTTTACCCCTAAATATTCCATTGTGCATTTCCTAAATACAAAGATATTCTCTTATATAACCACAGTACAATTATTAAAATTTAGATATTAATATTGATAATAGTATTAATATCTAATCTATGTACCTTATTTGAATCTTAGCAGCTGTTCCACTAGTGTTCTTTATAATAAAATGATTTTGTTTTTCTGCTTTAGTATCCAAACAGGATCATATATTACATATTATTGTTGTTTCTTTTTGGTCTCATAAAATCTGGAAAATTTCCTCAGTCTGTTTGACTTTGTGACTTTGACATTGATGAAAAGCACAGATTATTTTGTGGAATATCCCTAGTTATGGTTGCATGATGTTTCCTAGTGGTTAGATTTAAGTTATGCATTTTTGCCAAGAGTAGCACAGAGGTTATTTTGTGTCCTTCTTGGTATATTATATTGAGAGGCACACAATATTTATTTTTCTCAATTTTGCCTGCAAAATTGTGATTAAGAATTAATTTGCCATTGCATACATAATCTTCCACCCCTGACTTCATGGTCCCTACTCAGAGGGCTCAGCAACTGCACTCTGTTCTTCAGAAGAGCACTGAGTAAGTGGGTCAAACTAAATTGCTTAGGTCTCCTTGTACTTTGCTCTTTTCCCCATACCTTGAAAGTTATAATCTAAGCATTTATTCTTCAACTCATGAGAAATTTCACTTCCTTCTAGGGGTTTTGAATCTGCCCCTTCTCTCCCCTAAAAAAGCAATATAGTAACAGACATGCTCACTAAAATTGGTCCATTTCTTTACACATTTAATTGTTCCTTATTATTACACCCTTATACTCAGATGGAAAATTGCAAGAAATATGTATATGTATAGAAACTTTTCCTTATGGAGAATATGGAGTTTTTTTTTTCATATAAACACCTATGTTCAATAACCAGCTAGAGAAAATCTTGCAGATCAATGTGAAGAACAAAAACAATGCAAAGATTAGTTAGGAAGATAAAATCTGCTTCACTGATACCCTTACTCAGGAAACAGAGAACAGCTGCAGACATCTTTTTCTTCAATTTCTCTCATTGTTCTCTTTTCCCTCTAGAAGGGGAAAGGAAGGACTAAATTGGAAGGACATAGATACTACTGATTCCCAAACTAATCCTGAGATCATCTTGAGTGACACCTACCATTTCGTGTGGCTGACCAAGAGGAATCTTTCCTCCCATTTGCTTTTCCAAAGTAGCTACGGATGTGGTAAATTACTACCTATGTCCTATCTTCAACTAGTGCCCACATTAGTCACTTTATTTGTCACTTTATTATTTTATTAGCTTCTTAATGGATTAATTAAGCTATTAAAAATTTATATATATATATTGTGTTCATTTTGTATCAAGAACCATGCTGTGGACTGGAAATACAACCACGAATAAGACAAGAAATTTGTCTTGGGAGGAAACAGACATAAGACAAGTGAAATAGTATATTTCACTGTATGTAGAGTACTATAGGACCACAGAAGAAAAAATAACTGGTTATATCTGCAGAATTAAGGGAAGGCTTCAAAGAAGAAGTGATACTGTGCTGGGTATTGAAGAATGAACAGTACTTTGTCAGAGAGAGAAGGGGATAGAAATTTTCAGAGAAAAAATCTTGGAGAAGAAGCTTAGAGGTATGTAAAAGTATTGAACGTTTGGTGAAATGTCTAGAGTCTAATGTGGTTCCAACGTGGCCATTTGGAGACTCCTCAAAGCAGCATGAATTGGCAGGAAGAGTACAGGCTCAGATACCAGGTTAACTGGGTATTCAATTTCATTTTTATGTTTTACTAGGACAGTATTATCTAGTAAAATTATTTATTCTTTCTAAAACTATATTATCTCATTTATAAAATGAAGATTATAGTATTCATCCCTCAGCATTATTGTAAAGATTCAATGAGAATGTGTACAAGGTTCTTGGCACAGAGTCCAGGAAAGAGTAAATATTCACCAGGTATTTTTCCACTTCCCTTACCAGGTGAAGAGGTAAGAATGGAGTTGGCGAAAATGGAAGTAGGGTTTAGGCTCAATACTGAAGGTCTTAAATACTTTGCTCTGAAGTTTGGATTTCATATTGTCTGATTAGCTGCCTTTAAACCAGCCAGACTCACCTTCAGCTCCAAAATTTTACATTTGGTCTCACTTTAATCGAAATAAATACTATTTCCTTGAGGTCTGCCAATCACTGGTAAGTGTATACTGATATCTGAATAAAGTCGTTGGATTGAAGGGGTGACTATAGTAAAAAGGAGGATGATGCAAGACTAAAAACATTTCTATAACAACTTTCAGAAAGTGTTAACCAGCATTGAGGGACTGAGGGGTGGGAAAATGCATACATCACACATGTGCATGGACTCGGAAGACAAAACTGTGATAAAGGTATCACGTTAGATCCTCAGTGATTACAACTGCTTGCAGAGAACTAAATGGTTTCTTGAATAAGGTAAAGGTAAAATCCAACCAAGTAAAAAAGCTCAGTGAACCACCTTTCTCCCTCACCACCACTCAGACAACACAAAGGAATTCTCAGTCCAAACAAGAAAGTCAATTGTCATCAGGCCATTTTTCAGTATATACCAAGAGAACCTACATTTAGTTTACGTAACCAAAAGCGTTCAGGAGAACTATTAGGCTATTTCAATAAATAGTGGCCAATAAATATTGGCTAACATGGTTTCACTTTTCGTGTGTTTTACTACCTAGTAAACTAAAAAGAAAAAAAAGTTTCCAAAATGCAAAGAGGACAATAATAAAATTGTGAACCAATGATTTGGAAGAAGATTCTGAATCACGAAGTAAACAAAATCTGTATTTTAAATTATTCTCTTATATATGTTTTAGGATACAGACTGAAGTCTATGTAATAGTGGGTAAACCATGCTATTAATGATGCAAATAATGGCATAACTTCAAGGATATACATGGTAATGATGTTTAACAGCAACACAAAAAATAATATTGTAAATAACAACAGGAAATGATTAAACAAATTAGTTTTCCTCATTTGGTGGAATTGTATGCTGCTATTAAAAGTTATGTTTTAGAAAATATACTTTACTTAGCAAGAGAAATATCAAATAATTTAAACTAAAAAATAATCTAAGAAGGATATGTTGACTACACAGAAATGAAAGAAATATTCACCATAGGAAAAAATGTAATAAAGTTGAAGGAAAAAAGACAAACTAAAGGGCATATCTTTGAAACACTTATAAAAAAATCTACATTTATCCTACAGACATATTTTTACATGTTTATAACAACATCTTCACACACACTCACACTTTTGAGACAACTGAAAACTTGAACACTGGATATTTGATGATATTTAGTAATTATTGTTAATTTGTTCAGGTGTGATGGTGTTATTTTGATATTTTAAATCTTTCAGAGTTATAATCAGAAATATTTATAGATTAAAATACTATAATGCCTGGGATTTGCTTCAAAAGAAGTCTTTTAGGACCTAGAGGAAAGTCAATAATGGTCATAGGTAAGATGAGTTGATAATTGTTGATAATTGTTGAAGCAATAAGTACACAGATGTTACGCATATTGGTTATAAATATAATATGTATAAAGTTTTGGCATTGTGTTTTATCGGTGAGATCAGAAATAATTTTATACTATGCTTTTACAATTTTTGTTATAATATACTGATCAGAACTTAATCTTCTGAAAAGAAAGTAATGCATTTTAAAGTAGTTTTTTTCCCCTTTTAGAAATAAATGGAGACATTTTCCCTTTTAAAAATTGAAATGCAATAACTCAAGTAGATTTCTCATTTCAGCAATATTGAGAATGTTTTTCTCCTATTTAGCCAGGTCTTTTCTGGTACTCTCATCTCTTCTAAAGGCTTTCTTCTCACTTCTTTTAATGAAAAAGTCAAGAAATAAGATGTATCCAGCTGCTCACTATATCCTTCCTATCACTACCTCTTGTACTGGGTGGGGTGAGAGTGGGTGTTGTGGAGAAGATGAATAAAAGTGTGTGTGAGTGTGTGTGTGTGTGTGTGTGTGTGTGTGTCTGTGTCTGTGTCTGTGTTGGGTCAATGAGAGTGAATATTCTAAAGTTCAAATTTCTGAATGTGACCATTTTCCCAGCAATAATACATTTAGATAGACTAAGAAACAATTTTTTCTTATTTATTTACTAAAGTTACTTTTTTCTGACTAACTTCTTCTTTAATCTGTCTCATAATTGTGTTATTTTTATTTAGGGGCTCTAATTAGGCAATATCTGTGATATACTAGCTAAACAGGTAATAATGTGGTAATAAAGAACATCTAGGTCAAGGCTATGGTCTCATTTAGGAACATTAAGTATTTATTCAGTGTCAAGTCAAAAACCATGTTATAAGTTATGTCAGCAAAAATGGTGAAGGTAATTCCAAGGAACTGTCCATCACAGAAGTATTGAAAAATCAATCAAAAACTGTCAGAATCAACTTTGTCTGAATTCTGGAAAATAGTCAAATGTTTACAGCATCCAAGCAAATTCTGAATCAAGAACAAAGCAACTTAAAAAACTGTAGAAAAGCTTCATGGTATTTTTACTTGCCTTTGCCACACTCCTCTCCCCAGGTCAGTGGAATTCCTGAAGCCCATGTTCCCAATGAGAAAGGAAGTAAGACCTTATTCTGAAAGAACTGTGTTTGTCTATTCAAACTTGTCTGGGAGATATCTAAAGAACTGGTACAAGGTACTTTTCTTTCTTTTGCATAACTTAGAACTAACTCTGGATGGAAAAGTGATAGGCATTTTTTGAAAACTTTGTGAGACAAATGAACAATCTGCCACCACCTGGGGGAAAAAGATTATGGTTAAGGCAAACAATACAACACGAAAAGCCTGGAAAAAAAACTGGGAAGGAAGTTTTCTATGGGACATTAAGGCATTCAAAAGTGACTATATTCTGGAGAAATTATGTAGGCATGATCATGCCCAGTATAAGACACATGATTAGAACAGACCTGAAAAGACCCTAAATATTCATTTCTGGCTGGCCAATAGGCTCAGTGAAAGCAGAAAGTCAAGGTAAGGCAAAGTTCTAAATAGCATGGCTTAGCTTTGAAGAAGTGCCCCAACACAGAGCCAATATCACTAGAGGTTTTAGTATCAGATTTAAGTAGACAGAAGAAAGAATCAGCAAACTTGAAGATAGGTCAATTTAAATAATCCAATTTTATAGAAATAAAAAAGATTGTAAGAGAATATTTGAACAATTATACACCAACAAATTATATAACTGAATGAAATGAACAAATTCCTAGAAACACTTACATCAACAAAACCAACTCAAAAAGAAAAAGTTGAAACTGACAAACAGCAAGTAAGTAGATTGTATTAGTAATTAAACACTACCCAGCAAAGAAAAGTTCAGAACCAGATGGTTGTAATGGTGAATCTGCAAAACATTTAAAGAATATTAGTATGAAACCTTCTCAAACTGTTTCAAAGATAGAAGAACAGGAAACTTTATTTAACTAATTTTTATGAGGCCACTTTACCCTGATACCAAAACCAAGACACCACAAGAAAATTATAGATTAATATTTATTATGAATATAGTTGCAGAAATCTTCAATAGAATACTAGCAAACCAAATCCAAACAACATATTGAAAAGGATTATACACTGTGACCAAGTGGAATTTTCTCAAGATTGCAAGTCATTCAACCTTTTAAAAAATCAATCAATTTTCTATATCTCTTTAACAAAATGAAGAGAAAAAACACACACACTATCTCAGATGATGCAGAAAAAACATTTGACAAAACCCAATACCTTTCAAGATAAAAATACTCAGAATACTAGGAACAGAGGGAACATTCTCAACATGAAAAAGTACATCTATGGATAAAACCACAGTTAACATAGTGAAAAACTGAAATCTTTTCCTTTATGATCAAGAACATCTACTTTCAACACTGTACTGGAAGTTCTAGTCAGAGCATGTAGGCAAGAAAAATAAATAAGAAGCATCTAAGTAAGAAGGAAAAGCTAAAACTATCTCTGTTTGCACTTGACATGTTTTTTGTATGTTGAAAATCCCAAAAATCTGCAAAATAGAAAAAAAATGCAAGAGATCTGCAAAATCTTTGCAAAAAAGAGAAAGCATTAATAAACGAATTTAGTAAAGTTGCAAAGTACAAGATAGACATGCAAAAATAAATTGTTTCAATACACCAGAAAAGAACAATCTGAAAAGAAAATTAAAAAACAATTCTATATAAAATAGCCACCAAAGTAAGAAAATATTCAGAAGATGGCCAAGAAGATAAAAGGAATTAAAGAAAATGTAAATAAATTGGAAGACATCCTATGTTCATGAATCGGAAGACCTAATGTTAAGATGGAAAAACTACCTGAAGTTATCTATAGATCCAATGCAATCCTTAGCAAAATTTCAATTGCCCTTTTTTTTTTTTTGCAGAAATGGAAAAGTGAATCTTCAAATTCATAAGTCATTGCAAAACTCCCTGAATAGTCAAAACAATCTTTAAAAAGAGCAAAATTGGGGAACTCCTCCTTCTCAATCTCAAAACTTAATTCAAAGCTACTATAAAGGAAGGCAGTGTGGTATTGACATAGGATAGACATATACCAATGGGATGGACTTGAAAGTCTAGACTTACACCCAGCCAAACAGCTCAGTCAATTAGCCAATTGGTTTTCGACAAGGGTGCCAAGACCATTCAGTGGTGGAAAGAACAGTCTCTTCAACATAAAGTGCAGGACAACTGAATATCCACATATGAAATTATAAAATTAGATCCCGTATCTCATACCATACCATATGCAAAAGTTAACTCAAAATGGACCAAAATATAAATAGAAGAACCACAATTATAAAACTCTTCAGAAGAAAACAGGGGTAAATCTTCATGGTATCAGATTTCACAATGAATTCTTATATATGGCATCAAAATTATGAGCAGCAAAAAAAATGATAAATTGGATTTCATTAAAATTTAAAATTTACTGCATTAAAGGGCATTACCAAGAAAGTGAAAAGACAACATACAAAATCAGAAAAAATCTTTGCAAATCATATATCTAGTGAGTCTATTATCTAAATATATAAAGGACAATTATAACTGAACAACAAAAAGATAAATGATCATATTAAAAAATGGATAAAGAATTTAAGTAGACAGTTTAAGTAGAAGATATATAAATGGCCAATAAGCACCTGAAAAAGATGCTCAACAGTCTTAATTCCTAAAGAAATAAAAATCAACATCACAACAATATACTACTTCATACCAACTAATATGGTTTCAATAAAAAATAAAAAATAAAAAGCCCTAAAAATAACAAGTGTTGGTAAGAAGGTAGAGAAATTGGAAACTTTTAACATTTCTGGAAAATAAAATGGTATAGCTGCTGTGGAGAACAGCTTGATAGTTTCTCAAAAAGATAAATATAAAATCACCATTGACCCAGCATTTCCGCTTCTAGTTAGATACTTAAAAGATTGGAAAACAGGTATTAAAGCAATATATATGCATTCATGTTTATCAAAGCACTATTCACAATGGCCAAAAGGTGGAAAAACAAATTGTGGTATATAATAGAATATTTTTCAGGAATAAAACAGAAGGATATACTGATACATGCTACATTTTGGTTGAACCTCAAAAAATTTATGCAAAGTGGATGAAGCCAGACACAATAGGGCACATATTGTATGATTCCATTTATATGAAATGTCTAGAATATGTCAATCCATAAAGGCAGAAATCAGATTGTTGGATGCCAGGGAGAGTAAATGGAGAGTAAGTGCTATGTGGTTCCTTTTGTGATGACAAAGATATTTTAGAACTATACAGATATGCAACATTTTGCACACTTTGAATGTACTAAATGCTACTGGATTATTCACTTCAAAATATTATGTTATGTGAATTTAATATCAATTCAAAAAGCAAAACATATATCTCCCTTGATTCATATATTGATTATTAGATTACTTGGTGAGTGAGAATAGATTTCAGAGTGACAGACTTGGTTTCAAATTTCTGGTTATCAATTAGGTAATGAGATGTATTAATGAAGCTTGCTTCAATAACAAATAAATATCTGAATACATGTGGTTTAACACAATGAACTTCTATTTCTCATCAATGCAACAGTCCATTGCCACTGATCATGAGCAATGGAACATTATCTGTGGTCACTGAAGACTCACTCTCTAGGTCTTTGCAGTTTCCTCTCCTGTCAACCAGCAAATGGATAAAGACATGGTAGATCACATATGGAAGGTTTTTATAAAATGGCTCTAGGTAGAGGAATAGGATCACTTTTCTTCAAATTTCATTGGCCATAACTCAACATATTTGATGTACTCACCTGCAGATAGGCTGAGAAATATAGACTATCTGATGTGCCAGGAAGGAAGAAAAAAAAAAAGATTTAGATGAGAACCAAGACACTTGGGATTATGCATATTAATCTTCTAGTTCAGTGTCTGATAAAAGTAGGCATTCAACAAAAGTGAGCTCCCTTCTTTGAGGGTAAGAGAATCCATCATAGCTTCTGGAAATGTGTCTAAAAACAAAAGCTTAAGGAAAGACCATTAATTGTGGCCCCTGTGTCTAAGTCAGTTGATGTGGCTGCCAGACAGACATTCGGCAGAATATTTTCTGGTCTCTGTGCCTTCTTGTTCTTTTTTTCTTCTGTGCTTTGGAACTTCCATTGTTTTTGGTCCAGTTTAGTTTCCAGTATCTAATTTGGGATTTGCCTTTCTTATATAACTTGCTCACTTCCAGCTTCTAGATGACTCAGCCCCTAAACAAACTGTTCCTAGTCCTCAGCTCACTGTTTTCACTGGACAGGCTCATGGACAGGCTCATAAATTTCCTTTTGCCAGTTTTTACTTCCTAGTCATATCTTGAAGATTTATAACTTGAACACATTAATTTATTCTTGGTATAATTGTTAAATTTTCTGTCTCCTCTTATATCTTATAATTAGTTTAGCTGATTTTTAAAGAAATTCTTTAAGAATTATTTTTATGAAAGCCATCTGGTAAAAAAATTACTCTCCCAGGAAAGTTAATCAGACTAATTGCTAATTAAATGTCCTCCTTGATTGTAATAGTTATAGATTAGAAAGTGTTTGTGATGTACATTAATTTTTGTAAAGACTGAAAATCATTTGTTTTTCTTCAAAAGAATAATTGAATACATTTGCATGTATGATGTATGTGCATGGTGATATTAAAAGATGCACTTTTCATTTTTCAAATGGATTAGTTTTTCTTAGATCAGGTCACTAGACATGATCTTGGAACTCTGAAAGTTGCATTTTATTCTAACCTATTGTTAGTGTCTCAGCTTCGTAGATCTTCAAATGATTTTGTGGTTCATGGAGTTTGGGAAATAAATTTTGTTTTAATCAAAACAACTCAAACAAAGATGGCACATATTTAATTTTATATTAAATAGATTGATAGTAATCGCCTTGAGTATGTTGTAGAGATAGATTTGGAGGCTGGTATAGGAGGGGACTATTTACCATGCATACATTACGTCTTCCTTTTTATTAGAGTGAGTAATGATTCACAGAAGGAGAGCCACAAAGAATAAATATCAGTTTTGCTTGACAGTAACAATGAGAATTTCCTAATAAGATAAAATAGATCAGAATCAGGAAAACTAATGAAATCTCTTTGTCCTAAATTACTTAAATAGAAAAATAGTTGAAAGCCAAAATCTGCCCCTTACTCTTTATCTCTCCAGGCCATTTAACTTGAGTTAATTATTCATTTATGGAAATGAGTAGGCATTTTTATTCAAAGTGATTTCAATTTTATGAATTATTTTTTCTGTAGTTTTTGGTTACATATTTGTATATAGAGTATGAATAAGCTTTTGAAGGCAATTGCAACCTATTCCACCTAAAGTTGTCTATTATTTACTGATAGATTGTTTATAACCATCTAAAACCTCAGGAGTCTTCTTTTACTGTTATGGATTTTCCTTTGATAACCAAAACGTGAACAAGATGCACATACTATCACTATGACTGTGAATTCACGAAATGTATTGATAAGAAATGGAATTTGGTATCAAGGAAAAATAATTGAGGAATCAGATCTGAATTCTAGCCCTGCTTCTCCATCAGTGAGATTGTCATTCCTGGTCCACAATGGTCTCTGCTATAACATAAGAGTATGGGGCTCACTTTTCAGTTAGAATAATGCTATATATATGTTGACACTGACATTTTGCCATTGTACATTAATCGACTGAATAATTTGCCTTTGTCACTCATTGAACACAAGGGGGCAATAATTAGCAGACTGCTCTCCGTTTCTTGACAGTCAAAATCTTTGGCAGTTTAGAACCTTTATTCTTGACTTTCATGCCATCACTGACCTATGGATTTGACAGGATCAGTGGCTTGCAATGACATTCCATTCTTAAAAGTAAAGTCTATAATACTTATAGTAACAAAAATACGGTATTCAGCTTTTATAATAAAAATATATACGATATACTTCATCTATCAATGTTGAAATAGTCAAAAGCTTTTAGACTTATTCGATTTTCTTTTCCCTGAAAAAATTTATTTCTGTAAGAATTTTTTTAAAATTACACATAAAAACTCAAACATTTTCAGTGTAATAAGTCTAAAACTGAACTAATATTGCTCTCACCGATTGATATCCCTTTGCAAATATTTCTTTTCTTGGTAAATGATGCCACCATAGAGCCTCTGGCCCAAGCCTTAAACCTCTGAGTCATCACCCTTAACCTTTATTTCCCCACTTCCCTCTATTATCTGGAGTTCTACCTAATTAATCCTATAAATCTCATTGATTCTACTTTCTATAAATTTTTATCATGTGCCCCTTCCTCTCCGATAGATGCTTGTATGATGCTAGTTTATACTCTCAGATTGCAAATGTCCTCAGATTGTGTCCCCGATTTCTAATCACATCAAGCTTTTTCTGTTAACCTCATCTCCAGGCTGTGCTTGACTGCAATGCAGGCCTCATGTATTTGTGTTTTCAAGTTCTACATTGTTTACAGTTCATCCCTTTGCCTTTATTTTGAAAGCTACCTAAAATGGATTTTAGAACTTGTTCTATGCTGCTCATGCTTGTTTTTCTTTTGTACAACTTGATCTAAAACAAGATTTGTATGATGTATTATGCCAATGCTCCAGGCAATAATTATCCCATTGGTTTGTATTTTTTTTCCAGCCTTATGGAGATATAATTGACAAAATTGTATTTAAAGTATGCAACTTGATGATTGGATCTTCATATACATTGTGTATATCGAGATAATTAACACATTGATCACCATCACATATTTACTTTTTTTTAGGTGAGAAAGTTTAAGATTTACTCTTTTTGCAGATTTTAATTGTTCAATACAGTATTCTCAGGTATAGTGTCCATGTTAAAAATTAGAGTCTAAGAATTTATTTATCTTATAACTGAAAATTAATATCTTTTATTAACTTCTTCAGAATTTCATTGAAGTCTTGAAATAGTCAGGTATTGCACTGACTCTTTAGGCAACTTTGTAGTATGGACATTTTGACAATATTAATCCTTTGATTTCATGAGCATGACATATCTTTTTATTTCTTTGTTTTTTCTTCAATTTCTTTGAAGAATGTCTTACAGTTTTTAGTGTATAGATCTTTAATCTCCTGGATTAAATTCATTGATAAGTATTTATTCTCTTTGGTGATATTGTAAATAGGATTGTTTTCTTAATTTCTCTTTTTAATAGTTTATTGTTAACATATGGAAAAGCAGCTAATTTTGGTGTATTGATTTTGTATCCAGAAACTACTGAATTCAAATTATTATTTTGAACAGTTTTCTTCTTTGAGTCTTTAGAACTTTCTGTATATAATATTTTATTTGCAGACAAAGAATTTTAGTACTTTTTTTTAATTTGGATGTCTTTTATTTCTTTTTCTTGACTGATTGCTCTGTAGAAGACCTCCAGTATGATGTTGAGAAAAAGGGGCAAAATTAGGTATCTTTGTTTTGTTCCTGACCTTACAGAAAAAGCTTTCAGCTTTTCACCATTGAGTATGATGTTACCTGTGGGATTGTAATTTATGGTCTTTATTATGTTGAACTACATTCCTTTTATACCTAATTTGTTGAGAGTTTTTACCATGAAAGGATGTTGCATTTTGTCAAGTGAATTTTCTGAATCTTTTGAGATGACTGTATGTTTTTATCCTTGTTTTGTTAATAATCTCATATATTGATTTGTGTATGTTGAATCATCCTTGCATTCCAGGATAAATTCTACTTGATCATAATGTATGATCCTTTTAATATGTTGAATTGAATTTTCTGGTATTTTGTTGAGAATGTTTGCATCAATGTTCATCAAAAATATAAGCTTGTAATTTTCTTATATTGTGTGTATGTGGGGGCTGTGTTCAAGGAGAATGCTTATATGCCTGTTTAACAATTGCTTCTTTATTTGCTATAGTCCTGTGGAACTGCTGAACGTAAACTCTGTTGATTTTCAGAGCTAGGTGATTTGGGATCTGTACCTCAGGTGGCAGCTTTAAATGATTGAGCATTAGAAGTATGGTGTAAACCCTTCATTTTCAATAAGGAGATGGGGTTGGGGTTTTGCTCCTATAGGGTTTTATGCTAGGGTGGGATTTATGATAGCACTGTGTCTCAGTTGTCCTTACCTGTTTTAATTTGGGTATTTTCTCAGCACCCTAATGTGTAAGAGTCACAGCTTACTTCTGGATTTCCCTTCAAGGGAACTGATCCTATATGGCTCTATATTTGGTACATACGTGAGAGGAGAGAAAGTCAAGAGCTTCCTGTGTCATCATTTTGGTGACATCAGCTCTCTATTTTGGTTTGTTTTGATTACTCTAAAATAATATCAATCAATGTAATATATAATTGAAATATTTCTTTAGACATAGTTTATTATTATTAATTATTATTATTTTAATTATAAAAGCTTCAAACTTTTACTCATTTAGGGAAGTACAATTTTGAAATTTGCTGAGATCTTGTGAAACCTATAGCCAAAGATATAGATTAACTTGAATTCTTCTTTTCATGATTAGTTTTTGACTTTATACAACATCTTCCCATACTCAATAATAAACTTTTGATTTAATCTCCTCAATGAGACCTGTCTACAATCTTGCTGTTTACTCCTAATGTTCTCCTTGTTGCTACCTATATCGGCCAGCTAATCACTGTCTTATGTGAACTTACTGTATGCATAACTTGATTTACCAAAAACAATGTAAATATTTTGATAGCATAGACCCTGTCTTTACTTTCTAAGCTCTTAGATTTGCTTATTTAATTGATGGTCAGAAGAGCAAATGTTCAAAATTGAAATATCATGCTCTTTAGCCCCTACTCTCTTGTGCCATTACATTAGTTGATATTAATCAGAACACTGAAAACATCGGAAGAGATATTAGTGCGCCCTGAAGAAATCTTTTTTAACCCTTGAAATTTTTAAATAAATCTCACTGTCATAGTCTTTAACCACACATAGGTAGAAAAGATTGGTCTTCAGCCATAAGTAGAGAATCCACTAGCTGAATTCCAGGCATAGAAAAGCTAAAGGCAATAAAGGGAAGTTTTCTTATTTCACTCTTAAAAATAAGGATCACATATTTCTCAGTTGCAGAGCCTGACTTCATTTGAAAAGAATATTCAAATTGTCCTTAAAGAACTGTTTCTGCCGATATGTAAAATGGTATTTATAAAATTGCTTTCCACAGGCAGACAAATTTTAAGTCTTTGGGCTTGTTGATAAAAATTTTCCAGTTTTATGGTAGTAGCAGGTAAGGTAGACAGACATGGAATATTAACTGTATTCAAACAACCTGACAATAGAATAAGTCTAAAGGTGTTAGGATACAATAACATAAGACCTTTTTCTCCATTGGTTCTTGTTGTCAATGTTTGTGGTTAGCTAGGAATGTATTCCACTCTCTGTTTTGCCAGGGTTCATATTTGTACTTTGTTAATTTCAATATTTGAACAAAATCAATGACTTCTTGAGGTATAAAAGATTTTCAGTAAAGAGTACTTTTATAAAGTAGAAATTACAAAACCTGTCACAGCTAAGGCTAGAAGCATATCCGTGTTAGTCCACAGATTGTCACTTTTGGGTGTCTCCATCATATTAAATTATTCCTTTTTAGTTTAAAGTTTGCCTTCTCATTTATACCTTCATTTCATTTTTAGTTGAGGTGGTCAGGGTTGGGGGTAGGTTTTAAGGCAGCTCTGGAAAGGTGGGTGTTAAATTCTAGGTAATCTCTATGGTGAAATATACTATTATATAACAGATGACTGCAGTGCTATGGACAGCTATGGCCCAGGAGAGAGGAGGTGTTTGTTCCAGAATCTAATCAAGCCATGGCCTGTTTGCATTCTAACTTAAGTAGTATAATCGCTTCTATCATTCAGAGCATGTCTTTCATTAATTAGAGCTCATGCAGGCAACAAGGGAATAGGAGCTCCATTAGCATGACATATGCTGGCTTTCCCCAAGTTTTGAATGTTTTGGAAGAGGGTTTTAGGTTTCTTTCCCAACCATAGAAGACATTTTTAATGACTTAGATTTTAGTACTTCTTCCAGAAGAGTTAACATCTCTCCCATATCCTTCTTAGTGATTGTGTTTAGTTTCTTGATATACCCTGTGATGTTTTCGTATCCATCACATTCAGGTCTAAACTATATGATTTGCAGCTTTATCTTGGCTTCTTTTTATCTGCCTATAGAAAACAATTATGAAAAAGGAAGAAACTATTTTTTTTAATTGCAAAAGTGATGAATGAGGTGGCTATTAGAACCATTTTTCGTATTTTCTGGAGATGCTGAAAATATACTTAGATTCATTTTCAAAACAAAATGAAATGAGAAAATTATTTTGAAAAAAATGTTATAAGTTTGGTCACTTTGGAAATTTCTTCATAGATCCTTATCTTAATGTAGCATTTATCTTTGCTAGTCTCATATAACAATATTATTTTCTTTAAAATTGTGTTTTTTAAAAAGTCTAAATAACCCAGCTGTACACATAGCCCCAGACATTCATAGATATATCTTAGCATTATTTTTGACCTTGTTGGGTAAGCTGATATAGAGTACAATTTATGTGTTTTAAACAAGTTTAATTTAAACAATCAACTTATTGTGCTTTCTCTTCTTCTCTTGTCCCCATATATTCTTAAAAATATACTCCCTGTATCTTTTTAAAAAAGTAAATAATATTAAATTTTATAATCTTTTACATATCTGTCTTGGAAGAAAATTGTTGGGTTTCAGGACCTAAAATTCCAAACACACTGAGTATAGGACAGAGACAGGGTCCTAAGGAGATAAGCAAGAGAGGACAAGGAAGAACTTCCTTCACTTCTGCCTCCATCTTCAAGATGAGATATATGCAGAAATAGCCACACTGGCCAAAGAATAAAGACCAGAAGTCATTCAAGGGCACATGGAGAGATGGGGACTATTATGCATGGCTGGGTAAGGTATAATGGTTCAACTTTCTGCAGAACAAGTTGGAAATACAGTAAGTCTCAAAATAATGTCACAACAATAACATGAACTGGATTATAATGTGGTGGATGATTACATTTGTTTTTTACCCAGTTCCTACTCTCAACTAGGGACAAATTAAAGTTTAATGAAATAACATTTTTGTGTTTACTATGTCTCAGGGACTGTGCTAAGTGCCTGGTAAATATTTGTTAACAAAAACCAGTTACTACTACCCTTGTGAAGTTTATAGACAATAAATAATAAGTATAATAAATAAATTATATAGTATGTTAAAAGGTGATAAGTATGAAGGATTTTAAATAATGAAGATAAGAATTTTAAAAAGGGCCAAATGGTTGAGACTGGGGTCTAGGGTGAAGAGTCAGTTCAAGTATTTAATGGCATGGTTAACAGAGGCCTCTTTAGAAGGTACTATTTAGATTAAATTCGGAAAGAAGTGAATTTGCCAAGTATGTACATTGGAGAAGAGGATTTCAGGAAGTAGAAACAGTGACTACAAAGATGTGTGTGACAGACAACAGGGGGCTGGTGTGGTTGAACACAGTGAGCCAGAGAGAGAGCGAATAGGAGGTGAAGTCAGAGGGTAACTAACACAGGATCCTGTCATGTGGGACTATACAATGACCTTGACTTTTACTTGGAGTGAAAATAAGCAGTTTTGGGGTTTTGAGTAGAGGACATTAAACACTGTGTTTTTAAATGAATATTTCTGACAGTTGGTGGAGATTTGACAGAAAGGCTGGGTTTGGGGGTGGTTAGGGTTTATTACAGTGATCCAGGTGGCAGAGGATGGGGACACACTTGTCTTCTGCAGAGGAGATGAGGGGATATAGAGGGGGTTAATTGTTACATCAGTTGAGGAAATAGCAGCTATAATCTGTACTATTATCCTAAATGAGGTTGAAGAAGCAGATGATTTCTGACATTATTGTTACTATTCTGAATTTTCCATTTAGAGTCACCCTCATAGATATTTAAATCAGAGCAAAGAAGCATGACCTAGTGGTGTAAAACCACAGCCTGGACAAGGATGGATTGCACCATCACATGGTTGGACCTGAGACGTCATGCTGACTCTCTGAATTGTCTCAGCTGGCTGGCTGTGGTCATTTCCCTAACCTTACATAAACACCTGTGTTATACACAATTAAATTCTTTGGATGTTATTTATGCTATGGCACAGTCTTACTATATGTATCAAAAACCCTAAAAATATTTATTGCTGACATAATGATTATATACTTATATACTTCTACATATTATATACTTCTAGATATATTTTTAAGGAAATTATCCAGAATGCAGAGGAAAAATGTCAGAGATTTATCAAAGTATAATAGTATCTATAAATTGCATGATAATGGTAAATCAGGAACAATCTAAATGTATATCTATATAACAAAGGAGAAATGGTTAAAATACTATGACGTCTTTATATGGTAAAGGATTGTACACCATTGAAAGCAATTTTAATGGGAAAATTTTTTAAAAATAAATCAAAATTAGGATACAAAAATATAGAAAATTCTGGAAGAAAATGCAACAGATAGTAATGGAGTCTACATGATCATGTAAAATATTTTTTTTTTTATATTTACTATACCTTAACCTTGTCTACCCCCAAGTTATTTTACAATGTCCCTTCTAGCAGGTACCATTAATGAAAAGTTAGGAAAGTTCCTACTATCAATTTTGAGCCCCTGTGGACTTTTGTGGGATGAAGATGGTGTGTCTGTGGGTGATCTACCACAGTGTTTGAAGTCTGGGCTCCCTAACTGGAAGTATACACTACTTTCCTGGCCTTTGGGAGGGATATACTTTTCCAAATAGTTCAACCTGAAAGAAAAGCTCATATCACTTGAAAAAATTATCATGAAAATGAATAAGTAATATTTAAAAAAAAAAAAATCTTTCAGTTAACTCACAGGTACCTGAGGAACACATCTTTCTCCTTCTGTCTGAGAATCTAGCCTCTATGTTGGTGATTCTCAAAGTAACCTAGAAACTTAATAGAGATGCAAATCTAGGACTCCGCTCCAAGAAATCTGGGTTTTAATAAGCCTTCCATGATTCGTAAGGATGCTTAAGCTTGATGAGCATTGTCCTATGTCAAGTGTTCAAAAGTAGTTGACTTGGTTATACTCTAGGCTGAGGGGGTAGCCCTGGCTGCAAAGGGTTTTTTTCTATGAAAGCTGATAAGGAATGACTTTACTCCAAGAGAGAGAAATATGCCCTAGTCAAAGTGTAGTAGATTGGGGGTGGGCATGTGGAAGAGGTCTGTGTGGAAGATAAAAAACAACTCATTTTCATAGAAATGAAAAATGTAGGACTATTTTATATTTCAAGTTATATCTCCAGTGAAGCCAAGCCGATATTCCACGATCGCAGCTAAGGGAGTAAAAAAGTGCCAAGAAAGTAAGCTAATTCAGGAAGTTGCCTTTTTGATAAGAGTGGGAAGTCAATATTAACGAGTAGAATGGAAGAATTTCTTGTCACTGTTGACTAAAGGCTCAAAATGATAAAACTCAAAGAGAGCTGTTAAATATCTGTGAAATTGTTGAGACATTAGGTTTTATAAGCTCAGAAGGCACCCCAAGTTTATTGCCAAATTATGGAGTCTCTCTTCTCAGCAAGCTTCCTGCTCCCCAAAATAATTTCACAACTTGGCCCATGTGTCTTCTTCCCCTGGTTATGTTCTACCTGTGTATTACATAACAGCTTCTATATGCACTACTGTCATTTTTCTTTTCTTGGAAAATAGGGGAAAAATATTTCAGCTTTGATGCTTTAAAGGAACAAAGAATTGTGATATCTCTGTAATATGAGAAACCAAGCCAGGTTGTTAATATTTAATTATGTCCGCCAGATGCAATAACACATGGGAACGTGCTTATAAGTTTGAGAAAGGAATTTGACTGCTCTTCCACAAGTTTCTAAATGTATTTTATTTTACAAACAAGCATAGGAATAACTGATGAAATTTACTTGTTAAAATATTAAGTGAATTTTTAATAGAAAGAATTATCTTTACACAAAGTAATATTTGTCCATTACAGATTTTATATTTAATTTTTAAATGTCTGTTATCTTGATCATGATAAAGTCTACTTAGTTGAATTATTAATGAACCACATGCTGACTAAAGTTGCTGTGATTCTTTCATATATCAGAGTACAGTACTCATGCATTTATAATGCACATCATTAATTTCCTAGAAAATACTGTGTGAAAATTTATGACTTAAAGGAAATAGTTAATTTCAAAGAGGTGCCTTGGGAATTTTGTCTTAGAAAATTAGAAAAGTAAAAGAAAAGTATTTAGTCTCAGATAATTCATAATAAATCCTCAATACATGAGCCCTAAGCCATGTAAAATTCATTTAGCCCATTTATTCGATGGAACCATATTCCTGAAAATGCTCCTTTTTTCAAAACTTCTCTTGTCATTTTCAGGTACTTATTCTGTGAATACTCTTTTCCAAGTTTTCTGAGAGTATCAATTTGCAAATACATATATTCATGCATACATGTGTACACATATGCAAATATAGATATACATATACACATAACTTCTTTAGGGTCATTTTCAGGTGACAAACAGAAGCAAATTTTCCTGATTCTCTACATGATTTTTAAAAATTTTATTTCACTCATAGGAATTAAAAATCAAGTGATATTTCTGGACCTAGTTTGCAGAGGAATCTTATTTCTTTTTTCTCTAGGAAGAAGTTTGAGGCCATATTTAATAGGTAAAAACAAAGATCTTAATCAAGATGAATTCAAAATACTGACAAAATGGATTATGATTATACAAGAAATTAGAAAAGATTGAACTGTGCAGGCTTTTTTTAGTGCTGTTGACATGGAAGTCCTGTTTTTGTCTGGCTTAGGACAATATTTAAAATTTTCTTTTATATGCAAAATAGGAAAAATTGCATTTGCTGCTAAAATAATGCATTATTTAACATAGCTGAATAAATCCATTTAAATTATTTGAGAAGTACACAAAATAAAATAATGCTTGTGTTCCTTCATTTTAAATCAATCTAAAGCTTCTATTTATTTTAGATCTAAAATTCTATGTACTTGGGGGAAGGAAGATTTTATGAACTAAACATCTGATTTAAGTAAAATTTGTCCTAGGATACAAAACAGAGATTTGAATTTGGACCTCATAGGCCAACATTAAAAATAAAATATATGCAATGAATTTGTGCAATTCATTCATAGTTTATTTAGGTGAAAAAAAATTTAATATGGAATTCTTAATACAAGTATAGTTTTCATGTTTTCCAAGAAAGTATATTTTTATATTGATACCCTTCATGAGAGATATCTGATACGTTGACAATGATGATAATGATGATTGATGATGATGATGATGATGATGATGATGATGATGATTTAGTTTGGTCTTTTGCTGTCATCTTGTCAGCTATCCTTTATAATTGCTTTGATGTATTTTTCTTCTATCAGTTTGTGTAAAAAAGCCATCCTTCTATGACCTATGTTTGATAGTGAGTGGTAAGTATTGTTTTCTGTTGTGGATATAAGCAAGACAATAGACTTTTTCTGCATAGGAATTGAGGTTTTTATTCTTTGAAGTTTGAAGAGAGGGGAGATTATTGACAGGAAGAGGCAGTCCTCCAAAATGGCAAAGGAAATTCAGAAGGCTGGCTTAGGCAGAGGGAGAAGCCTGCCTTATTCTTCTGGATCTCACCTCTCTTAGGCTGGAAACAGTAATACCTGGTTAGAGGAAGTTAAACCTAATAAGTAGATGCTAACTTAGGCTTGGATAACTTGAAAGAACTTTTGAATAATCAAAAGAGCTCTTAAAGTAGTGTTGTTCTATGAAATAGAAGCAAAGAGATACTCACCTAGAGCAATAGTTTTTGGAGTGTGGTCCTCAGACCAGGATCAATTTGAAATTTTGCTAATTTTTAGACCCTACCCCAGACAAACTGAAAGACAAACTCTAGGCGTGGGGTCTGCATCTTAATAAATCCTCTAGATAATTTTAATGCAGCTTAGGTTTGAAAATTATTGGTCTTTAGAAAGTCCCTTGCATCTTTTCTGTTCTTCCTTATAACTGAAGAGCATTCAGGTTTAATCACTCATTTTCTTTCCCTCCCTTCCCTTCCCATGGGGATTATTCCCTTGACAGGTTAAACTTTTAATCAGTGTAGACTTTTGTGATGCAGAATTGAGAGGAAGGGGCATATTAGGTCAGAGCTAAGAGGAATTTTTCCTGGGAGTTTAGAGATCACAGCTGGATGAGGTGTTGTAACTGGGGGATGGGGGGGGATAAACATGTAGTTGTAGAGCCTGAAGTTGAATCCCAAATCGCCACTTATAGAATGCATGTCTTTTTTAAATCTTGACTGAAATCAAAAGTACAACTCTGACACAAACTGACTTACATAAGGACATTTACTCTCTCTCATAAAGTGAAATCAAGAGTGACAGTGGACTTCAATGTGTCTTTAGCCATATTATTTTTTCTTTTCTTTTAATTTATTTTTTAATTATAGTTGACATATAATATTATAGTAGTTTCAGGTGTACAGCATAATAATTAGACATTTATATCTTTACTAAGTGATCATCCTAATAAATCTAGTACCCATCTGACACTATGCATAGTTATTAGAATATTATTGACTATATTCCCTATGCTGTACTTTACATTCTGGTGACTATTTTTATAACTAGCAATTTGTACTTCTGGATCCTTTTCACCTTTTTTCACCCATCCCTCCAAATTCCTCATACCTTAAAACCATCATTTTGTTCTCTGTATCTATGAATTTGGTTCTGTAGTTTGTTCATTTATTTTGTTTTGTGGGTTCCACATATAAGTGAAATCATGGTATTTGTCTTTCTTTGTCTGACTTATTTCACTTATCATAATACCTTCTAGGGCCATCCATATTGTCACAAATGGTAAGATTTCATTCCTTTCATGGCTGAATAATATGTCATTGTATATATGTACCACTTCTTCTTTATCCAATTTATCTATCGATGGTTATCTAGGTTGCTTTGATACCTTGGCTATTGTAAATAATGCCACAATTAACATAGGGGTACATATATCTTTTTGAATTAGTGTTTCGGATTTCTTCAGGTAAATACTCAGAAGTGGAATTGCTAGGTCTTATGGTAATTCTATTTTTACTTTTTTAAGGAAACTCTGTACTGTTTTCCACAGTGGTCACACCAATTTACATTCCCACCAACAGTGCACGACAATTCTCTTTTCTCCACACCCTTGCCAACACTTGTTGTTTGTTGATTTAATGATGATAGCCATTCTGACAGGTGAGAAGTAATATCTCATGTGGTTTTAATTTTATTTCCCTGATGAATAGTGATGTTGAGGATCTTTTCATATGTATATTGGCCATCTGTATGTCCTCTTTGGAGAAATATCCATTAGGTCCTCTGTCCATTTTTTAATTGTATTGTTGTTGTTGTTGTTTTTGTTGTTTGTTGTTAAGTTGTATGTGTTTCTTATATATTTTGGATATTAAGCCCTATCTGTGTATCATTGACAAATATCTTCTTCTATTTGGTGGTTTGTCTTATGTTTTGTTGATGGTTTCCTTCACTTTGCAAAAACTTTTTCATTTGATGTGGTTCCATTTGTTTATTTTTTCTTTTGTTTCTCTTGCACAAGGAGAAATATCTATATCTATCAATCAATCAATCACTCTATGTATACACACACATGTATATATACATGTATGTATGTATATATGTATGTATGTATGTATGTATATACATATTTTGCTAAGAGTGATGTAAAGAGTTCAATGACTTTGGCCACCTCTTATAATCGTACCTTTCATGATGTCTCAGAGGGCTACCTGTGCTATAGATTTCTAAAGCAGGGAAAGATCTCAGTGGTCATAGATTTCAGAACTATTATGATGAGGAAAATCAGAATTAAAGAAATTGACAGAGCTAACTTGTGATAGCACAGAATACAAGACTAGAGATTGTGGTCTCTTCATCTAATTCCTTATTAAAAAACAACTCTAGATCATGGTAGTGACAGTGACTAACAAATCAGATCATTATGGCCTTGTTCAAGAGGCTGTGCAGTGACTAGCTCTTTACAATCTTTAGCTAGGGCCAGATATTGCTCACTCTTCACTCTAGGAAGAGATTGAGACTTTCAGGTGCCTTTGTTGTTACTTTTTAATTCAAATGGTTACTTGGTAATTCCAAGTTGTTTTTCTTACCATGTAAATAGATTTGTCCCCTCATCACAGAAATAATCTTGTTTGTCATTCTATCTGTTAAGATACTTGTAGGCTCTTCATTCTGCTAATATGATTTTTTTTATTCCTGTTCCTTAGGGAAAGGACACATTTTCTTGTTTTGCTTTAATTCTGTGTTTTTTTTTTAACTTTGTACACCAGAAATGTAGTCCTACTAAAGCAAGTAGATAATAAATAGAGTAGTAATGCAAAGACAGAAAAGTGGACAATGTGCTATGGGGGGATGTCTGGCTGTGGTAATGATTAATTCTAGATGTTCTGCATCATAAGTCTCTGAAAAAAAAATGTTTATTAAAGTATAGTAGGCATACAATATTATATTAATTTCAGGTGTTCAACATAGTGATTCACATTTCTATACCTTACAACATGATCACCACAATAAATCTATAAATCATCTGCCCTGTAGAAAGCTATGAAGATATTATTGACTGTGTTCCCTGTACTATATATTGAAAACTGAAAGTTTGTATGTATCTCTTATTTCCTTCACATTTTTCACCCATCCCTGTAGCTGCTTTTCCTCTGGCAACCAATAGTTTGTTCTTTGAACCTATGAGTTTGTTTGTTTATTTGCTTTGTTTGGTTTTTAGATTTCACATATAAGTGAAGTCATATACTTGTCTTTCTCTATCTGACTTATTTCATTTATTCTAGTACCCTTGGTCCATTCATGTTGTCACAAATGAGATTTCATCCTTTTCTATTGCTTGGTAATATTCCACTATGTGCGTGTGTGTCTGTCTCTCTGTGTGTGCAAGTGTGAGTGTGTGTGTGTGTGTGTGTAATCTTTTTCATCCATTCATCTATCAGTGGACACATAGGTTGCTTCCATATCTTTGGTATTGTAAATAATGCTATAGTGAACATAGGGGCACATATGTCTTTTTGAATTAGTATTTTTGTTTAATTTGTATAAATACCCAGAAGTGAAATTGCTGGGTCATATGGTACTTCTATGTTTAATCTTTTCAGGTAACTCCATACTGTTTTTCACAGTGGCTGTACCAGTTTACAATCACACCAACAGTGTACAGGGGTTTCCTTTTCTACCTCCTTGACAATATTTGGTATTTGTTATCTTTTGATAACTCTCTTAAAGGATACAAATATGCTCTCTTCTCTCAAACTTTCTAGATGTAGCAAAAAAACATAAAAAACAAAATTTAAGAGGTTGAAATGAAGCTCTTAAGTCAATCACCAACACAAGTGTTTGTTAATGCCGAGGACAAACCCCAGGACAATTATGTGTGAGTTTACAGGTCAAATCCTTGATGCCATTCCCCTTTGCTCACCATTATTTCTAGCCCATCTGATCTATTTTCATTTCCTAGAATGCTCTTTCACAAAATATTTGCCTGTGCTTTCACCTCCAGACTTTTGCTCGCCATGTTCTCCTCACTTAGGATGCCTTCTCTTAGTACCTCTGCCTGTATGAGCTCCTCCTTTCACCAACCCAGTTGCAATATTACCTTTCTTTAAAATCTTTTTAGACAAATCCAGGCCAGCCTAAGATCTGATATCCAATTTCCTTTTTGCACATGTAGAACACTAGTTGAACATTTATTTCTGTAAAATTAAATGAGATCTTGTTTGCTTAAATATTTGAATCTTATTTCCACACCTATAATACAAGGATTTTGAGAGCAAGGACCCTGTCTTGCTAGTTATTGTAATTCCCCCACACCTAGCTCCATGCCTCTGAGTGAAGCACAGTTTAGTGGACACTTCATATAAACTATTTTGTTTTTATTGTATGACTAGAATCTGATAGTGCAAGCATTTTATAGTAAAAAGACAGTTTTGGTACATGTAAGAGGAAATTATAAACTGGGAACTAACCATGAATTTTTAACCAAACCAAAACAAAACAAAACAAAAAACATGGAGTTTATCTTTTTTTGTTGTTATAGATATGTTTCCTTTTCAAAGACTGTCACAGAGTTTAGGTAGTTTTGTGTTATCTCTTTGGCCTCTATTCTGCCTTTGTTTTTCATCTCTTTGCATCACCCTCATATGAGACAAGAAATGTTTGTTTGTTTGTTTGTTTGTTTGTTTGTTTTAATGGAGTTTTCTCTAGGCTGTCCTCTGCCCCTTCCATGTGTTTATATATTTTTCTTCTAAGAACTTCTGGGAAGAATCTGACATTTCAGAGTCTTGCTCTTCAAAATTAAACCTTTACCTCTGTGCATGCTGTTTTGATCTGCTGAAGCTCTGCGGTGTCAGTTGTCAGAGTAGCACCTCTGACATTCCAGCTTGGCACTTTCTCTCTTGAACATTCAATTTCTCCTTTAAACAGCACCACTGCTTTTAAACAAATTTTGGGGGTGACATTGGTTAATAAAATCATATAGGTTTCAAGTATATAATTCAATAATGCATCATCTGTATATTGCATTGTGTGTTCACAATCCTAAGTTAAAAAAATTTTTTCTTGTCACCATATAATTGACCCCTTTACTTCTATCTACCTTCTGGCTCCCTTCATTTCCCTCTGGTAACCACTAAACTATTGACCATGTCCATAAGTCTCTTTGTTTGTAATGTTCCTTTGTTACTTTCAATTTTATATCCCACATATGAAGGAAATTGTATGGTTTTCAATTTTTTCTATCTGACATATTTCGCTTAGCGTGATACTCTCAAGATCCATCCACGTTGTCACAAATGGCAGTATTTCATCTTTTCTTACGGCTGAGTAATATTCCATTGCATATATGTACCACATCTTCTTTAGCCAGTCATTTATTCATAAAGATATGCACACCCTCATGTTTATAGCAGCATTTTTATTCACCATGGCCAAGACATAAAAGCATCACTGCTTTTAAAAATTGAGTTTTAATGGGTCTTTTAGCTTTGATAATTCTCACTATATTGTGTATTGTGTGTGTTTGTGCTTGTCCTTTCCCAAGTCAGTAACTACCCTGAGAGAGCTTAAGGAACCAAGAAAGTTATTCCCTTTAATAAGAGAATTACCATGGAACACAGTTCTATTTTTCTCCACACTTGTCTCCAACTTAGTTTTCTCACTTATTTCGTTGTTCTGAAACATCTATAACATTTTTGCCCTGGAAACATTGTTGCCCCTCTCTCTCAGATTAGCTAAGATATTTATCCCAGCAGCCCTTCTTTCTTCTTATCTGCCTTTCTTTCCTCTTCACTTCTTTATACATAGACATAAAACCCAATTAAGCCATAATATTATATTATAATTTGATTCTACCCATCGTGATTTATAAGACATTACTTAAAAAATACCCTATTTTATATTTATTCATTCAAATTTTCTCATCTAGCCTTTGAACTATGTTTTACCTTTGTATGCCAATGAGTATCTTTCTTGATGAGTTTAGCAAATCTTCTGAGGTTTGCTGCTAGCTACCTCTTCAGAACCTTAACTTCAAAGTGCTCTGTTGCTATGACTGACTCACCAACAGTCTTTTGCAAAAAAGGCCTCAGATTTTTTTTAATCCTTATATCTGGTTATCCATCAAAGCCAGAGGAGCTTATAAGAACTGGCAACCTAAATTCAGGGTGGTAATTAGAATAACTGACATTTATCAAAGATTTAATATGTGGCACACATTTTTTAAAAGGACTTTCCTAGTGTTATTTAATTTAATATTTAGAATAACTTCATGAGAAATTATTATTATTATTTCCATTTTGCAGGTGAGGAAACTGAGGAATAGCAAGGTTAAATTAATTGCCTAAAATCTTTCA
The DNA here is from genome assembly GCA_030015415.1 of Cynopterus sphinx. Classification (NCBI taxonomy): domain Eukaryota; kingdom Metazoa; phylum Chordata; class Mammalia; order Chiroptera; family Pteropodidae; genus Cynopterus; species Cynopterus sphinx. Next base: position 64,067,830 of record CM057389.1, on the reverse strand, counting down.
GAAGGTCAGCTTTAAAAAATTCTGTTCTTAATCACTCTGCCAAATGGTGCATTATGCAAGCATGTTCACCCCTCTGTTTCAAACTCTGATTGTAAACACAAGCATTATGGTTCATTTTAAAGTATGATTCTAATTTTTCAGTTTATTAGCATAATGTTTACAATTTAGATGATGTCCTTTGAAATTGTACACTCTGTATATTTGGAACATTTCATCCTGCAGTCACCAAAGCTTGTTAATATCAATAATAGCCTTCACTGTCTCCTTCAAATAAGCACAATTAATCTATTACAGTTGGCCTCTAGCAAATATGTTATTGTTATGGCACATATTGTAGTACGAAATATTCACTGTGTTAGAAACTCAAAGGAATTGTTTTAAATGTATGTATGCATATATATGTATAGATAGATGATAGATGATTGATAGGTAGGTAGGTAGGTAGGTAGGTAGGTAGATAGATAGATAGATAAGATTTGAAAACCTTTTCTCAGATACTAAATCCCTTAGTATATGATAATAATAGAGTTTCATCTATCACAGGAGAGGTGTTGGGTTGTGTGTACCCTGATGTTCAGGTTATGTTAATAATTTGGCGGAGATGAAAGTATTGGTAGGTGGGTTGTAGCTTTGGCAATTTTCACTCTAAGAAATCAATCGACAAAGCACCAGATAGCAAAATATATTCCTCATTGGCTGGTAAGTCATAAGCCCCAGACACTGCTGATCATCCTGGATGCGGGCTGCTTGCCAATTGTAAGGCAGATGGAAGAATTGGCTGCAAAACTGTTCCTAGTGCTTGAAGCCCAGAATGGCTGGGGATCTTGAGCATGGCTGAAAATGTTTCTGTCGTAACTTATCTTGTACTGATCAATGGATTTGCATAGCCCAAGAGAGACTTTTGTTGAGATGACTTCTGAAAAAGTCAAACTCATATTTCAAAGCCAATTTCTAATACTGTGATTATTATTGGATAATATTTTAACAAGTTTCTGTTTATGGAACACTTAGAAAAAATAGTTGGAAATATTTATTTTCCGATCTAAAGCTTATTCGTTACAGATTTGCTGGCAATGCTGAAGGTAAGAGTACAGCTTCATTTCATGCTATTATTTGGCCTGACTTTGTGATAAACCGCCCCCCTCCCAAGAAAAGAATATGTCTTGTTATATCTCTCCTCAATTACAGCGTAGTTTTAATAATGCAGTGGTGAGTGGATTGACCTGCATTTCATAGTCGTATAGCTACAGAGAAACATAAGTCATGTAGGAAAGCTAACATGGTCTCACTGGCTCTAATTGTCTTGGAAAAATAACCAGAATATGGGGTTAGGTTTTTCTCTCCTCTCCAGACTCCCACATTTGCTTTTTACTCTATGTTAACTTTTCTTTTTCCCTCTCCTTTGGATAAACTCACATTGCTACATTGAACTTTGTTGAATCTAAAACAGTACTCTGCTTAGATTTCCTGGATTCAGAGTTTTGGGAGAGAGGAATTAGCAATAACAGATTACTTGGTGAACAGAAGATAGTAAAAACAGAGTCAAGTGTCCTGCAGCGTTTTCCTCCATAACCCATCTTTGTCTCACAATAGAACACACTTTTTCAGACTTTGGCTTTTCATACTGTTTCAATTCAGTGTCATTTTTTTCTAATCAGTGCTGGACAAAAGCTACCAGTTCTGGCTCTATGACTACCCAACCTCCACACACACACCTTTGGTTCTCTCTATGCTTTCTATTCTCTTTATGTTTTCAGGTCTTTTTTCATAATATTTTTTTAGACTTTCCATAAAATTACAATCATGTTATATTTTCACTTTACAGAAAACATACCCAAATTATTTTGAGTAGAAAATTGAGATGGTTAATCACTTATTGATTTTTTTTTTTTTTTTTAGTTTCTTCTAAAATGACATGTGAAGTGACACTGTACTCTACTCATTGCACAAAGCGCTTCTGGCAAATCCATCCCCACATTCACACTCAGATCCTTTGAATTTTCTTTAGGACATAAAAGGGTTAGGAAGGTATTGAAAGGCAGTTTGTATATTTTGATTATATAATTTTTCCTTTGTTAACCTTTAAGTTGTTTAAGTACTCACTCACTGAACATTTAAGCCAGGTCCTTTTCATGTAGATGCCATCAATTCATGTTATATTAAATAGTAAAAATCCATGAACTCATACTAAACTAAGATTATAATATCTAGTAAATTACCTTAGTATGGTATGATTCTAAGACTACTCCATGAGAAATTGTACCCAGATGCAACCAAGGGAGAAGTAAAAGAAATCTCCAAATAATTCTGTGTACCTGGGCTTTTCTATCAGCAAAGCTTTGCTCTGAAGCCATCTTTGAAGAACCTTTCTGTTTAATAATCGTTTTGATATCCATTAAGAAAAATGTTGGCAACACATTTAGAAGGTTATTTAAGGATTTATTCACTTTACAAAAACATTTCTTAAATATACAAAAGCATACACCTCTAGAATGCTTTATATTTCAAGCTCCTCTAATATTGATTGCTAGATGCTTCCTGAGGGGAGGGGGAACAAAGGGAAGAAGAAAGGTAAAGCATTTAAATTAAGGCATTAAGAGTGATTGGCAGTTCGATATACCTCTAATGTGTAGGTAAAATATCTATTACATTATAATGTAAATCAATAGAAACATGTCATAATTTATAAAATGGTGAACATACAGCTTTTTAAAAATACATTATTTTCGTACAAATCCAAGCAAGTTGAACAGATATAACTAGGCAAGTCACCTCCAGAAATCAGAGCAGGATTTCTTAACTTAGGGTTTGTTAAGATTCTGCAACTACAGTCTTTTAGATCCTGGAGTAGGACTTGGAGTCTGGCAGTGGGAGTGGAACCCCTGGGGAACAGTTAGCATTCTTGTGTCCTTGGGAATCTATAGATGAATGTCAATGGATCTGTGAAAACTTTAAAATCAGGGACAAAATTATATGTGATGTAGGCAAACCTGTGGTATAGTTTAAACCTGTGGTATAGTTTAAACGTTTCTGGTCTTTTCTCCTTGGTTAGGGAGAGGATCTTTTATTAACTTCTATTAGACTACAGCCAAGAATAGCTGACTGGTTTGCAAATAGCAGAGAACAAAATCACTTTAACATAGTGAAAATATTGAACTTCAGAATAAAGAGATTAAGGAGACAGCAAGAAAAGAGTAGAGACGGGGAGGGGAACTTTGGAGGGGTTAGCTTTATTTGTGGTAAGAAGATAGATGTAAACTCATTTTGGAAATGCCATCTATCATCAGCCTACCATGATATAGCTGAATGAAGAGTGGCGGACTCTTGCTTTAATATTGCCTTTCTCTCTGTAGTTTCTACCATACCATTTAATATCTTCCTCTTTTTTTTTTCTTCATCTGTGCTTCTGGTATTTTGCTACTGACCTCCCTTGGAGTGATCTTGTAAAGCTTAAATCATTAATAATTATGAACTGCTTTGGAAATAGAAAGTACTGTTTCAGTGCTAACTCAGATGCACCTAGGAATTGTAGCCTGCACAAACAAAGCAAAAACATGTTGTCAGAATTCCTTACGGAGCCCTGGATCAGTCAGGCCTCCCACTCACATCGGGTTGAATTAGGGCCACAAATTAGAAAGCACATCTGATGCTGCTTGGCTTTTGTATGCTTCTGTTAAAACATTATTTTGACATTTTGTGTGTTCATTTGTTGGATGACTTTAAACCCTTTTGTAACCAAAGGAAACCAAAGTGCCTACTACAAGCGTTTTCCAAACATGGTGTCAACCTGATTGAGAATGAAAAATTGATCTACCAAATAAAAATGTTGGAATGGCACGTTTATTTTACTTGTTTGGCCAGACATAAATAGGGCAAAGATTCACAAAATGTCTTTATTAGAACACATTGCTTATCAAATCTTTTAACACCAAGTGATATCTTCCCTTTCTCTCTCTTTCTCTCTCTCTCTCTCTCTCTCTCTCTCTCTCTCTCTCTCTTTCTCTTTCTCTCCCTCTCTCTCTCCTTTCCTCTCCCTCTCCCTCTCCCTCTCCTTCTCCCTCTCTTTCCCTTTCTCTTTCTCTTTCTTTCTCTTTCTTGTCCTCAATTTTTATCAATTCTATCACTGACCCACCTCCAACCTCCAATATCACATATAAGAAAACAATATAAAGGACCACACCTGAGAAACCAATGAAAGTAAATAATTCATCTATAGTAGTTAGTGTTAGAATTAAGACCAGAAACCAGATATCTTGTACTTTTATATATGTGAATATTCTTTAATCATTTCTAAGAAGAATCCTAAGTAACATTATCAAGTATTCATTCTTCCTAAAACAGCCTGAGTTTTTCTTTCAAAGAACCCAGGATAATGGTTATTCATAAAGCTGGCTGGCTGTGCATTGTGTGTTATGGAGATTAGCTGTAACAGCTTTTATATTATTAAACTCCAAGATCAATCTCTGTGGTCTGCTTGGTTTTAAGAGACATCCCTTTTTCCCTTCCAGTCTACATATTCCCTTCAAATGTGACTTTAACAGAAAGACCTGAGCAGGTACATGAGTAAATACATCCCCCCCTTTTTTTTATTTTCTAAAAATTCTATGGATCGAAAAGTACGAAAAAGGACATTAGAGCAGTAATCTAAACAGGTTTCTGAAGTTTGGGTTATTTAGGTATGCACAGTGAAAACAAGCTTTTTCTAGACTGAATTATTCAGATGATAGAAAAAATTCTCCATTTTACAGTCAAAATACAGATCCAGCCTTAATGATGAATACCTAAATATAATTTTCAATCCTGTACTTTCCCTTCTCTCCAAATACTAATCTCTCCCTCCAACACTGGAGATTCTCAACTCTAATATTTTTACTACTTCTTGCCCTCTTCTGCCTTTATACTCTCCAGTTTATATCCTCTGTCATGTGCCAGCTGAACTGAGAAAACATGGGTGGGACAAAGATAGGAAGAAGCATAGCTCAGTTTGTATGTTCAATTTTAGGTGATTGGGAGGGTCAGGAAAAAGCACTCCTATGCTACAAGCTTAGAGACAAACAATATTATTACTGTTAAATAATGTTAAATGAAGTAATCAATGGTTCAACTGCTCAGATGTGGCCACGATAGGAACAAATTTGGCCTAAGCTCTGAGTCTCAGTTTGTTTTGTGTAGAAATTTGTGTGTGTTCTTCTAGAGGACACCAGCCTTAAAAACCTATTCATGCTAACCAGACTCACAGTGGACTAATTTCACATTATTTGTGTTAGTTTATTCAACTACAATGTTAATATGGAATTAGTGACTAGAAAATTGGTGGCCATAGAAAGAGGATTGAAATGTTTAGTGAGTTACTTAACCTGACCCGTAATAGAGCCTAGAAAATTATTTCTCTTCTTCTTTGATGATCTTCTTATAATCATCAGGACCATGTGTATCCACTCATTCCTTCAATATATATTTACTGGGCTTCTACAATGTGCCAGTCACTGTCCTAATTTCTTGTATTTATCAGTAAGCAAAATAGAAAGAAATTCCTGCCTTTAATTATCTGTATTTTCCAGTTCTGTTTGAAGCCTATTGGAATATTAGTTTCATTAGGTTCAGAGTAAGCATAGTTCATTACACATTTTTAGTTGCATAAGTGACTCAGGACTGACTCCTCCTGACCAAATCCTTGTCCTTTGTCATTTCTTTTCCAGGCTCTTGATCAGCATTGTCCAGTAACTTTCAGTGATAATGGAAATACTCTCTATGCTGTCCAATATGATAGCCACTAGATTTATGTGGTATAGAGAACTTGAAATAATGGTTAGTGCACCTGAGAAATTTAATTTTCAATTTTATCAAATTTTACTTAATTTAAATTTAAATTTCAGTAGATGCACATAGCTACTGGCAACTGTATTAGACAGTCCAACTCTAGGTGATCCGTAGCTCTAGGGAACCCACAGCTCTCTGTTGCCTCTGTAAGATTAGAGACTGCTGCTCCTTTGGCAGGTTGGTGCTCAGGAAACTGCAATTGGCCATTCTGGATGTCTAATTGTTCAAAAACATGACTGCACATGTGTCATATGTCAAATTATAAGAAAGTGCATAGCCAGGCAGAGCGACTTTGATTCCTGGAGATGTCAACAGGTAGCCACCTATGCAGATGTTTGCTCCTCAGAAAGCTTTAAGAGCTCCTAACAGGAGATTTCAGATAGTGGGAAATCTGACAAGGTGTCATACATGACCAGAGTTCATGAGGCCTGGGTTAAATAGAGACCTTTAAATACTAGGTTACTTTTCAGGGGCAGAATTCTTTTTCCCAGGAGGACTGTTGAGAGGGAAGCACGACCCTAGTCTTTGAGAAACTGTGATACTAGGATGGATTTTGAGCCCAGGAAACCAAGGTATGCAATTACTCAGTAAATGGAACTGGAGTTCCAGAAAAGAAACAGATTTTCAGATAAAATAGCTTATTCTCAAAATCATAAAGTGAACAACAAAGTCCACATGCTATTGAGTCCAGTGAGCTAAACTGGCTTCTTCCATTCTCCTTGCATGGACCTGGATGGCACAGGAGGTGGAGATCTTTACTTTTTTAGAGATTCAGTGTGTCTTCTTGAGGGTATTTAGAAAAAAGAAACCATATCTTAGAAAGCACTTTACTATAAACACATTATACATTTTGTTAAGATAGCTTATACCTCTAATGGTTAATTCTCTCCATTTATGATCATGGTCTTAAGATTTAATTCTGCGACACCAACCACAATGAAGCTTAGCAGAGATGGAATACTGTGGCATGTAGTATCCTATATACATGAAATTATTTCTCAAGAATTATTGGGCTTAAATGGATTCCTGTTCTTGTTCTACCATTTATGTAGTCTCATTGGTCAAGATATTCAACTTTCTTAACTTGAATACTTTCACATATCAAAGGATTCAAGTGGAGTACATGAGGTCCAAGTTATTTTTTCTAAATAATAATTAAAATATCTTGGTTTTTACTTGTTAGAGATAAAAAAAATAAAAACTTTATATTGATTTGTAGGGCAGTGGATTATCACTTAGGTTAGTACAGGAGAAAAGATGGGTATCAGAATTTTAGGGAAATTGTTATATTTGGATAAGCCATATTGAGAATTGCGAAAAATTTTATTGAGAAAAATTTAAATATGAACCACCTGATGAATGCTGACAACATTTTCTCATGGTACACACGATCACTTCCTTTTTAGTCATGACCATCATACTTAAAATTGTACCCTCTTCCTTTATATGTTAGCCTTTTGGCCTCTCTTCTGTCCTTATTTTTTAAATCTCTAGCTCTAATCACTTCTAATATACTATAAAATTTACCTATTTATTGTCATATCACTTTCCATTAAAATACAATCTTCATGCAGGAAGGAATTTTTTTTTTCATTAGTATATCTTCTTACTTAAACTGCTTCTGGAAAACAGCAGGCACTCCGCAATATATATGGAATGAATGCATGAATCTTCTTGGCTGGTAAGGATACATAGTATATAGATTCTAAGACATGAACCTTATAGGTGACATCTTCTGTGAGCATTTATCAAGATTTTTTGGGGAAATGTGGCAAAGACTAAAAAGTGCTTACTTATCTCATTTCCTTTTCTTCCTTGGCATCTGACTAGACTGCATTTCCCATATACACTTTCATTAGATGACACTCTGTGATAGCGGTGTAGCCAATGATTTGTGGGTGAAATGTGTGTGCTTCCAGATTTGTCTATGACAACCTGCCTTCTTGGTCTTCCGTGTTCTTTTCCTCTTCTAGCTGGCTTGAATACAACAGATCTCCAGGGATCCTTAGATCTTTGTTAAAGGTGGCCAAAGGCACGTCAGGGAAGGTTCCGAGTCCTTGAGGAGAGCGACACATCTGGGGGAATTCACCCATCCCCAAACACACACAATTGGATTTAAACATCAGCATTATTGTAACAACATAAGTAAACTTCTCTGTATTAAACCACTGGGATCTGGGGTTTCATCCATTACAGAAGCAGTTAGTGTTGCCTTAACCAGGAACAGGAGATTTTGATGTTTAACAGAAGGATTCAAATTTTAAAAGAAGAGGAAGCATCGCTATAGAGTGCAACTATGTTACTGAAACAGTTTCAGTGTTCCCCATCACAGTCCAATGTGTCAGTTTAAGAAAAAAAAAATCAACTTTAAAATACAGAGAGAAAAATCCTTTTTTTTTAATAAGTTAACTGACATGCTTTCCTTGTTATTATTTTTAATGGATTGATCTCTTTCATGAGAGAGAAACATTAAGCTCTGGAGAATTTTAGTATACACCCAGATAATTTTTTTTTAACTCAGCATTTCCATTTATTCTAGAAACTACCCAGTGTGTTATGTCTTAGAAACATTTTAAATTAATTGAATATTTGTGTCAACTTGTTCAATTCAATAATGCCCCCATGAGGTGACCAAGAAACATAATCTTTTCTCAGTTCATTTGCTGTAAAATTTTCTTTTTTTATTTATTTGCTGAAGTTTTTCATGTTTCTCATTCGCGTCTGGAGTATAACTTGTGGGCCATGTGTTATTACCTAAGTAAGCTGGCACACTGTGTTTTTGTGGAGACACTAATCTTTTCAGTTTTTCTCTCCTATTAATTTGGGAATTTATAAATCAGCAATTTCTTTCTTGGGACAAGTATTAAGAAAAACACATGGTTAAATAATGGATCTTAATTATAATGGATGAAATGGTCAAAGTGGAAAAGCTTTCTAAGAAAGTGTTTTCTCTGAGTGGCCTCATGTTGGCAGGAGAGAGATGCTATGTGATCATATCTTTTCCCTTTATACCCCATTGCCATCCTGCCATCCTCCAGCATCTTGAAGCAGGATTCCAGTTGCTGATAGCTGAAAGTAAAATGCGGCTTTTTCTTCCATAAACTTGAAGTGAGTTTATACTGTGTATTACATATGAGATTTTCTGCCTGGGATTTAGAAGTATATTCAAAGAAAAGTCTAATGAAACTAACTTTGGTTAACTGAGAGGTTTAATTAGCTGACAGAGTACAAAGAAGATACCTTTTGACAGCCTAAAGCTTGATACACCTTGCTTTTGCCATCTGTTTTTGCATCACTGTAGTTTTGGCTTTTCAAGAAGACTGCAATGATTGTAATGCTGAAGTTGTTCACAGTCACTCTGTAAGACTTCATTTACACAGGCAAGTAGGGCTGGAGAGGCTCAGATAAAAATAATATTGATTAAATGTGTTTATATTTAACTCTCAATTATGATTTTTTTTGAAAAAATTGCTGATGTACTTCCCTAAATAGAGTTAAATTTTAGTTCTTACCCGGAATGAGAGGAAGTGATGAGTGGAAGGGAAACGCCAGCTTGATATTAAATATTCCCATAACCTTTAATCACAAATGCAAATTGTTTTTTATTCAGATAGGGAATTGAAATTTATCTCATATAGGATCACATGTTAGTATTTGAGTACTATGCAGATTGATCTGAAAATATATTCATCAAAAACTGTGAACTAAATTTATTTATCTGTACACTATCCTAAAAACCATTTTAAATCTGCATGTGCACGTAACATGTTAGAATATTCATAACATTATAAGTAGAAAAACTGATATTCTATGAATTTATAAATAGTATTCATTGGAACAAGTTAAACTTGTTCCAATAAAGAAAACTATGTACAATAGTTTTATTTACTTTTTCCCTTTGAACAACTTAACTAATAATTTTCTTCCCTCAACTACTCCATGCATTAATCCCATAGATATATAATAACAACAACAGAAATCTCCTATTTTTAATGATTTGGTGATCTGTAATAATAAAAGGAATTTCACCTGTAGATTTTAGGTATTTGCCTTTTTGTAAGTATTTGTCTAAAGTGTCAATAGGAATAATTTTTGCTGTTTTGAGTAAGGACTTTTTTCCCCCCTGATTAAGCATTCACTTGGCTCTCAGACTATTCACCTCTAAATAATTATGAGATGGGAGATTTTGGGGGTGATAACATTAAATCGAGTTTAAATGACTCTTTCCAAGTTACACCGTGACACAAGGGGACATATCAACACCCTTAAATCCCTAGGGCTGGTTATTGCTGAAGGTCGAGTAGTAGAGAGGGTAAAGAACTAGTTTTGGAAAATAATAGACTCAAGTTTGAATCCCATTTTGGAATTTGCTAACTGCATGACTTTGGGCAAATCATTGAACTTGTATGACCTTTATTTTATTTAGTTCTGTTGTAGAAAATTATTTATTTTACTGATTAATATGAGCATAAAATGAAATAATTTGAAGTAATATGAGTGTATTCATAAAAATGTTAGTTTACTTTTTTCACTAACTTCTATTTTAAAAATATTTTATATTGTGTAGTAAAAGATTATCTTGCTGAAAAAGATCTAGTCTTTGCCTTTGGATCCTGGGAGGTAATTCTTGTTTGCTTGGAAGCCTTGGACTAATCAGATTGTACAATGTGAGTTAGTGTGCCACACTCATACAGAATGGCCACACTCATATAGTCTTGTGGTGGAACTGACCACACATTGCAATCTTAGTATGGGAGTGGCCATGCAGTATAGACCAGCTGTGTGACTTAGTCATCCAGGAGACTGAGTTTCACCACGTGGGCATTCAACCAGTCAATCATGCCCATGTAATAAAACCCACAGTAAACACTCTGGACACTGAAGCTCAGGTGAACTTTGGTTGGCAATACTCTGTGTATTTCACATATCAGTACTGGGAGAGTAACATATCCTGATTCCACAAAACAGGGCAATGGATTGTATATGTTTGGAATCCTTCCACACTGTGCCTTATGCATCTCTTCAATAGGCTTATTTTGACCTGTATCTTCTCCCTCTCTCTAATTAACACTAACTGTGCTTCTAATAGCTTTTAGTGAGTTACATGAATCCTTCCAGCAAATTATCAAACCTAAAGTTGATTTAGGGCACCCAAAACTCGTAGTAGTTGGTATCAGAGGTGAAGCAGTCTTAGAGATTATGCCCTTAAACTTTGCCAGTTGGTTAACTCTAGGCAGATATGAAAACCAGGGTTCTCCATTGTACCCTGTATTAGGCATGCCAACCATTTTCATAGCCAATTTCATACCATTTTCTTAGAAAAATTTCCCTGCCAAAGTCTTAAAGGAAACCAATCCCAAATAACACATGACTTCAGATTCCTGAACACAGTTGGTGAAACTAAGATGAATATTTTACTGAACATGATCTAATCCAACTTGGAATATAGGCAGAGACTCAGTAGCTGATATTGGTCCTCAAACAATAAAATCACCTTGACTTGAGGACTGCGCCCAAACTGTGTGGCAGCCAAAATTGTCTCTGGGCAGCAGAACTGACAAAGTCAGTTTACAGAGAGCTTTAAGAATGAAAATGACTTGAAGAGAGAAACAGAGCCAGCTGCCGAGACTTAGCAAGATGAGAACTAGTCAGATCACTTTTTAGGCTTCGTAAGATCTAGCATTTTTCTCTGTGCTTCTTTTTCATGCTTTTCCTCCATAAACTTCCAAACACACTCCACTGAAGCACAAGTGTGAGGATTCCCTTTTCTTACAACCAAGAGAGTGCTGCTGAAGATATTTCCTACAATGTTTAGGTGATTTTAAAATTACAATAAAGAGAGTGGGTTAATATTTGCATTTAATGAAGAACTCATCAAATTGCCTAAACAAAAATAGCAACAGATTCTCAAAAGATATCTGAAAGAACAAATTTAAAAGAGGGAATTTTTTTTTCTTAAGTAGAAAAAATATTTAAATTCGCTAGTGTTCAAAAGAATGTAAAAAGTACATTGATGTAACAAAAATACCATTTATACATATAAAATTAGCATATTAAAATACTGGTAATACCCATTGTTGGAGAGATTTTGGTCTGACATTCACTCATGAACATTGCTGGTAATTGTAAAATAATACAATTATTTCGAAAGCAACTTTTCAATATGTTTTTAACCTATAAACATAATTATATCCTTTGGCTAAAAAATCTGATTTTAGGAATTTGTCATATGTAAACTGTCAAAAAGATGGAAAAAATCTTATTCATATATTATATAATTTAAAAATTAAAAAATGAAATTATTTTATTTTCAGAGGGCACTAGCAAAGCTACTCTATCTCAATTTAACAGATTATTATGCAGACATAAAATGAGAATTATAAAGATAATGTAGCAATAGGTAAAACTGCTTATACTTTGCAAAGTGAAAAATAATAGAGAATATAAAGTTTTATCTATAGCATGATAAAATTATATAGGAATAATAATAATAGTGATTATAATTTATCAATCAATCATAGATTAAGTACTGAGTTTTTGTGTGCTTTATGTATATAATTTACTTAAATTTCACCATACATGGAGAATCTAGACACCAATAGTTTAAACAATTTACCTAATGTTTCATTTCAGTCTAATTGATCTGATACCAGCTGACTTACTGCAACACTATTCACACTTTAACCACTTAGAATTGCTATCAGACTCTGCAAATTCAAGCCTCAGGCCTCCACGAGACTCCCCTTACTTGAGATGTCATCCACACTTTGGGAGTCCCCAGACCACCCTCACTTATGACCAACTGGCTATAAATTCTGAGGTTTCCATGACCCCCTCAGATGTGATGATTTAATAGAATAATTCACAGAACTCAGTCAAATGACATACTTAAAATGCAGTTTTATTCTGATGGATACAGGTCAGGAATAGCCACATGAAGAGATGCATAGGACAAGGTCTGCAGAGTGAGGAGAAAACTGCTTCTATGTCTTTGCTTCATGGAATACAGGCATGAGATCCTCCCAGGATATCAGTATATGCATCAAGCAGGAAGCTCCACTGAGACTCAGTGCCAGAGTTTTTACTGGGGTTCATTATGTAAGCATGCCTGCTGAAGTCCTTGTTCACATGATCAAACTCAATCTCTAGCCCCTCTTTTCTCTTTAGAGGTCATGCTATCCCAAAGTTTTAGCCCTCTAGGTTTAGCTATCTAGGTTTTGCAGAGTTATTAATTAGCATAACAAAACACTCCTATCACTTAGGAAATTCCAAGGGTTTTTTTTAAAAGCTTCATACTAAGAAAGTGAGACAAAGACCAGATATATTCTTTTATTATATTTCAAGTGCCTTTCAGGAGTTAGGAAAATTTATCTTTTGTTCTTCTAAAACAATTAGGTCCTCTATCTAATGATGATCTAATGGAAAGAACAATGGATTTTAACTTTGTTCCGATCATTTACAAGCTCTGGATTCAGTAATTTATAAGCACTGTAATTCTTTTTCAACTTTCCTCAACTTCCTGGCCTCAGTTTCTTTTTCTGTAATGGCTCCTTAAATGACATTAGAAGTTTCATCTATTTTTAACCTTCCATCACTCTCTGGTTTTTAGAATATGCTTGTATCATAATTGGAGGCTATTGGTGATTTAGTCCAAAGGTCAAAAGTCATACTGTTTAGGTCCAAAGCTCATCTTCACCATTTTTTAGGTGTATGATCTTGGGCCATTTACTTCACCTCTCTGTGCCTCAATTTTCTCATTTGTATAGTGATGAGTGTTGCTAAAAGAATAATATGTGATAATGCAGGTAGAAACTTTAGCACTGACTTTGGAAGTTCTCCAAAGTAATTTATATTGTATCAAATTTTATATGATTTTAAGCCCTATCTTCTTTAAAATAAAAATTGAATATATCAAAGATATATAGGACTTTAGTTATTCTTGATAAAAATATCAGACATTATCAGTGATATATAATTTAAAAATAAATATATTTGAAATTTAGGGTAAGAAAAGAGATTATCATTTGTCCTATAACAGAATACTGTTATTATAAGTTATCCAGATTACTGTGAAGGAGAAGGTGTTATGGACATTTTTATCATCATGGAAGAATTGTAATTGTTCAAACTATACCAAATTTATTGTAGGTAGGTCAGTAGAGGATAACAGAAGTATTAGAATGTCCTTAATATGAATGGAAGAGCTGAAGTAGCAATTATGCAATTAATTTTGAATATAAGATGAACTAGTATACTTATCCAATGGAGTCATTTCACTAAACCAGAGTTAGAAAGTAGATTCTCCTTAAAGCAATTCTAGTGTTATTACCATATCCCAGTTCTAGGGCTCTGACCTCTGTAACCAAAAAGTTATAAAAATAGCTAACATGAATACTTGATTAAATGAGAAGGATTAAATCATATGATGCCATCCTGAAAATGTGAATTATTTCTATATTTTTTCTATTTGCTAGCCTATATTTTCTAAATATAATGAAAACTTTACCTTCAAATTTAATTTACTTTTTAATAAACCAAGAGGATAAGAATGTGCCAGGCTTAATAAGAACTTGTTGTCATTATGGCATGTATACTAATTTTAATTTTCTTTACTTGTGTCTACATTAACAGCGCTTATAAAAATAATCATGAATATTAGCAAAATCCAGATATTCAATAATAATTCTTACATTCAATACATGTTTATCAGGCACATACATTTATAAGGTTTATTTTCTCTGTACTTTTATTTTGTCTTATCCACATTTTTTAATAATTAACATACAACTCTTGGACAAACGTGTATAATTTTAAGAAGTCTAAACATAATTATTTTTTTCTGATTTGAGATAATTTGGTCTATCAAGGTAAAAATGGTATCCACATTTTTCCTATTCATTCTTTCATGCATTCATGCAGCTAATATAAGCATGACTGCTGATAAAAGTCAAAGCACAGTATTAGCTCTGTGAGAAGCTGATGATTATAGAGTATTGAGCAAGAGAGATAAGTAATATATCCACACAGCTGTAATCAAAGACATCACACAGTGAAAAGTCATAAGAAAGTACAAAATGTTGCAGGAGTTTGAAGAGGAGAAAGATTTGAGGAGGCTTAAGTGATAAGAAAAGACTTCTAGTTTATTGAATGATTAAATAAATGAGTGTTCCAGTGGCACTGTTCCAGAAGAATCCCAACTGCTTTTGGACAATTATTTGATCAACACTTAAAGTTTTAACAAATGAACATATTGTGAATATTTCTAAATTTAATGGCCAAATAAAGAAATTGTTTAATAATATATTGTCATTTTATTCATTTTAAGCATATACATATACATATACATACATACATATATATATGAATGTTTATATGTATGTATGTATGTATGTATGTATGTATGTATGTATATATATGTGGGGGTGAGGTTCTTCTGAAAGAGACCTTAATTATTTATTTCTCTTTCAAACATTACTCTCTTGCTGTAGAGATGAACATTTTGTTGGCTATTCCTTAAGTAGACCAGTGACCTGATTTTTCACTTAGAAAGGCTACAAAGTTTCTCTTAGAATTTAATGGATTCAGTCTTAGAGAATAGCTAACCAAGGAAATGTACTCATCTCATACTAGTTTCTTTATGACTTACTTCCTCATTCATTTATTCCACAGTGTATGTATGTGTATATATATGATGACTTGATTTTATGAATCAGAACCTTCAACTGAGGAAATTCTTCATTCAAAATGGCACATACTTTGGGAGATATTTTTATTTTTCTTGGCCATCTAGGAGAACCTATTATATTACACAATATTCTGGCAGTCATATAAAGTGGTCATTTAAAGTGGTCAGCTTAAGGAATCTGTAAAAGAAAAGCAATCTAAATAGTTCTGTCATATATAGCTGTCTTTATTATTTCTTTCATGCTCTCTTGATTTTGATGAGGTGTTTGGATCTAGTTATAAAGCTAGTCAAAGGACGTTAAGCTTATCTGTGCTTAGAGGTATATATTCATCTACCTATAATATCTATATATGCATTATAAAACATATCCCTTGTGACTAAGAGAGCAATTTTTTTATCTTTTAAAATTTTTATTTTGAAATAATTTATGTTAATAGAAAGTCACAAAATAATAGTGAGGTTCTTTATACTCTTCATCTAGTTTCCCCAAATGAGAAAAACTACTTTTTAGATAACTATATTATAATATCAAACCCAAGAAACTGACATTATTAGTACAATTCATGAACATACTTCCATGCCATCTGACCACATAGGTAGATGTCTGTAATGACCACTACACATATACAGAAGTATCAGCTTACCACAGAGATTTGGTAGCAGATACTGCAATAAAGCAAGTATTGCAATAAAGTGAATCACACAAATTTTCTGGTTTCCCAGTACATATAAAGGTTATGTTTACACTATATGGTAGTCTATTAAGTGTGTAATAGAATTCTTTCTAAATGGTGTACATACCTTAATTTGAAAATAATTTATTGCTAAAAAATGTTAACCGTCATCCAAGCCTTCAACGAGTCGTAATCTTTTTACTGGAAGAAGGTCTTACCTTGGTGTTGATGAAAACGCAATATCTGCAAACATAGTAAAATGAGATAGGCCTGTATCTAAATGCAATTATATAGTAGGTGACCTTTTGAGATTGGCTTTCTTTCACTCAGCATAATGTCCTTGAGATCTATCCAAGTCATTGCATTTTTCAATAGTTTGTTCCTTTTATTGCTAAGTAAAAGTATACCTAATTTATTGAGCTTTGCTTTATTGCATTTCAAAGATTTTGCAATTTTTACAAATTGAAGGTTTGTGACAACCCTGAATCGCATTTCTGTCAATGTTTTATTTTCAACAGCATTTGCTCACTTTGTGTCTCTGTGTCACATTATGGTCATTCTCACAATATTTTGAACTTTTACATTAGTATTATATTAGTTATGATGATCTGTGATCAATGATCTTTGATGTTACTATTGTACCTGTTTTGGAGCATCATATAAGATGGGAAACTTAATTGATAAATGTTGTAAGTATTCTTACTGCTCCACTGGATACCTGTTCCCCCATCTCTCTTCCTCTCCTCAGGCATCCCTATTTCCTGAGACATTGAAATTAGGCCAGTTAATAACCTTACAATGACCTCTAAGTGTTCAAGTGAAGGAAGAGTGATATGTCTCTAATTTTAAATTGAAAGCTAGAAATAGTTAAGCTTAGTGAGGAAGGCATGTTGAAAGCTGAGATAGGCTGAAAGCCAGGCCTCTTGTGCCAAATAGGTATCCAAGTTGTGAATGTAAATGAAAAGTTTTTGAAGGAAATTAAAAGTGCTACTCCAGTCAACACATGAATGATAAGAAAGTGAAACACATGAATGATCAGTGTTATCGCTGATATGGAGAAGGTTTTAGTGATCTGGATAGAAGATCGAACCAGCCACAGCATTCCCTTAAGACAAAGCCTGATCCAGAGCAAGACCCTAACTGTCTTTGATTCAAGAAGGCTGTGAGAATTGAGGAAGTTGCAGAAGAAATGTTTGAAAGTAGCAGAGATTGGTTCATGAGGTTTAAGTGAAAAAGCAATCTCCATAACATAAAAGTTCAAGAAGATTCAGCAAGTACTTAAATAGAAGCTGTAGCAGGTTATCCAGAATATCCAGCTAAGGTGGCTATAACAAAGAACAGATTTCAATATAGACAAATAGAACTTTATATTGGAAGAGGGTGCCATCTAAGATTTTTATAGCTAGAAAGGAGAAGTGAATGGCTGGGTTTGAAGCTTCAGAGAAAAGGTTCACTTTCTTATTAGAGGCTGATACTACTGGTGTCTTTAAGCTAAAGCTAATGCTCACTTACCAGTTCAAAAATTCTAAGGCCTTAAAAATTATGCTAAATCTACTTTGCCTGTTCTCTATAAATGGAACACCACAGCCTGGCCAACAGCACATCTGTTTATAACATGGTTAACTAACTTAAGCCGCTGTTGAGAAGTGCTGCTCAAAAAAAAATTCTTTCAAGATATTACTGCTCATTGACAATGTACCTGGTCACCCAAAAGCTCTAATGCATAATGGGATTGATGTTGTTTTTATGGCTGCCAACAAACCTCCATTCTTAAGCCCATGATGGATCAAGGAGTGATTTTGACTTTCAAGTCTTTTTATCTAAGAAATATATTTCATAAGGGTATAGCTGACATAGACAGTGATTCCTCTGATGGATCTGGGTAAATTGAAAACCTTCTAGAAAGGATTTACCATTCTAGATGCCATTAAGAAGGTCTGTGATTGATAGAAGTCAAAGTATTAACGAGAGTTTGGAAGAAGTTTATTCTAACCTCATAGACGACTTGGAGGACTTCAAGACTTCCGTGAAGGAGGTAACAGCAGATGTGGTGAAAATATCAAGAGAACTAGAATTAAAAATGGAGCCTGAAGAGGTGACTGAATTGCTGGAATCCCATGATAAAACTTTTAACAGAGGGTTGCATCTAAAGGGTGAGTGAAGAAAGTAGTTCCTTGAGATGGAATTCACTCTGGTGAAGATACTGTAACAACAAAAGATTTAAAATATGACATAAACAGTCGATAAATCAGCATCAGAGTTTGTGAGGACTGACTCCAATTTTGAAAGAAGTTTTACTGTGGATAACATGCTATCAAACAGCATCACTCCCTACAGAGAAGTAGTTTGTGGAAGGAAGAGTCAATTGATAATGTAAATTTCAATGTTGTTTTATTTTAAGAGGTCAACACAGCCACCCTAACCTTCAGCAACCACCAGATCAGTCAGCAGCCGTTGACACTGAGGCAAGACCCTCTAACAACAAAATGCTTACAATTTGCTGAAAACTCAGACAATGGTTAGCATTTTTTTAGCAATAATGTATTTTTTTAAATTAAGGTACATACATTTTTTAGACAAAATGCTATTTCACACTTAATAGGCTACAATATAATATAAACACAATTTTATATGCACTGGGAAACCAAAAAATTTGTGTGACTTGCTTTAATGTGATATTAGCTTCATTGTGCTGGTCTGGAACCAAACCCACAATCCCCCTTAAGGTACACCTGTACTATTCTATAGGATGGATAAACCACAGTTTGCCTAACCATTTACGTAGTGAAGAACAGTTTCGTTGTTTCAAATTTCGGACTATTACAAATAAAGTTGCTGTGAATATTCATGTGCAGGTTTTTGTGAGAACATAAAATTTCATTTTTTTGGGATGAATGCCCAGGAGTGTGATTGCTGGTTCATATGGAAAGTACATGTTGAGTCTTTTAAGAAACTACCAGACAATTTTACATTTCCACCAGCAATGAATGAGAGATCCTACTTTACTGCATCCTTGCTAGCATTTGGCATTGTCACAATTTTTTTTTTTTAGTGGTTCTGATAGGTTTGAAGTGATACTTCATCATAGTCTTAACTTGTGTTTCACTAATGGCTAATGACATTGAGAAACTTTTTGTGTGCTTATTTGCCATCTGAATGTTTTTTTTTTTCAGTGAAATATATCTCTACATGCTTTGCTCATTTTATAATTGATCCATTTTTATTTTTACTGTTGAGTTTTGAGAATTCTTTGTTTATTGTAGATATGAGACTTTGGAACATATGTGGTTTGCACATATTTTCTCCCAGTCTGTATCTGTCTCTTCATCCTTAACAGTTTACACATAGCAAACTTTGAAACTTTTGGCAAAGTCTAATTATAATTTTTTTTCTTTTATGGATTGTGCTTGTATTGCCATATCTAAGAAGTTTTCATCAAACCCTGAGTCCTAATGACTTCTTCCTGTGTTTTCTACTAAAGGTTTTATAGATGTATATTTTACAACGAAATATGTAACCCATTTTATTGGACTTTGTATAAGATGTGAGATTTAGATAGAGGCTATTTATTTCTTCTGCCCATGGATATCAAATTGCTATAGCAACATTTGTTGAAAAGGCTATCCTTCCTCTATTGAGCTTCTTTGTACCTTTGTCAAAAATCTGTTGGCTACATATGTGTTGACCTACTATGGGGTTCACTGTTCTATTTCATTGATCTGTGTCTATCTCTATGCCAATGCCATACAGTTTTGATTAATATAGCTATATAATAGGATTTAAAATAAGGTAGGGTTAGTCTTCCCACTTTATTCTCCCCTTTCATTAGCTATTCCAATCCCTTTGCCATATGAATTTTGGAATAAATTTGTTTACATTTACAAAGAATCTTGCTGAGATTTTTATTGTAACTGTGTTGAATTACACATAATTTAGGGTAAAATTGACATTCTTATTGTGTTGACTTTTTTAATCCATGAGCACAGTATGCTTTTCCATTTATTTAGATCTTTGTTGATTTCTTTTATCAATGTTTTTATAGTTTTCAGTGTGAAAGTCCTATACATGTTTTTTAAATTTTTACTAATTACATGATTTTTGAGAGATTATAAATGAAATTATATTTTTAACTTCAGTGTCTATATGTTCATTTCTAGTGTATAAAAATATAACTGATTTTTGTATGTTGATCTTGTATCTTATGACCTTGCTGAACTCACCTATCCTAGGAGTTGTTTTGCGATTTTTGGGTTTTCTTATTAGATCATCATGTCATCTGCAAATAAGGACAATTCCTCTCCTTTCTTTCTTATATATATACCTTTTCTTTTCTTTTCTTTTCTTTTCTTTTTTTCTTTCTTTTTTTTCTTTTCTTTTATTATTGCATAGGTCAGGAGTAGTAGGAGTGAACAATCTTGCCTTATTCCCAATGTAAGGGCAAAAACATTTAGTCTTTCACTATTAAGTATGATGTTAGTTGTTGGTCTTTTTGTAGATGTAATTTGTGAAGATGAAGAAGTTCCCCTCTATATTTAGTCTTCTGAGAATTTTTATCATTAATGGATGTTGAAGCCAGTCTAATGATTTTCATGCATCAATTGATATGATTATGTGTGGAGTTTTTTTAGCCTGTTATACCAATTATATTGATTTGTTCAAAAGAACACTTTTAATAGCTATTCAATGTGTATTTTGGAATTAGTCATTCTAGTTAAAAAAAAAAAAAAACATTTCATCTCATGATTAACCAAACTGTTAAATGCATATGAAAAGAAAATTATAAAGGTGAATCTATGGAATCTGTTATAGTGTTGACATTAGAAATAAAGTAAGAACAAACCCATAGAAATTCATGATAGTACACAGGTTAACTTAGTTTCTATTCAACTATATTACTGTCTCCCCAGTATTTTGTCCTTTACTTTCTGCTACCATCTACTTTTCTTTGTAAAGCTGAGTGCTCCCTGACTTGAGAACTCCCATGGAGTCCAAATGCAGAAGGGAGGTGGCCATCTGCTTATTTAGTGATGACACATTAAATGGTGTGAAGTTCACAGAACCATTTTCTTGATAGAAACCTCAGAGTCTTTAGTTTCAGCAGTCTATTTCTGATGGAAAGATAAGGTAGAACAAGGGCAAGATGAACAATGAGGTAAAATATCACTGTGCAAACCTATCCTTGGTGAAAAAGGTACATTTAAAACTTACAAGAAAATGTTTCAAAAGATACAATGGAAATATGAATTGGAGGTAGAAATGACCAATTGAGAGTGTTTTCTTACTTCATCAGCTTTTACCAAGTAGAGGAAATAGGTCAGTGTCCATTGTGATTGATCAGAAAAGCAGACTGTGTTGTGGATCATTTAATCCATTCTGTATAAAGTACTGCAGGCAAACACTGCCTCCCATCTAGTCCCGCCTGTCTGACATGCTTTGATTGTGTTACTGCAAGAGGAAGAGAAAGAAATATGGACCCACAGATTCATTTGGGAATGATAAAAGCTCAAATTTAGAGTAAATATAAATAAATGGTTTAGAGATGGAAGGCAAGATGAATTATCGTTATTATCCAGTATTTTTATAGCACTTTATATTTTGCAAATGGCTTCACAATCTGGTTTAATGTATCTGTGGGGGGCTAGTGCAGGGAAATGTTGCAGGCTACAATAAATAGTAGTTAGCACATCCATTAATTGTGCTCTGCTTACATTTTTATTGTCTGAATTATTCACATGAACTGACCTTTCTTATTTTCTTTACCATGATTTTTGGGAAATTTTGGTAATCACTAATATAATTTTAATGAATATGTTTAAATATTTTTGGTTTTAAATTCTTTGGAACAAGCCTAATATTATGTAAATATATTATTGCATAAAATATAAGCATGGGCACTGAGTTATACTAAGATAATTTTATTCTTAATAAAACAGCAACTGTTTTATAATGTGTCCTTCATGATTGTGCTTAATATTCTTTATTAAAGATCTGTAGGTTTTTTACTTTTTCAGTCTTTTCCAATCCTCCTTCTTATTTAAGTAGCATGGCTGCCAGTGCCCAGCATATTTTAGTGTCCTTATGTGTATTAGCCATTTGTCCAGCTTACTGTATGGCAGTCCCCACTTTGAAGCTTCCTGCCCAGTTGCTCCTGTGAACTCACTTATATCTGTCAGCATGTGCACCTTGCTTTTTTGGAAAGAATCATTATTGTACACAAGCAGGCTCCACAGTCCTTCCCGTGTAAAGACTGACTAGTTTATTATGCATCCATCTTGGAAGAATGGTTTCTGATGGTTCTGTTACTCTTGTTCTTATCGATTATCCCTTCATCAGCCTGAATAGAGATCTTAATTCTCACAGAAGCGGAATTCAAGAATTTCCAGATACCTAATTAATAAAAAAACTAATGAGTATATTATGTGTCATGTCAATGGTTTTTCAGATCTTCTTTTCCTCAGGTCATTGTAAGCATGCATAGCCACATGCCCTCCCTCCCTCTTTCACTGAGTTTGCAGGTGATTTAGGACCACAGTCAAGGACAATGCACAACACACAGTAGGCCCGCAATGTGCATGTGCTCACCAAAGAGCTGAGCCACACAGGAATCCTTGCATGAACTGGAGGTTGTGAAAGTGTTAGCTTTAAGCTTAAAGCCCAGTGTAGAAAATATAACATAAACTTGTATGAACTGGGATATGTATTTGATCTGATTTGTTTTCCCTAACATTCTAGTATCTGTAGAGCAGGAAAAAAGGGAAGTCTCAAGTGAGTCATGAGAGAAAAGTTAAAAAATCACTAAGTTTAATCTGTTCACAGCTGTTTTACTGACAAAGGCAGAAAGAAAATCAACAGTGCATTTGTTGGAAAGAATTGCATTTTACTCTGATTAAGAATATGCTGAGACTTGCTTTTTAGAGCAACTTTATAATTGTATCACACATCAGTTTTTAAATAAGTGGAAAAAAATGTTCTGTACTTCTAAATTCTTCTTTGAGGGTCATAAATTTAAGGCAGATATTTCAAGTCAAAGGCAGTGTTTTTCAGATAGTATACTTATAGCTCTGAATATTGAAAAAATTATGTAAAGATGTTATAATGAGAAAAGAAGAAAGCCTTATGCCTCATTTAGTGAGTAATGAACTTAGAACCTCTCTATTCGAACTTCAAAATTCTGAACCTTTTTTAGAAAAATTATGGGGAGGAAAACAATTGTTTGTAATCAGCAAGATTTCTGATTTCATGCTATCTTTTAATTATAATGAAAAGAGCTTTTTTATTTGATGAGAAAGATTACATTTCTTTAAAAGGAACAAACTGATCATATAATTAAATTTTTAGCCTTGTTGCAGCTAAAGTAAAACAAAGTGGTCTGAAGTTATGTCTACTAGCACAAACACTAGAATATATTTTTCTTACCCTCAGTTTATTTTAAAATGTAGAAAATAAGGGAAACTTACTGAAATGTCAAGGTCTAAATGTGATTGGTAATTTCAAGTGAACAAAACCTTTCTTTCCTTTAACTCAGGAGGAAGCTACTCAAGTAAATACAGGTATAAAGCCTTAATCTCATGCCCAACATTCACCCAAAGTAGAAGAAAAATAGAATGGAGTAGGTTATTCCTTTTAAGATTTTCAGTTGTCTCTTTTAAACGTAAGATCCATCTTCTTCAAAACATTATCCACCTTGGACCAACTATATGTGTCTAGTGAGCCTTCATTTAAGATATGAAGCAAATTAAGTTATGGAAGCTTTCAATCTCCTTTTATTCAATTTTTTTCCACCAGATCTTTACTTAACTATTCTCGAAACTTCTCTCATGTTCTGAGCTTAGTACTGTTAATCCCTGATACCAGAAAATTAGAGTTGTACTTTTTTTAGAAAATTAACATATTGATGGGAACATTTAAAATTCTTCATGTATTGTTAAAATAACATTGACACATTTTTTAAAGAAGAAAATCAAAATCATCCATATTCTGCACACTATCATACAATTGTTCTCCTTTTTCTCTGTCCCTTCTCATGTAGTGCTATCTGAGCAAAGTAATTTTGAGATCTATTTTTGCACAATAGCATCCTTATGTTGACACACCCTTTATAACTTTAATTAAACCTTGAATCACTGTCTCATCAATTTAATCTTTATAATCTATTAACTATTTCCCTATGTGGAGAACTGTTTAACTTTAAAAAATATTATAGCTAATATTGGAAACATTGTTTCTGGGCATAAACTTTTACTTCTTTTAAATTATGTCTTTGAAATAAATTTCCTTGGGAAAGTAAAAACCTATGAATATTTTTCATTTTTCAGTATTATTTTTCATAGTGGTATAACTTTACAGTACTATTAGGTGTTTATTAACATAAGAGTTTTCCTCTAGGAAAACAATTTTTCAAACACTTTAATACAAAGCCCAAGGAGTTAATGAACACTTTAATGACCACTACTCAGAATAAAGAAATCAAGATCTTTCTAGGTTAGAAAGACTTTTTAAATTCCTGATTTCATCCTCTTCTAAAGAAGCCCCTGTTTATTAACTTTTATAAATGAAAAGGTTATTTAATGATATATATTTTGGACCTATGGATTCTGACATTTCTTGATATTATCTATTTCTTGCTTCACATAATTTTTATGTCTTATTGCACTAAACTGTATATATAAGAAGTAACTTCAGTTTTATCCCTTGTCATAAACTGCAATGAGGAGATAAATATCTCTGTGAACTGTATCCCACATTTTTTTCAGTTTTCAGAGGTTTATTAGTTGTTTCTAAAATGTCATATTAGAAATGAAGGAATCACTTTTGCCTTCATTTATTGCCAGAATTCTTTCTCAGCCTAAAATTTATTTCTCAACATACGTCATAGGAGAATGCTAGTGCTTTAAGATGAAAATTTCATAAGAAAAAATAAAACTGCGAAATGTATTCTTATGCTTAAAGCTTGTTGAAATATAGTCACTGGACTACCAGTGTTCATGTCACATGGGCCCTTGTTAGATATGTAAAATTTCTACAGATCTACTGAATCAGAAAACTCTGAAGTCACAACCAGCAATCCATGTTTTAACAAGTCCTTCAGGTGATCATACTGCTCACTAACGTTTGATAACAACTGTTTAATTTCTTCTTCATAACTCATAATGTCATTATCTCAATCAATAAAGTTTCTGAGAAGTTCCATAGAGGAAAGAAAAACCACATCCACAACACAACAAAAATCTCTGAACCTTGTTTGCCTAAAATTTTGACCATGGAATACTATGTCTCATTAAAGTTGCTTGTTTCAAACTGAATTGTCAATCAATTTATATGTGTTTATTCATATTTGATGTATATATTGTGGCTAGACCAGGAAGAAAACCACGACCTTTTATTAGTCAATATAGCAGATTATTTCATTGCCTGCTGAGTTGATTCACCTTTATTATCCCCAGTACTTGCCTGTAGTGTATATCTTAATATATATGAGTAGGTGTGTGTAGAGTATGAAACATGTCATTATAAAGGCTCCTGTGTAACCAAGACTAATGGGAGAAATTCTATTTGCATTTGCTTACTAGAGATTGTAACATTGCTGAGTAAAAATTAAGTGTTTATATTCAGTAAGTGAAAAAGTTCTAAATGAAGTAAATTTAAAGCCTTTGCACTAAATATTTATTACCTGACAAGAGAAAAAAATGTTAAAAATGAAAATATAAAAATAATAAAATGTAAAATTGGAAGTAATTATCTTTATCTGTGCAAGTTGCAAATTGAATTTCTTGCCCATTATTTGTTGGTAGTTCAAGGGTTAATAGAAAAGTATCATTTTGATAGCAGTCATGACAGTTTACTAATAGTAATCAGGATTTATACATTTTATTTAAACATCTACAGGCAACATTCTCTATTAGTAATTCTCTTTTTATCATTTGCAAAAATTAGATTTTAAAGGAAACGTTATGTTTTATCGCAATAAGAAAGTCCTAATTTGTATATGTTTTATCTTTGCATGTCTCTTATCCTGTGCATTTAAACTACAAAGCAATTCCATAGTTCAAATGAGCATGAAGTTAGTTGTTTGGCAAACTGAGATTATATAGCTACAAAACCCTTGGTAGATGGTATCTATAAATAGAGGTATCTAACATGGAAAGCCTTCTGAACAATATAAATGGACCTTTTTTCAAAAAGAAATGCAGAGGAGGAAAGCCTACAGTGTTGATTTAAAAGACTGTAATTAGAATTAGGTTCCGATAATTAGATCCCAGTAGACTGAGTTCAGACTTTCTTTTTCCTCAAACAAACAAAACATAAATGAATGTAGGATGTCATTTCTGCAGGAATGGAAATAGAAATAGAATTTTAAATAAAGGTTATGAAGCAAAATGAAACATTTTAATTCTTGCACCTGGAATCATTACATAATAAAATGCAAATTAATTCTGAAAATCTCTGACCTCTGTTTTGCTGATTACAGCCTAAAATCATTCATCTCATTTTTAGGAAAAGAGAAAATGCATATCAAGATGTAACTAGTATATCTACCTTGGATATCATAGTGAAGTTTTATAATTGACTCTATGACTGAATGATTTCACATTTTTTTCTATTGTGATGAACAATCAAAGGCCAGAGATAGAATACTTGATATTGGGAAGGAATATACTATGATTACTTGAAATAATTCATTGGTTTAAAAGTTTATTCATTCTTCACCAGTGAGCTCTTATGAGATATTTACTTATTGTAGATTCTTTATTT
The DNA here is from genome assembly GCA_030015415.1 of Cynopterus sphinx. Lineage (NCBI taxonomy): Eukaryota > Metazoa > Chordata > Mammalia > Chiroptera > Pteropodidae > Cynopterus > Cynopterus sphinx. The sequence goes on along the minus strand of CM057389.1, from coordinate 64,040,899 downwards.
CTAAGTTTCTAAAAGAAGCGAATCTGAAATCTTTTTCAGCTCTGAAAAATATATATCTGAGTTTCATTAAGTAGCATTTATGAAAAATAAAACAGACTCTTATAGTCTCACATTGATGTTTAAGTAAGAACTTATATTTCTAAAGGCAAAATGTCTGTGAGTTGCTAGAGGAGGGAAGAACTTTTAAATCTCCCAGAGTCTACTGCTCAATTACATCTTATTTTATCATTTTGGTGACTGATATTGTCATCATTTTATCTAGCAGGAAAATAAAAATAAGAAAGACATTAAAGATTTGCACCACTGAAAAATTACTGTTGATGTGTAAAGAAGTTAATGGAATATTCATAGATATTTATAAAATGGTTATTATATAAGATTGAGAGACTAGAATGAAAATTTGGGGCCTAACGATAATATCTTCTTATTTATTTATACCCACACCTCTTTCTAAAAAGAGCCTGAAGCTGTTTACAGTAAGAAAATATTGACTTTATTTTTTTAACCTTGAGTAAATACAAAAAATCAGAAAATATTTAAAAAGCATAATGCTGGTTAGTAACTCAGAGATTTAATATAATTTACTGTACTTTATGTAAATTTAGAGTCTGAGCTTGTAAGGATAAACAAATAAAACATGTATGTTCCTATTGTCTTAAGTTTTAACTGTACATATAGTGAAGGTTTTGGTTAGGCTTAATAGTAAACAATGTGGACACATTCAACGAATGCTTGCTGGTGACTTCATCACAGGTTACCTGGTTTGTTATTGTCCAAGCCATCTTTTAAAATCTCTCATTGCTTTTCTTTTATTCTTAAAACATTCAGAACCAACCAACCAATAAAAAAAAAAAAAAACTGGTTCTTTGTTTTTAATTATTTTATTTCACTGCTCATCTTGTTAGAGTTGGAAACGAGCAGTAGGATGATTAGGTGATTGACCAGGCTTTTCATTCTGGCCTGCTTTTCAATATAAGATGTTAGAGTAGTGGTTTTCAAATCTTGTAGCTCTGAGTTCTCTTAGAGGCTTCAGAAGCCACTTCCTATGTAAGAGATAGAACAATCTACCCCAAACCACTTTACTCAGAACCACTTAGCTTTTCTCTATTTTACCATGTTGAAGCCTACTCAGATTTGCTTTGAAACAAAGTTTTACTGAAAAAGTTTGCTAACCACTGGGTAAAGACCACCAACTGTGCTATAGTATTGGAATTCATAGCTGACCCTGAGGAGTGAGGTTTGTGGAAAGCCTATCCAGGGGATCCTAACCCAGTTTGATGATTTTTAGAATGCTTGAGATAATTTTCAAATGGTAAGCAACCTCCTGAGATTATAGTAAAATTCTGAATGTTTTACATGTAAAACATTCAGAATTTTACTATAATATACTGTAAATATCATCAAACATCTTGTTTCCTCACATTTTATTTTTGATTCCAATGTCGATGCATATAGATTCTTTGTTTATTCATGTTACTTTCCTACTGCAATTCCTTATTATGAATATGTCACATTTAATCAATTAATTTTCTCTCTTTCTCCACTCTGATAAATAGAATGTCAGGTAACATCCTTGCACATGTGTGCAAGGGTTGAACTAAGCTGGACATATTACTAGAGATGCGTTGGAGACTCATAAAATGTACACATCTTCAACTGTATTTATAAAAGCCTAATTACTATCCAAAGTGGCTGTGCTTGGCATTCTTCTCAGCATTGTATAAGGACTCATGTTTTTCTGTATTCAATGGTAGTATTTTTAAGACTTTATTTTTTCCAGTCGAATAATTATGAAATGCCATCTCAATGATGCTCAAATATGCAGTTTCCTGATTACTAGTAAGACTGAATATCTTCTCAATTTACTGACAATTGGCTTTCTTTTCTACGAATTGCCCTTAATGTACATTGATCAATTTTCTTCAATAGGTCAATGTTTTTTTCTTGTTGTAAATCATTGTTCTTTATATATTTGTTATTATAACTTTTTGCCAATTATGTTTCTTGCTATTTTTTTTCTTCAGACTGAAGCTATGCTTTTAACTTTTAAATGGAGATTTTATCATGTTTTAAATTTTACTGTCAAAAAATGTACTGATCTTTTTCTTTATGGTTTCTGTCATTTATGTCTTATTTTAAAAATCTTTTCTTGTCACAACTTTATAAAACTATCCTATCGATTTTATAAATTTTTGCAAAAAGTTAAAATTTTAGTGTTCATCTTTAGGCTAATCCATCTTGTCTTCTTTGACATGCCATATTTCCAAAAATATGCAACTTTATTTGTATGAGCTGTTTTTGATATGTTAGTCAATCTCTGCTCCAAATTTAAACTTTCTCAATGAGTCTCAATTTATACTATTGATATCTGGAAGGGCAAAACTCCATGTCTTAGTTAACATCTTACGTTGAACTGATTAAAATATTCTTGACTTTTTCTCTTCCAGTTAAATTATAGGATACTCTGTCATTTTTCAAGAAGTTTCTTTTGGGATTTTTATTTCAGTATCATTGAATTTATAGATAAATATGGTGAGAATTGGTAACTCTTTAAATTTGAATCCTTCAATCTATGAACATTTTATATTTATGTATATTTTTACATTTTCCTTTGTAGGTATTTGCATTGTTTTTCCTGATAGTTTTTAATATCTTTACCTTTTATACGTATGTATTTATTGACATAATAAAGTCACATGGATTATAGATAAACTCATGGGAAACCTGAGACTTGGAACTATTATCCCTATATGGTATCAAATAATACAGTGCTGATTTGAGCCAGCAAAGTGAAGAAAATGAGGCCTTGACAATCCCGCTAGCCTTTTAATTGAAAGAGCCCCAAGAAAGACTCAGGTGCTATAGTTGTGTGGTAATTTGGTAAAGTAGCTGCTAATTATGAATTAAGAATGAAAAAAACCTTGGGAAAAATCTCAGTATGCCAAATTTAACCCAATTGCAGAATTAGAATCTCAGTCAAACAGTTGCTTGGGAGGTTTTAAAACACTACTAAAGTATAGGTGACGCTCAGCTCTTTCCGAACTTTGAGTTAACCAGAAAAATTGCTTATAGTTACCTTTCTGAGATTTTCCATCGATCCCTTTATGTCTTTAAAAAAATCAAGATTTGGAGAGAATTGATGAAACAAGGAAGAACTGGGGCTAGCACCTATTGTATGCCTATTGTGTATTAAATACTATGCTAGGCATTTTCATATCTTAGCTCATTTAATTTAATTCTCACAACCCAGTGAGGCTAGTATTCTCCCCATTTTATAGATAATGAAATTTTGTTTCAGAGGGGTAAGCAAATTTCTCAAGACCACATAGTTAATAACCATTTAATTATAGTCTCTTTTTTCCAAGCTCTGATAGTTTCTTATATGCCATCAGTAATAATCAATAAATGTATCAGCATATGTTCATGTTAACTCTATTTCAAAGCTCCTTGACTTTTAAGTATTATCCAGTTTAACTGAGGACATTTTGATATCATGTATTTCAGGCTTGATGATTTGGCATGTCTAGATGGCCTTCAGAACTTGTGGATGGGTGTACAAGACAGGAAATATTGTTAGTAATTATTGATACTTGTTTCAGGATTTTCCCATGCTGTAGCCATGGGTCTTTTAGATTGGGTATTAATGAATAGCCTTACAGAATGTTAGATAATATTATGGCTCATTTGATATCTAACCCTAGCAAAGTTATGGATAGATGTAGATATAAATATATAAATAGATAGAGATAAAAAATAGAGATAGAAATGATATATATAGAGAGAAAGAGAGAGACATAGAGATAGATAGAGATAGAGATAGAGATAGAGATGATAGAGATAGAGATAGTTAGAGATATAATCTATGGCACAAGATGAAGGAAGCAGGATTAGACAGAGGGATAAGTTATTCTCTTCAGTTGCTCTGCAGCTGGGTCAGATGCTTTGAGATGGGACAAAGGAGTAAGGCTTTATGTCTCCTCATTGACTTGTCACTGGATGTGGGTTTCCCCTAAAAAGCGGTGAGATTTTGAGTGAGGAGGGCTGATAGCTGAGAACTTTCAGCTAACTGCCTTCCCAGAAGTTAAATGAATTAATTCCTTACATTAGTTTTCTATTATTATAAAACAAATTTTTATAACCTTTGCAGCTAAACACACATTTCTTGTTTTATAGTTTTTGGTCAGGAGGCCAGTTTATCTGGATTTTCCATAAAACCAAAATCAATATGTTGACTAGGACTTGGTTCTCATCTGAAGGCTGGACTGGGGAAGGGTCTGTTTCCAAACTAGCTGTGATTGTTGGCAGAATTTATTTCCTTGCAACTTTAGAACTCGAAGAATTTACATCTTTAAAACCAACAAGGAAAGCAAGACTCTAGAGCAAGTTTGCTAGCAAGATGGATTCTTATATAATGTAATCACATACTGTCACCTTTTCCATAAAACATAACCACAGAGAGACATTCTATGTTCTTTGATTAGAAGCAAGTGACAAGTCCTTCCAATATTCAAGGGGAGGGTATTTCACAGGGCATAAGCACCAAGGAGTAGGGAACCATAGGGTCAAGCTAAAAGTCTGTCCAGCTCAGTTGAGATAAGGAAATCTGGCTCAGCACACTGACCAAAGTAACTTTATGCATCACCTCCAGATAACATAAGAAATAAAATTTCATAGAACCTACAAATCATCAAGGAGAAAGTTGAGACAGATTTTAGGACAAATGGGACTATAAGTTATCACTTCCTTTAACTGGTAAAAATGAAATGAATAATTAGTATGGCCTATCACTATTCCTGTATTCACTGCTGGAAGATATGTGCCATTTTCTCTTGGAATTGTTTTGTCATCATCCAGGCATTTCAAAATAAAGACGTTTTTCTTCACTGAAACCTCTTCTAACTTCAGGTGTCCACATTTCAGCCAATGGTTCACTTAATTGCTCAAGCTTCAAATCTGGATATAATTTTTATTTCTTTTCTTTTTTTCTACACCTCACATTCAATTCATCTGCAATGTCCTTCAGCTTTGCCTGAAAGATATATGTTCAATTTCTTCACTCTTCTCTGTCTTTACTGTCAACACTTGAGATTGTCATTACTATCTTTTGATTGAATTTATGCAAGAGGATCCTAGCTAGTAACTCAGCTTTCCACTCTTGACTTCTTCTAACCCATTCTTTAAACAGCAACATGAAAAACATTTTAAAATGTAAATCAGATTATGTCACTTTTTTGCTTAAACTCTTCAAGTGCTTCCCATGACTCATGGAAAAAAATCCAAACTACTTACAATGGCCACAAGGCTCTGCATACTGGGGCCCAGCTTATCTTCATGATTTCTTCTCCCACCGCAGTATTTAACATGATCAAGGTACACTGACAAAACATTAAACATTCTATCTTGGGGCCTCTGCTGTTTCTTTTTTTCCTGAAAAATTTTTCTTCATATCTTCACTTCATTGGCTCCTTTTTGTCAATCAAGTCTTAGCTTGAATGGCATGTCTTTAATGATGTCTTCTCTGACAACATATTCTAAGTAATCACCTCATCTATCATTTTTTACTATGCTATCCTTCAAAAATTCTCTGCAGAGTACTTAACACTACCTGAGGTTGTCTTCTTTTTTGGTAGCAGAATGTTAGAATGAGTTTTATTTGGGGAACATTCCTTTACAAAGTGAATGAGATGCAAATAAAGTTTCAAAGGAAATCAGGTAGGTGACTGTAAAAATTACTTATCCAAAAAAATTAAAGAATCACAAAAATGGAAATAAATTAAAGTATATAAACTTATAATTAATAAATTGTATTACAAACACATAATATATATAACTCATCACTTCCTTATTATGTTTTTATTTTTGCTATTATCAATGCTCTGAAGGTTATGGGTACCCATATCCAGTGTATCTATATTTTGGAAACACTATATATATGTTATATATACATATAATGTAATATTACATTAATGTAATATATAATATATTATATTACATTATATATAATATAATATTACACATCTTATTCTCAACTCTGTTTTTAGTGACATTACACTGATGGTTGAAATTAGCCATGGTGAGAATGTTTATATAAAGAAATTGGAAACTATAAATCAGGGTGTAATTTATTACTTCTTGATAATTTCAACTTTAAAAAGTAATTAAATAAATGTTAATAATGCATACTAAATTTAAAAGTGTGTCAGGTCTGTAGCTGTTTGCTTTAGTCTGTTTGTGTTTCTATGACAAAATAGCACAGACTGTGTAGCTTATGAGTAGTAGAAGTTTACTGCTCACAGTTCTGGAGTCTGGAAGTTTTAGATCGAGGTGCCAGCATAATCAGGTGAGGGCCATTTTTGAGGTTTCAGACTTCTTGTATCTTCACATGGCAGGGAGCTAGGGAACTCTGTGGGGTCTCTTTTATATGAGCACTAACCTATCTCTCATATCCTAACCCCTTTCTAAATCCTCCATTTTATAATGCCATCACTTTTGTGGTTTAGGATTTCAACATACAAATCTGGGGAGACACAAACATTCATACCACAGCACTGTTACTTAGTAATTACCACAAAAAATGTAAGAAAGTTTCTCTAGTATTCCAAAACTATTATCAACAAAAGTCACTTTATTGAGAACAGGTTAAGTTCTGATATATATCTAAAAAAAAAAAAAAAACAACCAGGTTTATTGAAGCACGTGACACGCTTCTTCATTGTTTCACTTTTATATTACTCATTAATATAAATGAAAATATCAACCAATATTCATGTAGAAATTATACTTGTTTATTGGAATTTATATTGTTTATTAGTTTTCTAGAGATATGTCTGGCAAAATTGATTAAATCATTGTATGAAAATCAATTGCCCACTTAGAATTTATAATAAATAGTATTGTATTTATTATTATTTTATATATTGAGCTATACTTTCTTTATATCAGTAATATTTATAGTGAACTTGTACATGTATCTGTACATACTTTTTTCCCCCAGAGAGGTCTTTGTTAAACATTTACTATCACAGTATTGTACTAGACCCATTGTCTGTCCCAGAGGAAGACAGGCTATTTCTCTTTTCACCTCAGCTCAAGAGAGGGGCACTTTTCTGAGACCAATGAGAAAGAATAGACTGTGCCCTTAAGAAGAGGAGTAAAGGAAAGGTAGCTGCTATAGAGACCCACCAGCCTATCTAGTAATGTGGGGCAAAGTTTTAGGAAGTATTTCCTGTGGACCAGAGATGAGCCTCACAGCTGACAGGTTAGGCACAGGCTCAACTTAGTTCTCTCTAAGGGAGTGTCCTGGAATAAATACTAAGGGAGTGTCCTGAATGAATAAATGAATTAGTATAAAGAAATTAAAAATGACTCTTGGATTCCAGAAGCCAAAGAAGGAGCTATATGTCTTGCATAAGAAAAATTCCAGGTGAGAAATCTACAACCAGGAATGGGGAGCTCAGAAGAACCCTTTAATATGCCCAAAAGAGGAGGTAGCTTTGAACCCCCAAAAAGGAGAGTATATTACCAGTTTCTGACAATACCAGTCACATTAAGACTTTGCTGCTGCATTTCCTCATGTCTGTCATCAGTTTAACAAGTTGTGGGAGAAGGAAGTATAAATTAGGAGGAAAAAAACAAAAGCATCTATTCACTTCCCTCTTCCCCAGTAGTTGGCTTTTCATCTACATCAGGCCTGACTATGGTAAGAAAAACAACTGAACTTTTAATCAGGTTTACATTTGACCATTACATGAGACTGGATATCTTAGGAACAAAAGACTCAACACCCATCAAATCAATTGAAGGAGACAAAAATGTGATTGCTATATGGTTAAACCCTGTGAACCATTCTTGTTGAATGAACTAGTTATATGTATTTAGTATGTTTGTCGTCTTCCCTCTAAATTGAAAGCCTTGAGAGACAGGGACTTGGCACATAGGAGGCACTCTGTAAATATGTATTACATGAATGAATGGCCCTTTTTTGACACCTGACGAGGCATGGTTCAGAGAAGCTGTATATGTAAATTGCTTTCAATATAATTATTCTCTTAGTTGGAAGAGGAGAAAGTATGAGAAAATTCAATACTAAATGATTAGAAGAAAAATGGGAATGGTTGGATCTGGAGAAGGAACCCCTTTCCTATGGGAAAGCAATGCATATGGCTTTTGATCAGTGAGATGGAGGAGTAGTTGTTCTATCCACATGCCCTCACACACTTCCACGTGTAGTCAGTAATTAGAATAAGGTCCTAGATTCTAGAAGAGGGAGAGGGAAAATCAGCCAAGAGCTGTGAAATTATTTAGTGATTGGAAAGTTCTCTGAGTTTGAGGAAGGAGAATAAAGGAGGAAGATAAATTTAGAGATGTACTGGGGCAGAGAAATTCTTACATGAGGAGAACTTTACAAATGGCCTCTACATTTTTATTTTAATGCACTCTTCCTCTTTCCCCAAATACAAAAAAAAAAAAAAAAAAGGCTGAAGCTCATGAAATCTTTAGTCTAAAATAAAAATTAGAAAACTCTAGGAAGCAAGGGATGAAGAAAAATAAATTTAATTTATAAATTGAAATTCGTATAAAAGTAACAAGAATTTAACTATTATTTAGAAATATTCCCAAATATTTCCAACAAATTCCCAAACATATTTAAAAATGTAATTGGTAAGAAATTTGTAGTTTTTTCAGAACGAGACAATATTGGTTAACATGTATTAAGTACCTGCAATAAACCAGGTGCTCTATTTTAATCCTTCTTGCAGCCCTGAGAAGACACTGTTTTTTCTATTAAAGGACTCAGAGCCCTTAATGCTTGCCTAAATTCCTTCAATTAGCAAGTGGAATTTCAAACATAGGTTGAACTAACCTAGAGCCCAGTTTCTTTTCACAACAGCATTTGCTTCCCAGTGTTTCAATTTTATTTTAATATGATATTTCCTTTGGATTTAATGTTATTAAGGGGAAAAATGGATAAGGTGAGTTTATTTCACTGGCTTTTATGAGGATCAAGTAATTGGATAACCTTGTTTCTATTATTTTTAGTTCTCTGTTTGCAGACTCACAACACTGATCTACAGGAAAGCTTATGTTTTCTGTTGCCATGGTGCACTTCCCAGAAACAAAATATGATGCATGTTCTCTTTTGAAAACAATTGATAAGTTTCATATTGAGCAGAAACATTTTATTTTATAAGTCATTTATCTACTCATCATAAAAGCAATTATAAAAGTATGTTGGTTTCAGTAATCCAGGTCCATTTCCTTTAATGAATTTTCTTTCATTTATACTTCTCTAAATTCTGATCTCAAAATGTGGCCACTAATTAACTCTGGGAGCAACACAGGCTTTTTTTGTTTCTGGGAAATGGGAAATCTGATAAATGTTTTATACTTCTGCTTTGTCAAAAACATTTATTTTTCAAAACTGCATGGGAAAACTTAAAGTCACTCTATAAATTTTGATATTCAGTTTTGTTGGAATGGAGGCTTTGGGGACGGATGCCTCCTTCATGGCATGTTGGTTTTGTTTCTGCACCAGGGGCTTCTGCTTAGTTCTAAATGGACATTAATCTGCAGTGTGTAAACTTCAGGTAATACAATTAGTTATTTGTAAATTTTTTTTTTCTGGAAAAGCCCAAAACAGATCCAAGATCATCCCCTTTTATTTGAGAAAATTAACTATGACTTTGAGTTTAAAATATTTTCAATTACATGAAATCTCTTAAGACTGAAGGCCTCTTGTGAGCAAAGCAGATATCTTATATGCTTTGCATACCCTAAGGCACTAGTGCTTTAGCTCATCCATTCACTTATTCAATAAACATTTACCAAGCCCCTACTATTTGCCAGGCACTGTGCCAACTGCTGAGGCAGGGCCCATACTTGTGAAAATTAAATAGTTATATAGTATCTTCTAAATCATTACTAATCAGTACATTATTATAATTAAAATATGAAATAAAAATTTTTTGGCCCACATGCATATCTCTATAATAGCAGTAAAATAAACAAGAAACCCATTCACCAAGCATTCACTGTCACTTGTATCTTGACAAATAGGCAAGGGATCCTCCCAAAACTGGGCTAGTGTTCACTTTGGTTCTATTAGGCAAAATAAGACTTCCCCCCTTAATTTGGCTCTCTGACTTGACGAGTCCCTGTGAAACCAAGGTAATATTTCACAGGAAATAATCGAACTGCTAAATCAGAGTACAAGGGAGACAAAGAAAATGGTGTAATGGCTACAGATACTATTCTGAAAATTCTGTAATTAGTGGGGTCTTGAGAGTCATATCCAAAGCAGGTCACTTCCAAATGCACAGAGGGGATAAGGAGAGAAGGGGAGGATTGGAGTTGGGAGGAAAGAGAGGGCAGATGGTATCTACACATGACAGATTCAAGTTCATGCAAATACCCTGAAGACAGAGAATCTGTCTTGAATAATTTTTAATTTAATAAGACAGAATTTTGACCTCATAAAGAATGGAGATCAGTGAGTTTTGGAATAAGATGACTACTCTTTGGACTCAAACCATGGAAAGCATTTTTCCTGTAAGATAAAATGTATCCATTTGTCTTTAGCAGGAAATAAAAAATTATTTCAAAACAGTGTCCCAGAGAAGGCCCAAGGAAGTCATATTTTAAGTATATAAATACTGAGTGACATGATTGCATAATTGAGAGTAGTCTGGATTATTTGAGCAAACCATTGGGACATACTTATCTGTTTATTTTCCTACATGTTCTTGACATTAGTGTCTAAGGACTACCTCGAGACCTGTCTTAACATCCTCTTGAGAATGGATACACAGACTGACATAAATTATTAACTTCTCCCTAGACATGTCCATTGATATTTTGTGAATTATTATGGCTATGGCTTTATTTGTTTCCCATCAGTTATTCTTGATCTCTTTCCATTAAAGAGAAATCCACTCTTATTTAAATTTATGTCTTACAATGAAGGTGAATTTAGATGACTGCTCTTTAAATATATTTAATTCTAAAATTATTTCTTTAGGTAAACTTTAATATATCCTCAAGAGTCTCTTTTACTAAAAGTGCCAAAAAGAAATTTCCCTTAATTAGGCATAAAATAACAGACTTGAGTTGTTCTATAAATGATAGTCTGTTCTATAAGATTTCTAGGTCAAAGTAGACAGAATCTTTGGTGGTTTTTACAAATTGATACTTGAGGGTCTGAAAGACTGCTCTGTTTTAGTCCCACACTGACAAATATTAAGATGTCCAGATTCTAAAAGTGAATACTTAATACAGGGAGATGACAGCTATTGGGCTATGATCAGGAAGTGGCCAGGAAGTGATAAATCATCTGTATTTTTTCTGTGCTGTCCCAGCAGAGGTGTTCTTAAGCAAAATAGATTACATGCCATAGTTGTCAAAAGCAGTAGACTTCATCACCTTTGCCCTGAGCTATATTATATCTGTGAAGTCTTAAAGAACAGTTTTATATACACCAGTATTATATTAGCTAATTTTCTTCTGCATTCTTTTGTTCTGCTCCATGTGGATTTTAGAATTTTAAAGTTGAAAAAGACCTAAAAAGTATTTTGTATGAATCTTTCATTTTAAAGATGACAAAAGTAAGACCCATAGATAAGTGACCTGCCAAGGTCAAACCACTTATGGCAATATAATTTCAATGGAAGTCACTGAAAGTACTATGAGATATTCAAAACCCTAGTATCAGAGGATGATCCTGAATATAACTGGTTCCAAGGCTGATGCAAATTCCACTGTAACTATAATAGCTTAGTTAATAATTATATTATAATTTCAGACTTCTTGAAATGCATCGCAGTCATTGGCTGAAGTGATGAGACTGTTAGTAAAAGACTATGTTCCTTCCAGAGAGCCTAATGCCCTATTCATTTTTCCTCCTTGGATAATAAAAGTGGTGCTCCATTGACCATATAATTGGAAAACCAATTATTACTGAGTTAGAGCCAAAAATTTTTTTGAAAAGTGTTTGATTTATTCCTCATGCATCTATTATCTTAAAGTTCTGGTAATCTGTGATCCCTGACTAGCTTGTTTGTGATTCTTGACATCTCAAAGGTTTTTATTTTTTCTTTCTCCTTGTTATCCTTCCTAATAAAAAAAATATATTAAAGAAAAAAAATTCAGGTTAGCGAGAAAAGAATAATTCAGCCCAACTACTATTAGTGTAAAGCCTATTTCTATAACTAATAAAAATTCGCAGAAGGTGTGAGGAAAACAAAGCCAAACTGGCAGAAATAATATAGTTAGATTTAGGAAAGACTTAGAATGCAGTCATGACTCATATAAAGAAAATAAATCTGATGGCTGTGAGGTAAGAAGTTAATGCTAGCATGGAGCAGAACCTTAGGATGCTTGATGCTCTGCTGCTTCTCAAAAGGTGCCTAAAATCAATCATATTTCACTTTCTTCCCCTCTTTTTCCATTTCTTCATCCTCCTTTTCTTTCTCCTCCCTCTTCATATTCCTTCCCTCCAACTTCTTTCGGAGTTTCTATTGCTTCTTTCTTTCTCCCCTATCCTCCTCCCTTTCTCCACTTCTCCCTCTTTTTCCCTGCTTCCCTTCATTTATTTTTTGTACATGTCTCATTTTTTCCTTCTCTTTTCCTCTTCCTTCAGTTCTCTCTCTCAATATCTCTACTCCACTTTTTCTACTTTTCCTTACTCCACTGAACTCTCTTGTTTCTGTCTTAACTCCATCTTTTCTCTCTTCTCCTTCTCTTTGCCCCACTTCCTTCCAAAACATTTTTTCCAAGTGTTCTCTTTCTCTCTCTCTCTCTCTCTCTCTCTCTCTCTCTCTCTCTCTCCCTCCCTCCCTCTGTCTCTCTTTCTCCCTCTGTCTCTCTCTTTTCCCTCTATACCATACACCTGGGGCAGCATATGAATTCTTCATACCCTAGACCATACAGGCAAGGGCAGCAGATAAGTTATCAATACTAAAATATTGTGTAAAGTAAAAAACTCAGGGATATTTTAAACTGTTATTAGAGAAGGAGTTTCTCTAAATCCAACCTGGGATGATCTGAAAAGTCTTCTTTGAGAAGGGGAAGAAAGAATAGGCTGCAATGGAGAGTGGAGATTCCTGTCTTGGGGAACTGTGTGCAAACAAGGGTTTAGGAAGTGGGATCAGGAAGCAGGGAGGGAGAGAAGCAAGGGAGGAAAAGGGGGCAGTAAAAAGGTACTTGATGAAAATGATGATGATTAAAAACACAAAAGGACTGTTTCATGGCCACGAGTATGGTGGTAAATGAATTCTTTCCTAGGTATTTGTGAGGATAATGGTTTTTTTTGTTTAAGTGCATGAGTCTGTCCCCATATTCAAAATATTTGGTATTCAAAGTATTTAATGACAGGTATGGCTCAAGCACTGACCAATCAGAGTGGTCATAGGAGGAAGTGCTGAAACATGTCTTGGTCTTAGAAACCACCTTGGTTACATGATTTGGGGTAGTCATTAGCATTTCAGGGGAGGGTCTGGGAGAGCCAGGGCTAATAGAGTAGAATGTAGGACACTTGGGGAAGCAGTTATTCAAGAAACACCACAACAAATCCTTTAGTATTTTAACTACCAACATACACATAAGCAGCCAAAGATCTTCTCTGTCTGTTCCTGAGGTTTAGGTCAACATAAGAGCTCCAGCCCATGGTCTCTGGGGGAAAAACCCTGCAGGGCCTTAGGTCAGAAACACAAATCCTCCTCCCAGGAAAACATGATAATGGAGCTAAACAGTCCCCCCTCACTTGCTATAGTTGAATTGACTATTCCTACACAGCCCCTTCTTCCTGTTTTCAGACATGATTCTCAATGAAATCAACTGGGAGGCTAGCTCCCAGCACTGTTAGATTACTTGTTGGTCCATGGTACTATCCTTCAGCCCTGAGGACTGAGGAAGAAAGAAAAGAAATAGCTGGGAATATTTGTTCCCAGTTTCCAGAGCACATTAGGGAGTAACACTGGCAGAAAGAGAGTGGTATGTCCCCTTTTCCTTTCTACCCCACCTCCTCTATCCTCAATGCTGAACCTACTCCTAACTGGTCTCTACCCCTGCCAGGCACAGCCCTCTTCTCCAGCTTCCTGAAGACAGAAATTTTGTAGTTTTGTTTACTTCTTATTCCCATTCATTTATTCAATGATTCCTTTGAGTACTGAATGAATTGATAAGTAAATAAACTTTCCTCTGCACCTGCTCTAGATGTGGGAACAAAGGAGGCAAAATAATCCATATTAAAAGAAGAGAGTGAGGGTTTTGAAAATCAAAGGGACAATCCTAAAATTATTTTCCCATAGACCATGGTAGTCGAGTCCCTGAGGAATTGCAGTAGAAATGAGTTAAGGTATACGGACGGACCCTAAAACTAGTAAGCCCGGTGAAGTTAGAACATAATGCAAATACTTTACCGTGGCTGAAAAGGCTCATGTCGTCTGATGATCACCTAGCTCTCTAAACTCATACCCTACTGCCCTCAACTTTGTCTGTTATTCCAGCCACATTGGACATATATTTGTTCTTTGTACACACCAGTTATTCCCACCACAGGACTGTTCTTGCTATTGCTGTTGTTCCTGCTTAAAATCTCCTCCCTCTTGTCTCATGACCAGATCCTTTTGTCATTCAGGTCTCAGCTCAAACATAAGCTTCTCAGTGAGATCTTTGAACACCCTATTAAATATAGCTCCACTCTGTCCAGGTGCGTAAGTCTACCCTGCTTACATTCTCCAGGTTTATTTTTTATTTAGCATTTATTACTATTTAAAATAGTGGTACTTATTTACTATCCTTGATTCTCTCTTGATTTCTTTCACCACTAGAATCTAAATCCCTGGAGAATTTACATCTTGTAGGTTGTGTCTTCAGTAACTGGAATAGTGCTTGGTACATGGTAGGTGCTCAATAACTATTTAATGAGTAAATACATTAGTAGGGATAGACAACATCTGACTCTCTGTGAAGTAAATGGTTATCTGCGACCTGACCTACTTTCTTATCTATAATTCATAACTCTTTTTTAAAAATATGTTCTAAGTTTTACCAGGTAACGAGAGTTTTGAAAATTCATTGGAATACAGCCCATTTATACATTTTAAAGTTTCTACATTTTAAAGATAACCAGAAATGAACCATTTGTATAAGCAGACATTTTGAAATGTAACTACTCCTAATTGGTTGATTGGTCATATAAATTCAATTTTTTGCAAAGCAGATTTATTTAAATCAGGAAACTGATAAAAAAAAAAAAAAAAGGAGCTTAGTAGCCAGAGCTTTCTGTCACCATACCTTCTGACCCATGCTGTTTCACTGATGATCATTCATTGAGTAGATGACTACCAATGTCTGTGGGTCCAAATATCCTGTGGCTGGGGACAGTGTCCAACACTATCTTCATTGAAACAGGGAAATGTGAGAGGCACCTAAGAAAATAGCTAGAGGTAACTGGACAAGTTGAGGCACATGAGCTTTACTGCTGGTAAATAAAAGTGAGTTAACAAATACTAGGCTGTTCTAGCTGGAAGGCTCCTACATACTTGTGGGGTTTGAATGATCATTATAACCTTTTTCAAGTGGGATCTAGGAATCCTCCAAGACAGTCTAGCAGAAACATCTGCTATATCACTGCATTTGTTTTTATGTTTTGCCTTTTATAAAAGCAAAATATTTAATGGCTGTAAAAAATAGTAGACTAGGAATAATCCTGGAAATATAAAGTTGTGTGCTGGGATTTGATGATCTCATTATGTCGCAGCTGGGTTAGTATTTTTAGTTAGCAATTTTAAGTCCTTGCACAGGTGCCTGGAGCTGTGTAGCACATGGACAAGGTCTGCATGATGGAGCTGGCATTGTCAAAGGAGAACAAGGCTCTCAGCCACAGACAGAAGTCGAAAGTAGTTCCTATCTTGAGGAAGTGTGTGAAGATTCATTTCTGCCAGCCATGTGGTTGGATAGAAGTTATAAAAAGAATTTTTATGGAGGTTTCTAGAGAGTAATTAAAGTCTTCTATTAACCCCAAGATTCGCATTTTTTCTTTATTTTATCAATTTTTTTATCTTTCTTCTTTGCCTTTGCAAACTTGGAAATTATACATAATTGTCTGGGTATCTGTCCATAAAAAGTGAAAAACCTCTAACCATTTTAGAGATTTCAATTTAGGCCACCATCAAAGGGCTCCACTTTTATTTATAAAACTCACCTTTAAGGAAGAAAGAAAGAATTTAAGGTTCCACATTAATTTCTGATGATAAACAAGACAAAACAAAGCCCAGAGGTTATCAAGCTCTTATATAAACTTAGTCCCCAAACTTTGCTTTTACTTCAGTATCTCAGTATTGGGATCAGGATTTTTTAGTTGTTTTTTGTTTGTTTGTTTGTTTGTGTTTGTTTTTTATTGTAGTTATTCATTTTAAGTGGGAAAATATAGAATGGGAAGTGAAGTATACTTCTGATAAGTTATTTTATTTAATTAGTTTTTGCCATTGGGTAAACACAGATAATGCACAACGGACCAGTTATTATTAACTTCAAAACTGGGATAAGATGTATTTATCATCCAAAGGAGAATTGAGAGTTAGAGGACCTACAGAAAAATATCTTTTTATATTCTAAAAAAAGAAAAGTCTCTGTGCTTGCCAGTGTGGCGTGGGTTCACTAATACCTAATTATCCACCATCATTGACTTTTATTATGATTGCTTTTCTAATAGATAAGATTAATATTCAGTGTTTGAATATGTTGCCCATTATTATGAGGAAAAGCCAATAATGTGACACTAATATCATATTTAATGTGATTTACTATTTAATTTTTAAGATGGTTCTTGATCATTCCATATCTTTAAATTCACATTTAAGATTGTTGGGCCTTTTTTTCCATTGCTTCTGTTTTTGCATAATTGGTATCATTTTACCTCTTTTAGGTGAATTATAATGCATCATTGTGCCTGTCTTCCAACTGAAAAACTGAAAGTTTAGAGATACTAAAGTGATTTACCTAATTTTTCAAAAGTTCTTAACTTCTATTTTGAGAGTGTACTTTTCTTCCTCCATTCTTTTTCTTTCTTCTTTTTGTTCTTTCTCTTTCCTCTGCTCCCTCTATTCCTTCTTCCTTTTTTCTCTCTTTCTTCCCCCTCCCTCTTTCTTTTCCTTCATTTTTTTGCCTTCTTTTATTTTATTATTATTATTATTTTTAATTTCTTTGGGCTATTTTATAAGAAGTAATTGTATGGTATAAATTAAAATTGGCATTAAAGGAAAACACTTTCTAGGCCATATCTCACCCCACACAGTTTGGTGTGCTATTAAGGGGTTGGGGTGGGTGACACAAGAAGCCATAGTAAAGCAGATAGAAAAGTACTGAGTGAGGAATCTAATTCCTCTTGCAGCCAGACTTTCTTTCTCTGAAAGCAAGACTTCTGTCTTTTAAGAGTTTCCTATAACTTTCTCCTTCAATTCTGTGGCAAAGGGTGAATCCTGTGATCTCTGAAGTTGACATGAAATAAAAGAATGGCGTGGTTTCTTGCCAGTAGATTCATGACACAGTCATCTTGGATACTGCATTGCTAAGATAAATCAAATCATCTTTGATTGTTCTATGACACTGATTAGAATTGATGTGTGATTAGAAAAGAACAGATGGTGGCAAAGGGTTAACTTTACCTATCTAAAATCTAACAGATTTTTTTCTTCAATCAGGCTTTCTATTTAGAGTTGTCCATTTTTGTTAACATTTTTATTGTTCTTCCTTCCTGTCACCTGGGCTGAAAATATCAAAGTTATCTTTGGCTCTTCTGTCTTTTAATCCTAAGTCATTCCCATATTTTTTTCTTTATTATATTTGAGAAACACATCTTTTCCACTTAGTTCTAGCTCTTTATCTGTCTCATCCATCCTCATCCAAACTCTTTTTTCTTCCTATTGCCCTGTCTTCAGAGTTTTCTTTTCAACTCCATTCTAAGTCCACAGTAGTTTAACCAACTACTTTGGCCAAATCATCCTTTGCCCCAAGAACAAAGTATAAACTTTTTAACCAAAAATATAAGGTCTTCTATAATCTCTCTTTACTCCCAAGTCTTTTAACATCACCCTTGTTCTAACAAGGCAAGCCTGTCTATGCCTTACTTCTTGATTACACCCTCTCCGAGAATTTGCTAACAAGATTCTCTCTAGAAGTAATATTTCACACCTTTTCTCCTCTTGTGTATGCATGCATCCCCTACAAGCACTTGTATGCACACATCACATCATATATCACTCTGCATTATAAGTTTCTGCCAAATGGTTTTGATAGTGACAAAGATCAACAAAAAGAATAAAAAAGTTCAAATGGGAAATTGCTGAAGTCAGATTCTGGCCAGAAGCTCATGGTTGGAAATGATGTATTTGCCATGCTGCCATCATCACAAAAGATTCTTTAAATGAACCCAAGAGGAAAGAACTCCCTTCAGGTCAATGAGAGAACAGGCACCATTTTGAAGAGTATGTACTCCTTCATTGGACATTAGCAAAGTCAATTCTGTTCAAGCCTATAATTCTGAAGAGATTTGAATCTGGCATCTTTGCTCTAAAACACTCATTGAGTTTTACCAACAGTGGACTGTCAGATTTCTTTAACTCTTAGCCAGAGAACTTCTTAGTGGAGTAAAAGCAATCGTGATATATAACTGGAATAAAAAATATGAAATTTTTTTAAAATTCTTATTTATTTTTTCCAGCTAAGAGTAGAATTGACTTTACTAATGCCCAATGAAGGAACACCTACTGTGCAAAGAGGTGCCTGTCTTCTTAGTGCACTAGGGTATTAATTACCCTTTTATCTTCTTTTTCCCCACTTGGAGAGCAATGTAGAAATGAGACAAGGTACATAGAAGGTATTCTTTTGCTTTGGGATTTGATTTCACAGTAAAATCCTGGAGAAGACTTTATTTTATTTGTCCTTGTTTATTACCCTTGTCATACTCCACTCCATACCACATCCACCAAAATAATACTTTCAACAAATGTTTTAAACATTAACAGAACACCTGCAAGTATGTGCTAAAGACAATGTATTTTAATGTGGTTTATTATTTAGTAATAGTGAGCTTCTAACCATATCATCTTTCTATTATCTATTTTTTGCCTTTTTTTATCCTAAAGCAAAATTAGTTATTCTACTTGTCTTTTCTTCAGAAATTTAAAAAAATCTATAACTACATTTATTCTTTAATTTATGTATTCATCATTTATTTAATACAAGGGGAGGCAGAACTTACCTGCAAAGGGCCAAATAGCAAAATATAATAATATTTTAGATTTTGAAGGCATGTAAATAAATGGACCTGGCTGTAGTAAAATTCATTAAAAAGAAAAAAAACAAGAAGTGGGCTGATGCTTGCTAACCCCCAATTAAACACAATGATTAACTTTGATGTTCTCATTACTGTGCTAGTTTCTGGGGTACACAAATGAATAAAACTTTGTTCCTGCCTCAAAGTACTAACAGGTTAATATTTCTAGAAACAAGGCTGGCCTTCAACCAAATCACCTTTTGTGTCTATGTATCTCACTCTTGCTCTTTTCTCTGCCAATGTCTCAGGCCTTGTGCTGCCCACAGTCATATGACTTGGTATTACATTAATTCTCTTTCTTCCTTTCCTATCACAACTTGCTGGCTTTCAATGTATTATCTTCAGGTAGCTAGTGGACATCGTAAAATAATTTACACAAACAGTGAATCACTGACAGTAGCTTAATTTATTCATCCTTCAGGAGTGCTTACATATTACAAAAGGGTATTTTAAATTCACAGGCATCTACTTCAATTTGTAAAGTTCCTAACATGGGGTGGGGACAATTTCCTGGTCATGGAAGTCCATGATGCCATCTATGGCATCACAAATTTGAATCATGATAACGAAGATAACCGACATATATTGAGTCAGTTTCATAGCAGTCATTATCCTATATGCTTTTCAGGTAAGATCTACTTTGAGCTTCCTAATAACCTTTGAATCAAGTGCCATTATTATTATACCCATTCTGTAGATGAGGAAACTGGAGCTAAGACAGTCTTAATAAAAGTCACATAATGCCCCAGGTAGTATTTGAACATGAGATTGTATACCTTAATTCTGTAACTGTAAAGAAGCAAGTCTCTTCTAAATTAGAAATAGTCGAGATCCATAATAGAAACTTATAAAAGAAGGATATCAGAGATTATTTAGTATAACCTTATTTTAAGAACAAGGAAACTGAAGCCAGAGACTTTTGGATTTGACAAAGTAGTTGCAGACTGCCTGTAGTAAAATATTATTTTAAAACTTACTTTTTGTTTGTTTTGTGTTTTAATGCTACATGGCTTCTTGGAAAAATAACAGTAAAGAGAACGCGAGTTCATTAGAAAATAATTTCTTCTTGCTAGAGACATTAGTCTGTGTGAGACTGAGATGTGCGAATTTGCTCTTTTAAGTTTTTACTTAGTATTAATCATGGGTCTATTGAGGACACTGCATTGCCCCTCATCCACTGGGTGGGTGAGTCTTCTTGAAGCAAACCCACCCACATTGTTCTATCGAGTGGGAAAGTGGAACAACACATTCCTTCATTAAAAGTTCACATCTAGACACTGGGTCTGATTATATCTTGTCTTAATTTCCCAGAGGGTAGTTGGAAGCCCTGACAAAATATAGTTAAGGCAAAAGATACTGTCTATTTTAGAAAGAATATAAAGAATAATGAGTGGCTCAAGAAAAGGCTTTACCTAGGCAGACTACTTCCTATAGTGAATTCTAGTGCATTAGCAGTGGCCCCCAATCTTTTGGCACCAGAGAACGAAGATCCTATGAGGCTCTAATGCCTGATGATCTCAAATGTAGAGGTGGTGATGCTAGTTCTGGGGAGTGGCTGCACATACAGATGAATTTTCCCTTGTTCTCCCACCAGTTACCTCCTGTTGTGTAGCCCGGTTCCTAATAAATAGGCCACAGATCAGTACCTGCCTGCAGTCAGGAGGTTGGGGACTCCTGCATTAGAGTACCAACTGTTTAGTTAAAACAACCATAATTGTAAAAATTTAAGGCCATATGACATTTCTTAAATTTATTGGAGGTACAAAGTTAGGCTCTTATGTTTTCCATAGGTATATTTTCATAGCAACTTTTTAAAATTCAGGTGGATATTAGAAGTAAAAATTTTAAGTATTTCATTTATCCTTGGGATATACATATCTGATTGTGTAAATTGTCATAAAGCTAATGGAAAACTCACAGTTGCAATTTGCACATCACGCTGGGCATTTATGCCCGCCCCTCCTCCCCACAGTGTCTTCTTATGAGAATTAGTTCACATATAATAAGATATCAGCAGAGATATCTTTCCCAACTACACTGCTAGCTTTATATTCATTTGCTAAAAACAAAACAAAAGCAAAAGGTTGGACAGAGAGAAATTATTTGTGTCTCCTATATGAAATTATATGTCAAATACCTTCTATATGTCAATTTAGTAAACTCAGAGCAGAGAAAAAAAAAAACTAACTTCTTGCTGCAAGAAGTATAAAGAACATAGGTTTCTCTGGTTAGCTGCCCAAACAGAGGGTCAACTAACACTGAGCAGCACAAAATTGACAAGGTAACAAGGGACTGAATGTTCTGGAAATGCAGAATATGGTGGTAAAAACTGGGATGATGATCCAGGAAGCTGATTCAGGAAGAATAGTAAATAAATTGCTGTTTACCTTCTATTCCCATTTACATTTTAATTTATCGAGATTTTTCACTCCATTTACTTTTTGATTCATTGATATTCTAAGGCAACCACCACCACCATCATCATCATCATTATATTATTATTATTATTATTATTATTATTATTGTTACTATTATTATTAGAAAATGCACTATCAATTCATATAATTATTCTTAATTTTTATAGAAGAAGAAATTAAGACTCAGAAAAATTAAGTGATCAGCATTGCATTAATATATGTTATAGCTGGAATGTGAACTCAGGCCTGCTCTCCATGGTGGGGACTGGGGCACAGGTAGGGGTGAGAGGGTGGTACTGGTTGTGGTAGAAGAGTAAGAAAAAGATACAATTTACCTCTCCTCACCATGGTCCTAAAAATATGAATAATAGGAACACTGTGTCAGAAATAGGCTCATTTAATAAATAACAACTTTCTCACAATTCCAGAGTTAGGTTGTCCAGAGCAGATATAGCTTCTTGGCTGTATTACAAAAGATATGAGCATCTAGCCTCTTTCTGTCAGACCATCTTTAGTGTGTTGGTTGTGGCTTCATGGAGTAGGATGGATGCAGCAGTTCCAGTTATCACAACTATGTTCAAGCTCCATACCTTTGCTTTTTTTTTTTTTTAATTCACCCCCCTCCCCACCACCCCACTTCCATCCCTGACCTATTGATGTTGCCGTCTCCCATTAAGAACTAGATCTCTGAAGACGGGGTGTCTCCTCTCATGCGCTCAGGGCACATACCTGGGGCCTGGCACACCTGGGGTATGGGCATGGGCTCTACTGGGACTCAAACCTAGGACCATTCTGCGTGTAAAGGAGAAGTGCTATGGAACCACCTCACCCTGCATGTCTTTGATTTTAATAAGAAAAGCAGATGTTTACTCAGAGCTCCTAGAAGACTATTTGTTATAGTTGTGTCACATGGTCACCTTAGAATTATAGTAGTACTTATCTCCTCTGGGACTGGGCAAATTTCCATTCCCAAACAAATAAGATTGTATTAGGCAGGAAAAGGGAAAAACGAGTGTTAGATAGGCAATACACACTATACTGTCTGCAACAATTACTAATAAGGTACTGTCAGCTTTCTTCTATATCCCCATCCAGGGGTTTTATTGTCAGTACTCACCTTGGTCTCACCCTAGTGATTTTGTTCAGTTTCAGGGAAATAAAAAGTAGCTGTTCTTCAAAAGAAGGTGGCAGGCCCTGATTTACTGCATGATATATTGCTTACACTCCTGTGGTGTTTTCCCCAAAAAACAAATAAAACCAGCCTTAGAAGCCTCACTGGAGAATATATCTGGTATAAAACAATATTCTATTCCATCCACTGTTTCCTTTAACATTTCTTGAATATTCCTCTTTAATTATTTTATTATTTATCTGAGACATATAATTTTAGAAGTCATTTCTTTTTATTCATGTGTGTTATCTAGTCTTCAGTGCAGCTAGATACAGTCCATCCAAATGATGGAATTCTTTTTCTTTGGGCAGAGTGATTTTTTTTTTTCTTTAAAGAAAGGGTGTTAGTAATTTAACTTGTTTCTAAAACTAAGATGACGACATAAAGCCATTTCAGATTTAGGCCCTTTCATGACTGGCTTTTCTTGCATTGAGAAATGAATATTTAGTTGTCATCCTATAATTGTATAAATATACTGTTTGAACTGAAGAGGCAGCAGGGCCCTCTGCCCAGAGAAGAAAGAAAATCTGAGTTTGGTTTTAACAGCATCCCAGCACTGTGCCAAGTGGGCCTTCCTCTGCTGTGAGATGGGTTATCGTTCTATGCCTCCTTTGTTATGGAAACTAATCACACTGTGTGACCAGCAGAAATGACCAGAAACAACTCTGAAAGACCTATGCTCACTGCCCTCCAAGAAAATTTACTGCGGAAAAAGTTGGGAAGTTGAAAAGTGAGTTTCCCTTCACTTAGTTTTTCTCCTCAAGACTTATAGTTGTATGATACTTTCCCCTTAAATTAATAAAATAAATTTATAGGTTATTAAAACAACCTATAAAAATGAACTTATATATTTTTAACTTATTCTGTGTGTTTTCTCAGGTTCTACCATGATAAGCTGCCAACAGTTTACCTTCTTAGGTAACTGGGCACCGCTGGAAACACTGGGCCTGAGGACACCATCCTCATTTGTTTGGCCTCAGCTTACATACATCTTGCTTTCCAGAAGCAGTCACTGACTCCATGATTTAGTTGCTAAAGTCCCATCATATATTTAATTTTTCTTAAAACAATATATCACTCTTTTCTTGTTGACCTATTTATTGTGAGGCTGTGTCTAACTTACTATTCTATCCTCAGAGACTAGTTGTGTTTCTCCTATCCATGGAGAAGTCAATATGTATTTTTGTATTGAAATTGATCTTGCAAAAAAAAAAAGTGTGTATGCAGGATTAGCTTCAGGACAAAAAGAAGGAATAAGGAAGTTTCTGAGGACAGTTAGTGGCCAGGTGGGAAAAAGGATGTAATTTACTTGTTCTGGGATTTCTCTGTTATTTTCAGATGCAATCATATACATTATCTTTGGTTATTTATTTTATACCATTCCTAGTAAAATACAAAGTTTGCATTTGGAATATTTAAATATGTTCTACCAAGTCACAATAGACACTTGGTTTGTAAGAGTGGATGTGGTATTAAAACTCTACTGGTTTGAGTCCAGATTTTACCAGGTAGCATTGGTTAACAAAATAGAGAGGTATAATTGCAGGCCTCTCATTTATGCCCCATGTGAGAGGAATAGCAGCAGTCTTATAACTAGAGACCTTGTCCTCTTTGCTGGACATGAAGCCAGCCTTGTGAGATTAGATTCACCACTGATGACTTGAATAACAAATCTAGAGCTCACCTTATCCTAAGAAAGAAGAAATCTGAGTCAAGCCAAACAGCCATCTTTAACAGAGGTTATCATAGGAATTTTTTGATCAGAAAAATTTGGCAAACAAGGTCAAGGCCCCTTATTTCATAAGATAGGATCTAATTGTTTAGTAGTTAAAACTGGGCACCAAAAGACCTGGGTACAACCCCAGACTCACCACCCTTTAGCTAGATGACGTTGGGCAAATTACCTGACCTCTCCATGTTCCTCATCTGAATAATGGAGATGGTAATGGTACTTCACAGGATTTTTATGAGGATTAAATTTGTTAATATTTGTAAAGCTCTTAAAATAGTACCAGACAATAGTGTATATGTTTGCTAATAAATTATCAGCAAGAATAACCAAGGGCTTCAAGGCTGATGGTAAATAACAATAGAGAAATTGTAGTCATAGGATCTACCAGGTAGAATTGATGGCAGACAAAGGTGACCCAGCAGACAGCTGGAAACCTTTAGGGAATGGTCTCTATGATAGGTGGTTGAGATGCTGCTCAATGGGGTCAAGCATCCTGAAAGTCTGGAAATAACAAGGGCTTTGTGAAGTCTCTGGGTGTCAGGAGCCTCGCATTTTCTAAATATAACTTATTCTTTTGAGATGGCAATATTTGCCTCTGTTCTATGACATTTGCCAAGATGTGCTTCCATTCTTCACCTTTCACCACCTATGCTCCTTCAAGGCATTTTCCAGGTCTTAGTAATCTCCCTTGCCAAGAGAAATGTAGCTCAGGCTCTAAGCAGTGGTCCAAGCAATACAGATGCTATGAGTCAAGGAAGATCAATTATATTTCCTGAGGTTCTTTCCATTGAGCATTGGTGCGATGTGGATGGTATTGTAGATGTGCATCCTTAGAACCTGGCAGGTTGAAGGTTCAGTAAAAACAAGAATAAATTAAAAGATAAACTTGACTGTGTATATCCTTTTTATTTTATAAAATGCCTAAATAGTAAGCGCACTGATTGGAAAAAATTAGACCTATAATAAATGTAATGAAATCTCCCATTACTTGCAACATCAAGAGCTATAAATATTTAAAGTAATAAAATTGTGAAAAAATTCTTTATTCATGTTCTGGGAGTCTTAAATCTGTTAAGACTGGGAAATTCATAGGAATGGCTGAATGAAATCTTTTCTTTCATATCTTTGAGATCAAATATTTTTTCTGGATATTTCAATGAGCTTCAAAACTGAAAAGAGTGAATATGTGAGCAGTCATAAGGAGGAAAGCCCAGAAGAATGAATACATGACAGTCCTTCTGGGAAGATTTAGGAAATAGAAGAGCAAAGAGAAAAAATGTAAAAATAAAACTAATTTGACACTGCATGTATATCATTGTCCAGTGCTGAAAATACTTTTTTTTTTTTCCCTCAAAGGGTATAATTTGATAAGATTAAGGCCTTCTGCTGCACAAGAGGCATAAGATAGTTAGACATTATGAAAGAAACACAAGAGTAATATAAACTGATAGACCAAGGCAATTCCTCTTAATAGATTTGTAATACTTGCACATAGAGGCAAAAATAAGAAATAATATTTGTTCTAATACTTTTTATAACTTAGTCTTTAATATTTTTTGCATATCTAAGTGTGCGTATTACAACTAAGGCAGACTCTGTTAGTTTTAGATCTAATATCCACTTTTACTTATTAATTAATAATAAACCCAATTTCATTTGGGATGTCAATGTACCTCGCTAGCAAAAAGCGAAAACAAAAACAAAACGTGTTTTCCAGGTGTGGTTGTGTATCATGTTTGGGCCATTACAATCTAAGTGGGAATCTACTGGGGATTTCTAGAAAACTTTATTTTTTAATATGTTCAGTGCCCCACTTTTTTTTCCTTTGCTTCTTCTTGTTTGGAGCTCCTCCCATAGGGTCAGAGGTAAAAACCATTAGGATGAAAGCTCCATTCTAAGTATAGGAGACAAGAACAAGAACAATCCCAGAGTACTGATGATTTTGTGGAGGTATATCTTCACCTGTTAGGAGAGAAAAATAAACTCGTATTTATTGAAGGCACTCATCTTAACTATTATTATATTTACAATGTAATATATGTAGTGCTATAACAAGAAGATAAATAAAAGCAAGTCTCATTCATTTTGCTACTACTTCCAGGACTTATACAGTCATGTTTCAGATTTGATATCTGTTAGGTGGATATAGCTATTTGAAAATGTACAGGGAGATCCAACCCTCACTTATTTCCATCTTTATGTTTGAAAGTATAGCAGACACATTGTAGATAATCCTACTGTATTCATTTTTAGAATGGTTCTATGTTTGTTTTCTGGGTGGAAACATCTTGATAGAAATTTATTGACAATATTTCAGTTTTATACAAAATACATTTAATTAATTTATTTGATTGAATCCTTCCTCACTATTTTATTTATTCAGTATTTTGTGTTATAGTTAAAGGGAATCTAATTGGCAGGGTTGTTTTTAATACTACTGTGTAGATGAGAGGATGCATTTTAAAGCAAACTATAAACAATAAACTAACAGATACTGTTTAAGAAACTGTACAAAAAGCAGGATGTATGTGGCAATTACAGAAGAATCAGGCATACATGTGCTATTTATTTTATATACTCCAACTTCCAAGAGGGGACAAATATCTCTCCTGGATGTTTCAGAGAGCTACTATTGTACCTGCTAATGAAAATTTTCTTCCTTCGAGATTTATACCTCCCCTGTTATCTACTGACCTTCTGTACACTCACCTTCATTGACAAAAGACGTTGGCATCTAAGATGTACAGTGTTTTTCTCATTCAGGCCAGATACCACATATCTGGGTATCATGGCCCAGTTAATTTGACATGTGAAATTAACCATTTAAAGGAGTGAAAGTGAAGATGCTGACAGGTACATAGATATGATGCAGAGTCAGTGGGTTTCTTTATATCTCTTTTCAACTATCATCTCAAAAAAGGTACTTCTGTCTTCCCTGGCTATATCCCACCCCCCTCACACATATAATTTTTTTATCCTCATTCATGCTATCACCATCTCTCATATTGATCAAAGGACATGTCCTCTAGTGGTCTCCCTACATGCATATTCCTCCTATAAAATTCACTTCCTCTACTGCAGAGAAAAGGATGCTTTTTCTCCCCATATCCTTCTCATATACACATACCCACACACGCACACCTGGTTACATTATATATCCAGCTTTAAAAAACTTTAATGTTTTCCATTGTACTTAGATAAAATTGACTTATCAACATGGCCTGTATAAGACTTTTCAGTGCCTGGTCCATGCTGACCTCTATAATTTCATCTGTCCATGTCCACCAGAGAAGCTCATCAGTTTTTATCCCTTGAGTGCTCCATTCTGTCACCTATCATGAGACCTCTGCACCTTTGCATATGCTGTTCCCTCTTTATATTGGCACTCTTCCTTTTTGTTCATATTTCAGCTAAACTGTCTATTCACTGCATCTCTCACTATACCAATTGCCCCTACACTCCATCATATTTGTAAGCATACAACACGTCTACTTCGTGGTACTCACCACAATTACAATCTTGCCCTCATTTCTGTAAACTTTTTCCATCTATGTCCATCTCTTTCTCAAAGCAGCAGATTATAAGTTCAATGTGGTCAAGGAACACAGAAGCCCCAGATGCCATCGCAGTGCCTGACACAGAGAAGATGCTCAAAAAGGATTTTAAGTGATTGAGTTTATCAGTAATGAATATTAGGATTATTTGGTTATAATATGAAATATAGATTAAAACAGACTAAAGTAAGTAAGTGACACAGGTGATAAATGATATATGTTCAGAGGACTGAGAAAGTTTACTGTGAGCTATTGAAATCTGGCAGAGAAGGACCCTAAGAACCATCTTGCAAGATGAGTAGTATTCAGAAATAGCACCCTGTCATGGTTAAGGGCAAAGATTCTGGAGTTTGACATTTGAATTCCCGCTAGACCACTCAGTGTCTGCATAACCTTGGAAAAGTGCTTCATCGTCTCTAAAATCCAGCCTTTATTTGTAAAAAATGGGAATAATATTAATGCTAGTTCACATTAACTGAACACTTATTATGAACCAGAGTATGCTCAGAGCCAGGGATGGATTATCCCATGAAGTCTGAGCTCCTTTTATTCTATTTTGTCAGTAAGAGAAGAAAAGCTCATAAATTTGAAATGACTTTCTCAAGGTCACACATTATAATAGCACAATTCATGAGGAAGGACTAAATGAGACAAAGATCAAAACACAATGCTTGGCACACAGTTAGCACTCACTAAAGCATTGTTATCTTCATTTCTACAAATAAAGTGGAAAGGAAATTGGCAGAAAGGCAAGGGCCTGGAGATAGTGGAACATAAGATGGACCCCAGGAAAAGGGATCAAGCCAGTCTGGCTCCTTAAGAGGGAGTGATCAAAAGTCAAATGGGAGACTTGTCTGGAAAGGATGACAGGGAAGGCCTCTTAAGTGCTTTCCCAACACTGCTACTCAGGAAGAGGATTGCAGTGTTTGGCATAAAATTGCACTGTTTATTGCCTTACTCTGCACAGCGAATAGCAGGGAGCAAGAGGGAGTCAAGCCAGCATATATGATTTGGGTACTGTACTGTGTCCTCAGTGGTACTGCTATTTGCCCACAGCTTACAGGTGTTTACTTCTTCCTAGTCAACAAGTCAGGGATTGATTTTATATACATTTTGCAGAAAGTGATTCATTTATGCTTCCCTCTTAACAACAACTACAATAACAAAATCAGGGAACTCAGCAGTGTCCTAAAAATTTTTTATTGAAAGCCCATTAAATCATTAAGACTGCCTCCCTCCCCCAGGTTCTCAACTCTGCAACTTGCGTAACAGAAAGGAATACCTTATTTGATTCTGCCCAAAGGTTGATCCCAGGGCATACCTAGGGGCAATGCCAATCATGATTTGCTAAAAGTTGTTTGCCATTAGCCAAGAAGTCTTGATAAGCTGCCCCAGGGAGGACTTTGTTTCCAAAGCTTGTGTCAAGAGTTACCCAAGGACTTATTGTCTTTAAACAAAGATTTGGAAAAGGCCATCGAGATGGACCCAAAGGTGGAATGGAACCCCACATGTGAAGCCAGAACATGCTCAGTTATGGGCACCATGACAGACATGCTTCTACTCCTGAGTATGGAGTATTGGCTGAGATCCTCTAGGTAACACACATTCTGCAGAAGCATCTTATCAATCTTTGCAGAAAGTCTTATCTGAGAAAGCAGTGGCAACTTAAGTAATTATACAACAAACAAATCTACTCCTCACTGCTGAACCTAAAGGCAAGAGAAGAAAATGTTTCCCTTGGATTCTATCAGCTTATGCTTTTCCCGTAGTTTCATGGTGCTTAGGGCTTGTGCTCTTCCAGCTAAGGAACCATAGATGCCACCTGACTGCCTGACTGATTCAAAGACATCTGAAAGGGTATTAACATGACATTAAAAACTAGAACATTGGGGATAGCTTGTTTCGCATCTGTGCAGATGTACAAAAAAAAAAAAAAAAAAAAAAAGATGAGGGACAACTGTAACTATCGTGGAGGAATAGGATCTGACAGTTTCCTGCAGCTGGCTAAGACAGACCATAAGACCTTTCTGCTCTTGGGAGTGTTAGCAAGATAGGTCTAAGGAGGCTAGGATGTGTCTTTTTGCTATTATTCCACTGAAGGTTGTTTACATAATAATATTAATAACAGTTATTGTTATTATATCTCGTTGTTATTACTCCATAGAAATTCTTCTATTACTTTTCCCATTCCACAGAACAATGGGACAGATGCAGTATTTGTAATGATCCTTATTAACAAGGCATCTGGGTGGCAGTAGTTTTGTCAAAAAGAACAGTATGGTACAACTAAGTTCACATTTTTTCTCTACTACTGAGTACCTTTTTTTTTTTTGATAGCTGAGTTAGTAGATGTTTGTGTGTCCTTAGAGTTAAGAAAAATGTTTATTTTCTCCACCACCAGATTTATAAAAAATGATCATCTAAATTTTTATACTAGATTGTACTTGATTAATAGATGTTTCTCCCCCTTCCCCAGAATAAAGTTTCTTAATGAAACAAACTAAGAATTTACTAGCTTAAATGAGCTAATTTTTTTCCCCCAAGTATACTCAGCTTTAATATACATTTTGGCAGTATTTCCCAAATTTATTTTAAAACAAAGAACTTTTTCTTTTTTGTTTTTCTTTCACTAGAATTGTTAAAATATAAATCCCTGGGCTCCAGACCCAGAAAAACAGTAGAGTACTCTGGGAAAGACATAGTCCTTAAGGTGATTCTGATGTAGGCTTCTGTGAACCACATTTGAAAACACTAACCAGGACAAACTACCCCTTAGTGAGCGAACTAAGAGGCAAAGAGGAGGCATCGTTGTTAGTCTCTAGAAACAAACAAATTCTTTCTTGAACTTTAAAAAAATTTTGTTAATTTTTTAAGAAACAGAATGAAAGGCCATCTATGAAAACTCCCCAGCTAACATTACACTTAATGACGAAACACTGAAAACTTTCCCTTAAGATCAGGAATAAGATAAAGATGTCCATGCACTTTTATTTAACATGGCACAGGAAGTTCTAGCTGAAAAAATTACACGCAAAAAAAAAAATAAAATAAAATAAAATAAAATAATAAAATAAAATAAAATAAAATAAAATAAAATAACCCTCAAAAACAAAAGGAACAAACAAACAAAAAAACCTTGTTCTGTTTGCAGATGACATGTTTTATATATAGAAACCCTAAGAATCTGCATTAGAAAAGTACAAAAGAAAACAAAAACAATAAACAAAACCAAAAAACTATGATAGCTAGTAAATGAATTTAACAAAGTTTTAGGATACAACATCAATATACAAAAATCAGTTATGTTTCTAAACATTAGCAATAACAATCTGAAAATGAGACCAAGAAAATAGTGCTAACATAAGAACACCAAAATGAATAAATACATATCAATAAATTTAACCAAGGATCTGTAAGACTCTTGCACTAAAAATGACAAAATATTGTTACGATAAAGTAAACAATAAATGGAAAGATATCCCATGCTCAGTGATTGGAAGACTTAATATTGTTAAGATGGCAAAACTCCCCAAAGCAATCTACAGATTCAGGGTAATCCTATCAAAATTCTAGCTGCTTTTCTTTGCAGAAATGAATAAGCTGATCTTAAAAATCACATGGAATACCACAGGAACCTGAATAACCAAAACAATCTTTTCAAAATGAAGAATAAAATTGGAGGATTTACACTTTTTGATTTCAATATTTATTGAGAATTTACAGTAATCAAGTCAATGTGGTACTGGCCTAAAGATAGACATACAGACTAATGAAATATAATTGAGAACTCTGTGCATTGCTGATGAGAGTGTAAAATGATGCAGTATGAAAACGGTGAAGTTCCTTAAAAAAAACCCACAGTTATCATGACCCATCAATTCTATTTCTACATAACCAAGATAACTGAAAACAGGTATTCATATAAAACCCAGCATGTGAATGTACAAAGATTTATTCCTAATAGCCAAAAAGTGGAAACAATCCAAATACCAATTAAGTGATGAACAGATGAGCAAAAT
Source organism: Cynopterus sphinx (assembly GCA_030015415.1). Classification (NCBI taxonomy): domain Eukaryota; kingdom Metazoa; phylum Chordata; class Mammalia; order Chiroptera; family Pteropodidae; genus Cynopterus; species Cynopterus sphinx. The sequence goes on along the minus strand of CM057389.1, from coordinate 64,008,673 downwards.
ATGGCATAATCATATATTATCTAGCCATACAAATTAATGAAGTGCTGATTCATGGTATAACATTGTTGAATCTTGAAAATAATATGCTAAGTGAAAGAATCTAGACACTAACAGTCCCATATTGAATGATTTCATTTATTTGAAATGTCCAGAATAGACAAATTTAAAGACAGAATATGGATTAGTTGGCATTTATGCACTAGGGAGAACAGTAAGTGATTGCTAATAGATATGAGTTGGTGTTTTTTGTAGTAGTTGTTGTTGTTGTCATTGTTTTGAATGATACAAGTATTATGAAATTAGATAGTGGTGATGGTTGTACATGTTCGTGAATATATTAATAACCAGTGAATTGTACACTTTAAAATGGTGAGATTTTATGGCATGTTAATTTTATGTCAATAAAATAAAAAAAAAAACTCATTGAGTCAGTTATGATGCTAAGTTCAATTATGATGCTAAGGAGGCAATAGAAATAAGGCCTTATCTCAGCTCCCAAATATCTCATATAGCACAAAGAGAACATGCAATAGAATCAGCACATCAGTGTGCAGCAACTTTTAGGAGCAACAGGAAAATACTCCCAAATGAGTTGCTGCTGAAGATAAAAGCAAAAATCCCTAATTAGGACTTTCTGGGCTCATCTTATACCAGCTCCTTATGGAGTCTAAGCTCCAGCTTTATCCTAACCCCTGTACCCAGGGACTTTTTATATGCATTCCCTTCCCTGGAATTCTCTTCATTGAAAGTTTTCCCTTACACTTCTTGTCCGGTGATTCCTTCCCATCTTACAGACCTTAGTTCATGTGTCATTGCCTCAGGGAAATCTTCCAACCCTGACCTTCATAATCAGGTCAAATTGCCAACTCCACATCTTGTCATCTGGCAATTATCCTTCCCCACTACTCTCTAGGTACACTTTCACACTGGTGTGCTTCTTTCACTTAATTGTCTCTTTCTGCCAGATTTTGAAGTTGTTGGAGGTGGGGACCTGTCTGCTTTTGCTGACCAAAATTAGATCAGTACTATAAGTATCTGGCACACAGTAAGATCTGAAGGAGCACGTGATGACCAGCTGAATGAATGAATGAATAGAAATAATAGTCTATTGTATATCTGGCTACCTAAGAGAATGCAGGTTAGGGTTTTTGAGAGGAGAGGTTTGTCCCCACTGGCCTTGAGAGGTTATTCACTGCTGTATCCTTCCTCCTCTAAGTTGCAACCATTTAGTCATGTTATCCTCAAAGGAACTCAATGAGATAGTTTGATGTTGCAGTTGTCATTTGCATTTGAACCACCTGCAATGTAATGTGAGGATAAGATGACAAAATAATTGTCATGCTCATTGCAAGTGTCCAGCATTGTTTTATTGGGCTCTAGGTCACATCCAGTTTGCTCATTCAAATACTTCATCATATTCTTCTGCCAGGTCTATAAATGTGAAATAGTAACAACACTTGACCTCCTAGCTCAAAGTTAAGCATGCTACCAAATGAGGCTTACTGACCTTGTTTAATAAGAGAATATTTAATGTAGATTAATAATATCACAATAATATATTTTTCTTTTTATTAGAGTCCTTGGAGAATGTCTTTTTACTTGTGAAATGTTATCTTATAGGATTATAATATCAAACTGGGTTTTATTCTTTAATTAAAAGATGAAAAGGTTTTCTTAAAATATTTTAATACCTTCAGCTTGAGCATAATTGGCAGCTATATATCATTTTGCACTTATACAAACTTTACTAGTCTCACCAATTGAACTAAAAAATGAGTCTGATAGCTAATGGGATATTTGTGGAGAAGACAAACAAATTGTCCAGAATGAACAAAGCCAGCATTTATTTTTAATCGATAGTAGCTGAGCACAGGGAGATGCAGTTAGCTTAAGGCACAGATCAAGCTCATTAAGTTTCCTGGGCCTCTTATAAATCATGGGATGTGTCAAATCTGGAATTAAACCAAACAAAAGAATGGTTCAGGATTCTTCCCTTGTTCCTGGCATAAGCCTGGTTGGCAGAGAGACCGTTGGAGGAAGATTGAGCAAGGCCATTCTTCCCCTTAGTAACTCCTGAGCCTACGCAGTTGTCGCCATAGCTGATTTGCCTGTTCACAGGCCAAGGACTGGAGCCAAGTGGCCTACATGTGAATCCTAATTTCTGTACTTCCTAGCCTAAACAGAATATTGCTAACCAGTTTCTATACTTGCTAAAGGCTTCCTACAACTCAAGCCTAGAGACATTCTCTGGCTAAGAGGGTGTAGTTGGCTCAAGTAAGCCAATTAGGATGGGAGTTTATGCCAAACACCCTCACTAAATCACCCCTCAGTGGAAAACTACAAGCTGTGTTCTGCATAGTCCCTCAGAGCTCCCCCAAGGATTGAGTGTCCATTGCCCACAGTAGTGACCCATTCATTAATGTGTAATGTGCTAGCTTTTCTCTCTTTCTGTCTCACTCATCTTTTTATCTCACAGAATTTTTTGAAATTATGCCTTAAATAAAATACTTTTATCCAAAATTCTATTTTCAGTTTCTGTTTTTGGGGAACCTGGCCAGAGATACTAGGTAACTACATATTCTACTCCTAGGATAGCATAAAGGAGGTCAGAGGTGGTTAGAGAAGCAGGCTAGCCTAGTGAGTAAGAAAACTTTCTAGAGGCAAAGTGTCTCATCAAACTCTGTGATCTTATGTAAGATGCTGAACCTCTCTGTGCCTCAGTTTCCTCATAAAATGGGGTCAGTGATAAATATAGCACTTTCCTTGTGGGCTTGTGGTGAGAATTAAGTGAGTAATCCACATACCACTTTTGTAATACTGAATAACACAAGCTAAAGTGCTCAATGAAGGTTAGCTATGTTTATTAGAATTAAAGAACATCAGACGGGAAGAAGTTTACAAATCAGTTAGTGCGACCTATTTATTTTCTACATGAGGAAAATGAGACCCGGAGGAGTATAAAGTGGTTTCCGAAGGGTCGCACAGCTAATCAGTGACAGCAAGACCCAAAGATCTCTCAGCAGTACCTAATATCCCAAAAATTCTGCTTCAGAACAGTTGTTTCTCCAAATATTTCATTAAGAAGAGGGACCCAGTGTGGTTATTTAAATTTGCTGATTTTTATTTTAAATTTCTAGGCAGTAGAAGGCAGTAAATGTGCAGGAATTATATAAAATTGTATGGATTCCATAAATTTGAAGCCAGGGACTTTTTTTTAAGAAAATTTAAAAAATTAGCTCTGCAATGCCACAGGCAGAATGTTCTTGGAGAATGTATGATTTAGACACAAATGCCCTCCTCTGCTGAGTACTTTACAATCCTCAGCATAACCTCCTGGCCTGTGTGGATGACAAGTTCTGGCTGTGTAGAGTAGAAGTCCTTAGAGTATCTGACAGCATTTATGTGATTGTAATTCACAGTCTTGTTAGTATTTGTAGCTTACAGAGGTTTGTACCACACCAAATAAAATAAAAATACATGTTTCCGTAATAGCCCTTTGCTTCCTTTAGACCCACTTTTCTATCCACTGTTCCAAGCAAAGCCACGTCTTCTTGTCTTACTTTTGACCTTAAAAGATTAAGGGGCAAAGTATGTGAAGATGCCAAAAGAAGTGAATCATATAAAAGACTTCTCTAAATGAAAGCTCTCCCTCCTGTTCATCCACTGAGATCAGTAGTATACAACCACATTAAAGACGACCTCTGGCCCTTACTCTCCAGAGATGATCTTTCAGCTGAAGCAAGTGTGTCTCTGTATAAATACACAAAACATTATGGAAAAGAAAGAGCTCTGTGGTGCTGAGACTTGTAAATATTTGTCTGTGACTTATGTTTCTATTTATCTTTGAGTATGTCTGGCAAAGGAAATCTGAAGAGATTCTCTTAAAAGGTGAGGCAAGTTGATTTGTGAAAATGATGTCATTTTATTTATTCTGCTTCAAAGAAATCCCTTTGGTCTCACAGTCATTAGTTGCCACCAGATCATCAGGCCAGTAGATTTTTATTTCTTAGCTTCAATTCCAACAACATATCTTTAACACCTTTCATTTCACCAATAAGGAATTATTTCTAATATCTCACTTGCTTGTTAACTAACCCAATATTAATATACTGTCTCTTTTCTTCCCTATCTTTTTTTTAACTACAACCAATAAAGCTATGAAAAAAATCAGCATATTATTATTGTATTATTATTACTTTAAAGCTTTCATGGAATCCAAGCCTGGTCCAATACAGATTAACTGGGTACAAATGGACAATCTGTGAATCTTTGTTCAATAAAATAACCAATTCTATTAGAGACCAAGCGAGTCGTGGTATATATCCCAAAGCTCTCACTCATCATTTTGCCATTTTTATGGTTAAATTACCATCATTGAGCATCATGCTTGCCTAAGATTTCTCTTTTCTACTTCTCTGCCTTTATTTTCTGTATGTCAAGTTGCAAGAAGTTTTTATTTTGCAATTCATTTTTCCTCTTAAATAGAGATTACGTGTAGTTCCAGAAATTGCCATGCTGCAGTTTATAATTCTTCCAAGCAGGAGAAGCAGAACATGGCAATAGGATGCAGAAATAGCAATAAAGAGAAGGGGCTATTTGTTCATGTCTCTAGGGGAATAAAGATGGTTTACAGTGTGTGCTTAACATGGACACTAATATGAGCCCATGTATGGGTTTCCCCAAAAGCAGACACTGTAACGAGCTGAGCACAAATAGTTAATTTTGGAGGTGATGCTAGGATTCACTAATAAGGGAATGTGGAAGTAACAATAGGAATGACAGAAAACCAAAACAGGTATAGTATCAAACAGATTACTGCTGTAGGCAACAAACACTCAATCCCAAGAGATCCTGTGATAGAATGCATGGAGCTCATCTCAGAATTTTCCCACTTGATATCCATCAACTTCCTTTCATCATCCATCCATGGCCAGAGAGTCACAGGGGCTGGGATGAGAAAGTACTGGTGTATATGAGAATAGTGAATTTAAAGGGTCCACCTATGAAGCATCAACTGCATGTTCTAAACACTAAATTATAGTGGTAACCAAGATTGATAAGCTAAGGAAACAAACTCTGGTGCAACCTCAGAACCTGGGATATTAACTTGGCTGTTAACATCTTGACAATTTGTTGTCTGTCTTGGTCTGGGTCTTTTTCACTCTTTTCCTCTACTTTTTAAAAAAAATATTACTTCCTTTTAATTTCTTTTAAAGATTTAAAATAGATGAGTAAACATAATTGGGAAATAGTAAAGATATTTGTTAGCAGGAAAAAATTCTTAGCCGATTAACATTAATGAATGTAATGGAAGAATAAGTTTCAACCAAACCAGAGCCTTCCTCCACCTCATTCTTCCTAAATAGACACTGCTGAATTTCTTTAGCTTTCTAGTACTTGTTGCCATCGAATAGATCTTTACAGGGAAAAATATGCTGCATGGTAGCATTAATTTTTGAGCTGATAGTATATTTGTAATTAGATATTTTTTAAAAGTCATGACTTCCTTGCACTGAGTTAACTTCATTGGGTGTATTTGAAGAGCACCATGCTCCATCTGTGTTATTATGTTTCTCCCCACAACTTTCAAAATTCATCATAGCCATTTGTCAAATATTAGCATCTGGCAGAGGTGAAAACTTTCTACTGACATCACATAGCCATATCAATGCTACGTTACAATATAACCTCTTCTCAGGCTGAATTCTGTCACACATACAAATATCCATTAGCAAGCAGTCACAAAAATAGTCATCCAGTATTCTCCTATGAACTTAGTGATATCCCTCCACCAGCAGGTACACCAACGAACAACTTTCATAAAAAGTTTATTCTGAGCAGCTAATCCTCTAGGTAGATCAGACCAGGCTACAGAGTGGTCTATTCAATGTGTGATTGTAGCTTCAGAAAAAGCTATAACTTTCACTTGGCTCCCAAGGTCTCAGGTGGCTGAACTTGCCAGGATCTCTAGATTCTCATGTAGATGTGATGGTGTCCATACAGGTTCCCTAGCCAACTATATAGATCGAATACCCATTATTTCACCAATATAGAACTGTTATTTCTAATATTCCATTTGCTTATTGACTAACCCTCTGCTATTTGATAATGATAATTGATATATTGATGTAGCTGTCTCCAAAGGGTGAATACCTGATCAGCATACTTCATGTTAACTAATTGCCTCCAGTATGTATATATATGTACACACACACACACACACACACACACACACACACACATACACACACACAATATTTAAAACCAAATCACAACCTAGGCAATATTCAAAGACAAAATCTCTTTTAGAAATCATGCTTGTCTTTCCTGGCAAAATATTTCATCCCTTTGAAGTTTTCTATGATTTTTAGTCTGAAGTTTTGGTAAAAGGAATCTCAATATTCTTCTGATATAGCATTGCTGTTTTTACTTTGTTAAATGGCTTACTTTAGGAATTTTCCAGAACTGATTTTGTCTGTTAATGATTAAAAAATTTACATTTTGAAAATCCTGTTACATATCCACTTATCTCATCACCCTTTTCAGGTAAATTTTGAAGGACTGCATCCTGCTATGAATGTTTTATTAAATTTTCTCATAGGTCCTCAAAAATATAAGATAAAACTATGATTGCATGGATTTGAATAAATCTTACAGAAAAATTATTTTCTTCAACCTCACAGGGACATTTAGCCTCTTAAGAACTGCTCTCAAATTACTTAGCCCTTCACACCATATCTAAAATTGTGATGGTTTTGTGTTTTAACTACAATTGAATTTTTAGACTCTGTATTGGAGCTATGGGAAAAAATATGACTTAATAGAAAACATCAGTGTTTTCTTACAAGCTCATCCTTCATTTCCCAATTTATAAAGTCCCTCTGTTGCTACCTGAAACAAAATTTTAGTATTCAGAAGGATGCACCCAGAGGGGTTAATCCTGTGTGCTGCACAGCATCATAGGACTGGAGTTGGAAGTGGCTCTGAGCCTGCTGTTGCTATGACTATTCCTTTGCCTCTTGATGCACCTGTGGCTGTTTAGAGGTTCTTAGCACCTCCCAACATGCTCCTCCCTGCCTCTTCCATTGTTCTGAATGCTCCCTATTTAGTTGGTAACAAAGAACACTTGAAAAGTTCAGATGCTAACTCAATGGTAATTAATTTCTTATTATTTTCCCAAAGGTGCAACTGCTGAGAAAAAAAGAGCTATAAATATTAGTTGTTGCTACCAGTTGGAGCATCAAAACACCCTATAATTTTGTGTTAATGAGACAAATGACGACCTGCAGAGCAGAGGTTAAGCAAGTTCAAGGGGATTTAATTTTGCACATACAGTATTTTAAAAAAGCTGAAATTAATGTAGAAAAGATCAAAAATGGGGAAAAAATCCTGCCCATTTAATAGAGTTATTTAATATCCTTTATGTGTTGCCTTTTGACCATGCCATATCTTGTCAGTCAATCATAATGCAGTAACTAAAACATCAAAGCACATGGGCTAAGTGAACAAAGCATCAGCACAACGTAGGTTAAAGATAAACCTTGTCTAAAATGATTTCCATTTTGAATGATTTATTCAGATACTGACATCAATTTCCCCAAATTGTGGGACCTCTGTAGACCCAGGCTCTATTTTCCATCTGGAAATTGACAGCTTTTTAAGATTTTAGCACAGACATTGCACCATTTAAATTATTGAGAAACCTCAGGGTAAAATTTCAGGACTCTTTAAGCCAGAAATCAGTCCCAGTGATATCTCCCAACCCCCATCAGTCTATTCTTCTGGGAAGCTTAGAAATTACTATGTCTGATGACTTTGCCAGTGGTTCTGGCCTGTGTAATTAAGATCCAAATATAACTCTGTGTTCATTCTACAACTAAATTTCTTATCTGGACAAATGACCCATTATGAAAGCCCATAAAATATCATAGGCAAGTCATTACATACTTAAAAATCTCCTTAATAAAATGTACCCAAAGATGTCCATATATGCTTTGTTAATAATTTTTTAAAAATATCCTTCACCATAAGCAACTAGAAAATACTGTACATTATCACTCAAGAGGAGAAAAATAGAATAAAGATCCATGATTATAAATTTTCCTTGATTTCATTTGATTATATTTGCATTTTTCTTCTATCATTTGAATTCCTGGATATCATAGCTGAGTAACCATCACATCAACATAATCTTGTAAACTTGTGCCTTCACAGCAGAATGCAAAATGTCATGACATTTCTTAGAAAAATATGAGACTTTTTTTTCTTCAAATTTTAATCCATATCAAAGGTGAATGAAAATGAGGATTGAGATTCCAGGCACTTCAGAATTCAGAATGAAAGGACTGGAGTCACCAGATTAAGGGAATTACACCATAGCTAAATGAAATAGAATAAACAGAAACTCTTGTATTTTCTTCCTATTATTAACTTTTCTAAAATTACTGATTAGGAGCTTCAATCCTAATGGCATATTAAGGATAACTCCATCTTACAAATCAAAACAAGGAAATAGTGGAGACAGAGGTAGTAGATGAGGATGAAAAAGCACAAGGAAGAAAATTAATACATGATTGAGGAGGGTTATTAAATATTGGTTGAGAATTCAGAAGAATCTTTAATGAGGATTTAAAAAATTATAAATTAACTAGTGGTTTATGTTTCAATGTAAGGGCAGGATACACTAATTCCTAAATTTGTGTGTTTCTTCATAGTCCTTAATAATTTATGCCTTTGAATAATGACCAAATTCTTGGAATTTTTTTAGGTAACTGAATCATAGTCTTTAGAGCACAAGTACTTCTCAGAAATCATTCTATAGGGCTTTCTTCTCAATGTAAGAAAAAATCCACTTGCAATATTAAGAAAGGATACCTCAGGTTTGTATTACAAAAAAAAAAAAAGCACCTGATGTACTACTTCACTTCCTTCTCACCAGGTAGTATGTTTACAGCTACTAAATACATACATACATGTGGTTCATACCAGTCAATTAACCTGAGTCAAGTAGTCACTTAGTATAGTAATTGGAGACATCATTAAGAAGCTGGATTAAACCTTACTTGAAGATAAGTTTATTACTGCATTGTTTAAAATTATAAAACACTATACATTTATTTTGAGTGCCAGTTGTGGTTAAGCTACCTGTTGTTTGCATTACCATTAAAAGGTTTATTAATATAAGGGTCACAGGAGCAGAGGGATCAGAATGTGAAAGTTCAATAAGTAATGCTCTAAACTCTTGCCAAACAGAGCAGTAATGGTTATCATTTGAGAGCCTTTTAAAACTGCAGAGGCTAAGACCTCAACCCAGACCTACTGAATCAAAGTCTGAATTTTAACAAAGTCCCCAGAGTCTTACCTACACATTAATGTTTGAGAACTATTCTAGTTCAAATTTCTGGAGTACATTAACTGTGGATCTGGTATATAGAAGTGAAATGGACAGATAAGAACAGACAAAGTGGTCCCACCAGGAAACAATTGAGACACTAATTTTCACATTCTGTTCATGTGAACAGAATGATAAGTGTATTTATTAGAATGAGACAAGTTGGGTGTTTAGATAGGGCAGTTTTGTGGGAAAATACAAGGGTGAGAAAAGAGCATGGGCTTCATCATCTATTCTTTTTCTGGTTTATTACTATTTGGTAGCTGTGGAAGATCTGCCACTTCAGGTATCCATGTGTTTAGTGGTAACAGTTTTAATTCATGCAATCTTATCTTGAAAAATAGAATTTTAAAGGTAGGTCAAGATAGTGGGCTATGTAAAGGCAAGGTTTGCCTCCTCCCATGACCACATTAAAATTACAACCAAAGCATAAAACAATCAATTTGGAGGATCACCTGAAGACTAGAGGAATATATCACATAGAATTAAAGATATAAAGAAAAAGCCAAACTGAGACGAGTAGGAGGGGCGAAGATGCAAAATGGGCTAGCCCCACACCCACGCATGGTAGCTAAGCACAGGGAAAGGTAGTGGGTGCAGAGTTTTCCCTGAAGGAGCAAGGGGCCTTCATGTAGGGGCTCCATAGCCCAGGGTTCCTATGAAATCTGACTGTAAAACCAGTGGGGATTACTACTGGCTGGGTGAAACAAAAGAAAACTGAAAACAAAATGTTCCCCTTAAAGGCCCCACTCACAGACTCACTTGCTCACAGACACTCATCATGGGCTCCAGAGGAGGGTCAGCAGTTTGGGAAATGCCAAGAGACATAGGAGGATGGAGTGAGTTGCTGAGTTGTATAGTGTGGCATGAGAGGTGGAGGAACAGCCACCATTGTTATTTGTTGGACACCACATAGGTGCCATCTTGCCTATTTTGAACCCTTCCCTCATTCAACTAGTTTGAATCTGCATTGACCCAGTGAGGTCTGCTCACTCAACCCCATGTCTCCCTGAGACTTTGCCTTATCCAACCTAGAATTTGTCTAAGGCAAGCTTATTGCCCAGTTACCACCCTAACCCTACTCTGTGCTCTCCATGGGTAGCATGTTTGATAGCAATTAACAGTCCTCAGCTAGTGTAGCCCTCACAGAGCCCACACACCTTGGAGAGACCTTCAGGTGGCAGGCTGCAGGTGCCAGAATGAGTTACAGCATCTCTTGACCTCAGGGGTTTGAGGGCCTGAGATGGGTGGTGGCTGGCCTAGGTGTTATCAGAGATTTTTGCAAGAGGCCTTAGGCCCATTACTAGCATCAAATCTGAATCTGCATTGGCTTGATGGGATTGGCTCACTCCACCCTGTAGCTCCCTGAGACCCTGCCCCATCTTGCAAATTACCCGTGGCTGACTTGCTTAGCAATCAACCACACCCTGCATTCTCTGCAGGGGGGATATTTGACAGCAATCAACAGTCCTTGACTCCTTTGGCCTAACTCAACCTATGGCTCTCAAAAGGAACTTTCAATGCCAGGCAGCCAGTACCAGCACAAGTTACAATATCTACAACAAAGACTACTCAATACAGAAAGACTAATTAAAATGGAAAGTGAAATAAAGAGCCTCTGAGAAAGGAAAAATCTAAAGGAATTAATCATCTGCAAAGCACTATAATAAGAAATGTTAAAAGGACATAAATAAGAAGAAGTGGGGGAAGAACATATATATGAATACTAAAATGGCCATAACTATGTACCTATTAATAATCGCTTTAAATGTAAATGGATTAAATGCTCAAAGACATGCGGTAGCTAAATGGATAAGAAAATAAGAGCCATACATATGTTGTCTGAAAGAGACCCATTTCAGATCAATTGACACACACAAGCTGAAAGTAAATAAATGGAAAAAGAGATTTCATGCAAAAGGACATAAAAAAAAAAAGCTGGGGTCTCAAAACTTATATCAGACAAAACTGGCTTTAAAACAAAGGTTTTAATAAGAAACAAAGAAAGACATTACATAATGATAAAGGAAGCTATACAAGAGGACAAAAGCCTAGTAAATATATACTCACCCAACAGAAGAGCACCTATATAAATAAAGAAAATTCTGACCAATATAAAGGGAGAGATCAAAAGTAATACACTTAGAGTAGGAGACCTTAACACCCCATTGGCATCAATGGACAGATCTTCCACACAGAAAATCAACAAGGAGATAGCAGGCTTCAATGACACACTAGACCAGATGGATCTAATAGATATTTTCAGAGTATTTCACCCCAAAGCAGCAAAATATACATTGTTCCCAAGTGCACATGGAACATTTTCTAGAACAGACCACCAATTAGACCACAAAACAAGTATCAATAAATTTAAGAAGATTGAAATATCAAGTGTCTTCTCCGATCACAATGGTATGAAACTAGAAATCAACTACAAGGAAAAAAAAAAACTGGAAAATACACAAATACATGTAAGCTAACTAATATGCTGCTGAACAATGAATAGGTTAACAATGAGATCAAAAAAAAAATCAAAGATACCTGAGGACAAATAAGAATGAAAACACAAAAACTCAAAATTTCTGGGACACAGCGAAAGCAGTCCTCAGGGGGAAATTCATAGCAATACAAGCCTATCTCAAGAAACAAGAAAAAGCCCAAATAAACAATCTACCCTTTCACTTAAGAAAACTAGAAAAAGAACAGCAAACAAAGACTAAAATGAGTAAAAGGAAGGTAATAATAAAGATTAGATTAGGTGGGGGTGGGGGGGAAGCCTAGGAAAGCAATAAAAATGATTAGTAAAACCAAGAGCTGGCTCTTTGAAAGGATAAACAAGATTGGTAAACCCTTAACCAGACTTATCAAGATAAAAAGAGAGAGGGCCCAAATAAATAAAATCAGAAGTGAAAGAGAAGTAACAAAAGACTCCACAGAAATACAAGAGATTATAAGAAAATACTATGAGTAATAACATGCCAACAAATTGGACAATCTGAAAGAAATGGATATATTTCTAGAAATATACAATCTTCCAAGACTGAGCCAAGAAGAAATAGAAAATCTGAACCAATGGATTACTACCAACAAAATTGAATCAGTAATCAAAAAATTCCCCCAAAACAAAAGTTCCGGACCAGATGGCTTCACAGGCAAATTTTACCAAACATTCCAAGAACTAATGCCTAATCTTCTCAAACTATTCCAAAAAGTTTAAGAGGAGGGAAGGCTCTCTAATTATTTTTTTCAATATATTTATTTAAATTAGTTTTAAGCATACAGTACATTGGTTAGACATCTATGTAGTGCACAAAACAATCCCCCAATTACTCCCTCCTTTCTCTGGCCTTCAACCTAGCCATCATATTAATCCTAACTGCATTTCCTATGTCGTGCTCCTCATCCCTGTGACCATTAATCAACTACTAATTTGTACTTTTTTAACTCTTCACCCCATTATCCCAGTCCCTCAACCCCCTTCCTCTCTGTCCATCACCAAATTGTCCGATATATTTGTAAGTCTGTTTTTGATTACCACTTTTTATTCTTGATTTTGATACTTGTTTTTTCTTCAAAAAGAAGTCCCTCTAGTATTTCCTGTAATACTGGCTTTGTGGTGAGAAATTCCTTTAGCTTATTTTTGTCTGAGAAGCTCTTTATCTGTTATTCAATTCTAAATGATAGCTTTGCTGGATAAAAGCTCCTTGGTTGTAGATCCTGGGTCTTCATCCTGTTGAAAACTTTTTTGCCAAGCCCCTTTGTCCTGCATAGTTTCTTTTGAGAAATCAGCTGCCAGTCTTATGGATATTCCCTTATAAGTAATTTTTTTCTTGTTGTTTTTAATATTATTTCTTTTTATTTAACCTTTGACATTTTAAGTATGATATGTCTTGGTGTGGGCCTCTTTGGATCTTTGATTTTTGAGAGTCTCTGAGCTTCTTGGGGTTTTATGTCCATTTCCTTCACTAGGTTAGAGAAGTTTTCCATCATTATTTCTTCACATAGCTCTTCAACATCTTGATTTTCTTCTGTTATGCTGATCAGATGGATATTTAAAACCTTAATAGTGTCCCATACTCTCCTTAAATTATTTTTATAATTTTGACATCTTCTCTCTTGCCATTCTGATTGTGTGTCCTTGGCTTTCCCTTCTCTAGATAGGATATTTGGTCCTTTTCTTTGTTCACTTTGTTTATTTCTTCATTTATTTCATGTAATATAGTTCTCATCTCCGATAATGAGTTCTTATTTCAGACTGGTTTCCTCTGATAACTTCCATTTCAATTTTTATGGTTTTTTAAAATCTTTTTGTTGAAATTCTCACTGAATTTATATACACTTCCCAAAAGTTCATTAAGTATCTTTAGAACCAGTGTTTTGAACTCTGCATCTGTTAGATTACTTGACTCCACTATATGTGGATCTCTGCTCTGTTCTCTTATATGGTTTCTGCTTTGTCTTCTCATTTTGGCTGCCTTTCCATGTCTGTTTCTATGTACTAAACAAAGCTCCTAAGTCTCCCAGCCTTATTAGTGTGAATATTTGAAGTAGGTGTCCAGTGGCACAGTCCTGAGAAGGATTCAGCTACAGGCCAAACTTAGCCCTCTAACCCTCTAGGGCTCCTGTTAAGATTCAGGAAGCAATTCACAGATGCTGTGCTTATAATTGCCTCAAAGGGGCACACCAGAAACTGAGGCCAGCTGCCTTTAGTGTGAGTCTAGGCACTACTCAGTGAGGAGTACCTGACTTGCTGAGGATACACCTGGATGTGGCTTAAGTTGGGCCATGAGTTAGATGAGGCAGGGGTTCAGGGAATCCTATGGCTGGAGTGACCTCTGTTATCCAGATTGATGGCATCAGCGCTATGTCAGCACTGTGACTGTTGCAGTGGTGCAGGGAAGGCTCAACAGAGAAAAATAGATACCTCCAGCACTTCTGTACAGAGGGAGTCTCACTTTGGTTCTCACTCCAATAATGTTCCCCTATAAGTCCCTGGTGCCCCCCGCACCCAGTGGAATGGGCACTGGTTCTCAGGGTGAGCAAGTCCATCACCACAAAAATCCACTTGCAGATGTGGGCCCTTAAAGGGGTCCTTTAAGAGGCTTCTGCTGCAGCCTCCATCTCACTCAGTTGTTCAAGACCAGGTAGCCTGTGTCTTCACCCCATTCTACCTTCTGCCATTGCAGGGTAATTTCTTGGATTTCTCCCTAATTGTATGGCTTGTTCAGCAAGATCCCAGGTGATTTTTCTTTGCTGCTGCTCCAAATCACAACTTTGATTTGGTCCCGAGGGATGAACAGAGCCTCTATCACCTACACCATTTTTCTCTGCCCCCCCCACCAATTTTTTTTATGGGGCTACCATTGCCCAATTACAAAACCAGACACAGACATTATAAAAAAAAGAAAAAAAAAAAAGAAAAAGAAAAGAAAAGAAAACAACAGGCCAATATCCTTGATGAACACTGATGCAAAAATCCTCAACAAAATACTAGCAAACTGAATTCAACAATACATACACTGTGATCAAGTTGGATTCATTCCTGGGATGCAAGATTGGCATAATATCCACAAATAAATTAATATGATACACCACATTAACAAATAGAAATATAAAAAATCATATGGTCATATCAGTAGATTCAGAAAAAGCATTTGACAAAGTCTAGCATCTCTTTATGATAAAGACTCTCAGCAAAACGGGAATAGAAGGAACATACCTTAACATAATAAAGGCCATATATGACAAACCTACAGCTATCATCATACTCAATGGTGAAAAGGCTAAAAGCATTTTCCTTAAGATCAGAAACAAGACAAGGATGCCCACTTTCACCACTTCCATTTAATATTATATTGGAAGTCCTAGCTATAGCAATCAGACAAGAAAGAGAAATTAAGGGGCATCCAAATTAGAAAAGAAGAAGTCAAACTGTCATTATTTGCAAATGATATGATACTGTATAGAAAGAACCCTAAAGATTTCACCCCAAAACTGTTAGAACTGATCAATGAATACAGTAAAGTAATAGGATGCAAAATTAACATTCAGAAGTCAGTTGCATTTTTATACACCAATGGTGAACTTTCAGAAAGAGAAATTAAGAAAACAACCCCATTTGCAGTTGCATCAAAAACAATAAAACACCTAGGAATCAAATTCCTAGAGGTAAAAGACCTGTTCTCAGAAAATTGTAAGTCATTGAAAAAGAAAATTGAAGAAAATACAAGTAAGTTGAAATATATGCCATGCTCACGTGTAGGAAGAATCAACATCATTAAAATAGTTATACCACCTGAAGCAATCTGTTATTTCAATGCAATCCCTATCAAAATACCAATGACATTTTTCAGGGAACTAGAAAAAATAATCAAAAAATGTATATGAAACCACAAAAGATCCTGAGAAATCTTGAGAAAGAAGAACAAAGTTGGAGGTATCCCAGTAATCAAAACAGCATGGTACTGGCATAAAAACAGATAAATTGATCAATGGAACAGAATAGAGAGCCCAGAAATAAATTCATGTCTATCCACTCATATATGACAAAAGAGGCAAGAATATACAGTGGGGTAAAGACAGTCTTTTCAATGAAAAGTGTGGAAAAAACTGGACAGATACATGCAAAAAAAAAAAAAAAATGAAACCACCACCTTCGTACACCATATACAAGAATAGACTCAAACTGGATTAAAGACTTAACTATAAGACCCAAGACCATAAAACTCCTAGAAAACTACGAGAAAATGTAGGCACTAATTAGTCTGATATTGCTCTTAGTAATTTCTTTTTGGATATATCTCTGTGAGCAAGGGAAACAAAAGAAAAAGTAAACAAATGGGACAACACCAAATTAAAAAGTTTTGCACAGCAAAGGAAACCATCAACAAAATGAATAGACAGCTACTGAATAAGAGAAGGTATTTACCTATGATAAATCTGGAAAAGGGTAATATCCAAAATTTATAAAGAACTCATACAACTCAGCAACAACAAAAAACAAACCAATTTAAAAAAGGGCAGAAGACCTGAATAGACATTTCTCCAAAGAGGAAATAGAGATGGCCAATAGACATATGAAAAGATGCTCAAGATCACTAATCATCAGAGAAATGAAAACTAAAACCACAGGGAGATATCACCTCACACCTATCAGAATGACTATCATTAATAAATCAAAAAATAAGTGTTGGTGAGGATGTGGAGAAAAGGGAACCCTCAGTCACTGTTGGGTGGGATTGCAAACTGTTACAATGGCTGTGCAAAACAGTCTAGAGGTTCCTCAAAAAATTAAAAATGGATCTACCTTTTAACCCAGAAATTATAATCCTTGCTATTTATCCAAAGAAAAATAAAACACTAATTCATAAAGATCTATGCACCCCTATATTCATAGCAGTGCTATTCACAATAACCAAGATATGGAAGCAACCTAAATACCCATCAACAGATGATTGGATAAAGAAGTTATAGTTTATATAATGGAATATTACTCGGACATAAAAAATGAAATTCTACTATTTACAACAATATGGATAGATCTAGAGGTTATCACACTGAACAAAATAACTCAGGCAGAGAAAGATAAATTCCATATTATTTCACTTATATGCAGAATCTAAGGAACAAAAAGAACAAACTAGTCAAAAACAGAGTTACAAATACAGAGGACAATCTGGTGACTGTCAGATGGAATGGGAGTTGGAAGGCTGGGAATAAAAGGTGAAGCTTTAAGGAAGCACAACTTAGTAGTTGAGAGATGGTCATATGAATGGGGAGTATAGCATGGAGTATGTGGACAGCAGTAATGTAATGTCTATATGTAGAGCCAGATGGGTGATAGAGTAATCAGGGAGATCATTTCATAAATGATAAAAATGTCTAACCAATTTACTGTATACTTGAATCTAATAATTAAAAAATAAAATAAATTTAGAACTACCTTTTGACCCAGCAATTGTACTTCTGGGTATTTATTGAAAGAAAATCAAAACACTAATTCTTAAAGATATGGACTTATGTGTTTACCGTAGTGCTATTTACAGTAGCCAAGATATGGAAGCAATCAAAGTGCCTAACAATAGATGATTGGATAAAGAAGTTGTGGTACATATATACAATGGAATATTACTCAGTCTAAAAAAACATGAAATGTTACCATATGCAATGACATGGATGGACCTAGAGGATATTATGCTGAGTTAAATAAGACAGAGAAAGACAAATACCATGTGACTTCACTTATATGCAGAATCTGTAGAATAAAAGAAACAAATGTACAAAATGAAAACAGATAGATACAGAAAACAAACTGGTGATTACCAGAGGGGAGGGTGTGTGGGGGACAGGATGAAAAAAGTAAAGGGGTGAAAGAGTACAAATTAGTAGTTACAAAACAGTCATGGGGAATATGGTATACAGCATAGAAAAAAAGACAGTAATATTGTAGTGACTACATATACTGCTCTGGGTACTAGAGTAACTCAGTGGATAATGTCATAAATTATATAAATGCCTAACCATTGTGGTATATACCAGAAAATAATAAAAACGTAGAACTTGTAGTGCTATTATTGTCTGTTACTTGCTATTTTAAATGTATACAGATCAACAGCATTAACATCATCTAGGAAACTGTTAGAAATATGTAATTTTAGCCTGCTTCACATCTATTGAATCAGAATTTGCATTTTAGCAAGATGCACAGGTGACTGGATGCACATTGAAGTTTGAGAAGCACTGGTTCATGCACTCTCTGAGCCAGTGAACTCCCCATCCTGGGAGAAGTTCAGGTGGAGCCTGGGTGAGCCCTATCAGAGTGATGGAGCAAGAATCTATGCATAGGATAGCTGGAACAGATAACTACCAGGGACAGTTGACCTCTGAGATATCTGTGCTTCTAGCAGAACACACACACACACACACACACACACACACACACACACACACACCACAAAAACAGTAGTGTGGTCAAAAGGGATCATTTATAGCTTCTGCACTTAGAGATCCCATGATAAAATACTGGTTGAGAAAGAAATGCATTTCACGGGGTCCACGAGCCTTGAACAGCTCTTTGGAACTTATGAGGAACAAATTTGTAGCATAGAAGTTTTGTCTAATCATTGCCATCTTCCTGTGTCCTCAAATACCTTTCTCAACTATCCTTTTCCATGTTGAGGATGTGTCCAACTTTTAAAGAATCTCAAAACAGAAGTAGTGACATGTAGGAAGAGAAAAAGCAGTGGGAAGAAATCCTTCCACACATTCAAAAAAAAATATATAACTCTTGGCTGTAGTAACTTTGATCTGAGACTGAGTTACAGCCTGTTATAAATGGTTTTTATTTTATTAGTGCATTATCAAAATGCAATTGTGAGATTGTGATTAAAAATTAAATCTTTCACTTTGTGAAATTAAAATTTTAATGAAGCCGAAATCTACTAGAGCTAGTGGTAGCTAAAAAGTTTTCATCTCTATATTTTCTATGCATCCATTCATCTACTTACCTCTCTGTCCTTCCATCTTGCCATTCTTTGTCTTTCCATCCATGCATCCATCCATTAATCCATGCACGTATGAACTCCTCACTGTCTCAATAGTGGCAACTTAGTGTATACGCTAAGTTAACTCCCTAAGAGTAGAGAGACATTTATTCTCAACAATGTTTTAGTAAATCACAGGTGTGTCATGTTCTGTAAAACTTGGTTTGCTCATCTTCTAGTGCAACAACTAGCACTTATCCTTAGTGTAGAGAGCAGGTCCTCAAAGATGCTTTGTTCAACAGTTTTATAATGTTGATGAGATACTGTGGGAACTTAACTCTTGCTTATACCTGATAGCCTATGGTAAAACTAGTTTCCTTATATAAAATTTTGCTTGAAGTCATAGAACCTGTTGATGACATTAAGTGAGGATTTATAGTATATACAGTGAAAGGCAAGCTGCCAGCTCCCCTCCTTGTGGTTATGAATGATTCTGGTTGGATTAATGCAGTGATCACAGGGATATGTGTACAAATAACTCACCTTATGGGGCATGAGCAGTCAGACATCTCCTTGCTGACCAGCTGCTCTCATCTTACTCTTTTTGCCTGTTTCCATAGCAGACTCCAGTTGATAAAACTCTTCACAGTTACGGATGGCCCAAAAAGCACAGCCATTTTGAGAACATGAGTAGCAATTCTTGAACTTGCAAAATATAACCGTTATCTATTTCTTTACCTTTTTTCTTTATTGCTTTTAAAAATTTTTTAGTCAGTCCTACAGGGTGCATATTTTTTAGACACTTCTTTCTTAATCATTATCCCTAATTAATTCCCTTGTTAAATATAAAGTATACATTAGGCTTGACTAATGTCTTCCTTTGGACCAAGGAAAGAAGAACTTATTACCTTTACATATTGACTCAAGCTGCATAACCACAACTTATTTTGTTTAAAGTCCTTATTCTTTACAAGCCATGCTGTAGTTTAGGCCTCAAGCAACTGTCAAGAGACTCTCACCTGACTCCCATAAATATGAAATGGAGTCAAGTTTTGTATATATAATTGACTTAAGAAGTGGCTATATTCATGTGGAAACCCATCTCTTTCTATGTAATGTTTTCAAGTTCAAACCATGAAATTATGGAGGGGTGGAAATGGAATTGCACAATTTGTGGAGAGAACATGCTGACATTTTAAGAGATAAAACAAAGGTGTCAAAAAAATACAGACATAAAACCTACATATGTTGGTAATCTAGCAATCTTTTTGTCTCCGATTATATGGTCTGTGACAGATTAGTAAGTGCAGAAAAGAAAGGACCTCAGCTCATTTCAGGGGAGAGAGGCTGTGCTGGATATGAGGAGGACACAGACTGGGCTACAATTGTTTGGTGCAGCAGTGAGGGGAAAAAGCATTTTTTAGAATAGAATAACTCAGGTTCTCAAAGTGTTCTCATCTTCAGTTCCACTAAATAGAATGGAACAGTGGTCCCAACCTTAATCTTCAGTTAGACCGTCACACTGATCTTCAATTTGATGGCTAATGCCTAGAAGAATTTCATACTGTGTTGATGCTGAAAAAGAATTATCTCTAACCAGCTCTCTCTCAAGAACAGAGGATGCTCAAGATGGACTCTTCTCTCTGTACTTTTCTCCTTCTGCCTTAACTTCACTTACTCTGTTCTGCAGTGAGCAGTGCTCAGGTTAGGGCTTCTATCTGAGCTTTCCCTCTTAGCTACTGTGTAACTTTGGGGGAGATTACTCACTCCATCTGGGGACAGTAATAATAATAATGCCTCCTCTCAGTCTTAAGTGTTATTATGAGAGACAGCAAAGCTCCTGTGAAATTGTTCCAGGAACTTTAGAATTAATTAGGAGACATCCTTATTCCATTTATTTATTTATTTTTTAAGTCACAGAGAAGAAGAACCTGATAGCTGAGGCTTCTGGACACCTTGGTGTCCTGTTAGTTTCCACGGTCTTTCACAAAATATTATCAAATGTGTATTATCTCTCTCCTTTCTAAAAGTTGTTCAGTTTGTTAACAGATCATTAGTGAGGCTTGCAAGAACATTTGAGACACAGGTTGGCTGAGGAATGCTTGAGTTACTATACCATAGTGCCCAACCCAATGACTAAAAAATATCATTTCACCACCCAAGGGTGTCAAGGCTTTTAGGCTGCTCCTCCATGAGACTGTCTAAGTTTCTTTGTTATATGTTATTAATAGGTTTTCATAAATGTTTCCTCTGGAAATCAGACCTTCAACTTTCTAATTAAGAGAGATATAAAGGTACACTTCTTATTAAGGAAGCCAAGGATTGACTCAAAACCATGGCTGGATAACAACCTCTACTTGGATATGTTTAACAAAACTTTACATGGCACACACTCTTTGTGAGGCCTTGAGCTCAGCCTAAAAGACAAAAAAGCCCAGGGCTACCACCTCCTCTCTACATGGTTACTCTAAATTTCCTCCCAGTTGGTTTCCAGGCAGATCTTGGTTGTACAAGTTGCTCATGGTCTTGAGGAATCTCTTTCTTTCTTCTTGTTGCTTTATAAGAATTTACCTGCCTTTTCTGTTTCACCTTCTGCTCTGTTTCCTCTTAGGTTCTCCTAAAATAACACCCCATGTTTATTTCACTTTAAATGTTCTATTGCCAGCCCTACCAAGGTTAATAACGATAACAAAGGCCTGAGTTGGTTCCCCAGAAGCCAACTCTGAGATAAAGATTAGGGGAAAGAGATTTATTAGGTGAAACGTGAGGAACTAAGGCTGAAAAGGAAGGGTAGATATCAGGCCACATCCCAAGTGACTGCAAAATCTAATGGTGATGCTCATCAGAGGATAAAGATCACATCTCAGCCTTGTTCCCACAAGGGCAAAGATACCTGAATATTTATACATTTCCACACCCTACCTATTGTCATTGGTTAAAAGCTGCCCTGGGGGGATTTGAGTCCCAGACTCCTTACTCTCTGATTACATCTGCAAAACAGTTTCCAGCAGCCAGAGGGCAATTCTTTAACAATTGTTATGTGGGGGACACTGGGTGAGCACGGGCAGATAGGAATAGTAAAAGATAAGATAGGACAGTATTTCTTAGCCATGCTAAGGAAAGCTCCAAGGTCCATAATTTCTCCAGAGCTTTTCCTGAAGCTCTGTGCCCTTTTAAGCAGTGCTCTAGTCCCTCAGTACAGAGCTTCTCCTTGTCATTTCAGCCCCTCCTTCAACCAGGAAGGCTCCCCTTAGCAGGCACAATTAGGCCTTCACAATGGCTATCAGCTATGGACTTTTCAGTCTCAAGTGGGGATCTGCAATGATTGTCTGTTATCTCCATTTTCCCCAGGCTCTGCAAAGGAAAAGGGCACCTAAGGGAATCCCCTTGTGCTCTGGCCCAGTTGCCAGGGATGCAAAGTGTGCCTAATACATATACTTAAATCTCAGGAAGATTGGGAGGGGATACTTACAAAAATGGATGTGATGAGGTTTTTGAAAATGTTACCATTTAGGGGCTATTTGAACTCTGGTGTCACCCCAGCGACATGAAAGTAGGGGGTAACAACGCAGAAGCGCAATTCACATTTTTTCTCAGTTCTGCCCTGCTGATGCAGCAAAGAATTAAAGGTCAGCAAGATTTAAAGAAAGTAAGATTTATTGAAAATATATACTACGCTAAGGAAAGCTATAGCCCTGTGGAATTTAGGAGGTAAAAAGATAAAAGATACAGTACACCCCAAGGGAAGAGGACCTTCTTAGCAAAGAGGGGCTGTAACAACACAGAAGTGAGGCCTGTCATATATTAGGACCAAGATGGTGGTTACAAAGACCTTCCTATATGATTGGCATATGAAGTCATTTTGACTGATATTTGGTTGCTATATAACTCAGCCTAGTGCCTATTTGCTTACTCAAAATTCTACCAATTCAGTGTTCTTTGTGCAGTCCCAGGCCTGGGCCTCCGTTCCTTTGTTCCACTGTTGCTCATGTCTAACAAGCTATGTAAAGTTTCCCTCTCAAGAATTAGGAACCCAAATCATTGGGGATTTGGAGCAATGACTTGTTTAGCTACCTCAGGCTGAGAAAGGACAGGTGGAGGATTGGGCCCCTTACACTTGCTCTCTCTGTCAACTGGAGGTAAAGGTTGTTTATGCTCATCTAGGGGACTGCAATATGGTATAGGATCTGTTGACTGGATTGAGTGATAGTTTTCTTGAAAGACCAGCTGCAGATGAATTAACCTGGACTCTGGAAGAAACAAATTGAACAAGAAGATTTAGAAGTGGTGATTCTAGAAAAAGGAGAATAAAAAGTAAGATTAGGGGAACAGGGGCAGTAGGAGAATGGACAATTGCCAATCTCCAGTAAAGATGCCTACACCAAGGTGTTCTATCTGGTCTGTAATTTAAGGATGTTTTGGTTAGATGTGGAAACCTGTCCTGATCTATTGACATAGAAGCAGCATTTTTCTTCAAGGTAAGTGTGTATTCCCCCTAGTCCTGCACTCAGAAGATCCAGAGCTCTTTGATTCTGAAATACTATGCCTATTAAGGAGTCTAATTGTTCCTGGATTTGGGTTAGGGCAAAGGCTGTCTCCTTGATGTTTTGGCAGTTTCTTCCAACAGTTCTCTTTAAAGGCCAAATGCAGTGCCACTTGTAGTGGCCTCCAAAATACAAAACTTGTCTTATTTTATTTTATTTTTTTCTTGAAGAGAACCTCAGGGCTTCTATTGGTTCACAGGTGTGAGTAGAACTCTCTGTATAGCCCTCTGGAGTCTCAAGATAATGTTTGACTCAAGAGAGATGGATCCAACTGGAAATTCCAGGGACTTTTACTGCCACATCGATTGGTTCCCTTGGCTCCAGTCCAATGATGGCAATTTCTTGCCACAAGGCCAACTAAAGGGGGCCTCCTCAGTCCCATGCAACCATTTGGAAGCCTGTGGCTTATTCTGATCCAAGGGTCCTTCAACCTGAGGAGAGCAGCCTAATGATCGAGCAGCTGACACTGTAGCAAGCAAATTTGAGAGGCTTGTCCTTGTTGGGACATTTTTTGGCCCAGTGCCCAAGTTGGAGGCAGATGATGCACTTTAATGAGTTATTCTCCATGGGAAGCTGGGCCACCATGGACGTGGACTGAAATTGGCCTTGAAGGGTCGCTAACATTTGGGCATGCCTAAAATCTTTCCTCCAACCCTTCTCATGAGCTTGGGCCTCTAGTATGTAGTCCAGTAAGTTCTGTAGTGTGGATGTTCAGCATAGAAGAGGCAATTGAAATTGTAGATGGTGAGACTCATTAGGGAGGGAGTAGAGTGGCTTTAAGGTCCTAGTGATGTAGGACATGGTCAATTTCCTAACTAGAGGGGAACTCAAGCCCTGCACTGAGAGAAGGGGGCTCTTGGTGAAGTAGAAAAAAGAATTCAAAAGTATGAGAGAGTCTTAGAGAGATTCAGAGGAACAAAGACAATAGAGAGATGGAGACAGTGAGAGAGACAGAGTAAAGGCCCTGAGAAGAATCTAGAGAAAGACACTGAGAGGGACTCCGAGTGTTCAGGGAACTCATAAGAAATTGGTTTAATTGGAGACAAACGTATCCAGCTGTTGATTTAAAACACAGAAGATTATTTTGAAGAAGCGCAGAATTCTTGTTTTTCACTCAGAAAACTTTTTCACAGTATCAGTATCAGTCTGAAGTTTTAGTAAACATTGTGTACTATTCAGCAGAAAGAAAAACAATTCTAATTTTGTATCGGCTTACTTTTCATATTTAAGTTTCAGCTTGACCATACATATAATTCCCTTTCTCAGGCTGATGGCAGTTAAAAAGTAAACAAAGAAGTAATTTATTTGCCCTTAATAGTTTTATAGAGGGTGAGGAAGGGCAGGGGTAGGGTGCAGCTTGTGGGACCAGCCACTTTTTTTCAAAGTGCCCCCCCCCCCCTTTCTCTAGCTGCCTCAGCCTGAGGCAGCAGTGGCTGTATTACATTTCTGCTTATCTGCGAGGCTGTGAAAGCTACTGAGTGTTAGGAAAGTCTCATACGGCCTTTAATTGTAAATGATAAGTCAAAGCAATTAGCATTTTTAAATTGGTAAACTTAGGCGATAATTCAAAAGAAATAAAAATGAATTCACGTGATAGGGAAACTTAGAAAGTAGAGAATGGCTCCAGAAAGCCTGTTTCTAGGATGGTAGGGTTTGGAGGGGGTGGCAGGGAGGGGGGGAAATAGTACAGGAGGGTATGCCTAAAAGCAAAAGGGCAACAGCTGGGTGTCTGAAGAAAAGAGATGGGAGAGGGGAAGGGAAAAATGCAACTCCTGCTGGGGAGATGCTGTGCTGTGGTTTCCTGGCGTGCAGGCGCCATCCCTTCAGCCTCGGGAAGGGTCATTTATTGGCCCCCAGCAGGAGAGGGCTTAACTGCTTCTCTGGCAGGAGAGAAGGCACCTTATGGTTCTGACGTGGAGCACAAACTTCTGGCCTGGCAAGCTCCCTTTCCAGGAAAGAAAACGCCCCCACTTTGGGAGAGAAGAGATTTTTAGGTTTCTGAGTGAAGAGACAGAGTGACCCACTGACAGGGCGGGCGGAGGGACCAACTGGAGCTGAGTGTGAGTCTGGCAGTGTGTCGGCCTGCCCGCCCTGCGTGCGTCTGCCCCTGCGCTGGGCCAGCGCCTCCGCTGCTTCGGGGGTAGGCCAGAGGGCGGGGCTTTGCGGTTCGGTCCCTGAGAGAAGAATGCGCACCTGCCTGAGAGACGGGCTGCATCGGGTCACGGATCCACCACGAAGACGTGGCTGTTTACTCAGCCGGGGAGGAAGACGCTGGAAGTAACCAAGAGAAAGACCCTGAAAGGGCTCGCTGCCAGCTGAGATGACGAGTTGGTGAATATTTCGTCCGCCTGGCACAAGGACAGGTCTGTGTGGAGAGGCTTGTAGGCCTGCAGAAGAGGCTGCTGAAGCACACAGGCCCTGGGTCTCAGCGCCCGGCAGACTGCCCAGGTGCCGTGCTGTTTCCGCGCGACAAGCACTGGGAAGGGAAACACCTGTGTCCCCCAACCTCGGGAGAAACTGAGAGGCGAGAAGAAAGAGATCACGGAGCTTCAGCAGAGAGCGCCAGGAAGCCTGGGCGTTCACCCAGAGGATGCCGAGTCCCTGGCACCGAAGCCTGCTACCACTGGAGGACAGTTTGAACTCTGTTGTCATCCCAGGGGCATGGGGGCGGGAGTAATAACGCACAAGTACAATGCACACTTTTCCTCAGTTTCACTGCTGATGCAGCCAAGAGTTGCAGGTCAGCAAAATGTAAAGAAGGAAAAATGTATTGAAAGTATACTTTAGAAGGAGATAGACCACGCTAGGAAGGCCGTAGCCCTGTGGAATTTGGGAGGTGAAAAGATAACAGAGTACTCTCCAAGGGAGGAGTATGTTCTCGGTGAAGAGGGCGATGACAACGCAGAAGTGGGAAGGTCTGTATTAGATTGGGCTAAGATGGGTGGTTACAAAAGTGTTCCTAGGTGATTAGCATCCGACGTCATTTTGATTGACACTTGGAGGCTATATAACTCTTTGCCTAGTGCACATGTGCTTATCCAGAATTCTACTACCAAAGAGGTGTTCTTTGTGTGGTCTCTAGGCTGGGACGCCATTCACTCACGTTTGACCAGCTACCTAACAAAAAGATTTCATTTTAGGGGCATTTTATTTCAGTAGGACCTCTCATATTGCACAAATGGTTTACTATGAGAAGGTTTTTTTGTTTTGTTTTCTTTTCTTTTTTTAACCTGTTTCGTCCCTTTGCTTCTATGTAAAAGGAATTTACAGATGTAGACATTTGGAATAGGATGCACATTTTGAGGGTTTTAGCAGGTTTATGGTGACCTGTTCTCATTTTTACGTAAGTATAGTGTACAATGCTCCAATCACTGGAGCAGGCTTGGGCAAAGGCAAATTTCTCCTTTTGTTTGTTGTGACATTTTGTATCCAATAAATTCACCTTGGAACTAATCCAGCTGTCTCTGTGGAAAATATAAAGTTTGGAAGAGGACTGCTACTATTCATGGCTATGTAATAGTTTGTTTTATACTGCAGGAGTTGTAGTTATAAACATGAAAGCAGCTACAATAAATGACTTTTGACAGCTATTTCCAAGGTACAATGAAAACAAAGACAAAGTTATTTCCTAATTTATGGTGCCTGGTGAGCTTGCATGGTGCATTCCAAGCACTTCACGGGCCATTTCTTTGTGATCTCATTTAGTCTCCTTTAAATGGCCTTAACCTTCGGGTTACTTAGCCTTGAGGATGGAAGGTACACTGATAGTATTTGCATTTTCCAGAGTAATTTGTTAAGTAGACAGCATCCTTTTGTTCTATTCACCTATATAATGGTGGGGTGAGGAGAGTTGATTCTTCTTTACTGTTGAAGAGCTTTTACATTGGAAAAAAAAAGTTGGGGCAGGCCAGTTTGTTCATATTTTCAAAATTTTAAATGTACTTTTTATTTTAACTCAATGGTTAAACAAGTTAATTTTAATTTTAAGAATAGAGTCAACCAGGATATGTTAAGTATATCAAAGCATATTCAGCAGTGCTTATTGCAGGGTTTTTTGTTATAGAAAAATTTACAAACAATCTACATGTTCATCAATATGGTAGTAGTTAAGTAACCATAGTGTAACCACACCATAGAATAGTATAGAGACATTAGAAATATAAAATAGATCAATATACACTGAAATTGAAAGTTTCTCAGATCTAGCATATGAAAAAAGCTAGTCTCAGTATATAATACACAATGTATACTCTAATTTATGTAGAAAAAGATATATATGATTGCATAAGCCATATAAATCAATTGTTAATTAATTCATTAGATATCTAGTGAATCCCAGGCCCTATTCTAGGTGCAGGTGGTATCACAATAAGTAGAACAAAGGCCTTCAATTTGAGTTTGCATTCCATTGAGGGGAAGTGAAGTTGAGGAGCCAGTGAACAAGCAAACAGCTGTGTGTTGTTGATAAGAGAAGTTATAAAAGGATGCAAGGCAGCTGAAGAGAATAGAGAGTAATTTAGCTGGAGGCCAGAAAGAGCCTCTTTGAGTAGGGGACACTTGATCAGAGATTTAAAAGGAAGTGTGCCTGGCAGAGGGGACAGTAAGACCAAGGCCGTGAAACAGGATTGTATTTTCTGTGTTTGAAGAATAAAAGGAGGCCGGAGTGGATGGAACTCTTTGAGCAAGGGGAAAAGTGGAAGGGAAGGAAGGTGAAGAAGCCATGCTCCTGACTTCAAATTTTATGAAAGTATGATGAGAAGTAATTAGAAGATTGAGATCAAGAAAAAGACATAATCTTAATCAGGCTTTACAATGCAAATGCATGGAGTGGGATGAGGCTTACCATACTATTGATCACAATGGCCTGGGAGGAGAGAATTCTAATTAAATCAGAGGAAAGGAAGGGCATAGTTGTGGGAGAAAGTTCTCATTGCTGTCTGCCTACACCTGTCTCGTTGAGTCTTTTGAGATTGTATTCATACGTTATCTCTATAATTAAGATATTCTAAAGGCAAAAAGAAAGAATCAATTTTTCCTCACATAAAATAGTAAATAAATTCTTTAGTTAGCATTTTTTTCTGTGACCTTGAGCAAGCTTTCTTAGCTTTACCCTCCTCTATGTTTATAAAAAGGAGGTAATATTTTCTTTATCACATGACTGTTTAAGAGAATGAATAAAGTAATATACACAGAGTTCTTGGCTCAGTGCTTGGAACAGTATGGTAATTCAAGAATAACAGGTATTATTGTTGCTGCGTTGCCACCTCCCATGTCCAAACACTGAGGAATTCAAGATACTACAAAGTTGCGCATCTCTCTGTCACCTTTATCCTGAGCTATTGAGAAGGATAAGAGGCTATTTTATAGCATCATAGAATCGAATGACTGAATAAGTCATCTGGTTCAACTATGTTCCTTTTATAAATGGAAAAATTGAGGTGCTGAGGTGAAATGCTGTTGGCTCTCAAATTTATAGCTTGTGGGTGACACTGGTCTCTTGCCTTCTAATTCAAATCCCTATTTACTACATCAGTATTTTCCTAAC
This sequence comes from Cynopterus sphinx, assembly GCA_030015415.1. Classification (NCBI taxonomy): domain Eukaryota; kingdom Metazoa; phylum Chordata; class Mammalia; order Chiroptera; family Pteropodidae; genus Cynopterus; species Cynopterus sphinx. The sequence continues at coordinate 63,979,711 of CM057389.1, read as the reverse complement.
TTTAAGGCATTCAATTTTACCTTCTAATGTGATAATTACCTGATATTTTAGTAGACTCTTTAAGCACATCGATTTTCAAAGGAAACTATATGATCACCCTAAATGGAAAACCATTAGTCCTTGTAATAATGCAGTATAATAACTTATAATTTTAGCATATTTATATTATTGCTATTACCACAGTAATACTGTGTAACAACTTCAAAACTTAGTGATATATAATAATAAACAGATCTTCCTTGTACCTGTGCCAGTGGGTTGGTGGGGGCACAGCTGATCTAGGCTGAGTTCAGTTTATCTGCTCCACTTGTCTCTCAGCCTCTGTGGACCAGCAGCTATAATAAGCATGTCCTTCTCACGGTTCTTCTCCAAAGACAAGTCAACCCTAAATGGCACGTCTACTATTATCTCATTGGCCAAACCGAGTCATATACTCAAATCCATCATCAATGAGACAAGAAAAATGCATCCTCTTTTAGTGGAGAAACTGCAAAATCACGTAGCAAAGGATATAGTAGAAAGTAGGATGAAGGCTTTGGAAAAATAATAGAGTATATCAAAATAGTATGTACATGTTACATTGAAATGAGCAATGCCTGTCTATTTGCCAACTCAAAATATCTTGCAAACACATAGAGTTAGGCATATCACAGTTTGAGAAGCACTGAAATATGCTGCATTCTGGATAAGGGGGTTATGACACAGTCATTCTTCTGATAAACATCCAAAGACAAAGAATAGTGCCCTGAATTTTACTAATTCACGTTTCTTCATATCCTAGTAGGATATGAAATAGGGTGCATTTTATGAACCGGAATGGTTTACAAGTCAAGCATAGCTGTGATGATTGTCATTTCGCTGTTTGTCATTTCTGGTGGATTGGCTGGATAGCTGCCACCCTTTGACTTTCAACCAAATAATAACAAATTAGGGGCCATTTGAGGAGGGGTGTGTGAAGGTGTGTGTCTTTCATGCTGTTGGAAAATCTTTGTTGGCAACACAAAAGAAGCCAGCTTCAAAATTTGAGAGTGTTATGTCAGAGGCTTGGAAGAAAAGTTCAGAGTCAATAATGAAGCACTCATGAAGGACTGGATCAACCACTATTCTTGAGAGGACAAGGATAAAACTCTGGAAAACATGTATCCACAACTCTGTATTGAAAAGTGATTCAGAAGTACTAGACTCTAAATGTGAGAATGTTTTAGGAAATCCTAACCAATTTATCTCCTTTTTACCTATGCTCTAGAGCAAGATGTGACTTAAAAAATTACCTAATTAAATCCAAAACAGCGATTTGATTATGTACATAATAAAAATTCTAAATGATAAAACATTTGTTATGTTTAACTTACAGAGCTTCCTCTTTTTTAGTGATAAAGTTCAACAAAATAATAGTATTTTTTGCAATTGACAGTTTTCTCAATTCAGTAATATGTGGTATATAATCAAAACAACTAGACAGATATATCAGGTATCATGTTTTAGTTGTAAATGGAAAAAATCTAACTGAAATTGACTAAAGAATAAGGAAAGCATTGGCTCAGCAATTGAAAGATTCTAGAGCTTTGGAGCACTTTAAGTTAATTTATAGCAACAGCTCAGTGATGTCGATTCTCCATCTCTCCATTCCTATGGCCGAGGGGAATGTTTGCTACTTACTTAGGTCAGTCAACACATTCTTAGAAAGTGGACTCCGTCCTACTCAGGTCACGAGACTGCTGCATAAGCCATGGGTAGATGGTAATGACCCCACATGAGGAGAGGAAGAAATTTTCACTTTGCCAGAATGCATGAATGAAGAATCATGGGTCAAGGAAAGCAAGTAGCAGTTACAATGTAGTCTTGCTTATTGCCTTTAGGGTCAAGATAAAGAAGGTTGAATGGGAGGATGGGAGACGTAGTATACAGTCCTAAGGGTTTGCATTTTTACATATCTACTTGGAATCAACATGAAGGACTAAGGAAATATTTTCCAGGTAGTGGCCCAATCTATAATTTCACAAAAGAAAAATCCTCTCTCACTCTCTGTGTCAAACGATTATGATTTTTCTTCCAAGAGACCAAGTACTTGCTGATTTGGAGGGGAAAAAAAAAACTGGATAAAAGTCAGGTGGTGCTATAAAGCAAGTTTCTGATAGCTATATACTAGACCTGATTAGCACAGAGACTTCTTGCTCCTGGGTCTTGCTGGAAAGAGAATCTGGAGCCTTACAAATTACTCTGGTGATGTCATTCCCTCAGTTCTACAGGTGACTGCTGAGTTATGTGCACTTAAAGCAAACCAGAATAATTGGCCTGAGTTTGGTACAATTTATCACTCTTCTACGAAAGGGACTTTTGTGAGAGGTGGTTATGTTAAATACAGCTTGAAATAAAGAAATCCCATGCTACTCAATTCTGGTGGCCCCTCCAGAAATTTATTATAGCAGAGAACACAGGCTATGTGCTATAAAATCCCTTAGCTATGCTCACTTCCTTACTCTCTCTCTCTCTTTTTTTTTTGGCTCTCAATCTCTGTTTCTTTCCCACTGTCTTAAGTACTAAAAACTGATTAATGGAGAAGACTTAGTTTAGATGAATTATATGGAAAGTTGTTTTGCATTCATTTTTTTGCATGATATTGTATTTCCATCTCTGCTTTATTATTGCCTTTTTGTTTAAATTAATATAATAATATTACCAAAATTATCTTTTATTATGTGACTGTTTGCCTTAACATTCAAGGAAACTATGTCATTCTCAGATGAAGCTATTTATCCTTGTTAAAACAGACAAGGTAGTTGTTACATTCAAACTCAATTATTAGGTTGCATGATTGATTCAAAAATAGAGGTGGAAACTGAGGCAAATTAAATTGGCCATTAACTGTTCAGTGTATGCTCTCTTCTGCTAGATCTGATGGAAGAACAACTCACATAACTGAGTCTAAAAGGGAAGCAGAAGGGAGTTAACTCAGATAACTTTCCCATGAAGCAGATTCTGAGACAGGGTTTAGGCTTCAGGATGTTTATGAAGGTGTACTCATGGGTCAATACCTAGAGAAGAGAAAGGAAGGAAACAAAAGTGGGCAGAGGGAAAGATGAGTTGTGATGCAGGCACAGTGATGGCCCGCTGACCCCATGGGGAGCTCTGGAGCTTGTAGGGCCCATCAGTGTTGCACTGAATTGAGCCAAGATGAGCCAAGGCTTTTGTACTCTGTATTGATTCGTTATTGGCTGTGGACCATCCTTGAGCTTGAGTGAGGTGGCTCTTTGCATCAGAGGCAATGTTTGAAAAGGAACTCCGTGACAGCACTGCTGGGATCTAGGCCCTAGAGCAATAGCCCTCAGCCAGGGCGATTTTGCCCCTTTGTGGACATTTGACACTGTCTGCAAATATCTTTGATTATCAAATGGATAGAGTCCAGAGATACTGCTAAAAATCTCAAAATACACAAGACAGGCCCCAACAACAAAGAATTATCATGTCCAAAATACCTATAGTGCTAAGGATAGGAAACCCTGCTCTAGGGTAATAAATCCCCCTTTGAAGTGGAGCCAGATGGGCATCACGGTGCCCACCATGGTAATCAGTATTAATCAAAATATAACTACTTGTCAGAGAGAAGGCTGTGTTTCTTACCCTTCCTAATCTTTCCATAGACCCCTTGAAGGAAGTCTCATAGCTTCCATTTACTGGTGAGGAAACTCATGCTCAAGCAGTTAAATAAGCTGCTCAACATTATGAACTGGAAGAATGCCCAGGTAGAAATTAAAGTGAACTTGCTTATTGAAAACATTGTGGTATCCTCCAGCTTTCACTTGATGGCTCCACGCAGCAGTTCTCAAACCTTTTTCTTTACTGTGAGCATAAGGTGGATGATGATTGCATGCTCAGTTTGCTCCCATGAAACTCCTGGGGCATGAGCTATAAACTTACCTCTCTCTACCTCATTTGAAAGCACAGTGGGATGTGAGTGAATATGACAAACATTATAGGGATGACTCTGACTCCTCTTTCATTTGTATTTTTAAGTGGGCCAGTCCTGTACTCTGAGCCCTTACTTTTAGTAACAAATTGCCGACAGAAACTTGCAGTCAATTTTCAAACTGAGAGTAAGACCTGTTGATAGTCTTGGTGAATCAATGCCCGTGGAGATACTCCAATATTTTTAGGAGAATCTGCTTCATACACTTTCTTCATGGTCTGTGTCTTTGGATGGAATGAGTCATTTGAGAACATTTTTCAGATCTTATTGGCATCTCAAGAATCCAAGGAATCACGGAATTAACTAATTGATTTACTTCAAAACCAGCTCCTACTGGTTTTGAAACTGTTCTAGAAACTGTCTTATTTTCCCGTTGTAAACAGTAGTATATACTAGTAAAAGAAGGGTAAAAAATCTGTTATTTTGAATACATATAGATGAACTTAGCAGAGTTAATTATTAAAGCAAAATCATGTAAGTTGTCACTTTTTAAATAGGACATCCATGTAACGGGAATAAACATACATTCCACAAAAACATGAAGGAAAATAAAATGTAGTACACATTTAACCCACAGATATAAAGAAAAAGGATATGTTTTATTATTGAGCTCAATAATAATGTTATTATAATCAATAGCAGCTGCAGTTTTTAGATTCTTTGTGACAGTATCAGTCACTTTTTAAAAAAAAATTCATTAATTCTCAGAGCACATTTCTATATGGTAGATATTATCTTTATTTTCAACTAAAAAATACAAAGAAGGATGAAAATAACTTGATTAACTTTATATATAAGTACATCAGCGGAGAACATTGCCAGGCTTTGATTACTTTCTGCTGTTAGAAAGCCTAATTTAGAGTTAACTATATATTTACATTTGTTCATTTACTCTCTCAACCAAGCTCTTTAAACATGCTAAATAAAATATGGTATCTTAGTCAGAGTGGCTATATAACCATTTGCCATGGACTGGGTGGCTGAAACAAGAAACATTTATTTCTCATGGTTCTGGGGGCTGGGAAATCCAAGATGAGGATGTCAGCAGATCTGGCTTTTGGTGAGGGCCTGCTTCCTGGTTTGCAGACAGCCTTCTTCTTGTTGTACCCTCATGTGATGGAAAGTCAGGTGCTAGCTTTCTTTCTCATAAGAACACTAATTTCATCATGAGGATTCTACCTGCATGACCTAATTTAACTCTCAAAGGCCCCACCTCCAAATAAATATTAATTAGAACTTCCACATGTAAATTTGGGAAAATACAAACATTCATTTGGCATATGGTATAAGCAGTGTGTGATGGTAAATGTTTAAAAATGAACTAAAATATGAGTATGTATGTATGTATGTATATAAGTTTTTTAAAATTTTACTGATAAAAAGAATGTGTAGAATAAAATATCCTTTATTATAAAATTTTTATAGTTAATCAATTCTTATAAAATGCTTTTATTTAATTTTATCAAAATTATATAGCCAGTCTGTGGTTTTGGTCGACTCACAAGTATAGACTTGCATGTTGATTGATGTTTTCAGATTTTAGGCCATCCACATGACATCATTTAATATGAAGCTAGGGCAAGATACTGAGTAGCATATCATTACATAGTATTTCCACCATGCACATGAGATAGACATAGGTAGTCTTAAGAGCAGAGGTAATAGTAAAATGTGGCAAAATAGTTAGGAAATGATGACATGAATTCTAAGTATTTGTTTTAAATATAACTTATTACATATTTATGTGATTTAATTTTTTTAAATTATAACTATGATTAACAATTGAGTAACAAGATTCCTGAAACTTTTAAATGTTGGCTCTTGTGAGCTGGTATGATTGCTGGTAAGGAAAAGTTTTCAGTGAATCATATATGCCCATTTCAACAATATGTCCTCCAACTGAGTGGGGTTTCAGAGCTCTGAGTATGAGAGGGCACCCCATTATCAAGCAAAATAGATGTTGAAATAAATGTTGTCAAGGTTGAGTAGAGAGTTATTCTTTTAAAATTTATTATTATTTTTGTGGTTTATTCACAGGCATTTCCCTGCATTTCAACTGGCATTTATGGTAAGTGATCTAGCTTTTGGCAATGTTCACATTTCCTCATTGAGGTGTTAAAGGTGAGGATAACAGGAAACATAAGAGGTTTCTCTGATAGATACAGTTTGCTGTTATTTAAAGAGACTCAAAACGCAGGTCAGACCCCACTGAAGAATCTCAAGAGGCTATTTGGATATTCTTTTGTGTTCTTGAATGTTGTTTTATTAGATATCATATGTAATGATTAGATAACTGTAGCTTACTGTCTTTTGCTCTGGTAGGATTTGACCTCTAATGTGTGTGTGTGTGTGTGTGTGTGTTTTTTTTTTTTTTAACACAGTTAAGTTTTTCTTAGATGAATCATAATGCATATAAAATGTAGCATTATCATTAATTTGTAATGAATTACAAAATAATAGAAACATTAAAATGAACACACATGCATATATTTATGTTTAAATTTAAAAAATTCAAATAAGTGTTAATAAAAACAAATAATTTTAATAGGCTGAAAATTTTTTTTTTTAGTATTGATAGATTGTTTTAGGTAGCAACTGCTTCACTTATAGATGGAAGCAAATTTTTTTTTTTTGTAATGACTTGTTTTCATTAGCCTAAAGCTCTCTATTCCTTTACCCAAAAAGATATTTCCTATGTGTTTTTCTCAGGCTGTTAATAAATCTGTCTTACAATATTAAGGTAAAATGGTGTTTATTTTTCATTTTAGGTTTCTCTGATCAAGCAAAGTAGATTACAACCTTTTTGAGCTCAAACGTGTAGACCGTTAACTGAAAAATAAAATATATACGTACATAAAGAAATAGTTTAAATTTATTACTATAGGGGAGGAATACTTAGATTGACATAGAGTTGGAGACTTATTTCTCTTAATCTAGTATTTCCTTTGAAGGTTTTTGTGAGAACAAAATGGGAAAGGTAGGCCTGAATCAATTAAGTGGAAAAGGGTTTGGTCATGCTATTTAATAATAAAAGGCATGCTTTTTTTCACTCTGGATTCTGCTGTAGAGTGTCTTTGTAGAAGTATAATGGACACTGGGCTAGATAGGACTAAAATGGAATATCCCTATTATGGATGTTCTTTCTGCCCCACAGATACTCAGAACTGTTAAGTATTTACTTAAAGGAAGCATTCTCTACAAAGTTTTACCTGATCAAGAGTTCAAATCTTCATTTCACCACGTCTAGAGTCAAATCAAACTCCATTGCAGAAATAGTTCTAATTTTGGGAAAGTTCTCTCATAGCAATCTTGATTTTCCTTTACAAAAAACAAAACAAAAAGAAAAACAAAACCAAAACAAAAACTCAACTGCCAAAAACAATATTATGCACATAATTTTTTATGTTTATTAACTTGTCATATTACTGATATCTTTTTTTTTTCTGAGAATTTTATGGTAATGTGCAAAGACTTTCAAAAGGTGAATTAAACATGATATGCTTTTTTAAAAAGGTGGCAGAAAAAGAAAATAGAAAAGTAAAGAAAAATGGGGAGGGACACTAAAAGTAGAGGCTAAAGAGGGGATAGTAAGAACTAAACCATACTTAAAGTAGCTCTTGGTTAATTTTAATCCCCAAAAGACAGGGATTTCTCTTTAGAGATAGTGCTATCGCCCTAAATATAAAAACTGGCTTAGTACTCCATTGTGTTACATGGGAGAGAAATATTGAAGACCATTGATAGAGTCATATAGTCCCTGCCTTGGTGGACTTCAACCAGATAAACTTAATGAATTTTCACAATGCCAGGTAAAAAAATACAGTTTTCAAGTCCTGGGTCCTCATCTCTTTTTCCCCTCTATTTTTCTAGTAAATTTAAAAGTGAAGCTGATACCCACCATGTCAGGTGCCATGTTGCCTTTGGTTCACCCTAATGGAGCTTGAGGCCTAAATTTATTTTTAGTTCCATCAGTTCCTGTTTTAGTAACTTTTATATTATTCTAGTTCCCTTTAATTTATAGACAATTTAACATTTTGCAATTTGAAATTATTTCATATGTCCCTTGTGCAGTTATAGCTTTCTGATCATTCCTTGATTTTCTCCTAGAACCAATATATTGTAGGTCATTTGTATTCTTGCTCATAATCAGAATCCTGTTCTGTCCCTTCCATTATTTGTATTAGTTTTACTTTTATCTTTACTCATTGAGATTTGAAATAATACTTCACTTAAAGCTAAAAAGAAAAAAATGAAAAAGCAAGCCAACAAAACTCACCACACTTTATAAGTTACACTAGGATGGATTTAGAGCAAATATTCAGATTAGTCTCTTGGTTCCAGTCCTTCCCCTTCTTTTTCCAAATTCTAAACCTTACTAGACTAATTTTTCTAAAATACCATTTGGTACATGTTTCCCATATGCTCAGAAGATTTTGATTATATTTCATTACTTTTTGGTTAATGTTCACTCTTTTTAGGCTGAACAATAGCCACTTTATGTATCACTCTTTCTTTCAAACCACTTTATGTATCACTCTTTCTTTCAAACCATTTCTTTCAAAAATTGTTAAAGGAGAAATAAAAACTTTTCTTAAGGAGGTGAATTGGTGTGTCAGAAAATTTATATATACCTTTGCCTTTGCATTTTTAAAAAGGGAATTTAGTTTGCAGCATTTCCCAAGGTTATTTGACCATAGAAATTATTATTCTCTCAATCTTTCTCAGGATGACTGTTTTTTCCAGAATATAGCTTGAGAAATTTCTTGGCATCTATCATGAACATATCTTCTGTTATGTACAAATGAGCTGATGAAACTTAGAACATGGCATGTACCTTCCCAGGTCCAACCTTGTGTCCCTTCTTTATACCCATCCCCACACATGTGCACCAAACTACACACACCATCACTACCACTGCTTTCTACCCTGATCCCCAAACAAAAACACATCACACACACATACAGACTGAAGTTTGAGCTCTGAGAAATCTTCCTTGACTTTTGGTGGCTATTATATTTTTTGAAGTCCTTCAGCATTTGAATCAAGACAATTAACAACTGCTCCCTCATGTTGTGTCATAGCTTTTTGTTTATATATCTTATGTTAACAGACACTTTGGAATTCTTTAATGAGCAGGGATTCACTTGTGCATATTCTGTGTGCACTCAGTAATTAGTATTGATTCTCTAAGAGAAGCTCAGAAAATATTTGCTATTTTATGACAATGATAATTGTAACCCAAAGTGCTGCCTAACTGAGGATACAGAAAAAAGAATTATTTATTGGAGAAATAACAGATTGAGAAAGCTACCAAGTTGGTATTTTCATAATCAGCAAATGTCTCTAGTTTAGGAAAAACAGATGTGCAACTGAAAAACATTCTCAAACTGGAAACAGCATTTGTAGGTATAGCAGTGTCCACCGTGACAAAGTAAAATGAAAACACAAAAACTTGCTCAGTTAGAGAGCCAGTAAATACAGCATTTAACTTCACTTACAAAAACTTTTGTTATTTCCTTTGGCCCACAGGATAATGGGTCATCAGGGGATAATGGGTCATCAGGCAGATGACGGTTTGCCCTGAGGCAACTATCCTGACTGTTCCTGATGTGCCTTAGTGCCAGCCCTCCTCGCTGTACCTGCTGTAATTTCTAAGATACCTGTTTGCTTTGGATTTACTTTCACTTTTAGGTTTATGGCTCACAAACCCAATATAACTGTAGTTCTACTATAACAAAATTTTGACTGTGGTAGAGCCATCTTTTGAAAGGGTTTTCTTTTTTAATTGCCAATTTTTTCATGCCAGGAATAGTTCAACCATAAGCATTCCCATTTCATGGAAATTCAGACATCATGATCACATCCAAAGTATGTCTGGAGGATCTGGTATACACTAGTACTTTGGGACTGCTCGGGACCATAGTAGAAGCCAACTATTCTCTCAGTTTTTCCCCCTTCCTCAGCCTTTTGAAGATGAGTTTTAATGGTAACAAAACCAGATGCACCTTTTTGCAGGACACAGATGGAAGAATATCTACCATGTACTGTGCCCAGTTTAAGGAGAAACACAATGAGCGTAGGCCCTGCCCACTTTAAAGTTCCCCTACAAGAGGAACCAGATTCTTCACTCTGACTTTCAGCGACTGCTGTTGCTGCTCCAATGTAATGTTTCCAGGATGGTTTCACAGGGCACCAGACTGCCTGCTTACAATCAAGATGAAAGCCACATTCGGTAAAATACCAAAGACGGGTCTGTGTTACTTTTGGAAAAATAGATCCAGATGAGGCTTAAAGGGTCTCTAAACTCCCAGATTTCTGTTAAAGATTTGAATGGGCCACTAAGCCAGTCTCAAAGGAATGATTTGAATTTTCCTGATGGACATTTCAGATCTTGTGCATGCCTTCTATCCTGTAAGCCTGACTTGGACACTCTAGTGCTAATAAGTTTAACAAAAGAGGCTAGACATGATACATACTAATGGAATTTTTACTGAGAAGTGAACAGTGAAAATAATTTTAGTCCATTTTATGGGAGGCAATATAGTTAACAGAAATGAAGTCCAGGTGGAAAATTGTATCCCCTGAGTAACTGGGAAAATATTCTCTCTGGTGAAAAAAGTCTTGAATCTTGCTTTCAAGGTACAAGGTAGTATTTTTAGCGAAGGAATTTCAGGCATTGAGTTATTGGCTGAAAATTTGTAGAAAAAATCTAAGTGCGGTATAATTTCCCTAAAGCAGCTTCCATATTTATTCATAATACTTCTGTTATCAATGTGGAAGGCCTGTTTCTATCAAATCACCTCATCTCCCTTTGCTTTCCATGAAATGCTGCCAGGACACAATGCTCTAATTTTATCATCTCTCATTTGCATTCAGGTTTGCTCTTCTGCTTCTAACTCATAAAAAGGAGTTATGTTTTGTTAGCCTTGTATCTATTCAGCAAATATTTTTATCACTACATCTGTCTAAATGCATAGACATGACTTGGGAGAAAACCAAGGCATTCTCCAACAGTGATGCTAAGGGCATGCCCTCTGTCAGCTTTAAATACTGACAGATTTCAGAGGGTGTGACAACTATTGCTATGCAATTCCAGGCTTGCTGGAAGAGTTACCTAATGTAATACATTTGGAAACCAGAGCAAAATTGACAAAAATGTATGCCACTTTCATTAATCCCCCTGACAGCCCTCCCCTTCCCTCATGCTTTCTTCTCTCCCCTTTGATATTTCCATTTGCTTTGAAAACTTCCTTTCAGGTGGTCTAATGATGACTCTTTTCTTTCTCATACATTCCTTTTTCTGACATACCTGTGCTTTTTTCCCAGTCATGTTTTTCCCACTATATGAAGACTTATTGTTCTTGGCATTTCTTGAGTTAATTGCTGGCCCTCAAAGCAAAGTAACATTAAAATCACCATACCTTACTTCTTTTTGGGAAAATTCAGTGCTGGGGCCAAACCCATCTCAATTATAAAGCATTTGAATATTATTTGATAAGCTGATTCCTGTGAAGTGCTGGGGAAAGAGCTCAACAGACAACAAAATTCTAGCTATTTAATTGTTTCTAATCCCTGAGTGCTGACCATTTGAATAGACAGTTTTCACAAATACATTCACACATGTACACATTTATGCACTCATCCTGCAAAACATGGTACAAACTCCCCTCTTGCTCTCTCTAAGACATAAGTATTTAATAATAAAAAAGACATCAATCTAAGAAATCAAAAGTACTGTCTTTGCTCTGGAAAATAGTCTCAAGTGTCTAGCCACAAGATATCCTAGTTCTACTTACATAAAAACAACAGTGAGACCCAAGGGCAGGGTTCCTCCAGGAGATCTGCCAGGAGAAATGAAAATCCTGGAAACCTCACAGAAAGCAGTGTCTTTCTCCCTGGTGTTGTTTTGAAACTGAGCAATTTTAGGACTCAATTAAAAGACGTTTTCAAAAGTAATAAAGATTACAACTTTATTACTGTTTTGAGGTCTAGATATCTACATACTTGGAGTTGTGTCCAGGTGAAAATTAAACTTAGAGCTAGAAGGCACAAATGAATTCCAACCCACTCTTTCCTCAGCCTCAGAGACTTCCACTTATTATTATGTTGCAATTTTTTTAAAATGGCTTTTCTTGTAGAAGTGTTACAACATTAAACCTTTTAAGGAAATAGGAAAGCCACTTCAGTATATTACAGAGTCTATCCATTTAGTAGTAACTGTGGGAAAACTTTTCAGCCACGTTGAAAATAGGAGTGCTTTAAAGGTGTTCTCCCTATAGAACTGTTTGGGGGAGTCTAAGAATTGACTACACTTTTGGTTTGATAAGTAAATTAATTTCCGTGCACTTGCTCAGTTTTCTCATCCCATGTTGAATGTCGTTCTTTTTTTTTTTTTTTTGCTCCTTATACATACTTGTATCAAAAGAATGAATTTAAATAAACATAACTCAGCTCTCTTTAGAAAGAATTTCAAAAATAATTTTGACAGTTCTTAGAGAAGTTGAGTATGTTTTTGGCTCTTTAAAAGAATGGTTTTCATGTCAAATCCATTTTAGTCAGTGATTCTATTTTTAAAATGCATCATGAAATGCATTTGAAAGGGACTATATTAGTTGGGGTAAAGCTAAGCTGCTCTAATAAATAGACATAAAAATAAGAGAGATGGCTTAGTGAATATGTACATTTATTTTTCTTGATAACAATTCCAAAGTGAGCATCCTGCTTGTGGAAGAATTTGTTTCACTCTGTCACTCAAAGAACCAGGATTCTACCATGATGTTAAGTAGTTGCTCTGATTTCCTTAAAGCATTGTCCTCATATACTTACCTTTTCTTGTCCCATCAAAAGAAACACATAGGATGGGCACACAGTTTATTTCATGGTCTCTGAATTCAAAGTAGCACACATTTCCACCAACTTTTCATTGGAGAGAGTGTTTTATGACCAACCTAAATGCAAAGAATATTAGAGATTTGGTCTAACTTGGAATCATTATTTTCCAAGGGTTGAGGTGGGGAAGAGATGAATAGGCAGCACTCAGAGAATTTTTAGGACAATGAAAATACTTTGTGTCATATTATAGTGATTAGCATAAGTCATTATGCATTTGTCCAATCCCATAGAATGTACACAAAGAGCAAACCCTAAGGTAAACTATAGACTTTGAGAGATTATGAGGTGTCAATATAAGTTCATCTTTTGTAACAAAAGATGACCTTATTTGTACCACTCTGTTGGTGCCTGATGTTGATAATGAGGGAGGCTAGGCCTGTGTGGTAGCAATGGGTGTTATGAGAACTCTGTACCTTTCTCTCAATTTTGTTGTAAACCTAAAATAGCTCTAAAATAGTGTTTTACAAAGATGATAGATAGATAGATAGATAGATAGATAGATAGATAGATAGATAGATAGATAGATGATAGATAGATGATGATAGATAGATAGATAGATAGATAGATAGATAGATAGATAGATAGATAGATAGATAGATCCCATTGGTAGGGAAGGCTGTTGACCTGTTCTGTCCACTCTAGACACCAGATTCTGGATTCAGTAATCACTGAAGTCTATCATACCCCTGTTTCTGTCTTTTTTAATTGCTGGAAAGAATGATTTCAATAGATTTTAAGATGATAACATAAATCAGTTAATAATAACAAAGCGCAATCTTTTATGTGCAGTAAGTTTTTAAACATTTTTATTAAAATATAATTTACGTAATATAAAACACTTCTTTTGAAAATGATTTTAATAGATTCACAGAGCTGGGTAATCACAATCAAATTTTAGAAAATGTTCATCACTCCTAAAAGAAACCCACAGTAGCTGTCACTCCTCAAACCCTCTTCCCCATCTTTTGGCAATTAAGAATCTACTCTTGGTCTGCATAGATTTGCCTGCTCTGGATATTTTATGTAAATAGAATAAAAATATATGGTCTTTTATGGCTAGCCTCTTTTGCTTAGCATAATGTTTTCAAATTTCATTCATGTTATAGCATATATCAGCAATTTAAATTTTTATTAATATTCTATTGTATGGTTATACCACATTTTGTTTATCTGGTCATCATTTAATGATATTTTGGCTATTATGAATAATGCTCATATGCAGTTAAATTAGGTATACTTACATATCTAAATGTATGAATTATAACTGTGACCCTGTGGTGTTCTATAGTTAAATTTTAATCATCATGAAACAACCCACCCTTTCATTCTCTGGCTGCCCAGTTTCTCTCGAGCCTCTTCAAAGGCTACCTTTGCTTCATAATTCTGGTGTCCTGCCCACCTATGTGGTAATGTACATTTCTTGTATGACTATGTGTGATCAGTCTTTGAGTATAACTTCATTGAATTTCTCTTAGAGTACCAAGGAATAATGGAGAAGGAGGGTACATATCAAAATGGCTATGCACATGGGTTTCAGGGTTCCATAGATCTAGGTTCAAATTTTGAGCCTGTCTCTCCTTAGCTCTCTGTCCTTGGGAAAGTTACTCCCTGTAGGCTTCAATGATGTCATTTGTAAAATAGGGATAACAATAGTATAACATCGGGTTGCTGTAAGATTAAATTAGATTATGCATTTCATTGTATCAAATACATAAAGATAAACATTTAACTATTATTATTACTATTATTGTTAGTAGTAGCATTATTTTTTGCGACTAATAACATTAATACTGTTTCTCTGGAATCTGAGCTCCTTGAAGATAGGGACTTTCCACATTTTATTCATAGAAGAATGTCTACACTGTTGAACAAGTAATTTAATATTTAAAGGAGGCTTTACTCGGGCTCTGAATGACACCAGTCAGTGTCGCTTATCATGAGAGCCACCTTGCTTTCACTTGGATTACTTCTGCTGATTCTCTGAAAGCCAGTTGTCACCTCTCAGACACCTTTGGGTCCTGTGGATAATCCTTGTGAGTTCAGCCATCTGGAAATTAAGCCTGTTTGTAACATTACACCATGAGTTCTATATCACACGAGCCATAACCACTGCAATCTATTGTTTAAAACATAAAATCAGCTGACTTCAGCAATTCCAAGCTTACTAAAGTTTATCTAAGCCCTAAGAAGAAAACTATCTTGTTTTGTCTTTATGTAAATAAAAGTTTTCAGTGATGAGAGAGGAAGTAAGTGTAGATATTTGTGGTCTCAAAAATAAAATTTCGTGTTATAAGATGGCATATTCTTATGGACAATACCAAACTGTGGTTCTGTTAGCTTTCAAATGCATCTTATCTAAGAAACCTTGGAGAGTAGATAATAGTTATCCAGCCACTTGGTTTGAAGACAGGAAAAGTCCAATGTTTGCTTTTTGTTGCCTAAAATACCCAGAAAGTTTTTCATTTTTAAGATTATAGTCTCTTGAAGCTGAAAGCCACTTTCAATATCATACCTGTCTTAGCTTCTTATTTTTCTGGGTAGTGAAAATTGGACCCAGAATGTTTTGCCTAGCCAGACCCAATTTGCCGTGGTAAGGGTTTGGTAATCAGGAAGATATGAGATTATAGTCCAGGATGGTCCACTCACTAACCTCTTCTCTGAACCTCAGTTCCAAGCTTCCTCATATGTTAGGTGGGAATAATATTAATATTTACTTTTTGTTATTGAAAAAAAAAAAAAAGGAGTTGAACTGAGGAATTTTTAGAGCCTTATCCCAGTAAGGTCCATGACTCCCATACTTCCCTTTAGGCCCCAGCTCCCACCCCTGCCTCACCTTCTGCCCATGCTTCTTCTTATAATCATATAGGGATTAACCCACCCCAGGACATTGGGTTTACCACCAATTAGTGGTGAAAACTGAGTTATCCTAGAAAGTGCCCACACATTAATCTCTCTTCATATAATATCAGTTCCTCTCCTATTTTATAATCAAAGCCCCTTTAGAGGTAAAGTTTGATGCATCTGTAACATCTTTGGGTCCCAGGGCATAGTCTATGCAAGTGAGGACTTACTTTTTTTTACTTTAAATCTCACATTACATTCTAAAGCATAAATATATTGTAATCTATTTATTTAAACAAAAGCTTTACATTACTGCTCTTTTTCAGTAAATCTTTTTATAAAATTAATCCTCAGGAACGTGTCCACCCTGTGGTTTATAGTGCCTCTGGCACACTACCAATACCCCATTTTAAAAGCCAGGCATTTGACCAACCTTACAAATGTCAGCCTTGCATGTTATTACAGGAGCCTGTGAAAGTGATCACCAGCAGCTCAGGAGCTCTCAGCTTTTGCTAATTCTGAATCTTTTAGCAAGCTGGAAAGATCTGCTGGCATTGCCGTAGGGAAAGGTTAGCATCCTAAATTATTGCCTCTCAATTTTTTTCAAATTTGAAAATATTTTATTCCCTCATTCATAGTGAAAGAGGAAAAGAAGTGCACAGGTGCACAGAGTTGCTGTTTTCCCTTGTTGCATAGAGAAGGAAATGAAGACTCATCAGCTTTTTTTCATCCATCATAAAACAATGAAAATAAGCCTCATTTCTAGGATAAAGCAGGGGAATGCATCAGGCGATTTGGGAAATGTAAAAATACTTGACTTGAAATTCATTTTTATATCTCTGCATGTGTTGAAGACATACTACTAGACCTAAGAGTAGTGTGTCTGTGTGTGTGTGTGTCTGTGTGTGTGTGTGTGTCTGTATGTGTGCACGTGCGTGAGGGCATGCATAAACTTGTGTATATAGAAGATATCCTAGTCCAGCTTTTCTCCCAATAGACCTCACTCAAAACCACTTATCCAGCAATGGGATAAGGTAAGAACTAGAAAACATGGTGAGCATGAGGAGATGGTGAAGGAGAAGAGCAACAAAAGTTGGAGAGTCTCATTGTAGGGCAGCCATTTCCAGGCAGAAGAAGATTGTCAAAGGATTAGCTGAAACAGGCAGATGCATCTATGTCTAGAAACATTCTTTACTTTCTGTTCTTTCCACTTAGTGTTCTTTGCACTATTCATTTTACTACCAACTCCTTTCAGTTCGCAGCCTCATTCTCACTTGAGGCAATGCCCATACTAGATTTGGCTACTAGGTCAGAGCTGCTAATAGCAACTAGGTAAATGGGAAGGTGGGGAATCCTCTAATCATTTTTCTACCAGGCTTTCCTCCAGCCCCAGGGATACCTTGCTGACTTCTTCAGCCCCCATTTCACTTCTTATTACAAGCCCATAATAACCTCTTTACAGCTTTATTTTCAAAAAAGACGTTTATCACCCAATGGAGCTTCTATGGTGAATAAACTGATCTCTAGCTGTTATACTCCAGTGTATTTTCTTGTCTACAGTGACAGCCTTTCTCAAGAAACCCAGGAAACAGTATACTTACTTTAAAAAGTAGAAATGGGGATCAAAATATTGAAACTGTTTTGTATTTTGCATTGGATGGAGGTAGAAAAGAACCTAGCAGAGAAGTTACTGATGGTAAGATTTGGTGGCTCTGTCCCTCATGCCATCCAAAGCAAACAACGGAGGTGAGTAGAAATTGGTCCAGGACTGTTTGAAGCTCAAGATTATTTGAACAACATTTAGACTATATACAGAACATTTTATACAACAGCAGCAGAATGTACATTCTTATCAAGAGCACACAGAAATTTTTCTAGCATAGATTATATATTAAACCACAAAAAAAATCTCAAAAATGTCAAGAAGACAGAAATCATATCAAGCATTTTTTCTGACCACAGTGGAATGAAACTAGAAATCTATACAACAGGAGGAAGTCTGGAAATTTCACACATACACGAAAATTAAATAACATACTTATGAACGACTACTGTATTAAAGAAGAAATCAAAAAGGAAATAAAAATATCTTGAGAAATATGAAAATGGAAACATACTAAATGTAAAAGATGAAGTTAAAGCAGATTGAATAAAAGTGGTTTTTAGTAATAGATGCATACATTGAGGATAAAGAAAGATCTTAGTCAACCTTACTTTACACCTCAGGAAACTAGAAAGAACAAACTAAGTCCAAAGTAAGCAGAAGAAAGGAAATAATAAAGGTCAGAGCAGAAATAAATGAGATAGAAAATAAATAAAACAACAAAAGATTAGCAAAACCTATAGTAAGTTCTTAGAAAAGATTAATAACTTTAACAAACCTTTAGTGAGCCTAATCATGAAAAAAAATTCTAAATGAAAAATGAGACATTACAATTGGTAACACAGAAATACAAAGGATCATAAGAGACTAGTATGAAAAATTATACACTAACAATTATAACATAGTTAAAATGGATAAATTTCTAGAAGCGTGCAATCTACCAAGACTGAATCATGAGGAAATAAAAAACAAACAAACAAACAAAAAACAGGCTAATTGAGTAAAGATATTAAATTAACAATCAAAAACTTCTCAACACAGAAAAGCCAAGGGCCAGATAATTTCACTGGTGAATTCTACCAGACATTTAAAGGATTAACTCTAATCCTCTAAACTCTTCCAAAAAATTGAAGAGAAACACTTTCAAACTCATGTTTTGAGGACAGCGTTTACCTAATACTGAAGCCAGATAAAGACACTACAAGAAAACTACAAGCCAATATCCATGATGAATATAAATGCAAAAATTCTCAACAAAATACTAATAAACTGAATTAAAAAGCACAATAAAGGGTCATACAACATGATTAAGTATGATTCATCTCTGGAATACAGTGATGGTTCAATATATGCAAATTAGTAAAAGTGATACATCACATTAATAGAATGAAAAAGATTAATCACTTGGTCATCTCAACTGAGGCTGAAAAACATGTGAAAAAATTCAATATTCATTTGTGATAAAAAAAAAAAAAACCTCTCTACAAGTTGGGTACAGAAGGAACATACTTTAACATAAAGGCTATATATGTATAAGCTCACAGCTAACATTATACTTAACAGTGAAAAGTTAAAAGATTTTCCTCCAAAATTGGGAACAAGGCAAGAGCCCACTCTCAACCACTCTTATTCGACAGTACTGGGAGCCCTACCTACCCAAAGCAATCAAGCAAGTAGGAAAAAAAGGCATCCAAGTTGGAAAAGAAGTAAAATTGTCTGTTTGTAAATAACATGATATAGAAAATACAAAAGGCAATACCAAAAAATAAAAATAAAATCTTTCAGAACTAATCAATAAATTTAGTAAAATTGCAGGATACAATGTCACTATACAAAAATTTGTTATATTTCTATAAACTAACAACAAATTATCTGAAAAAGAAGTAAAGAATATAATTCCATTTACAATAGCATCAACAACACTAAAATACTTAGGAATAAAATTAACCAAGGAGATGTAAGATGTAACCAAGGAGATGAAAACTGTAAGATAATCTTCAAAGAAACTGAAAAAGATATATATAAATAGAAAGATATTCCATGTTTATGGATTAGAAGAATTAATATTGTTGAAATGTCCATCATACCTAAAGTAATCTGTAGATTCAATGCAATCCCTATAAAATGCCAATGGCATTTTTTACAGAAATAGAAAAAAATAATACAATTTGTATGGAACCATCAAACACCTTGAATTGCCAAAGCAATCTTGAAAGAAAGGAAAGCTGGAGATGTCACATTTTTTTATTGCAAACTACTTTACAAAGTTACGGTAATCCAAACAATATGGTACTGTTATAAAAACAGATGTATAGACCAATGGGACAAAACTGAGAGCCCAAAATAAACCCATATGCATACTGTCTAACAAACCCGTATGTATTTGGCAGTGGAGCCAAGAACACTCAATGGAAAAAAGGTAGTCTCTTTAGCAAATGCTATTGGGAAAACTGGTTATTCATATGCAAAAGAAAATGGACCTCTATCTTATACAATACACAAAAATGAACTCTAAATGGATTAAAGACCTAAATGTAAGACCAAAAATCATGAAACGTCTAGAAGAAAACATAGGGAAAAATCTCCTTGAGATTGATCGTGGCAATGACTATGAATATGATACCCAAAACACAAGCAACAAACTCAAAAGTTAATAAGTGGGACTACATCAAACTAAAAAAATTCTGCATGACAAATGAAATAGTCAACAAAATGAAAAGGAAACTTATGGAATAAGGGCAAATATATGCAAACCACACATATGATAAGGAGTTCATATTCAAGATAAACTATGGAACTCATATAGCTCTATAGAAAAAAATAATAATTTAATTATAAATGGACTATGGACCTGAATAGACATTTTTTCAAAGAAGATTTCAAATGGCCAACAGGTTCATGGAAAGTACTCAGTATTACTAATCATCAGGGGAATGCAAATTGAAACTACAATGAAGTTTTATCTCACACATAGATATACATACATATACACATATGTATATACTACATATATAAACATATATATATGTTTATACACACATATATACTATATATCATATCCATACATATTCTATATCATATATACATACTTTATATGTATGTATACATATGTAGTATATATCTGTATGTTAATGTGTGTACATATGTATATACATATAATAATACTTTTATAAGCCTAAGCTACTGAATGAGAAATAGTATATATTCTACTATAAAAGGTATAAATACAGGGTCATACTTATGTGTGAATATTGGTTTGAATAAAAACTTAAATAATTTTAAAAAGTTGGGGGTATAAATAACTTTAAAGATGCATCTTACTAATTATTGTTTATTTCTTTTTCAAATAATCTTTTAATTTTATTTTTTATTATTACTTAATATTTATAGGTATATATAATGGGTGTTATGTATTCTCTCGCTATATATATCTATATATGTCTATATATGTAGATGTAGAGAGACATACATAGAGATATATATATTAGAAAACATTACCTATTATGTATGTGCTCTTGTGTATGAATGTGATGTATGTGTCCTATATCTCAGTTTTAATATAGCCTTTAAAAATTTTAGTATGTTAGTATTTTTTTAATATTGCTATTGAATAATTATGTTTATTTTCATGTATTCTTTACAAGATAATGAATTTTTTCCACCAAAGTATGACCTATTTCACCTATTCTGCCCCTATAAATGAGCACAACATGTATGTGAGAATAAATTAGTAGCTCAGTCCTTCAGCAGTTGTAGCTCAGATATTTCTGAGGTGCAATGAAATTTTTAAAGAATTATAAATATTGATATTAGTTTTTCAATGATTTTCTACAAGTGCAAAATGTTATGAGTCCATCTTACCATCTGAAAGCAAACCTGATTTTGAGTCATACAAGACTTGATTTCTGAAGACTTTTCCTCATTTATTAATTTATTAGGACATTGTTAAAATTACAAAAGGTCATGTCTTCTGTGACTGGATAAGTAACACAAGTTATTTTATGATAGCTGTCTTGTGAAATTCTTTTGGAAATAAAAGTAAAAAAAGATGACATGCCTACCTTTTTCATTCGCCCACCATAGCATGTTTCAAATACCGCAGAGGGAGTCAGAGGTGTGCTTTCCTTTGGGCTCTTTCAGTGTGAAGTATGGAATGAACTCTTTCAGACCTTTCATTTGTGTTGTTAAGATTTCAATCAGAAGTACAAAGCATGTTAAATCCACAAAATAAAAAGCAAATCTCAGAATGGCTTTCCCTCCTATGGTGCTTGCCAAGAAGGCCAGGACACACATCAGCAAGTCTCTTGAAG
This sequence comes from Cynopterus sphinx, assembly GCA_030015415.1. Classification (NCBI taxonomy): domain Eukaryota; kingdom Metazoa; phylum Chordata; class Mammalia; order Chiroptera; family Pteropodidae; genus Cynopterus; species Cynopterus sphinx. The sequence goes on along the minus strand of CM057389.1, from coordinate 63,958,098 downwards.
GATGGTAAATAAAAAAAAATGAGTCACCTTTGAACCCTTCCTCATCTTTTAAAATACACTTGAAAATGGGTTCCCTTCCTCCCAGGCTAAATCCAGTGTGCTCTGGGGCTGTCAGCCCTATGGAAAGCCCCCTCGTTTGCCAAGCAGTCTGAGAAAGGACTAGTTGTAATTGGCAATCCATTTCTCCATTTCCATTGTACAGCCATCCCTGACAAATTAATCACAATCAAATGTTGGCTGAAGCAAGGGGCACCCTGCATGGCAGGGAAGAAAAATGAGGCCTCATGCTGGTCTGACAGCCGAATCGTTCAACTCACCCCATTAGACTGAACAGGGGACACTGTGGTTTGCCTGTCACTACCACCACCCATAAAACAAACTGTTCGCTCTGCCTCTCGGAGCTTGGCTGATCCTATCAGAGCTTCCTTAGGGACTTTCAGGTACCTGATCAGTCAGTGCTGCAGAGGAAAGAGAAGGCCTTCATCCTGCTGAGGAAGAGACATTGGGCAGTGGTGTGTAAGATAGGTGAGGACAGCTTGGCCCAATAGGACTGTGTCTGACCATTTGGAAGTTGGTGAAGGACTATTGCAGGCTCTAAAAGAAAGTGTCTGTGCTTACTGTTTATCTGTTGTCCATCATTCATCAGCTAGGTAATGAGATATCTAGCCATTTCTATTTTCTTATTGGAAATGGATTATTGGAAAATTTTCTATGCTCAACATATAACCAAGAAATTCAAAATATCTTTAAAAATGTTATTTACATATATGCCCAGACTCTATAAAAAGTTCATAAGCTTTACCCATACGAAATCTTCTCAGGCCCTTACTGAGGGCCTACTCTCTCTTATTTTAGATATAATTTTAACAAATGTTTCCCAGCCTATAGCAAGTTAAAAAATGACAGGAGGGTCCTAAGAGGTAGTTGTTGGTAATAAGTGGCATAAAAGTGAAAGATGACAAAATAAACAAACCAGCAAATAAAATTTCTTCCCTGCCCTACCAGTATAGCAAAAGAGAAAAACATATTATAAAATGCTTATTTACAAGAGACAGCCAAGCTGTGTGATGGAATGCTTGTGATGTTAGGTATTCATCTTAAGTTAAAGAGTCCCTTTCTCTCATATCTCTGTAATGTTCAACGTGGTATTTAGCCAAAGCAAATCAAGGAGAAATAATAAGGTTGCCTCTTTTGTAATCAGGTTTACCTTTGTTTCTTATAACTGTGGGCAGTAGCATTCATCACTATGCCATATGGCTTCCACAAAAATAGGGGCCAGGGTCTCGGGGTTAGTTTGTAGAATGTTTTAATTTCTAGGAAAAGCAATCACTATTTAGACCATAGAACTGTATAGCATTATTTTCTCTAAATTTTTCCTTTTACCTCTTTCAGATAACTGAGTATAAATAAAATATAATTAAAATGTTGGTTTTCATAACTTCTGAAAGCTTTAAATTTTAAGTTTAAAACTTTTCTTGTATCAACTCAGAAAACCGATTTTCTCCCAATACAATTGAGACTAGAAATTTTATTTATTAACTAAAATTAATAAAAAATGGATATCTTCTGAGGTCCACATTATAACAAAGAATTTCTTAACACTAAACTGAGGGTTTCAGTGACATGCCCAAAGTCACACATTAACCAGACCATGAACAGAGTATTCAGGACCTTTTTGTGCTCAGTCTTTCTTCAAAGACACATAATTGAAAATTCTTCTGATGATTAGTTTATTTTTGCAGGAGAAAAAAAATACATCTGAAAGGATGTATGTGAATTGCCATTTTACCCTTACTGTCTCTCTCTCTGAGAAGGAAATATAGTAATTTTCTAAGCATATTCCATCAATCTGAAGTTGCTTTTCTCATCGAGGCATGGATCATTATTTTAAACTCTCTCTCCTCCCTCTTCCACCTCTTATCTTTGTTCGGAATAAATTTTATCAGAAAGTGCAATTAATTTAGCCATTCCTAACATTTAGTTACTTTGATTTGTTCCTAAAAATGTGTATATCATGTGGGATATTATAATTTAAATAAAAATGCTTATATGCTGACTTAATTGAAGTGTACCTTTACATTAATAATATTGATTACTGTCTCTTGGATACCTATAATTGTGCCTGACACATTATGTGCTATTTCTAATTCGAACAGCAATATTGATAGATCTGTACCATTGTCCCCATTGTACAGATGAGGATCTGAAACTCTGAGAGGTTAGGTGACTAACTTGGGAAAGGTAAGATGTAGGATAAAAACAGCCTGATTCTTCAGAGGTGTACCTAAAAGCAGTTTTTACTTTGTTGTATTAGAGAGCAGTGCTCACAGAAACCAACTTTCTGTTCTAAAAAGTCCATGGCTCAGAATGCAATATCTATAATTATGGTCCTAACACATATTCATCAAAGTCTTCAATCTGTCTAGCAGGCATTTGGTCTGAAGTTTTTAAATTCTGCTTTTCTGGTTATATGATAGCCTTTCTAATGATCTCTTTTGCTGTTGGGCTTGAAGACACAAGAGTGGGAAATCCATATGCAACTGTGACAGTTGTCCTGGAATATAGTTATTAGACCTGAAGCCATTGGCTATTCTAACATTGACCCATTATGTCTCCTGCACAATTCCAGCTTTATGTACCAGATCATTACTCTGCTTTGAAAATGGCTATTGGGTTCTGGAGAAAGCCAAACATTTGGAAGGGTATATCCAATTGCCAATAGAAGCTGTGAACTTTAGATAAGGTTTTCAGTTGACACACAGTTATGACCAAAGTCCTTTAATCATTTTTGTGTGTTTTAATTATCATACTTTTTGCAGCTGTATGTTTAATAAGAACAGAACATTATTATTAGGTTAGTAATTTTTAAAGTATTCTTAGCTACCGGTTTAAGTCTCTTTTGCAGCAGTTTTCATATCATCTGACTCACTTTCTCTTTCCTCCTTACATGCTGCCCTAACACTGCCCCTCTCTCTTTTCTCTCCATAACAAATTCTATCTTTTCCTCCTCTAATACATCCATACATGTGCACAGCTGTTGCAGGGCTACAATATTTTTCTAGATATTTCTAGAAGTTTCTAAATAGGAAAATTGATGGGTTTATAGGAAGGTCTTCTCTTAAGTCATGTATCCATCCGATATGATTGTATATGTATGTATTTATGTATATACAAATATACATATATGCACATATATAATTACATATGCATATGCATATTATATGTCTCATAGATATTCTTAAGATTCCCTTTTTGATTTCATGAGAAACAGTCCAACGTTCCAGGACAAGTTTCAGCACTATAAAGAAATGCTTTGAACTATGGAGGTGACCAAGTCATGGAGAAGAATTGATTACTAACAGTGGTGGTGGACACTTAGTGGGCACTTCCCTTCTGCCTTCTGCCTTGTGCTGGGTCACTTGCTTGATGTATATTAACCTGTTTAATGTTCAAAACAATTTGTGGGGTAAGCACCGTTACTCTCATTGATGAGGAAACTCAAAGTAGGTAAGCAGCTGATTCAGGGTCATCCAGGAACCACTAGTGTCAGTATGGTGATTGGTACCAGCATCTCTACTTTAGATTGCACTCACTTAGCCAACAGCAAGAATTATACCCTTACGATATTTTGAGAACTTCTTGTGGATTTTATAAGACCCTGAGCTTCCTACCTCAGAGAAGTATTTCATTGATCCCAAAGGGCCCATTCAATAGAAAAACAGAATACTCAGCACTCTTTCTAACCAACGATGTCAGCCGTGATGTAGACAATGAATATACATAATGGTTCTTCTTCTTTGTCATCTGATTTAATGGAAATTCCAGTTGGCGGCAGCTTGTCCAGTGATTTTGGAGACTGATTAACGAGTTGTCACTTTTATTGGATATAGGTAATCAGGGACAGAAATAAAAGTATCTCTAGCATCTGAACAACCCAGAACATTCAACAAGTGATAAATGAAGCTGTCAGAACCCTTCACATGTATGATTTATGTACATACCCTGTGGTGAGGGTATGTACTTGCTATAAAACATACAAAGCCATCCTTACCCAAATTCCTGATAGCTTTATATTTAAGAATTCTGCTTGTGAAATATCATATGGCTTTGAGCAAATAACTATCAGCCTATGAAATTCAAAAGGGCAGCCTATGAAATTATAGTTGTGAAATTTGATGCATATTTGGAAGAATTAATTACTCAAGCTTTTACTGCAGACTCACTTTCATTTTCAGTTTTTTACTCTCTTGTAACCTCTGATCTCAGTTTTCTTACATGGGTTACTACCCTTTAGATGCTAACTGTCCTCTCATTTCAACTTATTTTTTAAATTGGGAATTGATTGACATTTACACCAGTCAGACTGGCTTCCTTCATAAATCTGTAAAATAAAAATGAGCTTTCTGCTTTGTGAAATCTCTCTTTTATGAGCTCAATAAAGACCTAGACAAGCTTGAGGGATAGCTCTGATGACCTCATCAAGTTCCTTGCATCAAAATGTCTCTACAAAAAAAATGTGTTTTTAACCATTCTCTTTTGGGGAACTTATTGTGTTAAGTGATGATGTGATGTATGACAGTAATTGGTGGAATAACAAGAATTCTAGAGGCAAATACCAGGGATTGCAGAACTATTTAGGCATCTGAAACAGAAAAGAATCTTTTTTGAACTACCTGATCTAACTCTCTTGGTATCACCCATGCTCCAACTCATCCTAAGACTTTGTGCTTATGGGCCTTTGCTTTAACAGGTCCCTTCCCTGAAAGCATCTTTTCCTAGATGCCATCTCTTTCATAAAAGTCTTTTGGATCTCTCTTCTGTTGACCATCACCCCAGGAATGAGTCTTTCTTTTGTTTGCCCGCTATAGTTTGCTATTTGGAGATACAAATGGGACTGCTCTGAACACATTTGATCACTATTAGCTATTTGTGGTCATAAATCATATCCTGCAACTGAGTGCAAACTCCTTGAGAGTAGGTCTTTGTACCTAGTAAGTAAACTAAAGTTGACCTGGATTGAGTCTTTAGGCTACTGATTTTTACTGACAAGTTCAGCTAACTCTCCTGGAGCCTAGAAACAGCCACAGGGCAACAGATGATATTGTTCTTTCTTTCCATTTACTCTAGAGCAGCAGTTTTCAAACCTGGCTGCTTTCTGGAATTACCCTGGAAGCTTAAAAAAATATCAATGCCTGCATCCTACCTTTAAAAATCCTGACGTAATTAATTGGTCTGATTGTGACCTGGGCATCAGCATTTGCTCTGTCTCTGGAAGATTCCAACATGCACCCAGGCTGAGATTCACCGAGTTAGTGGAAGTGAAGTTTGCTTGTCCCATCATAGGCATTACAGTTTTATTTTCAGCTCTCAGTTTTTATGGGGGAAACTGACCGCACATGACTTTATTTTGTCTGATCTTGGGCAGACAGGCTACCACCTGCAAAGATCAAAGGTATGGAAGGGGAATGGAATTAATTTTGCATTTAAAAAAAGTCAAGTTTTTGACAGTACTTGGGCTTTATGTAAGGATAAATTAAAATGATTAAGGTCATCTTGTACTTACTATATATAGCCTTAAGTTCTAGTGTTCAAATAAATTTTTTCTGTTACTTTTGATGTTATTAGAGGATTTAGAATTGGTCAGTGATTTCTGGCTTTGACTATACTTCTTCATCTGAGATGTTTCTATTTTGAGAAGCTAAAACTGTAATGACAGATATGGCAAATCCATAGAACCTCTTGTCCAACTAGACCATACCAAGTTGACCATCATCCCCTTATTCTTTCTGATATCTATCTACATACAAGCAGGCATAATCTTGCACTGTTAAAAGTTTGTTTCATGTAATTGGGTCCCCTGGATACAGAATAACTGAAATATTTCAGGCGGAAATATGAAGCAACTATATTTGCTTGTTTGGAGAATAAGCATTCACCTCTTCTAAATGCAGTTTGATCTGAGCATTACTCTAGTAATAACCATGGTGACCACAAGCCAGAATACAACTTGACTCTCTTAATGTTGGAGGAAGAATTTGTTACCAAGCTCCACTGTCTTTGGCTGTGAAAATCTCTCCTTTAGTTCTTTCCTTGTCTTAACTGCTAATGCTCTGAGTTGTTTGCTTATTTAAAGACATGCTGTAGTTGTAACTTTAATAAATTTTAGTTTCCTAGGTGTCCTTCAAAGGATTTAGGCCTTCAAAGTTGTTTGGACCAGGATTCATATCCTATCTCTTGCTCTAATTATTTCATCTTTGTGAGCTGTGGTTTACCTTCCTTTGTAAAATGAAGATAGTAGAATACCACCCAATAGCACATTAAATGAAAAAAGAGAGTTTAATAATTTTAGTAGTCTATATAGTAATAGTGTCTAAGTGCTTAATGCCACATCTGATTCAAAGGGAACCCTTCCATAATAAATGTTAGATATTATTTAGTCCTATTTTCTGAACTGTCAATCTTGAGTTACATCTTTCCAATTATTTTCACCAGTAAAAAAATATTAGGGCTATAAATGCTGAATCCTGATACATAGGACTTGGTTTCAAACTGCTCTGAGCATTTATAAAGACATCTTAGATAACAAATAATACATATATTTTCAGAAACCATTCTTTTGCAGACCAAAGATGAACATATCATTCAGATAAATCATATAAGAACTAACTCATAAAAAGGAAATATGTGCTGCCTTGTTTTTCTTAGTTCTCAGTAATAATTAGACCATAGCCACAGAAAGATGTTGGCATTCCCTAGGGAAAGCAACTTTACTTTCATGAAGCTGCTGAATATAATAAACCCAAGTCATCACAGTGATAAAAATATGAGTTTAGAATTGAGATATCTCCTGAGTGAACATGCCTGTTAAACTCCAATATTCTTACATACTTATTTAGCATCAAATCAGAAAACAGCACTAAGCTTATAAACATTTTAAGATTCTTCTGGAGAGATTAAAGTGACCAGCTGTTAAAAAAGATTGTGCCGTTTATTCAATTGGTGTCCACTAAATGCTACACAGGATAGACTCTGATAATATTCATTTAGTTTTTTAGAGTTCCACAGATATTTTCTGGTTCTCACCTTAGTATATACAACAGACTCTTCTTTGCTTGGCAGAATTGGCCAGGATGAAGGAATGTAGCTTTGAACCAATGCAGAGAAGTGCCTCTTCACTCAAATGGGCCTTTCACTTTCAGCCCCTCAGTACTGCACACTGTGTGAGAATCAGATACCTAAGTCCTTTGACAGAGTTCCCATCTTGAAGGGAAAGTGAAAATTCCAGTTGAGAGCCAAATATAGACATCCCAGAAGGTTCCTGGAGCTGCCAGGGCCTCCGTGATTGGAAGGATGAAGGATAAAATAGTATCAGAAGGCAATCTGTAAATCTGATAAAATCAAGGGAGAAACATTTCTTGAGGGTACAATATCTCAGAAACATTGCTAATATTAAGAGCTGAGAAACCTTTTTTTCCCCCAGTGGTGAAAATTTGTAGAGAGAAAATAAAACCTTTTACCTGTAATTTTTCATTACTATCTTCACATTATCACTGCTATCTGCCCAAGTCTCCCATAACTACTGCATCCCTCCCCCCACTCACCCCTTTAAAGTGTTGAGGTTTTATGGATGCTCGTTTGGAGGAAGGATGTAATTATCCAAGGTGAAGAAATTTAGAGCAGAATAAGGGAGCTAGAGGCTCTGCTGCATATTCAACATCTAAAGCAGCTTCTTAACACCTGCCATACTAATGGCAGCCAGCTCCCCCATTATCTTTTTATAGAAGTTCCTTGATTTTTCCAATAAAGCTAAATGCTCTCCATCTTGATCATTATCTAATAATTATCCAAGACACTCACTCTTGATTCTCTAAACGGACTGAAGGATAACAGCTGCCTGCCAGATTTCTAAAAACTATGTAAGAAGTTGGGCAAAGGGAATAGGAAGTAGAACATGAAGTAAGAGGATCTTCACAGTTCAGGTAACCTAGTCACTTTTTAATCTTTACAAGATAGTTTGCCTCTCCTGGAAGCCCATCAGCAGTGAGACTCTTAGGTTACAAAGATGATTTTAGTGGTAGATATTTGTTTTTTAGCTTCTCATCTTTACTCCTTATTTATTTAAATAAGATATAGCAGTTCAACAGCTTTTCTTTTTGAGGCCACACCTCCACCCTTAGTCAATTGTGTAGGTGGTAAGATTTTAGATGAATATTATATTTGACTAAAATATGGCAAGTAGGATAGAAGAAGCAATCTTGGCACTCAGAGGGATAAAATTCTTGCATGTGAAGATCTCTTAGGAAAATGTAAAGTACTCTGTAGAAAAATGGACAAAGAACGTAAATAGAAAAGTCATAAAAGAGGAAATACGAATAACCAGTAAATATTTGAAAGGATCTCTACTTATCAGGAAAAAAAAAATCAAAATAAAATGTAATTTATTTTCCATGCATTTGACTGGCAAAGAATAAAATAAAATAAAATAAAAGATTGACAACAATCAGTGCTGGCAAATGTATGGAGAAACTAGCACTTTATATAATATAGGTGGAAATGTGAATTTTGATTACCTGTTTTTGGATAATAATCTAATAATAGCTTTTAAGATTTAATATTTACAAATCCTTTTGAATCAGTAACCCCACTTTGGGGACTCTTTCTTATAGAAATATAAATATAAGTATAGAATAATATGTATATGAGTATTTCTATTGCAACTTAGTTAATAGTGGTAAAAATCTAGAAGTGGTCAATTTCTATGGGTAGTAAAATGATTGCAAATTATAGGGCATACATAATGTGGGTTTTTACAAAAAGAATAAAAGAATAAGTCATATATATACATATTGATATAGAAAGATGTCCAGGACATATTTTTGAGTTAAAAAGCAAGGAAACACAAAATCTTAAAGAATGTTTTGAAAAATAAATACAAAAAAATACTTATTGATTTTATAGGGGAGTAAAATAAAAGATTAGTAACTATTTTCTTCCTTTACTGACTTAATAATTATTTGACTTGCAACGCTGATGAAAAGAGATTCTGTGAAGAAGAATTTTAAGATTATTCCCTTCCTATGAATGCATTTTCTCTTTCTCAAAGCTATCCTGTATATTGAGTGGGGAGCTCTCATTCAAGCCTATAAAGATAAAACAAACATTTTTCTTTTTGGTTATATACTTATTCTTTATTTCTGTAAATCCAAGAAGCAAAAGAAAGCAATATGTCTGTTATCAGTCTTAACCACTTTAGGCCTCAGGTCGTCACATTCATCCAAAAGATGAGGAGATCAGGGGAGAGGAAGCAGGAGTACAAGCTTTTTCCCTCACTTGGATTAATTTTCTAGCTCCTGGTTTGTTCATGATGGAGTGTTTGGTTCTACTACAACTGTGGCCTCAGCACACATTCACCACTTTCCACGACTGACTCTCCAATTTGCTGGTCATGAGTTCTTCGGAACATCATTTTAATGTCCCTGAGCCCCAGTTTCCTCGGCTTTAAAATAGGGTTGACAGTAACTATTGTATTTACCTCAACATCAGAAGGAGATAATGATGTTGAAACCATGCAGATATTAGAGAGGAGCTTGCATTACTTCTTCCTGGATGATTCTCTTTGTATTTTATTCTCCTTTTCTCAAAAAATGCAATAGTAAATTTAATTCAATTAAAAAAACTGGTTGTGAATTGACATACTATGCTGAGATCAAAAAGAAAATAAAAAACAAAACATGAGAAAGAAAAAGTTGTGGATCATGCCTTTAAGGAGAGTTATGGTTTTATAAAAATATATTTCACCTAGTTGAACATAAGGTGCTCATTTTTTTTCACATTTTCATGCTTCTGACATTTCCATGCCTTTGAAAAGATGGTCTTATGATAGTACCTAACATTTGCTGTCAGGCAGGGGGCAGTGTGGCATAGTTGTCATCGTTGTGCATGCACAAACTTGATCATAGGAAATGGGCAATTTTGGGAATGAAATTCACACTTCAAAGGTACAAGAGTGCTATACTGTAAATGCCTTCATAGAGAATAATCTTTTGTCCCAAATCAGAAATCCGGTTTGCAAAACTGTCCAGCTGGGTTGGTGCTAGGGAATATAGAACCACATCTAACTAGATAGCCTGTTTTCAATTTTGTATCTCCAATGGACTGGCTGCTTTGAGTGAATGCTTCTTTGGTCTCAGGAGGGCAAAACACTTTAGCAGGCATGTGCAAGGAAGGCAGAAGCAGGAGTAAGAAATGCAGGGTGGCACATCTCTTTTCCGTACTTGTGCTCCTTCCTGTTTGCTTCCTATTCCTACTTACAACACCCATAATGCCCTTCACCCTAACAGTGGCAGCTGTTTCTGGCTTCTGGTCTACTCTCCCACCCTGGAACCAGCCAAGTGGCCTCTCCTCAGAATTAGAAGCACCAACAGTCAACATCTTGTAAGGGAGGCACAATTTTACCTTTACCCTCTTAGAGCTTTTCAGCTGGGCCTGAGAATTAAACTGACATAAAATAGATTAACAATAGGTTGAACAAAGAGAGGCAATTGTAGAAGTGTAAAATATATGAGGAGGCTAAAGGAAGAAAAAATTATTTTAACAATGTCTGGTTTTACGAAATTCTCTTGGCTTTGACTCCCTGTCAAAGAATGTTTCTTTTCTCCTGGTACAAGGAGGGCATCTTTCATGAGGGAGTTTTTACTTCTTGTTTTCAGGAAGAAAAGGGGAGATTAGAATATGCTTTTTGCATCTGCTGTTTTTCTTAAGTTCCTTTAGCTCAACATAATCTTTAAGGCAAAGTGGCATATTTTGCGGTGGCATGTTCTGCCAGCCTTCAATGCCTTCCTCAGCGGACTGGATCCCAGCACCATGAGGACCTTCTCCAAGCTCCTGAGCTTCCGATACCAACTGAAAAATGCCTGTTTCTCAAGGTCTGGGTTTCTGTTTTGCAGGGTGTGTTCTTCCATGCTTCTAAGTTCCAGTGATCAAAACATTGTTTCCTTTGTCCACTAGGCCCCTGAGTGGTAACTGCTTCCTGCTTTGACTGCATGTGTTCTTTTCAGTCCTCCACAACGTGTTTAACCAGTCCCTCTGTTACATTCTCTGAAATAATGTGGAGGTTTCTATTTCCCTTTCTTGACCCTGAATGACACAAAACTCAAAAAAGGAGGTTTCCATTTCTATCCTATTGCCATAAGACTCCCTGAAATTTGTGTATGCTTGGTAATCTTTTTTGCTAAATCAATGATTTTCAAAATGAGCTCTGCATTTCCCAGAACAAACCATCCAAGTGTGATGGTGAATCAAGGGTAGATGCAGAGAAGATGAACAAGAAAGCCTCATACTCTTTCATCCCAAAAAACTATCCTTTATTTTTTCCATATTGCGTTTTTATATAAGGTACATGTTAAAGGGGTTCCAAGGATATTCTTGCTACTCTATCGACTTACGTGATGCAATAACAGATGTAATAGGGTTGACTATCAAGCTGTTTGATTGAAATTGTCTCCACCTCTTCTAGAAATAAATGCTCTGTGTGTCAATAAATTTCACTAGTATTTTTCTTAACAGATTTATTATTTCTACTTAATAATAGCGTTATATGTTACATTTTTCTTCTCTATTAGACTGTCCTCTCCAGAAAGGCAAGAATCAGATGTGTAACATTAATGAGCATTGAACCAGGATGTAGCAGTCCTTAAGCTAAGTCCTTACCATACTGTTTATGCTTGTGGATTGTCGTTGGAAAGTTATTTAACCTTGCTTTCATTCATTGCTCTGTTTCGATACAAAGATAACAATTCCTGCCTTACATAAATTATATGATCATTGAAGCGTCAATGAAATACTGCTTTTTATTATTATTGTTGTATTAGCCTCTCCAATTGTATATAGTCCAGTGCTTCTACCAAGTTGGCCTACAGTAAATGCCTATTGCACAAAAAGAAACTGTTGTGGTTATGATTGCAGCATTGCAAACCATCCTGAAACTTCGTGACTTAACAACCTAAGGATTTTTTTTGAATTGCTATATATTTTGTTTATTATGCATTAAAAGTACAAATAAAGTCTTTTCTATACAAAATAAAACAATTAAGCTGTAACCTTTGGGTAAACATACTGTGTAAAAATTAAGATAGTAAGATTTTTTTTTTTAGTACCAGAACTAGCATATTTTTTTCTTTTACTCTATGAACAAATTAAAATCACAGAAACCATCCAAATCCTGCTAGCAGAAAATGATATGTTTGTAAGAGCTACATGAAATCTAATTTCCAGACGGAGTTCCCTTCTTACCAATTTTGGGAGTATTCCAAAAAGTTTCCCCTTAGAAACCATCTAGGTGAAGTGAAAATTTACTGTTGGAAAATTATTGGAGAGAATGCTTATGAAATGTGAAGGTATGACTTTCGTATGCACAGTGTACACCTTTACAGATATTTTATAAATGCCTTTGGGATATCCAATAGTAATGCAAGTTCTTATTGTGTTTGTTCTATTTTGAAAAGTACAGACCACCAAAAATTAATTGCACCTAAATAAACATTTCAAATATAGTTTTTACTGTATGGCAATTGCAAAGAATCTGTAATGAGAAGTGATGAAAACTCCTTAGTTTGTACAGCATATTTACTTTTCAAGGCATGTTGTGACCTCTTGCTTCCATAATTCTCAAAAAAAATCATTGTAAGATAGTGAAAGAAAGTAATATTACTATGACATTTGGATAAAGAAGTAAATTGATATGATAGCTGTGCAATTTAAAATACAAAAGCTATTTTGGTTTCATTGATGCCCTAGTTTATTTGTTGGTTTGAAAGTCACTTTTGTTCAACCTCACATTTAATGAAAGGGATAACAATATTTAATGACTGAATAGAGTTGTGTTTTGTAGTTTATTTGTGTAATAATTTTGTTTGTACAAAAGAGACTGGTGTCTGCCACAGGGGTGCTATACTTGCCGCTTTGGGCACCTTTTACATGGTAAACATCAATTGTTCATGATGAGTACAACAAAGAACCAGTTGTTCCCAAACTTATTCAACAAAAAGATTATTTTGTAACGTCAAAATAAAGTTCACAGGTCTCTACACTATAGGAATAAAAGGGTACCTACGAATTCTGTAAAGTTTTACAAAGTATTTTATTAACTGCAATTAATGAATGGGTACATTTGTAAAATAGTAACATATACATTTATGAAACATGCTATTCATGCTAAAGGCAAGTCCTGATATATATAGATGGATTCACAAAACTCTTAAAATAACCATAAAGTCCCCTAGAAATTAATGGATAATGGTTCAGGAAGCCTTGGCACAACCATGGATGGACAACATGCTGCATCTCATGTGTCAATGCCAATAGAAAGATACGGCTGCCTGACGGGGCTGTGGTTACAAGGACTCTAAGTCCAAGTATGGTTTCTGAGCAAAAGAATACTGCTCTAAGTTAGCAGTATCTGTTAGAAAAGGAGGAGAGACTAGGTGTAGAAAAGGCAAATAATTCGCCATACCTGACTTAGTGGAAAGCCAAATATTTGTCATACCTGACTTAGGCTGGGTGGACCATTTGTTTCTACTTACTCCAGAAAAGGAGAGTAGAGATAGTCACTAATTTGTAGATGTAACCAAGGCTTAAGCTAAGAATTTAACTTAAAAAGTCATTTAAAACTACTTTGCAAAATAAAGAATTTTTAAAAATACATGTAAAAACAGTTAAGTGTACTAGATATTTTATTCCAAACTTATCCTATTGTTAAGCACCTTGTTCTTGCACCCTCCAATTGAGGAAATCCTCTGTCTTTATCTCAATATAAATTGAATATTTAAATGTCCTAATCTCTCCTTCTACTTTAGTCATTTGATGAGGGACCTTTGATTCCCTTTCTACTTACTGGTGGTGCAACCATCCCACATCATCTGTTCATGCTTGATATATTTTGACTGGCTGTTCTTCTCTTGCTGAGACCATTTACTCAGAAATGTGAGTGGTCTCTTGCTGAGACCATTTACTCAGAAATGTGAGTGGTTGGGCATATGGTGAAAAGTACATGGTATATGACTTTGCTTCATTGGCCCAATATTCTTATTTAAAGAAACAAATTTTCCTAATTATTTAAGTCACTTATCATATGAACTATCCAATCTTCTTTACTTCCTTACTGGTTTTTAAAATATCTTTAGAGAAAAAAAAAATTTCAATGATGTTTAATTTATATGTTAACTGTTCCTGATCTCCAAGTTCCTTTTCAAACTCTTCTTCCTTAGCTTTAGTCCACTCTGAACATTTTGGAAAAAATAAAAATAACATCATTTTCTATTTCTTAGAGAGATTTTCTCCCAATCCATAACTCATCATAATTTCCCTGTTTTTCTGAAAAAGGCCTCTACCCCATCCCTTATGTACCTCTTCAGCATCAATTATTTTTAAAAAATCCATCAGATTACCACCTTTGCCATCCCTGAAAAGTGATTGTTCTGCCTCCGGGCCAGCTTTGTTTCTATTGCTCTTGAAAAGTATATATTTTAACTTGAGCTGCTTGAGGGAAAGCTACATATCTTAGTCATCACTGTATCTTGAATGCCTAAAATTGTGAATGGCTCATGGTAAATGCCCTATAAGCACCGATTAGGACTGATACCCCAAAGGCCCACTCATGTCTCCTTGGAGAGAGACCTGATTCGATCTTTTGATTCCCTTTCTACTCTCAGCATATCCCCACCAAAAGCTAGTTAGTGTATTTTCTTTTCTTCATACTCTCTCTTCATTTTTCTGGACATGCACCACTGTTTTTTGTGCTCTATATAGCAAGAATCTAAAGATAACTGAGGTGAATGAGATTTGCCATATTTATATATCTGCATTTTTGAAACTTTTTAGAATGAAGTCTAAATAAGAAAAATGGGACCTTCCTTTATTAGATATTTAAAGTGTAAATGTTATTATGTATTTTTAAAAATTATTTTTATTGCCATAATATGTCATGTCTTGAAAATCCTTTTTACTTTTAACATGAAAATGAAACATATTAGACATACTCCTGAAGTGTAGCCAGGCAGGGTGGCACTTTGGCCATATTTCTGTCTGTGTTAAGAGATTTTAGGTGCCCCAGCTTCACAGAGGTTCTGGCCAAGCTCTCAGGCAAGTGCTTGGCAGTTCTGAAACTAATTTCCCAAAAGAAGCAGATTTTTGATAAGTTTAAAACAGATGAATGAACATTTATCTGGGCACCTTGAGGGGAAATTATGCTTGGAGCTGTCCATAGTATACCAACAAGCAGGGTGATGCCTCAAATTCTTCTTTTGGCTAGAGAGGCATGAGAAAACAGGACACACCTGCAGGTTGAGAAGGAGTGGACACTGGGCTGGTTCTCAACAGGCATAGGTGGCCATTTCATCAACATCTAAAGACCTCACAGGAAGGTCTGTCCTCCACATTCAATGGTACCCACACATACTTTCATGTGTCCACTTTATCTTTGGTGGTTTTTCTTCTTTTGTACTCTATGAAGCTACCTTCAACGGTCACCCTGTTCATTCCATCTAGATATGTTTACTGAGTCCATACCATATAACCTGTGTTTAGGATGCTGTCCTAGGTGCTGTAGGAGCAGTGATGAAGAAGAAACACATAGCTCCATCTCTCATAGAGTTTTTCACTCTAATGAGGAGAGACAGAAGTAAACAAGTAGTAACATAATTTCATTAAGTTCCATGCATTCTAAAAGAAATAAAACAGAATTATGTGATAGACACTGAAGTCAATTATTATATGAACTACCCAACCTTATTCTTTACTGATTTTTGAGCAAAGTGACTATTAGAGGGTAGGTATGGTGGAAATGGACTACCCTAAATTTCATTCAAGACTTGATTGGTTAGAAACACTGAAAGTCTGGGCATTCTACACAGGTCTTTGCCTTTATGTGTTTATTCTCTCATTTATTCATTCATTTATTCAGTCATTCAGTCAGCCATTCAGTCATCATGAATGTGTTCATCTATTTATTGTCTGACACTATTGTGATACACTGAGAAGGCAGCCTCCCGAATTATTTTCTCCTTGGCATTATATGCATTTATCCAAGTCAATTAAGTAATTCATTCACTCATTCAGATACTTTGTTGGCAGTTTTACTTGGAGACAGCCATTGGTATAGGGCAAAGGGTGGTAAAAGGACACAGGATAATGTGATTCACCTAGGATACTACAAGTTAATGCTGACATGTTTATGAAATGAACTGGATTCTAACAAGATGTTCAAAATTGTTGATCTCCTCAAAATGTGATTTGACCCACAGTCATACCAATATGCTTATATTTCTTTGCTGCCCCTTCTCCTCCGTGTTACTTCTGGGTCAAAAGAATCCCAAGGTAATTTTTTCTCAGACATGCTTACTGTGAAAACTCTAAAATCGAAGGCTTGGAGAAATACTAAGAAGAAAAAAAAAGATTATATGATAAACAAAAAATGAATTTTATTTATTTAAGCTCATTTTCTAACATTTGATACTCTGTAAGCAGCCATCCAAACTGATTTGGTCCTGATAATGAATATATTTAATGGCTAGACTGGACAAGCTCTTGAAGACTTTAAGGTCTCCTTGGAACTTATGAAAATTGTAATTAAGATATATTTTTTTTTATTTCTGAAGAGCATATCTTAAAGGCCCAGCAAGTCTTTACAGATGTGATATTAATTTTCAGCTATTTATTTATTGAACATATACTGGATGCCAGAAACAAGGTTAGGCATTGTAGCAGACACTGTTGCTACCCTGCCCATGCCTCTTCTCTCCTCATTCATTGTGTCCATGCACCCAGCCTGACATCCACTCACTGGAAATTGCATTCTCTGACTTCTGGAACCTGCCCTGCTAAAGACCAGGGCAGGGCAGAATACCAAGGAATCAATACACAATCAATACACACACACACACCCACCCACACACACACACACACACACACACACACACACACACACACACCAGCCACCTGCAATCCATTAGTGATGGGACTTGGTGGACACATACCCCACTTCCTTTGTCCCTTAGACAAGATAACTCTGAAGTTCACGGTCTACATCATTTCTCAAAGTTCCCCAACTGCCCACAGTGATAACTGGCTTGATAACCACACCTCACCCATTTCCTTTTCTTCCTTTTCTCACTTCCCATGTTCCTAACAGTGTTTCTGAGATTGTTCTCCAAATAAATTTCTTGCACTCACACCCCTGTCTCAAAGTCAGCTTCTGGGAGAGTCACTCAGAGACAGATATGTTGCATACATTATCTCAGTTAATCATTACTGTCTTCCAAGGGCAATGTTATTACTCCTGTTTTACAGATGAGGAAACTGGGGGTTCAGAGAAGCTAATTCATTGGCTCTTATTCCAAATCCCCTTTCTTTCCTATTTTATTGTGAAGAGACTGGCCAAGGTATGGTCTTTTAGGAATGTGCATGGAGGTGTTAATGAATTTTGTAGCCAAATAATAAATTTTACATTTATTGATTCAAATTGGTGTAGCCATGGTCAAAATTGCAGGAGGCGGAATTTTGTTAATTTGTCCTGCGAATATTCATTTCCTCATCAAGTGTAAGGCGCTCTACTCCTTCCTGAGTGTACAGTGGCAAATGAGAAGAATCCTCTGAGAGAAGCTGCCTGCGTACTAATTTGTGAAAAGTTCTTACTATTGTATTAGATGTTTCTGTGATGTTGAGATCTCAGGCTCCTATTCAAGAAATGTGTAGAAATGGCAAACTGATTTACAAGCATCTACTCAAATGCCATTTAACTGGCTGTATATCAGAAAGCAAAAACCAGTTTCTCTGTCTTTTACTGTTTGAATAAACCTTTTCATTTTATGTTTTTTTTCCACTAGAGACTAAATACTTTTTGTAGGTAATAAATACTTCTGCCGCTACACTGAATTTGAATATGGAGTAATAACCAAAATCTGAATAGAAGTGCAGGATCCATATCAACTTACAAAATTGGATATAGGAACCCCTTAGAAAGTACCCATGCTGAAGAAATATTGAATATGTTAAAATATTTTCTCCATACTTTCATTCAATTAAAGGGAGAGAGAGAGAGAAAAAACTATTGATTTAAATTAGTGGGAAGAAATTGGTGTTTAACCTTGTTGGCATCTTAACTGCAAATGAAACCAGTAACCTGGTGTCATTCCATTTCAAGTGCTCTGATGATCTCACAGTTGACTAGTGACTTGAACCTTGCTTCAAATTACTTAGGATATATTATGGCATGATCTATGAAAAACAGTTTGGCTCTGAAAAAAAGACAGTGTATAGACCTGATAAGCTTAGTGGCTGTGCAGTTATGGAGCAGGGAGACCTCAGAATGTCACCTGGTGATAGAGGTGACATATTTGTTCAAAATAGTGAGTTCCATAAACTATGGATCCTTATGTTTTTGTGACTTTTTATTTTTTTTCTTGTCTCCTTTTTTGTGTTCTTACTCCTCAGGAGTATCTTTCTCCTTAGATATATGTATAAAAAGGCCATGATGCTTTGCTTTTAGCTGTCTATCTTAGTTGTCCTCCATGTCAGTCATCTTGATTTCCATGCAAGGGGTCACCTGGTAATAGAGTAAGACATTGTCCCTTTGGGACACATTCTATTCACATTCTGGGGAACATTTCACTTTCTTGGAAATACTAAAAGAAGAGTATTTAAGACCCAGAGAATAAACCCATAATTGTGGAATTCAGATACTTTGAAAATTCTCCAAATGTAGGAGAGGTATTTTTGACCAACATTTCTAGCTAGTACATTATATTTTCATAGAGATCTCTAGGATATAGAAGAATATTCTGGCACTAAATAAATGAACTCTAAAGCCAATTGCTTACAACTATTAATTGACAGTTGCATTTAACACTGGCATAAATTCTGTGGAAGATAAAAAGGAATGAAAAGTAAGACAGCCATGATGCAAAAAGATATTACTGTTGGCTGGAAAACATGCACTATGCATGAATAAAGAATTGATGTTAAAATTTGTCAGTTAGCATAGTCAGGGATGGGCTGAGTGAAGGATGCAGGAACTGGAGTGATTGAAAATGAGAGGCAGAACCCATTTATGGAAAGGAAGGAAGATGGTGGAATAGACAAGGGAAGACATGGAAGTTAGAACTAAAAGAGTACAAGTGGAGGCCTGGGATATGTCTGACATGAAAGTACACACTGGGAAGTTATGAAATACAAGTGGAAACTGAGAGAGAAACCAGGCTATGGAGGGCCAGGAAGAAGATGGAGTTACAGTTGAGTGGGAAGCAGGACCCCAGTGTGAGTCCTCAGGCAGGTGGTTGCCTGACAGCTGGGTACAGAATGGGCTGGAATCTGGGAAGGAGGAGAGACCTGAGATAGACCAGCTGGATAACTGCTACAGGAGCCCACTTTTAGGAGAGTGAGTCTTGGGAATGTCAAGAACAATCCAAAGAGTACTTTCAAAGGACAAAGTGACACATTTGGGATGGAAAATGCAGTACAGAGAAGAGAAAAAGATGATTTATACAAATGGCTGTGGGTACCTCATCACAACATTACTCCTAACAATGATGTATCAGGCACTGATCTGTGCCAGGTCCTATTTGTATGGCTTTCCTTTTCAACTTCTTAAATCCTCAAAACAAATATATCAGGTTTATTATCTTCACTTTCCAGAGGCTCAGATAAATTGAGCAACTTGCTCTGTGCCTCATGGAGAAATTAGTCAAAAATAACTTATACCCCAGCTTGACAGCCCTCTAGTTATTTCACATTTCTGAGAAGTGAGTCTGTTTGTGTGCCATTCTGAATACAGAGCTCTTCTTCTCGGCCTTTTACTTGATGCTCCTTTCACTTCACTCACTATTAAACTGAAACCTCGCTTCTCCCTGGAGATACCATCTCCTCCTGACTCTCACTTTGTGTGTGTGTGTGGGGGGGGTGCCATTCTTTTATGCCTCATCTCTCTGAATCTAGTGGAGTGTGGAGGAGGAGTTGGGGCAGCCCTCACTTTGTAGGGCTACTTCCATGTCCTGCAGTGACACCACCAATCCCATCTCTGCCTATATCCACCCACTTGACTCTCTCCCTTCTCATGCTTCTTGCTTCCATCTGTGACAGTCCAGGGCTCTCTCCCAGTGTTCTCAGTGTGTCATTCAGAGTAAGAATCCTGGCCTCTTCTCCTCTATTGTCATTTCTGTCATCATTTCTGGGGATGCCACACCCTGATGTAAGAGTTCTTGTCTTTCTCTATTCCTATTTCAGCTGCTATCCTGGACCTCACCATCAACTAGCACTTCTGTATTACTCTGATTTTGAACACTAAAACCCTCCTCTCTGACTGTAACCTCACAATCTTTATCTCTCATGTTCTCTCATTTCTACTAGTTGTGCTCTTTTTTGCCTCTCAGTTTGTGGCTTCTGGTGATTCTCTATTCTCTGGCATACTTTCTGGTAATCCAAGTCATCCCTAGTTTCTGGATCTATCAAGTTTTTATTCTACTCCCTCATCCATCTTGAACCCCATGATTGGTCATATCAATAAAGGTCTTATATGTGCACCTTCCCCCTTTTCTTCTCTCTCTCTCTCTCTCTCTCTCTCTCTCTCTCTCTCTGTTTTTCTCTCTCTTCCTCCCTCCCCCCACACCTTTTGTTGATCTCTTAGTCCTCAGCCTTGTGGGAAAATTGCTATTCACTTATTTCCAGTTCTTTCCCAAGGTTTTCATGTTTCACTCAGCAAAGATGACACACTGACCACAGTGTTTTACTACATATTCTCCCTGTTACTTTTCACCTGGGCGTTTACCATTTACCAGTAGTCCTGTGGCTCTTCTCTAATCAGTTACATACTTCATCCTTCACTGTGTCCCAACCAAATAGTCCCTGCTCCACTTGAGGAAGTGGTAGGAGGGGAAGACGCCAACCATCGTACTAAGTGTTTTATGTGATTACACCTGTGAAGTCTCAGCTTGGTAGGTGGTGTTGTTTCTATTCTTTTCATATGATAGCTCTGAGGCTAAGGTAGTTAATTTACATAGAACTTGAAAAGGTTGTTTCGTATTTGTTTGACTCTTAGACCTGTGGGTTTTCACTTTTTTCTCTCCTATCCTCCATTCCTGACATTAACTCTTGCCAGGACTACTGTTGTGATTATTTCTTTCTAAAATGAGATAAATGAGGCCTTATTATGAATTCTTTCTCTTCACTTAATTATCTTCTGTATCTTCATCCATTCTCTTCTCCTTTCTTGTCTAAAAAAAGAATTTTCCCCAATGCTTCCTAATAGGTATCTCCTCTGCATTTGTCATCAGTTACAGTCTTCTGCCTCTTTTTACAGATTGTTGATCCATCAGTTTTACCCCTCCTTCAGATCTTTTTAGTCTTCTTTCAAACCAAACCTTTTCACTCTACATCAAACAAATATGGTAGTTCCCATTAAAAACAACAGCAAAAACAAACAAACAAACAAATAAACAAAAAACAAAAAACTCCGCTTGACTTTAAATATCCCGAATAAGCTTATTTTTTGCCTTTCCTACCAAACTCTTTGAATGGAATGACTACATTTATTGGCTGTTACCATCTCCCCATCAGTGACACCAAACTCATCCTGACTTCTTTCTCCTCACTCATCCATTACGGAACCCCTTCTCTCAAAATACATACCAGTAACCTCCAAGGAGCTGAGCTGAGTCTATGTCCTTATTCTTAATTTTTCTGCAGCTATTGGTGCTTTGACCATCCCCTCCTGCTTGAAACTGGTTTTCCCTTGGCTTTTCTTACTATGTATTCTTCATTCTCTTTTCACCTCTCTGCCTACTTCTTTACCAGCTCCTCTTTTTTTTCCATCTCTATCTTTGTCTCTCTTCACTCTTTCCCTTATAGTCTTACTTAATTGTAGGCTTAAACGACTGACTATACCTTGCTCTAACTTTGACTTTTTGAATGAGTTCATTTTGAACATCTTCTGGTTGTTCCACTGTCTTTAAATTTATTTTTTTTTCTAAGATTAAATCCATCATCTTGTTTTTCTTTTATCTTCCCCTTTTAATTTTCTTCCATTAATGACAACACCATTATCCAAGACTTAAATCCTCAGTTACTTATAATAACCATTTCTTTTCCCTTCTTCCCATATATAATTAATTTATAACTATTTTCTAGTCTTTTTTTCTCTTTATATATTCCCCCTCCTGCTAGCAATCAAGTTTATTTTAATTTCAATTATTTCAATACCTGCTTTTTAATACTTACTTTATACCTTATGTTTTGAATCTTCTTTCTTATAACTAGATTTTCTGTAGAGAGGTTTATGCCTTAGACTTTTTAGTTCTCTGTGCCTTTGCTCCCCTCACCTCTGCAGAATATTTGTCCCTATTTCTTATTTAAATTCTACTATTTCTGCAGTTTACCATTGACACATGTCTTCCAGGAAATTCCCTTGATTCTACTTTCTTTGCCTTTTATTCCTAACCTGGTAAGGATATTTCTTTGCCCCTAAATGTCTAAAACATTTTCTCATACCTCTAGTTTGTTGTCTCTTCCTCATAATAGAATAGCAAGAATGTGGACTTTTGAATCCAGTCTGCCTAGGTTGACCAAGCTTGATCACTTACCAGCTGTGTAGCCTTATGCTAGTTATTTAATGTCTCTGGCTCTATCTTGTTCATCTAAATAACTAGAAAGTATATTGAGAGGATAAGAAACAATGTATGACATAGTCTCCATATTTGCCCCAGAGTTGCTATTCAGTAGATAATTATTGAATAAAAAATCTCTCTAAGTAGAGTATGAGATGCTAGAGAATCCAAGCTAGGGTATAGAGTAGGCATTCAAGAAATATTTGCACAGTGAAAGGGCTGGAATTATAGTAGGAATACACCTGTTGTCAGTTTATTCCATCAGTTTTATAATCTGTCCACCAGGAGCCAAGGAATACTAAAAGGAGAATGGGTGAAAGTAAGTATAACTCATTTATCAACTCTCAGGGAGTGACTTTTGCCTGAAGACAATAGAAACCAGCATTCTAAAACTGCATTTCAATTGTTTGTAGTGACCGCAGTCATTCTCAGTCTTATTTTCTGAGTTGAACATTACATATACTATTTCCCAAGCTTGAGCGAATTCTGCCTTTGCATGCATTTTCAAAAATAAAAGCTATTGGTTGTGCTACAGTGACTTTGTCAATTCCCTCAGCTCTCAAACTCTGCTGATATAAACACATACAGCTTTTAAAACTTTCTTAACTTTCTTCCTTTCTCTACTTAGAGTGTACTTTTGCCTCACAAATAATTCCCACTTGAGTTTGATTATATTTGCATGTTTTTTAAGTAGCATGCTCCTCAAAAGTTAATATTCTATTTTCTTTTCTACCAGTTAAAGGACACAAAATTATTTTGTGATATTTTCTTTTGTTTTCTACAATGGGAATATGTCTGCATGTTACAAAATGTGACTTTGGAGTTCTGAAGTCACACTTTAGAGGGCCTAGATCTGATTCCTGGCTCAAGCATATATTAGCTTTGTGAGTTCAGGGAAGTTTATGCCATTGTGAACTTCAGTTTGCTTTCTTATAAAATGGGTACAAAAATTAAACCTATTTGATCTGGAATAATATTATTGGGAGAACTTAAATTAAATAAAGCAATTAAAGCTCAACACAGTGACTAGCACATAGTGAGAGCATAAATTATATTAGCTATTAATATTAACATTCATTAAAATTTTTATAACAACTTCATGATTGATTTTATGCTTTAGCATTCCTGGTTGTATTTTTATTTACTCATTCTAGGATTGTTGTTGTTTATTTGTTTATTTTGTGTCAGTTTGTTTTTACTATTCCTTATGTAAATTAAAAATTTTACTTAATGAGTCAGTCTTAATGTACAAGCTACCCTCCCAAGCCACCCTCAATGTTTAGAAATGGGTACTGTGGGCAAGAAGGACTAGAATGAAAAGCATTCTTTATTCTACAATGGAAGTATTTCATTGATTCTCAGCTTTTTTCTTTTTCCTACTTCTGTTTGCCTAACATACTACTAATAGCAGTAACTGGCAGCTTCTCATGGTGGTACAGGTTAAAAACAAACAAAACCTCCCCTAGTTCTAGGACACTTGCCTGCGAAGTGACTTGGTACTTTAGAAAAGGCAACCTTTTCTAAACAAAGACATTTCTGTAGATGTAGGGCTATTGCGGAAAAGATCCAAAATCAGACTGACGAGAAACCAAGCAGCATTTGGAGAGTTGGAGAACTCAGGTTTACTACACCTGCAGACTCAGAGGAGCTAGGCTCTGAAGATCTGGGCTGGAGCCCATTTGCAGCATTCCTTATAGACCTTTTGGGCATGGCCTGATTGGGTAATTTGAACTATGGGGCTACTAAACAGCGGGAGTTGCTATGGTTGCAGGTAGTTACTTTGCTCTTACAAGGGCGGGAGTTGCTATGGGCTACAAAGCAGGGGAGGGGTACAAACAGTTACATTTGTTGCTTAGAACAAGCAAAGGGAAGGTGAGTCTTTAGACAATTTCTGGTACAGCACATGCAGCAAGCAAACCTACAGAGGCAGAACAGGTAGCTGATCAGCCTTTGGAATGAAAATTCCTCTGAAGAGCTTCGCAGTTTAGGTGCTTTTGTACACGAAAACATAGTCCCTTCTTGCAGGGGAGAACGAAGAGGTAAATGAACCTGAGCATTGGTGTTGGCAGTTGACGCATTTCAGTTCTAATCACAGCTTGGCTCAGCGTAACCTTGCATGGAGGCCCGGCCACGGGCGGGCATGCATCTGCCCGACACCCTATGACGATCACTGTTGTACCAAGAGGCAGCGTGTCATTTCTCATTACCACAGTAGTATGCGCCCCTCTCTCTCAGGTACACAGTCACCTCTCTCACTGTTAATAAGAGATGAATCAGGTGATTTTTTTTTTCTGGGACTAATGATATAGCAAGTAAGCTTTTGAAGAGGAACAAAATATGGGGACAAATTCTTTTCCGAAAGAACTGCATGAGCGTGCTCAGGAAATCTGCATTCCGATGGGAAAAAAAAGTAATGCATCTTATTAAAAGGAAGAACCTGCATTTTTCAGCATTTGCTGCTGTAAATAGGATCCCTTAGTAAACCTCTCCACTTTGCATTAGCTGCTCTCAGCAGTCACACATCTTGCTAGAGGGAGAGGTCCTGGCCACATGACACCAGAATGCGAATGGGGAGCCCCAGCCCTGTTTGTAGTAGCCTGTGGTGTGACTTGTAAAGAGTTCAAGGTGGAATTTATTCAGATCGCTGTGTAACCCTAGGAGATTAGCTCAGGGTGGCTGCTGCTGGACCGCAGCCAATGAATCTGCTGAGGACTCTTCCTACAGAAAACCTTTAATCCTGATGTTTTATATCTATCTTTTTACCCTCTGCACACCCTCTAAGATCATATAAGAGATAAGAAAATAGTCTTTATTGCCTTCTATAAGTGAAATAAATTGCAAGGGAGGAATCATAGGAGAATAAAAAATGAGGAAGGTGGGGGGGCACTTGTATTCTCCCATTAAATTTATGTAGCTATCATGATAGTCAAACAAAATGTTTGCGGCCAAATACATCCATTATAGAATTGCAGTAAAGGTATGATATACCTAGATTTTGGACTGATTTGGCACTTCACAATTCCATATTTTATTGAATCAAAAAATTCTATCAGTTATAAGATGCCCCTGTAATTTTAGAAACATTCAACTGTGGTATGTCTTATTAGCCTTTACGATTTATATTTTATACTTATCGAGACTTTTGGATTTATTTTAGACACTGAATTGAGATATGTCACTCTTGCACACACAAAATGAAAATAAGAATGAACTAAATGAATTAAAGTATTTCTCAAACTTCTCATCAAAATCTAAGTCTTCTGAATCACTGTGGTGCTCAGAGTCATTAATAATCATTTTTTCTTTTCACATGGTATCAGCTTCCTCTTTGGCATCAAAATGTTGGTAGTTGGCCTTTCTTTAAAAAGGAAAATAAAAAACAAACAAACAGTATTTTATTCCATTTTGAAATCTGTGTTGTTTTGCTTCCCCAGTAAGTCTGTAAATTCCTTAAGCATAGTATAGTTGCCACATTTTTATTTTGGTATCTCCTTAGGGTTTGTGTTTGGCTGTGTTTGATCCCTCATAAATATTAATTACATTGGATTGCTGCATACTACTTTGGTAGCAGAGAAGGGAAATCGGCAAGATTTCCCTGCAAAGTATTTCTTCAGTTTTGGAGTCCTGCAGATAAGATTTATGTCTTCAGCTTTTAAAAACTCCATATCATACACCTCAGAAACTTTAAAGAGTTTTGTAAGTGCTTGATTTCAAGATGACAGTATTTCTATTGGTTGGATAGAAGCTGGCTATGATACATGGATTTTAAGAAAAAAGGAAAAGCCATCCAAATACTTGTTAGACTATGAACAATATGCACATTCTTTGAAGTCTAATTAAATCCTTACTTTTCTGTGTCTCGTTTTGTAATTCTCCGATTGTGCCCTGTCTGAATGTCTTTGGCACTTCAGTTCCTTTTGTTTATTTATTAGATTCTGCCACTGGACACCTCTTTTATTGTAAAATAACTTGATGGTTATGAGCAAGTTTTTAATTTTAAATAAGTATTTGGATAAAGAAATTTGAGAAGTAATTTAACAAACTCGGGTGGTGGATAAGAAAGTGAGACAGGAGGAGGGAAAAGCCAATAATGGGTATGTTAAAGAATGGCTTGCTGCTGTGAGAAAGTGGGGTTCATTTTCACTGGAGACTGTGGTAGGCTGAACTATGGCCCCACAAAGAGGCCCTCATACTAACCATTAGAAACTTCAAATATACTGACTTATACTATGCCAAAAGGACTTTGCAGATGTTGATTATGTTAAGGATATTGAGATGGGTCAATTACCCAGGTGAGGCCATATAATCGCAAGAGTCCCTATAAAAAGAAGAAGGCAGAAGAGCTAGTTACAGGAGTCAATATGAAACAGAAGCAGAGGAAGGGAAGGAGCTGGGACAATGGAATCAGATGTTACAGGGAAGTGGAGAAAGGATCAGGAGCCAAGGAATGTGGGCAGCCTCTGGAAACTGTAGATAGCAGGAAAATGGAATCATCCTAGAACCTCAAGAAGCACTGCAAGCCTACCATGACTGTAGTTCAGTGAAATTTATTTTGGACATTTGGCCTCAAGAACTATAAAATGATAAATTTGTGTGTGTGTGTTTTTTTTTTTTAACTCACTAGGCTTGTGGTAATTTGTTACAGTAGTGTAGGAAACCAATACAGGGATCTTCTGAAACACCATATGGATCATTCTTCATAATTATGCCACTGAGGGTCAAGGAAACTAAGGTATTTTTTCAGTGACCCCCATCATTTATTGAGTAAGGATTGTCCCTAGAGGCATTAACTTTTTATTAACTTCTGACTTTCTCAAGCTAAGTGCTTCCTGCCTGCTCCAGGGGCCAGAGAGAGCTCTCAGTCAGAGAGACAGAGGTATATGAAATAGAAATCATAGACTTGTTTGTGACTGTACACTGACGATGCAAGTGACATATAGGTTGGACCTAAGAATGTAAATGGAGCACTAATATTACCTGCCACAGTGCATGTGTGCATGTGTGTGCGTGCATGTGATTCCTCCTGTATCAAGTTCTTTGAGGCTAGAAATTCTTTTTCATTCACCAGAGGCCCTAACACTGCGCCTCGCAGCTAAGAAAAACACTTTGGAGTGGGTGACGGAATGTGACAGTTTGTGAATGTCATAGTAAATAAGAAAGTCGACTATTTTACAGCAATATTTTCTCTAATTTCTAAATGAAAACTGCAGAGAAGGAAAAGTTGCTATTTTTGGGAAACGAATTCAAGAGACTTTTTCATTCCCAGACAGTATGGGTGCAAGGTGTCTGTCAATCACAAATGTAAGTTGTCACTAAGCAAAATGGCTCTATCCTATTGCATGACCTATTTGCAGTCTAATCCTTCTAGTCAAGATTAGCAGATAAATCAATACGAAAAAAGAAGAGCATCACAGGTGGTGCTGATGTCAAACAGTCATTCCATGCATCTGGCAGAAAATTGAGCCTACTAGTAAAGTACTAAAGAATTCCTTTGTGAAAGTGCCAGGATCCCTGGTCCTAACAGAAAAATCAGATTAATACTCATAAATCTTTTCTGACACCTGAGAGACAGTTTTCTCTTAACAAGGGTTTGGAAAGGACAATGAGATGACCACAGGCATGGTCTTCACGTTGCTAGGCATCTTACCTGAACCTAGCTTTTTGGTTTACTTGTTAAATACCAGATTTTTTTTTACCCCAGCATTATTATTATTTATTATTATTATTATTATTATTATTATTAAGCAACGAACTTTAGCAAGTGCTGTGCTGCTGTTTGTAAATATGTTGTGTATTCTGACTATACTTCCAGCCTTGCCAGGTACATTAGCTTTCAGAACATTTTTAAAATAAAAGCTGAGTGACTCTTTTTTTTAAGATAAACCTGGAAAATGATCTTTATTTTTCCACATTGGCTGCTGCTTCTATTTTAAACATGCCAAGCAAATGTATGTTGCCCTCGAATGGTGTTTGACTAAATTCATTGACACCCACTCGCTGTCAAAATGGCCTTAAGGTATTGTATAATTTCTTTATCTATATAAACATATACACACAATAAAACATAGAAATATGTTTTAGAAACATTTTGTGGCTGAAATATTTCAAAATAATAAACAATAAACAAAATACGATGTTAAAATTAATTGCTCTTATAGAAAAATCTTCAGGGTCTGAAGGAGATTTAATGTAGATTAGAATGTGATTAAGCACTGATGGATCCAGAATTTTGCTAATTATATAAAGGTCCTGATTGTCACAGACCTCAAGGAAATTTATAGGCAGTACATATTTATGAAGAGTGAATGATAAGCTTGTGAAACAGGTGAGGGTGAAGTAAAAAAAAGAAAAATAGACCAATTCAATTCTATTAGAAATCAGCTTGCAGCCTTATTGCTGGATAAGCCCCTCTTAAACTTGGGCAGGTGTTCGCATGAGCGGGGATACACCAGTTCCTACCTGTGCACTCAAGTTCTTGGACCTGTGGCTTACAAATGCAGTCATATTTAACCAATACCGGCTGCCTCCCTGACAAAGGTTGAGATTCTGTGCCATTTCTATGTGCTCTCATCTTTGAAGCTATGTCTACAATGATTACACTGTGTAAGCGATACCTAGAGTTAACTTTTATATTTTATAACAGCACAATTCCCTTGTCCATTGATTATGCTGTTTGCCTGCTCCCTTTCTCCTCTCTTCTCTGTCCTGCTCTGTGCAAGGCTACTTGAGCTCTCTGCTGCCTAGTCTCTGTTTCAGTTTGGCTGATGAGAGAGAGGTGGGTTTCTGTTACTTGCAGGATAGAAAAATGGGAGGAAGTGACTGAGACATTTTCTACCTGCTCCCACCTCTCCACCCTTCATTCCCCTAACTCTATCCTCCCCACCTCCAACTTGGCACCACGGTTCTGGCAGTGGCTGGGCCCTTCCAGGACTATAGTTCAGTGGGAAGCCTCTTCTTCATGACTCCAATTCTTTTGCTAGGCTGTGCTAACACTGTTTCAACACCTTGCCCTAGAGTATTAACTGCTTTCCTTTGCTATTAGTCTCTGAGCACTCCAGTGCATCTTTTAACCATTGCACAATTCTATAAGTGGTCCTATCATCAAATCTCTGTATTTAAACCACCTAAGGAAATGGTGTATACAGCTAGGACAGTGACAGTTACACTTTGCGTAACCTAATCATGGTATTCTTTGCAAGTAAGGAAGCTATGTGTTTAATATTTAATTATAAAATGCTTACATTGACACTGGCATGCTACTTAAAATTTTATTTGTGAGAGAAACAAAAATAGAAGATGACATGTAAAATCATGGTTTGGGCTCAAATGTGCATGTCATTCTGTATCTGCACAGATAGGATATATGTTTATAGTAACCGATATGGCTGGTGTCTGAGTACCTTGCTGCAGGATCTGCCATTCCAGAAGTGGACGAATGACTTGTGTTTCTTAAACACAAAGCAGATGCCTACCAAGGTTCTTTCAGGCTGGATAGTAAAAGCTAAGATGTAGCATCGTGTTTATAGTCTAGTATATATCACACGCATGGTATGTTTATTTTATATTTACATATAATATGTTATAATTTTGCATATTTATGTATACACACATTCATACGAGAAAGAGAATTGACCTATGAATCGTACCGTTTAAGCAAAGTGTTAACTAAAGGAAGCACACTGCATAAGTACTGTGGTTCTAGAAAGGCAGAGATAGCTGCTCTCAGATTCTCGTATAGCCACTTTATAGAAAATGAACACCTTTTAAAAAGCTAATATTTACTGGGCAGTATACACATGAATGCAGTTTAGATTGGATAAAAACAAATTATATCGGTATTGAAATTGACTGGGATGATGAGAGAAGGTTGCCAGGCAGAAATAAATTCTATAAGGGGCTAACTTCTGACCTTGAGAAGTAAATTAAATCAGTGACCATCAAACCATTGTGATGTCTTGAATTTCTTCTTTCTTTCTTTTTTTTCTTTTCTCTAGACGTCTCTTTATGGAATGGCTTCTTTGATGACTGTAAAATGTTTAAAATAATGTTCTAGGCAATGATGTAGTCTAAAAAAAAAGCATCCCAATAGGAATAGGGCTTTGAGGGGTTTTATGCATTTTTTTCTTTCAGTGGTGGAAGGGAGGGTGGAGAGATGAGCAAAGGATGAATTGTAATGTGCATATATGACCTCTCATTTTCTTCTTTAATTCAGGCCACATGGATTATTCCATCATCTTTCTCTCTTTTCTCTAAGAAATACCACTCACTATTCATTCTTTTCTAAGCTTTCTCTGTTGCTATGCCTGGCTGAGGAGAAGGCCACAATCTCCACAGTTCCTTACTCCTTCTTATACCAAAAGAGGAACCTCCAGGTTCTTTAAGTTTCCATGGTTTTCTACTAATCATTATGGTATAATCAAAATCCCACATAGAGGGGCATTATGAAGCTTAAGAAATATGGCAAAATGGCTATTCTCCTGGATCTTGACCTATTGTTTCTCAGGCTGCAGAGGGGTAAATTATGAATGCTTTGGGCTGCTTCACTCTGTTTCCCGAGGGAAGAGGTCACTCACCTCCTGCTTTGATCTGCCTACTTTCTTGGGCAGACTGCAATGTTGATGGACAATCTCCCTCCATCAGCATTGTGACTCCTCCACTGGTTTTTCTCACTTCTGTACTCCCCATAATCCTATCAACAAGGGATTTTTTTCTTGCTTAATCTTCACTTTTTCTCTTTTAAGATTTTAAAAACAATAAATATTTTGAAAATAATTATCATCCTCATCTCTGCTGCAGACAGATCAGAGAAGTAGGAGTCCCCTTATCAAAAACTTCAGTTGTCCATGAGTCTTAAATCAGTGCTAGGCATTCATAAGGGCAGTCAGCCTAGACACCTATGTCCCATCAAACCTTTTGTAAGGAATTTTTTTCACGCTTCTCCTGAGTCAGGAGGGAATATTTGAATAAATGTATATCTCTATGTAATCAACTTCCTAATCAAGATAGAGAACATATTTATCATCCTCACTTATTGTTTCTGAATAAGTCTTTATTTTTCCTTATTGTGAAGGATAATCTTGCATTTATTTTTCTCTGGCTGTTTAGTTCTCTCAACACTTTAAATATTTCATTTGCCTCTCTTCTTGTTTGCATGGTTCCTGAAGAGAAATTGGGTGTAATTCTTATCTTTGCTCTTCTATATGTAAGGTGTTTTTTTTTAATTTGACTTTTTTCAAGCATTTTTCTTTATTTTTCATTTTCTGCAGTTTGAATGTGATATGCCTAGGTATTATTTTGTTTTGTTTGTTTGTTATTGTGTTTATATTTGTCCTGCCCAATGTTCTCTAAGCTTCCTGGATCTGTGGTTGGTGTTTGACATTAACCTGGGGGAAATTCTCAGTTGCTATTGCTTCAAATATTTTTTCTGTTTTTTCTCTCTTTCTTTTTATTTTAGTATTTCTATTATTCATATGTGAGACCTTTTGTAGTTGTCCTACAGTTCTTGGATATTTTGTTTCTTTTTTCTTAGTATTTTTCTCTTTGCTTTTTTTATTTTTGAAAGTTTCTGTTGGCTTTCAAAGTTTCTATGTTCTCATTTGGAGTATTTTTTCAGCTCTGTCTACTCTAGTTATAAATAACCCTATCAAAGGTATTTTTCATTCATGTGACCATATTTTTGACCTTTTGCATTTTTTTTCTGATTCTTTATTAGAATTTCTATCTCTCAGCTTATATTGCCCATCTGTTCTTATATGCCATGTACTTTATTCATTAGAATCCTTAGCATATTAATCATTTCAAAATGTCTAGGATATCTGCTCTGTCTCTTTAAGATACATTTATTTTTTTGTTTTTTATATGCCTTATAATTTTTTTTTTCATTGCTGAACATGATGTACTGGGTGAATGAAACTGCATAAATAGATCCTAAGTACTGTGCTGGTAAAGTGTGGGTGGAGGGGAAGAATTTTATAGTCCTATCATTAGGTCTCAGTCTTTTAGTGAGCCTATGCCTCTGAACTTTGTCACAGAAGTGCTTCTTAGTCTCTCTCTCCCCTTTAAGGTGGGATAGGCTGACCAGAGTGGGGTGGAGTTGGGTATTTCCCTTCCTCGATGTGGATGGCTATAGCTGGCTGGTGTAGATAGAATATTGCCAGCGTAGATAGAATATTGCCCTTCCCCTAGGTGGGTTGGGCTCTGATGAAACCCTTCAAGATTAGGCTCAGTAAAATAGTTTCTGTAGAGGGTAGGCCTTAATAAGAACAGAGTGACATTTTTCAAAATAGTTCTGTTTCTCCTCCTCCTGTAGGTAGCACGAAGGGATTTTTTTTTTCTATATTCACTGTGAAAACCTGGTTGAGTCCTCGATATAAAACATGTGTGGGGCCACCCTAAAGGGGTAGGCCACCATGAAACTTTTAACTCTGACTTATCTGTTATAAACTGAAATAGTTTCTTGATTACAGTTTAAATTTTCCTACCCTAGTCTTGGTTCCAGTGGAGGTTTCTGCTCAGGGTTTTCTTCCACAATCAGTTGTCATTCTCTGTATTCACCTTTCTGTTTCTCCAGTTTAGAGGGACAGCAGTTGCTTTGTGACCTCACTTCTCTGATGGATCTAAGAAGAGTTGTCATTTTTTTTTTCAGTTTGTTCAGCTTTTTCTTTTTAGGAGGGAGTGATAACTTCTTATTTGCCAGAATGCCATTCTACTTTTAAGAAGAAAAGTGCCAGGTGTTATATAAGTGAAATACTGTGCAAAACTCTACCTTTTCTCTTAAGAATACCTTTGGGTGTACATAAGAAATTTAACTTCCTAAACAAATTCATCAGAATAAATCTTTAGCATTTGTTTAAATGGATATTTGTTCCCACTAAAATCACATCCTAAACTTTTTCCAGTAGGTTTTCATGGCACATTACAACTTCCTAATATCTTGTACCTGCTTACCACAGCTCAAGCAGGAGAATAAATTAATTTCGATGAGAAATATGCCCTTCTAGGATTTTGTTATTCCACCTCAAACTTATTCTAGTGCTCATGGATTGAGAAATACTGTCATTCATTATTAAGACTAACAATGATGAGCATTGTGGGGGATTTGCATTTTAAATGCAGCTTTCCTGCTTTACAATTCTGTGGCTTCTTTGGTCTCTCATTCTTTTTTCATTTCTCAAACACTGACTACCCCCAAGTGCCTTATTGTGGTTAAGAGGAATGAGCCAGGTTCTGTCTTTCTAAAGGTAATGGTACATGCATCACTTCCAATTACATCTCCCTAGGCATTCTCAGGAGCAGTATCTATGCTTAGGTAAAATTTAGAAATCCAAAAACCAAAGTGAAAAATATGTTCTAGAAAGAACAGTAAACGTCATATATGCAATAAATCAGTCAGTTGTTCAGGCCATTCAAAATTTATTTTACATTCTTTAAAAAAATATTATTAGAATGTTGTAAAATACAGAGTGTGGCAGTTTGGGGAGTCTAACCAAAAAGCTTCTTTTGGAAGTTGATACTTTAGACTATAACAAGTATGGTACAATTCATTCTGAGGTTTAGCCATAAATTAGGTTGTTTTGTGAAAACCTGCTCATTTCCTACCTGTTTCTTTTACCAAAAATTATATTTTCTAGTTTCAGGAAGGGATTCTATGAAAAAATAGGTAATGTAAATCTACTTTCAAGTTCTCAGGGAAACAGTGAGACCATATTTGGTCTAGTCAAGTGAACATACTCCCTTGAGGTTGCTACTCTGGGCATGGCCAAGAGCTTGGAGCATCCAGCTGGATTTCTGAGCCTCATGTGCTGAATAGCATTCTCCTTCCTTTAGGCTTTCTTTACATCTTTATCTTTCTCACATTTTTAAGTAAATAAGGTAAATACAATAAACCCCGAAACACATGACAGTTAAGGGCACCAAAAATTCATATATATTTCTAACTCCCCCAAAACTTAACTACAGTCAGCCCTTTGCATTCCCAGTCAACAACCTGCTGTTTGAAACAGTATTTTTGATCTGTGGTTGAGAATCCACAACTGCAGCTGGAAAAATGAAAATACCATTTTCCATAAGGCGGGCAATTAGTTGAATCTGCAGCCACAAAAGCTGCTGTTAGAAGGGCCGACTGCACTTATTGGAAGAAAAACAAAACAAAACAAAACAAAACAAAACAAAACAAAACAAAACAACAACTTGGGTATAAATGAACCTGTGCAGTTCAAACTCATGTTGTTCAAAATATACTATGTAGAAAAATGGGCCTAAACAAGAACTGTGAGGAGCAAAAAGTATGTGACTTAACACATTTTAATCTTCACAAAGAGAAAGTAACTTCCTCCATATGCGGCTGGCGTGGACTCAGGAATAGAAGCACCTGTGCTCTCACAGATTGCAGTTGTCAGGGGAGGATGCAACTATGGTAGGTCTGACTCCAAAACTTCTCTTTTCCTTATTTCAGGGTTTCACTTATAGTAATTCCCATGCCTCTCTGAATTCCTGGAACTAGTATGCAGAATTAGGCATATAATACTTTTATCCCCAGACAGACAGTGAACAGGTGAAACCATTATTCCAAAGATGTTATAGACTGAGATAAGGATAAAAACACTCCTGAGTGCTGTGCATCCCCAGTGGGGGTTCAGAAAAGCTTATGTTCACTATTAATTCTCACTCAGTGTATCAGTTAGATTTTTTTTTTTTTTTTTTGCATGCAAACAACCTCAGAAAATCAGTGGCTGGCAGCAAATAGTATTTATTCCCTTGTTCATCTTTCTGTGGATTGGCTTAACTGATCCAGGTGGTTTAAGCAAATGAGGCTGAACTTGGCCTGATCAGCCTAGATTCCAGGTTTCTCCTAGGGCTAAGCCTGTTCCACCTGTCTCATTTCAGATTCCTGTTGGAAAAGGCAGTGGCTACCAGGAGCATTCTCTTTTTATGCCAGCAAGTGCTTTTAAAGCCACAGATCTGATCATATTCCCTTGGCCAAAGCAAGTCACATGGTCAGACTCATTAGTGGGGCACTAAAATGCACTTCACCCATAGGGATATGCTCTGCAAAGTCAGATATCAACAGATGTGGCAAAGAAGAGTGAAATATTGGGGACATATATTTGATCCAGCACACTCAGAGATTAAAGTATCAGAAAGAGACACAGCAGTCTGTCTAATGGTGGGGATACTATTCACATCAGACTTGAAACTATGTCCTCCGTCTCAACATGGAAATTTTTAGGACTTTTCACTTGATATCTTTTGAAATATCTTTGAAAATGATTTTCAGGATAATGTCCTCCAGGGCATTAATTATATCAAATGCTATATTTTTATAATAAAAATTATATTAAATAATGTTATTTTTAATTGGTCTTAGCCCTTAAGATTGAATTAATCTCTCTCAGTCAGCAAAAGAGTGGCTGTCATTATAAAGTCTGTCAAAACAGAGCTGAGTTGTCACCAATTGGTTTAGGAAAACTCCAGATGCTTAAATCAACAGACTAGTTCAGACAGACCTCAGAATATAGTGTATGGTAGTCAAGGTCTGTCTTAACATTTCAAATGTGAAGAAGAGAAATTCTCCCCTCTGAGCATTCATAGAGGAACTGGTCCCCGAGAAGCTTCTCAGAGGAATTCCTAGAATTATGAGAGTAAGCTTATAAACCCATGCCCTTCAGGGAACTTGACAAATCATTAAAGAGTAAAAGCCAATAACTCATTTTCTTCCATATTGTGGTGGTCAGGGTTAGCTCTGCTGGGAGATGTAACGACAAAGTTCATTGTGGCTTCTTTAGGAAAATCTTGCAACTGACTGTGCAGGTGGGCGCATAAAAGCTTCTTGGGAAATAAGTGATTTAATGCCTGCAAGTCAGTGACAGTTGAAGCTAAGAGACCTTCTATGCTGATGTGTTCCTGAAAGAGACCTTGTACTCTGTCCTAGCTTGACAGTGACAGAAGCCCAAGAGATGTTTATCAGACTTAAGCCAAGGGAACCTAGCTCTCATTCTCCTAGGCTATGCCTTTAGGTTCTGCCAAGATCAGTTACATGCATGGGAAGTCTTGGCTGGCAGGCACCAATAAGGAGCACAGAATAAGTTTGTTTCTGTCCCTCCAGAGAGGGGGTTGATTTTCCTAGGCCTTAGGAGGTATAAAATCACTGCAGATGATGAGGATACTGGAGTAGCCAGATATTTCCCTTGTTCCCAAATATGACATGACACCTTTTCGAACACCTATTTGCTTTGAGCACCGAAGGTGAAAAGGTGAGTAAGACAGACAAGGGCTCCACCTTATGGAGCTTGTATTTCAGTGGAGTAGATTCAGGGTGACTGAGCACATGGAATCAATATCATTTCAGACTGTGATAAGGACAGTAAAGTGCTCTGTAAACCAAAATGAGTTTGGACTTTGGTAATAAGTGTGGAAGAAGCCACTGGGGTCTGCTAGCATGGACAGGACATGATGTCCTTTATGTTTAGGAAGATTTTGGCTATCAGGTCCATGTGCAACAGAATGCCAACATTTCAGAAAGTAGAAACTGCATTTCCATCTCTCAGTAGATCCCAATATAAATCTTTTCTACTCAAATGTGATGTCCTCAATGAATTCCTTGTTTGTCCCTGCAGGAAGAAAAATCTTCTTTTAAAGAATTGTAGAAAAAATTTTGTTCCAAGTGATTCTGTGAAATCTTTCATCTTTTTGCTCAAGAGACTTATTTAAGGGTAATAGGAACAGCTTGTGTAGAATTTGTTTCATGAGGTATTTCTCAGGTAATTATTATAATTGCTAAGGCAAAAAAAGATTTTAAAAATACTCTCAGAAACAAACACTAGAGCTTATAGTTTGAGAAGCCAATGAAACTTGCATAGATTGTAACCTCATGTTCCATAAAAATGCTGTTCATTCATACCTGCTTTGCAAAGCAGAGGAGAAAAAACTTGAATGGAAAGCTTCACGTTTCACAATTTTTTTTTTAAATAGGAGAGAGCAAAAGTAACTGAATATAGTAGAATTTATAGAGTATCATTTGCTATGGCACACATAATGTCAAGTGAATTGAAAGAATGAGTGTGAAGAGATTAAAATGATTATAAGGACAGTACAGAATTTCCCTTCTCTCTTTTTATATTATGACTAATCCCAAAGGTCCTGCCAGAATAATCAGTGAGAAGCTGAATAACATAAAGTTATAAGTTGAATAACATAAAGGGATAAGGCAGGATAATGGAGAAAGATATGATTTCACAGAAGTTCTGTTGTGAACCAGTGAGCTTCAAACTTACAGGTTCCATTTGTGTCCACAACGATGTACCTATATATGGTGTACAGTAGTCCCCCTCATCTGTGGTTTTACTTTTCACAGTATCCAGTTAACTGTGGTCTGAAAATATTAAATGGAAAATTCTAGAGATTTGGGACAACAGAGAAAGAGAGAGACCACATTCATATAACTTTTATTATAATATATTATAATTGTTTCATTTAATTATTATTGTTATGAATTAATTTCTTTTGTGCCTAATTTATAAATTAAACTCTATCATAGGTGTGAAAGTATAGGAAAAATGCATAGTATTTATAGAGTTCAGTACGATCTGCAGTTTTAGGCATCCACTGGAGGTCTTGGAATATACCTCTCTTGGATATGAAGGACCACTATAATTATACCATCAGAAAAAACAGGTTTTCTACATTCCCAAAAGACTCCTTAGGCCTCACCCGTACTCTGCAATGAAGACATTAAATGGCAAGCTGGTGCGGCCACCTTAGAAAGTAGGCATAATATCAGTTGCCCCAGGTGTTGGATGTGGCCCATGCAGGAGGCACTGTGCTCGGCTCTATGAAACAAGCTTTCAGACCACAGGGGCCTCCAGTTTGAAACAACATTCCACCAAGACTGGTGTCTCTGAAGAAGAGGAGTTACCATCTTGGGTACTGGCCTTGCTCCTCGCTTGAATTCTCTGAGAGTCATTTGTTCTTTGCTATAAAATGGGAAAGATTATATATACATCTGGAAGGGAACTTTGAGGGTTTGGGCTCTTTTACATGGAAGCCAGAGGTGGCACGGCTCCTAAGGACAGCTGAGGCTCCTCCCGCATGCCCACCCATGGCAACATGCAGTATCACTGCTTCCTTTTTAAGCAGATGCTTGTCCAAACCATATTAGTGAGTGATATTGAGTTTACTAAAGCTTGTATAACACAGTCACACTGTACTTTGATTAGCTCTTATTAGTATTTCCTATAAATTCAAATTAATCCTCTTTGATCAACCCCTCCTTCAATACACTAAAGTCACTGTCACTTGTTTTCATTATTCTTCTCCCTTCTTTTTGTTGGCCTGTTGTGAAGATTTACAAGATAATACATGTAAATGCTAAATAAAGTGACTTGTACATAATAATTGCTCAAAAATGTTAACAACAGCATGGCAGCAGCAACAACAACAATAATAATTTACTACTGTTTCAGGATTTCTGTTTCATAAGGACAGGTTTCATGCCAGTGTGAGCCTAGACTATATGACCTTTAGTCCCCCAAAGTAAAATATTGTGATTTTATGCTGACGGCCAGTGAGCTTCCTTCCATGTCGTTAAGTAGTCTGTAAAACAGTTTACATTCCAGAAATTACAACTAGAAAAGTTTAGAGAAAGGGTGCTAGATAAGACACGATTTATTATTTTTCTGAAATTCATGAACATATGTTGATTGCTGTCATAGTTTGACTTCTCCCAAAAGCAGATTCAAAGGCAAGGGTTTGAGTGAAAGTAGTTAATCTGGGAGATGATTTCAAGAAAATAAGCAGGGATGAGAGATAGATAAAGAAAACAATAGACTATTATTGAGTGGTATGCTGCTGTGGACTGCTGAAGGGTATACCCACGGGCAGCTCTGGGTAACTGAGTACAGGCTGCACCTTGGTGTCACCCCACCTGAGAAGTGAGTGAGTGGGACATTTATCTGTCATCGCTCCTTAGTCTTGGGTTGAAGAATGCTAGTGATGATCTTGATTCGCTGACACTTTGGACCTGACCTACACAAAGACTGAGTGAGCACGGGATGCCAGAGGGAGCCCTCAGTTAAAAGGCCTCAAGTGCTGGAGCTTGTAAGTTAAGCCAGTTCACAAGAATGGTACAGACAAAGGGACATGTGTAGGGCATTGTCAGCATCTGCTACAGTTACTCATTTAATAATATGTCATATTATGTGTACATACACATATAACAAAAACTGCCTTGTCCTTTTAAACAACAGCTAAAACTACACCATCTTAATGACAGGCTGTGGCCCTCTCACTCTTGCCTCTGCGTTGCCCCTTTGCTGTCCTGAGGGAAGCCAGTGATACCCTTTTTAGCATTCTGCTGCTGTGCTCACTGCAGTAACAAGGGCCAGTGTCACTCTTATTACTTCACCTGTTTTATCTTTTGTGAAACTCAGCCTTTAGCCAGAATTGTCTGAGTGGCTGCTCTAGCAATTGCTTAACGGTGAGGCTCCTTCAGATCATTTCTCTCAAGTAATTTGATTTCATCCTACTATCAGAATTGCTTTCATGGGATGGAAGAAGGCCTGGGGGAGGGATTGAAAAAAGACATTTTGAGACAAAAAAAAGAAGTTAATTCATTGCCCTGTACTTGCCCAGGCACCCAGGCCCACCACAAATTCCATCTTTGCCCCTACTCCTCTCCTCCCCACCCAGGACAGGCATGTATGTTTTCAGGGGGAACAAGTGAGAAGTGTTCTGAGAAAAACACAGCTCATCTTGCACTTTATCACCTTTTACCTGAGCTTGTAAAGTATACTTTTCCATGTCCCTTCAGTCTCCATGCCAGAATTTTTGTGCTAAGATGGAAAATATTATAATCATATTCTAAAAAAATCTAAGTGTAATTTTTCATTGATAGTCAATGTTGATAATCCTAGTTCTACTAATGTTAACATTTCAATAAATCCAGTGATACTTCCCTCTCAATTAGAACAGAAATGTTATAAATGTTGAAAATCTCATCTTTAATAACTGCATAATATTTTTATTTAACTTGAGATTGTGTATAAATCAAAAGAAAAAGCAACAGCAAGCTTCATCATTAAAGACTTGATGGGGAAGGAGGGCTCAAAAGTGGATGTGAATTTAATGTGCAGTTTAAGAAAGTTTGATTTTTTAAATTTATTGCTTCTAACTTCTGGATATTTCTAGCAATTCAGTATCAATTTGGTGCTTATAATCACTGTGAGGGCCGGTTAGTATGGCAATGACTTTCAATGCACACGGGAACTTATGGTTCCATAAAGTGGCTAGTATCTTATCACAGCTTTGGGCGAAGTGCACTGAGGAGTGTTGTAAGTGTATGAACTAAACACTCTCTGAGGTTAAAACCACTACAGAAGCAATTATGAAGCTGAAAATAAAATAATTCAGTGCATATATAATAGTTTTTACATTTGTGAGCTATTCCTGGACATTGATCTCCAGATTGTTTGTTTGTTTGTTTTTGTTTTTGTTTTTGTTTTTGTTTTTGTTTTTTTACAACTGCTAGAAAGATATCCACAGTTAAAGGAGAGGTGACGCCTGGTAACTGGACTGGAAGGGATTATTGGGGGGAAATGCAAGAGGGGGAGGCCCTTGTTAGCCTGTAAATGGTAGATGGGGTAATTGTTTTAAAGCGTAGCTTACTTACACCTGGTATTATGTTTAATTTGATTATATATATATATATATATATATATATATATATATATATATATATATTATAGTGAGAACTTCTTTAAAATAATTGACTTAAGTCATTACCATTTGCCTCTCTATGATATGGTAATCTATAGCTACAAGCAGAGACTCTCATTTTAAATTTAAAATAAAAGCTGATCAATTGCTTCTGCCTCCAAAAAAGAACAGTTTTACGGGCATAG
The DNA here is from genome assembly GCA_030015415.1 of Cynopterus sphinx. Lineage (NCBI taxonomy): Eukaryota > Metazoa > Chordata > Mammalia > Chiroptera > Pteropodidae > Cynopterus > Cynopterus sphinx. The sequence goes on along the minus strand of CM057389.1, from coordinate 63,916,553 downwards.
TTAGTTATTTTTATCCTTATTTTAGTAGGATAGCCTATATTTTCAGTAGAATATGTCTTAGTTTTATTTCAGGAGAACAACATTTGCTTCTACATGGAAGCCTCTGAATGAAGTTAAAGATATTGGGAAATGGTCAAAATAGCAAAAGAAAAAAAAAATGCAAGCCAGAGAGGAATACTTTTATGGCAAGGTCAAACCAGATTCACCCTAATTGTGCTGCAATCATTCTAGGTTTTCAACAATTCCAACAGACATATAGTTCAGTGGCTAGGTGAAACCTTCAATGAGTCTTCATTGTTGTATCTTCCTACATTTTGATTAAAAAATAGATATCTGCTTAATAATTGAGTGAAAAAAATGCTTAATGAGTTATTTGGTATACTATCTATGAAACACCATTGCAAACTCAACTTGCTGTTTCAGTATTTCCCTCTTTCATTTTAATTGTTTTGATTTCTGTTGACTAAATTTGTTCTCTCTTTGCTTAAGTACTCACTGATGTGTAGGAGAAAACCAGCAAGTCATAAAATGCATCTGAGCTTCTAGCTATAAAAGGTATTGATTAACTTAAAGCTATCTTTAATGATATTAAATGTGGTCAAGAAAACAGAATTAGTAAGTACATCTTGAAATGTTAACTAACTAAATTGACAAATACATCATTTTAAACTTCCATATACTTCTGGTAGGAGTATAAATTGGTATAGCTGCTTTGGAAAACCTTGGGGGAATCTACCAGAATGAAACAGCTGCATAGCTTATGGTATAGTAGCTCCAACTCCTGGGTCTATACTCAGCAAAAATAAGTGCTTATAGCTATCAAATGACATTTATGAGAATGTTCATGGCAGCTTTTTTTATAATAGCTCCAAACTGGAACTTACCCAATTGTCCATTAATAGTAGAATGGTTAAGTAATCCGTGGAACAGTCATAAGATGAAATTAAACACAACAGTGAAAAGGAATGAGCTTCTGCTATATGTAACTTCATGGCAAAATCAAGAGGGCATAATGTTGAACAAAATATATACAAAAATGTGCACATTGTATGTCCATGTATATAAAATATAAAACAGATGAAACTAACCTGTGGTAATAGAGCAGAGAAGAGCAGTTTCTTCAGGGGGTAGATATTGACTCAGGAATAGGCAATTTTTGGGATATTGGAAATGTTTTATACCTTGAACTTGGTAATTGTTACCTGTGTATATGCATGTGTGTGTGTATATGTAAAATTTTAACAAGGAATTTAAATATGAACGTAAATTTTTAAAAAAAGCATTTAAACCTGTTTAAGTCATCTTCAATATTTACAATAAAAGTTAATTTTAATCATCCAGCCTAATGAATAAGGAAATAAGCTTTGGAATGCCAGCAGAAGCACAAATTCTATGCACATCTGGGTACACACACACACACACACACACACACACACACACACACACACAAACTACCTGCATGCCTGGCCCTAAATTATTAATAGTTTGTTAAGCCTCATTAACCCTCATACTTGAAAGAGATTTTCTGTTATCTTATTCAATGATTCATCTAAATATTGTCTGCTGCCTTCCCTCTGGGTGACCATTCTGTTTTTGTGAACAAAAGTCCTTTGGTAACCAGAATATGGTATGACTTCAGAATATGGTATGACTCACTGTTATTGGGAGCCTATCCTTTGGAAAAAAATCTGTACTTCTTTATTTACTGGTCTTACTTGTAACCTTTGTGGTCTTGTAGTTAAGCAGACAAAGGATTTTGCTGTTGCTGTTTACTCCAAATGTACTTTATCTTGTATATGTGCATTTATACACTGAGAGCAGATGCATTTTTAGAGATGTTTGTCTTGATATTTCTCTGCCCTTTTAATTATGTACAGCATATCTTCCAACCAGAAACTATGTTTTATTTTATGCATCTTCTCAATAGTTTTCCCTTAGTGATGTAGATATATCGTTCTGTTTGGACATCTTCTCTGAATTCCTTCACTCTCCCCATACTATAGAGCTAAACAAACTTATTCTCCCAGTACTTAGCCTTTTCTGTTGTCAATACAAAGATTCACAAGTCCACAACCTATTTACTCCTTCAATACATATTTATCAATCATCTCCTATGTGCCAGCAAAGTTTTAGGGATATAATGATAAGCAAAAATAGATGTGGTATCTGTTCCCATAGTACTTTCATTCTATTAATATTATTAATCAAATATTTCATAAATAAATGTAAAAGTGCAACCATGATGAATTCTGTGAAAGACAGGTACATGGTGTTATGAAAACCCCAAATAGAAAGTTGTCAGGGTCAGAGAAGCCATCCCTGGAGAAATGATGCCTGAACAGAGGAAAGAAAAGTTAAAATAAGCTAGGAAAAGAGAAGAGAAATGGCATTTTGGGAAGAGGAAAAAGCATGAGCAGGAAGGCAAAAGGAGATATGCCACATTCAAAGGACAGTAAGAAGACAGATATAGCTGGAGTTGAGAAGGCAAAGAGTGATAAAGAACAGGATGAGCCTAGAATGATAGGATAGAGCCAGACTATTCAGGAAGGACATGTTAGCATTAATTTGGGAAGTTTTTGAGTACAGAGGAGACTTCAACAACTTGAAAAGGACATTCCTTGTGAAGTAGCTGAACAAATGAGAAAAAAAGCAGTTTTTAAGGTAACTGCTTCAATTAATAATTTCAGAGTAGAAATATTACATCCAGATATAGGATGAGATCTGGGGCAGAGGTGGAGTGAAGGTTGTTATTAAAAATAACCAGGTCAAGGAACTGACAGGCCAGGTGTTGGGTGTGTCATCTTCTTGGATGCTGAAATAATCTGGGGGTTATGGCAAGCCTTGAGGTGAGGAAAACCATAACTCAGTGCCAGGGGTTTTAATAAATGTGGGAAAGTGACCAAAAGGTCACAAATAATTGAGGACTGACCATAGTTGCCATGGTTCTATAAGAACTTGTATAATTTCTCTGTGGGGAATTACGTCTTCTAAAGGTTAATGCTTATGGCCACTGCAACTGAGTGCAATTACAGTATTTATTAGCTTTATATAGCCCTATAATTTTATAATTTAAGTACTTCTTAAATATATCAAAAGTTGGAGAAGAATTTTTAGGGGAAGAGAATAAAGAAAACTGAAACACAAGTCTAGAAAGGCCCCCTGGGGGTATATAATGCCAAGCTAAGAGAGAGTTCACTCTGTAGGAGTAAGAGAGTCAACAAAGGCCGCCATTGTTTTGTGTAAGGTTGTGGTGACTAGACTTCAGGGAGAATCACCTGGATTTGGTATGCTAGATAGATTGGAGAAGGGGAGAAGACCAAAAGAGCACAGTTGTGAGTTGACTGCAGTTGTCTGGGTGAGGGCTGATCAGATCTTGTATGAGACCCATAGGAAAAGAATTTCAGAGGGACAATGATTTTAGGACTCAGTTACCAGCAGGGAGAACAGGCAAATATTATAATGACTAGTAGAGAGGTAAAGCCAGAGGCAGAAACCAGAAATTCAGGAAGTGGCCGTTTCACAGATGAATACACGTTACATTACTGGTTCTGGAGCACCTGAAGGTGATTACAAATGTAGATGTTAAACTCAGAGGAGAGGTAAATTGAAAAACTTCCTGTGGTTAACCCCTAACCACAAATGCCCATCCTGACCTCCTTTTTTTCTTTGCAGCCCACACATACTCTTCCTGCTTTAGTACCCCTTCACTGTCCTTCACCTTTTCCCTTTCTTGTTGCTCATAGATTACTTCTGAGGACAATGTCTTCTCTGCCCCCACTTTGTAGTTTCCTTCCCCAAACATTCTGCTATTTCCTAGAAAGTCTCCCCTTTCTATTTTAGTTCTCTTCATCTGTGTCTCCACATTCCTAATGCATTCGGCATTTTTTATCATGGTTACCTCTTGTCCATTTCCTTCTTCAGACTTTAGAGGCTTTAGAGGACAGGAATTCTTTAAAAGTGTCTGTATATATACACTCTTCTGGTTCAATAATAATTTGTTTAACAAATTAGCAAGTTAAAAATTAATTAACAGGATTTTCTAATTTGAAGAGTTTAATATTTTGAAGCCTTCATTTATAGAAAATGAATGTGATGAAATCATTCAAAACAAAGTCACAATCCCAAATGTCAGAGTTGAATTTACAAAATTTCAAGAACTTGTACACATTTTCAATATGATAATGGCTCTCTGTCATATGATAATGCTCGAGTGGTGCTTGGCCCTACTTTATTTTGTTCCCTTTCCTAATGCACTCTTTAACAAAGCAGGCAGAAACCTAATTAGAAAAGCAACACTTATTCTTGGAAATTAAGACAAAAAACCCTCTCTCACATATCTTCTCTGAAACTCTATTGATATTTATACCATTAGTATTTACCCTCCAATAAAACTAGGTCTTTTAAATCTCATATCATTGCAGCAACACATGTCTTTCTGCATTTGAACACAATGTCACAGAAGCCTCTCTGCCTAGGAGCCATCCTCTTAGATATGTTGGTGGACCATGCTGCAGCTGGCTAATGCAGAGAGTGTAGAGGAAGAAGGAAGCTGAGTTTATGATGTTGGGAATTACATATGTTTAATAGATGATCTTAGAAAAAGGAGCCAAGGGAGGTCAAATAGGTAGGAGGAGACATAGAAGAAGGCAACACTGAAAAATTCAGGAGGAGAATTCTCAAATCTATAGAGATAGAAAGTAGATTAATAGTTGCCAGGGCCTGTGGGAGAGGGCAGATTGGGAAGTGACTGTTAATGGGTACTTTGGGGATAATGAAAATATTATGGAATTAGTGAGGATGATTGTACAACTTTGTAGGCATATTAAAAATCACTGAATTGTACATGCTAAAACAATAAAAAAATGAAATCCAGGAGAGAAGAGATGTTGAAATGTGAAAAACTAGTCAAGTGCATCTAATACTATAGAAGATGAAGACTGATTGAAAGGCTATGGGATTTGGTGATTAGGAAGCCAAAGGGGAGCTTGAGGAGAATAGTTTCAATAGCATAGTTGCTCTCGTCTCTTCTTTCTGCCCCATAAATTATAACTTATAAGGTTATTGCTTCACATACTTTTATTTCTATTGGCAGATTGTCTAATAATACTGCAAGTTCAGGAATGTGTTCAGTTTATATAAGCTAAAGCAGCAGTCCCCAACCTTTTTGTCACTAGAAACTGGTGCTTCTATGAGAATCTAATGCCTGATGATCTGAGATGGAGCTGAGGCGGTGATATTAGTCCTGGGGAGCAGCTGCAAATACAGATGAAGCTTTATTCACTTACTGGTTGCTCATCTCCTGCTGCCCCGCCTGCCGGGTTTCTAACAGGCCACAGAACAGTACCAGTCCAAGACCCAGGGGTTAGGGACCCCAGAGTAAAGGGACATTGTGGATGAATTTTAGAAATTCTTGTGATATGTGCTCATGCTCAATGAGACAGAGAATAAGAGTATCAATATTCCTGCCCTTTTAAAACCAAACCCATACTACAAAATCAGGTCAGTTTGTGTTTTTTAATCTCAAACATCATTTCCAATGGCCCTAAGTAAAGCAGGCATTACTTCCTTTGAATTCTGATACTCTTTCAATGTCTGGCTATTTGGCATGTTCTTTGCCCTGTCTTGTGCAAGTTCATTGATGGAGTACTGTTGGATTTGTGACCCTGGGTCAACCACATGAATTTTCTGAGCTAAATTTTTTGGTTTATAAACTGAGGATAAGAAACCTTAATCTGAACACCTCTTATGAGAAAATAAGAAAGTGCTTTGAAACCTTTTAAGCAAATGTAAATATGTGTTTAATTGATATTCTTGTAGAATTGAAGAGACAATTAAATTGTTTATTGCTTTTAGACTCTAGATTGGTGTAGGACCAGCCCCCTTAATTAATGCCTTGTTTGTGGGATCATCACTTCATATACGTGTATGTTTACTAAAACCTGCCTTTCTCAGTATTGATTGGTTGAAATGAATACCATTTAAATAAGAAAAATCCAGTATCATACCATGACTAACTTCTGTATTGCCTTTATCATTTTTTTTAATTTGTTTTATTTTGTTCTTCACTTAGGTTTTCCTAATGAGCCAGCTGCAATTATTGCCCTCAGCACCATTAAGGAATGGCTGACCAAGAATCACCATGAGGTAGGGAGAACAACACAATCAGCAAACATTCAAGATGGTGTGATTTTATCCTAAGTTTCAAAAAGGCAGATAAATTTATTCCATACATATCAAGTAGACCTAGTCATTGAGCCAAAGCTAGCTGACTATACTTCATTCAGGTCACATGAGTGACTGACTATTTTCTTGTAATTAATTGAATAGATTACATTGATTGGTTTTGGTGGCAAAGATGGGCAAAGTGAACAGATTCATTTAGCTATGATCTCATTTTTACATCCTTAGATAGTATGGATTTTGTGTGTAAGAGAAAGGACTGGATGGATTTTATTAAGATTGAGAATAAGGGATCTCTCATGCTATTTTCCTTAAAGAGTTAGGTTATCTTTGTTGACAAGGGATTCCTGGTACAGTAAATTTTTAGTACAATAAACTTTAAAAAAATTTATAACTAATCATTTTCATAAAGTGATTCTGAGTATGATATTAGACTAGGCTTGGATAATTGATATATAAGTTTTCATAATCAACATTTTCCATGAACTAAATGCTTCTATAAGAGTATTTATCATGCCTCCTATTCTGCTTATTTAATAATTGGATATGTTTAGTAATTAATAGAAGACTTGTTCAAGTAAACAAAGCAATACAAGTAGAAACACTATGGAGGCTTAGATTTCAGAGGTTTGGCAAGTAACAAAACAGCATATAGGTTTCATATAATGCACAACGTTGTGTATTTTTTTCTGATTTTGTTTTTCTTTTAAAATATTTAAATGAGTGCTATAAAGAATTTCGTTTCATGTATGATGGACCACAATTTTAGCTTTCTTCTTAAGTAGGAAATAAATTATTTGGAAATGTTTGGGTTTGGAAATAGACTATGGGTCTTTATTATTGAGTGATAGCTCTTGGTGCCTTTGTATGTTTAAAGAAACAGGAATGTCATTTTCTGCTAATTCGAAACAGAAATATTAAATTGTTAGTCTTAAATAGAAGTTATGACCAAATGGTGAAACATATGCATTTTGGTGCTTGCTCTTTTTTTTTCTCTTAATTTGAAAGGTAGACATATGAAAGCTTCAATTTAGAGGATAATTTCAATAACCCCAAAGAGGAAGAATTTTTAAAATATCTGAAAATGTCTTTAGCATGTATTATTTTCATGACAATTTTATGAAACATCTAGGGTAGATATTGTTATTCTTATCCTCATCTAGAATCAAAAAGTTTAATGATATATTCAAGACTTCAAAGTCACAGAGCCATTGTCTGACTCAATCCTCCTGACTCTAAAGTTTATTCTTCCTTAGAATGTTTCTGAGACCAGGAAAAGAAAGTTTAATTCCTTTGAAAGCTGGTATCTTTCATAAATCTCTTGGTCATAGTAAAGGCTTCTCACCTGGACCCTCTGCTTTGTAAAAATGTAGAGTATTTCATGAGTAAAAGTTGATAACTAAGTTAGTGTATTGGTGCAAATCTATTGTTTTCACTACAGTAATAATCCAATAATTATCCCTACTGATGTAAATTCACATATGTTATCTTGGCATATAATGAAAGTACACATAACCACATGAAACATCAAGGAGGTGATGATCAAGAGCAAATGTGTTGGCTGCTCTTATAGCTTATTGATGAGTTCTACTGATGGATCCCATCTAGTTAAACTATTCCAAAAGTTATTTTCCATAAATATTTGTCAGTTTAGTGTTTTCTACTTAATGGTTTTTGCTCTAATTTCCTTGATATCCTATGTTGTCTTTGAGTCTATTTTTTCACTTTTATAACTTTTTCTTGCTCATTTCTGGTGTCCATTTTAGAAATTTTAGGTAATTTGGATTGAGAAACACAACTTAATTATTGCCCTTGCAACTATAAATGTATTCTATTGTAATTGTTTTTTTAAAAGTCTTCTCATTTTAGTATGTGTTGGCTAATTTAAACAAGTTAACTTGAACAAGTGAGATCTTACTTAATAAAAGGATTTTAAGTGGTAAGACATGGATAAAGGTTATACAAATTTTTTTATCTAGAAATATTTTGATTTATTTTTTGCTCCATTAAAAAACAAACTAGGTTAAGGATTTATGAAAAATATTACTTTTTATTCAGTTGTCTTTTCACTGCAGTATTGTTTTGACATCTTGATTGTTTAGTCATTAATTCACCCATTTTATAAGTATTTATCAAATCCTACTAAGCACAAGAAACTTTTCTAGATAACAGATACAGGACACTGAAAAATACAATTATTTCCTTATGATGTTCATAGTCTAGGAGAAGAGAAACATAAACAAATTTAAAAAATAGGATAGTTCAAAGAGTACTTTATGAAGTAAAACTGGATAATTGGACAGTTAATTACTGGGAGATGACTACTCTGAGGATGTAATTTTGAAACAAAAATTTGTGTGATGGGAAGGAGCAAGCCAAGCCAAAAAGAAGTTGTGAGACAGAATATTCCACACAGAGGCAATAGCAAAAGAAAAACCCTGAGGGGAGAATTAGTTTACTGTTTGCAAGCAATGGTAAGAGTAGTTGGAACAGAGAGATAAAAGAATGGCAGAAGACAAATTGAGACAAATTGACAGAGACCAGATCATGGAGTGTTGGAGTTCATGGAATAACTATTATTTTTATTCAAAGTTTAGTGGGAAGTCATTAAGGGTTTGGGCAGGGTGTGACATAATCAAATTTACCTTCAAAATGACAAAATGTCTGATTGCTGCTTGGAAATCATAATTGGGATCGTACTTGTCAAAGTAGAAAAGGGAAGGCTGATTAAGAGGTTTCTGCAGTAAATCCAAGTAAGAGATGAGGGTTCTTTGGAATACAGTGGTGGTAGAAAAAGAGGTAAGAGCATCAGGTTTGGAATACATTTTGACAATAGAGCCAACATGATTGGGGGATTGTTTTAAGTAGACTAGTTTATGCTGCAGTTACAAATAACCTCCAAATGTCAGTACCATTTTTCTTAAACGTGCTATTTGTATATTTTGAGTCAGCAGAGGACTCTGGCTTAGTCAGGAACCCAGGCTGACAGATACTCTACCACATGAAATATTGTCTATCACATAATAGTAAAAGATAGACAATCAAATAACAGCTCTGAAATGCTCCTACAAAGAAACAATGCATGTAACTTTCTCTCACATTTCATTGTCCAGAGCAAGGTACTCAGGAGACAGGGTATTGCAATTCTCTCATATGTTCAGAATAGAGGCAACCAAATATTGATGAACAATTGTGATGTCTATTATAGTAATAAATCAGATGTAGTATATGATGAAAACAGAATTTTGATGCATTTACTGGGAAATTTGATATAGGAATATGTTTTATATAAAAAAATTCAAGTAATAAAATAAGAATTATGTAGCAGACAGTTAAGCCTGAGATGATTTTAGATATATAATGAAAATTTCAAATAAAAGTTGGCTATATGAGTCTGAAGGTCTGAGAAGGAGTCAGAACAAAAGACATGATAAAATTAATCAGTTATCATAACCTTTATTTTGATTTAGGTCTTAGTTTAAGATTGGTTATAAGAAATAGAAATATCTTCAAGCTGCATTATCCAAAGGAAGGTATATTGTCTAAATAAATTATATAAAGATGTTTTGAAATTCAAGGGTTGGAACTGAAGCAGGGTCTCATTAGTGACTGAAATTGCAAACAAATTGAACAGGAAGCATGGTTGTTCATTTTCATTCTTCTCTCAACTTCTCTTTCAACTTTTCTCATATCCTTATTTTATTATTTACTTTATATTTTTCACAGTATCTTCCCTACTCATTTACCTGCTTAACATGGCCACATTATGTCTGCATCTACCCATGAATGAGTCCATCTGCGTTGTTTGAGGCAAGGCTAGGGTTGAGCTTTTTGGGCAAAGTTGAATTTTCTGGGATTTTCAGCTGGTGAGTTCCCCTGAAGTTCTCTTTTAAAAATATGAGGAATCCATGTAATCTGAGTATACTATTAGTCACCATATTTTCCTCAGTCAGATAAGTATATGATTCAACGGTCACATCTTTATATGACTTTTGACCATAAATAGTTGATAATGTCATGTGATTAGAAAGCCTGCACATTTCACTATTTACTCACTCTTTGATTTCCAAACCCTCAGGAAGGGTTAACTACACACCGCCCCCTGCCAAAAAAAAAAAAAAAAAAAGTTATTTAATTTTATTTAATTACACAAATCAAGCCCAGCTCACGTAGCTGGATAGTTCCACATCCAGAAAGGCCTGACTGAAGCACTTGAGACCAGTGGACAGAACTAGGAAAATCATGTTTCTGTCATCCACCATCTACTTGTTCCATTTGCTCAAAGTCTAAACTATGAGGATACTGTTGTCACCACACATGTCAGGGGACACAAAGACTTGAAGGAGCCCAGCTGAACAAATAGTACAGTTGGCTCTGACTGCAGTGGTTGCAGTGGAAGAGGTGGAACAGCACTTTAATGAAAAGAGGAAGGAGGATTCTCAGGAGGTTGTAATTGGGGCACAAAAATGACTTACCAGCACTAAAAACTATAATGACTCCTGATTGAAAAATTGAAAAACAAAGATGATTCACTACTGAGAATTGAATTATTGCTCTGAGAAGAGCAGAGAGGTGAATTATCTTACAACACAGGACAGAAATACAAAGAAATGGAAATTATGTCTGAAGAGAGAAGATATGTGGCAGAGAGACCCAGGGATCAAGCATGAGGTGGGCTGGGGATGAAGGTTACCTACTGGCATTTTTGGCTAAATTAAGAATTAAGAACTTCTGAGTTCAGAAATCAAAAGAAAAGAATATCAGAGTTTGCTATAAAAATTGACAGCATGTGACATAATAACCTTTCCATAAGTGCCCATTTTTCTCAAGTAGAAACTTTATTACAGAGACAAGTGAGCGAAATGAGGGGCTGTTAGGGAAATGAGCAGAAGAAGTGTGGCCCAGACTCTCCACTTGGGCTGGCTGCTCTGCAGTGTCATCTGTGGTTCTGGGCACTCTCTGAGCCACCCTGTTCATTTCTGGAAGTTAGCCTCAAATGTTTTCACAGTGCCTGTTCTATTGTTCTATACCCCAAGGACTCATATGGCATCTGGCTATTGGTCTCTAGGGCAATGTATATATTATTTGTAATGTTCTCCATAGAAATCAGAAGAAGAATAGGGTGTCTTTCTCTAAAAACTACAAATGGCCTGATGTTGTGAGATATTTCTCTGTTACGGAGGTCATGTTCAGTGACTTCACTCAACTGCAACATGTAGCAGTTACAGTAAGTCTTCTGGGAACTCATCTCAGAGTGAGGTATCGAAGAGGAAGATTCCAAGCCGGAAGATCAGTGGTTTCCTGAGTGCTTATAAATGTGGAATCTTCAAAGTACGATTTTAGCCTCAGTTGCAGCATGACACAAACCTGGACAAACCCCTTCCTTATTATAAAGCAGCATATAGATGGGCAGAAGCATAGCTTCCTAGGAGGCTCTAATTAAGGCTGTGGCTATGCGCAGCCGATCAGCGGGGAGGCCATGGTTTATCTGAGACCAGGCCCCAAACTGCATCTCTGCAGAGCTTTGAGGATGACATTTTCCAGAACCGTTTCCCATTCAATTGGTCCATGGGAATTTCCTAGTTTCCCTGCTCCTTCTGACAGTCCACTCTGCCACAAGCAGACCTCCTTGTTCTAGGATGGAAACAATTCAATGAAGGAGCTGTTGATTCATTTTTGAGGAACCTTAGTGAGTTCCAGGCTTGACTTAGATGTCATTGACTGGAAGGAACCCCAGCTCTGCATTTTTGAAACCAAAATCAAGTTTTTTTCTATAGTAGGAAAAAGGTGGGGATTTTCTCTCATGCATGCAGCGTTTGGGCCTTTGCCTAACATATAATCTTTTTAACAATGCTTTCAGCAGATTGTTATGAGAAATGTTAAGTATCATCTCCTTGTCATTAAAATTGTTTACTCCATGCCTTCATGAGGGAAACAGGACACCTGTGGTATTGCCATTTCACACTTTTAGTAGTGTGCCTGCAGATGCTGCAGGGCGTCATGAGATACTGTGTGCATTGAGACAGATATCTGGCTCTGCAACTTGTTACAAGCCAAGGTCTCAGACTTTACCTAGTGTGGTGTAGACTTCAGGGTCAACTGATGGTACCCAGAGAACAAAATTGTTTTTGATTTCATCATTGGTGTCCTTTAGAAGTAAAGATATCGATTTCTACAGTGTAGAAGCAGAAACTCTCCCCTGCATTCTAACATTTATACACACAATCCACAAAGTATTGAAAGGTGGACAGATTCCTATACTCCAGACAATAGAATTGGGAATCCACTAAAGAAATGTAGGTTCAGCCTCCCGAAAGGTTTATGTGCTATTCTGCTAGTTTTATAAGATCAGAGAGGGACAGAGCCAGTTGTTTCTTCATTACGGATCACAAAAGAACCATCTCACTTTAGCTTCTGGTGCCAAGAGTATATTTTCTTCTTCTTGGCAGAGTTTTTGAAAATATGCAATGTTAAGCATTATCACTTTTTTTTTTCTAGAATCACATTATAGATCACACACACACACACACACACACACACACACACACACACACACACACATCCCAGTGCGGGGCCTGCTTTATGTCACTGATGTGAAAAGTCTTAGGATCTTTGTGGTTCTTAAAAGGAGGGTTTAAACAATACATAAAATGATACCCACATTTCTGATGGGGAAAATTATATCCTTCACACCAAATTTCAATTCCTGTGGATAAATTTTTACAGAATTGCAAACTACATAATGCATCATTCTTCAGTTTTACACAACACAGGGGGATGTTTCACATTCAGAGAACTGGGAGGAGAAAATGAAATGCTCAGTGTTCTCCCCAGGGAATGTATTTTTATGTCCTCAAACATCATTTGAGTATCTATACCAGCTTTAGTTTTGGGTGCAATATAATGCTAAAATACGTGTGTTTGGAAAAATAAGTTCCACCTTAAAATACATTCTGTGTAGGAATGTGGTTATGGTAATAATAAACATCATTCTAATATGATGCTATAAGAATGTATCCTCTGACTAGCCCAATCATGGTTTTTAGGTAGGAATCCTGATGCTCATGGGCTGTGACATAATTGAAGAAAATTATTCCCAGACTTTATACATATGCCATGATCCTCTGTTTCTTCAAGAAATCTAATGACTTGCAGTTTATATTTTTTCTTTCCCTCCATCTATCTTTGTTTCTTGCCCATCTCCCTCCCCTTTTCCTCCTATCCTTCCTCCCTCTCTCCCTTTCTCTCTACCTTCTTTTCTCATTCCTCTATTTTATATATACACTCACACATACAATGCTTTCCCAATCTCACATTTTCTTTTTTTTTTTTTTTTTTTGAGATGTGTGACAGACAGTTACACTGGTGGTCAGAAGTGTTATCTCTTTATCTTATGATTCTAAATTACACTGTTAGAATGAGAGCCATGCTCTAAGGAAGCCTCTGCCTTAACTTGGTGGGAATGTTGAAGTGTTTGGTGTCACCATGTACTGCCTCACATTAGAGCTTGCTAAGTAGGCAACTCCACTTACTTCTCTATCACTACATACCTGTTCACAACAGGTATGCTCAAGTTTTTAAAGCCAAAAATTAGAGCCCCTTGCTATTGCCTCCAAGCTTTATAACTTTATTCTTGTCAATAAGAAGCACGATATGTGGAATAACATATATTTTCCTGCTTTAGTTAGTAAGTCAATGTGCCTAGGGTAGGGAGGGCTTTAATCAGACACTTATAGGCATTCAAGTAAGGCTGCCTAGGCATCCTTTCCCCTGGTCTTACTCTGGGTGGAGAGGGCTTTAAGGTCTAATGATTTTTTCTTCTCCCAGTAGGAGATGTCTGGATAATCAAGTCCCCAGGGTGCTTTAGTGATGCCAACTTACAGTGCCATGTAGTGTAGTAGAGTGGCTTTGATGACTGCTGTGCTGACCTATAATCAACAAATGTCCCCCTCTGCCAGTTGTCCTTCACCCAGCACAGTGTTTATTATGCCCCCATTCTAGATGAATAGAATGCAGTATAGAGAGAACCTAAATATATGCTCTGTCTTGGTGGAGGAATGAACCTATGTTCAAATAGGTATGGGAAATTCATATATATGTGCTACTAGGCCTAGGGATTCTAGAAAGAGTACTAGGACATGTGGAGTAGGTATGTGAAATAGCAAAAGAGAGAATAAAAACAATATTTTTCTGGCTACTAGTGTGTCTCATAGCTCGTGTTTGAGACACATACTATTACATGCCTCTATAACACATGCTATTACATTTTCACGACCTTTCTTTAAGGTGAACATTTTTTTCTTTCATTTTACAGAAATGGCAGTTAAAGTTTAAAGAAAAGGAAATTTCTAAGGTCAACTACTTGGGCACTTGCATGTTCTGTAACCCTCCTTCTGTGTCCTTCAGTGATAATTAGTGCAAAACTGAACATCTTCCCCAAACTTAGCTACCCAGAATACATCTGTAGCTGTGGAATCCAAAATAGGCTGATTATAGCCTTTCCCTAGGATGTTTTTGCAAACTGGAGTTAGGAAAGGAAATTAGGATTCACTTCGGTGGTGAAGCTGAGAGACATTCCTGCCAGCAGCAGCATGTCCCCTGCCATCTTGGGGGAGGGGTGGTCTGCTTTAGAAGGATATTTTGCTGAAGATGTCACTGATTGTTGGACAGTTGGCAGAATCATGGAGCCCATTCTGCTGGCTTGAGTGAAGAACCAAATTGAAGCAAAATATGGTATATTTTAGCAAAACAGTATAACCTCTCATTTTTAATTTTAACAGCTCATGCTAATAATTCTCAACTAAATAAAATGGAGAGTTGAGAATCATTTGAATGGCTTCTTCCCACAAAAAAAAAAAAAAGCTCTATGTGTTTTGAATAGTTCATTCTACCCATTTCAAAGAACTTCTATGTTGAACTGCTGCTTTTTATGGGTGTGACCCAGGTCCTTTATATACATTAGGCTGGAAAATATTCTTAAGAATCACTATTCTCAATAACAAAGTGAGTAATAGCTCTTTTAAAAATTTTGTCTTTTAATACTCACTTTCATGCATGGGGCAAATCAAAAAATTGTTTATTTATATACTGAAGGCTGATTTTTCTTCCTTCTTCTCTGTAACCTGGAGGCAAGAAACATGTAATAACTGAAGCCAATAATGGATAGAAGCTAAGAATAAGTAACATAGATAGGTATGTTTGAAAGAAAGTGGATTCCTTTGCAAAGTATAAATTTTAAGTCCATAAGACTACGAGACAACTTCCAAGTCTGCAGGAGTATATCAATGAGGCCATGATATTACAGTAGCTTAAATCCTCTTCCATGCAATCAAAATGGGAATTATGGTTCCTGGGAGCTAGGTGTGAGGAGATATGTTGCCCTTTACCACCAGCTATTATTATCTCAAAGAGGAAGCTTGGTATACAGATTAAAACATTGGATTAAAAGTCAGAAAATTTAGGTTCTAGTAAGATTCTTCCATTTTCTCATATAACCTTGGACAATTAACTTCATCTTTCTGGGTTCCTCATCTGCAAAATGGGGAGGGTAGGCCTTGTTTTTTCTAGCTCTAGAATTTATTGCTATTGATGTTGTCCACTGTTGCAGCCAGTTGTGTCTTTGCCCAGGTCATCATAGCACAATCAGACCAATAGAAATCTATTTTCTCTGTTTCTCCAGGCTCTTCAGATGACATACCTAAGATAAAGAAACATTTTCATATGCTGTTTGAATGCCTTTAAGATGATATTTCATGTTTATATGGGTGTATTTTTAGAGTCAATGTTAACAACCTTGACCCATTTAGTGTAGGAGAAGAAGCTGCCATATTGCTTTTCTGTAAATGATCTGAATTATATGGTGGTTTCAAAATAGCCAACCTTTCAAACTCCTTATGAAATTCAAGCTGCTGATTATCTAAATGATGTGACATTTTTAAAAATAGAAAATAAAACTCTGAGCATGTGGTTAGATCTACATCTGACACAAGGATAAAAATGACACTGAGAGGTCCTACTGAAGGACATTCTATAGCCATTTTCATGAGCTGGAAGTATGCACCTTTCTTTTACCTAGGTAGGAAAGAAAAACAACCCTTTGTCTTGCCCTCATGTTGATTAAATAGGACTCGTGTGCTGCTATGATTGCATGGAAAATCAGTAGTCTTACCACTGTCATCCAGCTTAACTCAGAGAAGAACAAAAATGGTATTTTCTCATTCAAGTGGAATTAAATGATTTGCCTATGAGAGGAAATGTTCTCAGCTAGGACTCTGATTTATATGGAAGCTGTAGCCAAAGCCATAACCATCTCACTGTCTCTTCTAACACATTTAAGCATAGCGGTGGCTTTTATAAAAAAAAAGACTTCTTTTGATAATGACACTGCTACTCATTATGGTAAGAAATATGGGTAGGTCTGTTGAAGAAGCCATCATTTCTTCAGCAGGAAACATACTAGAAGAAACTTCACAAGAGTGGTGGACCTGTGAACATATAACATCAGTTTAATTATGAGTAAAAGCTGGTTTGGAAGACCTGGATTGTGAGCCCAATGACAGAAAGACATGCAAACATACTCTTAGTCAGATTGAGTTTTTTTTTATTTCTATTCATGGAATCCTTAGAAGTCCCATCATATATAAACTTAAATAAGCGTTAGCCCCTTTATTCTACACCAGGGAGGCTCAACATTTAGCAAAAAGATTATTCATTTACATGAAGCAGGAATAGAAAGGTATTGGGGAATTTACAGTTCCTTAAACCCATGTCGAATCCATGTTTCTAAAACCTGTTCATAATGTAGTGTTTCCATTTGTGATCCCAAGTTTGAAGCCCTCAGGCAAGTAAGTGAGAAGCTTCAGGTCAATCCTGAACTACTAATCTTAGATTTGGTTCTGCAGCAAGGGTGCAGCCACGTGGCTGTGTAGCATGTGACCTGCTGAGCACCAGAGAAAGTTCTCTTTAATGGAGGAGACATGCTACTTTTACCTATAGCTTCTGACATAGGCACTCTACCAAAAGACAGAGATAAGGAGAGAGTGAGATTTTAAATGGTGAAATTTATTATCAGATTAAAAATAAATCTTTGCATGAGATAAGATATAAGAATTCATTTTCCTTCTAATTGATCAAAATTCTCATGTTTCTTAGCTTCTTTCTGCATTGATGTGATGCAATTGTTTTGTTGTCACTTCTCTGACAGTGCTCCTAAATATTAGCCAAAATGTCATTCTTGCTCAGTGGCAACTTAAAAACACTCCAACAATCTCTCCTAAAGCTGGAGGAAAAATGGGCTTGTTAGGATTTATTGAGATGTGTCAGTTTCAAACAGAGGCCTTTTTCAAAAAGCTTAAAGGATAATTTTACCCATGTGAAACTTTATGTGCTGACTTTATAAGCATAAGAATAACTCAGCTACATTTATTCTGCAACATAAACATTGACTGTGCTTAACCAGCAGATTTTTCCTTGCTCTGGGCTGTTTTTCCTGCCCTATTATATACTGTAGAGTTCCCCTAATGGTCCAGGTGAGCTGTGTTTGTCCGAGGGATACTGGCCTGGGAATCAGGGGGATTTTGGGAGATGTTACACCTATTCTGGGACTGATTCTCATCAACAGAATAAGGTGAAAATTATCTGGGAAATAATTAAATCAGATAACTGAGATATCTTCTGAATCTACTACATTGAAATATCAGGAAAGAACAGCAGCCTCTGTTTTGAAAATTTCTCCAGCTAGTGGTTGAGAGTGATTACATTATTTACTCTAAAGGATCGCTTCCAACTAAAACGTGCCAAGGTACAGGCTCATATTTACTCTTTAATGTGGGAAAGCATCTGCTAAGTGAGAACTGTGAGACTAAGTCCCCCTCTCAACCAGCATATAACTGAATTTCTAACAAGGGATTAGGAACTTCATGTGGGGTGTATTGTCTAGAAGGTACTAGAGTGGCCACCGCAGACTTCCCACTGAGGAGCACTTGTTGTTCAGTCCCATAATTCCCTTTGACATGGGTTGGCAAATAAATGAGTTTGATCATGTCTAAATATGATGTGTAACTTCAACTTACATGAAATATCCATGGGAGTTGCTAGTCAGCTTTCTGTGGCCCCCTGCACGTAGTTGGGGCCTTTTATTCTCTTTTAGAAAGTATTTTGATATATTTTTAATATCTTGTTTATAGCAATCATTGTCTCTGGATATGTGCTCAGATACCTTCAT
Source organism: Cynopterus sphinx (assembly GCA_030015415.1). Taxonomy (NCBI): domain Eukaryota; kingdom Metazoa; phylum Chordata; class Mammalia; order Chiroptera; family Pteropodidae; genus Cynopterus; species Cynopterus sphinx. Next base: position 63,898,150 of record CM057389.1, on the reverse strand, counting down.
GTATGAGTTATATTTAATAAGTAATAGTCATCAACATGTACAATTGAATTATATATATATAAATATATATAGTTATTATTATAGTCAGATTGTAAAAGCAAGCAAACAGGTTTTTCTCTTGGATCTTGTGTAATTATATTGGTTCCTGAAAGACCTTTTGAGAATGAAGTGCTCAGTCACATGAAGCAAATTAATTTTCCCTGGGTATGAGGGCACCATTTAGTTGTGCCTTCAAGAGATGATTTTCTGATTGGTACCTTGTCCTTTTTGAGGACCTGTTTTCACCATCCACCTGTGGATTGGCCCCTGGATATACAGATATATGTTATCTATAATGTTTCCAGAATTTCCTGCCACTGACAAAATTGACTTTTTTTTTAAAGGAATTAGAAAATAAACACTGTACTAAAATTACTGAAAATGCTAACCACCTTAATATCTTCTGTCCAGAATTTTACTCTGAAAACAATTAGACTATGATGGGCTGTGTGTTTGACAGTCCAAATTGAGCTACAAATGACCTGAGTATGCTTCAGCTAAGCACAAGGCAACTTAGGAATGTATTAAGTTGAGTAATCATCTCATATATTTTTCTGCTGGGTTCAGTGACATCTACAAAGTTCATTTTTCTATGAAGTTTTTCTCTTTATAAATTTAAACTCAAGGGAAAGAGGATCCATATGTTTCTGATTCATTTGGACTAACTCATCAAAACATTCTTTTCTTTATAAGTTATTGAATGTCTACAGAGGCTTTTGACATTTTTTTTTTATATGTTCTTTTAAGGCTTTCTGTCTAGAGGCAGGAAATGGCCATTTGCCAGCAGCGAGTGAACCCCCAAATAGTCACGTTCTGTATAGGAAGCAAAGAAAAAAGAAATTTCATCTCACATTTTCTAAGTACAGTCAGCAAATGGTTTCTTTAGAAGGTGGCGGTAAAGATATACTATGGAATGTATTAATAAATTTATTAAACATGCAATTAAATCCCATGAGGTAGTTGCAGCAGAAATGGGATTTAAATTGGTCCCTTCATCATTACCTTACCCATAAAACTCTAGTGCCTCTGATTTACCCAGCAGTATAGAGCTGTGAACTAAATAAAACGTGAAACATCTTCAAAGTGCAAAGCAGAGGTTATGTGTGTGTGTGTGTGTGTGTGTGTGTGTGTGTATGTCACAAAGAGATTGATTGATTCAAACCCCATTCCACACTACATTTTTTACTTCTCTGTATTGAATTCAACATCTATTTTTGAGTATCAGAAATAATGTGGCATACTGCTTGCCCTTTTACAAATAAAGGCAAACTTTATAATTTACCAACAATAGCCAAGGATAACTGGATTTCAAAAGCAAATGAACTTGAGTTTGGTTATTCACTAACACACACACACACGCACACACGCACACACACATTTTAAGTGTTACTTATGTTGAGATATTGAGTGCTTCCTTTGTCAAAGCATCTCACTTGGATGATCTCATTTAATTAACACAACAATCCTATGTGGTAGTCATAATCACTCCCATTTTATGGATGAGGACATTGAGACTCAAAAATGTTATGTAAAATTTCAAAGACTTCACAGCAAATAAATGACAGAATTGAAATTTTAACTCAGGATTTCTAATTCATAACCATGATAATAAAATCATATATATATATATGTGTGTGTGTGTGTGTGTGTATGTGTATATATATATATATATATATATATATATATATATATAATGTTTAATGATGAAAGTAGGCTTCTTTATCAGAGATCTCTTTGCAGTGCTTATATATCTCACTTGTCTAATTCAAATTTCTTCTGCCATTATCTCATGGTACCATCCATGCTGTTGCTCATATAACTTATGCAAATTAGCTCATTATTACTATTATTATTTTATGAAACCAAGATAGTGTGTTCATGGTCCAGTCAACTTTTATTTTCTTGCCTCCAGCAATAGTACCAGGACCAAACTCATGACAAATTGGATAAAACTGTCAACACATGGGACTTTTATTAGCTGGCCTGAAGCTTTCATAGTCTTCTAAGCCTTCATGTGATTAGAGTTAGAGCTGTAGGGCACCATTTCTAAGCCATATATATGACCATTAATTCATTAACCAAATCTGATCAAATGATAAACAAGCTCATGGCATTTTTAAATCTCCCTGAGACTGGGTAGACCTGATATGGCTCCAGTTTCTTGGTGATCAGCCTGGCTTTTCTTTAGAGAGCATGATTCTTGATATAACAGATCTCTACTTTTTCCGTTCATGTCTGCTCAAATATCGCATCTTTGGTGAACTTTTTCTGCACTCCTCCCTGCAGACTTTTACTGTGGTGGTAGATTTACTTGGTAGCTTACAATTGACTCAGACAGGGATTCTATAATTTTGCCCATGAGTGAGTGTGTGTGTGTATGTGTGTGTGTGTGTGTGTTAGTGCAAGGGGCCCAGCAGGTAGAAAGCCTTGATAAAAAGGTATTGACCTAATGAATGTTTTACATTATTATTATTATTATCATTATTATTAATTTTTTAGGTGAGGCAACCCTTGTCAGTTTACAATCTCTTATGTTTTAAAATTTTTAAATTTTTATGCCTGGTTTTCCTAGGTGGTCTTCAATCCAAGTACTAACCAGGCCTTTCTTTGCTTAGCTAGCTTCCAAGATCTGACGGGATCAGGCTTGTTCAGGGTAGCATGGCCATAGACTACATTGTTTCTTACAATGAGGAGTTGGGCATGCATGAAGCCAGCACATCTATCTCATGCAGGTCTTCTTTGCGGTGTCATATTTTGAGCATGCTAAATAGGGTTTTCTCTGTATTTCAGTAGCTTTTAAATTAAGATTCAAATGTTGATCTCCATCCCCACCCCATAAAAAACACAGGGACTAGAAACCAGCAGTAGAGTACAGAACTCCAGCCAGGTCTCAGGTGTGGCCCAGCTTTGGGGGAAATTCTCCTCTACCCCTTCCTTCATCTATGGCTGACTGGCAGTGTGTTGGGGTTGGGCAACTTTCAAGCTATATCTAAACTAGAAAGCCTATTCTAGGGACAAACTGGAGAAAATAGAGATTCCTGGAAGCTCACCTCCTTTCCTTCAACCTGTTGATTTGTAGCAGGTGTGCACAGTGCTTGATACTTTTGCCTACCCGGTCTTTGGTTTCTCTGCAGAGGCTCCTGTGATTTTAAACCAGTGAACCTCTGTCTTTAGGTAGCCATATTATCTATTTTCAATACATCTACTTTTAAATTCTGTTAAAAAAATCTATCTGATAACATCAGTGTTTCCATTTCCAATTTTAAAGTCTGATATTATTTTTTTAATGTTGTATATTTCTACATATAACCCCTTTCAAAAAAAAATCTCTCAGAAAAATCTTGTCAGTCAGTGTAGATTCATGTGTAATTCTTTCAAAAGCATCCCAGTCTTCATTATTTAAGAAACATTCAATAGTTGGTTTGGCCCAGGGCTTGAACAGAGATGGTGGATACATAATCCTTGTCCATACTAGTGGTAAAATCCTTATAAGACATCACATTTTTCTAACGTTTAAATATGACAATCAAATATATTTTAATGTATTTATTTCAGATCACTATTTTTGAACATGAAATGCAATAAACCAAAAACATTCTTTGAAGGAAACTGGTTAATATTGTCCATACAATATGTTAGAAAAAACAAGTTATCACACGATAATGTGGTAAATGCCAGGGCAAGAGGTGCCAAGAGCACTGTGGGATACTCTGTAGAGGAAGAGACAAGAAAGGTTCTGGGTGCTTCCTGACTTAGATGGACAAGTACACTGGAGCCTGTGTGCTTCCCCTCTACCCCTGCTGCCCCACTAAGGCTTTCATTCCCTTAGGAGTAAAATTCAAATGCCTCTCTTACAACATGGGCCCTTGACCTATGGTCCACAGACACTTAAGAGGTCTCAGAGAGTTCATGAACTTGAGAGAAAGAAAAATAATTATCCTCATTAAACTCTAACTGCAGTTTAGCACTTCCTTCTATCATGACTGTAGCTGCAAACCACAGTGATGTCAGCAGTTCCTATGGCTTTATCATCATTAGAAATCACAGATATTTCCTATCACATTACAGTTGTAGAGATCTCAAAATACTACTTATGATCATCATGACTTCAGATCACCACTAGATCAAACAACAACAAACTCATGAGATCTTGTTTTATTTTAATGTGTCAGTAAAGAAGAACACAATATGCCATAACACACTGATTAGGTAATTGTTATATCAATAAAATGGTTTCCTTTGTAATCTTTTGTATTTTTGTTTGTTTAAAATTCTCATATACATTCTGAGATGAATATATAGGCTTCATGGATCCACTACACCAAAGAAAAGTCTCTTGGTCCCTCTCATACTGTTTTTGTCTTGCTTGCTACCATCCAATCTCAGTGATCTCCTGTTTGAATCCACCATGCATGCTTATGTCTCAGACCACCACCACATGGGTGCAGAGGTGACAAATAGCCTGGATATATGAGTATTTATTGGAAGCAGCCTGATAACTATGTATCCAGTGTCCATTGGCCTTTGTGCCCTCCAGTGACTCATTAGCACACATAAAGCAAGCTCAGTGTGATTGTTTTTGCAGAGTAGAAAATATAATTTGAAGAATTTATTGATCTTAAGAGATAAACCTGAGAAATGCTAATGGAACAAGTTGCTTATATATATCTCAGTGCCTAAACCTACTGCCTGTTTCACCCGGGAAAGACAAGCAGACATTATTTGCATAATGTATAGGTACAAACTATCAAAAGTTTGGAAATTAATATAGCTGGCAACAGACATTCTTTTCAAAGTCATCCACAATAAAATGAGCTGCTGAGAGAACTTGTATCAAACAATTTTGGGTGCTTGAAGAGCATGCTTTGTAAGGTGGGGGAAAGTAATGGGTTCATTACCGCCAGAATGCAATGTCTTGACACACAGTTTGAAATGTCTGAATCTGACATTTAATAGCTGAGATGATAGTGGCCAAATACTTCTTGAGATCAAATCCATGCAGAGTTCCTAAAAGGTGAGAAATTGCTGAGATCTGTAATGACAAAGCTGATGAAAAGATTGATGAAATGGTGGTGGCAATAGTTTGAGCCTCCAAAATCGCTTGTGAATGATTTATCCCATTGACAGCAGAGCCAGTTGATAATTGCTGAGCACTAATTAAATGCCAGCTGCTGGAGAAACATTATAAATGTCTTTTGGCTTTGTGCTGGCAATTTTGTACTTTTAAGCAGATATCAAATTATTTTCCAATAATTATTTTTGACTTAAATTTTATGTGCTCCCATTGTTTTCCTCTTTTTCCTCAATCTCCAGCATGTTTGATTTAAAACCAAAAAGGAGATCAGGAAAGAAAAAAATGGAGAAGGGATTACGGCAAGAGAAAGATAGCAAGTTGACAGGAAAAAAGGGGGAGGGAAGAAAAAAACTCCCATGTATTAACAATACTTTTTTCCTTTCTAGTCTTCGGCTAATTTGGATAATATAATAATTACCATTTATTAAGAACCTATTTCAGGCTTGGCATTTTGTTAAGTGCTTTATGTAGAATAAAAGTTGGCATTTATTATTTACTAGGAGCAAGACATGTTGTTAAGTATACATCCTTGCCTCCATCTTCAGGATGTGGGCACTTTCTTTTTCCTTTTTTAAAATACAAATTAGGAAACTGGGGCAGATAAAATGTTGAAATTTCACTTAAAATATTCTATCTTGTTTTGATGACTGTGAGAATATATATAAAATAATTTTTAAAAGGCCTTTCATGTAAAAGCAGTTTACAAGAGTTGTAATTTGCTAAGAAATACAATTAACACAATTTAAAGAAAGCTGTTAAATACATACGCACTGTATTCAAATTAACTCAGGTTCAGTTATGAAAAAAAAAGTGTCTTACTCTTAAAATGAGTGATATACCAAATGACCGCAGTTTGGAAAGAAATTAAACTGGGCTGGAAGAATTAGGCACCCTGTGCTTAGATAATCTTTCTCTCCATCTGTCCTCTTTTTGGCTTGCACTGGGTTGGAGAGGGATATTCCTAAAGGCAGGAATTAAGACTCTGAAGAAGTAGAAGTAAGGTCAGTCTCCATCATAGCTTCTTTATCTGAAACAACTATGCTGATTACCAAGAGCGAACCTGCAAAAGCTTTTGAGGTAAGTCACAGAGAAGCCTGGAACTGTGTACAATGCAGAGAAGGCTATTCTATGGAAGTTAGGAAAAGTAAAGTGTCAGAAAGAAGCATTTCAATCAGTTCCATCAAACTCAATGAAGAATGGAAAAAGCTTACAGTAGTAGAATGATTAGTGACATAAGTAAGTGAATGTTTCTTTAAATAGCTTGTTGGATAAGAATAAGCTATGTTGTCAGTTAACATAGATTACATTGGTAGTATAAATAAGTTTCACAAGTAAAACTCAAATTGGGTCGGGAGTAAATAAAATTTCATATGAATCTCATATGAATCGAAGTGTTTAGACTGAGAGAAATAGCTGCAGAGAGAAGACATGTCATGGAGACTTTCCCTAACATACTGAAATAGCACTTTCTGGAGTATGTCAAAATACAGATGAGCCAAAGTTAATATAATAATAACTACATGACCAAGGTGTTCATCCCCTTTTGCCTTTTTTTTTTTTTGGCACCTAGGCTGATAATAGTAATAATGCTTAGTGTGACAATACATGCCAAGGCAAATTAACACAGGTGTCTTTCCTGTTCTTCAGGTTTAAGGGGACCCTGAAGCTTCAGTATTTCCCTGTAATAACAAAGATCTCACTTCCATGACAAGCGAGACTGCAAATATGAAAACAGATTCCCATTCTAAGTTTCTCTATGGCACTATTGGAAATCAAGTGAAGATATTCTATACTCTGAACCCTCAAAAGACTAAACGTGTGTTTGAAAAAGCAAGTCAGGGCTTAGATAATCTCTGATAGATTTATTCTTTCTAATTTCTTGAACAGAATATCTTGGCCTGGGTCTTAACAACACCCACATGCCCATCTTCCCACGAGTTCTTGTTTATGGGTTTGGAAGACTTGCCATGGGCCAGATTTCACTAGAGTTTGTCATACTGGAGCCACAATCTCCCACTTCAGACAGACTTTTATTCTGTTTATCATTAGATACATTTAATGGCAAGTGGGTATATAAACCACAGAGAAGGGACAACAAGACCAGATATATAATTAGATGTTTCATGGCTATATGCATTGTGGATAAGCCTGTGGATTTTCTCTTGAATGACTTGCCCTAATTGTGTTAACAGCTTCCCAAAGAACTAGGCTAAATTTAATCCATGAGCTTGAAGTTTGAGGTGAGAAACTGTGCATCTACAAGAACCATTATAACTATAATTAAGAAAGGGTTGGTTTTCTTTTCAGTTTGCCTTCTCATTTCTCAGTGAGCATGGCAGAGATTTCCACTAATAATAAAGACATTCTGGAGATGTAGAATTAGAAACTATTTGACAATAGTTAATTGGCAGATTATTGTATTCCCATAAATTCTGTCTGGGAATGCTATGGGTAGATTTAAAGCTGCTAGGAAAAGATAAAACTTACAGCTTTTTGCAATAACTTCGTTTTTAGCTTGAAACTTTTGTGTTTTAGTGACTTTGGTGCAAGATAAGAATTAACTTAAGGGTTTTATTTTGGAGAACACTAAAGTAATGGATATGATAAGAGATTCTGGTGGATCTCCATAAGTTTCCATTGGAGCTAGGGGACAGAATGTATTTTGAACTTATATAAAAATAAAAATGACAGTATGACACAAATTCACTTTCTGCAATCTCTAGAATAGTCCATATATTTCATCACATGTACAAGCAAATCAAAATTATTGATAATAAAAGCCCAACAGTATACATATTAGGATATGCTAATTGTAGGATTTTACAGAAAGTAACAAAGCTCAAAATGAACAGCATTCTCACTTTGTAAACAATAATAACAATGATTACATGAAGCTTTTCTTTGAAGTGCTATACACTGAATTTTAAGTCAAGGTTCAAGGGAGACAAATCAATTCCAGTGCAATTCATAAGTGTGGTTTTATCTGGCAATGGCTTTGGGCCATAGGCCACTCAGAGGAAAAAATTACACCAGAATGGGATCAGAAGATTTACTAAATGGAGGCCTTTGGCAAGGTGCTGAAGCTCTGAGTATTAGTTTGTCTATATTGAAGGGAGGAAGAAAGTACACAGCTGAAATGTCTTTGAGCAAGGCCAGGACTCAGATGAGGCATGCAGAGTGCCTCAGATACACAATTTAAGGTGCCAATGCTGTACTCATGTGACTCTGATGGTGAGCATCTCCTTTAGTTTTGCGCCCTGGGCCCTTCCCTCACCTCACTTTAGTCCTGGAACTCATACAGAGGTAGTACACAGAAAGCCCTATCACAATACCTGGATCATATGAAGAATCAAAAAATGTTTACCCCTGTTTTTCCCATCTGGCTCCTAGCTTTCTTTTGAAAAATATGTGAATTTCTATACAAGTATTAGCTGTGCTAAATCACTATTAAAGTTATTAGTTATATTTCTATTATCGTTAGCAAAGATGTGTATGTGAGTATATGTATACATATACACACACAATAGCTATATTATAGTTGGTGGAAGAATTTAAATTAGGTAACATTAATTAACACATTGAATATAACCCTTTGATGTAAGATTGAAATTATATCAGAGTACAAATTAGAGAAGTATATAATATAGTTGCTGGTCTCTTCCCTTGTTTAATTTGACTACCAGTCCAGTGCCATGAGGATACAATGACTTTTTACCAGAAAATAGGTGGAGTTGGGAAAAAAATCAGGGTTCAACATTATTCTAGACTTGTTCGGGAGAGTATAGGCTGCTGGCTAGTAACTAGTACTAACTGCCTGCTGGATGGAGGGAAGAAACTTGGACAGTTGCAATTTAACTTAAGGAAGATAGGTGAGCAGACAGTTGACAGAGCTGACATCCTTACCACCCAGACATCAATTCACTTGGGTGAGAGCCATAATAAAAACCGAACATCTATAGCAATGAGTAGGCCATAAGTACCCTTTGAAGGATTCTTAAAGAACTGCTTAACTTCATATAAATTGAAAGCTAAATTTATTCAGAGCAAAGAATGACTTTTGCTGTGGGAAGGATGTGTTTTATTATATGAGTGGTGGCAGATAATTTGGGTCAATTTCAAACACAATGCACTTTTCAAAAGTAAATCTGCAAAGAAAATCTGAATTTTTACAGCCATCTTAGTTTTAGAAATTTTATGTTTCATTATGAACTTGTAATCAAGTTCAGTAGCTCAAGAATGCCATTGGAAGACACATATGTCTGGGTCAGACAGAGAACCAATTTGAGGTACTTTAGGCTGTTTTCTTTCTTTGTGCAGGGTAAGTTGTTTTTCTTGTGCACCAAAGAAGCTGTGATGCATGACATTTGTGCCTTTGTTATTCAGAACATCCCAGGCTGGTCTGTGGTCTTTAGCACACTGGAGAAATGGGAAGCTTTTGATAAGTTACTAATAATTATTTATTCGGGACTGTTCATTTAACATATACAAGCAAGCTCACATTTCTGCTGTAATTTACAGTTGATTGGAGAGTAAAAACCTGCCTATGTCTCTGTGACATTTAGTGGATAATGCTTATCTTCATTCTTTCTCCATGGAGGTGGTTTTCATAATTGACAGTCAATCTAATGTCTAGAATAATAGTAGCTAACATGTATTGAGCACTTGCAATGTGCTATTTCATGTTCTTTGTGTTCCAACATTTTACAGATCTAGAAACTGAGGCATGACTAAGCAACATGTTCAAGCTAGTAAATATTACTTCTGTGTACTCTGAAACCAGCAGACTTGGCCTTGGCTCACAATCATTCTGATATAACGACTCTGAAATCCTCTGTATGTATGCACATACACATTTACTTTTGAGAAATAGTGAAGAGATTTACTTAGAATAGTGGCACTTGTATTGATGTCTTTCCTTTCTTTTTTGAGTGCTAAAGATGAAAATAGCAGACGTAAAATCATCAGGCTTGCCAGCTTTCTTAGATTTGATACTTTTGTGGGGAAGATTTGTAGAACAGGTCTCTCAAACTCCAGTCCTATGAGGAGCCAATGAAAGCCACATGAGTGAGTGAAGTAGGCTGCTTGGTATCTCTAGTGAACTTTAAGCATCAATTTGATGGCTCCAGATATTCACTGCCATGAAGCATTAGCCAACGTGGCCTCATTGTCTAATTTTTCTGATGAAGACAGACATTGAGATTCAAAATATATCCATTTTACAAATATTTAAGACAAATGTAAAAACTTAAAAAATATAGTGCAAACCAACACAAACATATCTATGGGCCAGATAAAGGCTGTTATTTCAAGGTAATCTCTGTTCTGTATGAATGATGAGACACGTACAAGGAGTTTTGTTTCTTTTTCTTTTCTTAAGGAGGAAGGCAAGTTACCATCTATAGGAAACTCTGGGGCAGGAGGATTGTTTAAAGAAAGACATGTTTATTGTCTAGTGCCAAGTTATAACTCTGCATGATTTCTACTCAAAATGGCTTCTCTTTCTATTGAACAATATGGTAGGCACTAGCTATAATGGCTATTAAAATTACTTAAATAAAATCTAATTTTAAATTACTCACTTTCACCAAGTACATTTTAAGCACTCAAGTGACCACATGTGGCCAGTGGCTACCATATTGGACAGAGTAGATTAGAAAATTTTCTTCATTGCAAAAAGTGCTACTGAACAATATAGCTCTAGATTCTTAGACTCTGGCAGCCTAGGTTATATGACTAAATGATATAAGAAGATACATGATAAGACTAGTAAAACTAAATGGACTGTTTTTTCAGAAATTTTGTTCCTGACCTATTTGTCTATATGATTGAAATTCCCACCATAGGAATACTGACTCAAAAGGTAGTACACATTTTTTTCCTGAGAAGGAGTGCTAGCTAGTGCCATCAAGTCATTACAGTGATCCTTGCATTAAAGTCACCAGAGGATATTTTAAAATTTTAAGTATTTGGTCTCTACTTCATGTCTACTTCACCAGTACTTCTAGGGAGTTGACCAAGGCATGTCTGGATCTCAGGATGTCCCTCAATAATCCTGAGGAAGCCCTCTGGCAAAGCATCACTCAATTAGTATGAACCAAGTTTTCTAGGTCATTCCAGCCTTGGAAATACTCAGAGGCCTGGGTCATAATCAAATTGTAACTTGGCTAAACCCCACCTATATTTCTTTGGACTTCTTCAGCACTAAATTTTTTGGTGGCCTTTTATTATTATTACATTGATAGAGCCAAATCCAGGAAATCAAGCAAATATGAATATTGATCTGCTTCAAAAGAAGGAAGGCATTTTTTCAAGACTCACATATCTTTCACTTACATGTATGGGGCCATAACTCTTTGGAGATCCCCCAAAGTTAACTCTGCCCTTTGAATTTTTAATGTCTCTGGGATGTGTTCTACATTGAAATCGCAGGTATTAGATTGAAAACAGCTATTAGTGGGGCACAATTGGGTTTGTGTCCATCTCTGACCATGGACCTCACGTAGTACTTTCTAGTTCTTCCCAGAAAAGCATAGATCCTTTAAAAATGGAAGTCTTAGAGATTGTTTGATCTCTCAGTATTCCAGGAAGTTATGGTGGGAATTAGCATAGGTTGGGTATTAGAGGTCTTGCTGTCTCTGCACAGAGAAGAGAATATGGATTAGAAGAGGGAGACTCCAGATAAGGACACATCAGGGGGCAGGCTACAGAGAGTGAGAGGAACCAGGTAGCTGTAGGCAGGATGAACCCAGGGAGAAAAGCTAGTGAGCGCTCCTATAAGCACTATGAGTATTCTTATGCCTGACTTTTAATGACCTTGCCTGTGGCTCAAGAAAAGGGTCATATCAGGCCTCATTGATGACCACATGTTGATCAATAACCTCTATGAAGTCACATAAGTTTCCTGAAAAGACTACTCAAAGTAGTACCACAACATTGTTCTATTAGTAGTTTCCATTTAACATAGTGCCTCCCAAACTTTCTTGTACACTAGGAAAAGCTGGGAGAATTCTAAAAATGTCAATTGCTCTGGCTGTCAGATACCAACTAAATCAGAATGTTGTGGGGGTGGGGTGTGTATGTATGCCAGGAACTACTGATTTAACACCAAAAGCATCACTGGAAAATGACTGTTGTCAGAGTCTTGGGCTGTTGCTCAACAGGAGTCAGAGAAACTGACTGTCATTTATGTCCTCTAATTCTAGTTATTTTTTCTTTTGTAGCCACCAAGTGAGCACCCTGTACATGTGGTACAGAATCCAATTTTTATCTTTCCTTTATACTCCATAGGAAATTTTAATAATTCTCCAGATGTGCAAAGAGCAGAACAAGTCTATTTGAGTGACTACTGTTCCTGAATCAGAGAAACTCTAGTTTCAACATGAGACATCAGAGGCTCCTTTGAGAATGATGCTTAACTCCTCCCAGTCTGAGTATCTTCATTTAAAATCGTGATGAGGATTCAAAGATATAATGTAGTGTTTCCCAAACATCTTGTGCAGATAGGAACCTCTTGAAGAGTTTAACATGTATATACCTCATCCTGGATGCCCTGATTCACTAAAGTCTGAGAATCACTAAGTCTGAGAATCACTAAACTAATGTATATCAAGCATTCAGAGTGAAGTAGATATTATTACCTTTCTTCCCCTCAACTCCTGTTAATATACTTTTCCCCCCAATTGTCTAGGGGTTAATTATGCTCTGAAATAGAATTATTTGGTCATAGGGAGAATTAATAAAATAACCCCTATGCTCAGAAGTCTATGGATTTGGTATCCAGAGCCATTCTTCAGAGGATAGCTTATGTATTTCTGAGGATCAATGATTTGAGTCCCATTTGCTGACAAATTGCCTTGTGCATGAGTACTTCAAAGAGTGGAGGAAGCTTGTCTTTTATGGATTGTACAAATTATGTAGTGGCCACATGACCTGATTATCTCCCAATTCCTGTCTTGCATTCTGGCTTAATTTCTAATCTACTGGCTCTTTCTTTGACTGTACTTACCAAAGTACCTTGAACTGTGCCCCAACTTTGCACCATTTCTTGCAATTATGTACACAACTTCTCACAACTCCAAAGGAAATGTTTGGTTTCAAATATATTCCTGCATGGTTTTTATCCCTGGGAACAGACCCTGTAAGCAGCTTTGATCAGATCTATTGATCACTGGACTAGGATTTGCCTTATTGCTCTTAGGTGTCTGTCAGGATATTTTCTGATCCTGGGTATGTAGCCTCAGTGGCTTGAGCTTGTTTGCATTGCTTCAGTTTCTCCATTAGTCCAAAAATATCTCAGTGTTGAGCTATTTCAGGGTACCTTACTGTCAGCTGATGAAGATGAATTTTTTGGTCACTGAGGGAGAAGGGAGCTCCTGTTACCTCTTTTACTTCTCCTTCAAACTATTCTTCACAGTTACATTTGTGTTTTGAATTTGGAAGTGAATGCTTACTCTCCACTAGAATTCTACTGAGCCACAAGATCATGTTTATGCTTGCCATTTTATCTCTAACACATATCAGATATCCTGTCGCAGAGTGGGTAACCAAGAACTTTTAGATGAACTTAGGCCCTAGCTAGCATAATTTTCCTTTACAACAGTATCCATTATAGGCCAACATTATTTCTATTAAAAAACGATATAGTTCAGAGAAGTAATTCTTATCATCTACAGGCTTTCGAGGTGTCATGGTGTTATTCAGACCCACATGGTCCCCACTTCTCTTACAGTAATGCACCCAGTGCACTTAAATGAACTGTCAACACGGATGAGGTCAATCCAATTTCTATGTTCTTATGCATCCACCATTACCATGTTCTTGTTACACTCAACACTAACTAACCAGTGAAACTTCATGTGAAAACACTCTGGCAAGGAGTAGATGATACTCATTTCATGTTAAAAGACAGTTTGAATGGGCTAATTGTTCTGTTATATCCTTATTTGTACTATGGATTTTAGTCTCCCTTTACATAAACTTAAATCTCCCTTGCTCACACAAGAATCCAGACAGCTGGACACTACTTCTAGGGTGGTCAGGAATACTCAGATGTCTCTACTCAATATCTGAGTATTGCCATGGATGAACATCACACTCAACCTAGGGAGAAGAATATTTGTGGCAAGTTAATGAGTGATGATGAGAAGTGAAACAAGAGACTGATTAAAAATATTTTTCTAATATTCAAAAAGGGAAAATCTATTTTTTAAAAAGAAGGATGTATGCCAAGAGCATAAGCTCCACCAAGACTAGGACTGTGACTTGGGTTCTGTCTTTAGAGATTCTCTCCTAGGGCAGGGTACTGAGATTTCTTTAATAAGCATATATCAGATGCTGAGGTTAATGCCAAAAGAAATTGTATCCCTTAGTCCCTGATCACAGACTACACAAAGCAAGTTGGCCCTAATGATATCTGATATTGTGAAACAATCGTACAAGAATGATAAAGTGGCATATAATTTGGTATCACTCAAAGTTGTAGAGGTACAACATAAGTCCTCTAGAGATGTGGGAAATGAAGAGAGTATTTTAGACTAAATTGTTCAGAAAGGCTTTACTGAGGTGAGGAAAATTGACACAACGAAAGGTTTGAATAGGTGGAGTAGAGGGAGGCCATTAAAGGTGGGGTGGGGAGGGGAGCAAGGCTAGGGTTTGGCATGAGCAAAGAAGCAAGAATGATTATACATGTTTATAGAACTGTAATAATTCTGACTTGGCTGGTTTTCATTGAGAAAGGGTGGGTCATTAGCTTTCAGTTAATTGTATATGAAGATGCAGAAGTTGTGTCTACCAACTTGATTTACTTAGAAAAAACACCACCTATTCAGAAACCATATTGGACACATGAGGCTCTGCCTATGGTTGTTGACATATTTATTTGCTTGGCTGGCTCGGTTGATTTGTCTTTTAAGGGAGAATGCTCTCCTGTCTTACAAATACTTACATCCCACCCAAATCTTCGTCAAAGAAAATGACCTTCTCAGAGAACAAATGGAAGTCAGTCTATTTAGTAAAGAAACTTAAACAACTCCCAAATAATCAACATTACTTAGGCACAGTCATTCATTCTCTTTCTTTTCATGATTTTGTTAACACATACCTTACCACATATTGTAAATCAGAAGGATATGACCATCTTATTGTGGTGATGGCTGTGGTGAGGTTATGTCAAAATATTATGTAAAATTAAATCTTTAAGTAAGGAGAAAAAGACCTCACTATCTCAGATTGCCACCCCCATTCCAAACTTCCTTGTCTGAGCTTGTAGCTTCAAGCTGTTAGGACTGTACCAGCAATTGTATGTGTCCATCAGAGAAAGTAAAACAAGCTCACCAGATATCATTAAGTATTTCCAAGTGTTTAAAACAAAACAAAACAAAACAAAAAACTCTCCTCATTCATTTTTCTACAGTAATACTAGCAAAGTTTAGTTAATATTCAACTATCTGTTCTACCCAGCATTGCAATGTAATTGTATGAAATGAGAGCTCTCTGAAAGGAAATTCATTTCATGGAACCTTGTAAAGCATCATTGCTGAATGTTTGATAGAGAAAACTAGTTAAAAATAAAATGAGAGGTTTATATATTTACTGTTTAAGCCAGTAGATTCAGCTAATTCATTTCTACTTCAGCCACCTGCAGTCAGTCTCCTTCCCAATTCCTGAGTTTTTGCAGTTGTTTCTCTCCTGTGTCATCTATCTGGCACCATTCTCATTCTTCTGCCTGTTAACTACCCAATGCCCATCCTGATCTCTGAATTTTAACAAATACAGCCTCAGAAGGGTCTGAAGTCTGTTATTACCAACATCCATGATTCCTCCCTGGAGTTCATTCAAATAGTATAGCAAATATCTCTCCAATGGTTTTCTGAGAGGCAAAAACAGGCACTTGATATTTCCCACATATGAATCCAGAAAAAAAAAATTGAAAGTCAACAGACATGGCTGCTAGAAACCTTGTTTTTTATCTCTTCTTTTCTTTACCCCCTTCTGTCTTTTCCTCAATTATCTCTATAGCACTTGTCAACACTTTACAAATTATATCTTTTACTTATTTAGTTTGTTTGTTGCCTACCTAGTCCAACTAGGACAAGAATTTTTTTGATTTAGTTCACTTTTGTATCTCCAGTACCTAGAACAGAGCCTGGCACACAGGAGGTGTTCAATAAATATTTTTAGAATGAATAATAGACAATACAGTGCTCAACCAAGGCAATTTTACCCTCTGGGAACATTTGGAAAAGGCTAGAGACATTTTTGATTATATGGTCTGGGGGTATGTGTAGTGCTGCCAGCATACCATAATGCATAGGACAGCCTCTCACAACAAAAATTATCTGGCCCCAAATGTCAATAGTGTTGAGACAGAAAAATCTGATGTACAGAATCCTCTAGAGTTCTGCTGGGAAGGTTGACTGCCATCTCTCCTGTGGCTCCTTCTGACACATTTTCTGAACTATAATCTTTTCTCACTCATCATCTGATCACGCTTTTCTGTTTGCTTTTTGTCATCTAGAAATTAAACTCCTTTTGGTACTTCTTTACTGTCATTTTATTGTAGTTTCCTAAAGGAGAGGTGGCAAATGCCTATTCTTGGCTGCCATCTTGAACTTGAAACTCTATCATCCTTATTTTTTTTAAATGTTAGATTTTCCCTGAAGCCTTCATTAGTGACTCTAGCCATATGTAATTTTCTTTTGTCTGAATTCCTAGAATATTTATCATGAGTTTTGGCTTTAGGTAAGATATTCAATAGGGTTGCTGCTCTAATATAGAGTTCCAAACACTATGGTTTAGAGAAGGAAGTTCATTTCTCTCCAGTGAAACATTCAGTAGGTTGGCTCTGCTCCATGTGACTTTCCAGAGATTCAGGCTCCCCCCATCTTGTTATTCTGTCATTATCAGAGCATTGCTCTCAACTGAAAGAATGAAGAACTAGAAGATAGGAGAGAGAGGCAGGCTTATGTAGCATTTTCTTTTAAATTGTGATGTGTGATATGTATGTATGGTGTGTGTGTGTGTGTGTAAAGTGTTAACAGTAGTTATTTCTGGAAGGTAGGATTACAAGTGACTTTATTTATTTTAAACAAGATAGAACTCAACAACCCCACCTAATGCACCCCACTCCCCCACAAAAAAAAGAAAAAGAAAAGAAAGGAGAAAGAAAAGGAAAGTACATGTTTTGGATTTTAATTGAATTGAAAAAAAATTATTATCTCTTAACATATATATTTACATTATAATACTTATGCCTATATATTATTGCCTTTCAAAAATTAAATCAAGCAAGTCATGTGTTTGACATTATAGACTCATTTCCCATTCTTTTGACCAATTATTTTGAAGAAATGACATTTAAATTAGGAGCTGGGAGAAGAAAACAGAAAATACAATGGAAAGTGGACAAAATTGTAGAAAGGATGGACAAGAAACAGGGCAAGAATGTATATTCAGAAAGATATGAAGATCATTAACAATAGTTTAATACAGCAGTTAGAAAATTTTTGAGAGAGGTTATGGGAAATTTTTTAGCACAGAAATTAAAGGAGGGTAGTAAACAAAGCTTATTTTTGAAGGAGAAAAAATCCTGAAGTAACTGGTAATAAACCTGAGTTACCTGAACCTGAAAAGAGTCTTTCTTTACTGTAGTCACCGTAGGTTAGCCCTTCCTTGACCAAATGTGGAATTAGCTGTTGTTCATCTATTTCCTTGGCAATAGTGAAAGTGGTACTAAGGCTCTGGGTGGGGAAGTGAAAACTCATTTCAGAAGCACAGTTGAAATCCATTTGATGAAAAAAATAGAAAGCTTTTGGCTAAAGGTTAAGTGAACATATTACAAATTAATTTATAGTCTCTGATGTTGTAAACACGGTATATTTTTCAGGTATTTTATGTTTAATGCCGTAATCTAAAATCACTGTGGCATGATTGTCAAGCAACATAGTGTATACATTTCTGTAAACTGAGTTTTTATTATTAAAATATTATGAACATTTTTACTTTCCATATAACTGTAAAGATATCTCATTTTTCACAACTGTATTATATTCATTCCATTAAATGAATGTTTCAGTAAATACACTTCGGGCAAGGTTAGCCAAATTGGTTGTCAGGATATATATTTCATTTGGCCTGAAAGTCATGGACTGAATGTTTGTGCCCCAATGCCACCACGAAAACTATGTGTTGAAATCTTAATCTCTAATATGATGTGGGGCCTTTGGGAGATAACTAGATCATGAATGTGTAGCACTCGTAAATGGAATTAGCGCTCTTGTAAAAAGGGACTCCAGAGAGCTCTCTTGCTCTTTCTTTGCCATGTGAAGCTACAACAGAAGTCAGAAGTAGGTTCTGGAAGGAGGTTCTGCTATCTGGAAGTAGGTTCTCATTATCTGGACCATGCTGGCATCCTGATCTTGGACTTTCCTCCTCAAGAACTGTGAGAAATAAATTTTTGTTGTTGTAAGTCCAGTCTATGGTAAACCACCCAGTCTATGGTATATTTGTTATAGCAGCCCAAATGAAATGACACTATTTATTAGATTATTTATTCCTTATTTTTAGATACTTTTTAATATAGAAAAATCTTTTTATGTGTTGGTTGTTTTAGGTGATCTATGTAAGTTAAAAAAAACTTTTGTTTAATGCAGATTGCTAAAGGAGCTGTTCAATAAGTAATTAAAACTTATTTTAAATATAGAGAATTAAAATAGAGCAAGTGTTATTGTCATTTATTGACGGAAGTAGCAAAGAGATATTCAAATGAAACCGGTAAATGTATTTGTTGACTATATCCAGGTAGAAATATGAAATTAATTTTAGTGTTCTAAATAAGAAAATTAGAATATGACATATTCTAAATCTCATTATGTTTTAATATTCCTAGAACTATTTTGAAAATTATATGGCTGTTAATTCTTTTTCTCTTTTTTTATTTATTCTTCTCTCCAAACTTGTTATAAAAATCTTCAAACATAGAGAAAAGTTGAAAGAATAGAACAAAGAACACCTTTGTAATCTCCAAGATTCAACAGCTGTTATATCTTAAGAGAATAAAAACTTTTTTGTTATATGAATATTTGAATGGTTAAAACAGAAAAAAAATCCTAAAAAACAATATAATGCATCCTTTTAATTCTGTATTATATTATTGATATTGATACATTGTAATATCTTTGAAAAATCACAACAAACTAAATTGGAGAAAATGTTGACACATAGACAAGGCTCTAGTGAGTCCCTCACAATACTTCTTATGCTGCTACTCTTTCTCTTTTCTTTTTATCCTTTCAAGTCTTCTTCAAGTCTTTATCTTTCTGTCTGCCATAATATTAAAATTTAGCAAAATAATTATTTATCAAAAAACTATCAATTTAAATAAATATTGGTTACTTGCAAAATTCAATTAATTACATTCTGTAATAGGGAGGAGTCTATTGTCTTTGTGGTTGGTTTGACTTGTATTATATGGAATGTATTTCATGAACACATAAATTAAATCCACATGTCCTTTACAAATTATTATTTCATTGTGTTACTTGGAAATAAATCACCACAAAAGACATTCATTGAATATTGAATTCCTTATTTGTTCTCATACTAGACTTGAGAGAATTTAGTTCTGTATAATAAAAACTTGGTATATATATTAAATTAGTATTAATTTACCAACAAGTGACATTTTAATTAAACATTTTAAAGTTGGCAGATATAGAGTTACCAGATAAAATATAAAATGCTCAGTTAAATTTGAATTTCAGATGAACAACAAATAAGTACTTTTGTACGTCTTAAATATTGCAAGGGACATACTTATGTTAAAATAATTATTAATTGTTCATCTGAAATTTGAATTTAACTGGACAGCCTATATTTTTCTTTGCTAAGTTAGGCAACCCTAACAAACAGAACATAGCGTGTAAAATGTTTAGTTGTCTAATTTTTTGTTGGTTCTATTTTTTTCTTTTTAATTTCTGTCAGTCTTATGGCTAAAACAAAGTATATTGCAAGTTTTAGCTACCTGTTTGTTACGTTGAAAAAACAAACTTGTTATCATCACTGAGGGAAATAGCAAAGTGAGATTTTAAAAAAGTATTCAACCATATAAAATGTATTAATTTTATATTTAGCTCATTAGTTACCATTTTTCTACTACATACATAAATACATAATGAAAAAAAAAAGCATGCCTAAATAATACAGAAAGCCACAAACACACTACCTTACATTAAACTTAACACCTTCCAAAATCAGCCTCTTTTTGAGAAAAACATTGGCCTGGATCTTCGGAAATCTTAATTCTAGTCTTGGCTTTGTTCTTATGAACTCTATGGTCTGGGCTAGTATCTGAGGAGTTGAAAGATTGATGGGTAAGGTCATTTTAAGACCTGAGGCTATAGTAGCCCATGATTTAGCTTCAAGTTCCTGGATAATTACTGTATATCTATGGTTCTCATGAAGCCTGTTCTTAGTTAGAAATTGTTTTTGCTTGTTTTTTGAACTGTGCTATTATTTTATGTTTTCATTCTTTACTCTAATGGATTACATTTTCACTTTTAATGCATGTGATGATGTCATTCATGCAAAGCAATGATTCTAAATTAAATCCAAAGGAAATCTCTCAACAACATTCACATTAAAATGCTGGGTGTGCCCTTTAAGTAAAGTCAGCATTTCTCCCTAAGGGTTTTGAAACTAATTCTCCAAGTTTAATGGTAGAATAAAATGGTATTTTTCTTGAGAAGAACAATTTTGGTGGCTTAATTATAGACCCATCCTTTTAAAAGAATTGTAGAAGGTAAAAAGAAATCTAGTACATGGAAGATGACAATTTTATGCATAAAGACAATGCTACATAAGACAAATGCTTTCTACTGTAATATATAAACATGTATATCTTAGTCTCCCCTAATTATTTCCCATTCCTATTACTTGGATACTTTAAGTGGAATTTTGATATTTTAGAGTATTTTTTTTTAAGAAACCTTAAATGTAATTCATCCTACTTTTTTTTCCCTCTTGAGAAGAAATTCGGGCCTAGTGTAGGTAGGTTACTGACACAGGGGAAACTCATTGGTAAGAAAAGAGTATGCGACAGATACATTGCAGATATAACCCAGATTTTATCACAATCTCACTGTGGTCTACGGAAGCCCTGGAATTACCACTACAGAAGGGGATTGGAAGTGATGTTGTGGTTATGAGGTAGGGAGGGAATTTGCAATACTGTTTAGGGGAAGGATTGATTAGACTTGTCTGGAAACTGCATTTATACTTCAAGTTCACTATTTCTACTTTTCTACCTAGATTATTTGAATGTGGCACCTAGATGAGAGGAGCTTGGCATCAGGAAGCATCTGATGGAAATTATGGAGGGGCTAACTTTCTTTTCTTTTTTTTTTTCTTTCTTCCTATTTATTTTTATTTTTATATTTTCTTATTTTTAATTATATTTATTGGGTGACATTGGTTGAATATTTCTCATGCTACTTTCTGACACTGCCTGTGAGATGGGAACTTTTTTTTCCCCTTCAATTGCACAGATGATAATCTTGAGGGTAAGAAGCATTTCATCAGTTTGCCAGAGGTTACCAAGTAGTGGAGAGCCTTCAAACTCAGGTCTAAAAAATCAGAAAATCTAGATGTATTTTACATTATATCACGCCTATGGAGTAAACATGTCTGATCAATTTTGAAATATTTTCTGGGATGAAACACTGAATTTCAGGATGTTATGTGACTGTGTTTGCTGCAAGTAGACACATATCCTTCAAAATATAGTAAATTAAATTAAATTCCTTCAAAATCACTCTGAAAAATATATGGCTAAATCTATGTCTCTATGTATAAAATAATTGGTAGAAGGAAATAAAACACATTAAAGCCTATCACATTAAATAAACTCATCAGTTATTCATTTGAAAATATCCAGATTTACCTAATTCCATTGGTTGGTTTTAAAATAGCACAATGTTTGATAGGATTCACACTTTTTCTTCTGAGAACAGCTCTTACATATAAATGTATTTTTTCTTATTCTCTTATGGGCTCCTTTCTTGTAATATATGCTCATTTTTTTTTCAACTTAAAAGTTTTTATAATAAAAGGTAGTTTCAAAAAGGTTTAAAAATGGTGGGACAGCTGATATACGTTTGCCTGTTTCCAACACATAATCAATAGAACTTCCAATATACAACATAACCAACAGTATAATTTTTAGTGAATAAATAGATCTGATGTTAAATGTGGCTATAAAGATAGTGGTAGAGCAAAGACATAGGAGTTCAGAATATGTTACATCCTCAGTTCCATCACTAACTGGTTTGCGACCTTGGGTATATTGCTGAAATTCTCTGAGGTATGTTATGTCTTTGATGTAAGTTATGTCTTTGATTTTGCCAGCTCTAAATTTTACCATTCTGTGACTATTTTTGTAAAGCCAGATATTTCCATGTCAATATTTTGAATAATTTATGTTTCTGATAACTCCTAGGAACAATGTAAAGTCCCTTTATTTTTATACTAATGATTATTAAAATGTGGTTTTGGGAATTTGTTAGAAATATAAATTCTAAGGCCCCATTTCTGTCCTGCTGAATCAGAAACTCTGGAGCGAGGGCCAGAAAATTGTTTTTTTAACAAGCTTTCCAAGTGGTGGAGAACCACTGTTTTAAACTATAAAATTAAAGAGCTATTTTAAAGAAAAAAGTGATTGCCTGATTATTGGACTGACATCCTACAACTCAATCTGTGGACTGCATACATGAAGAACCCTTAAACAGAAAGAGAGTGGGCCTTACTGAGTGAACAAACCAGGCAGACCATGCTTCCATTTCCTCATAGGATACTTTCTAATCTTACATTTGCTGCATCTGTGGTTTTAGTCTCCCCAGATCAATTTTCAGAGTGAATATTCATTAAATATTTCAAGTAAATTTTATTGAGTAATTATGGATGAGAAATAAATTGACAACCAGAATATACTGATAAACCTATTGATGAATATGTGGCAATTTGTGTGTGTGTGTGGGGGGGGGGCGGTAACGCAGGTGTGCCATCTCAAGTAGTAAGACCTGAAAAAATGTCCCCAGTAGAGTAGGAGTGCCCTGGGCTGAAATTGAAGCAGTAATTTCAGGCATCACAGTGAACACCAAAGGTCATGATGTTTTATTTATTACTGCAATTACAAGAACAATAAAACTGCAACAGGCAGCATGGTCTGTGTGGTTTTGCCACTCTTTCTGTGACTTTATTCCCCCTCATCAGCACTTCTGATTTTCAGGGGCTTGAGTCTGATGAGCAGTCTCAGCAAGTACACAGATAAATATATTTTCCCAAGAGAGAACAGTCTTTGAGCTGGCAGTTGTTGATAAAGATATGTCACAGCTAGTTTTATTGGAAGACCTGCAAGCAGAGATGGTGAAATTCTTGTTATCACTTCCACATGGGCTGTTTTCTTGGCACAAATGAAGAGACTGGAGGGGAAGGTGGCGTCACAATCATTTCTCAACTATTAAAATGAAGGTGGATTCCATTATTCCAAGGGCCCTGGGGATTGGACATCTTCAGAAGTATTCAAGACAAAAGGAAGCTAAATGTTAAAAGACCTTAGTGTTGATTAAAAAGTGAGTTCCAAAACAAAGCTAGGATGCTCTTGCATTCATCACAGATATTAATTGTGTTGCTATCCTTGAATTTTATAATAGGATGTTTTAAAGAATGCAATGACCATTTTGGCATGTTGAAAAGGCCCATTATTAACATAGATCAGGAACAAAAGTGAAACTACCAAGCAATAAATTAGGCCCATCCAAGGATTTGTTGTTGGAATATAATATCTTTTATTCACACTTCAACAACTCTTAAATGATTATTTCTAGTGCTGCTCTTAGGTGCATCTCACTTTTTAATATTTTTATAGAATTTGATTAAAAGAAACCAGAAGAAGTGATCCTGTAAACCCTTTGTTTAGAATCTTTCATGGGTTCTTTTTGGGGTAGTCAGCAAAGGATACGCAATATCACTACCACTTATCCTTGCGACCTCAGCACACACTGTTCGCCACTTACTTCCTGAGTTCTGAACCCACTGAGATACCCAAAGGCTCCAAGCTCCTTTTCACACAGAACCTTCACATGTGTTACTCTTTCACCAGGAGCAGTCCTTTCACTTTGCCTGGGAAACTCCATTCATTCTTCATAGTGCAGTTCATATGACTTATTTTGGGAAACCCATCCCAGTCTTTCAGGATGGAGTATGACCCTGTCATTTGCTTTCAAAGCATCTTACAAGTTTTGGCTTGAATAATTATTTGATTAATTACTGTCTTCCTACACAGAGGCCATTATCTGCTCATCAAGTTATTTGTAGCACTTAGCAGAGTGCTTTCTTGGCTTATCATGGACAATAATAGCCATCAAAGTTTTTGAGCAAGAGATGATATGGTTAGCTTTATATTAGAAGAAGAACTCTTTTAGTAAGTTTGGAGATCAAACAGGAGAGTATAACAATTAATAATTGGGCTTTTGTATATGTAACTATTGTAGTCTAGAAAAAAAAAAGAAAAATTTATCTAAACTATCATTTTATTGTCCATTTACTAACTGGCCAACGTTTATTGTGTGCCTACATTATACATTCCAGATACTCTGTTTTGTGCTGAAGCAATAAAAGACATTTTGGAAAATGGAAAGGAAGGAATGGATTCCAAAGGCACTTTAGAGGTAGAATCAACAGGACCCACTGAACAATATTTGATATAAGAAAAAAAGGAATTGGAAAGGAATATGAGGTTTCTAGCTCAGTGACTATATAGGGGTTATTCTTTTAACCCCATTTTAGGACTTCCGGAAAAATAGCAAGTCATGAGAAAAGGTAGAAAACTCAATTTGGAACACATTGAGTTTGCAATGCTTTTTAGATTCAGGTGAATCACCTGAAACAGTCACAATTTTTGGAATGAAACTCCACTGTAGGGCAGAGTTTCTATTTGATTGTGAATGTTGGCCTGTAAAAACTGGGCGGATCACAGTGCCCACTTAAAAACAAGCATGTATTTTTTTTTTTTTGGAAACTGATGCTTTCTTCTTTGACTTTTAGAATGTGCAATTTTAAATGAGTGAATAAAAACAATTGATTAATTTGGTAAAGAAGTGCAGAGGAAATATGTTTTGTACATAATGTAATTTGAATATAAAGGAAACAAAATAGCCATAAGTAGAAATATGAATAATAAGTGTATTCTTATTGAGTCACAACAGATTATAGTATTTGTTGTTCTACTGCTTCTTTTTGTGCTAATTTATATTATATAAATATCTACATCTTATATAATATAAATTCCATATTTATATTATATTAAATATAAATTATATAATTATCAAATACATTATAAAATATAATTTATAATAAAATAATTCTTATTTTAAATGCATACTAAAACAGTTTATTTTGTTGTCTTTTTTTTTCTTAATATATAACTCTTGCATTTTTTTCTTTAAGGCAATACTTAGAAATGTATGTAACCAACAAATACAGTGATAAATGTCTTCTGCAGCAAGCTTCAAAATCTCTATAGAGTTCTGGGAGAAGCATGAAATGCTAACCAGATAAATTCATGGTATATTGCATGAGCCAAATGCTTTCTCTAAATTAATAATGATTTAAATCAGAGACAGGGATGGGTGTATGGGGTTTAAGCTGAATGAAGAAGGACACGGGTTTGCATTCATATCACAAATGCATACAGAATTATCTGAGAAAATCTTGCCTTACCAATTTTTTAGTATTGCATGTAAGTTGGGCAAGTGTGTGAAAATATTGAAACATTCCCAGTCTGGTATTGTTTTTCTGGTGTCTATTCTAGCAATTGTGTTTGTTTTTGTTCAATGAATTATTGAAATACTGGAGTATAACTGAATAAACTAAGATTTGATACTTTCACTGGCTTGTTGGGTAAACAGATTTTTTTTTCCAGAGTTTTCCAAAATTTTATGACATATTTCAGTCAGATAAAATTCTGATTTTACATATTCAGTCAGTAAACATCTATTTAGAAACCACCAAAAGGGGAGCACTGTGCTATTCTTTAGATAGGAAAGATAAAGTGACACAGGAGAGAGTTATAGCTGAAAGGGAATTCCACATGGAGGGCACAGGAAAGGGTATGTAAAAATACAGAAATCACAGAGAGTATGGGTGCTCAAATTATGGCAAATAATCCAGCATGGCTGACTGCATGAACTGGAATATTTCTTGAATGTAGGAGAGTGGTAGGTGAGTGGCAGGCCAAGTAAGAGACTTGTAGCAATTCAAATGAGAATGACAATACTTGAACCAAGAACAAAGTGGTGGATATGGAATGGAGGGGACCAAGTTAAGATAAATCTAAAACTTGGATGCTGAATAGAATAAGGAGGAATCTCAGGGTGTTGGATTAATTGGGGTGTTCATCATCTAGGGTTGCCATAACAAAGTACCGTAAAATGTAAACTGGGTGACTTGTAAAACAGAAATTTATTGTCTCACTGTTCTGGATGCCAGAGGTTTCAAAATCAATGTGTTAGCAGGGATCATTCCTTCTGAGGGCTATAAGAAAGAATCTCCTCCATCTCTTTCTCCTAGCTTCTGGTGGTTTGCTGGCAATCCTTGGTGTTCCTTGGCTTGCAGAAACATCACCCTAATCTCTGTTTTTATCTTCACATGGCGTTCTCCTTGTGTGTATGTCTGTGTCCAATTTACCTTCTTATGAGAACATTAGACATGTTGAGTCAGGGTCCCATCCCATTCCAGTATGATTTCATGTTAACTAATTACATCTGCAATGACCCTTTTTCCAAATAAAGTCACATTCTGAGGTACTGAGAGTTAGGACCTTAACATATAAATTATTCAGGGACACAATGCAATCCATAGCAGGGTGCTGCTTATAGAGATAGAAAATGCATTAAGATAGTCCAATTTTTTTTTATGAGAAGAAATGATAACTCATCATTAGTTACATTGAATTTGGGATATCAAGAGGTTATTCAAGTAATGATTTTTTTCTTTATTTTCTTATGGTGTTTCTTCATTTTCAAAAATTTATTTTTTAATTATAGTTGATATACAATATTATATTAGTTTCGGGTGTACAACACAGTAGTGAGACATTTATATACCTCATAAAGTGATTACCCTGATAAGTCTAGTACCCATTTGACACACTCTGCATAGTTATAACAATGTTACTGATTATATTTCCTATGCTCTACTTTACATCCTCATGACTATTTTAATAACTGGCAATTTGTACTTCTTAATCCCATTCTCCTTTTCACTCCTCTTCCTAACCCAATTTGTTCTCTGTGTCTATGTTTGTTTCTGTTTTGTTTATTTATTTAGTTTTTTTTTGATTACATATGTAAATGGAATCATATATTTGTCTTTTTCTGATTTATTTCACTTAGCACAATACCTTCTAGTTACATCCATGTTGTCACAAAAGGTAAGATTACATTCTTTTTTGTGACTCAGTAGTATTCCATTGTATAAATGTACTTCAACTTTTTTATCCACTTGTCTATTGATGAACACTTAGATTGTTTCCATATCTTGGCTATTGTAAGTAATACTGTGGTGAACATAAGGCTGCATATATCTTTTCGAATTAGTGTTTTAGATTTCTTTGGATAAAAACTCACAAGTGGGATTGCTAAGTTATGTGGCAGTTTTATTTTTAATTTTTGTAAGCACTTCCATACACCAATTTATAGTCCCACCAACAGTTCACAAGGGTTCCTTTTTTCCACATCCATACCAACACTTGTTGTTTGCTGACTCACCGATAATGGCTTTTCTGATAGGTGTGAGGTGATAACTTTATCTAGAACTAGACTTATGAGTTTGGAACATAAAAACCAGTGCCTCTCAAAAAGAGAGGCTTTGGGTTCACTACTTACTATAATTTCTTTCATGTCTCTTTATTTAATATAAAAGTATTTCAATTATACTAATAAAAGAGCAGAAATCTGTGTAAGTGGAAATTTGAAATATCAAAAGGAAAGAACCAAGTAGACAAGTAGAGAAGACCCTTTCAGGATAAATTTCAATGACTTGGCTTCCATGAGTTTTGATTAATGGGCAAACATCACCAAACTTGGTGGAAAGAACTGAGTCTTTGATTTTGTTAAGGATATTTTAACAAAATATCTGATACATATCCATATGTCCCAAAGCAGCATCTTGTGTGATATTAGAGTTTTGCCTAACAGTTTTCTTCAGAAAGCTCAAGACATTTAGCCAATTCATTAATATATTATTCTTTAATAGGTTTTCTGGTTATAAGAAAACAATTCTGAGAAAATATTTATTTTTCATATGTGTAATTCTTTATTGCCCAACATAGTACTTCATATGTGGCAGATGCTAAATAAATCCAGTTGCTGACTGGCTATTGTATAAATGTTCGAGATATAAACTTTGAAAATAATATTTGCATGTAATGTATAGACCTTTCTGTAATGCTCTCCCTCCTCTTTCATGTCAGGGGGACATGTTATATTTGTTAAGAAGCCAAAGTGATGCTAGCAAATAAGGCTGATTTTTGGCATTCAGTCATTTGTTGGTATGAGCACTATTAGTAGATTGAAGCATCAGATAAGTTTTGGAAACCTCTGAGGTTGTGACCTATACAATTCATTCAAATGAAGGCTGGCTTTGTGCCTTTTAGTGTGCCAGGCACCTTGGTGTTATACAAAAGAATCGTATCAGATGGTGTCCTGTGTGAACTTGAGAAAGTTATGTGACCTTTGTAAACCTCAGTTTCTTCTTTATAAGATGGGAATTATAATAGTACCTGCTTTCTGGGGTCATAATGATTGCAAAGAGATTAGGCAGAGCAAAAAGTTCATTAAATAATAGATATTATTGTCAAATTATCATCACCATTATACTAGAGATCTGACAGCCCTTTGCACTCACATGAACTTATTAAGAAGCCATTTAAGAAAGTATGACTGAGAGGGAGGTGAAGCCATACTTGCATCATCTTGCATCCATAAAAGTGGAAACAGGTAATAGGGGTGCTCATATAATCTCAGAAAGGCTCTAGAAGGAGGTTAAGACTTCAGTGGCCCTTCAAAGATGAATTGCTTATAAAAAAAAAGATTGAAAGGACAGAATAAAAATACTGTCAGAACTCTAGCATTTTAGGCACTGGACTGATTTCAACTTCACTGAAATCTGTTTCTCAACACAATTTCCACAGAAGCATTAGTTCTCACAATATTTACTATTATAAGCTTCATCGAACAGCCAAGTGATTTCGTAAAAAATAGGGATCTTGACCTTTGCCTTTCCCTTGGCTGGGAACTTAATCACACTTCGGTGAATAATACCAACCATGTTTGCAGGCCCATGATTTGTGACTGGTGTTCATGTGAAGACTTTTCCATTTTCTTTGCAGCACAACTCCTAAGATAGAGCAAATGACTCCTTCTGCAGGTAGAAGGGGAGGAGCTGGCAAATGCTGAGAACTCCATCTGGACTAGACATCGAGGTTGATGTTCCCGTCCTACACCCAAATATAATAAACATGGACATGCATAGATTTAGAATTTTTGATCTCTTGAAAACTGAAATGCTCACTCTTTTCTGTAGCTTTCTAGAAATGTTTATATAATATTGTTTAATACTAAAATTTTTTGTTTGAAAGTGTTAAAATGATTTGAGGATATATGGCATAGAGGTTTACATTTTAGCTTAAGTCAATTAAACCCAGGTCGAAATATATTAGTTGTAGGTCCCTGAGCAAGTTACTTAGCTTTTTTGTCAGCTTTTTTTATTTTTTCAAAGAGAACAATGCCCCACTTAGATTGTTGTAGTCAATATTAAGGATATAATGTATATTGCAAAAAAGTATTTAGCACATACTAGGCGCTCAATAAACTATTATTTTACTAGTTTCTCAGGGAGACAGACAAGTTTTCAGTGCCACAGCCTTTGAAGGCTTATACCTCCGCTGCCAAGAATGTCATTCCTTGTCTTTCAAGTCATGACAATGAGTTGATGGGACATGATGCTGCAGAGAATAGAAACTCAAAAATTTTTTTCATCCAGATAATTAACCAGACCTTTAAAAAGATACTTTTGTATTCTGTTGCCACAATTTCAAGCAGTGACTTAAAACAATAAGCATCCTCCTTCCAAAATTAGTGACTGGAAACAGTAAATACTTATTTGGCATATTCAGCAATTTCTAGCTGAATGGCTCTGCCACTCTCAGCTGTGCTTGCTTGTGTGCTTCTGGGATTCGGATGGCTATTGACTGATCCTGGCTAGGCTTTGCTAGGTCAGCTGGATCTGTTCCACCTGCTTTTCTCCTCCTCCTGGGACAACCAACCTGCCTGGGCATGTTCTTCTCATGGTTATGGCAGAGATACAAGACCGAACATGTTTAATGACTCAAAGACCCTGTTTGCATCACACCTGCTAGCTACCATCTTAATGGTCAAAGCAAATGACATGGTTGAGCACAGAGTTAAAGGGTGGAGCTGGGGGATCTTCTTCCCACCAGTGGGAGAGTACTGCAAAGTTCTGTAGGGTTGGGGATGGTTACAGAGTTAGGGAAGGAGTGGAGACATAATTGTGCCTCTTACAGCTCTAGTGACCAGTCACCTCATAGCATATACATTCTGGAGAATAGACTTTTGCCCTAATATTGATTCTGTCCCTGAAGTTTGCTTTAGTACCTGACTATGCCATCAATAATAGCTGCACAACAGAAAGACTCCATGACATTCAGCCACAGACTGAGCTAAAGGAAATAACCTGAACTCTTATCTCAAGAATATAGGCTCTTTAGCTGGTAGCAAGAATTATCCCCAACTGTTTTGAATAGGTTCTCACTGATTTAACAGCTACTTTGAGAAGGGTTGATTACAATCTTCAGTGTGTTCTCTGAATTATGCCATGGAGATATGTGTAAAACTAATTTGTTTTAAGCAACAGAGAAGTCATCTAAGATTAGATATCATGGCATTGTCCTCGTCTGTGATTAGTGTCAGACTTGTGTCCAAGAGCCTCAGCGTGGTTTTGATTATGCCATCAACACAATGCTGGATGGTTTGACAGACTTTGGGTGCCCACACATCTTCTACTCACGGGCTTCTGTGGGCATATGAGCATTTCTAATGTTACTTGTGACAGAGCTGTATTTCATCAAGTTGCTATTGATTGTTTTTCTTTTTTATTTTATTTAATTATCGTTAGGTAAAATTATAGATAAATGTAGCTTAAAAAGTCAACTGCAAAGACTGGATTTTAAAGGAAGCATATCTTGCTTTTACTCTTTGACTTCTTGCCACACACCTTCCTCCTCCCCACAGTCCTCCAGGGAAATTCCTTAACCCACTAAGCAGTGGCAGAGTCACATCCTGGGCTTTTATGCCCTCATTTTCATGCTGCATTCCTCCGGCTGCGAGTGCTTTAGGAGCTGATAGAGTTTGGATGTCATTTGAGAATGCTTTCCTTCTAACTTTTCATTTAGAAGCTAATTTATACTCTGCTTTCAAGTAGACTCAACTCCATTTTACATCTCTGACATGTAGCACACAGGGCAGCGACTGGGATGGAAGGAGACAATTCAATCAAAGGATGTTTTCTCCATGGAGGAAATGAATATTATTTTTTCATCTTGCAATTCAAGATTCTGGGCAAATTATGATGTTTGGCAAAAGCATTGGCAAGACAGAAAGACAAATAAATTGCATGGTGTGAGAAAAGCTTTTTTAATATTAAGGTTTTCTTAAAACAGTGGGTATTGACTTCAGGCAAAATATTAAACTACAAATCACTGGTTTGCAGCTTCTTGATCATCAGTTGTAATCCCAAGAACATATTTAATTTCCTATTTAGTCTTAATTTCTCTTTGTTCCTTAATGATATTTCTCCCCACTCAAAAGAAGCCATCTGTTGGCAGCCACCCACAGAAAACAGATACTGCACACTCAGTAATCTGGAAGTGAGGCTGTTACACTGTGAAAATGAAAAATAGGCCTATTTAGAATTATGGGGTCACCTTTACAATTTCTAATTTTCTTTTGTTATTAAAAAAATTTTGACCCCATATAGTATTGGGAAGGAATCTTATTTCATTGTATTTCTGAAACATTTGTGATCAGAGGACAAAGCTTTGTACTCAAGGGACAGAGAGTTTACAGCTTGGCTTAAGATGCATTTTGCCATTTTCTAACCCTGAATTTAATAAATCCCTGGATTTACCATGGTTTCAAGAAAAAAATAGAATGTCAGTGCCCACCAGAAATCGAAACAATATCAGGATAATTCTTTATACTTGAAGGCTGTGAGATGAATGGGCCAAGTATGGAAGAGGAAGCACCATGACAGAGAGTAGGCAGAATATGACATATTCAAATATACCGTGTCCCCATCCAGTCTTTGAATACACCCATCTTTTACCTATATTTGAACCACATTCCTAATGGAAAGTAGGGAATCTCTTTGACTATGGACAAACATAATGGTAGCTAGCATTTTTTGAACTTTATGTGCCAGGCACTGTATGCTAAGTCATTTTTCTCATTTAATCTTCTCAACGACCCCATGAAGTTTCTCATAATATTTGCATTGCAGAAATGAGAATACAGTCTCAGAGTTCTGTAGCTATTAAGTTTTAGAGTTTGGATGATAACATAGGCAGTTTTGATTTCAAGGCAACGCCACACTTTAAGCTAAAATTGGGAATGGGTTAACAATAAAGTTATTTTATCCTGAACACCTGCAAGAAAGCTCCTAAGAAGAAAGAATTCAGGTTCACTTAAAAGAAAGTGTTAGAAATATTGAAATGGACACACAGAGCACATCAATGCAAAGGTGAGTGAGGCAGAGAAGCTTTTGATCTTTCCTTTTGCTCCCTCATGTTTTGAAATATGATTCTTTTTGATGTCATTTCTTCAGCGGTTCCTCCACCACAGCTTTAGATGACTTCTCTATCTCCCAGAGCAATTAAAAGGTAATATCACTATTTTACCTTGTGAAGCTTGACGTCTGATTCATATATCACTCAGCCTGAAGGCACATTTTTCATACTCACCTGGGTGCATGTCAAGCAGTGAATTGATCTCTTTTAGGATTCAAAAGGAATTCCCTTTTCCAAAGGAGAGTCAGGTGAGTGAACAGAATTAATGTCCCTATTACTCCCCATCTTCTTTAATTAGTGAGCCAGAGAGCTAATAATTATCTTACCTGTCAGCTATCTTGACAGCTTGCTGTTGAGTCAAAACCAAAGAAAGTTTCTCCTCTTACTTTCAAACACTAGCTAGCAATTGATATCAAAGTCTCCACTATCAAAAGTCTATTTAAATTCCATTAGTGTGACTTTCATGATATTTCAATTCCAGTTCTTGCAAACCAATGTCTCAGATCCTTCCTTCTTCCATCATGGATATTCTGATTAATAAATGTCACTACATGGTGGAGGTTGCCTCATCTCACAAATTTCCACTGTCACAATATTCTCAGCAGTACTAACCAGATGGAATCAATCCAGGGAGCAAAATTAATGCTACTACAGCTTTTAGAGCACTCCAAATGTAACAGTACTAGCTTTCTTTAGCTCATAATATGCCCATTGCCATCATTTTTTCCCCTAAAAATCTGTCCATAATGACAAGTTCCATCCCATTTTCTTGATGAGGGATCATGTGTCTAAGCCATATGTTGTAACTGGAAAGACTAGCCGAGCTGTAGCCTTTAGATTTAAATTAGTGGAATAGTACCTCTCAAGTTACCTCGCAGTATTTAACTCAGTCTGGTTCTGCACCTAGTAATGTCCCAGGCTGAGAAAACTAAAGAACACATGTAATGTGATTGCAAATGTTTAGAATGGAATAAATCATCTAATTGTTCTCCTTTGCCAAAATTTTTGATTCCCATTTTCAGAGGATGATCTGTTTCCTGCCATGAGCTGACATAGTGCTACTGACTCCAACAAAATTGAGCAGCTGGCCAAGACAGATGGATTTCTGTGTTGATCCAGTGAAGTTTCTCCTGTGTAAATCTTCATTTCCTCATGCTTATTAAGCCTTCTTCATTTCGGAACCCACCCTCCACCCTCCAGTCTTACCTGATTTAGTAGTTGCTTCTGAATGAACTGTGGTTTAGGGATAAGCACCCTCTAAATGATGTTTGCAACTCCAGTATAATGGTCAGGGTTGGAAGTAACTATGCATATTCCTTGACTTCACACAAATAGCTCTTTTCTCATAGTTATCTCTCTATATCCATCTATTTATCTGTCTGTTTATTCATTCACATACCTATCCATCTGTCCATTCACCACCCATCCATTCATCTATCTGTCCATTCATCTGGTGTTCAGTATTTGTTAATACTTGGAGATAGTCTCAACTTAGCTTTAACTTGTTATGTGATTATATAACAGTAATCTAACCTTTACTTGTTCTAATTCACACAGTAAAGGCCTTCTTTTTTATTATGAAAAAAAAAAAACCCATTGCATTGTAGAAATGAGAATACAGTCTCAGAGTTCTGTAACTCTTAAGTTTTAGTCTGGATGATAACAGGCATTTTTGATTCCAGGAATCTCTACCCTTAAGCAAAAGTTGGGAATGGGTTAACAATAAAGTTGTTTTATCCCGATTACCTGCAGGAAAGCTCCTAAGAATAAGAAATTCGGGTTCACTTAAAAGAAAGTGTTAAGTGTATTGAAATAGACACACAAAACACATCAATGCAAAGGAACTACCCTTCTTATGTTTGCCCCTGTCCCAGTCATCATGACGTATAATCTAAGCATCTTCCCTTTGAATCTTGCTAAATCACCAGTTTAGCATGTGTGGGATGAGCTTTCCACAGTCAGGGAATATGTTAACTCAAACTAGATATTCTGTTTGTTTGTCACATATATACATATACATGAAGTTGGAGACATTGACACTTCATTCACAAATAGTTCAAGATATATCGTCTGAGAAAAAGGTTATATTTTTTTAATATAACCACAAGAGTATTATCATACTCAAAAAACTTGCCACTAATATAATAATACATTCAATATGTAGTCCATATTCAGATTTCTCTAGTTGCCCAAATGATGTTTTCAGGTTTTGTTTTTGATTTTGCAAATACAGTATTCAATGCTTCCCATTTAGTTGTCAGGTCTCTTCTTGTAACCTACAAAAATTTCCCCTTCTTTTTTGGTGTTCAGTGAAATTGACATTTTGAAAGTGTCAAGACCCATTATTTTTAGAATATTCCACAATTTTAATTCATCTGTTATTTTTTTCAAAATTAAGGTTATAGATTTTTGATAAGAATATTTATAGATTATATTATTTTTCCCAGTACATCATATCAGGAGGTACTTGCCATCAGGTAATCTCATTATTTGTGATGTAAAGGTGGTATCCTTCATGTATTATTTATTTTATAGGTATTTTTTTTTAATAATTTCTGAGTAACCTTACAAGTGACACTTTGGGTAAATATTGGTTTTTCATTCTCTGAAATTTTTTTATCCTATGGTTTGACCATTCACTAATGAGTCTCACATGAATGAATTATTAGATTAGTGATTGCAAACTGGTGACCTAATCCTATCAACAAGAAAATCTCCTGTTTCCTGCCAGGGTAGGTTTGAGGAAGGCGGGCGGGGAGTCAGGTAATATAGAGCAGCCAAGGGCATAGGGAGGTTCAGCTGCTTCACATATCGACTTTCAATTAAACCTGTTTTCAGCCCCAAGCTTTGCTCCTTTGTTCACTGGTACCAGGTTTCTCTGCTTCTGGATCTTCAGAGTTCTCTGGCAACAGTCGCCGGTTTCTTATTATGTAGTCACCTTGGCATATGTTACCTTTCATCCCATATATTTAAGAAAAATGTTGGGTTTTCTTTTCTTCTGTCACCTCAGTTCCCATTCTCTGTTCTTTTAGGATTTTATTATTATTATTTTAACATCACTTTTGTGAACTTTTGGGAGTAGAGAGGAAAATATGTTCCTAAAATCTCATGTTTTGTGTATTTTGCTGTTTTTAATCTTGGCTTTCAGAGACAGATGCCTTCAATCTCCATTCACATTGCATTATTTTATTTTTATTCTATTTGATTTCTCTTTACCATCATTAATCAATAAGCATTTATTACTTTCATATAAGAAAACTTTTCCTGCTTATTTATATGCATATATAATTTTTCTTCAAAGAAATCTATGATTTACTTTCTTTTAAAAAAGGTATGTTTTTTTAATTAATCAAACCTAGGGAAGGTTTGGTTAAGTATATGGAGTGGGAGCATGTGTTTTCCTCCCTCCATAGTTTACTAGAAGTTTTTCTGTTTCTTGAAAGACAGTTAAAGAAATATCACTCTCTTGCCAGAATTATCATCTGGGCCTTTGGCATCATCCTCAACTTGCTCTGTTAACACCACATAAGCTTGTGTAGATATTCCCAATTTTTCTTAGCTTTGAGGACTACTCTGAAATGTCTGAATCTTCGGGACCCTTTAGTGATTGCCTGGATTTAGTCTGGATAAAGTCTTCAAGCAATCCTGGTATCTTGGAAATCTCACATTATTCAGTGATACTCTAATCTGCTATTAAATGGATAAGAGATGTAAAAGTGGGAGGCACTCCAGATTTTAGGCTTTTATTAAATGAGATGTGTTAAAGTGTGCTATAGCAGGTGCTGATGATGTCTACTCTGTTTGCCCTTGTCCCTGAGTCTACCTGCAGCACCAGAGGGCAGTTCCCTTATGTGCAGACAGATTCCAATCTCAAACCCCTCCATCTCCCCACTTCCTTGGCCAGGGGCTTCTCCAGTGTTGTGGGAATTTTTCGTAGTCCCACTGAAGGGTAGCCTGGAAGTGACAAGAATATAATGCCTCCAAGGGCATTTCTTAACCAACAAGGGCCAGGAATCAATGAATAAATACTCTGGCATCTTATTCCTCACTGAGACAGTTTGAAGAGTGTCCTATGAACTTCCTCAGATGGAATCTGAGTCCCGGGTACCTACCCTGATAACCACTCATTAATATTTCTTAATTGGATTTCTTTTCTTTTTTTTCACCCTGTTTCCTACTACCTCCCTTGTACTTTCTTGAATCACTTCTCAAAATAAACTGACTGTACCCAAGTCTTTATCTCAGGGACTGTTTTTTGAGGAAACTATAGCAAAGATTTAAAAAGTTCCAGAAACAGTATTGTTACATTCTGTTGGAAATTAGCTGTGCTTTGAAAGGTACTTAAGAAATTATCCTTTTTTTTTTTTTTTTTTTTAATCTAACTGTATTACCCCTTTCTACCTTTTTAAAGGCTACTGGTGGGTTTATGGTATAAATAACAGAGTTAATTTATTTTTCAAAACAAATCTCTGGAATTGCTACTATGTGCTAGGAATTCTGGCAGGGCTGAGAATGTAAGGGTGAACAAAATAAACATAGCCCACTCTTCAATATAGAGCTTAGTCTCAATTGGTGTTATAGACAAAAATCATTAATTATAATGCAGGTTGGGACCTGCAATGATAGAGGAAGTTCCACTGCTTTTGGAATGCATGGTGGGGTCAGAAAGACTGTCTTTATTCACCCCTGTTTTTCAACCTCTAGCACAAAACCTGGAACACAGTGTGTATTTTAGAAGTATTTATTGAGTAAAAGAAGTATATTAAAAAGTGAGTTATTTTCAAGGAACTGCGAAAATGATCACCGTGACCAGAATAGGCCAGATAAAAGAGAGATGGAGAGATGGACAAAGGTTTTGAATACTGTGTTTAGGAGTAGGAGCTTTGTTCTAGGAGTAGCAGGAGATGATAAGTTTTAGGCATTCATGGGACAGAATTGGTTCAGCATTTCACATGCCCATTCTGCAGATGTTACGAAGACTGCATCAGAGCCGGCAAAGCAGGGATCTGGAAACTTAATTAGAGAGCTGTTCTGTAATCCACTTGGGAGACGATGGTGGTCCCATATCTGGTAGTCAAAGAGGAAATGTGGAGATATGGCTGGGCAAGAAAGAGATTTGGGAAGTAAAATGGGTGCAACATGGTACTTGATGGGTATGAGCAGTGGGGTAGGGGCAGACGTCACTGACAATGCCAGGCCCTGACCAGCATAGCTCTCTAAGTCAGGGTCCACAGGAGGAGCAGTGGGGTTAAAGGTGAAGGTGAAGAGAAAGGAATTTACTCCAGGGTGGTGCTGAATGAAGAAAGAAAATTTTGCCAAGATTGTTCTATATTACATTTCCCTCTGCCCATCTAGGTCTAAAAGGATTATTTGTTTATGAAAAAAGATAAATCCAAAATATGTCACTTAAGTATAGCTGGATAATTTATAGCCCAGTAAATATAAATGTATTTTAACTAAGATGAAAATTTAGTATAATATGTTAATTTTTCTATCCAATATGTATTTTATTTTTAACAAAAGAGCCTATAAATCATGGTAGTCCCATGTGGCCAAAAAAAAAAAAAAAGAAAGAAAGAAAGAAAAGAAAAGAAAAAAAGAAGAAGGAAAAAAAAGAAAAAAGAAAAAACCCACTATATAATATTAATTTTAAAAATAAAACATGATTATATAACTTGTATGTTTGATATAGTTATTTGTTAGAATGGTTTAATAAAATAGATTCTAACCCTTTAGATGCAGTTTCTAATTTTGGAATTACCTTTTATTTTATTTTATTTTTTTGGAAATATGAGGAAGGGTAAGAAGGTTAAATGGAGCTGAAGTAGCCATAAAGAAGGCATAAGTTTAAATTCTGAATACTGAATGAAAATGTCCTAAAAGACCTTTATTTGGAAGGAAATGACTTTAGCTGTTTAGCCTTGGAGGGAATAAACAGCCACATGCATACTAATCTTGTGAACATTGTGTCCATGCTCACAGACTCCTTATCTTTTATTCATTTCAAACTATACAAATTTTTAAAGGAAAGAAATGCTTGCTTCCTGTAGTACTGCCACGAAAATGCAAAAGCTGTGTTTGTGTCATTGGACTTTGAGCTATTCTTGATTTTATATGATTAGGTTACACTGAATCTCTACAGAGAGGGAGAGAAAAGGGCTCTGGGTGTG
This sequence comes from Cynopterus sphinx, assembly GCA_030015415.1. Lineage (NCBI taxonomy): Eukaryota > Metazoa > Chordata > Mammalia > Chiroptera > Pteropodidae > Cynopterus > Cynopterus sphinx. The sequence continues at coordinate 63,858,951 of CM057389.1, read as the reverse complement.
TGTATCAATGTGGAAAGTGGGAGTGTATGGAGGGGCTTTTGTGGGCAGGTGAAGAAGAAGTGAGAGATGGCTGAAAGGGAAGCTCACAAACCAAGAGCCTTTCAAATCCCCCTGAGCCAGCAGTAGTACTGTTTTAGAGAAGCTCCCCTACCTACCTATCTATCTATTCCCAAATCAGAGCCCCGACTAATGCCATCCACTTTTGTCCCTCTTTTGAAATAGGAAATGGAGGGGTATGAATGAGATTTGAAAATTGTCCAGTTTATAAACTGTTATTTGAACCAAATGTTTTTGTTTGAGTTTCTTCTTTCTGCAACTAGCTTATGGTTTTATCAATAAAGTTTAATTTATTTTAATGCCATACTTTTCAGAATGATCTAGCATTTTCCAGGAAAGTAAAAACGGTACATATTGTAACTGTTGCTCATGGTAAGTGATGGATTGCTCCTGTCCTTTGCTAGTCCAAAACAGATCACTGAAAGGCTGGAGGAACAGGTAAGAGGTTGACAGCTGGGACAATGAATTTTCAAATTTATACTCTGAGCTTATCCCACTTATCAAAAAAAAATTGACATTAGAAATAACTTTAAATTAACTGCAATAGAAAGTGTGTGACATTTATAGCTTGGCATAATCTTTAAATGAAGAACATGTTTATTTGGTTTGAAAATAGTTTACTCAGGATTCATTGCCCTGATCTTTATCTCTCTCAGGTCATAAACGAGGCTCTCTGGAACTCATGCATTCCTGACTTATTCAAACCTGCTTCTGAACTGTGCTTGGCTCAGTGAAGCAGAGAGGCTTAGAGAAGGAAAATTAAAATGGGTCATATGCATCTGTGTCCTCTTTGAGGCATATCACAAAAACAACCATTCTGGGAACATCGTAAACAGTTTTACCCATCTGTCTAGTTTAATCTATTTGGGGATTAAACCTTCTGGCTTCTCTGAGTACAGGGTTGTGCTAGAGGCTTGCTCACTTATGATACGTGTTTCCGGAATGCTGGTTACTCCAATATAAATGATGGATTTGGGGCACTGTGTTTACTTAAAGAATCGTGGATCTCTTGATTTATACTAGGACATCTGGCTTATTTTTTTCCCTGAAACCTTGCTTAAATTGAAGCTGTTTACTCCGAGATAAAATAATCTCTGGGTATTCATGGTGCCTAGTTTTTGGTAATCAGCAATCAATCTACGGCTTCCTAAAGTATTATTGGTTAGATGGCATGCATTATTCATAGTAATGGAGTTCTTCAATGTTAAAAATATTGGATGAGACCTACTTGAACTCTAGTTCTTGTATATTATAATGTAGTTCACATGGCTAACACTATGCTTACTATTCATCTTTTAGAACATCAGAAAAGCATTCGGGAGATATTACCAAAAAGAATTACTATCTCTGTTTCTGTTTTTCATGTGATTACAGTTTTCTTATTAAGAACAAATGTTGATATAAACTGAATACATTGTAGGGTTCATTTCTCATCAATGGATGCTCATTCTGCTCTGACTTCTCTCTCAGTTGGTAGTGATTTGCTATAACAGGTGAACTTGAATCTAGATCACACTGTGAGATGGATGCTTGTCAGGAAAAAGAGAACTTTTACCTTAGAGAGAGTTTCCAGTTTTATTTACTGTTTGAGATTTATTTCATAAATTTTAATTTCACCTATCTAAGGTGCATATAAGCTTGGCATTCAAGCTTGACCATTGCAAGTAGGGCAAGCTGTGATCAATCATGCAAACATGGATTAATTGGTAGACTGTAAATTAAGAGAAACTGGCAGCAACATAAAATTCACATGAAAATGATAGGTGCTGATTTATTTATTGTAATTTCACTTTTATAATAAAAATGCAATATAATTTACTTCTCTGCATTTCATCATTCAAAAATCACGTTTGACAGGGCACTCTGTTTTAAGTAAGCCAATAATGAAACTGTTCAAAAGAATTAATTCAGGTTTCCTTAGGTACAACTCTAGTAAAATTTAGCCCAATTCTATAAAATACAGTTAGAACAATAAGATACAGTTTAGGACTCCCACCTCTTTCTCTTAAATCTTTGATAAGGTGGTAGCATTAGAGCTTTTGATTCTATTAGTGGGATATGGCATAGAGGGAAATAGTTATGCTTCAGATATATATATATAGAGAGAAAAAAATTTTAATTCCATTTGGTTTTAAAAACAAGAAGAAGAAACAATATACACAAAAACCAAAAGAAAAGAAATGTAATCTAAGCTTAATCTTTGGGTTTTTTTTTCCTGTCACACAGTCTTAGGAAACTTGCTATTGGTCCTTGGGTCATCTCCAAACCAGAGCTTTAAAAATCTCTGGTTGCCTGAGATCCTAGCAGCCAAGCCAGACATTCTATGAAGTATGCAAACAGGCCAATAGGAAATTTAGACCCATTTGTCAAACATGTTTACTATGGAGAGTGCTCTGAAGCGGTCTCAGATTTTATCTTTCTAAACTCACAATGGAACACAGCATGAAAGGGGGAATTGGGCTTAATTTGGCACAGCTGTTATTAGAGCATCCCCTGGTCTCAGCCATTCATTTAGATTTTGTCTTATGAAGCTCCAGAGGATTCCTGCTGTTGAACAGCCCAGGACATTTTTCTCTTTATTCAGCGCTAGCCATGTCATGTAGGAGCCATCGTCATCTCCCTTACACAAGCAAACATTCAGAAAGCACTTTTAATTAAGATAGTCTCATACCATAATCACATAATGTGTGCCTGCCTACTACACTATACTAAGCTCTATTCAAATATCTGGAGTAATTCTGTGTGGTGAGCTTAAGTAAGATATAAAGAGATGAGAAGAATCACATCAAGTCAGATGCTCAAAGTTAGTCTACTACTGAAAGTCTCAGCTGAACTTCCTTAGGTCCTGACACAAAGCAAGCAATACTGTCATGAGCTGCCCATGTACTTTGGTTCTAGAGGCCTTATGATCACTTCACCACCAACAAAGGGTCTTTCCATTCTGATTGCACTATGCTCTCCACTCTGCCTCAGCTGCTTAACTACCAGTGTGTGGGTCTTGCCACTCCAGTGCCTTCTCTTCACTGAAATCATGAGGCATTTTATTCTTAGTTTTTTTCCCACCTTGACTGACAGGAAACAGTTACTAAAACACCTTCCAAAATTGCTGGAGTTCCCCCTCACTTCATGATGAAGGGAGTTCTTTTGGTACCATTGAAACATATGGTAATTGCATTCCAGTGTGCTACTTTAAAAAAAATTCTCTCTCATCTTTTTGGGGTCTCACCCAGATCTGGAAAGGGTATGACATAAATTCCCCTGATAACATATCTTTTTTCTCCTATTTGCTGAGCTCAAGAATTTTTTTTTTTATTATTAAGGAAGCAAACTTCAGGCTGTCTAGTGAATTCTAACTCTGGGTCTGAAATTCTTTCCTATACAAATAAAGTTACTGAAGACCTTATAGCATTATTATACATATGAAATATATGCACATATATATGCATATACATATATATGTATATGTTTATGTATATGCATATATATATATATATATATATAATGAAGAAAAATCTAAGTGTAACAAAAATCAAGATTTTGTTGAATAATCACAAATAATTTCAGACGCTATAGGTAAACTATTCACTATAATGCTGGCACACATTTTTCTTTTGGTATAATACACTAAATATTCTCAGACTAACTCTATTGCATGTGGTTTGTGGTGAGTGCTTAGAACTCTGTGGTATCAGTAGTGAATAAAGCTATTAAATAGTAGTCCATATAAATCCATCTCTGGAGTAAGATCACTAAATGCATCTTTACAGATTTTAATTTAGTAAAATAGTTCTTTAGTTACATTTTAGTTGAAATGTTAGAAATAGCAATCCCACTTAAAATAAAAGTAGATTTTTATTTGTGGAGGAACTATCTGTGCAATCTCCTGACCCATTTCCCACGTTTTTGCCACCCCATAAAATGAGAACTTCTGCTAACCTTAGAAGAATTAAAGGTAAGAGCTGAATTCTCTTATTCATTCTTTGGCTTTTCTGCCTGAAGGAGAAATTATTAGTTTGATGGCAAGAGGCTGGCATCATAGATTCATTTCCCTTTGCTGAACAAAATCAACGTGCTAAGGACCACTGCTTATATGCAGTCACCCCTCTTGGGCTCATGGTGCTTGATAAGGGGTGAGGCAGGTTAGATTTTCTATGAAGTTCTCTCCTTAAGTATATGTTCTGCAAACTCAATTCTCAATACCTGTGGGTTTCAAGGTATAAATATGGACACAATGGATAGAAAGACTTTTGACCTTATGTCTAAGCCACATTTTCCAGTTTAACATACCCTATAAGAAAAACAATGTTCTAATTCCTATCTTACATTTGCATATTTTTCCAATGATTCATGGCTTCGAAGTTAGAGAAATGTAATAGTTTACTGTACTCAAACTCTAATAGCTTTAATGTATCAAAATTAAATATACCACAAGTATAATGTAAATCACTTTCTGCCTCAAATTCCAAGATTTTCGGCTGAAAAAATGATTGGCCATCTAAGTCTCTTTTAGTTTGAAAAGACAACCAGGTTATCTCACCACTTATGCTAGTTCCCCTGGTTTGTGGCTGGCTGAATAACAGTGAAAGGTGAGAGACTGTGTGTTGGAGGAAAATTAGGAGACCCAGGTTTGACTCTCAGCTCTACCAGTTAACTATCGGAGGAAATTTAGGTGAAGTCCTTAGTTTCTCTGATCTTTAAGTCTTTTAACTGTAGCATAAAGAAAATAAAAATTATGTTATATGATTCTAGTATTTAAATAAGATTTAATTAATAAAGGCATTCATCTTTTAGATATCAAGATATGATAGTGATGATAATTCCTCAAGAGAAATATATAGTGTTGTACACTACTCTTTTTATGACCTGATCAGTCAAGACTAATCACAGTCTTTCTGGGCATGTCAATACATTTTTTTTTATTCTTGTACTAGTAATTTTGCTTTAAATGAATCTAGTTTATGTTTAAACCAGAAGGGGTATGGGTTGGACAGACAGCAAGGAATAAACTAGATGATCAAAGTCAACTTTTTCCAAAATGACTAATTCTAAGAGGCCAAAAATCAGCTCTTATTTAAATTATTAGCCAAAAAAGGGAAGATATTTTAAGGATCCTAAGGGAGAGTGGCACAATAAATGCTATGTTACTTTTAGTGTAATTAGGGGACTCCAGGAGTTCATACTTCCTGACATGGAAGCAGTGGGTGTTTTAGGGTCCATTTATAGAACCCGTCACCTTTTTTGTCTGAATAACCTCATTCTTATTTTATTTGAACTATGTTGAATACAATGAAGTGCTGATAAACTGAGCTTACTCTTGTTATGCATTTAATTGGAATAAGCTTGAATTATGTAATTAGCTTTTCCACCTTCCAACAACATTTGAAAAGGGGATGAAAAGGATAAAGGATCTTTTCTCCAGGATTGCTGATTTGTTCACCTTTTTGGAAATTTGCTGGCAAATTGTAGGGAAGTTATTGTTGAGCCTGCTTAATAGCTGAGTTTCACATTTGGGGCTGAGTCTGGCTTAATGGAGTGGTTACTTGCTTAGTTAGACTTTGTGAGAGCTTCTCAGTATTGCTCGGTAACACTGTATTAAATTAAATACTGTCTTGTCCCTGTTACCCAACAATACTAATTTTAGTCCTTACCTGCCCCCAGTAGAGTATTGAGAAAAATCAAAACATTTTAAAAAATAAATGACTGAAGGAAGCAAAGTATAAATGAGAGGTGAAATGAGAAGGAGCACCACGTTCCGGTGGGATTTTTAGATAGTGCCATTGGCTTTTGTTATTTTATGCTAAGTTATTTATCAGTAATTATCATTAGACAAGCTGTACTGCAGTGAAAAGCTGCTGCTTTTTCTTTCTTAGCTATGTGAACTCTGGGGGGTGCTGAGGGAATTAAAATAAGAACAGAGCACACTGCTGTTTTATCTCAGATACCGCAGCATCTCTGCTTGACATCCCATGTTGAACAAGAGACTATTTAGTAGCTCCCAACAATTACACATGTACTTTTTCTGGTAGAAAAGTCTTTGCATTTTTGTATGTCAAGATTATGCCAAATCAACATGAAAATCAGGCCTGACTTATTCTTGGAAGGGACTAGCCCTCCTCTTCCACTGGAACTGAGATGGTAATGCAGTTTTGAACATAGAAAATTTCATTTCATTATATACATTATCTTCATAAAAAATTTAAAATTTAATTTTTATATTTTTATTTTTTTCCATTATTACTACCTACTTTGTCACTATATACTGTTTCTATTTACTATATCACTGTCCCAACCCACCCCGACCCCCACCACCCCCCGTTTTGGGTGTATTTCTAGCTCTATCCAATACTGAAGCAATTGCGTGAGGCTTCGGCAGCTGTCTTTTTCTCAGATGGGACCTGGACCCCATTGTGATGTGGAGCCTTCATATAAGTATGCAATGTGGAAAATGAAACCCATGTGTGAATACAGAGTTAATTAGTATGAAAAGTCTCATTTTCCACCACATTTCTTGCCAGCAGCTATGATTAAGAGCACTTAAACTTTCTAGGTCTCCTAATAATTTTTTAACTAGATCCAAGCATGGAGATTCCAAAGTATTTCTTTCTGTGATATTATAGATGCATAGCAAAAGGGAATTAGTATTGGAAGGTATTGTATGTTTGCGTGTGTGTGTGTCTGTGTATTACAGACTTATTAGAGTTCATTGCCATCCTTTCTGGACATAAAGGTGATTTATTTTCTTCTAAATGTTTTAAGCAGTACCAACTTTCTGAGATCTTTAACTTTTTGAGATGTTATCTAAAATAGGCCTTGATGAAGCACAGCTTAAAAAAATAACTCCGAAGTAACACTGATGTCAAATAGACATTTTATCTATACATTCTCTGATGAAAATTATTTTCATACTAGAGATCAAAATAAGATTTTTGAACTGTGTTGAATAAAATTAGATGAGTCAGACAAATTTGGGGAAAAGGACTTCAAAAGAAAATAGGTATATTAGGGTGGAGCTAGTGAGAGCCAGGTACAGAGAGCAACTGAGAACATACCATAATACATGTTAGATCTGGGTAGAAATGTACATAGTTTGAGTAGAATATGTAGTCATGGCAGGCATAGGAAATCAGAAAAGAGAACTAGGAGCTTCCTTTATTTCCAGTGCTATGGCTAACAGGCAAAAGGGACCTGCCAAATATACATGTGCACATGCAGCTGTGTACACATGCTGATTCCTGGGTGAGAATGGAAAATAATAACACCCATGGGCTGGATGGTAATGATGAGAATTAGAAGGATGTACTTTTCAGGTCTCGGTAGCCATGTCAACCAGAGACGATGGAGAAGACTGAGAGATATTGGTCTAGCTTACTATGCAACATTCTCTCCTTATCAAGACTTCCCACCCTCAGAGGTTAGAAGATGCCTCTTTTTCTCTGCACCTTCCTTACACCTTGTAAAGGCTGACAATACCAGATCCTGTAGGTCATGCTGTATTTGATGGATGCTTTACTCTATCATGACCCAGAAGAGCCTTTCACTAAATGTCTACCCCACACTTCGGGCTTACATTCAGATTTCATGTGAGGTGTACAAACGTTAAACATAATAAGAAAGAATATGTAGCAAATGATCTTAAAAAGAAGACTATAAATTATCTTGGCATTAAAACTATTAAGAAATATATTTCACTTAGGTAGATAGCTGTGAAAAATCTCTCTTTTAAGTTTAAAAGAAAAATGCATTTTCTTAGCAGGATAAATGAGTTAACAGAGTATGGTTGGAACTGATCAAAGAAATAAAATAATATATTTTATTGAACACTTCTTGTGTTCTGCAGGCAATACATGCCTATAAAACCATTTTAAAAAGTAGTTTGAAAGACAGGGATGTAGCACATTGTTTATCTTCCTAGGAGGGACAATGAAATGATCAATGAAGGTGGCGTGCGGATGAGGGGATTCTAAACTGTTTTCCTTGCATATGATTCCATTTAATCAGCCCTGGAACAAAGGATAGCATTTTTCTTTTCTTTTTCCATGTGTGTGTTATTTTAGGTTATTAAATAAGATTTGAGTGAACTGAAGTAAATCAGCCAAAACCTACCTTGGATTATATCCCCTAAACTTCCTTATGCCCAGATTTTTTCCAGATGGTTTCTCATGTCACCAGTTTAATATCAACAGTGTGTGACACGCTAGACGAATATTTTTTAGACTAGTTCAGTCCTTGAAAGATAATTACACTGTCAGTTGCCATCACCGTTACTATGAAAGTGAAGATAACTGAGGTAAATATACCTACATCCAGTCCCAAACCAACCTTACTTTCAGATAGGATGTTTAAGAACCTTCACACATTCTTGTTGCTTTCTGTCTACAATGCAGTTCACGGTGTAACACCGATATCTTTTCGACAGCACATGCCTGCTAGTCACTTTTTGGCTATCTGTTAGGAAAAATATAAAAAATTTTTACATGAAGAAGAAGATTGTACACTCATGTCTCTTTTAAAAGTCTCATTCTCTGCCTTCCCACTTTCATTTGCAAGTTGAAACATATTTTCATGCTATTACCCACGTTTGATTTTTTTTATTGTACCACTGACATTACTTTTACCACATTTTGCAGCTGTGTTTAAGAGCATGTTATCAGGCAATTGTAGGTACCCTGTCAACAAATATGGAAAACAGAACAGAGCTAATAAACAAAGAATGCCGGAAAAATAGGATTTGAGGTGAAAATAAAATTGTTTCATAAAGCTGCTTTCCCCCTAACTTTTTATTTAAATGTAATTGCAATCTTACAGAACACTTGCAGAAATAGTGGGGAGAACTCTGATAAATGTTTACCAGACTATATATATATATATGTTCACGTGTATGTATGTGTGTATGTATGTGTGTGTACATATGTACACACACACACATCTAGCACATTTATAGGGATATATATGTACCTATACAAATAAATATAGACATACAATATAAATGTATATGCATGTATACAAATATATATTGTGTTTATTTAAATATACATTTATTTATATTTTCCCTGAACAAATTCACAGTAAATTTTACACAACATGCCCTTTTACTTTTAAATAATTTAATATTGCCAAAGTATAAGGATTTTTTTTTTACATAACCCTAGAAAAACTGTCATGTTAGGAAATAAGAATTCATACAATACTGTTGTCTAATCCACAATTCATCTTCAAATTTTGCTAGTTTTCCAACCAATGTGAAAGATCCACTGCACTAAATTGCTATGTATAATTGTCTTTAATTTGGAATTTCATGAAAGTGTACTATTTTAAAGATGATTTGGAACAAATCACCCTTTTATTTTCACCACCCACCAGGAGCTGTGCCATGGCCTCTCCATCACTGTTCATCAAGCTTTGTTTTAAATGCTTCTGGTTTTCTGGTAACTAACCTGCATCTTACAGTCTCCAACAAACATTTCAAATGCAAATATTCACGTGAAAATAAATCTCTTGAGATCTCTGAGAATCTAAAGAAGTGAACATGCAAGCAATCTAAAGTTACTTTTAGACCGAACATACAGATTTAATTATAATCATGGCTGTAATCATAAATGAGGTCCTACAAACTTCATAGCTATATGGTGATTATTTCATAGCAAAATTTTCTTATATGAATAAGAAATTTTGAGCATTGAAGCAATGATTAAGTATGTACAGTGACCTGAGACGATTATTTTAGCAATTAAGTACAATACAATGTGAGATACTTTCAAACTACCAGATAGTTTTACATGTAGTTGAGATATAGAAATTAGAACTGTCAGCTGAGTCAGTCAGAGGTATTGCTTGGTATTCTTTTACTCATGTCTTAAGACAGGAATCCCCAAACCCCCAGCCTCAGACCAGTACTGGTCTGTGGCCTGTTAGGAACCAGGCCACACAGCAGGAGGTGAGCGGAGGGCAAGGGAGCAAAACTTCATCTTTATTTGCAGCATCTCCCCAGCACTAGCATCACCTCAAATCATCAGGCAGTAGATTCTCATAGGATCACTGGTCCCTGCTGCCAAAAATGTTGGGGACCACTGTCATAAGGCAAAAAGCTGGCAGTCTACTGTAATATAAGCCACACCATGGTTGGAGTTAGGAATCAGAATAGCAATCTTTTTCTTGCCCTTTATTACCCTTTGGCTTCATTTGTCTCACCTGTAAAATCAAATGGCTCTGCCAAGTGATCTCTAAAGAGTGTTTCAGCACTACAGTACTATAAAAAAGTTGGACATCTGCTTAAGGCCTGGGTAAAAGTAAAAAAGAACATCGTTAGTTTAATAAATTATTACCACACCCTAGTGAAAAGAAATACAATCTCAGTTTGAAAATGATTTCACTCATTGTATGACTGGTACCTTTGTGTTAGTACTTTTTCTAATCTTCTACCTTCTTTTTGACGCTGCTCTACCTTTGTTTTCTTGCCATTAAAAAAAGAGAACACCTCTTGACATTACCAATAGTTTACCCTTCATCATTTCTCTTTGCTTAGCCCAATAAAATGCTTTTCAGTTAATCATTTGTGTGAATAAGCATCACTGCAGCTCATCTCAAAACCTTCAGCTGTTTATCTGTCTTCTCTAACACTTAAAGCAGTTTTCTTGCAATTGTCAAGTAATTTACCATGGTTATACTGTTTCATTTTACAGTTATCCAAATATGAGCATTTTATAAAAATAATGTCTGCTCACACTTCTCTATTCAGTAAACAGAAATATATCCTATATCTCAAATTAATCTCATTGTGGAAAAAATACATTCTAAAGCTAGTTAGATTTTTTAAAGTATTTTTGCTATTCTAAGCAGATTAATTACTGAAAGAAAACATTTTCAACATTTAAACTTCTGCTTTAAATAACTGGTATGTTTTTCTTCAAAACCTTTATTAAATATTCAGGCACTAGTTAAATATATTTGGCTTTAATTCACAATTAAAGAAAATATTTGTTTTTTTTCACGAGTGGCAAATATAATTTATTTAAGGCTTTATCATTTTATGAATTATATAAAATATTGTTCTCTTTCATTCATGAAGAAGAGAATAGGGTTATATAATTGAAAAGTGAGAATAATCCACTCAACTGAGTGTTCTGAGGGTTCTCATCAAGTGAGTTTACTCCTGGAGTCTGGGCAAAAGCCTCAGACATGGTATCCCTGCAATGGACATAGAGAAAAACTCGCAACACCTGGGAATAATAGAAAATGCAAATGACTCCCATGTACACATTTGAGTTTGAGACAGATTATAGCAGTATATAAACCACTCTCTGGGAGTAAATCAGTAACATTCTTCATGAATCTTAACCCTTTCAAGACTCCTGGATAACTTTTAATGATTTACTTCTGTGGTGCATTAAGGGCTACTCTAGTGACAACTTAAAGGCCTTAATGTGCCTGACAAAATAGCCTGGAAATTTTTTAAGTAGTGGAGAATTATATCCTATCGAATCTGTTTAAAAGCCATGTACTCAAATACCTATAAGAGCCAGGTGGTAGCACATGAATGATGCTTACAGCAGAGTAAAAGCAGAATTTTGTTGCCCTTGTAAAGGAACAGCCTGTTCTTCTGCTCCAGTCAGTGGTTACCAGGTCAGAATGTGAGCTCAGAGTTATCACCTCTCCTTACCTTTCAAGAGAAGTTAGAAATTCAGATATTTATGTGAAATTTTCCGAATCGTAAATATTGGCAAATTTGGCTTCATTTTGAAAACACTAGGCTAGCTAAACTAAATATATCTGTGAATCTCCAGTTCTTAAATTCTGAAGAATTCTAAAAACACACTGAGTATACTTGGGCATACTAGTATATTGGCTCTAAATTGCTGTATAAGACTAGCCCTACCTTTCCTACCTACCTATCATTTCCCTATCTGAGCAAGAATTTCCATGTACTTCAAAAGTGTTTATTTCCAACTAAAATGAAGATTTCTAGGAATTAGGCTTTCAAAATGAAGGATATACCTTTATACATCACATTGTTCTTTCTATGTTGATTTTTTAGTCAGTGAAGCCACATAACAAACTAACACAGCACGTTCAGAGACTCAGTACAACAAATTGTATGTGTTGCTGTCATTGTATGTCTAATCCTGGTGAGTAAGAGCGTATACTCAACATAGTCAGTGACCCAGATTTACAAATGGTCTGCTTCATTGTGATGTTGTCATCTTAAAATATGGCTTCAAGGGACTTAATAGCTTAGAAAGAGGGAAGTAAAAGAAGCACTTCAGTATTGCACATAAATATATATATATATATATATATATATATATATATATATATATATATATATATATATATATATATATATATATTAATTCCCCAGCTGAACTGCTGGGGAGACCAATGAATGTGAGGTAGCAAATGATACCTTGGCTGAGCATCACTGTTAATGCCATAACGTTTTCTTCAGTGTCAAACTCAGGCTTAGTGCTCCCATGACTAATCAATTACAGGTACTTTTACCCCCAAATCCTTCTAGATGCCCAGGTCAGTCTCTGCAGGCATGATATGAAAGCTATCCAAAGAGAATTCTAGCCTAAGTCTTGTGAATAAAGTTTGAAGCTTGGGAACACTGGCATTTTAGAACGCTAAAGTTTAAAGTGCTCCCCAATCAAAGGCTGCTAGTCTTCTCCTGTTGTCCTGTCATGATCCTAGCACTGGAGAAAGGAGAAAACATCTTATTGGAAGTTTTGATTAGAACTTGACTTCCCCCCAAAAATCCTCAAACACACAGCTCAGACCCCAAAATGTGGAGAAGAATGAACTCATTCCTGGTTAACTTATTTCTTAAATGATTTCATTCCTTAATTCCACATTGATGGATTAGTATTATAAACTTCTTATTAATGCTACCATGTTGTATGAGGGCTGTATATATATGTTAACATTTTGAAACAGTTTTATAGTTTTGCATTTTACAAGTAGGTCTGTGATCCTTTTTGAGATATTTTTGTGAAGGGTATAACATGTAAGTCTTGATTTTTTTTTGGCATATGGGTGTCCGGTCACTCCAGAACCATTTGTTGAAAATATTCTTTTCTCCATTCTATTATCCTTACTCTTTTTCCAAAGAGCAGTTGACTATATTATATGGGTCTATTTCTGGACTTTCTATTCTGTTCTACCATATTATATTTTATTTCTACCAATTGTCATGATTTTTCTCTTGTACCTGCTGACTTGGCATACTATATTCAGAACCTCGATAGTTAACATTCTACTGAAGGACTCTAATTCTTATGGTGTATTTTGATCTATAATTCTAGTTCTAAGTAGTCAGTATAGAGTACTTTTTACTGAAGCCACTATTTTATTTTTAACATGGTGCTGTTTGTACATCTGGCACCTTGCAGATAGCTGGAACTGGTTTGGATGTCCTTGAAATGAAAAAATAATCACATGGTTATAATCTCTGGATTTCTCTCTGGATTTATCCAATCGAGAAGGTTGAGACAGAAATAATTACTTTCCATATATCTTTCCCCAAACTTTGTCCCTTTACTTTGGTTTATTTCACAGGTATATATCTGTATATAGATGTGTTCCTTTTGAAAAATTTCCCCCTTTTATTTGAAATTTAACATTTACTTTGTTAGGAAAATACACTCTATTAATTGTCTTGCAAACAGCCAGCTTTATCTTAGGCATACATTTTATGATTAAATGTATTTACTTTAAAAAAAAAAGGAACTTAGTGAACTATTTAGAGTATATAAGATTCCATACCAGGGAAAAATTAAGCATTGCTTATTATGCTTCTTTATCTTTATCAGATTATAGAAGGCATTTGTTTGGAAGGAAATACACAGAACAACAGGGGCCAGATGACTCTAAATAATAATAAAATGAAAATGAAAAATTAAATTGGCAAACATATATTGACTTAGTGTTTTCCAAAAGTATGTTTTTAGAACAGTAAGCTGCAAGGGTTACTTAATCGGACAAGTTAGGGGAAATGCTACATTCTATATTCTCTTTGGAAATTAAAAAAATAAATTTTCATGTTAAGTTTTATGAAAAGTCCTATAGTTTAAAAAATAATAATAAACCTTGTTCAACTCTAACATGGGATTTCTCAAACTTAGTTTGAGCGTAGTATTCTATTTACATAAACAGCTGTTAACATCCTATAGAATCAAAAGACAAGCTTTGAGAAATATGTTAACTTCTTTATAGAATTTTAAAAAAGAACCCGTGTTGTATCCTGGTAAGCATCTTCTCCACAGAATTTAAGCTCTTCCCAGTTTCATCAACGGAAAGGAAACTTTTCATGTACAAATATTGATTGCAAGTACATATTCACTCAGATTTTCCAGGTAAAAAGGAGTAAGTTTTCTGTAAATAGTGGCATGAACACTTGCCAAGCCCTTGGATAAATCAGTGTTCATTATTATAAGTCATAAATCCATTAGCCATGAGAATTTCTTTTGTTTTATTCCCAAATTTATAATAAAAATCATACTTAACTTCTTTAGTAATGTACTATTGCAAAGTAAAATGGTCTTTAAAATTAACTTTTTCTAACATGTAATTTTTACAGTCAGCTCCTGACAAAGCAATATATGAAAAGAAAAACAAATTTCACTGATGTTCATTGTGATCTTGGGTTTATTCAGTGTGATATGAACTACTATTAATTAGGCTAATATTTTAGGAGAGCTAATTGTGGAAATTTTACCTTATAAAATTTGTTTATTTGATTAGTCTATACTAGTAGACAATGATGTTGATGTAGCTTTAAAATATATCATCTTTACTGTAATCTATGAGTTCTTAGTTTAAAACTAATTGCCTTTCTCATAAATGCATGAGAACCTCACACTAATTTTATATTTTAATCTGAAAAGTGATTCTGCTAAAGAAGCTCATTTCCAACTTGCTGAAATTGATGGAGTACATGTTTTCAGTCAACAAACTATCAAAGCAGCATGCAAAATCTGTGGAAGGAAGATGTAGCCCCAGGAAGAAATCTTCATCTGAGAACCTTGTCAATGCAAGAAAAGCCATTTTAAACTACAGAAAATTCAAATGCTAAATAAGAACAGCTTACATATATTATGTTGTTACAAAATATAGCTAATAATATTCTTATACCAATAAGTTGAAAAATAACTAAATCAAAACCAGAAGGTTACTTTTCAAAATAATGTTCTTCAAAATAAAAATAAACTCATAGCAAACCTCTACGAGCACAGAAAATCCCCCACCATTCTGTTACTAAAGCAACTGCAATATTTTGGCCTATTTTATTCCAGTCTTTCATTTTTTCACCAAGCCATAGAATATATGTATTTTGTCATGTCATTTTAAAATAAAACAAACATGATTTTTCAATAGAATCATAATATGCTCTCATATGGCCCAACCAGAATAGTATTTTTTTAATTAAAATAAACTTTTATTGTTTTATATTTTCCCCTTGAGAATAAAAGCAAGTTAATTATAAGAAGGGCTTTTGAATACATGTGCAGACTTTAAGATTACTATGGTCTATTAGGAATATTTTTTAGAGAAATTATTAAAGAATTTTTCTTATTTTTTCTCCTAATTTTCTAATAAAAGCATAGAAAGGACAGTTTCGGATGAAAGAGCCCCAACATTTTTTTACGCGTAGATATTCTGTGGAATAGTAGGATTCCATGAGAAACTGTAAAATCCAGCAAGATAAATAATTCCAGTAAAGAAACCTTATCTGATAAATAAATCTGAAATGTGCTCAAGTGATTTGACTTAGGACACACACCTCCCACACTTATCTCCTTGGGCCTTTGTCAGGTAGCCTCTTCTGAATTCCCCCTCCTTGTTTCTCTTGTACTCTCTCCTCCCCCACCCTATACCTCTCCTGCCCTAAGGAAACTAGTACATGGAATGCTGTACCCCACTTGAACTAGAATCATGCCTTGACAACATTTTTTGACATATAATTGTGACAATTTTACTCTCCTGACTGATTTGCAGAATAACTTTTAAAATATATCTCTGGAAAGTCCATTTATATTTCTCTTGTATCTCAACCAATCAGAAAGGTACAACTAAATGTGATTTTATGTGTGACACATTTCTGATATTTATAAACCTTAGACATTCGTTTCACATGAGGGGATAACAAATAAGTACACTTTTTTGGCAGTTTTTTTGGCAATGCTACTCATTAATCTTTGGACATAATTGACCACACACACACACACATGCAAAAGCCATATTCGATGTTATAAAATTCAAAGCATTTGCAGATACTTGGTAATATCCACTTTGGGCCACAGCTACATCTTGGGCATTTTATGATGATTTCTTTGGCCTAACAAACCATACTGAATTCTAGTGAGAGAAACATCAGCTCTTAATTCTTTCATTATTTTAGGAACATCTCTGAAATCATCTGGATTTTGGAATATGTTCCGAAGATCTTTCTCTTCATTTTCTCTCATCTCGCAAGGTAGAATTACATGTTTTGTTAGCTTTTTCATGAAAAATATTTTATATGGATTTGAAGATTAAGTTTCCTAATCTTTATATGAAGAAAATAGGCAGGCTGTGAAGGTGATTTCCTCAGACTGGATAGAAGAAACTGTTATATGCCATCATCAAAGGACAGAAATGCCATAGAGAATTTTTAGCTCTGGCAGTCCCTGAAGAATCTCCTGGTTTACATTTTTTATCATTTCAGCTTCAGGGGAGCACAAACCATACAGGGCTTGAACTTTATGTCATCAATTCAAATATTTTTTTGTTTTTCTTCCCAAAGGCAAACTGTATATTCATTGTATTAAGGTGAAGGGTCAACCTACAAGGGACCATTCTCAATGTGCTTGACATCTGAAAATGAAATGAATTTCATACCTGGAAAATCTAGTTATTGAGCATAAGCAAATGGCTGCATTTGTTTTAGATTCTTTTGCGAGTCACTCCATTTTCTTCTAATTTAACAAAGCTCATGTATGAAATTAGACTCAGCTGTTATTTATTTTATTACTGAGCTCCAAAGTCTAAGGTATGAATTGTTATTCTCCCATCTAGGGGTATTCTTTTGACTTTTTCTCTTTATACTTAAAAACATATAACATGTTTTTTTTTAACTTGAATATAAGCACAAAGTTAATTTCACCACTCCCTGTATTTATCTAGGAAAGTTGTTCTCCTTCCACGTGCAATTGAAATTGTGCTGCATTGAAGAACAAGTGATCGGTAGCATTTCATTTTAACACAGGATTCTTTTATTTTTTTTTTATGGTTTGCTCATAAGGTTCTTAAATAAGACACACTTTCTTATTTGAGCTTATGATTTGTACTCTAGCCACATCCAAAAGTTATTTGGTGCTGGCTTATAGTACAAGGCACATATATACATATATGATAACATCATTGAAATAGAACTATTAAGTTAAAAGTCATGAATGTGGGAGGTAAAAATATACCAGCAGAATAAGTGAGGTCTTAGAACTAAGCAGAAAAATCTTACCCAGATTCTTGTGGCAACCAAGGTAGAAAAGAGAAATGTCACTTTACTTAATTCTCATTAGCTGTGGGTGGGGGGCAGTGAAAGGAAACATACTGGTTAATCAGGGGAGGTAATTTTGTCCTATAACTGAATTGTGAAAGGCATTTGTACTGTTGCTTTTTAAAGATAGAATAGACTTTGGAGTTACTCACTAAAAAAAAAAATGGTTCATGGAAGCATAAAATACATTGAGAAAAGGGCACAAGTCATAGGTATATAGCTAAATGAATTTTCACAAATTAAGCACATCTGTGTAAGCATTACTCAGAGCAAAAAATAGAATCCTAAAGACCTATAGGTTCCCTTCCAGACATGACTCCCTCCTCCACCAATATACCCACTATGTTGATTTCGTAGAACATAAGTTGTTTTTACCCTTTTAAAATTTTAGTGTATTTTAAAACATGTTTCAATAATTTACTGTCTTCTTTTTTAAATTATGATTTTGTTCATTTGTGGTTTCATTCATTCATTCATTGATGCACTTACTGATTAATTCAAAAATTCTTAAACACCTGCCATGAAACACCTGCCATACAACTAATGACCATGCTGTTTAGAATGTTTGGGGGCTTTAAATTATTTTTTATTTTTTCAAATGTACATAAACTAAAATTCATTTCTTCCTTCCTTCCTTCCTTCCTTCCTTCCTTCCTTCCTTCCTTCCTTCCTTCCTTCCGTCCTTATTTTTTCCCTTCCTCCTTTTCTTTCTTCATCCCTTCCTTCTTTCTTTTCTCCTTTTTTTTCTTTTTGGTATGTGGTTACATGCATTTTTACATAGGCAAGATTAATGTAACAACCACCACCTCAAGTTAGATTTCAAACAGTTTCATCACCCAGAAAAACTCTCTTATGCCACCCCTTTAGAGTCACATTCATACTCCAGCGCTAAGTTCTGGCAATTTCTGAAAGAGCTTTATGATTTGAGTTTTCAGACAATATGAGAAATCTTTTTCTTCTTCACTTTTCAGCTGTAAATTTTTCATGTCTCATTTTATCTTTTATCTCTATCATATTAAAGCCATTTTATTTTTTGATTGCAGAAGACCAGAGTCTGTCCGTACTAAGCAAGACACTTTTCCTGGTGGTCAAAGCTCACAGTGTTCAATCAGACTGACTAGCCTTGTTTCCTGCATTAGATATGTTTTTTTTTCTTCTCAGAGATTGGGTCACTTAATCCATGAAAGACAAAAATATTGACCTCTTGATGAAGATCACTCTGATTCTTTCCCTGTGACTATAACATATCCCAAAACAGAGTAGAAAAAAAATTTCTAGAACTGAATTGGGAAAACTGACAGATATGCCCTGAAATGCAAAATACTCTTGATTTTTTTCCAGGATCCTAGTTCTCTCAGAAAATGTTTATTTTCCCCCAATTATTCACCCTCAATAATTTCCCTAAGTTATATTTTGAATGAGAAGTTATTTACCACATTGTAGTAACACTGATAAGAATGGAAGAAGTAGGATTTTGAAAGGAAATTGATCAGCCTAAATTGTTCTATGCATAGAAGTTAGCAAACTCTTTCTGTGATTTCAGTAGTGGCTTCTACCTTTGAAGGGAAACAGTAATTTGCCCATATAAGAAAGATGAGTTGCAAAATGTGCTTTATCAACAACTTTTTTTATCTTTTGTTTAGTATGTTGTTATATTTACATGATATATTCTACAGAGAAAATCAAGAAAATTTAACCAAGGAGAAGAATGTCCCCAGAAGCATCCATACATTTTTTTTAACTTTATAATGAAAATTTTCAAATGCATACAAAAGCACTTCTACTCTTCGTTCATCTCTACCTCCCAACCCTGTCTCACCATGGATTGTTTTCAAGTAAATCTCACGTATCACATTATTTCATCCATGATTTCAGTGTGTATGTACTTCTAAAACACAATGCTTTTAAGAAATTGTAATGTTATTATTACAACTGAAAGAAAATAATTCTTTTATATTATTAAATATTTTGTCAATACAAATTTTCTGATTTACTTTATTTGGGGTATAAATTGTTAGGAAAACAACCATTCATAATACACTTTTCAACTATTTCCTCTTTTCTTTGTGTGTATGCTTAAGCGTTTCCCTCCAGACTTCCTGTCACATGTAAACACATAAATATGTAAAATATGAGTGTACACTCATAAATTGTCTTATACTCTAGAATACTTTTTCTATAATAGTACATGTAAGTCTCCCTCAGTTTTTTCTTCCTCATGGCTGTTTAGAATCTCATGAGATTGCTTATGATTATTTATGTTATCCTTTCCTTCTCATTGTTCATTATGAGCCATCTTGCTTTCAATATTAATAACATTTACTGAATACAAGTTCTGAATTATTACTGAATACAAGTTCACAGCTACCTTTAGATGATAACAGCTGCTTGATGAGTGAAGGAATAAGTAACGTAAGATATATCTCTAATAACAATACCTTTAAGCAAGTATATTTTACTAGAAGTAAAGATACTATATACCATCATATATCACTTTGCAATATGACAAGTTATATTGCCATGAAAATAGCCACTGATCATTTTATATGTGAGGCCCAAGTTAACATGATTGGTGGATGCATGATCGCATTTAAATAAATAAGACACCACACTCAAGTGACCATGTATTCTGACCTTTCAGATCCTGGTTGGTTTTGATGATTCAATAGTATTTGGTCTTGTATACATTTATAAAAGCCTGCATGGAAAAGACTTATACTTTGAAGCCAGATAAGCAAAGCATGAATCCTGGCTCCAGCATTTACTGCTGGTTTACTTAGTTACATATTACTATCCCTAAGCTGGTACTGTCTTCACCAGCTTAAATGAGATAATAATAGTGCCGAATCCTGAGGTGATTGTAAGGATTGAATGTGATAATGATGCAGAAAAGGATTTTGCATAGTGCCTGGAATGTAGTAAACCAAGAACTCAGTAAATTGTAGTGACTTCCAGTTATAGTTAAAAACTGAACTAAATGCCAGACGCTAACGACTACACACAGAGAGATACTATTTACATGCAGTATAACAGCAGGAAAACTAATCTGTACCATTAGAAGTTAATGTGGTGGTTATGGAGGGTAGTGACTAGAAGAGGGCACAAAGGGCTTCTAAAGTGTTGATCATGTTTTTTTTTCTTTGATCTGTGCTGGTTATACAGTTATGTTCAGTTTCAGAAAATTCATTGAGCTGTATACTTATAAGTATGCATTTTTCTGTGCATATTTTATATTTCAGTGAAAAGTTAAAATTGAAAAAGGGGAAAAAATTAGCATCCATCTTATTCCTGGTGATGAGATACTTGGGAGGGGGAAGAGGGAGAGCGCGTGCACATACTAGTTATTGCTTTCAATTTAAATTGTTGCTTTCTTGTTAAATTGTAGGAAACTTTAGTTGAAAATAATGTTGATTCAAGTCAAACATCATATATACTTTGAATTGGTTTTTGTTAAACTCTTCATATTTTTGAGACAACTTTCCATATTCAACCTGGGGGCAGATATTTCACTTGCTTTTTCTATGGATTTCGTTGGGAGTGCTATTACAGCATCGACAGCATCAGCTTGTCTGCCTGCATGGAGCCACTCAGCTGTGAACTTTGAAATGAGTTATGGGAATCCAGAGAATCCCTGAGGAAATGTGGCCCCACCCAGCAGCAAACTAAACTTATCAAGTTGTCCTGAAGAGTAATTCTTTTTTCACAATACCTCTAAGAAGTAACAGTGAATTCATGACCAAAGAGTTATCTCCTTTCTTTGAGTGCTGACATTTCAAAAGCTCAGAAGAACATTTGAAGTTTGAGAAAATAGACCCAAGAATAGATATTTGATTTAGTTGTTCTCAAACAATCACACTCATTTTGTCAAGCAGAGTGAAGTGAGCTAGGCCCAACATATCATATGGTGAAGCCTGCTGTTTGGTGCAGTTTTCGCTGCCAAATTGAGGGGAGCTCTTGGGATGTGTTTGTGTAATCTGCTCTGAAGAAAAATTTCAATTCTCACTGTTGTCAGTCCTTTGTTTCACAAATCCTATGTGTGTATTTAAAAATACTGAAAGGTAAAATATTTGATAGTCCTTTTTATGAAGTTTAATCTATACAGTATAGTCAAATTTCATAAGAATCGCCTATTACAAAGATTTTGATAAAAGATAGTTTAAGAAGATGAGTCTTAATCAGTATTTTCTAAGGTGAATATGGATATGGGAAATATAATTATAAGGATGTTAGACCCTCTTTTTTGCTGTCACAGCACACAGCTGGAAATTGCTATTATTAGCTTGCAAATCCTACAGGAAAACACAAAATTATTTTTAGTGCTCAGCAAATTTATGATGGTAATTATGGGTACTTGCTTCATTTCCAGAATGTGAGTCCTATCTTTATTCTCCATGTTGAGAAGATAATTTTTTATCACTTTTACACCCCAAATATTGATTTCTATGATCACTGAGAATCAAAAATGTGTTTCTGTTAATGCTATGGTTGACAAGAGTCATTTTGCAATGTAAATTGTTGGAGGCTCTCTGGCCAATTTTTTTTTTTTATCTTAAAAACAAAATCAAAAACAAAAACAAACATGAAAAAAGAATTCCTTTAATTCCCATCACCAAATTCCTCAACTTTTCTGCATCTGAATCCACACATTATTTTTTCACCTTCCTTTGACAGTTGGGAGTAGTGCTTCTGGTTCTATTAAAAGCCAAATTCTTTCCTTGTGCTCTGGATCTCAACTGATCTTACCCATTACTCAAGGACCTCACTCTCACTATCATGCCTGTTTCCCTGGTGTCATCTGTGTCTGCCACCATTAGTTTACTCACATGCCTCAACAGCTCTGATCTTAAAAAGATAAAACCCTTAAGTGGCCTCATTCACTGCAAAGACCCTTAGGGAATTATCTAATGTATTGTCTCTACTTCTTCACCTCTCCTTTTTTACTCAGCCAACCCCACTGGGCTTCCAAATTCAATCTTTTTTTATAAATGGCACCTCCATCCACAATTTCCTCAGGCCAGAAACACTAGTGTCATTTTATAAACTCGATCTTATAAATTTTCTTCTAAACTCTATCTCCAAAATGTATTTGTAATCCATCTCATCCATTGTAATCCATTTTATCATCTCCATTGGGCCCCCAACTCCATCAGTATACAAACATCTTGTCATTGTCACCTAAACCTTTTTGCTAAATATAATGGATGATCAATTGTTTTTTCCTTTACTATTTTGCCTCTCCTGTTGAAACATTTTTTTCCCCCTCTAGGCTTCAGTAAAAGTACATCTTCCAGTTATTTTTATAAGGAGAACTTAACAAATAAGAATGTCAACTAGGTAACCGAAAGGTATATAGAACTATATATCTATATATCTACATCTCTCTCTCTCTCTCTCTCTCTCTCTCATTCTCTCCCCATATATATACATGTTTCAGTGATCCACTTAATGTTTAATATATATATATTAATATATATATATGCATGTGTGTGTGCGTGTGTGTATGTATGTGTGTGTGTGTGTGTGTGTGTATATATATATATATATATATATATATATATATATATATATATATTAAACATTAAGTGGGTCACTGAAACATGTACAAAGAGACCTCTAAGGTGTGAGGTAGTGACTGCAGGAAACAGTTATCATCTTGACGGAAGAAGTTGTAATGATTCAAATCTAGAAGCTTAGAGGAGGAGCTGAAAACCTAACTCTGAGGAGGAACTGTTGCTTAGGTAGAACTCCTGTTTTTGATTTCACAGGAATCATAGTGGGGACCCAGACCTCTGAGAAGGGCTTGTTGGTTGATGCTCGTGCTAAAGTCACTGAGCAGTGTTATGAGAATGGTTCTGTGAATTTTGAAGAAACAAAATAAAATGCTGCTCCGAAAAAGTACTGTCACAGGCAGGATGAAGTAAGGAGATTGGGATGATGCTCAACAGAAAACTCAAGCCCTTTCTAGCTCCACATGCTTTTCACGCTCCCTTTAGTGCAGAGCCTAGCAAGGAGCTGCTGGCAAACCAAGAAATCTAGGTCTTAATACCACATGACAAAGCGGATTATACACACAAAGATGAGTTTGAAGACGTCAGTAGCTTGATGACGGGTACAATCTCTTTTCTCATTTGTTGCTCCTTTTCATTCCCATTTCCTGGCTTTGCATCATGCCCTGGGGTTTCATGCTGGACATCCTCTCCTGAGTTCCATCTCTCCGGTCCATGGCTTTCAGTGCATCTATACACTGATGATTCTCAAATATATATAACTCCATCTCTCACCTCTCCCCCAGGTCCAGAGTAAAGTAGCAAACTGCTTATAGTACACATGCTTTAATAAGCATGTTAAACTTGCTGTGTTGAAAAGTGTGCTTTTGATTTCCCACCCATCTCCAACTTGCCTCTCCTGCTGTCTTCTCAATAACCAGCACATCCTATATAATTTCCCCAGGCCAATATCCCAAAGTCACTTTATTAACTCAATGTTCTAATTCTTATAAATCTAATCCTGTAAATTATTCTTATAAGTGCAATCTCCAAAGTATATTTGCAACCCAACCACCATTTATTATTTACATTGCTGCAATTATAACACGAGTCACCATCTTAATCTGAACTAGCATGAGAGACTTTGAACTTGTCTCCTTGCTTCCTCACTTGTCACCTTGCTATCCATTTGCTACGTAATATTCATGGGACTTAGAGTCAGACAAATCCTGTTGCTAGCTTGCTTAAAATCTCCTAGTAGTTGTTTCTTGGATGCAAAAGAAAATCCAAACTCTGCGCCATCATAACTAGGCCTTTCATTAGGGGTCAGTCAACTTTCTGTAAAGGGTCAGATGGCAAGTATTTTAGACTGTGGAACAGGCAGTTTTGTCACAGCTATTCAACTCTACTATTGTGGCATGAAAGCAGCCATAGGTAATATATAAATAAACAGGGATGAGTCTGTTTCAATATTTATTTACAAAAACAGGCAATGGGTCAGATTTGGGTTACAGATCATACTTTGCCCACTTCTGCCCTATGTGATCATGTCATTTTGCACATAATATTTACCCTATCTAAGACTAACTGGTATTCTTTGTTACCTCAGGTATTTTATGCATAGTGTTTCTTCAGTCTGGAATTCGCTACCTTCAGCTTAGTGCATGACTGGTTTCTACGCTTTACTCAAATGTCACCTTGAAAACCATAAGAAAACTGCTGCTGTCCCATCTCTTACCTATCACCATTATCCAGATTAGTTTATTTCAGAGCATTTGTCATTCTAAGAGGTTTGTTTGTTTTTTGTTTTTGTCTATATGTGTATTATCTATCCCCCAAACTAGCAGAAGAGACAGGGTATTTGAAATCTCACCATTTTTAGCATCTAGTTGCTCAATACATATTTTTTTGGATAAATTAACTAAAACCCAGGGTTTTAGTCTTTTGGTTTTTTTTTTCGTCAATACAAAATAAATCTTTGATTTGCATTGACATCATGGTTTGTCACTACATTTCTACTTTGCTTTCTCTACCTTGATTTGGTCAGTTAATCAGTCAGGTAATTAGTTGAGAATTCATTGATTGGTCAGTGAATGTACTTAGTTAGACTCTGAGAGGCATGTTGTGAATGCCTGCTATATATGTACTTTGCCTTGCAGAATCTTGTCATTTCCCTTGACCTTGCAAATAGAAAAAAATAAGTTTGGATATATATATATATATAGATAGATAGATAGATAGATAGATAGATAGATAGATATAGATATAGATATATAGATATATAGATAGATATATTTATCTATCTATCTATCTATCTATCTATCTATATATATATATATATCTGTGACTGAGTGCTTGCTTTTTAAGTATAGATTATATAAACATGTATTGACATATGTATTCTTGGCAAGAGCTATGTAAGTATTCATATGATGGAATTAGGTGATTTCCAAAGTTTCTATACACTGGGGATCCCCAGCCCCTGGGCCACAGACCAGTAGAGATAGATCTGTGGCCTGTTAGGAACCAGGCCACACAGCAGTAGGTGAGTGACAGGCAAAGAGTGAAGCTTCATCTGTATTTGCAGCCGCTCCCCGGAGAGAGTATCACTGCCTTGGCTCACCTCATATCATCAGCCATTAGGTTCCCATAGGAGCATGAACCTTATTGTGAACAGTGCATGTGAGATAATCTAGGCTGCATGCATAGATTATAAAAATCTAATGCCTGATGATCTGAGGTGGAGCTGAGGCAATGATGCTACTGCTGAGGAGTAGCTGCAAACACAGATTAACGTTAGCAGAGAGGTTTGACTGCACAGAGACCATAATAAGTCAATTACTTGCAGGCTTATATCAAAACCCAATCAGTGAGTGGCAAAAGACAATTAAGCTGTATCTGGTGGCATCTGATTCTGCATTATGGTGACTTGTATAATTATTTCATAAAGTATTACAATGTAATAATAAAGTGCACGCTAAATGCAATGTACTTGAATCATCCCCAAACCATCCACTCTACCCCAGTTCATGGAAAAATTTTCTTCTACAAAACTGGTCCATGGTGCCAAAAAGGTGGGAAACTGCTTCTCTACGCTACTCAGTCCTACTTCTTATGTATCTTTTGGAAAAATAATGTCACGCGATATGCTAAAGATTCCTCCATTTCTGTTTATTTAGATAGTAGCTGTTGTGCAGTATGGAGAAGGGGTTTGGAGGGAAGATGTATTCTGCAAACCTAGAGATAGCACTAAGATTTGAAAACTGCAGTTCAAGTCTCTTCACCTTTTACATCCTCAGGAAAAAGATCTGTTCCGACATTGTGTTTAGTACTAAACTATTGTAATCAAGTTCTGTCAAGGTCGAGAGATGTTTGTTACCTACTAGAAAATGTCTCCTGAAGTTCTTACTGCTGAAAATGGCCTCACCTTTAGCCTGATTTCCCCTCCAATCTTAGGAAATTCACTGTAGAAGCTGCAGTGGCATTGTTGATGGGTTATTAAGACAAAAATGTCATTTCTATAAGAGAGAGAAGAAGAGGAAAAAAGGACAAGTATAGTATATTTTACTAGTTGATATCAATTCTATTCACAAAATGTCTCTAAGTATGTGTATTCTTTCCAAGCACAGGAAGGTACTCCCCGTTTCTGATTCTTATCCCTAATCAAGGCCTTACTCTGTCTTCAATGATATATCCGCCCATACCTCTCTGCAGCCAGAGTCCTATGGTCTCTTTCCTTCCCTGTTATCCCTACAACTGCTTACCTCAGAAGCCTTCTTAACAAAAAGTGCATGTTTTTGTTAAGAAATGTAAATACCAGGAAGTATAGAAAGAACATGTAATGGGCAGATTAAATATCAAGGCTGATGTCTATCAAGTCTTCAGTTTCATCAGGACTCAGCAGTGTCACAAATCAATGGAGATACATGAGCAAAGCAGCTGTGTTCCTTTTTTATTTTTTTTTTTCCCCTGAGTGGCTCCCATTTGGGGGCCAGGAACCCATACATCTTGTAGTCTCTAACTAGATCCCCAAGTCTCTGGTTTTCTTGATGGAAAAAAAAACAAAAAAAAAAAAACAAAACAAACAACAAAAAAAAAATCTCTGTACTATTCCCAGTGCCACATTTCTGAGCCCCAGGATTCCAAGAAGTCTCTTTTTAGGCTTCATGCTTTCTGCATTTTTTGATCATCCTTTTTCATGCTTGTGAAGGACACATCCTCAGCCACTCTGGTTTATAAACAACTGGTTAAATTTAAAAAATTAGAGGCCATTTTCTGTCTGGGTATTACCTTAAATGTTCTCTCAAACTACTCCAAAGATTTTACCCACAGAAGTGTTTCTCTAAGTGCCCTTCATTAAACTGACCTGGTATATTTGTTAAAAAAATTCTTGGATCTTATTGGTGGTTCTTCTAAATCAGAGTTTCTGGGGATGGGGATCAGGTGTATATGTATTTTTAGAATGTCCAATAAGCTAGTTTTACTCAAGCTAAAGTTTGAGAACCCCTGGCTTATTGTGTAGCTATTTGGAGTAATAGAAAAAAAGCAAATTATAGAGCTGGCTTTGCCAAAATATTGCCTGCTTACCACTCAAAGCATTTAAAATATTATGGAACAGCTTTTTAAAAATAATTATGCATTAATTTTATGTGTTTTAGAACAAAAGAAAAGTGTTCCCTCAAACCAATAGTATCACTGATATTCTAGTTGAGGATAAAGCTGAAAAAAATTTAAGTGAATGTTTGAAGAAAAATTTTAAGCAAACAAAAATAAAAGGAATTCAAATGGGAGAAGGGGTTCTACTGTTTTGTTTAAATCCCCATTCAACCACTAAATACTGGAGTCACATCAGACATGGTTCCTCTTGTCCATTTACTTGTACACCCACAGAAGACATTCTGTACTCATCTGGTGTGCAGTTGCCACCTTTCTGTGATCTCCCTCCCATAGACAGGAGCAGTGTCATGGCAGTGCCTCCAAGAGCAATAAGTAGGGCTGGCTGTTGGTAAAGTTGTGATATTATTGCCTTCAGCATCTGTTTTTACTTCCTCCTCACCCCAAAGCCTCTGGTGCAGTATCTTACCTTCAAAAGCCACCTTTTCCAAGGATACATTACCCTTTCCAGGCCCATGAATGTCACATTCTCAATCCTGTTGCTCAACTGAAAAGAATAACAGTTTCTATGTATTTTTCTACCAGATGTACTGGTTGGTACCAGACTTTCCAAGATGGAGCATGCTAGTCTGATGCTGATATGCCAGTATAGAAGGCAATCCTGTCACTATGTAATTCTAGGTGATACGTGGATGCTGCAGATATAGTCAGTATCCTTTCCATGTTGCCTGACCTCTCCCAGTTGGTTTCTAGCTGCCGCTGCCTGCATCCTTGGGCCTGTACTTTTTTTTGTCCAATTGCAAGAAACCTCATGGTGTAGCAATGTCTCACCTTTGTTATTTAATCAGTGTGAGAATTTGGGATCAGATGTCAATTCAAGTAAAAAGAGAAAGCATCTTTTATATTGAAGAAAAACAAAGTTTGGGGTAAATAAAAGCTTTTTGTACCTTTCTAATCACCCTTCCACTGTGGCCCCATACAGTGAACTGGATGTCAGTTATGACTCTTACCTACCAATAAACCTAAAATGCCTTGGTTTAACATCTATTTGATTTTGTTAATCTTGCTAACCCAATGGGTCACAATTTTAACTCCTAGCAGAATCCTCTGGTGGTATTGTTAAATCACAGGTTACTGGGCCACTCTGCTCCCACAGAGACTCTGATACAATAGGTCTGGAGTGGGACCTTAGAAATGTATTTGAAGTAAATTCTCAGGTGATGCCAATGCTGATGGTCCAGGGACCTCACTGAGAACTGCTCGTGTAAGTATGCTTTTGATGTAATCTTTCGAAATATACAGCCAGGCATTTGCTACTGAGATAAAGCATTAATTGATTTTTCTTTTACAGTTGTATTTATTGATTTTGACTAGGTAGTATATTCTCATAGCTCAAAGTCCAAGTCTATTAAGCAATAAGTGGATTCTTCTTTAGCATAATGAAATATACTGATTGCAACACAAAATCTAGCATTATGCTTAACAGAAAAACACAGGAAATGCTCCAATGAAAGAAATTAAACAAATATTTTCATTACACCTACTATAATTTATCATTATTCTGGAGATAGTCTAGATACTATTGTATACCTGGAAAGCCCAAGAGAATCAAGTGAAAAAAAAAAAAACACGTATATTAAGAATGTTTGGCAACATGGCTGTGTACAATATTATATGTGAAAATATCAATAAGCTTACTTACTGTACATAAGCAATGAACAAGAGGAATTTATAATGGAAATAGAAGTCCCATTTCAAAAAGTATATAATTTACTAAAAAAAAAACTATATTTTAAAAGTTTGCAAGATCTACATGAAAAAAACTTTAAAACACCCCAAGGATACAAAGAAAGACTTGAACCAATGAAAGAAAATATAATGCTCTTGAATAGCAAAGCTCAACTTCAGAAAAATTTTCATTTTCTTTAAATAAGAAATAAATTCCATAAAAATTTGTTCACATTAAATAAAATACCAACATAAATTTTTGACCTAAATGTGCTATTTCACATGGAGAAAATAATACCATCACTAGATAGATATTCAAACATACTGCAAAGGCATAATAATTTAAACATTATGATATTACATCATGAATAGACAGTGGGAAACCCAGAAGTATACCTACAAACATTTAGAATATTATAAAGTGGACATTTAGTTCTTGATAAAGGGAAGGAAGAGCTTTCTCCTACATAGAGCATGTGTTTACCTGTATTATTAATACTGTTACTTTGGGCACTGTTACAGATTTACCTACAACTGGCATTTACTGAGAACTCACTACATGCCAGACAGCATCCTAGACATTTCTACAGATTTTAACTTGTTTAATCTTCACAAAATTCCATAAGGCAAGAGTTCTTATCTTCATATTAAAGCTGAAGAAAACAGGCCAGAGATTAGGTACCTTGTCTACAGTTGCACAGCAATGAGTGGAACAGCCAGAATTCAAAACCTAGCCTTCTGACTCCCTCTCTGGGGCTCTTGGAATCTCTTTAGGCATTATTTTTGTCTATTCCTTGTATCATATGTCTATTTTCTATTCATTGTCTTTATTTCACTTGAGTCCTCATTTTTTAGGGTAGTTGACCTGAGTTTCTAATTAGGAGCTAACCCATTTCCCATTTAGATAAAAAGTGCAGCTCACTGCCAGTGTTAATTTAATTTTACATAAATGTGCTGCACTCTTTGAGGCTGAAGCAAATCTGATTGGTTTTCAATGTGAAAATAAAATATAAATGTTCTTGGAGTTGTTTTTAAACAGAACTTTAATCTTAATGTAACAGAAATGTATATATAAATTGGATTTATCAAATGACTCTTCATCTAACAACTGTTCCAGAACGATATTAACATCATGTGTAGGAATGCTACATTTTCTAGGATTTGGCATTTTCAGCAATCAGGAATTACTATATTTTCTAAATGGAAATGCCACAGAATGCTATTAACAGAATGATGTCATTTGTTTCCAAAAACTATTGATATAGTAGAGTGATACAAAAATAATAATAAAAGTGAGATATTTCATTACAAGCTTTGGGATAAGGTTAGGACTGTAATCCACAAATTATCTGGGAGCAAATACTGTAGCCACAAGCGCCACCAGTGTGTATTCTCGGGGCAAACAGAATATGAGTTACATCATGACTATTTTTTTTGAAGTTTGTAACTTTTATTTTACAAGACATTGTCTTCTTTTTTAGCTCAGATCACCAGCATAGAGGAGGATTGATGGTCTAAGTGGTCTAAGTTAGCATCAAAGAGGCTTTGAGCTCTACCTTGATGATATCATCACCAGGCCTTGGCCAGGGAGAAAAGCTATTACTTGCTAAGGACTTGGCATAACCAGGTCTGAGCAAGTTCAGCAAAGATGCTAGTGTGAGCCTCAGGTCAGTCCTCCTATTTCTGGGGTCTCTTCCTCATCCCAAGGAAATGTGGAAGGACAATGAGGCTCCTCTTTCTCGTGAAGACTGGCTTTTCATCTACTCAAAGTGCCTCAGAGGCCCTCTCTCTGCTCCTTTGGTAACCAGTGCAGCACAAAGATGTCAGAAATCTGACTTGGCATTTTAATTCCTACACCTTTGGGGCTTGCCACCACACCTCTTTCCCAGGAGGAGGTAATAACAAAATCTTTGCTGCTCACAATGATGCTAGGCCATCCACAGCTGACTGGGAGCTCAATTCCTGATTCTGAGGAATGCCAGTATGTTTCTGATAAAACAAGTATGATCTACCTGTTAAGGGAATTCACGATTTGAATTTGGTAGAGGCAAATTCATTGAAAAAGGTATAGGCAAAGTTGGCCCTTAGACTGAAAATAGACAGGAAAACCGGCAACACATGGACTGTCACATGTTACAAGCTCTGATCAGGTTTACCCCTGACTTCTCAGAGTGGCACAAAAATACCAATTTTAATCTCATAGTCTTAAACATTCTATTTTCTTCTCTTGTTTTACTTTCTATTGTCTAACTCTTTCCAAGTTCTCAGTAATGAGTTCTGTGAGTTGTGTGATTCCCTCCCAAAAAATTACTACTTTTTTGGAAGAGAATGAAGTAAATGAAAGCTCTCTAATTCCCTTATTTCTTTTCTGTAGCAAAGCTGAAAACATTCTTTATTTAGAGCCATTGCCTCAATTGTCTTCATTATTTGAAATCTAAGGAATAAAATATAATGTTATAACGAGAAAATGTTGAAAAAAATTCAAAGTACACTTTCAGGCCTAGGTTTATATTTCAAAACTTTCCTTTCTCATCAGGCTTGTCAAATAGATTCAAGCTTTTACCAGTAGAGAGTGAATATTAAATTGGTACACTTCAGTCTTTGTAGTTCAGAAGGAGCCCTTGTGCCTCCCAGCACTAAATCTACAAATCTGAGTGGCATATCTGCAAGGCGGTATTAATGTAGCAGTGAGAGAGATGCACAAGTTCATACAAACCAACCCAGGCCACAATGATAATTGCAGTGTGGCAATCCCTGGTATCCTAGGAGTAATTACTTTGACATTCTTTATCATTGTGTGTTAGATGCGATATGAAGTAATTTTCCAGTTGCTTTCTAAAATATTGATGCTTGGGCTGTCTTTACATATTATCCTCATCTCATGCTGTGACCCTGCAGGACTTAATTCTAACATCTCGAGTCTCTCAGGGCAGATTGATAAAGCACACTGGCTTAATCTTCCCTTTCCTAGGATGAGACTCTGGTGTTTACTCGTGTTATTAAGGAGAAGTACTGATAACATGAAGTACTACCATTTCCTTTTTCCGCTTGCAAAATTTGATTTGTATCTCAAATTCTCTAGTGCCCAGTCCCCTATGCATATATTGGCACAATGCATTTACTGCTAATTGTAAACTACCCTCTTAACAAAGGCAGACATTATTATTTTTCCCTGCAATTACTTGCAATAGCCCCTGTGTTGTAAGAGGCACTTCTCATAACCCAATTTTAATAGTAATCTAAGGAATATGGAATAGGATTTATTAAAACCACATGCTTCAGTCCTTGCTCACTCTGCGGGAGTTATGCCTGAGGGCATGGAAATTTCACCCTCCATGAAGTGGTCTATTTTCTTAAGTTGAAATTGGCATTGTGTCAGTATTTTGCTTTCATCTGAATGGCTGTTTTTCAGCTCCTTTATTGGTACATTTCTTTCATTTTTCTGAGAGCAGACTTATTTTTTGGAGCATGGATCAGCATGCCCACATTTTAAATATTTCATATCATATCAGCTTGTTTGTACCAAACACAATAGGAGGCATCTGGCATCTTTCAAAAAGGCTGGAGGAGGCCACTTCCTGATGCTGTGAGGTATGGGATAGAACAGCCCACAGAAGGAGCAATGGCCAAACCATGCTACAGCTATGACTTTGTGGTGACACAATACACTCATCTATCCATGTGTGCTATTCTGTGGTCAGCACTGCCATTCCTGAGAAGAAATTTCAGCAAGGCAGTTTGTAATAGTGTTGAGAACTTGGGCATTTGAAGCAGTCTGCCCCGATCTGTACATGTAATGAGACCCAACCATATTACTTTTCCTCTGTGAGCCGTTCTTCATCATTTGGGAAATGAAAAGAACCATAAATTTCCTCTACACCTGGTATAAGAAATAAATGAGTAGTTGGATATAAAGTACTTAGCACAGAGACTATAAAAATTAGGTTGTCTCAGTAAGTGTTACTTTTCTTTAATTTGTCTATTTGTCTGTCTGTTGATATGAAGCAGCGGTCTTCAACCATTTTGGCACCAGGGACCCATGCTTCTATGAGAATCCAATGCCTGATGATCTCAGGTGGAGCTGAGGCAGTGATGCTAGCACTGGAAGCAGCTGCAAATACAGATGAAGCTTCATGGGCTTACCCACTGCTCACCTCCTGCTGTGCAGCTCAGTTCCTAACAGGCCACAGACCAGTAATGATCTGCAGCCTGGGGGTTGGAGACCCCTGATATACCAGGTTGAGTCATTTGAAATTCTGATTTCTTGGGTCACTATCATCCTCAGTCTGTGTAATAGACTTATATAACTTGATTCATCATTTAATTCCCTATCATCCAATAACCAGCTCCTATACCCTACCCCACACCCACCCCATATATAAACTTTCTGCTATGTTTGATGTTACCATGTATTTGTATGTGTTTTTGAAAATATTTTTTTGTTTTATTTTGTGAATATAATTTTAATTTACACAAACATTCTGCTAGATTTTATCTTTTTATATTTTTTTCTCCTTTCGTTACCATCTAAATGTTTGGGTCCCCCTAAAATTTATATGTTGAAACCTAATCTTCAATATAATGGTATTTTTGAAGTGGTAAGTTTAGGCAGTGATTAGGTCACAGATGGAGCCCTCATGAATGAAATTAATGACCTTATAAAAGAGGCCCTGGAGACCAAGACTGTCCCTTCCACCATATAAGGTTAGAGCTAGAAGGCACTGTATGTGAACCAGGAAGTGAGTTCTTACCAGACACCAGATCTGCTAATGCCATTTTCCTCGACTTTCTAGCCAGAAAAAATTACTTTCTGTTTATAAGCTACCCAGTCTATGATATTTTGACATAGTAGCCCAAATAGACTATGACACTGAGATACCTTTTCTTTCTTTTATTTTCTTTACCCAGCATAATGCTTTAAGTTCTATCCATATTGCTGGGTATAAATCTAACTTTGCTGCTCACTGCTCCATGACAGCCATTTCTTCAGTGACAGATGCTTAGATTGGTCCCACCTCCCCATACCCACAAGCAGTTCTGTATGTGTCTCTGACAGAGCTGTGTAGGAATCTCTCTCACACGTACCCAGGGGTGGAATTGCCGGGCTGATTTCCAGAATAGCTGTATCAGTTCTCTATCTCATCAGCAACATTTGAGAGTCTCTATGGCCTGCACCTTCATAGCCCCACCAATACTCAGCATAGCTCAGTTTTCCAGTTTCTGGGCATAAAGAGATAATCTGTTGCTATTTTAATTTCTGTTTCTGTAATTCTAATGAGTTTAAGCATCAAAGTTTGATTCTTTGTTGATTTTCCCCCCCTCGGTATCCTTTACTGAGCATTAACTCCTAATTTTAATGTAATCAAATAAGTCAGCTTTTAACCTTTTGATTTACACTTTTGAGTTTTTGACAACCCTTTCTTCACCTCTAAGTCATGCAGGTTTCTTCCAAGTTTATAGTTTTTTTTTTCATATTAGTTCTTTAACCATCCAGAATATACTACAGATTGTATTAGGAAGTAGTCTAATTTGTTCTTCTCTGTATAGATAATAATGTTACTAAAGGTCCTCATTTCTCCCATTCTGTTATGGCCATCTCTCTGTGTCTGGTATCATCAGTTTGATTCTCTCTAGTGTATCCTTCATAACTCTTACCTTTTTTTTTTTCTTAAATATTTTCTTTCTTTATTCACTTCTAATTTGAACAGTTCCTAAATCAGTCTCCAAGATTACTAATTTATTTTTCTGTGAAATTCATTTATTTATCCCATCCACTGACCCTGATTTCAATTTTTACATTATCTGTAGCTAATATATCCACCTGGTTTGTTTTGTGACTTATTGTTCTTGCTTCATATTACTTATCTCCTTCATATTTACTTATTTACTTTAATTTTTTGGTCCCTCTTTCCAGTAATTTGGCTTCAGGTTGTATATGTTTTTCAATGTGTTATCTTTCCTGGTGGCAGTGCTCCTTTGTTATCTAATCATTTTGGTCTGTGAGATCCTGTTGGGAAGTAAATGTGATTTCCTGGCAATATATAGAAGAAACATTTGCATGACATAGGTGTTGCACCAGCACTGCAGCAGCACCTTTCTCCCTTGGACACAGCAGCTCCCTCTCCCACCACATGCACCCAAGAAACATAGCTTTTTGTCTTCCCCAGATGATTACACTTCTTAAATATAGTGTCTTCAATTTATGCTTTCCTTTTATCTCTCTAGTTCTTTCAGAGTTGATTTTGAGGAAGAATCCAAAAGCCCATGTCCATTTGTCATCTTGTCAGGATCTGGAAACACTTTAATTTCTTTGTCTTTTTTCTTTTTTCCCCATGTGGTTGATTCCCTTTGGGGAACTACAGGCATGTCATGATTACACACTCAGGAACCCTGGACAACTGGACAGAAAAATAAACACGTCTCTGATCCAAATGGCTGCCACAATATGTAGGAACCCATAACATAAACAATTTTCTCCTGTTTGGTCAAACCGTTGTGAGACAGTATTTCTTCTTGCGGGGGATGAGGAGGGCGGGAAGCAGACAGAGTTTAAAAAGTTAAAATTATAGCATTGGATTATGTCAAATAAAATAAGCCAGTTATAAAAGGACGAATACTGAATGATTCCACCTATATGAGTTACCTAGAGTAGTTGAATTCAAAGAGACAGAAAGTACAATGGTGGTTGCCAGGGGCTGGGGGTAGAGGAAGACTGGGTATGGAGTTTCAGTTTTTCAAGATTATAAAGTCCTGGAGACCCATTACACAATAATGTGAATATACTTAACTTTTCTGAACTAACAATGGTTAAGATAATTAACTTTATGTAATGTGTACTTTATCGCAAATTTTAAAAAATAGATCTTGCAATTAGTTGAAGAAATAAATTTAAGAAGCCTTAAAAAAATTATAATATTGGAATAAACTGTTTAGAAAGTAATTTAGCAATATATTAAGAATATCCATACCCTTTTAAGGAAATAATCAGAAAATTGTTTCTTTGTTTATTGTAGCATTATTTATGATATACAAAAAAGGTATATTTAATCTAGAAGTTCAACCAGAAAAATAGTTAAATGAGGTTGGTTTTACTACAGGAAGGAAATGTAGCCATTAAAACTAGTTTTGAAATATATTTAACAGTGTGAGGAATATTGAAATTATGTTTTATGAAAAAGTAGGATACATAACTGCACATGAAATGTGAATCTAGATCTTAAAATATATACATAAAGTCAAATAAAAATGAAAGGAAATACACTGTATTTGAAGTGATCATCAGTTTCTGAGGAGATTATCTGTGATTTGTGGAAAACTGTTTTGTGATCTATAACTTGGCACAATAACACAGGTAATGGTGATAAGTCAGAATAGAAGACATTAGCTATGCCAACAGAAACTATTTTAATAGTAACATATAGAAAATATTTAGCATGTAATAAGCATTGTCCTCAGCTATCTACATGTATTACCTTAGTCCTTCCAACCAAACTGTGAGTTGGGTACTGTACTGTTATTATTCTAATTTCTTGATGGGAAGGATAAACTCAGAGCAACCATACAGCTAGTAAGCCAAGGAGTCACGAGTCATGCACCCAGAACTTCCTAATATTAATTCTACTATTTGTCCAGTTCTGAAACGATCTGAATAAAGATGTTTTGTCATCCTGTTTGGTTGTGGCTGGGCCAGTCCTGCAGAGAATCAGCCTCCTCAATGGCAATGAGCAAAGGTCTCAACAGAAGGGTGGCTGATCAGAACACCTTCTCGTGGTGGGTGTTCTAAAGTGTTTGTTTCACAGCCTCCACTGAGCAATAAGGTAATGAGGTAGATAAGTCATGACTTAAGCTCTTTGAGAATGTACTCAGGGGTTTATAATTATTCTTTAGAAGCATACTGACTTACTGATTACAATGTGCTAGATTTGGTCAACTTTTTCCATAGACAGACATTTATAACACACACTACTTAGGAAATCCAGAATGCACTGAGATTTAATTAAAATTCTAAGTGGTCTTGAAAGCCATGACTGGAAATGACTGTCTTAGCCCTTCAGGCTCTTGCAGTGATTTACAGTGTACTTTCTAGGAAATACTTTTAAGTGGTTTGGTTTATTATACATTCATCCTACAGCAGAAAGAGCCCATGCATAACACAGGAGAAATTATGAGGTCATAACACTCCTGCTTATTAGAAGTGTCAGAAACACAAAACCTGTTCTGGGTCAAATAGCCCTATTTCCTTTGAGAACCCCAACATTACCTTGAGGTCCTAGACTTGGTATAGATTCCAAATATATGTCCTCTTAATAGGAGTACACATTTTCTCAGACTAATAGAGGATTAAAATGTGGTTCTTTCACTCTTCCTTTTGGCCAAGGCATATGACAATGATGCTACTATATTCCATGTACGTCACCCTACAAAAAGTTCAAACAGTACGGCTCTGATCTTTTAAAGAACTCTCAAGCTCTTTTCTCATACTATTAGTCTAACTTGTTCTTGTTTTTTGGTTTCTATTTTGAAAACAAACTTTTTGTAGATCTTGGTATGGGGTGAATTCCACCCCTCTGCCTCAAAGAGAGCTTGGGGAAGTATTTGCCTCTTACCGCAAACCTAGTGAGAAAAGCCCCAAAAGGACTATTTCAAGAACTTCAGAAATATTTGTTTGTTTGTTTGTTTGTTTGTTTGTTTGTTTGTTTGTTTATGCTGTTAGGGAATATATTTGCCTGATTTTTTGATGCCCACCTGAATAATAAAGGTTAAAAACATTTGCACATAACAGCTTGTACAGTGAACCAAGGGAAGATCGTTGTTCTATTAGGATTAGGTTTATTGAAGGCAAAGTATACAAGAGTAATATACATGGACCAGAAATTGAAAAGGAACATATAGAGTTGTCTTGGATTCTGTCCAGTGAGGCTGCCCAGAGGCGTACAAAAGACCTCAGCAGAGAGGATCTGAAGATACTACCAGATACCAGGGCAATTGTGGGAGTAAATGATGCACCAGAGGAAACACATTATCAGTAAAAAGTCTACCATAAATGGGAGGTGTGTGGTGATGTTGTAGGGTCATAGAGTTTTTGAAGAATTAACAAAAATTCTTCATTAAAAAATAGTTTAAATATTAGCAGGGCCCAAGAGGTAAAAACCATCTTTCTTGACTCTCTGAGCTCTTCTGAGTTCTTCTTCCTCTCCTTTCTTTGACCCAGAAGGCATCAGAAATGAAAGTTTGCAAGAAAAGAGAGGAGAGGTAAAGAGAGAAGGCTGATCATATATCATTTCCCCAGCTTTACATATGAAAAGCACCAACTGGCAATAGGGAGAGGTTTTAACTTCAAATCAGATTTGAAGTTTTGAAGTTTTGATTGCTATGAAGGATTGACATTTCTAGGGTTTAGGAATTAATAGTGGATCATGGCGAAGTATCTCTAAATCATTTTATTTCCTAAGCATAATCAGTAAAATCATGGACTGCACTGAACTTTTTTAAGGAGCAGGAATAACATCCTTTTCTAAACATTTTTTCCCCCCTCAGGAGAGATGTAAGACAAAAATTAAGTCGCTCTGTATTTGATCCCATGAGCAGTGTTTGTTCAATATCAAGGTAACACTCTCAGAAGCCTGGTTGATGCCATCCTTCCCTCCAACCAGCACTTCCGATCTTCTTTGAGGTATGGTGATAATAAGATCTGGAAAGTGAGGTCCCAGTGTTTTAGAGCATACATTTTGCAAAGTGGACCAACCAGAAGAGTATGGGTTGGGTCATGGCATCAGTATGAAGAATCAACTCAAAGTGAGCACTCTTCCTATCACTGTAGGACCAGACAGACTCTTTTCTAAGCTGTCTGGAACAAAGGTTAGAGGTTAACATTTTTTTTTTTTACTAGGATTGCCAGATCAACTCTCTCATTAAGGATACCATATATTTTTATA
Organism: Cynopterus sphinx; assembly: GCA_030015415.1. Lineage (NCBI taxonomy): Eukaryota > Metazoa > Chordata > Mammalia > Chiroptera > Pteropodidae > Cynopterus > Cynopterus sphinx. The sequence continues at coordinate 63,819,601 of CM057389.1, read as the reverse complement.
TAAACATGTCCTGAATACTGCATAAGACAGATCCATACTAAAAATATATATTTGTATTTATTGTTTATATAAAATTCACATATAACCGAGTAGTCTGTATTTTAAATGGCAACCCCCAAGTGAACCTTTTCTTCTGCTCTTGCAGTCACATTACATTTAGGTCATAACTCCTTCAAAAATGCCAAGAGATGGAGCCATCTATATCTGCAGTGATCCTAGTCTCCAAATCAAAGGTTGGCACACATGGTTTGCTACCTGTCCTGGCAGTGTGAAAGAAGCATTTAATTGTTTAAACTAAAACCATCCTCAAACATTCAGGCCTGTAATCCTTTTACCACTGCCTCTGACATGGAGCAGTGTTAAAACTGAGAGAACTGTTGCGTAACTTTCCTGCCAAGCTAGAAAACTTCTCCAGCATTGTGGTCTTGGGCAATTCACTTAAACTTTCTGAGTTCTCTGTCTTACCATCCACCAGTTGGGACTAACAGAAAACTGTAATGAGAACCAAATAAGCTAATAAGATAAAAATGACATGCAATATCAGAAAAGCCCTTACAAATGCTACTACTCTTGGCAGCAGTGTAGGAACCAGTATATCTAAATTAAAAAATTTCTCTGTTGGCATTCTTTTTGCAAAGAAATAGTGCATAAAAATTACTTTTTAAAAGCAATATGCAATTCCAGAGGAGCTGTCTCCCTCATGAACTCCAGCTGAGTCAGGAATATTGAAACCACAACAGATCCAAGAACCCTGGCTTGCCAATTCAGATGCCTTCTCCATTGAAGGCTTTTCCAGAGCCCCCTGTAAGCAGTCAGACCTTTTAAATGGCTCCATCTATCCCGTTGACTGACAGCTCTGTGGTGATGCTCATAAACTGAGAAACAGCAGATGAAGAAAAGCTGCAAGTCAGACCTCCACATGTGACTTTTGATGGTATCTTCTTATTATCACATGGAAGCCATGCTAGAAGCTAACGACCATTATTCCTAATGACTTGGACTTGATGCTTCTCAAGCCAAGGCAGGCTGGGCCACTGGAGAAAGGTGGTTTGTCTTTCTTGGTGATCTTCCTCCTGGGCACCAGACCCCAAAGTTCACGTTCGTTGGCTTCAGCATTTATTCGACATTCGCTTCTTCTGTATTTCTGGCAGTCTGTTTTTACTTCTTTTTTGATTCATTAATTTTTGCTGTTGTTTTTGTTGTTCCAGCTAGCAAGTTGTAAGGAAAGCACATTTGATCTTAATTTTTCATTGCTCATTATCAGTTCTTATTTTAGTCATATTCTTATGCTCTTTACCAAAAAGTTACTCATAAAACCCAGGAAAACAAAAGCCCTTCATGCATTTTCCTTCCTCTTCTTCCTCTAGCTCTTTTAATGACAAATGCAAGTGACTTCCCAGAGAGCTTTTTGAAGTCTAAGCAAAGGACAAAATAGTTGTGTGATGTCCAATATACTGAAAAATATCTTACAGAAAAACCTTTAGTTAAGAGCCTGGGAGGAAGGTAAAAGCATTTTTAAAAATCAGAAGCTCAGAGGAGACAAATGGTGCTTGATGAGCTCTTGAGATGAATGCCACAGGCTAATGTGAGCAATCAGCAGGTTTGTGGAGAATATGCTGATATCTGCAGAAAAAAAAAATGCAGTGACAGAGGAGAGCTCACAGATAAACACAGGAGCTCAAAAATATTATTGCTGGAAAAACCTTGACATTTTAGCCATCTTTTATAGAACATGTAGAAGGGAAATTCAGGGTTCAGCTTTTGTGAGTGACTGTTCTCCCCATATTCAGTTCTTCCACTGTTGTTTCAGGACTCTCATTCAGCACCATCCCATAGCAAACCATTCAGGTAACCCCACATTAATATGAATATCTAACTACATAATGATAGAATCAATAAGGAGAATATGTTGATAAGTTAAAAAGTTTTGGATTCAATTAAATACATGAAAGGAACACACATTACATTCTGTTGAACACTCCCATTAATAATACTTTCAGTTTCACTAGATTTCCAGTGGCTAGCTTCCACTATTGTAAAAGAAGCTGGTCAAAAGACTGTCCAAGTTGTGTAGCACCCATCTATTCATGCTTCTCAGGAGTTCTTCTGTGGGTTTTCTTGCACAGCCAGTATTTCTTTCTTTTCATTCTGCAGAAAACGCAATCAGTATAAAATATCTCTACTTAAATTTGTGCACCTTCATCCATTCCAAATGGCATGTGCTCTGTCAATGAACAAAATACATAATTTTAGGATCACATCTATAAGCAAACTTTGTTCTTATGGAGATGGCATTTAAAGGAGATGGTATTTAAATAGTTGTCTCTTGGATTTTAACACTATCCTATAGCTGGGAGGAATCCTTCAAGGCCTGGTATCCAGGAATAAGTGATTACTTTATTATCAGTTGATTATCTCTGAGCCCTTCAAAGAACAATAACAAAGAAACAAATTTTCTGATCCTCAAACATAGTTTATTCATTTTTTCATTAAACTAAAGACTAGGTAAATTTGTTACAGGTGAACATGAACAGTTCCTGTTCTTCAGTCATCACTGAATCACTAAAGATACTTCAGTAGCTGCAGGGATGCACCACCCAGATCCCCCTTTATGAATATAGAGCCCATTCTTCCTTAGTGCTGGGAGCTCTATTGGGCAGATTGCTGCCTCTAACAGTCCCTACAAGACACTCTCTTAGGTGTAGAGAGGCCCAGGTCATGCCCCCATTCTAGTTGGACCACAGTGATTGACAATAGTTGAAACAAAGCCTGGCTCCTTTACTCCAGCTCACACATTCTAAGTAGTTCATTAGTTTCTGACTCTCCCTAGTTGTCTGTGGCCTCCTTTGAGACTGCATCACAGCTGGACTTCAATCTTCTGCCCAATTTTACTTCCTTTCCTTCCTGTCTATGGGTTTTGATCCCAAGAGCACATCCTCATTATCTCCATGCATATTTGTCTTCATTTAAGAGTAAACTTTATGGATAACCCAAATCTTGACAGTTATTTCATTTTATTTCAGGCTGTTCAGTTAACACATAAAGATCTGGTGAGATTTTCTTATTAGCCCAGGAGCTACAGAGAATGTACTAAATGATACTCTTTCCCTCCAAATTATCATGCAACTATTTCATAGTTACATCTAGAAAGCAGAAGCCTCTTGAGGAAAGGTTAGTGGATAATGAGTTTGATAAGAGAAGAAGGGTCTAGGATAAAAATGTCTGTGTAATGAGAGCAGAGGTGTAGATTGTAGGGAAGTAGATGTATGCACAAGATATTTGCTTCAACTACCTGATTATCGTTGGAATGCTGCCATTTTATTTCCTATAATAGAATGAGGTCTCCATTAAGGGCCAAACTTTGGAAGTTCTTATAGATTATTATTTTTTAATATATCCTAAAAAATTTTGCTAATACCTTTTTCTTTTTTAAAAAAATCTATTTTATTTCTTGATTTTGTTTCAGTCTAAAAATTACACTGCCGTGGGTGTGGGTGTGTGAAGAGGGAAGCTTTATTTATGTTGTCTCTTTCTGAGCCTATAGCCACTTCCAACTGGAATTCAATAGCAAATATGACTAGATCAAATAGCTGTGAATATTATATGTAGAGATTTATTGCTTAGACTGAAACCCTCATTGATTTTCTTTGATTCATATCCAAAATATCAAATTAAGATCAGGGCGGGGGTCAGGGGAAGGGGATCAACAAAACTATCACTATATAAATTGCAATCTGAGTGGATGGAAAAGGGAGAAATAGGACTTGACCAGTAAAGGTGATTAAATATTTCAAAAGAGATGCAAAAGTCCTGGAAGTGTTCCAGCTTTACCATTTATGAATACCAATTTATCTAGTGTTTTAAGATAAATCAATAAACTAGTTGACATAAAAGCAAAATAGAGAATTTCACCAAGGTTCTTCTCAACTGAGAGCATCATTGCAGCCATAAAGATGATTCATTAATAGATGTTCAACCTACAGACCCTTTAGAAGACATTGAAGAAAGTTTCGTTATGAATTTTTTTTTTGAAACACAGAGTGCCTTCAGTTTTTTAAAAATGTTTATTCAATGATATATGTTCCTGGAATTGTACTTTTTAACAAGCCACCACTATCAAAATCAGTTTTTATCCTCTGTTCCTTTGTATTCCCCAACATGGGGTGTAATAAACTCTTAGCTCTAGTAGAGTTCAGAAGTAGGCAACAGCTTTTTGTGATGTCTTGCTTATAGCTTTCTTGCATCCCACTGCTTCTACTAAATTGGCAAGATATGGCTTGTCAGATACACTGTGAGAGTATACTTTCCACATGGGTTTCTATTTAGGTATGGAAATGGAAAGGAAATGGCACAAACCAGAGTGTTGCCCAGAATTTTGGAAACTACAGTTTCAATACACAGGAATAAGAATTGATCAAAATGAGCATATTTGGTTCCCTTCCTTCTTTTCTCCTTTTTCTTCTCCTCTCTTTTTTATTCATCTTTATCACTCAATTTTTTACACCTGACCATGCAAAAAAATTACCAATTGAGTATTTAATTTTTTAATTTTTGTTAGAATGTATGTGCTCAAATACTAAAAGTATTTTTGAATGGAGCTTAACCAGCTTTATTTTTACAGTCAATTCTATAGCATGCTCAGATTTGAGAAGCACAGATTTCCCCATCTTAAAAGAAAGTACCAATGGATAAGAGGATCAAATGGGACGTGTCTACTTGTAGGTTCAACGACCAATTGTCACCCATCTCTACCAGGTTATATTACAGAAATCATGTGCTACCTGAGTCAATGTTAACCTTCCTAGAATGTCTCAGTGTTCTGAGGGAGGCACATATATGCTATGAGGTGTGAGTGTTTTCTTAGTTAAACACATTTTTCTTAATTCTTAGTTCCTTTGGGATTTTACCAGAGTAACAGAGGTCTTTTACTTTTCTATAATAGAGCAAAGTCTTTACTATAAGGATGTTGATAACTAATTAAAACTGATGGGCTTAGATTTGTGTATTTCTGTCATAAATCTCAAAAATTATGATGAAATAACTTCATGACACATTTCACAGTATCTACCCTTATTTCACTTTAGCAGTTAATGCTTATTTTTAAGTAATGACCATTATGGAAATAGAATTATAAATAGACATGTGGTGGATGGAGTTTTTTTACTAGCAAAAGGCATTTGTTTTATTCCAAGATATTCCTTTATGTGTTTTTTTGCCCTTAGAAACTAAAAAGCAAATGTTGAATGATTTTCCCACCCTACATTAGTATATCTTTTCAGACCCTTAAATCTTTCCACTTCCTTCTTTTCTCCTTTACCTGCAAGGCAATACACATGTAGTACATGACCTGTGCTCTTTTATTTCCTCCATATTAGGAGAAAATGTGCCTGGGTGGAAGGTTGTGAGTCCTTCTCTTTTTGAGCATTCTTGACTCTGCTGTCTTGGGGCATCACTCTTTGTAATATAGATTTTTTCATGTTTTCCCACAGCAGCCAAAGAAAGATGCAAAATGAAAAGAGTATTGATTCTCTTCTGTGGGGGCACAGACTATTTCAGATGACCTCAGTCAGAAAAACAGGGTATGTGTATGTTTCTTAATCCTGATGTTTTCTTAGGAGTAAATCAAGATTAAATAGACCCAGAAAACACAATCAAATAGAATGGATAAAATAAAATGAAATACTGATTATTTGTTGGCTAATAACAAGAATACTGTATTAGCTCACATAAAATTATACATTTGAAAATACCAATTTGGAAAAATATGGTGATGATTTGGTTATAGTTTAAAAGCAATGGTTCTACTGACTTACACATTTTAGAAAAAGACATGTCTTCGTCTCTATCTAGTTACATAGATATTATTGGCTAGAGATTCCTGAAATGCACCTCCAATGATATCCACTAAACACATTTCCAAGTTCCTATACCATGTCAGACCTTCCTGATGTCATTCAAAGGATCTTGTTTTTCTGTCCCTTAATTGCAAATAAATGACAATGCTTAGTGGTATCTCTTCTTGGATTCTCCACTGACATGTCAATTCAGCATGTCTCAAAGTGAACTGATTATCTTCCCTAATTTTGCATTTTAAATATTTATCAACCTGTCTTCTTTTCTTTTCTCTAATTTAAAAGTCTTTTATTCTTATAATCTCTTAATTATTATATTACAATTCCTTCTTAATTGGATTCTCTACATCTAGCTTTGTCCTTCTAAGATCTGTTCTCCTCTTGTGTGAGCCATCTGAAAATGAAAGCCTACCATTACACTTTTTAAATGAAAATTCTTCAGTGTTTAATTGTTGATTCCTTAGCAGAGTATAAGGATCAGCATGACCTCACCCTTGACTTCTTCTCTAGGCTAATCCCAGATTCAGACTCTACAATTCTGATTTCTCACACACATCAGACCTTTTCCTGCCTCCATTCCTATGTTGTTTCTGCCTCCACTTGTGATGTTCTTTTTTCCCATTCAGTTGATTAGCTGTCATCCATCTTCCAGAGCTCAACAAAAATTTCAGCTTTCCTATTGTCCTAGGCTTTGTTCTCCTTTTACCTCCCAAGGTCTCCTAAATATTTCCCTATGTGACTCTTGCCACATTAAATTCATATGTATTTTGGGTCCCACCTCACTAGATTTTGAATTCCTTGAGATCAGAGCCATGACTATTTTATTCTAACACCCCCAGCATCAAGTCATAAGTAGATGTTCAATTAAAACTTCTTGAATGCATAAGCCAGAAGTAACCTTATAGATTAACTTGTAGAACAACTTTATTTAAAAAATTTGGAACTGAGACACAAGAAACCAAAGGAACATGACAGAGGCTATATTTGAATTTTTAACTGAATTTTTAGCTGAAACTAGGGCCCATATATCACCATTGCCTTCTGACACATTTTGAGTTTATATAATCTATCATATCTATGAGAAACATTGGTATACATTGATTATACTAATTTCTCTAATTATAGACATTTGGGGAAATTGTAGTGATATTTTCTTTTCTGTTCACGGTGACCCAAGAGCTTGATATTTTTGAGCCATTGGCTATTTCCTTTTGTGTTTACTCTGCTGTAGATTAAACTCTACCATAGCTTGTTTTAAAGTGTTATGAATCTCACACGTTATCTCTACTAAAATATTTCTATAAGCCAACCTAATTATAATTCTAAATGATACACAAATTTGCATGGTATTATAAATGTGTCGCTAATTAAAATCAATACTCAGAGACTGAATCAAAGAAATGCCACAGGAGTGTGAAACAAAATTGTATAATTTGGTATTTTGGTATGACCTGGCCATGACTTGGCCAATCTTAACACAGCCACATGCTTTTCTAGCACAAGGTAATAACAGAGGAAGAACACTAGAAATTCTCTTCTTCTCATATTGGTTAACGGGTGTGATGTCCTTTGACCTTATAGGTATGCTGCATATAAAGTTGTACTGTGGTTCTATTTTTTAAATTACTGTTCTTTATTCAAACTTGTCACAATCTCAGTGCCTTCTTGTGATAATTTCCTATTTCTACCTCCTCATTTACTCCTGTTATTGATTAGAATATTCTTCAACTATGTACTCCCTCCCTGCCAGGGGAAGAGTACATTTTCTTGCACATTAATATTGAACTTGGCCTCAAGACAATCTGGTTAATGGAATGTTAGCAGATAGAATACAAACAGAAACTTGAAATGGCTTGATATTTGAGTCCTGTCATTGCCATAGAAAGATATTTTTCTGGGTATCTGTTATCTCTCTCACCCTTGGTCCTAGAAGAAGCACTTGAGAAAAAAAAAACCTGAAACGAATTTGCCTTAAGGATCCAAGCCAAGCAGGACCCACAACTTAAAACAAAGTTTTTCAAACAAGCCCAACCCAGGTGAACCAACTACCAGGTGACCTACAGAGGCAAGAATAATTGATTGTTAATTTTTAAGGCATTGATTTTTGGTGATTTGTTTTACAGAAATAGCTGAGTGATACAACTCTTCCCCCATAGGCTACCAAATTTAAGTCTTAAGCCTTTTGCATAATTGACCCAGGTACTTTGCTCATGGTCCTCACCTCCTTTCCTTTCTCTGCTGTTCTAGGCTTTTAGAAATTTCACTTGATTCTAGATATCTTTGTTTGTGTTCATTTAAGTTGCTTTTCTTCCATTCACTGTCCTTTCCACTTTACTTGATTTGCTACTGCCTTCTGAAATATTTTTATGTTTTATTTCATTTTTGCGCTTTCCTTCTACTGCTCCCATAGTTCTTACCGTCTTGCTTCTATTCCCTCTGTGCCTGTTGCTGCCCATCTGCACTCTTTTCTGTTTGTTTTTTCCTATGCCCAATCCCTGTGGGATGATGCCCAAACTCCATCTTGCTCTTCTTTCACTTGCTCTGTTCCTCCAGAAGCAGAAAGGCAGATTAACAAATGATATGAAATCCTCCCTTGATAATTCCCTGAGTTGATGAGATGGAATTCATTAATTACACTCACTGCAGGCTGCTTTGTCTTTGAACAGCAGGAAGGGAAGAAGGAGAGGAAGTGAGATGTGCCAAAAGAGGGAAGAAAGAACCACGAGGAGCTTGTCAATGGTATCTTTGTTTTTTGAAATAAGATTTGAGGAAAACAAGGTATAAGATATATCCATTGAATCAGAATTGAGAAACAATCTCCTATTTATCTTGTTAAATTTTGAAAGTGTATATGATTTCTCTTTATTAGCTCACAGCAATATTGAAAGTGTATTTGACTAAACTGGAACACATTTTTAGCCTAAGATGCCCAGAAGCTGCTGAACACAACCATCCGTATGCTTCTCTAAGTTAATTTGGAATACAGAGAATTCAGGATCCAAATTGTCCTTAGGAATCTCCATAGAATCCTGACTGTTGAGTGGAAAGGGAGATGGCTGATTCATGCCACCACGTGCAAGCTCTTAGTGATGCCCTAGGACTGTGTCATGGGAAATGTAAGGAAGTGGTGGGGTGGGGATGTAGAGTCTTGCAGCTTCTAACTGCTACTTTTTTTCTTGGCTTAATTGCAGTGCTTTGTGGTATTTTTGATTTCTAGACCATTTCTTAAAGGATAAGCAAAGGATACATTTTGCAGTATAAATTAAATAATTGCAGTCACACAATGAATACAGTGGGTGCTCAGTTTCCTAGTGACCCTCTTGGGAGATTCAAATTGGTCACTAGATACTTAGTCCATAGCCATCAAATCCTAAAAGGCAATATTACTTCATTCTATAGCATTGTAATCTGTGTAATGTTTTACAGATTCCCCCAGGTAATTAATTTCATGGAATATTGCCATATGGACTATTTCTTCTTCAGTCTCCCCTTTTCTAGCACTCCTGGAACTATCTGAAATGCAGAACAAGTACTCTTACTACAAAACTATGTTAAGAGTTTTATTTAACACAAACTACTCCCAAACTCATGACCCAAATATTATATGGACAGATTGAAGATAACTTTCCTAGGCAACCTAAATATGTGCTGCCATTTCACTTCTCCTGCTATCATTGCCACTTCATTCCTTCCTCTAAGGTCACTATCTTAGTTTCTTAGGGCTGCAGTTATAAGTTGCCATAAATCAGGAGGCTTAAAACAATAGAAATACATTTCTCTCACAGTTCAGGAGGCCAAAAGTCCAAGATCAAGGTGTCTGCAGGGTTAGATTCTTTAGAGCCTCTGAGGGAGAATGGATTCCACACTTCTCACTTCCGATGACTGCTGGCAGCCCTTGGTGTTCCTGGGATTCTGACTGCATAAATCCAGACTCTGCCTTCGACTTCACACAGTCTTCTCCTATGTCTGTTTCTTCTTTTTTTGTCTTACAGGGACATTTCTCATTGAACGTAAGTTCAACCAAGGCTACTTAGGATGATCTCATCTCAAGATCTTTAACTTAAAGATATCTGATAAGACCCTTTTTTTCAAATATGGTCACATTCACAAGTTTCCCATGGGCATATATTTTGAGGGAGCCACAGTTCAATACCCTACCAGCACCTATGGGTAGACACCTTTATCTTTAGCTCTCATGTTTCTCTGAATTTACCCCATGCTTTGGGTTTGGAGGTGACGAAAATCACAACTTCAGCTACACTGCAGCCCATTCTTCATTTTTTGAACTAGTTTTGGCAATAGAATGACATGGACCAGCAAAAATGGTTGCTTTTCTGACATGCCTTTGGCCTCATGTAGGAAGTAGAAGAGAAACAGGACATTGAAATTTAAGGGAGGGCAGTGCAGTTGATTGAGACTTTCACTGACTTCATTTTCTCTCTCTCTCTTTTTTTCTTTTAGCCAAAAATCTGTTTTCCATCCTCAGCAAGCAATGGCCATTATGGCCTCTGGGTCTCCTAATTGCTTGGATAGTGGGCCCTATGTTGTAGTCCTAACAGACATCTTTTGATCTGTACTCCAAAGAGCATAGTGACCACATTCATTGATATCCTACTCTGCGCCAGACATTGCACTTATAAGTTGCATCTCATTTAGTCCTCATAACTAAGCATTAAGGTAGATATCAGTGTCTTATTTTACAGATGAGGTGGCTGAGTCTCAAAGAAGTTATAAAATCAAAAGCTGTCTAAAAATAACATAGCTAGCTGATGGTAGAGTCAGGATTGGAATCTTACCTTCTGATTCCATAGCCCAGGGTTTTTCATTGGCACACTGCCTCTTCCATGCAAACTTACGTAATCATGCTCTAGTCTTTTTTTATACATATGACTTCCTCAGTGAGATTATTAATAGGCATCCTGAGCACTTGCCAATCACCTACTGGGTGCCCTGTCTGTTCTGTTACTCCAAGTTGATGTGCATGAAAGACCACACAGTTATCTTGGTAGGGCAGTCACCGGTCACAGTCCTGAGGGAATTAACATGCCAGCCAGCATCCTTCCACACTTTCTTGTGATTAATTCCATCTGACTCCGATTACTCCTTCATGCTGTGACCATCCCCCCCACCCCCCACTTTGCCACTTACATGCTAAGGTTGCGCTGTATTCATTTGTTCTTGTTGAAATATTGCTTTGTAATCACTTCTAAACAATTGCATTTCTGCATCTATTGTAGGTATAGTGCTAAATCTAGCAGTTAAGCAGTTGCTAGGTGATGTTTATAAGGCTCTGAGCAGCACTGTGCGGATTATGCATTCTATCTCAACGTGCATTGTTTTATGTGTCCTTCTGTGTTCTGAGCACGCTCGGACACTGACCATGGCTCATTTTCTTTTATGTATTCCCTGGCCCATCGACCGTTGCCTCTTTGGAACTCATCATCTAGTGCTTCCTCTCCTCCAACACACAAGTTGCCATACTTCCCATAATGAGCTAACTTCATGGTGACTGACTTGAGTTGATTTCCCTACAGTTTTTGAGAAAGAAGCCAATGTTTGCAAGATTCAGGCCATAGTACATTATGGGTCCATTTGTTACTTTAGCAAATAGGACCCTTTGCTTTAATTTCAAAAAGAATCAGTCTTCTTTCAAATTCTAGGGTCTAGCAAACATAGCTATAGCAAGAGAGCTGTCATGATGGCTTACGATTCTTGTCTCTTGGCTGTTGCCCAAATCTGAACATTATCTTGTCCCAAAGATTTTACTTCTGGCCTGGTTAAGAAAATACTCTAACCTAATTGCCTTCCTTTATTGTGTCGACTCTTTTGAGAGATAATGGGCCCTGATGCTGTTCCACCACCTTACTTTTGGCTAACTTTGCATAAATGCACATTACATTATCTCCGTCTTTTCCCATTAAGGCCTGCAAAATAAGGGGTGATTGATTAAGCCCCAGACTGTACTAGAAATATCTTTTGCAATGAAGCTCTTTCAGAAGTAACATTTAAAAGAAAAATCATGTATTCTTAGGACATGGAGCAAAATAAATGAGACTGCAGACTTCTACATTCTACAGAAAAAAATGTTCTGCTGCCATAGCTTTAGCTATTTGTCAGGGGCAGAGGAATTATAGTCATGAAAGTGGTAATATTACAGAAGAAAGTGAATAGAAATGATGGCTCTGTTGTTTTCTTGTAGTCATTTTTAAAATGTTCCTCAGAATGTGCCTCTAGACGAAAGGAGCGAATACAAAAAAAAAATAAATAAAACTTCAGAAATTTCTTTTAAACATCCCATGTTTCTGGATACAGAAAATAGAACAGATTCTTTTGAGAGAACAGTGTCCAATGCACTTACTCATCACTTACCAATAAAATGGGTGAGACAGACAGGCTTCCTGAGAAGCGGCCTCACATGATCACCAAGTTGTACTCCAGTATGTTCTGTCATACACATCCAGAGAGAGTGTGACTTCAGATTCTAATCTGAGTACAATAGCCAAAAGAAGCTATATTAAAATGACAGACATGCTGACCCTGTTGAACTCTGTTTGTAGACAGTCAGAAATTAATGACTTTAAAATTTTACATCTGCTCAGATCTTTTTAGGTTTGTTAAAAATTACAAACGATTTTGTCTACTTATTATGATAGAATATTCTCTTGTGATTTAGATCTTAGATTGGTATGTATGTATTGCAGCATTATATTTTGGCTTGCCTATATAATACTAAAGAAATTCCCTTACTTTAAACTTGATTTGGTACCTGAACCTCCTGCTTTAAACAGGTAGAGCTAAGGAGATGTAGTATAATGCTCAGAAATCAAATCTCCTTTTTTTCTCTATATAGTCTAAAGTCACTTGAGTTTAAATAAGGGTTTTTTCCCCCCTTAGTTATAATGGTGTTTTTTCTTTGTGTCAGCCATCATGTTTAGAGCTTTAATGTATTATTTCATTTAAGCTTTGCAATAGCTAGGAAAGCTATTCGCAATGATTCAATCTACTGATGAGAAAATGGAGGCTTCCGGAAGTTAATCTGGCATAAGGTCACAATGGCTGGAATTCAAACCCAGTCCTTTCTGACTTTAAATCTTTGATTCCACTCACTGTGAGGCTGTCTTCACACAGTGGACACTGCTGTTTAGCAAGCCTGTTGATTAAGACATAAAAGAATGAAAAGTCTGACCATTTTACCTTAAAATGTGTAGGTTAGTTAAATATAGAAACAGACAGATGAGAGTCCAAATGGTGCTGTTTTGTGCATGGATTTCTGGTCTGCTACAACAGTGACTTTGTAGGGCTGATTGTTGTTTGTGACTGTACCTTAGACCAGCGGGTGGATGGGGAATGGGAAAAAGGAGTAACCCTCATTCCAAATTACCTCAGGGTTGTATAGATCAGCCAGACTACTAGGCACAAGCTGTTGTTTTTAGTTTTCCACGGGAAAGCCAGAGTTGAAATCCAGCTTATTCCTTCTGTGTGACTTTGAGAAAGTCACTTTAATTATTTCCAGATTCTGTTAGATGAAAACTAAGTAAAATGAATGTAAAGTACCTAACCTATAGTGACAAACAGATAGAAAGTTTTCAACAAATGATAGATTTTGAAAATTCTGTTCATGTTTTCAATTATTTTTTTATTATTTTATTTCTATGGATGAAAATATGTACTACTCTTTCTCTGATAATTTTCTCCCATATCCAGTTCCCCCAGTTACTACTGTATACTGTAGTTTACGCATTTCCTGTCTTTTCCCACATTTGAAAAACTCTGAAATTGTAATTTATTTTATAATCGGAGTAAAGGGAAACATGCCAGCTGCCCAGATGGCACCACCTGTGAGTGTGCACATTGGGCCATGTATTCCAGGTATCTGTTCCTCTGAATGTCAACACAGATGAGCTATTTGCACTGGCAATACCATATACGGTTGAAATTTAACTTAAATTGAGGTCACTAACTATCACTAAATATATCTTAAGCAACATTGAAATAAAAAAGTATTGCGCATAACAAAGTGGTTTGCAGGTGCCTGGCAATGCAATTAAAGGCAGTAGAAACAGCCAGGTTGTTGGAAAAGATCAAAGAATTGCAAAACTGGAAGATATTGATATATCTTAAGGAACAAACCAGCACTCAGGGACTCAAAATTCTGATAAGACAGCATAATGGGTGTTAATGTCTTATTAAGTCTCTAAGATCTTTGCCAAAGTGATATACGCATGTCTTAATGCAAGTTAAAACTTTGTAATTTTTAAAGATCTTTGCCTAATAATTCTTACTTCTGAATTTAAAAATAAAGTGGTGTACCTTGATTTTTAACACATTCCGCGAGATATACCTTTGCTACTCTTTTCTTTTGTTCTTGGCCCTTCCTTCATCTTCAGTGGGCAGCCAATGTGTAGGCCTCAGTATTCCAAGAAGACATTTGTCCTCAAACTGCATCAAGGTCTACTCAAAAGGCAAGGGTACCTCTGCCATCAATATATTTAAATGGAAATCAGGATGGAATAGCTTCTGAAGACAGAGTCTAAGAAATATCCTTTGACTTGAGCAAATTTCCCACTTCTCCCAATGAAGAAAGGCAGAAATTTCTGGCACACTGTTGTCTTAAGGCATAGAAGAACAATTTAGAGAGATAATAGAGTTAAGTAAAGGCAAAGTCATTTTCAGGTTTCTAAGGGCCAAGTTGGTGAGGTGGGAATTCCTAGTTTTTCAGAGAAAACCTAGAGTGGTCACAAAAGCTAAATGGGGCACAGCCAACTCGCTAGGGTCCTCTTGATGCCTCAGAGTGCAATGGAGGTCACTGTCAGCAGAATGGAGGGCTGGACTCCTACAGGAAAGCACCAACAGAAATTTCCAGATGGTATCCAAGGGTCATCCATCAGAGAGCCAGTACTCAATGTAACCAACTCAAGAGACCAGACCAGTAAAAGTTATCAGCAAAAGAGGTCAGCAAGGAAGTGATCACAGTCCAGCCACCATACCCACCATCGTGCAGAGCTTGCATCAAGCTGAGGAAATTGGCCACTCTTTTTTCATTTCCACTCTGAGGTCTTTATGTGGACAAACAGATACCCCAGGTGACACATACATAAGCACTCTGGGAAATTAGAAATAGGACCCAGAGAAGAAGGTAAGAAAATGTCTATGAAAAGCACAAGGAAGCACTAAGATGGAAATTTTGAATTGCATTATGGAAGTAAAATAATCTTGAACTTAAATGAAACATTCCCAAGAAAGACTATTTTAAACCAGAAATGATGGTGTTTTAAACCAGACATAATGAAAATTTTAGTTACTAAAATGGAATAAAATAGGCATCAGCTCTAGGCAGACCATGTACCAAAGGGCAAAACTGGTATCAGTTATGAGTTAAATGAAGGCAGCATCATTGATATACACCTCTGGTGGCTGTAGTTTGCTTACCACTGTTAGCTCCCTATTCTTTATGACCAAGTAGAAACCTAAGAAATCTCTTTACATTTGGGCTCAAACCTATTCTTGCACTTTTGCCTGGAGGCTCATTACTGTTAACCTATAACCCATACTTCACCTTCAGCAAACCTCTTGCTCTGCCTACCTCTCCAGAATGTGACTGCACTGGTTGCCTCAGATGCTGGTTCAATTTGTTTTTCAGCCCTGTGATTTGCCTGACTCTAACTTTAATTCTAAATCTGATTGACTCTCCTCTCTTGCCTCTATACAATCTTCTCTACTGTCCCTGAAGCTAGAAAAATTTCTCTTCCTCCTCTAGCTGGAAGCAATAGACTATATCACCAAGGATCCTAAAATTCTTTGCCTCCTACCATTTGTAGTGTTTCAGGTTGATGGAGCTGCTCACATCATATGTGGTTTCCTGAGTGGTGTACCTATATGGGCTTTGATTTTTTAAATCCACTTCATTCTGACTGCTAATTCCTTCTCTTCTGTTCAAGCAGGGCATTTCAGATCTCCCATGCAAATTGTTAGTATCTGTGTCTCTAGCAGTGCTAGAATGGTGATTACTTCAGGGATGCTTCTGGGTTCGAGGCTAATGTTCCATTCATTACTTCTAAAGACTCTGTTTCTGTTTTGCAGAATAATACCACCTAGGCTGTTTTCCATTTCAGGTTATCAGATTTTGTGGTTTTTATCTTGTCATTTTTCTATCAGCACTTGTTTTATCTATTGTTTTCTACTAGCACATGTTTAGGCTCAGTTGGGCTGATGAGGTTGTGAGAGAAACATAACTTAAACATTGCTCAATAGATCAGGGATAGAATAGACATGATTAGGCAAGACAGAGGAATGAAAATTACTAGATTTGGTTTGAAGCTTGGAAAGTTCAGTTTAACTTTTCTCAGGATAACCAAGAAGTAATTTATTAAAATTGTTCTAAGAAAATAAGTTTTATGAACTAGGTCCCATCACAATACTTGTCCTCAAAGCTGATCCAACAATGGCTACTAGATGAAAAGACTATGGTCACCTTATTTTTCAAAACAAACGTAGTTGTTCAGTTGAACTGATAAACATGAATATACTTACGGGGACAAATGAACAGTTTTCAGACTTTAGGAACTGCAAGATGTACAGAAGCCATATATTTTTGTCAAGAGAAGTCCATCTTATTTATCATTTATACAACCCACAAATAGGGAGTGTGAGAACTATGTGCCAGGACCTGTAATGTGAACTAGAGTTACTGAGAAAGGAGATGTGATGTGTGGTCTCTTATTAGGAAAGAGAATAGCTCATTTATTGCAAGATGTTTAGCGAAATGAAGGACACCTGTGCTGGTTGTATTGCATGATGAGAAAATCTAGGGAAGTCTTCCTAGAAGTGAAGGATAGAGACATGGGTTTCAGAAACAAAAGAAAAATGATGCAGACATAAACAAAAATGAGCAAGAGTTATTGTTCCTATTGGTGTGGGAGAGAGTGTGAGTAAAAAGTGAAACAGGAAAGGTAGGCAGGGACCAGATCAGGTGGGTCTTGTATGTGTGTATTTGTGTTAAGATTGTTTCTCTCATGTCTCTAGAGAGCGATCAATAATCTTAAGCAGGGAGATTCCCTGAATAAATCTTTATTCTAGAAGTTTGAGTCAGAGATAGAAAGTCCAGTAGGAGGCCGATGTGGCAATTTAGGCAGGAGATGATGATGGACTGATTTAAAGGAGTGCTTCTGTAAAGGAAGGGATTCTAAGAAGATATGGTGACGGCATACAGATGGAGTGTAAAAAAGAGCAGAGGAATTAGGAAAAGGGCTTGTTTTGTGGTTTGGTAACCTAAGTGGATTGAATATACCATCCACTGAGTTAGGGAGGAATCAAAGAACTTGGGATGGAAGAGAATGACGTAGTATTTTTTGTTTTGTTGTGTTTTGTTTTTGTTTGTTTCTTTATTTTCCTTATTGTGTTTCTGTTAAAGCTCAGGGCCTGATGACATCAAAGAAGAGATTATCACTTTGTATCTTGTGCTAGAAAGAGAACCACCCAGGCTGGATATTTAGGTCAGTTGAGTGAGAAAAAGGCCAAGGACATCTTGGTACTTAACCTGAATGGTACCTACCTCAGAGGGTAGTAGGATAAAATTAGATAATGCTATGTTAGGTATAAAGAAGATACCTGTGCGATGTGCAATATCTTTTAGTTATTGTCAACCTTTACATTAATATGTTGAAGATGAAGAAAGGACTTAGTCTTCCTAGAATCATATAAATGAATCATGTGATTTACTTCTGAATTTAGCTGTGGTGTCTAGAGAATCTGGAGAAGGCTTCCCACTTTTATAAGATGTCTCTGGCATCACCAGCCACAGGTAGACAAAAAGTTATTAAAGGTACCAAGCTGCTTCTGATAACATCTTTGTTTGATGGTATTTTTAAAGTGAGGACAGATTGAGAAAAGTTGAGGAGTAGAAATAATGTCTGAAAATGTATTATAAAGTTAGACATGGGTTTCAAAGTTCTGGGAATATAACTTTGAGTCCTGGGATGGTTGCCATCAGTGACTTTTAGAGGTCACCTAAAAAAAGGTGCCATGGACTCTTCTAAGAGATCACTGAGTGTCATGGAAGCCATCTAGTCCAGATTGGGAACATTCTGGGTTACAAGCAGGCCATGTAGTACCCAGGATGCCAATGTGTTATTGCTCGCCTAAGAATCAAGGAAGATGTTTGGTTGAACTTTCAGACTGCTTTCACATTGTCCAGTTTGGAGTAGAATATTTTAACTCTTTGATTGCTTTTTGCTCTCATTGAGTCGTTTTCACTTGTTCATTAGAAATCTCTTTTCTGTCTCAAATTATGTTTTCCTACACATTTGGAACAATCTCAGCATTGGCTCTTGGCCTCAAATGAAATAAGATTCTTAAGTTCAGACTTGCCATAACTCATGGACATCAATGGGCGTTGTTTTAGCTGGAATGACCTCAAGAAGCCTTAGAATTCATGAATTTTATATTTTTATATTCAGACCATGCAGATTGCAAGAATTAATTTTTTAACCTCTATATGTGTTAAAGACCATTTGAAAATATAAAAATTTTCTCTAAGCAGTTTGAAAATGGGCCATTGAAGAAAACATTTAAAATGGATGTATGATTAACTTTTTTCTAACCATGCAAGATGTCCTTAGCCTTTTTCTCACTCAACTGACCTAAATATCCAGCCGGGGTGGATATTTTTTCTAAGGCAAGTTCTGGACCTTTCATATCCCTAATGTCCTTAATATTTATTTGCCTCTAAAGTAGTATTTTTGACTCAATACCACACACACACACACACACACACACACACACCTCCAATATAGATAACTTCTGTCATCTAAGGAGATGGAGAACCTTACATTACTTAAGGGAAAGGATTGGGAAAATATTACCGAAGAGAATCACATACCCCACCAAGCCACTTAGATTATACTTTTAATGGATGGAATGTAGTTGAGGCTCTTCAAATCTGTATGGATACTGAAGACTTTATTTATATTTTGTAGATGGTTCCCCCAAGAACTTTACAACACTTTAAAATAGATTTATCCAAACCCAGAATAAAAAGAGGTTTTGATTTGGAAGGTAAAAATAGACATTCAAGAATTGTGCTTGGGTTTGTGCAATAAGAAGCGCTGTATTTATGGTTTTGACTTTGTGGTTCCATGGAGGAGACTAAGTCAAAGATTCAAGTGCAAATATTTGAGGCAGCAAAAGAGAGGGAGTGAAGAAGTGGTGCAGGGAGAGGATAGCATGTAATAAAAGGTGCCTTATCAAGCCTTGTACAACTGTGGGAAATGGACACCTCAGAGAGCGGTAGGATAAAATTAGATAATACTGTTAGGTGTGAAGAAGACACCTTTACAATATGTAACATCTTTCAATTATTGTTAGTATTAATATTAATTCGTTGAAGATGGAGAAAGGACTTAGTCTTCCTAGAATCACACAATTTAGATGTGGTGTCTAGAGACATTGCCAGAGAATCTGGAGAGGGGATCCCCCTTTCATGAGATGTCCCCGGCATCACCAACCACAGATGGACAACCCAGGGACAAAGGAGCTGAGTTATGTGTACACCATTCCCATCAGTCATTCTTTGAGGGCTGCTTGTGGGAGCTCTTACTCCCCCGCAACATATCCATGAGTCAGTGGCCTCTAATAGAACATGAGTCCTCGGCCAGTGTAACAGGTGCTGGTAGTTGTGATTGAGGTGGGAAGGTCAAGAAGATATAGATTTAGCATAACTAGTGCTTGCTTTAAATAAAGCAGTCATTTTATTCTGAAAATTCATGTGAATATGCTCATTGGTGCTTTGAATTTGGCTAACGGTACATAACTTTATTCTTTTGATGAAATCATTCAAAATATTACAATGTAATCATTGAAAAACAAGCATTCTACAAATAAGTATGAGGAGGTGTTCTGCATGTAGAACTATCTCTTAAACAAAGACTTTTTGTTTGTTTTTTATAAAATAGTGATAGCAATTGTTTAATTCTGAAGTGATATTTAATTTTAATTTTGGTGTCAAGTTCCAGAACATAATAAATTTTAGGATTATAAGCAACCCACAGACCAAAAAGTGAAGTTGATAATATAGCAGTAAGAAGGGAACTCGTGTGTGTGTGTGTGTGTGTGTGTGTGTGTGTGTGTGTGTGTGTGTGTGTTGGGAGGAGAACCATATGAGAGACTAGGAAGAACTCTGCATCCATTCGAGATCCTTACCACATTGCAACGTAACTCTCATTTGTGTTGAAGCAAAATAGTTTTGAATCATTTGTAATAACTGAAGTGCAATCAAATATCAAGTATATACAAAATTCCAGATTGCTATCATTAAATTTCCTATGTCATAGCTATACATAATTATGACAAAACACATTCACCAAGCATGTTTAATATCCCTGTTGACTGTAATGACTGTATCCAAATTGCTCATCAAGTATCGGTGTTTGCTAAGTGAATATATTAATGATTGGAACTTGTTTTCTGAGTCCCAGGCCACTCTTAGTGAGCAGGGAGGAAATGACTAAGGGATTCGTAAAGTAGGGAGAAAATGAGGAACTGAGAACTATGAATTAATTTATTTTCGGAGGTATAGGTACCTTTATATGAGCTAGGGCATATGCTGGAAGCTAGATGCACAGAGAGAAGATAGAGGCTTTGCTATTAGCTAGCTTCTGGACTCGTGAAGTCATAATCTCAGGAATCTTGCTTAACTCAGTTTAGTATGTCATATGTCTAACATCTATCTAATTATTTATCTGTCTATATCTAGATAAATATATAGGTAGAGATGTACACTTAGTATGTGACATTCAGAAATACTATGCGAAACTTATGTCAAAGGATGTAAATCCCTAGATTTGGTGGGAACCTATTGTCACCAATCTTTTTAGGCATTATATTTTATGGAAATAAAGCTCTGCTATATATATCTACTATATGTGGACCGGGGTTAGCAAGCCATAGGCCAAATCAGACTCACCACCTGTGTTTATAAGTACACTGTTATTGGAATACAGCCAACTGTCTTGGAATACAATTGTATAGTCTGCAGCTGCTTTTCAATGAATAATGGAAACAATGTTGAGTTGTTACAATGGAGACCAAATGCCCCCAAACCTGCACCAACAGTCATTTTCCCCAACATAATAGATACATAAAATGTAACCTTATGGAGCCCAGGCTTCTGCAGGTCATGAATCAATTATTTCTTACAAATCATTGTTCCAAGTCATCTCTAATATTTATCCTCCTTTTTAAAAGCTCCTTTGATATGATTCTTTCTCTTTCAGTTTGTGATTCTCATTTTATTTATTTTTTCCTCTCTCTCTTTAATTGTTTGGGATACCATATCAGCAGTAGCTGAATCTAAGAAATAGACCTTTCATACACTGGTTACATTATTTTGTCCAAAGCCAAAAAGGAGGAAAGAATGAAAACGATAAACTTTTTTTTTTTTGGTAAAGAAAAACATACAGTGCAGAGAGGACCACAAAATGATTATAGAACGAGCATGTTAAGAAGCCCTGTAGCTCAGGGATGTGCAAGTGGACCGAACTTATGGACTGTGAAGGCCACTGAATGCTCTTAGTGTTCAGGCAGCTCCTATATAAAGTTGTTTAGTTCTAGAGAATTACAAAAAAAAAGATGAAGAAGACTATGAAAGATCAGTGGCAATGAGTAAAAGTAAAGGAAACAGTTACTTTTTCTTAGAAAAGGAAAAGATAGGAAACAACTTGGTATAATTTTTCTACCATCTATATCCATTACGATATTTAAAAAGTAAATACTTGCTGTTTGATTAAATCATGTGTTGAGAAAGGCATGATGAGAAGTATCTTGGTTGCAAATGACAGAAACACAAGAACTAGCTAAGGTCAAAATGCACCTTTACAGCTAAAGAAATCCTTAGAAGAGTTGAGCAACCAAGCCTTGGAAATTCAAGGAATGGGTCTCAGGAATGACTGGAACAGGCTCCAGAATTCTGTCTGGATTCAGATCTTGTATAGGAACTTTCTTCTCTCTCCTTCCAGTTTTGCTTTTCTCCCCATAGTATTAAGCATGACACCTCATAACTAGTGAAATTTATATCAGATATTCTCAGCCACTGTAAAAATGCTGATCTTAAGCTCCTTTTATGATCCCAGGGAAGAGAAAATCTTGGGGAAAGATTTATTGGCCCATCTTGGGTCAAGCACCTACTCTTGGAACAGTCACCTTGGACTAATGAGTGATGGTGATAATATTGTGCCCCTGAATTAACCATATAGATGGAGGAAGGAACACTTAATTGCAAAGGGGAAATTGGTAGACATTTTAAGTGACCACTGAGTTATTTCTTTATCTTCCCTTGGAAAAATTCATGAAAAATAACTTAGTCTACAATATGAAAGATTTAGGTTGGAGAGAAATAAGAATATTCTGACATTAGAGCTTATTATACACTGGGATTTGTTACTGAAAGAAGCAGTAAAACATCTTTTCTTAGAGGTTGGTAAAAATAGATGTAATTTCTCATCAGTTGAGATGCAAATCACTTTCAAAATGGATTAGATACACAAAAATTTTGTTATGCAAACTTTTGACAAGGTCCTGCCTTTTTTTTCTAAGAAATTTTCTCACTTCTAGCCTTTTGGTACAATTAAACAAATATTTATTAAATGCCAGTAGGTACAAGACAGTAAGCTAGAGCTAAAGGCTTTGCATTGTGTTTGGGAGGTTCAGAAAATTACAAATGATTGTAACTTGTAGTTGTTTAAGGCATTTGTCACAAAGGAGGTTAAGATTCATTGCTATGGAGTTCATTGCTATGAAGGAGAGTCCTGGAAGGGATGGAAAGGAGAGGGAGAGTGGGAGGAAAGAGCTAATAGAAAATACTAGAAAAGGAAGCTATGGTCATCTATAGAAGGCCTTAAGTGCTGAGTTTAAAATTTTTTTAAGAAGATTAGCATGGAAACACTGTGAGGTATATGATGCCAAGGAGAAGGGCAAAGTGTGGGAGATGAGTTTGAAGATCATTGCAGATGCCTATATGAGAAATCCTGAATAACTTGACTGGCTGAAGGTAGCAGAAAAGGAAAGAAGAATTAATAGTGGGAGATAAATTGTAGAGATAAATCTGCAGGGCTCACTGATGAACAAGGTTTGTATATTTTGTACTTTCAATGTACCAATTTTTTTTTTTTAATTTTGTATGTCTTAATGACATGTAATTAGTTTAAAATTTTTTTCAGGTATATATTGAAAGTGCATATCTGTTAATATACTAAACATTTAATAGGAAATGGCATTCATCACTTTTTGTAGTTCCTTAAGATAGTAAACCTTTTCATAACATTTAAGCCTTATATCAACCAAGTAAATAAGTTAGCTTTAATTCTTAGTTGGAATATGAGCAAACTGAGATTTAGAGCGGTTGAGTCTCTAGCCCGAAGACACCCTGCTGGTACTCTGCTGAGAGGGACTTTGAACCTAGGATGTCTGCATCAACACCAACATTCTTAACCATAAGTATGTCATCTCCTTTGCAGTGTGGAGGGGAAAAGATGAGAATGAAAAAACAAGGATGGTTCATCCCTGATGGACTGGGAGGTGTTCCAGTCATACATTAAATACATTAAATCAAATCTTGAATAAACCATTCAAGATTTAGTAGTTTAAAACAACAATCATTTTACTGTAGCTCGCAATTTTGTTCACCAGGAACTTGGACAGGCTTGGCTGGACAAATCTCCCATTAGACAAGACATTGACAGAGGACACTCAGTGTTTTCAGCTGGCAGATGGGCTGGTCTAGAGGAAGCAAGATATCTTCACTCACATTCACAGTACCTTGATAAGGTTGACTGAAGTCTGGGCTCAGCTGGACTGTTGAATAGCCCTCCACGTGGCCTCTTCAGCAAGACAGTCAGTGGATTACTTTTGCCTGTTTTGGTACTTTATGTAAATTGATTCATTAATATATAAGCTTTTGTGTTTGGCTGCTTCAGGTTCAACATTGTGTTTGTGAATTTCATCCATTTTGTTACATGTACTTGAGTTCATTCTTTCTCAGTGCAGTAGAGTATCGCTTCGTGTGCTATGCTATCACGTAATTGTCCATTCTACTATTAATGGACGCTTGGATATTTTCCAGTTGGGGCTATAATGAATAGTCCAGTATGAATAAGCTTGTATATGTCTTTGTGTGAAATATGTTCACATGTCTGTTGAATACATAAACCTGGTGATACAATTGCTGGATCACAGGGTATGCTTATGTCAGCATTAACAGTTTTCCATACCGTTTGTACAGATTTACACTCTTGCTAGCACCGTATGAGAATTTCAGCTGCTCCACAATAACTGGTAATATCAGGTCTTTTTAATTTCAGTATTTTTGAGAGGATTCTTTCGATGTAGACTGACTTATCTATTCTCTCTCACTCCATCATTTACTTAGCGAACTCTTTAGGCTTTCCTGACAGATTATGGGAAATTCCTATCCAATTGTTCCATTTAAGTCTTTTCTTATTCCACAGGAATATATGAAATTGTGCGCTCTCTCTCTCTCTCTCTCTCTCTCTCTCTCTCTCTCTCTCTCTCTCTCTCTCTCTCTCTCGGCTCTAATGAAACTATGAGAGAAATAATTCAAATTGACCTTAAACTGAAATGACCTCACCTGATATCTTATTGGTGGTCTGTCTACATCTTAAAGCCAAATAACATTCACTCTCTTTTGCTGATCTATTTCTATATAGGATCAATAATCTCAACATCCATTACAATGTAATTAAGTATTTAAAAATACTTCCAGGTGAAAACTTTTGAATTCTAGATATTTTTAAGATCTTCAAATTTAGTTCAATCACATCCAATATGTTTTTTTTTCTAAATAGGAGACAAGAATACATTTGAATTCAGCTATCCAGAATTCAAAGAGAAAATTATGTGTACCTATGGATATAGATGTAGTGAAAGATATCTCTTTGAATTACAAATGCAAAAGAGCCATATCTATACATGACCCTGCTCGAATGAATGCTTTGAAGTGATTTCATAATGTGAGAATGGTCAAACTACTTTTCTTTTGTAAAATTTCGCACTCCTGCCCTTTTATTGTCCTTCTTTTTTATTCTTTCCAGAATTGTGGTAAAGCTAGACAATAAGGAAGTCGCTTAGTGAAGTAGCTAGCTTATAATGATGATGATGATGATGATGATGATGATGATGATGATGATAGAGGGGATAATAATATCTACCCCTTTAAGATATGTTTGAGTATCAAATTAATTAGGTTATTCTTTGAATGGTACCTTCAAGAAAGTTTTGACATATAGTGATTCTGAGAGCAGAGATTTAAAGGAAGCCAGGCAAGAGAGAAAAAATAAAGTAGGCAAATGATATAGCAAAACACAAGACAAGACTTCCCTGCTGTCTTCGTATGCCTTTCCTGGAAGCTGGTGGTTTAACTTTGGTTGGACTTTCTGCAAAACAGTTCTGCATTCAAACTTGAACAACTTTGGGTATGTTGAAAACAAATAGCCCTGACCCCAACAGTCCCTTTAATAGACATGTTATATTTTATAGTAGTTTTGTGACCTTCTCATCTCTAAAACTAGATTATGAAATCCTCAAGGGCAGACACGTCTCTAATACGTCTCTGAATTCTGCCTTGTACTTATCCCAGAGTGGCGAAATGTCATGTTATCCTGCTGATTAAGTCCATTAAGGATTCAGGTTGCATAACTCTCCTGATGGGAAATGGAGAATAAATTCTGCAAGTGAGTTTAATGTTCACGAAAAGCATCAACAACAAATGTAGATGCCCTTTGGCCATGCACGAAATGCAATGGAGAGAGTGGTGTTTTTCCAACTCTTTGTGAATTACTCTCAACTAAGTTCTCACCTCAGGGGCAGGATGCAGTGTGGTTGTTCTCTTATAGATTCTTTTGTAGTCTTGGTTTGAAACCACCAACTGAGTTGGAGGATACAAACTGGGGCAGGGGGTTTAAAGACGGGACACAAAATAGTCATTTCCAACAAAATGTTAAGTATATATGGGGTTAGCTTCATCCATGGAACACAGAGGCCTTTGCTCAACAGATCACTGTGGATATGACTTCAAATTCCACATAAAAGAATATTTATAAGACAATCTGTCTTTCAGTATATGTTACTAAAAATTGATTTATTGAGTAAAACTGTGTTTAAAGCCAAGATCCAATTCACCGTTTAAAGTCTCAAACTAACCAAATGTGAGGGGCATGCTATGTGAAGGCATCTCCATCCACATACAGGAGGGAAGAGTTTACATACTGCCAAGTGCTTGCAGAGGGATGTTGTAAGTCATTTCATCTCCCTAAATATATTTTTAAGAGACTTCAGTAAAAAAAAGAAGCCTACCTCCATGTTCTACTGGACTAATAAATATGAAGTGTCTGTTCAACTATTGAAACTAGGACCAGAATAAGTCATTGATTATTCCTTTGAGTAAAAGCATATTCGTTATCAATAATTATTTAATCATATCTTTTTCCATCTAGGAAAAGTAATTAATAATCTAAACACATCCTTTCAATTCTGATTTAAATTCCAGTGATAGATTCTGAGAGTCATCACAAGGGAATAGAGAAGAACATTGTCTAGAGCCTGGGGGTGGGGCCTTTGGTAGGGCTTGGGGTTGTTGGAACTCTTTATTTCCTCTACCTTGCACAGTATTGCTTGTGTCTCCTTCATTTGGAGTAAAATTGGAGAGGCAAAACTTAGTCCAGAAAATATTCCTTTTACCCTTTTGACACAAAGCACCAAGAGGGGCTGGAAAATGGCTCCAAGCTACTGGTTCCCAAACGTTGCTGCATATTGGAATTACCTGGAGATCTTTTAAAAATACTTATGTCTTCCTTTTACCCCATGGACATTTTGGTTTTATTGATTTGGAGGATGCTCTGGAAATGGGTATTTTTAAAAATCTGTCCTATTCAGAGGATTCCAAGAGGCATGTGTTTTTAAAAAGTCAAATGAAAATTAAGTAAGTGTAACAGTCATTTTGTTTTAAACAGATATTTTTTGAGTATATACTCTATGAACAGCCATATGCTTTGCTCTGCTAATACAAACAGAAATAAGAAAAATTATCCCTGCCACTGAGGAGCTCATAGTTTAGCGGTGATTTGAACAAATAAATGTAATGCAATTACAACCCAATAGAATACAAAACACTGTAATATGTACAAAATAAGAAATTGGTCCAAAGCAAGAAATATGCGCGCACGCGCGCGCGCACGAGAGAGAGAGAGAGAGAGAGAGAGAGAGAGAGAGAGAGAGAGAAGGGAAATAGTGAATATTTTACAGAGAAATTTTTAATATAAAGTAACAAATGATTGGTACTTTTGCAACTTTAAGATCAAAGGGAAGCATGCAGATCAAGGGTTGTAGGAAAGAACCCAGTTATGAAGGGTTTTCTACACTGCTGTAATAACTCGAGTTTTCATGGGTGTAACCAGCATCTATGAATGTGGACTGTTTTAGTAATGGTCCAACATAAACCAACACAATTATTTGTCCTTCCTTCCCTCCTCCCTCCCTCACTCTTTTTTCCTTTCTTCCTTCCTCCTTCCCGCTTTCTCTCTCTTCTTTCCTTTCTTCCTTCTTTCCTTTTCCTCTTCATTCTTTCTTTTTTTTCCTTCCATTGATTTTTCCATATTCATATCTACTTACTTAGAGGGGCCCCTACAACTTTGCTTTTTATTGTTTAAATGAATTACAGGTTTCAAAGACAGAAGTGATATAACTACTAATCTTACTTTCAATTTACTCTGTGATTTCTAACTTACATCTCACTGATAACTTTTTGGATATTGAATTTATATAATTTATATTTCTCCCATTTGAAGAAGTATCAATGTCTTGAAATAAAGGTGACTAGTTACTTTGATTTCAAAGTTATATTGAAAGGGACAAAATTATGAGATGACTACAAAGGTCACTATGTAGCTCATTTCCCTGTGGTCTTAAATTTCCAAAACTGGGTCTTAAGGTAAATACCATAAGTAAGAAAATAGCTGTATTCCAGTGGGAATGTAAATAATGATGCCAGGTGAGAGTGAATCTCCCTGTGGGACTTCATTAATGTGACAAGTGGGGAATAGCAAGTTTATTCCCAAAAGTGAAAAAATTTTTTTAAATGATGCCAAAGTGTAACCCTGGTCTTTGATTTGACTTTTATCTTAAGGGGAAATATTAACAGACAACAGGTATTTTGATTAATTCATCTAGTGAGTTAGAACTGTTTTATCCATGAAAAGTCTCATTAGTCATTGTATCAGCATTACTTGGATATTCTTTGGATTACTTCACACATATTTACTATTCCTCTGTCATGATCTAGTTATTGCCAGGGCTACATTGCTATTAATAGTCAACATGTTATTTTAAAATTTAACAAGATAATATTATCAGCCTATAATTTTCTGGGTTTACACTGAATCTATTACCATAATTAAGTTAATAGTATTTTAAATGAATGTTTATTTCTTATTACTTTGTATAGCAAAATACAAAATTAGATGTTTGTCTACTTACAAATGGTTTAGGAGTATTTACACTGTAAATGGTTTGGCATGACTCTTTGCGAGAAAGAGTTTAACTTCTTGAGCATGTTGGATGAGTCGGTAGTTAATGATATTGCTCCTATTTACTAAACTCAGAGGATTCACTTTATCTCATGCCTCTTAGTTTCTCTGTTCCACGAACACATATTGTTTACCTTTCAGCAACTTAATATCTATTACATTTTTTTCTTCTCTGCTTACTAATTACCAATGGATTGTTTTTTTTTAGGCCAGTAAAGAAGCAGAGAGAACAAAGGATCAGCAGACACACAGAATGTCATTCATACATTTCCTGGTTCCTTGAGCACTTAGAGAAGGAGATAAAATAGCAGTTGGGATTACTTGTGATTCCACTTATCTGTGATCTCCCATTTGACATAATGTATTATTTATGTGGACAATAGAGATTCATAGGGTGTGAGTCCACATGCCTAACATAAAGAATACATCTAAGAGTTGATTTCCTGCGTGAACTGTGATTTGAGCATCAAATGATATATTTAATCATACAGTATTTATATATTATTCATAAAACTTCTTTAGTCTCAACCCGTGTTTGATTCAATTCTGAAAGTGACTCTGTACTCAGGGCTTGTAAACTCTGTTATTCGAATTAGGTTGTTAACCCGAAAATGTTGAACATCTGATTCCATGTAGTCCCATTAGTGTCAAACAAAGGAAATCTCTGTATATGGTTACAGTTTGCAGTATCAGAAACCCAAATAAGTTACTTTATTTGGGTTAAAATTGCTTTAAACTGTGTAGCAAATTGTCCCCATAGCTGTGATAATGCTACCAAGGATATGCTCTATTGATGGTAGAGATGGTGGCTAAGAGTAATATGATGTATATGGTCAATTCGCACTCAGCATCCATTTCCACCTTTTTCTATGTGATTTATTGTGCCACTAAGACTTGAGAGTTAAAAAACAGCTTTTCAGACTACTTTTAAGCTAAGGTTCTGGATGCAAAATGTGTTCTTCCAATTAGATACACTTGAATGAAATCTGAAAACAACTGAGGCAGAAGCCAACTTCTTGCTGCTGTTTCCTCTGTTAAAGATAGATGCAGAAATGAGTACTTTGAGATAATTGTGGCTGTCAGACTTGGCCTGATGAGTATTTGGAAGCAGTCATGGGAACAACAGCAAAAGCTTTAGCAGCTATAGTTTTGTGTCTCTGTCTCCTAATCTCTTCTAGATTTTTCTGCAAGAAACTAATCTCCTGCACTGAATACCATTGTGCTTGAAATACTAGGTTTCTATTTCCTGCAGTCAAACTTGATTGATCAAGAAACAATAATAAAAACCACAGAAAGCAAAAGAGTTACAATTTATTGAGCACCTACTAAATGCAAGGCATATGGAGTCTCATGAGATTGGATAACTTGTACAGGGTCACAAAGCCAGGGAATGGCAGAGCCAGTATTTGAATTTGGGGTTTTTTTTGTATGCAAAGTTATCATGTAAAGGGCAGAAATTTTAATATATCTTTTTTTATTAAAAATTGGAGAAACCTTTAAGGGCAGGAGCAATTTTCAAAACCTAAATACAAGATTTATAATGACACTGACTTAAAAGAATATGAGAGCATATGATTGGTGAATCAGATAAGACACGGCACTCTTGACAACTTGTTGGAGTAGCTGTATCACTGAAGCAACCCCACATCAGTCAACACCACTGTGGCCACACCTGGGTATATAGATACAGAGTAGGAGCAATTCTTTAGTCCATTTCATTCATCCATTCTTTTTTTGTATTCCTCATCAGAACACGGAAGGGAAAATTATTGCCTTGATAAGTTGGGTTTCATGTTTCAGACCCCCTTGATGTTTGTGTCTTTTTCAGAAAGTTTTTTTTTCCTTAATTCTAAGTCTTTCAGTGGCTGAAGTAGATTCTGGAAAGACAAAGTGCATCTTTGGCTGGGATTTTCAGCGTTTGTGGCCTAATTTAAAACAAAAGACAAGACTGGAGGAGGGCAATAGGGCAGGAAGTGTGCTACTCTTCCCTTTCCCAACAGAGGATCTGGAGGACAGTTGCCAGGGCTGAGAGCACTGTCCTTTTCAGAAGTAAGTGGGAGTGTGATCAACTTGTGGGAAGGCCCAAAATGGGGGTCATAGGATGTAGAGATAAAAGGACCAAAGATGTTTTGCCTGGACTCTGGGGGCTAAACAGAAGGAAATGAGTTGTCACATGGATGAGTTAGAAAGCAAGTACTGAAACTAAAGCAGAAGTAACAGAGAGGTAAAGGAGGTTTCTAGGAAGAACTGCCTGGGATGAATGAGGCTGCTCCAGGAAGTAGCTCCACCAGTGGAGTCCTGTGCAACGTGTGCTGGCTGTTAAACACAGGTGCTGCAGGTGGATGCAGCTCCACAGACTGTGAGGATGCCTTCCTTACCTGGGAGTATAAAATGTGCTTCCCAGGAAGGGGCTGCTTGTTTCCTTTTTAACTCATGACCTGGAGGCAGCCAGTTTAGATTTAAATGTTAGCTGTGCCATTTACTTGCTATATTATTTTACTTTGTACTCCAGTTTTTCCACCTGTAAAATGAAAGAAAAAATAGTTTCTACTTCATAGGGTAAAGTGTGAAATAAGAAAATTTAATTCAGGTTAAGTGGATTAATCTACTTATTTTTATTGGCTACATGGCAACTGACATTGCAGCTCCCCAACAGTTCAGAAGTAGGAAGTTCCCTCAGCCTCTCACTCTAAAGTCTTAAGAGCCAGGGAAACCCAGGAACCTGGTGACAAACTGTCAGCACCATTTGGCCTGGTCAGTGGGTTGTCTCAGATTGGCTCTCCCAGTTTTTGGGACAGAGTCTAAATTTTTTATGGTGCTCATGTCAAAATGTTCAAGCAGCTGCTGCACTTCTGCAAATAGGGACATAATGCAGGTTCATAGCACTGGTGAACATTAAAGCAAGGAATGGGGAGCATGGGCCAAGATCAGATTAGGGATCAGTACCTTCCTGTCTCCTTCATACCTACAGGATGAGAAGAAGTTTTGGGAGCTAAAGTTCTGGGGATTCTTTACCTCAATATCAGTCAGAAGTCTCATTCATTATTTTTAAAGTACTAAACAAGAAAATTCTTATTGCTTATCTTTCTGCCTTTGCCTAATAAGTAACTGAAGTTTACATAAAGTCTTGGCTTACTATGGCTATTTTTCTGTTGGATTAATTATGTTCGAATGTAGTTAAAGACCATGCTGTAGGTTATACTCTTTAGTGAAAGGAAAGTAATGAGAAGGCCCAAATGTTTTTTATAGGTCCGTACCCCTTGGGTTAAAGCACATACTCTGTTCGAATGCCCTTGGAATGAGCCGCACATTCTTTCACACCACCTGGCTACAAAACAAACATGAAGAATCTGGCTCTGGCATGAAAAACTCTATGATATCAGGGAAATGGAGCTACATTCCACATAGAAACACAGCAGCTTCAGGCTCTGTAACTTTCTTCTCTCCTGCCAATGCTCAGTGTGTTTTCGTTCTTTCTAGGAGAGGGAGAAATAAAAATATCTTAACAGAAATAGAAGCCAATTTTTATTTCCCCTAACAGGGCACACCACTCACTGAAGTGCACCAAATATAAGCATGCTTGGAGTAGAAAAGAAATAACTGCTTTTTAAAAGCTAAAAATATTAACAGAAAGTGAAAGTCATAGGGCCTGATTTCTATCTACATCAGAAAAGAAATCATCATGGAGGGGGGCACTGTGGTTCAGAGCTGAGGGCACTGGACCTTCTTTGTCTTGGGTATTGATTTGCTCAGGGGTCTCCAGGAACTTAATTAAGTTCCTAGATTCCCCTTTGGACAAATCCAGATTACTAACAATAACCACCATGGCCCACTGCTATTGAATTCATATGATAGTAGAACACTGCAAAATCAGAATTCTATTTAAGAGCTGATAATTATATGGGAGAGAATAGCATGCTGACTGGGGCAAAGGGGCCAGGTGGTTAACTTTTCATGGTTCAAGAGTTAGTAAAGAGCATATGAATTACGGGCCAGTGGGGACATTTTAATGATTATTTAGAAATTCTCAACTCCAGCAAAGACCAGGTTTAAATACTCTCAAGTCAGCAGGGTGTGAGCAGACAGCTGGTTGACAATCTCAGTGATTTGGGTGTGTCATTTTTTTTCCCTGCAAGACCCCGGATAAATGCTTTCTGGAAGGCACCGCTGGAAGACATTTGGGATTTAAGAGAGACATAAGCGAGGAGGTTCAGGGCTTGTCTCTGGCTGCCTTATAGATGAATTCTGGGCACAGTGACAGGAACACTGATACAAAGGAGCCCTTTCTAAGAAAGCTCAACTTCAAAGGAAACCTCCCACAGAAGAGGGACTGATGTGGTACTGAATGAATAATAAAAAATACAATAAAGACTAAATCTGATAGGGATTCGAATTGTATGCAAGGAAAGTATTTCGGAGGAAAATGAGAGAGTAGAGAAGGTTGGGACAGATTGAAGAACTCATAACCAGAACAGCTCACAACTTTTATCACTTAATCCTAGAAAATTTCAAGGCTCTGTGAGAAGGTGGTTAGATGAAAGCACATCAGTATCTTTTCTCTGAAATCTGAAGTCATCTGTGTTTTGTGACTGCCCAATGTTCCCACTTTCTACTCTCCCTAGCCCCCACCCCAATGTAGGAAACTTCTGACCTTGAGAAGCCATCTGCAAAGATACTGCAATGATGCTCCTCTCACTCAGAGCCAGGCACAGATCTGAGTCATCACAGACATATTATACTCCTCACTAAAGGTAGACCTGCCATAGTTAGGTATGGGGTCTCTCTCCAGCCCATGCTCCCCTTCGCTGACAATACTCCCAGGAGATAGTGCCCCTTCAGCCATGTTTGTTCAATGGAACCTCAAGGCTCCTTTCCACTACCAGCAGCCTGTTAGGAAATAGATAGTAAAAAGGGAGAAAGGGGGGCAGGAAGAGAGATGGTGACAGGGTGGAGGGTAAAAAAAAGAAGTAAATGATGAGGGAGAGAGAGAAAGAACTAGAGTGAGACAGATACAGATGCAATAAAAGACAGAAATAGTGACAGTGACAGGGAGATTAAAAGAAGAGGGGGTGGTGAGCGAGAGACAGACAATTGCAGATAATGAGAAAGATGGAGAGAGACAGAGACAGTGAAATGTGCATAGAAACATCGTGACAAAGTTGAGGAGAGGTTGGAAGGTGGCCAAGTGGGATGCTTCTGACCTCTCTGCTCTTTGGGGATGATTGGCAGTGTCTCTAGCCCTGTGTGCATGTCCTGCTGCCATAGCAAATCCAGAGGCCCCCAGCACCTTTGATCTACCAGATCTTACACAAGGGACCAGGCAACACTCCCACGCAGAGAACATAGCCAAATGACCTTTCTAGTTTTCTTACCCCCTCACTCTTTCTTACAGCCTTCCTCCATCCTAAGCATATATTGAAGGGACCCTTGAAGGACAGACGTTATTTTGTACTCAGAACTACTCTTCCCATCAAACTTTTTTCATGAGGCTCCAGAGCCTCCATTCTCTCCCCTTAGGAAGACTCTTTCCCAGGAGCCTTCCAAGTCCCACATGTAAACAGGGCTGTCCTGCTGGGCCTGCTGCCACATGGAGCTAGATAAGAAGGGACCCCTGCTCCCTAGAAGACAAACCCACAGCCTACCCACAGGTAGACTTGTTGGAAGTTTTTCTTTTAAGTTCACTAAGTCTCACATTTCAGACTTGCTTCATTTCCTTCAGTCCAATGGGCAAGATAACCTGATAGTTGTGTACATTATTATTTTACAAATAAGCAATACAGCCAGAGAGGTTATATTGAAAATAAAAGAATGTATTAGAGAAGCTAATTGTGGGGGCTTGCAGAGGGTCTTTCCCCATTTTATTAAAAGTACTATTACTCCACTTAAAACTCAAGCTCTTTTGATTGGTACGCCTCCTCTCTCCTCATTCTTACTTTTTCTCATTCTTTCTTTTCTTCTATTCAGTTTCTTTACTTCTGTTCAGTAAGAGCAGACCTCTGCTCTTGTATCTCAGTACTTTGAGACTTAGTGTTATTTTGGGTCAGACTAGAGCATTAAAACAATAGATACAGCAAAGCCCGCTGAGAATGAATGTACAGATTAATGGAAGGAATATGAGGAATTGGAAGGCGATTCATATCTCTGTGGAAATTCATGCTTTGCCAAATTTCTGGAGTTTCTATCATCTTCACAGACTTGTGCGTCTTTTGTCATGATTTAGAAAGACAAGCTCTGTTTCCTTCTGTGGAATCTGATATATAATGCAACAAGGCCTCCATTATCAATGGGGAGGATGTACAAACAAAAAGATAGATTATGAAGTGTGTGTTTGGGTTTGGACAGACAAAACTCTTAACACTTCTTTGCTATTTCCCAAGAGACAAATATTTTTTTGTGTTAATTTCAGTGAATACATTATTAGTCTGGATGGAGGAAAAATATATAACATTTAAGTTTTACTATATTGCCAAAGATTTCTTTTGTCTCCCTGCCAATAATAGCCCTAGCCATAGTCAAATGAAAATTTCTTCCATATATTCTTTCCTCACTTAAATTCTTTAAACAATTATTGTGAGTCATAAAACAGTGGGACTCACATTAATGTATTATACACAACCCCCCCCCACACACACACACACTTCAAAATCTCCCCATTTCTAAATGGCCTGAAGGTGGATTTGCTGCAACAGTGCCTTTTGGGTTAAGAAGCCTTAAGATTCTAGAGACAATTTTGGAAAACTTGTTTTTTTTTTCCTGTCTGCTCAGTATTTGTAGGGTGACAGTAAAGAAGAGTATAAAGAAAGGCAAGGTCTCCCATGGTTACAAAAGATTCTACATCTGGTGATCATGTGAGCCACAAAATAATAGAAGTTTTCAAGTCAGTGCAGCTCATTTCTAAATAGCAGAGGTGACAGTGGCAATAGTCTAGCATTCTGTCCTCATTTATATTAGAAAGGAGAGATAGTATCATGGAAAAAACAATCTGTACAGGAATCCTTGAACAAATAATTGCAAGCATCATAAAGCAATCATATTCTCATTCTTCTTAGCTTTTCTTATTAGATGGAGTGTGGATTCAACCTTCTGTGAGTGTTCTTAATGGTACAGTATCAATTTCCCCAGGTAAAGAATATCTGTGCCCCTTAAAAGCAAAATATCACATCATTAAGTTGTTTTTCTCTCTGATTTGTAGTTAGACTAAAATAAAGAGGGAAAAAAGGAGGTAATTATGTGCCTATGTACCTGCCTCTTTCTCTCTTCTTCTTTTTCTTCCTCCTCCTCCTCCTCCTCCTCCTCCTCCTCCTCCTCCTCCTCCTCCTCCTCCTCCTCCTCCTCTTCTTCTTCTTCTTCTTCTTCTTCTTCTTCTTCTTCTTCTTCTTCTTCTTCTTCTTTTCTTCTCTTCACACACACACACACACACACACACACACACACACACACACACACACAACAAACAAACAAAACAAAATAAAAATACAAGTGATTCTCTCTGTGCCAGAATGTTTCTTCCCAGAGCAACTGCTGGGCTCTATAAGATTGCAAGATGTCCAACCTATTCTTTCTGTGTGTGTGTGTGTGTGTGTGTGTGTGCGCGTGTGTGTGTGTGTGCTCTGTTGTCTCCACTTTCCTCTCTGAATCAATGTATTCTTTCCCATTCCCGCACATATATGACATTCATTTGGGCTCATAGTACAAGACATCTTTTGCATTTCAACTCATTGATTCGGACATCGGCAGCAGCTGGAGCTTGAGGGTTAAGGGATGCTTCATTAGCTCCAACCACACGTGGACCTATATAAACTCGCAATACCTTTACACCAACTGGACATCTTGTTGAGATATTTGTCCACTTAGCTTTAAATGTAGAAGAGGTTTCTCAACACTGCAAGAGATAAGCATAGTAACATGTGTCAGCGCTTAATTGAACTCATCATGGATTTTGGGGTGACTTGGATTTTAGTTTTTACTCTCATGATATATATTATATTATGGGTATCTCTTCTACCAGTTTTTCAGGATTATATATGATTTGTCTTGTGCCTACCTCAATCTCATCTCTTATCCTCAAGCTTGTTCTTGAGGCTGTGGCCAGAAAGGCTTCTTTTGATCCAATACTAGATGACTTCCTGTTTCAGTGCCCTCCAACTTACGCTTTTCTCCACCTGCATTGTGCTTCCTCCAAAATCTATATCTGATTCTCTCCTTCTTATTCCAATGTATTTGAAATCTCATTTTCTCAAAAAGACCATTTTTAATCACTGTAAAGCACCTTCTCTTATTCTACTACTTTCTACCCTAAAAGTCCATTACTTTTCTTCTACGGGGTATCATTTTTCTTTCAGACTGACTTATTGCATTGCATGTTTATCATATGTCTTTTCCCTGGAATGCGATCTCTCAATGGAGCTCACCTTACAGTCTTATTGACCATTGCATAGTCAACTCTGGGGAGAAGGTCTATAACAGAATATTTATGATAAATATTTAATGAATGAATGATTTTATGAATATATTAAAGCAGAGACTATGTGCTAGCTCCTTACCTGGCTTAGCCTGTTAAATCATTGCCAAACCTTTTTTAGATACACACCATTACTATATTTGCTGTAGTTGGAACTTAGGTTTGGTTGCATGTGACAAAAAATCTCAACAGCAGTGGCCTCAAAGTAGGAATTTTTGTTTCTCTCATGTAAAAGATTTTCAAAATTATTACAATTGTTCAAGTTGTTATCTGCTCTACCATTTTCATGTTCAACATGACTGCTAGGGGTCCAGCCACCACTGCTGTTTCTAGGCAAGTCAAGTTGATGAGAGAAGAAATAAAAAAGTGAATGCTTTAGTTTCTTTAAGAAGTTTCATAATAGTTCCTACAATATTTTGTATTAAGTCTCATTGGTCAGAATATAGACGCATACTATACCTACTTGTAAGACAAGCTGACAAAATTAATCTTAGGGCAACTATGTGCTTTCCTACAACAAATATGGAATTCTGTTTCTGAGGAGGAAAGAAATTAGCCTTTTGTACTGTATCCCCATTAAATCTAACAGAGAGAAAATATCAAAGTCGCACAGCTAATAGATTACAGAGCTGAGGTACAGACCAGGAAACTCAGGTCGAACATCATTATATTCTCCCCCAAAACATCTAAATCTTCCCTACACACCCAGTAATATAATTGTTCGACAAATCTTTCTAGGGTGACCCTTGGTAGATTGTAAAACAAGGGTTCAAGTCTAATTTATTTTGCATATTCCAAGAATCCAGGGAAGATCCTTTTGTCGGATAGACATTATATGGTGCCTGCCTTCACCCTACCCCTTCTTGTTTCACTCAATAGCCCCTCTCCTTCTCTTTTCTTACATAAATACTCCCTAATCTTAATAATGCTAATGATAATAATAGTTTCTATTGAGACTTTATTTTATTCATTACTCTACTGAATGTTTTATTTTTATAAGAATTAGTTCATTCAATTCTCACAATTGATAGCATGTCAGACTGGGTAATCAGTCTTAAAGAGGTTAAGTAATTTTTCCAAGTACACCCAGAATTTGGCTCCAAAGTTTATCCTTATAACAAACTTTCTCCACTTCAGGGACCACTTTGCCTTTGATGCTTTTATTTCTACTTTCTCCAACATTATCATATTTAAAAGTATATCTTGATGACTCAAAATAAGTGATGGTTTTTGAGCTGGAGGGAAGTTTGTTCCTTATTTATTTATTTATTTATTTATTTATTTATTTAAGTAAATTCTGCTCTTCTTACCTTATTTCCTGTGCCTAAGGCTTGACAACCTATATTTTTCTGCTGGTTGGCCACAGACGCAGTTTCTCTGTCTTGGGATATTTTAGTCCTGTTCATGTAAGAAAGGCAAGAGGGAGGCTGACATCTAGTCAGGAAAGACCCTGAATTTCGTCTGGCAATGTTATACTAGATTCTATACTTGGCTCAAGGCAGGACTTAAAATTTCTTAGGATGGAAAATACTCACCAGAGATTTGACTTTGACCATTTGTGCATCTTACCTGAACCATTCAGCAGCTGCTACACTAGAATGGTAAACGGTTGCCCCTACTTGTGTGAACTTTCACACAGTGACTTAGCCAGAATGGTCACCATGTCATTACAGATTCTTAAGCCCTCATTCATTACAGAGATGAATGAGGAATTTTCCTTTTGCTTATCTGTTCCAGAAACTATTTAGACATTATGTCAGGGTAATGTAGTCTACCATGTTTTTTCTCCAATTATCTGAACATTCCCCAGAATTCTAGGGTGGTGAGATATAGGTCAAAGGTGGACTGAAGAAATGTATGAAGGAGTTGTCTCTGCATAACTAATAATTTTCTCTGAAAACTCAGAAAAGCTCACAGCCTTATCCTGCATTGGAATACTCTATTCTTGAGATTTTTAAAACAGAAAAACAAGAAAAATCTGGCAAAGGAAAGTCAAATATTATGGATACTTTATTTAAAAAAATGATATCACTTATATGTGGGATATAAACCTAAAAGCAACAAATGAACAGGACAAATGAAACTCATGGACATGGATATAGACTAGTGGTTATCAGAGGTTAGGGGGTGGGGAGAGGGAGGAAGTAAATGGAGTAAAGGGGGTCAAATATGTGATGACAGAAAGAAATGTAACTATGGGAGGTGAGCACACAGTATAAATATATATGCCTTACTGTTAAAGTGTACAGCTAAAACTTATTGGATTTTGTCAGCCAATGTTATCATAAAATAAAT
This sequence comes from Cynopterus sphinx, assembly GCA_030015415.1. Lineage (NCBI taxonomy): Eukaryota > Metazoa > Chordata > Mammalia > Chiroptera > Pteropodidae > Cynopterus > Cynopterus sphinx. The sequence goes on along the minus strand of CM057389.1, from coordinate 63,780,404 downwards.
AGACATAAATAGATTAAATAAATAAATAAACAAATAAACAAATAAATAACTATTTAGAAACCAAAAATAAATAATAAAAAATAAATAATGTTTTTTATCAGGGATGAAATAGGTGGGTAGAAACCTCATAAGTTCCTTAAGGAAATGTCTCTCAAAATGTAAGGTAAACTGCTCTGATGAGCTTACCTGGCTTAGTCTGCCAAATCTCTGAAAAAAACTTATTGAATACACACTATTATTACATTTGACTTAGTTGAAACTTAGTTTGGAACTTAGTTGGAACTTAAGTAAGCTGGAAGCATTAAGGCAAAGCATGTAAATATATAATATGTGGTATTAAGGACAGGCTAAATGCATGGTTAGGCCTGTGTTTTCAAGAAACATATATTTAACGCATTGCACTCACCCTTTTGGCTTAGTTACACTCTGTTGGATTAAGAGGTAACTTAGCAGGCAAGCTAATTTTGAAATCACATACACATACCATATAATGGTAGGCAAGGCTTTCAGAAGTATTACTTGCTATTTAGAAACCCATATTATACAAATTACAAAAGAATGATTAATATTTTCTTCTAGTCAACATTTTTTTAATGACACTAGTTTTATACTACCTCAGCTCCTCCTGCTCCTCCTCCTCAGCATTTCTTGTATGAATCATATTGTACTTCCCCATTTTTCTGAGCTCTTAGGCTCATTTTATTATTCACCTATCCTTTCAGCACACCCCTAAGATAGCTCGAAGATGAATTTAGAATTATCACATATTAACTCATGGCGAATATACTAGTGTATCATCTAAAAAGTCTATGATCAGGGCCTACACTAGTATAACAATGAGATTGCCTTCAACAGGAACTAAACCCTCTGAGGAGCTCTAAACTGAATTTCTCTCTATCATAAATAGCAAGGAAAGAGTTTTCGCCTTTATTGATAGAGAGTAGCTAAAATATATTAAAATGGTAGTTTGTGCTTTAGTCTTCATATATTAGCTCTTTTAATACTGAAAACAATGTTATGAACTATGTATTATTATATGACCCCTATCTCACAGATAAGGCAGCTGAGGCTTAGAGAAATTAAGGCACCTGGCTAAGATTACACATTAAGAACATGATGGAGCCAGTTTTAGAACCCAGGTGGTATAGGTCCAGACCCATACTGTGTCACTTTATCTTACCCTATTGCCTTTCCTTTTATGGTGTCATTTATTCATTCATCTTCTTCCCACCTCCCAAAATATTTCGTGAGTGCCTATTCTTTACCTAATGCTGTCCTGAGTACTGATGATACGTAGATGAAATAGACGCTACTTTTGCCTTCAAGAAATTTACAAACCAACAGGAACTAGACCCAGAACAATCCATGAAACTATAATGTAGTAAAGGAATGTGACAGAAGTGCTATGGAAATTAAGTTCTCCTCACCCGCCTTGAGGAACAATTGTCATGGAATAATTTATGGAATATATGCTGGCTAAGTAGACTCTAAAAGGTTAAAGAGAAAGGTAGAACAGGAAGAGAAAATTACAGGTGGAAGGAATAACTTGAAAAAAGGCACAGAGGCAAGAAACAAAGATAGTTGTGTATATGGAGCTATAAACAGTTTGGTTTTATTATACTGTAAATGTGAGACAAAAGAAGATATGGCAGAATTAGCAAGGGGCTGTGATCTATGCCATATTAAAGAATCAACAGTCTCTACATTAGGATGCATACAATGATACATAAGAAGATAATATTAATATTTATTTTTTATGTATTTTTGTTTTAATTTTTGATAAAGCTTATATTACATATATGTATATGTTATATACATATATAGTACTTGTAATATATATTATGCATGCAATATACCTGTTTTATATACATATATACAATAACACTGGAATATAACTTACATGGGAGTTAGATGCTAAGTGCTTTTACTGATAGAGTTAAGATCGATAAAAGTTTTGAAGTCACCGACATAAGTATTGGAGAGACAATAGACAATTTTAACTGGGGACTCTCTTGGCACTTGCATATATTTATAGATTGTTCTTGGATCACTGCGAAGGATGATAGCAGAAGTATAAGGCTCAGGGAGGAAGGTACATTGAGGAGATAGAGGCCACCAAGAAGTTAACAAAGAAGCGAGCCATGGCTTCTGGAATAAAAAAGAAGACATGAGTTAAAATGAGTTTAGGTGGTTGATTTAATAAGGTCTGGTGATGGATTGCTCATAATATTTGACAGGCACTATATCTCTCTATAGGAATTCCAGCCACAAGCCCCTTGTTATTGCTTGAATGTATCTAGTACAGATTTCACAGCACTTTGGGCTTTCTCTATCTGTTTCTGAAATTTTTTCCCTCACCCTCATCTTTGCCTGCTGGACTCCTCATTTCTTTCTCATCTCTATGCCAATATATTATTGCAAAAACCTCCCTGACCATTCTATATAATAGTTTCTCATATTTCCTATCAACATCATAGTTTGTCAGTACTCCCCATCACCTTTGATTGTCATGATAGCTTTAATATCTAACAAACTCTAGAATCATTTCTTTGTTCATTTTGTTATAAGATTGTATCAGGGACTTCGCCATTTTTTTATTGCTATCTTACTTATGCAAAGGTGCTTGACACCTATAGAGTGTGTTCAGCAAATGCCGACTAAATGAAAGAATGACTAGATAAATGAATGAATGATTAAATTAATGAATGAGTGAGTGAGTGGAAAAGTGACTCTTCTTAAACATGATCCCTCAACAAGCCCATTTAAGGTATAACATTGTACCACTGGGAGATAAGTGGGGGGGGGAAATGTCCTAAAGGGATTAGAAACTTATTTAAATGTATCCTGTTAAACTCTTTATAAAACGTGCATAAAGAGAAAACCTAATTTAAATGGCCTATGTAACAGAGGTAATTTATTGACTCAAGTAACTGGATAGTTCAGAGGTAGAACAATTTAGGGATAGTTTGATGTAGTGTTCAAGAATGTGTCTAGGGCTAGTTCTGTTTCTTAATCTCTGCTCTAAGAGTCTGGTTTATCTCAGGGTATCAAAATGGCAGCAGCTTTTCCAAGCCTCATATACTAAAATCTCACCACCAAGAGGAGAGAACATCCACTTTCCAGATACCAGTTAAAGTCCTCAGTTATGCCATGACTGTCCACTCTTGACCCAATCACAGAAGTCATTGGGATAGTATGTGCCAATTGGCTTAGGCCTGGGATTCCTCAACCAATCTCTGTGTGAAGAGAGAGAGGATTACCTAACTGACTTAGACAAATTGGAACCTATTATTTGAGCTGGGGATGGAGTCAGTAAAGTTTGGTTTCATGGTTGCTACCAAGTGAGAATGGTGTAGAATAGATATTGGGAGAGGAAGCCACAATGTCCTCTATGCCTTGAATGTAAATCCAACTGTATATTATTACAAAGTTGTTTAAGAATATTTGTTCTTTTTAAAGAACACCGTCCACATCCAAAGAGGTTACATAAACAAAATTTGAGCAATGGGTTTGGTTCTAAAATTGTTAAACATATTTTATAATCCTTCATTATGGTACAGTAGTACCACCTTATCTACTTTCTGCAGTTTCAGTTACCAATTATCAATTGAGGTCCCAAAATATTAAATGAAAAATTCCAGAAATAAGTAAGTCATAAATTGTAAATTGCATACTATTCTGAGAAGCATGATGAAATCTCACTCTGTCCCCCACATCTCATCTGGGATGTGAATCATCCCTTTATCCAGTGTATCCCCCCAATTTTAGTCACTTAGTAGATATCTTGGTTATCAGGTCAACTGTCATGATATTCCAGGACTTGTCTTCATGTAACCCTTATACAGCATGCACTGCTTAATGGTGAAGATGTGTTCTGAGAAATACTTCGTTTGGTGATTTTGTCATTGTGAGAACATCTTAGAGTGTATCTACAAAAACCTAGATGGATACGATACTACTGCAATTGTACGTGTTATGCCTTTATAGGATTGGCAATGCAGTAGGTTTGTTTTTACCAGCATCACTGCAAACAACACATAAGTAATTGTAGCATAAGTCCTGACAGGTGGCTGTTTTAATTTTATTTATTTTTTGGTAAATGAAGTGCCTGAGTTAAGCTTTGATTGCTTAGGCATCTACTTCAAACAACTATCCACTTCAAAACTGGCTATCTCAATAAAAACATTGCCAGACACAGGATTAAGTAAAGAGCCAGACCTCTTTCCCCAACTGGGGCTCCTTTGTTTTAGAGATCTTGGTTGATTTTGATAACTGATCATCTGGATTACTTGGTTTTGTTCTTTTCCTGTGCTTTAAATTCCACTCATGTTTTGAATTTACCAATAAAGAGTAAGCCCATGAAACTCTAGGCCCCTACCCTGGACCCCAACAAAAGCAGAAACCCAGACCTGTGTGTGCTTGCTCGCATGTACACTGGCACTTGCTCTCTGTCTGTCTGTCTAGACGTCTGTCTCCCTCTCAACCCCTGCCCACCACTCTCCCTCTGTGTCTTCCCTGTGTGCTCCCTGACATGCCATGTATACTCTGGCTCCAAGGCCTAGAAGTAATAAACTCTTTTATTCTTCTAAGTTCCCTAAAGGGTATTTCTGAATGATGTCTTGGAATCTTAATAAGAACCACAAGGGTTGGTCCAGTTGTAACATTGGTTTGGAAAGGGAGATATCTGTGAGAAGGTCATGGGAGACCAGGCGAGTGCCCCCAGGGATTTATGGCTGATAGCATTAGTGTGAATAAACAATGCAACATTAATGTGGTACTATGAAGGCTATTTACTAAGTGATAGGAATTTTTCAGCTCCATTATAATCTAATGGGACCACCACATACATGGTCTGTCCTTGACTGAAAAGTTGTTATGCAGCCCATGACTCTAGTAGTCTAATGTTGCATTACAATGTTATGACATTTACATCACTTCATCTCATTATATAGGCTTTGCATCATCTTCCATTCATCACAAGAAGGGTAAGTGCAGTGCAATAAGGGACTACATTCATATAACTGTTATTACAGTATGTTATATAATTGTTCTATTTTATTATTAGTTTTTGTTAATTAAAAGTTTTGTTAATCTTTTATTGTGCCTAATTTATAAATTGAACTTTATCATAGGTAAATATGTTTGGAAAGAAATGTAGTATATACAAAATTTGGTATTATCTATGATCTCAGGCATTCATTGGTATCTATGGATGAGGGAGGGCTACTATATGTATATATTTTCCTTCTCCATTAAAAGCTATGAAACACACATGATTATTTAAGAACCATGATTCACTATTAAATATAGATAACAAAAATTAATATTGTAAAGCAATATCTTACCTTAAAATTGTTTTCTCTTACTTGATGTGACCATTAGTAAACAAAGGGAAATTATTATTTGCATTCTGGGGGAAGACTTGCTGCTTCTGGTTTGTGCAAAGGAATTGAGCAGGAAATGTGTGGAAAGTCAGTGATGCTGACTTTAATGGAATCCGATCAGTTCTGGAAAAAATGATCATAAGTAATCTGAACAATAACTTTTTTCCTTTTAATAAAAAATAATGCATAGCAATTGTATTAATAGTTCTATTGAATAGGATGCTCTTCTCTGCTTTTGGATTTCTGGAAAGAAATTTTTATGCTGTTTTCCAATATCTGATTTCTCTATATTCTCTTTAACTACCTTCCTCTTTCTTTGACATTTCTCTCCTACTTTTAATGCCTCTTCAATTGTATTCTTTCACTTGGCAAACACTCATAGCCAACCAGTCAATCCAATGTGCTTCTGATTTGAGCAAATCATGCTTTAAATTAGCCTGAAAATGGCCATCCTTGTCCCAGTTGTAGAATTTATGAATACATACTTTATTTTTTTGTTGTTGTTTTTAAGTCACTTTTTATAAAATAACATCAAAATTAAATTGCACACTTGTTTTCTAAACACCATTTAGCAGTTAGAGTAAATGATACGACTGGTTAGCATGCTGGACTGACATTTAATAGCACAAAAGAGTTTTATTTTTTGATTGTTTTTTATTCAGTGAATTTAAGTGTGATCTAGCATGGAAAAGATATTAAATTAAGAGAAACAAGGTATAATATGAAATCCAAGGACCCTTTGTGCTCACTGTTTAACATCTCTGTCTTCCAAAAGGCTCTCTCCTGTTGACCACATGGGTACCATCGGTATAATCTGACAATGATCCTTTCATCTTTGCTGAACTGGGGCATCCTAGCCTTTCTACTTGCTTTTGGAACACTCTTTTCTTAGCAGTCTCTTGTTTATTACTTTTTGAAACTGAAGTGAATGAAAGTTATTTTTGGTGGGAGCATATTTTTGAGAATTTCATGACATTCTAAGAATCCGAAAATAGTCCCATGTTTTGTTTCTGAGGCCATGTTTGGGGCATACCAACTTCTGAGGCAAACAATATATCTGTGCAGCTGGCCTCAAATGCAGTCACCATGCCAAATCCACCCATGCGATGGTTGATTCTTTTGCCAATGAGTTCAGAAACACAAATCCAATTTAATTCTGGCTCAGAAAAGCAATAGTGTTTAAATTGGATTTCTGTGCAGTTTGTTCTTATTAGGCTCAGCATGAAAAATGCTTTATAGACATTTATTATTTAATTATTTCTAACAAAGGATCTTATAGACCCAACATCTATAATTAATTAGGAATGAAAGCAGAAAGGAGTCTTGATGCTAGCCAATGTGTGTTTCCTGACCCAGAACTTGCACTAAGTTATAGAGTTTGGGGCAAAGTTTGCTCTATTCAGCTTTGTGGCCTTTTGCTTTTAATTCAGGCTCTCAGTTGTATCTGCTCATCCTACCTGCATCATACACAAAATTTAACATGGTCCACAGGACGCAAAGAGGTGGCACCTGGCAGGTGCTTCACCGGTGATCTTTTTCTTCATGTCACCTCCTCTTCAAGGCTCTTCCAAGACTGTCACTTCAGGTTCTTCCTGACCAAGTGCTCATCTTCATGTGTCCTATGCTTTGCAATGACTGGTTCAATCCCACTTGTCTTGATCTTTAATATTTTATTTTCTATTGGAGCATTGATGAAGTTATCTGATAAATGGTTATGCAAATGAGTTGCTTGATGGTCAGTTGCTTGATTATCTTTCTATAAGTGCTTTGCATTATAGTAGGAAGCTTCCAGAAACAGCTTTAAAATAGTGGCTATAATGGTGGGAATGGCAGCTCCATTGAGGCTAATGGGAAGAAAATAGGAGACAGACTCATTGTGTTGCCATGAGAGGTCTGACCCTGCTTACCTATTTCTTGTGCTTAACTCAGAAAGTTGCTAACAGAATTTGATAAGCATCATAATAAGAAATTATATCTGATTTTAGACAGAAACAAACACTTATCATTGGTCACTTTTCTCATAATGATTTTTAAAAAGTCTTTTTCTTACTGTCTCTTTCAGTAGACACTTTATAGTCACATAAGATAATTCTCACAAACTTTAATAAATCTCAATTTTAAGAATTTGAAAATGTAAGTGCTTATTCTGACTTATTCTGGTTTATATATTTCAGTAAGAGGCATGTGCTTTGCATGCATGTATTTGCATCATGATTACTTATCTTTTTATCTTTCACTAAGATTTTATCATTTTTTCATAAGAGGATAGGAATGTTTTCTACAGTCAGAGCTATAGAAAGGATCAAAAAGAGTTAAGAATGTGTTCTGAGAAGTGATTGCTGAGTGAATGACTAGGGTGATTCTGTATTAGTCTCATAGTGAGCATAGTTTATACTTTGTCATTTGCTAAATTTTACCTTACTTAATCAAGGACTTTCAGGTTAATAATCAAAATGGATTAAGATGCTAAATGTTCTGGGTATCAATTTTATTGATTTTGAGTTTTGTGATTTTCCAGCTCTTTTTAATTACGTCACCTTGAGTTCTTCACCTACTCTTACTTCCCCAGTTTTTTCATTCATTAAATTGGTATATTGATGGGTAAAAATACTATCTTCCATAGGACTTTCATGAGGATTAAATATGTTAAAATAAGTACACAAACTACCTTACAGATAGTATGTTTTTACTGTTATAACACTAAAGCTACAATTAATGTCATTATTATAATTACTGTGTTATTATTAATTGGTCTGATAATTGTATCATCTCCTCTAGTACAATGGTGGAACAAAAAGAAATTCAGGTTGGAAAGGCATAAAAGAGATGACATTGAAAAAGACAAAAGTAGAAGAAGTCTTAATTTCTAGTTCCAGCTCTAGACACCAAACACTGCTCAAATCCTAAACTACTAGGTAGATTTGGCCAAAAAGATCAGCACCCTCTTTATTTGTGTACAAAAATTGCTATGTCTTTTATTGAATAACTAATTTCAGTCATTTACTCTATTCATGACACTGTAGGTGATAGAGAGGTGAGAAACAGATGATTTTTATTACCAGGGAGAAAGAAGAAAAATATATAGACATGTAACTACAGTCAAACATGCTGTATCCACAAATATAGGTAAAATTAGTTATCATACAATAGATAAATATTTTGGCTATATGTAGAATCAGTAGAACATCAATTACTCAGTTTGAATGTGAAGCAATTTGATTTAGTTAGGATAATCATTGTTACTGAATTCCACTGTTCTACCATCTGGTTGGCTCATAAATCTATTCATTGTCTCAATAAATCAGTCTAAACTTGCTCTAGGCTTCAGCCATGATAGGATATCAGCACTCTCTCCTTTAGGGGCCTATGACTGCTGATGGTTAGATCTTTTCAAGGACTATAAAAGGATTCCACATCCTTGAATCAGTTCTCACTACCCACCAGTAAGTACACTGCATCACTGAGGTGTAAATACAGGAACCTACTGAGAAATAAACCATCTTTATAGCATTGACTCCTATCCTGTGCCCATTGTAGAGAATTGGGAAGCCCTGTGATCCTTGGCTTTTCTCTAGTATCTGAGAATTAGGAGCAGGAGTTGAGGCCAGCTATTTCCTAGACTTCATTCTTGATGTTCCCACTCTAAATGTGAGAGGGAAGAAAAAGCAAGCAAGAAAACATGAAAAAAAGAAGATAACATATCTTCCTCAGAATAGGGGAGAGTTGAGATAAAGATCCACTTCAGGTCTCATTACCTGGTTATCTTGTACTTTTCAAGGTTGACAGGGTGGGAACTCTCCCAAAAAGCAGGTTGCTCTGTCCCCATCTTATGTGGCCAGCCATAAAAGGAATACTAGAATTGATAGTTATAAAATCACACAGCATGCAGAAGTTCAGTGAAAGCAGCAAGAAAGAAAAAAATAATCAAGAGCAGAAAGATTATCAGATAAGTTTCTTCTTTTCCTGGTAGAAAGTTCACCCTTGACACAATGACCTCCTTTTCAAGAATGGAGTAAATATGTGTACACCATGAACTCCCCCTAGAGCTTAAAATGTTTCACTATTACTTTTCACACTGTTCACTTGACTAGAAAGTCCAGGGCTCAGAGGATATGGGAGTTCAGAATTCTTTACACAAAATTACATGCCACAGTATATATCTCTTCCCTCTTCCCCCAGCACCCCTCTACTTTATTTGTTTCTATACAATGTTTAAACAAATTCTAAGTACCACCTTCAAAATGTTGGGGGTGTGGAGATGGTTAACTCTGTCATCTAAACTGGCCCAAAGTTGTCAGGGTCAGAATAAAGATGACTCCTTTGGCATCTGTTTGATATTAAATAAGGAAAGAAAAGGCAGTTACACATCTGTCTCTTGCCCTTTGACAGCAGATCACAAATGTCATAACTTTTGAGGATGCCAATTAGTACCACTTATAGCCTAACAAACTTGCCTCAGAAAGAAAATTTCAACCAGCTCTTACTTTGTCCCTGTGAGATGGGACCCATCCTTCACTGCATGTAGAGTACCTAATTTGAAAGCTTCACTGTTGATAACAGAATATGATAATTCTTCAACTAGAGGGATTAAAGTGGAGGATGCCTGAGGAGGCCTAGTCACTGTGCTCCTACATGCACTGCACTAAGCTTCAAGTTAGGTAGCAGTTAATGGAAATGCTATGAAATCAGTTGTAAAGAAGTAATTTTAAGCACTTGAAGGATATGTGGCTTCAAATAGTGTGTGTGTATATATGTGTTGTACATGTCTGTGTTATACATATGTGTATATTGTGTGCATGTGCGTATGTTGTTCATTTTGTGTGTTTGTATGTCAAGGAGAATGGATAATGGTTTTAATAGTTAGATGTAAAACGACGCAACCCTGATACTTATAGAGAAGCTGATATGCACACATATACATTTTTCAATATAGAGGTATTTAGAAATTACATGTTATAGTTTAGTATCCCACCTCTTTTGCATCTTTCTCTCCTTTCTTTTTTGATTTACAGATTGAATATGTGTATGTCAGGACATTTGGCAAAAGAGAGACAGCTGGAAGTAATAGGGCTGGGCTTATTTTGAAAAACTGAATTTTCACAAGTGGTTTGGGGTTTAGGTGTGGGGAGCAGAAAATCCTGGGCTTCAAAATAACTTTTGAAAAGTTGCTCCCCTGACATAAAGATTTGAAAGAAGTTATTCATAGACTTTCTTGCACTTTTTCAAAGTTGTGTAAAGTTATACCACCTACCACAAAAGGAAAAAAAATATATGTAGAAAAGTCACATCAACATTTCGTAGAATTATATATTTTTTTTTTAGTGTCACAGTTTTCTATTATTATTTCATCTGTCAAAGTAAACATATTCTGGAAACTTTCAAGAACAACCTCCCCCCAACACATACTCACACACATGCACACACCTCTCTTCCCTGTCCCCCTTTGCAAAAAGTGTGTAGATTTGGTTTGGAATGTTTGTTCCTGAATGTGGTACATATCTTTTACAAATAAAACAGAGTGAGCAGCTCAGAAAAGAAAGATAATTTATTTCTTCATCTTCTGCTCTTTCAAAACTCCTCTTTGTAAAAGATTAAATCTTTACCATCATTTAATTTTAAACTGAGAATGTTATCAAGTTACCTTTATAGGCACCATCTTCAAGTAATAGTAATCCTGCAATTAATCTAACTCTCCTGTTGTTTTTACTTTATACACACAAGTCTTTCTAACAAAAGGTGTGGGGTAATTTTGGTGTTGTGATGGTGGTAGAAAGTCATAATGCATTATCATTATGGGGTCGTTATCGTAATGGTATCGTTATCGTAATGGTACTGAGGCATACCATTGTAACTGAGTAGCTCATCAGAAGCAGAAGACTTCTCCTTTTGATAACATGGCTAACTAGTTCCTGAAGTAAAATAGAAAGAGTCAGGTTGTGTCAGTTTCAGAGTCTTGAATTGCTGCAGCTATGCCCTACACTCTTTAAGCAGGAAATATAAACATGTACTAGCTATAAAATGTGTGAGAACAAGACTAAGGACAGCTATCTTTTTCCATCACTCAAGTATGACATCCAAAGGAGAGCTGTATCTTATTATTAATCTTGTCCATGAAGCCAGTGTTTGTATATTGCTTTTCAAGGGCCTAATGGCTGAGCCCTATCTCTGAATATTGGATAAGGGAACAATTGGAATCATTTGTGGCAAACCCCAGAGCTGACGCTGCAGGCCCCTTTTATATGTATCCAATAAGGAAAAGGTTTAGTGTAAATGAAGATCAGCTGGCTAGAGGTCCCCAGTCAAGGCTCTGAGCCAGACCCAAATAAAGGCAGTGTGAGGGAGATTTGGGGGCCTGACTATAGACTAAATGCAACTCAGCCCTATAGCGTGCAATTACCCCCAAATGACTAACTCATCTTCACAAAGATTTATAAAATATAAATTATTTAATTAAACATAATGGCTCTGATTCTGCCCTTGAGAATGGATCTTGCTATCAAGTTTCGGGATAACAAGAGATATAAAGAGATTAGACCAAAAAAAAAAAAAAAGGATAATTTATTATAAACTTACTATTTTTTGAGAAGTCAATGTTTGGTAAAATAAAGATTTTCAATTTGATTTATGAAACTTTGCCTCTTCAACTTTCTGTTTCATTTGATGTTTGTGGAAGGAATATAGGAAGGACTGAAAGAAAAAAGGAAGGAAAGAATAATCACAGTCAGGTAAGAATAAAAAAGAAACAACAGGAAGAAGAAAGAAGGGCAGGAAGAAAAAAATGAATGAAATGACTACAAGGAAAATTTTGAAATTATCTAGTGTTGTGTAAAATCAGCTATAGCCAGTAAATAAACGCATTTCTCCTGGCAAATGGGATTTTAAAAAATAAATCACAGCAATATTCATTATTTTGTTGTTTCAATTCTTTTATTTATTTTTTTTTTTTGCTTTCTATTTTTCACAAGTGTTAGAGCATGTTGCTTACTATAGCTATGATATAGAGAAATCTAATTCAGCTGTGTATTGCTGGGGGTGAATGAAAGTAGTTCCAAGGACCTTTGACTGGTTTTCATAAAACTGTATTTCCTTAAATCAATACCAGTTCAGATTTGTTAGTTTTCAGACATTCTTAATAAAACAAAACAAAACAAAAAGCTACTTTTTTATTCTTAAATATTATACTTAAACTCTAATGGTTAAAAAGATAAAAACATATCAACATCTATATTGCTCTTAACGATTAAGTGGGTCACAGAAAAAAAAATCGCTTTCTGAACCCAACAGCTTCTTAGGTTGGAACTCAGGCTCTATTTAATAAGTCCTAATAGATGGTTTGGTGATCTTATATAGATTAAGGATAATCACTAGATTTTTTTCCTTAACCTTTATTTCTACATTTGCCTAGAGGAGCTAATCCTGACTATCTCAATATTAATAATTAAATAATAATAATTAATAGTTAAAATTTAAGATAATGTTTGAAATTGCTTTTTAAAAATAAAAATGCAAGCAAAAAAAAGCATTTTGTACTTGAGTATTTTCATTTTTAATCTGTAAAACTCATCAAATTCTAAAAAAACTCAATGCTTGGCCATCTCAATCTCTCATGGAAGTACAAAGCTTACTATGTGATTATGCTTATGGAGCATTGGATGAAACTGGTTAGATATTTTCACATAATTTTCACAAATGTCTTACTGCTTTTCTTGTACACAGTTGATTCTTATATGTTTTGCTTTATATGATTGCTACCAGAGATTGCTGGACATGGGCTGAAATCATCCACTGGGCAAGACAAGAGGCATTCATTAGAGGGCCTTAGTGTTCAGGGGGCCTCTCTCTATGTGGTCCATTCTGGAGGCTTCTCTTCAGAAATCTGTGACTGGGGGTGGAGGAGGTGGGAAGTGAGGTGAGTCAGGAGGTTCGAAACAATGAAGAGGAGCTCTGATGACCCACAGACCAGAAATCATTTTATCAGTATCTATCAGTTTCTTCAATCACTGACTGACTGACTGACTGACTGGACTATGTTATCCACTATACCCCCTCTACCTGCCCTTGGTGGGTACCTTTTATTTACATTATCTACTTTCCAAAGAAACAATTTTTCCAGATGGTGTGCACTTTGCACGACTCAGCTCTGACGAACTTTAACATACCTTTCCCAAATCCCCCATTATAGCTTAAGTAAACACAAAAATGTAATTCTCAACTCTAGAAATTAGAGTCGGGATTTCCTACCCATGAGCCTTATCTTCACTGGTAAAGTACTTAGTGAGGACAACCTTCCCTACATCTGCCAAATCAGCCAGTCCAAGTGCTTACATGAAATGGATTTTGCTAAAGAAACCCCAGTGATAAAATAGTACAATTCAAGATCTCTAAGATTAGCACGTCAGTGAAGGACCCACAACAATCTCATCAGGATCATATTGATTCTCCTGGCTAGAATAGACTAGAAAGGTGACCCAAGAATCAAGTATGCTTAACTAGATTTTCAAGACACATAGTAAATTATTTGCCTCCAATTTTTAACTGTCAAAGATTAAATTCAAACTGATCATAGACACACATGTACAATCAAGTCTAAACACTTTTTGAAGAACCAAATATAGTGAGATATAGCATGCAATGAACACCTATACTTGTTTCCTACTGTGCGTGATCTTAGAAACCAATTTAAAAGTGAAACAGTGTAAAATGCATTGTTCAGGTCTTCGTTTGTAAATGTATGACACGTTGGTTATTTCGAGTTATTTTTAAGATAAGCTCTAAACATCATATAATTTGTTGTCTTTGTGCATGCCTGTCTTCTATAGAAGCAAATAAGTAACTTTCAAGATAGCAAAAGTTCTCTATCGGCTTGTTGCTATTAGGATTAGACAAAAGTCCACACATAGTCTATACCAGAGGTCCAGTAAGGCCCTCCTCCACCTACCTCACCATTCTGTTCTTGGTCCTATGCCTTCTACCCAAATTCACCTTCTTTTAGTTCTTCAAATGTTCTGTGTCCCCAACAACCAGAGGCTTTTTTTTTTCTATATTGTTTTGACTGCATAAAATGCTTTTCTGTTCCTCATGTGGATACTTCCTGCTTATCCCTCAGATATTAAATCAGGGAGGCCTTCCCTTCATTCTGATAAAATGAAAGTCCTCCATTAGAGGCTCTCATTGAAACAATTACCCATTTGCCATAGTTCTCATTAGAATTTTAGATTTGCCTTGCTTGAGTGATATTTTGATTACTGTCTACCTCACCCTCTAGATTTAAAGTTTCATGCATCTGTTTTGGCTCTCCATTATATACCGCTAGAACTTCATGGAATGCCTGACATATAGTGAGTATTTAGTAAATATGTATTAAGCTAATCCCTGATGGAGGGAATGAGGGAGGGAGGGAGGGAGAAAAGAAGGAAGGAAGGAAGGAAGGAAGGAAGGAAGGAAGGAAGGAAGGAAGGAAGGAAGGAAAAGTATCATTGTGATGTGATTATTGATTAATTGATTTCAAACTGTAACATCTATATGGTACAAATATATTCTTCAGTTTACTTGGAAAGATGGAAACACAAGTTTGAAAAAGTAACCATCAAGATTGTTTTTATTTGACATGCTGTTAATTTGAGCAACTCATTTTCTCCAACAAATTTTCAGTTGAGAAAATTTGATGATGATATCCATGCACACAAATTTTCCCACTGAAGCACAATGACACCTGGGAAAGCAATGTAGTTTTGCAGATTTATTTAGCAAAGAGAAAGAAACTCTAAAAGTCCTTCAAAAGTGCAATAGCAGGATTTTGGTGTCAGTAATCATATGCCATATTTCAGGCTTTTAATTTCCTTGAGATGATATTTCTTATGATTTGAAAGCTTCTCTCTTTCCCCTACATCAGATCTTATTTTAACATACTGATTGAGCCTCTTTATCTTACACTTCCTGCTGTGAAAATAGATGCTAAAATGTGTGTAATGTCACATTTACTTTAAGGCATCATGGGGTAAAATTGCAGGAACAGGCAAGAACTGTGCTGTGTATGTGTGTGACATTTTACCCCAACTTCAGACCTTCATTTGCAGTTAAAACCATGCATTCAAGCCCACAAATACTACGTTTAGATGCTATTCTTCATCTTTTTTTTATTATTAAAAACGTTAACCTGTTTTTTTTCTTGAGTTTATACTGAGACTTTTACAAATGAGTGATCTCTTTTATGAAACATAGTTTTAATCTAATCATTTCTATTTTGTGTTAACTTTCCTAGCAAATGTTTTTGAGTTTGAGCTGGGCGATTAATAAAATAACACTAAATTCTGCCTTGCCACTTCTGAGACCTTATTTGTAATGATTGAAACAAGTGGTTCTCAGATAGAGTTATTTTTAACCCCCCATCCCCAGGGCCTTCTGGCAATGTCTGGAGAACTTTTTGTCACACTGAGTGGAGGGGTGGTGGAAGTGGGGCGGGGGGGGGGGCACTTTGGGGATCTAGTGGGTAAAGGCCTGCAATACACAAGACAGCCTTCCACATCAAAGAATCATCTGCCCCAGAATTACAATAGGGTCAATATTGAGACACTGGCTCAAACATTTAAACCTCAGTTTCCTCCTCTGTGAAATTAGGAGAGTGATATCACCTGCATAATAGCCATGTTGTAAAGATAAAATAATTCATGCCACATTTTTGGTGTAGTCTACAGCTCACAAGTGTTTTAACTATTGTTATGAACTCAGTTGAATTATTAAATCCCTAGTGCTTTGACCCTTGTTTGCCTCCCTAATCTTATCTTTTTCAACTTTCTCTTATATGTTCAGTAATATCTTATCATTTTCCCCTCACTACTCTTTTTCATCTGACAAACTTCCTACTCTGTACCCACACTAAAGTTAGACGTTGCTATACCTTCCACCACTAGACTGGTCTGGACTAACCAAAAGGATTTATCTAATCCCTGGGTTTCTGCCATTTCAGAGCCCAGTTAACACTGCACTGACTTGACTGTTATTATTCAGAGTATAATCTCTGCACATGTGTTAATATTATCTCAGTAAAATTAATATTCCTGGATTCTACCCAGGAACTAATATCTACCCAGATGTATGAGTGTGTCTGAGCAGGGGTCCTGGGAATATGGATATTTAGCTCTTGAATTCATTTGTTGTCATAGAAAAGCATGAGAGCTACCATAATTGATGCTGAGTTTCAGAAAGGCTGAGATTAGGTCTTCCTTTTCTTTGTATCTTTAGTACTTAGCACTAGTGTCTAGTGCATAGTAGCCCCGAAAAAAATAATGGCACTATTTGAAAGAATACATGCATAGTAAAATTTTCATCCTACCCTGGTCACTTGTTCCTTTCTTTTCTTGTCTTTTACCTACACAGATACTTAAAGGAGTTAGACAAAATAAAAGTAAAGAGACAAAATAAAAGAAATAAGCTGGATATAAGAAAATCACTTACTTCACTTACAAAAGAGAAGTAAAACTGAGCTCACATAACCTCTTGTTTCTTTTTTTCTTTTTTTTAATTAAAATTATTGGATGACATTGGTTAATAAAATCAAGTGCACAATTTAACAATATGTCAAATGTATTGCATTATGTATTCACCACCCAAAGGTAGATTTCCTTCCATCACAAAATATTTCACCCCTTTTATCCTTATCTACCAATAAGTCTATCACTCATCAATGTACCAACTGCTAAAGCAGGAATAGGGCAATAGCAGTGCATGACACTTTCATGTGAGCTGAAGTTTAATCACAGTGGTGTGTATAATGATGGCTCCACAGGTGTCCTTGTCTCTGGAAGTCTTGGCTGTGTCTCCATTAGACATAACTCTCAGAATACAGTAAGGAACAGGTATAAATCAGTTGGTCAGTCTCTCTGCATCATAAATCATGAGTGTGACGGTTTGGTAATTTAGATCAGCAGTCAACACTGGGACTAAATTAAAGAAATCACCCTCAGTTTGAGTCCATATCTAGATTGAACAATTGTGACTTTCCAATAAATATGACCAAGAGTTCTGAGAGATTCAAGCAAGTCTCACTTTGTTGAAGAAAAAAAATAAAAGAAGAGCAAAAGAAGAATTGTAACTTTGGGGAAGAATTGTGCAACACAGATGGTTAGATGAAATGATCAAAGAAAACAAGAGCAAGTGCAACCTGCAGAGTGAGCAGAGTGGATACTCTCTCTTTAGTGGGACTTGGTTTAAGCAGCTTAAAAATATATATTTTGTAGTAAGTAATTGAGTCCCCCAAATTGGGGTGAGTACATTGAGTTTTAAGTCTGTGATGTCTAGGGGAGTGTTATGCAACAATCAGCTATTGTTGCATAACACTCCCCTAGACATCACAGACTTAAAACCACAATCACTTATTCTCACTCATGTGTCTGGGGATTGCCTGGGGTTGGCAGTCTAGCCAGGTCTTGCCTCCATGGCACTGTCTTAACCTGTGAGTCCAGCTGGGCTTGGCACATCTCTGTGAATTGTTCTCGGTACTGCTCTTCATGTGCTTATTCTGGCACCTCAGGCCGAGGAGCAACAGCTAACCAGAATAAACTCTTTTTCATTATAATGGCAGAAGTGTAAGATATGTGTAAAATTACACAATTTTAGCATCTGCTTGCATTATGCCTGCTATCATCCCAATGGTCACAAAAATTCACATGGCCAAACCTAAAGCTAGCATGTGGAAAGTATACTTTACTTTTAGTGGGAAGAACTACAGAGCCACAAGGCAAGACTGATTACAGAATAATGAAGAAAGGAGAGCAAATAGACAAAATTTCAATTGTTGAATCTAGAGAAGAATAATTAGTAACAATAATTCAATCTACTATGGACTATGTTTCCAAGTGTAATATGGTATCCAGAGATGATTATATGGTTTCTGTGAACATTGGCATTATAGAGTTTAACTGAATAATAAAAAAAGGGATAGACTTTCTCCTTAACATAATTCAAAGACTTTAATGATATTTAGAATAGGATATAATTGCATTTGCTAGTACTGTCTGTTTTGCCTCTAAATGATTGGTGAGTATTTGAGCTAATGTTCAATTCAATCAAGCTTCATCAAGAGTTTATACAAGTTTGTACACCAGTGTGAGGTTTCTTCTAAAAGAATTATTTCTCAACCTATCTTAATATGCTTTGAGAAACTCAAAATTAAATGTATAGGTAATAGTACATAATGATTGGTGCTTTGATTGAAATAGAGTATACTCCTGTTCTCAAAGAGTAGCTTGATAATAAGGGGGTACAACTTGCCTCTTGAAATTAAACTATTTTCATTTAAAATTGCCATATAGTCTTTGATAACCAACAGGATCATGTGTGCAAATTTGAGTGAATTTTTCAAGGGGACCTGGGGAAGTAGGGCTATAATATGATAGCCACAATGGAAACTGAAATCAGGCAGTTGAGTTGTACTCCATCTTCAGGTGATCAGCAAAGAGTAAGAATTTGGCAATGTTTCTCCAACCCTACATAAACCTAGCAGAAACTATTCTTTAGTCTATAGAGAGGGGAAAAAAAGCTATGCAATGGAGACGGCCCACTAAACCATACTTCCAGTTTGAAGTATATTATTTCCCTGTCCTTCTTTCAGGCATATTAAGCAGCCCTCTGATTTCTGGTTTGTTCCACCCAGGGGTTTAAATTCCGAAAATATGGTAGCTATGGTTATTCTGACAAGAGATTTCCATGATTATGAATAAAACATGTGTCATTTTTGTTTATGGATATGAGAATCATTCCATAAACATCCTTACTGCTGGGTATCCTGACAAAATAGAGGTCTATAATCAGACCTAAGCCTGTAATGGTCCCCTTAGAAGCCATGCCATCTGGCGAAGCTCTCCCTCATCAGTGAACTGGCCTCCCAATTCTTCATCTCTATTTTGTTTCTCTTTAAGATATACTTAATATTTTATACTATAAAAAAGATAGTGAAAGAATGATAGTTAAATTTAAAGTGTAAAGATAAATGGAAAAGTAAATGAATAGCCTTATAAGTAACAAAGTATTTAATTATATTTAAACTGAGGTTTTTATATGCATTTATCTAATTTCTTAATACTTTCATAAAATTAATTTATATCCCATTCCATTACTGAACTGGAAGTTTGAGAACACACAGAGCAGCTTACATCCCAGAAAGGCAAATAATTTGAAATCGAGTGTTAGACACCCCTTACTAAAGAAAAAGGAAATCTCCTGGCCCTTAGGCAATTCAGAGAGGAAAAGGGCTAAATAAATAATCAATTAATTAACCCCTTTCATCTTTAATTCAGAGGGATCCGACCCTCCTCCTTTATCTCTGCTTTATTCTTCCACATCCTTCTCTAGTGTCTCTCTTATTTATGCATAATTATTCATCAGATTACTTCTATAAACAAATATTCATTTCTTCCCTATGGAGGAACTCTGGTGCCAGATATTAAGAAAATTATATGACTCTGTTAAGATTTATGTATTACTTTTCTAACTCTATTATTGGTTTCAGTTTATTCAGAACACTGGATTTTTATTGTTTTCATTGCTAAGTGTCAAAAATAAGTGTGTTGCTTTCCAAATCAGTCTGTGTGGTTAATCTGTATAAAAAATTCAATTAAACTTAACAAATATTTGCTATATGTTAGTTATGAGCAGGGCACTGGTGCTAAACAGTGGAGCTAGGACAAACCCAGACCTAGCCCTTGGCATCAAGAAGGTCGCAACCTAGTGGAAAACAAGCAAAACTGCAACACAGAGTGTCAAGGGTATGACAGGAGAAGACCCTTTTATATTGTTGAAGAGCCCCACTCACCCTTACATTTGTATCATTTCTCATGGAGGAAGATACTTTTCTCCCAGTTTATTTATTATAAAAGTTGTCAAACATTAAGAAAAGTTTAAAGAATACTGTGATAAGCATATGTCTTCCATCTAAATGCAACAATTGGAATTTTGTCTATTTGCTCTCCTTTCTTCATTTATCTGTGCACACATCATTCATTCACCTGCATTTCTGTCTGTTCATTTGTTCATCCCTCCATTTATATTGTGTCTGTCTCTCTGTCTGTCTATCATCCATTATTTATCTATCATATGAAAGCAAGTTGGAGAAATCATGACAATTTACCAAAAAAATTTAGCATATATCTTCAAAGAAAAATAATATTGTGCTACACAGGCATAATATCAATATGGCTGAAAATGGACAAAAATTTTGTATCGCTTAATACCCAGTCATATTCTAATTTTCTTAATTGAGCCTCAAACCTTTTATGAATTTTCATTGTTGTTATTTGAACCATCATCCAATCAAGGTGTGAATACTGAATTTATTTTTTGTGTTACTTTAGTTTCTTTTAATGTAGAACAGTACTCTTCTGCTTTTGTAAATTCCAATAATATTCGGGATTTGTTGTGATTGTTTTCTTAAGGAACTGTGTAATGTGCTCCTCTGTAACCTAAACAACTTTAGAGAAGCCATAGAAATTTAGAGCTAGAAGTGACCTAAAATAGTGTATATCCAATCTGTACTTTAATTTTTTTAAAATATGTGTTTCAATTACAGTTATACAATATTATGTTAATTTCAAGTGTACACAGTGATTAGACATTTATACAACTTATGAAGTTATCACCTCAATATATCTAGTACCCATCTGACACATACATAGTTATTATAGTATTACTGACTATATTTCTTATGCTATATTTTACATTCCCATTACTATTTTGTAACTACCATTTGTACTTCTAATTGTATTTCCTTTTTCAGCAACCCTCCTAACCCCCCTCCCATCTTGTAACTTACAAAATGTTCTCTGTAAATATGAGTTTGTTTCTATTTTGTTTGCTTGTTTGTTTTGGTCTTTAGATTCCAGATGTAAGTGAAATTATATGGCATTTGTCTTTCTCTGTCTGACTTACTCAGCACAATACCCTCTAGGTCCACCTATGTTTTTGCAGATGACAAGATTTCATTCTTTTTTGGTTGAGTGACATTCCATTCTATTTATGTACCATCTCTTTTTATAAATTCATCCACTGATGGACACCCAGTTTGCCTCCATAGCTTTGCTATTGTAAAGAATGTTACAGTGAACATGTAATTCACACATCCCTTCAAAGTAGTGTTTTGGGTTTGTTTGGTTAAATATCCTGAAGTGGGATTACTGTATCCTTCTTTGTCTCTTGTTATAGTCTTTGTTTTATAGATTTTTTTTTCTAGTATAAATATTGATACTCTAGTTTTTTATTGTTTGTTTTCATTTGTTTCATCTTTTTTAGTCTGTGTGTTTTTTTATCTGAAGTGAGTCTCTTATAGGCTGAACATGAAAAGGTCTTGTTTTCTTATCTATTCAGCCACATTGTCTTTTGATTGAAGCATTTAATTCCTTTACACCTAAAAGAATTGTTGATAGATATATAGTTATTGCCATTTTATCATTCATATTTCTGATTTTTTTTCTTCTTCTTCTCCTTCTTCTTCTTAGAATAGTCCCTCCAGCCTTTCATTTAATACTGATGTTGTGTTGATAAACTCCTTTAGCTTTTCTTGGTCTGGGAAGTACTTTGGCCTTTGATTCTAAACAGTAGCTTTTCTAGGTAGGGTAATCCTGGTTCTAGGTTGATTGTGAGGACTGTCTTTGTCTATAGTGGAGGAGTTGTTACACAGGGGCTGACCCTATGGATCTTAATTCACTTTAGTAGGGCTCTGTTGCTCGCCCTATCTGCCCTTTTGGTATGTAGTTTGTGGAAGTGATTAGGTAGAGCTCTGCTGAGGTCTGAAGTTGGCTACTGGGTGTGTTAGTTCTGGGAGCTCTGTTGTATGCCAAGTTAAACTTCCTCCTATGTCTTGCCCAGGGCTACTTGGTATTATCTACAAAGCTATCTGCAGATAGTTTCTAGTTGTACTAGGCTTAGAGGTGTCTGGGAGAAGTTAAGCTGCAAACCAAGTCTGGCTGCCATTACTGTCAAGCTTAAGGCTGCTTAGTAAGAGGTTCAGGGTATAACAAGGCCAGATTTTGCTTTTTGGAGGTTTGTGAACCTTTGAGAAATTTTAAGAAAGTACACAGCATGAGTCAAGATAGGCCATTGTATAGAAAAGCCACTGAAATTGACTTGATTGGGCCTGCAATTTGGCTATGCCAGGGGCATCAAGGACTCAACAGGGCAGGACAAACAATGTTAGCTAGATTCATGGAGTCTCAGATATGGTGCCCACCAATGTGTGCAGGTTTGGTTGTGAGAGAACTCAACAAAGGGACAATAGCTTCTTTCAGCACTCCTGTCTAGAAGAAAGTTGACCCTCCAATCCTTGCCCTGAAGCCAAACAGTCCAGTTCCTCACATTTTTTAAGTTGCTGCCCTACCTTTGGAGCTCAGAGCAAATGAGTTCATCAGTGAGTAAGTCTGTGCCTGAACTCTTTAAAAGGAATGCCTGGAATTCCAGCTGCCCTCTATCTCACTCAGCCATATTTTCTGCTAGTTTTCATAGCCAGAAGTGGTAGGGACTCTGTCTCTAGCCCTGTAACTCTGGCCTGGAGAGCCTGGTATTGGGCTGGGACTCCTCACTTCTCAGTGGGGAGCTCCACATCTGAGATATCCCACCCTGATTTTTAACCACCACACATGGATATGGGAATAACCTCTTACATATCTCCACTCCTCTTATCAATCTTAATGTGGCTTCTTTAATATACTCTTAGTTATAGAATTTCTATTCAGCTAGACTGCAGGTGATTCACAATGATGGTTGTTATATAGTTCAGTTGTAATTTGGTATGGTTGTTGGAACCGGCAAACACAGCATTTACCTACTCTGCCTCCTTGACTGGAACTCTTCCAATCTTTCTTTTAACAGATGAGAAAAGTCAAGTCCAATTATGTTGTTTATTTTTATCTCATAACTAACGAATTTGCTGTAACTGAGATCTTTGAATAAAGGGAAAACATTGTACATAGGTGGAAGTGAGGGCAAAGTACTCATGTACAATTACTGATAATATTGTCTGCTGAATTATAATTTTGTAAGATAATAAAAGGTTACATATTTCACATTTTGTAGATATTATTTTGTACATGCAAATAATAGGGTGTATTTTTGTATTTTCCTACATTATATGAATGTCAAGGCTCCTATCTAACACTTAGGTATTTTCACCTGGCATGAACTGGTTTATGTTCCTGAGATCTTCTCTGGTCTTAGAATGGTCAGTAATGTCATTGTGTCTCATAGCTGAAAATACATCATCACCACCACCCTCCCTAATTTTTCAAAAGTGGACAGTTTATTAATTAAAGGAAGGTTTGTTAGTTTTTTTTTTATGCCTACGGCACCTGGTCTTCCTAGGTGGTCTCCCTTCAAAGTACTAACCAGGCCTGACCCTACTTAGCTTCTGAGATCAGATGGAATCAGAGTGTTCAGGGTAGTATGGCCATAGACTAACTAAAGGAAGTGTTGAAAACCTCCTATGAGTTAAGTACAGTAGTTTGAGTTTACATCTATTGAATGTGTATCATGATGTGAAAAGGCAAACGCTAGGAATAAATTGAATAAGGAAAGAATGGACAAAAAATTGATAGAGATGTGTATAAGAGAATAATAAAAATTTAGCTGAATAATATTTCTACAAGAGAATCTTAAGTTGGTCATTAGAGATTGGAGAGATGAGACATAATTAGAGAACTTGGCTAGCTAGACTAAGGCCAAGACTGTGAGGAAAATTGGATTTTATTTGCCAAGACCAAGGCTGTATTCTAAAACAAAGTTGTTCAAACTAGAAATACCTAAGAAAATAATCAAGAGGTAGAGTTTAGAAGCAAGGGCTTAGGCAGGGTAGAGTGGATGAAGACTGGAAACAAAGAGTGTTGCCAGCAACTAGTTTTCTGTTTCTTTTTCATACATGTAATGAGCGCTGTCTATGTAACAGATATTGTGCTGTGTGCTTCATGTGCCTTATCTAATTTAATCCTCACAACAGCTGAGAAGCCAGTAGTTTTATTTTTCCCATTTTAGAGATAAGAAACTGAGGCAAATGATTTAAAGTCACCCAGTTAATGAGCATTTGGATTTCCTTTACCCCTTTGCTTTTAGTCAGTAGAGAATAGTACCTTTTTCTGACTGTTTCTTTGCAGAAAAAGCAGGAACAAGTGTCTAGATGAAAAGGATTAAAACAGAAAAATCCAAAAATGACAGATGATAAATAGTGAGATGGTCATTCTTTCCTATTAGAATTTTGGAATACCTATGAATTTCAGCCACTAATGCAAAGAAAATTCTGACTGGCATGACATTGTCCCCTGAAATGTCAGACTACCATATGCCCTGATACCAATGAAGTAATATCACAATTATACCCTAGTGAATAAAAGCATGAAAAAGAAATTCAGTGGCTCTGAACAGTGTTCATCAGAAGTCAATGAGTATCACAAACCACAGGTGAACAGCTAAACCAGGAATACTTTTGAATGAGCACAGCTTCGTAGTATTGGAATTTGGTTTCCCCTGGATTCATGCCCAGGATGGAGGTCAGCAGTCTGTCTTGAATAAGGAATCTTGTAGGTTTGAAAGGCTCCTAAGAAAAGATTTACTCTTTCTACTTTGCCAAGAGGAAACCATGACAGTGCCTGTGTTTTCATGTGAGGCAGAAATTCTTCCATGAAGCTCTCACAGGCCTGATGGCCAGGGCCATCCTCACGCAACTTCCCTCTGCCTTAGAATCTATGTCCAGGTAGATCTGAGCAAGGAGAGTCATATTGTCTATAAAATGAAATGATTAAGCTAAATCAGTGGTTTTAAAACATTTTGGAGATGCACTTAAAAAAAGAAATTAAAACAAAGGCTTCAAATAGTACAGACGTATATAAATGAAAATAAGTACCAATTCTCCTCTGATTTGTCCTTCTGTACTCTGCTCCAGAGAGTACTGGCACCAGGTTCTTGCATATCTTTCCAGAAGTTTTTCATTCAAAGTTATTTGTTTATTTTTGTTTGTTTGTTCATTTTTTAAATATAAGTACATATATTCAGAGCTTTCTCCACCATATTTTCTTTTCACCTGGAAAATTTGGATATCATCACATATCAGTGAAGCTAGATCTGCATTATTATTTTCAATAGATTTCATCAAATGGCTGTATTCTTTTCTACACATTTAAAACAACTGAAATTTTTATTTAATAAAAAAATCATCAATCAAACTCTAGAAGTAAAATGCATCAAACACCAAATTCTATAGTTTGATAGGACAGTTAGGGAGAAAATCACTACCTGCTTGGCTCTCCCTCACCTGAGGAGACCTCTCTAACAATGTCCATGAATCCCTTTAGGACTCAGTAGGGAAAAATTTGAAAATACCTACTAACTCATACCTAGAGATTCTTCTAGCTCTAGTATCTTGTGACTGTGAAAAAAATATCACTTGCCTAGCAAGTGGCATCTAGAAGGTCTTTATCAACAATATCAGGTGGTATCAGGGGACATTCATTTGAATAAAACACACATGGATCAGGTCTTGTTATTCATGGTAAAATGCCTAGATCTAAAATCTGTGAGCACTATTAAGAAATGATGTTGAGCCTGTGAACTCCTTGCTTCAAAATTAGTTTCTGAAAATTTGCAGCCATTGCCGAAGTCTTGGCTTGTAGTTTTACATTGAATTATTGGACTGAGTTATTTCATTGTGTCCCAATGTGACTTATCAACTAAAAATATTGTCCCAGAGAGGCAACACAACAACATTTCATTAAAAAATAATTCCTAAGTGTTGGAAAGACCTGTTAGTAACCTGAGCCTCTGAACCACTATAGCAAACAGAAACACAGGATACTGAGGACCAGGGACACACTAAGCTGCTTAAATCAAAAGGAGATAGTAAAGCTTAGGCTGGCAAAATGAAGCAGAGTCTTCTTTGAGCCTGGACTAAATTTAGACTCTATGCTTATGAATTGTCAGTACACTGATGAAAGAATTGATATTTAAATTTTATTAATATTAATAATTATAATTGGCTTTGGGCTTAGGTTATAAATTCTTCACTTCTCATGTCAAGAATTTGCAGAACCAAAAATAGTGATTATTGTTAGGTAAACAGTCAAGCTCAATTTCAAAATCTGTTCTATTTTACACACACACACACACACACACACACACACATTTATTATCTATCTATCTATCTATCTATCTATTTATTTATTTATTTATTTATTTATTTATTTATTTATTTATTTATTCTCTTAATTCATTTACTTTAAAGGAAGTGTGGCATGTAGTAGACATCTGCTGTTCTCATAACCCAGAACCCATTCATTTTCTTACTGATGGCAATATACTGATTTTTCTTCAGGGGAACCACACCCTCTCTTTTACTCTTACTCCTCATTCTTCAGATGAGGTTAGCTTGGGAATGTACATGTGTCTTAGGTCCGGGCAATCACCACAACTGATTCCGGTCATTGTAATTGGTCAAAGGTGGCATGTTCCCTAGTCAAAGCCAGTGGTGCGCAATATAACTTTCACTGAGACTTTTGAGATAGAAGCTATCTGTCCTTTCTTGCTGGATGTGACTTGGAACAAGAGAGACCCAGAGATCTTGGCCACCATCTTTCTACCACAATGGGACTCTAGAATAAACCTGACGTATAAGAAATTCATACCTAAAAAAGTGGGGAGAGATCAGATCCTGCTGACATCTGATTCTAATCCCCACCCCCAGCCTTTTCAGATATTAGAGTCAATATGTCATCTTTTATTTTCTTAAGACAGCTTGAGTTAAGTTTCATGACACTTGCTTGTGAAAATTCTGGTACTCCACATAAAGAAATTCCAAATTAATTTTACTAGATATCCATGAAAGAAGGAAAATGAAGCAAGCTTTTGTAGAAAGAATGGAATTTCAATATCCAGACAGTCAAATCTAAAAATAGGTGACTGGCTCAAGCGTTACAACTATGACCCCTCAGTTCTACTAAATCCCAATCTCCAGAACAGCAAACCCAAAATCTCTGTTTAAAACAAAACAAAACAAACAAAAAGAACCTATAATGTAGTTTACTTAGCAGCTATCCAGTTCATGTCCCAGAGATAGTTTGAAGGTCATAGGCAAGAGAGAAAGAAAATAGCATTTATTGTGCACCTTCTGTGGGCTAGATATTTTAACATATTTTTATTCATTATATTTAAGAAAAACTTTACATGCCTGTCCTCAGTGTTCTAGGCATTATAGGTGCTGAGTGTTCAGTAGTGAGAAAAAAAATGGCCCAGCTCTCAAACAGGTTATAGTCTATCACATTCAATAGAATTTTCTGCCATGATATAAATGTCTCCAGCTGCACTGTCCAATGCATTAACCATTAGCTGTATGTAGCTCTTGCACATGTGAAATACAACTAGTGAAAATTTGATTTTTAAATTATAATTAATTTTAACTTGAATAGCCACATGTGAGTTGTGGCTACTATATTGTAATGTGAAAATTTCAAAATCTTTTTCTTCTTAAACTTTAATTTACATATGAATCACTCACAGATTTTCTTAAACTACAGATTTGAACTCAATAAGTGTGGTGTGAGAATGGAAGCTCTGTGTTCCTGATAACTTTTCAGGTGATGGTGATGTGGTCCATAGACCACACTTTGATTAATGAAGATAACAATCATCAAAATAAATAATAATATTTATTAAAACTTTGGTAAAACCAATAAAGAGAATAGGTCAATCAAAGAGAGAATTGAAATCAAAGGGGCAGCATTTAGAACTAAATATAAATTGGAAGTGAGTCATAAAAGACCTCAATGGAAAGATGTTCTTGGAGGTGAAACTTGCAGGATGCATATGAAACTTACAGTCAGGAAAGAGGAGTAAGAGGCAATCTGATAGCAAGCAGCATTGAGTAGGAAGGCCCTCTAAATCACTCTTGTAAAAGAGTTTCTCTGTGAAATAAGTTGTTCAGCAATATATAGGTATTATTACCTTTAGTTGCCTCTTATCCATTCTGCCTCTTGACCTCCCTGCCACATTCAAATAGGTGCACAACTTTGTGTCCTCATAACTCATTGTACATTTTCCCATCATAATCATTGAGTTGAAATGTTTCTTCTGTCTGTTCCTTACTAAACTGTGAACTCTCAGTGTACGCATTTTTATTCTCTGGATTCACACATGGCATTTCATAAATGTTTGCTGAAGCAAAAATAACAAAACCAACAAAGATAATGTTTGTGTTTGTTTATGAGGTACCTGAGATTAGAGAGAGAGAGAGAGAGAGAGAGAGAGATAGAGAGAGAAATGTATGCAGTATTTTTCTCCCAAATAGATGAGAAATATTTTTGAAGTCATTCATGGCCTCTCCATTACTTTTAGTTTAACAGCAGAGGATCGCTCTGGTTTGACAAGCATTAATTAATCCATCTCTGGGGAATAATAGGAAATGTAGGCTTATGCCGTCTGCCCCAAGGTTATCAGGGTTATCAGTTATATTGGTTTTAGTGTTCTGCCCTACTCTAGTTATAAAGCATGCAGCAAAATGCACAGTTGCCTCCTCAATAGCTGTAAACAGTGTATTTCAGATTTGTCAAGCATATACATTTATTTTTACATCCAAGCCTTTTTATTTATCTTCCCTGAAAGTTCCTGAAGTTTTTATCAATAAATTAGAAATGCACTAACTAGTTCTAAAAAGCATGGCACCCAGGAAATTTTATTGATCTCATAATTTACTGAATGTTTGGTTAATTACAAGTTCTGTCTAGCTTGGTATGCTTTTCAAGTCAGCTGTGCATCATAAATATGTAACCTCAGTACTCATCCTCCCTACATCTCTGGCAGCCCTGCATGAAGTCAAAGGTGTAATAGCTACAATACCCAGAATCTCTAACATGTTTAATTAAACTATTAATCTGCTTTTATCTTTGACACTAGATAATAGGAGGCACTGAGTTTTCAGAGTTCTTCAGTGCATTTACTTATTGTGGATTTTTCCAAGTCCCGTCCTCAACAGTTTAGCAATGGCGACTCTTTTCAAGGCAATTAAAAAAATGTGAATGTTGGAGAAATTACTGTATCAGCTAATAATGAAGTATATCATTGACAATGACTCATACCTTTTTTTCCTGACTAAAGTACTTTATTACAAACAAAGAAGATAGGCTCACTAAGGGTTTTTAAATTGTAGATCACTCAGCAGCAGCCTGAGAAGGTTCGTTATTTTAAAAGCATGTGGATGATCATTATAATAGGAATGATCTGTGTTATATAACCCATAAGAACTAGCTGAGGACAAGTGTAACTTCTTGTGGCAGCAATGACATTTTAAGTGGTTTAGCCTGGTTTTGTGTTCATTATCTCAATGGAGCCTTGAAACTTGAGCCTTCAGAAACATGTATATCTGCAAAGCTTTAATTAGGTTAACAAGATTCTCATGTGTCTATTTCTTTTACTGTGAATCAACTGGCAGTAATCTACTACATATGTTATGCAATTAAAGGAGCAATTTGCTTCTCTTCATTCTGTTTCCTGTACTCCTATATTACCTCTCCTTTATTAAAGAAATCTGTATTTTGTGTGCCTCAGTAAAGGCTGTGAAAATATGACACCATGTCCCCGGCTTTAATTTTATCAATGACTAAGTGTGATTTGAGACATGCATTTGAAAATTCCTCTTAAAAATCAATTTAGACAGGCAATGCTCATGTAAATATTTATTATAAACCTGCTGTGTTTCTAGCAAATTAGATTACTATCATAATCTGAAATTTGAAAATCTGGGGGTTTTTTTCCTACTTTGTTAAAGACTATAACCAAAGCCAAATCCATTACTAGGTTGGTCATATATTTTGCAAACATTCATAGGAATTAAATTTAATTTAGATATCTTTTCTCCTACCCTACCTCTAGTCAAAGTAATCAAAACCACAATTCTTTTACATTTATGAAGCAAATGAAGCTACATATTTCACTTATTTATTGTATTTTAAGTTTTTATGCTGCATTTACTGTGAGTATTCCATGTATCTTGTTAAATGCAAGCAGCTTTCTTTAAAAAAAAGTTGTTTCAACTGACATTTTTGGCTTATGTTCAGCATTTTACAACCTATGCATCAGAGCCATAAATTTATAATTTGAGACTCCTCACACCTTCTTTATTCATTATGAATAGATGTTTCTATCTGCTGTTCTACTGAATGGCAAATTCTAATATGGAAAAATAAAGAGTCAGTTTCTAATTTGGCAACAACAGCAAAAAAAAATAGTGAAGAAAAGAAGTGAAATGTATTGAGTTTATTTCCTTGGCAAGGTTGCAATCTGAATCAAACTTTGAATTACCATTGACTATTTTGTACAATATAGAATATACACTGGTGACTTTGGAACCCTTATATCATCTTGTTACCACAGGGTTAAAATTTTTAGTTGAAAAGACAGTTAATGGCCATTTTTATAAGTAAAATGAATCTTACAAATGCACTTTTATGTGATATGTGAGTATGTAGCTATTAAAGGCCAAGCCAATGTTTTTCTTTGAAGAATATTTTTTTTCTTTTTGGACTATTGTAGTAATGTCTTTGTAAGCATTTAATTTTTACCCTACATAAGCAAAACCTTGCAGGCTCTATTTTTTACTGTTCTGAGATAAAAATACTCTAGAAAATGTAGATGGCAACCTCAATGACATTGTCTGAGCCACAGAAACTGATCATTAATGGTGGAACTTTGGGCATTAAGAGTGTTGTGTTAGGGGAGTAGCCTGTTGACTTCTGTATATGATACCATCACTTGTACAGACTCCTCACAAAGCAAGTCTAGCAAGACTATATGGAAGCCTATATTCCCAGAGGAAAGCCTCTGGGTATTATGCCTGCCGGTCCATGTCAGGGCCTTTGGTGGTAGCTGCTACTAGCAGGAATAGCTGTGAGTAGAGAAGAGGACACTGGACATTGTGTGGTTGGCCAGGACCCCAGCCTTCCATGGTGCTTTTAGCAGCCCCATCGGAAAAGCAATCTTAAGAAAAGGGTTGGAACTTACAGTATTGAGTATTGGAGATTTGTTTTACCTTTAAAAATGTATGAGTCAACTTACTACTCACAGCTATGTTATTAATCTATATTCTACCTAAGAGTGATTATGTAACTTGCCTCAGTTCACACAAGCAGTAATTAGGGCTGGGGTTTGAAACCAAATGAGCCTTTCAGCCAAAGCCCATGCTTAGTTCACTATTTAATGATCTTACTCATGGTGGAGAAATACCTTGCATTATTATCAGATCACCCATTATGAATCTAATAGCTTGGGAGCTAAAAAGTTATATAGGGCGGCATGGGAGTGGAGTGGGGATGATGGTTTGTGAGGGATCCGGCAAAACAAAATAAATGAAGAAAACAACAAAACAAAGTTCTAATGTAGGGTTTGCCAATTTCCTCTGGTACAAAAATTCTCACCATGGCCAATTTTAAGCTTCCAAAATGAGGTCACTAAAAGAGAAGTGGAGAAGGGATACACAGAATCTGTTCTTATAAACTGGTGCTCACACATTACTGAGTAGGGGAGCACACATAGGGCCAAAGGAAAGAAAGGTAATGGAGTCATTAGAGAAGAAATGCAATGCTGAGAGGAGCATAAATGACAATTGAGGACTTTAACTGCCTGTTCCTTACTGTGGTAGTCAGTTACTTTGGTAGCTCTCAATGAACTTTACCTACATGGATTCATGTCTTGTGTGGTCCCCTCAACTTGGACTTGGCTTATGAATTGCTTTCACCAACAGAACGTAGCAGAAGTGATGCCACACAGGTTCTGAAGCTCAGTTTTAAGAAAGCCTGGAAGCTTCTGCTTTTGTACTTTCAGAGTCCTGAGCTGCCCTTTAAGATGCCTAGCTACCCTGCTCCAAAAGACCACGTGAAAAGGCCACATGGAAGGGTAGTGCAAAGAAGTAGAGACCTTGATAACACATGGAGGAAAAATGAGGAACTCACCCAATGAAGAATAAAAACTGGGGCCACAGACTTATCACCCATGGAGAACCATTCTTACTGAGCACCACACATGAGTTAAAAGACCACCTTGATTCTTCTGGGTGTAATTTGTCAGAATTCCTGACCTACATCATTGTGAGAAAATAAAATTTATTTTAAGCTACTAAATTTTGGGATAATTTATTAAGTAGCTACAGACAACTGAAAAAAATTATTTTCTAGCAGTGGAAAAATTTTACTTTTACTTCCTATGATGTTTTATGGTCAGAATAAGAAGGGAAACTCTATCCCTGAAGTCACCAATGTACCATGGAAAGCCAGCAGGTATCCTTCAGTTCACTGGTGCCCAGCTCAGTGGTCCCCGTTGCTTCATCCTGGTCTCATACAACAAATGCAAGAGACAATTGTGGTTGGTAGCTTTTACACTTTGACATCGCCATCTCTTTTTGTAGTGACAGTGTTTTCAGTTGACAAAAAGGAAAGATGAAGTATAGAGAGAAAAATTCTGTACATTATTGTTTAGGAACCAAGAATAAAACAAATCTCAAATCTGTAAGCCCAAGATTTCTTTTGAATGTAATTCTTTTTGTGCTGACAGTTTGGTGAGGTTTTGCTGATGCTGCTTTTTTCTGTCATCAACTAAATAAGTAATGACGACAAAGAAAGATAATCAGCCTCTATCATGACTTGATAGAATATTGTGAAAGCATAAAATTGAGAGAAAAACAAAGTTGTTTGTTGTCTAACCACTGAATTAAAATATAATATAAACTTGACTAGCTAGTAGCTGTTACCTGAGACCCTGGAGTTAACCATTGTGAAACTGGAAATAAAAAATACATCCAAAGGTGTGGAGCTTTCTGTATGCCTCTAATGCAAAACGAAACAAAACAAAACAAAACAAAGAAAAAAAACCCAAAAAACAAAACAAACAAAAAAAAACACAAACAGTATCTGGTTTTAATCATTTCATCAGAGGTTTTCTTAATGCCAGCAAGATGTTGATATGATTTTTATGAGATTAATACAAACAGATACTAGGATTAAAATGGATGGAATGATGACATCATAACAGAACATATTGCCAATTTTAGGGCAGTAAAAAGGTTGAATATTAGGCAGAGCTATTAATTTTATTACAGACAAGAAAACAACTTAGAAGGATACTGTTTCGGCCTTCGGTAAAGTTTTTGTTTTCAATAATACTCATCACGTTATATCCTCCAAGGTTCCCCACAGGTGCATATACATTCTGCTGTCCAATTTTATAAGAAAGACAAGTAGCAAATTCAGGTTGCTATCTCAGTTAGGTATAGTTCAATATCATGTTTTAAGATGCTTCTGACTTTGGGAAAAGGGGAAATTATGGCCACTGTAGTCTGACTTGGGGACTAAGGAATTTGTACATTATTTTGTACCTAGCCTTTGGTTGGTTGGTTGTTCATTTTTATCATTCACCAGGTGATAACTGTGGTGGCCATCCTTCTGAATAGCACTTCCAAAAGCCTTGGTAATTTTGACTCATATTCTTTATAGAATTGCATTATCATGAATTTTATAGAGGCTGTCAATTCTGTGGGAATGTGTATTTCATAAAGTATAGCCACTGATGGGACTAAGTACTGAGTACTTGAAGCATTTCCAAGTAAAAGGTGAATTTTAGTTGTGTACTTCAGGGTGGATCAGGTGGTCCAGGGAAAAAGAAAAACTAAATTCTGAGGTATAATAAAAAAAAGCAAAAAAAGATGGAACCTAAATTTTAAACATTTTTTCTTGTATTAAAATTTGACTGGAAAGTTCTTTAGACTTTAGTTGAACAAAATAGGAAGACAAAGTAAAATCACACTATAATGCTCACTTTGGTTTTAGAGAACAGAAGCATCTTATAGGGAAATACTAATTTGCCAGAAATTCCACAGAGATTGTAAGAATGATTAGATTTGATACAAGACACTAAATAATATAGTAAGGATTGGTGGGTTGTACAAGAATTATAGCCATTGTCAAAATGCAAATTTTTTCAAAAGGAAACCTGTAAACTCACTAAAGTTCCACTATTATTATTATTATTGTTGTTGTTATTTATTGAAATCAGTGAGTGAATTTTTTTTAACTCTGCAGAAGGTTCTGTTGTCCATACAAGTGGAGTTTTACCAAACAGATTTGAAATGTTATTTTCTTATCATATTTAAATATCAAAAGCATAACCCTATAACTCTTATGTTTGTGTTAAGCATCTATGGTTAATGGGTTTCTGCTTCTCTTACCATGGTAGGCTTTAAAAAGAGATCACTCTCTGAAAATAAGTACCTTGTTGGTAAAGTTGGGTTTAACTTAACTGTCTTTTTTAGTCATCTGTGTTCTGGAAATAATTTACATTCATTGTCTTTTAGAAATTGTAAGTCATATTTTCTCTGCTATGATATCATGCCCTGGTAGCAATCCATTAAATATTTCTTACTAAAAATGACCCCAAGAGATAGTAATTAACCTATTCTTGAGTGTAATAATAGAATCCAAGATTGATGAACATTTTCTTCAAATATTTTAAGTAATGACATGAAACCAAACGGCCATGCCTTGCTTGTCTTAGAAAAACAGTACAGAATACGTTAGAAGATCATGAATAAATGAATACTTTCATTTATGGTTTTATATAGAAATCATTGAGTTTCCCTGCTTGAGGTGCAGCCCCCATGGTAGTTAATCTTTGTGTGGCACTTACTTTATAATGCAACACCTCCTTGGGCAATCTTTGTATGAAAATATAGCAGTTAAGCTCCTTTCCTCCACAAAGTGGTGCAAGAATGAATTGTTCAATCGTTTTTATATAACATACTGAAAATTATTCAGAAATAACAAAGACAGTAATTTCCATTTAATGTCTTTTTCTTAGTTTATTGAAAAATATGAAATATTTTCAAACCAGTATAAAATCATTTGAAAATTAAAGAACCATATATGGTTTAAGTTTCTGTCTCAGCATCACCCACTATCTTTGTGCTGCTGAGCAAGTCATTTACATTTCCTCATTTGTTATCATTATTTTAGTCGTTAAAATGAATATATTAATTCAGTTATCTCCAGGGTAACTTCCATTTTAAACTATTCTTCTCCCTGTTTTGATTCCTTTCCCCATTCTTATTGCCATCTACCTCATCCTTTCCTGTTGCATTCTAACGACCTCTTATTTTAAGCTCCAAAGAATTGTGGTACATCCCAGATTGCCTTGTGATTTTTTCCTGTATACAAGAGTTGTCTCTCAACCTCATTTCAGTCATATGCCATTACTCACTCTGTAAAGGAGCTTGAATGACAGGGGCCAGCTGTGTCCTGAGAAAAGCTTAGATCCAGTGACAGTCAATGGTAAGACATAGGCTAAATTAAATAGTACAAAATACTATTTCTGAAGAAAATTTCCCAGAGGTTCTTTCAAATGGTGAGGAGATGTTTTATGATTAGAGGAAAATAGCACTGCCAACTTGAAGTGAGCATTTAGAATGGCTACCATAATCACATGTGAAAATTGGTGCAAGTGCCACCTTTTTATAAATCACAGGGTATGTTCATTTAAAATGGACATTCATTCTTAGTTTTGACTCATATTTGACTTAGCAAAAACCAACCCAGCAAGTTCAACAGTTCAATTAAGTATTTTTAAGAACTTTTCAAATTTAAAAATTGTCGTTAGAAAATTTCCCTCTGAAAAATATGCTCTACCAGGATACACCAGTATGCTGTTGAAAAAACTTTTTTAAATGAAGATGTGGCCATTATTTTGTATCTTGACATAAGATGAAAAATTGAACACATATTTAGGCATAAACGTTAGGTCATTCATAGCAGCATTATTTTGGCACAAAAGGATGAATATTATCCACTTTGGGTGAAAGGGGAAAAAATTGCTCAAATCACGTGGGACACTAGCTCATAAGCTGTATGAAATCTTTAACAAAATGAACTCCAGAATTTATGCAATTCCCTCAAGAAAAATAGATATTTAAAAAATAAATCAAAATGAGTAATACTATTATTATTATTCTCATTGCTGGTGGGAAGGGACATTAATAAAACAGTCTCTGTGATATGTGAGTTCTAATATATAACTATAAAAATATATAAATATTCTACATTGCGTGAAATACCATATTTACGAAATGGATTCCATGTGATTAGTAGCCACCTTGAACCTTGAGAAAAAGAGTCTCTAATTAAGTGTACGCCATGAACATTTGGATTTTCTGGTACTACAAGGAGGAGATAGGTTGAGGAAGAGTAGTATTAGCCTGTATTTCAAATCTTTTATTTGTGTGCTACCAAGCTTCAAAAGACATAAATAGATGGCAATAACCTTTTCTGGTAGACCAAGAGATAAAAACAAATGTCTGAAAGGAAGCATATCAGGATAGTACATAAATCCTAAAAGAATTCAGAGTATTGAGAGGTTATTGAGAGCTGAGATGAGAAGGGCTTCATGGATTTACCCCCAATACATAAAAAAATACAATATTTTTATGTATTGAATCTAGAGTAAGGAGAAGATCCATCTCTTACCACACTCCATCCACCAGCTCTGCAACTGCACTGAATTATTTACTTTCCGTAGTGAAACTTCTAACCTCCTGACTTTCACCTGGAACCCTCTTTGTCTTCCATTTTTGCCTTGGCAATGGCTGCAATCATAGTTCTCATTTGAGTTGAGACTTTCTTCAGGAAGATTACCAGGATTTTTCGTAGCTCTCTGATAATTTGAGTTAATTGCTCTTTTTTAAGTTGCCAAGAAGTCTGTATGCATGATCCCCATCAAAGCATTTGCCACTTAATATTGAAATTGACTGTTTAGATTTTGATTTCTTCCAATCGACTGTAGCTTCTCCATGGTCCAGGGTATGTGTTTAATTTACCACTTTATCCATTACTCTTTGTGTAGTTCCTGGCACATTTAAGTTATTAATAAACATCTCTTTGTTGAAGAAGGGAAGAAGGAAGGAAGGAAGGAAGGAAGGAAGGAAGGAAGGAAGGAAGGAAGGAAGGAAGGAAGGAAAGAAGGGGACATGACCTGTATGAAAGAAGTCACAGAGATGGGCACAATGAGTTGGCCCAAAGACAATGAGAAGACTGATGGGACTAAACTTTAATACTGATGTCATTTTTTCCTAAATGTGCAAGATGACATAAATCTTTTCAATGGATTGTGGATTAGAACATTTTCACTCTTTGAAGAGAGACTGAAAATAGGATACATACAATATATTAGCCAGTAATAATTTGTTAGATGCCTGTGTGAGAAAGAATTTGAGGATTTCACAGTTCAAATGAGTTTAGCATATGTCAACATAAAACAAGTTTTAGAATTGTATAAAAGATTAAAAATCACTTCAGAAAAGCTAAGTTTCACTTGAGGGTGGGTATTGCCAGTAAAATGACATTATTGCAACAAATAAAGTTCTTTTAAACAGGGTTAATATATCTGTCTACATGGTTACCACTCTATATAAAGCAATATATGGGCCAGCTGAATATAGAATAAGTCGTTGTAAGAGGCTTTTAACCAAAAGTTATAATAATTAGTTGAAATGCTAAAATTTTAATTGCAAACATATTTGCAAACATATATGCATATATATGTATATATGCAAACATTTATAACTGGTTGCTAAGGCCTGCATGCAAATGATAATATTTTATTCTGAAATAAAATGTAAAGCATACAAGTCCCTCTGAACTCAGTTTCACAATGGGTCTTAGACAGTTAACATGGGGGAAAAGATGTTTATATGGCATTGCATTTGTGCCACCTAAAGGTACTAATCATTGAGAATAACACTCAAATTTTTATATAATGCTTTAGAATTATTTTTATAATTGGATGTTGTAATAATTTAGTTCAAATTAACAAATTTACCAAGTCTACTTTGTTTACTAGGTGCTGAAAATATGATGGTGCATAACATATGACCTTTTTTTTCTATCCATGAATTCAAATTGCACAGGAAAAATGTATTGGAGGCAATCTGCCACCCCTGAGAACCCTATGCTCTGAACATGCCAGATTATTTACTTTCCCAGAACATGTCAAAACATGTTCACTTATCGTTGATTTTGCTCATGTGTTTATACACTTAGACTTTTGAGACTTAAGTCTTCTATCTCTGTAATTACTCTCTCTATGCAGAATGTCAAAAGCCAATTTAGAAAGTCAAGGAAGTATTTCTGTTCTACCATAACTGCCATGACCATTCCCTAAAGCTATGGTCCCTATTATAAATTTAGTTTTAACAGAAAAAAAAGAATTATTGGGAAGGAAAATAATTTGGATTAATAGCAAAATATTTCCCTGCTGTATGACAATGTGAACAGCTAGCTACCATTGGCGTAAGAAATCTAAGAAGTATAACAAGTACAAAAACAGGATATATGTATTCATAGAAACATCAATATCTGAGATAGATTTTGAAGGAACAATCTGATATTGGCAGACAGGGCCAATAGGGAGGGAACACATGAACAATATCAAGGATCGATGAATATGCTTCACAATGTGAAGGTCTTGAATGACTTCTGCTCCTTCAAATATAAGTTGAAAAATCATCTAAATATGTGAGAAAATGATATGCATAATTTTGACACACTTAATTTTGATGCACAAATTTTCTAAAAGTGAATTTTACTCACCTTTATTTACTCAAATAAATTGTCTTTTTTTTCTCAGTGGGTTCTATGTCATATGACTGTGGAGAAGAGCATGAATTTCAATTTAAAAATATATAAAATAAACATTTTGTTATTAAAATAGGAAAAATATAATGAGAAATCTTAGTGGTTAATAACGCTTTTTGCTAAACAAGTAATACCAATCACTGACATTTATCACATGTTGTGGTGCTATGGGTAGCAAGTAATTATTGTGCTTTTCGCACATGCTAGTTAGTCATTGTTCTGGATGCTAGGGGGCCACTGCGCAACAGGACAGATTGGGCTCTGCCTTTGAACCTTAGCTTCTAGAGAACAGAGTCACATAATAAACTTAGACAAAGGAAAATAAATTAGATAACAGATTTTGATGAGCTCTGTAAAATATATGTAATAAGTATATATATATGTATGTGTATATATATGTAATTATATGTATATTTAATACATATACATATGTATTAAAAATAACAATAGTGTTGTGATACAGAACAATAAGAGAACTTTCTTAGACAAGGTAATCTCTCAGAGAAGGTGAGATTTAAGGTGCAAACTAAAGATGAACAAGAAGTTGGCCCTTTAAAGAATCAGGGGAAAGCATTCCAAGCAGAGGGAACATCTAGTAAAATTTCCCTAAGTTTGGGATAGCTTTGGTTATTCAAGAATCTAAATGAAAGCCAATGTGGCTAGATGAGTAAGGCTGGGATGAGGAGTGGTATGGACCATGCTGGACAGATAGGTAGCAAGCAGATTCTGCAGGGTCTTAGGTGGAAGTGTGGCTGACAGAAAGGACACACTGCTTCCCATGAGCGCATTCTCCAAAAGTGGATCGTTTTAATGATTGGTGACTACAATGAAAAGGTGCTAAAGGAAGTCCTGTGAGATTTA
Organism: Cynopterus sphinx; assembly: GCA_030015415.1. NCBI lineage: Eukaryota > Metazoa > Chordata > Mammalia > Chiroptera > Pteropodidae > Cynopterus > Cynopterus sphinx. The sequence goes on along the minus strand of CM057389.1, from coordinate 63,740,476 downwards.
TAGTATCAAAAACTTAGGTCAGATCATGGGTCCAGCACAGGACAGAGTCCTCTTTAGTAAGTAGTTCTGTACTGTCCAAGGGTGGAGGATTTCCCATAACCCTCCCATTTACCATTACTTCCTGCAGTATCACCACCATAACAAAGCTGTGAGAAATAGCAAGAGCTTGGCCTGCAGGCCATAGTAAGGAATGTCTCTGGTTTTGAGTGCAATGGAAAACCACAGAACGATTTTAAGCACAGGAATTCCTGAGCAGATACACATTTTAAAAAGATCTTTATGTCTGCTGTGTGAATAGTTTAAGGGGTAGGAAGAAAGCATATAGGAAGGACATTTAGTTAGGTGGCTACTGCAATAGCACAGGTAAGAAAAATGGTTGGTGGCACTAGAATATTGACAGTGGATGTATAACACAGTTGATATATTTGAGATATATTTTGTAAGTAGCACAGACAGCTTTTGTCATTACTTTAATGTAAAGAGGGGCAAAAGGAAGGAGGAGTGAAGGATGATTCCTAGGAGTTTGACTATAGGAACAGAATAGACCCTGGTAGTGGAATTTACTGATATAGATGAGGAAGAAACAGAATGAAGTTCCATTTTGTCCATGCCAAGTATGGGATATCTATAAGATGGCTAAGCAGAGCCAAGTTGGCATATAGATATAGGGGGCAGACACCATCATAAGGGTCTCAATGCCTAGGGACGGACTGAGGTAGAAGACTCCATTGAAAGATGTCACATATGAGTGGTATTTAAAGCCATGGGCTGCGGCACTCAGGAGTCTTTGTAGCAACAATGATTCATGATTTTTTTTTTTTAACTCATTATACAGGGCTCTTTCTCCTGTATAATGCCTCTGCAAATTGGCAGAAGGTCCTATGCACTATAAATGCAATGAATGTGGTCTTTACCTTCTAGGAACTCACAATCTAAAACAGGCCCTGATGACAAGACCAAGTGAGATTTCACTTCTCCTCTTGTCCCTGAGGCTTTGTGACTCATCCTAGGATTAGTCCTTAGGGACTTTTATATTCATTAACTTGTTTCTCTTATTTTCCTTGCAAGAATTCTCAAAGTGGGAAGGTCATATACAATCTATTGTTTAATCAACTCTTTCAGCAAATATTCTTATTTCTATTTTTAGCAGATGAGAATGTTGTCCTCAAAAGGTTAACTAAGCAATGTCTCAGCCAAAGTCACAAAACCAGTGAGTGAGACTGGCAGCAGGAAGATGTTTCTAACTCCAGGATTTGGAGGGTCTAGTTTGGATGGAACCTTTCTGGATGTATCAAGTTTTCCACAGAAACAGCAGCAAACAGTGACAAACCTCTGGGGTCTGTCAGAATTGGGTCAAATCTCTGCTCTACACTTGCTAACTGGGTCACCTTGAACGTAATTTAGCCTTTATAGCCTTGATTTCTAATTCTGTAGAATGAGGATGCTAATATCTACGTTTTAGGTTATTTGTAAATCCATACATTCATTTATTTATTCAACCTTCCACTAACCAATTTATTTATCCATCCCCCAAACATCTAACTGCTATGTGCCAGGCTCCATTTTATGCATTGGGAATGCATCTATGCAGAAAATAAAACTGGTACCCTCTGGGATCTGCATTCTTTGGGGGAAGCAGTCAGTGACCAATCAACAAATCAATATAGACTAAAATGTGAGACAAAAGATGTGGAGAAAGAATAGCCATGTCGAGGGTCATGAGAAGTCAGGGAAGGCTCTCTGAGCAGGCACCTGGACAAGAATCAAATGAGATAATGAGCAAAATGTCTTTAACATGGTGCTTGATACCATTGCAATCCTGGAAAAAGGAGAGTCAAAAAAGCAGATATGCGTGGTGCCCAGGATCTCACGTTCATTACCCAGCCTAGAGAAAGCTTCAGCTTTTAGAGTTATTTTCATGCCACTGGCTAAATTATAAAAGAGTCTCTGGATGCTTTTGCTGATGTCATGGACATGTGATGAATCCAACTGTTGTTTCTCTGAATCTGTGCTTACCAAGTACCTTCTAATCATGATTTTACTTCTCAGGAAAAACTACCCACCTAGAGAGAATATTCTGATCATATAGATCTGATCAAGTACTCAGCTTCAATTTGTAGCTATTTCTCATTATACAGTGATACAGAGGCACACTCATGACTTGGTTCCCCCGTGACTTGGCCACATGGAGAGAATATACTGATCACATGGACTTTGATTTTCTAGTTCCTGTGACAACTCACACTCATTATAAGTTAAGCAACTGGCATTCTGTTTGAATACATTCACCTTGTGAACGTAGGTTATGTTAGTGTGTGGCACACAGTAGGAACTGGATGAACTTTTACTGATTAATGGATTGAGATTTCTCCCAGACCCATGGCAAGACCCAAGTCTTTTCAAGGATAAATTCACCAGGGGATGATGAATGCTACTCTGTAAGACCTCCCAGGATACAGCCTGCTTATTTCTCAGTGTCACTGTGTGGACTAAGCACAGTGACTGGTTTTTATACAACAGTGGCTTTGAACTCCTGCTTCAAACCTATTTCAGGGTTTAGAGGGGGTATTAGAAAGTCAAATTGAGTGACAGGAAGGAGATAACTCTGCTCCTCCACTTCAGGAATGTCCAGCTGCTGAGCAAATTCAAGAGCAGGAGTCCCAAATATGGTTACATTCCTGGGAGCAATGTTTTCCCTCAACTTCAGAATCCTGGAAGGGCAGAAGTGAGGGGGACAAGAGCAGAGATGGGGCGATAGGACCCACTTGGCTCCCATTTTTGTGAGACAGTTCAAGGCCTTTAATCATAAGGATAATGGCAATATGATTAATTTATGATTCAACAGTCACTGCATTTCATACTTGATACCTATTGATTCCCTTAAGTTTACCTACCCTGAAGTCTATTATGTCAGCTGGAAACCTCTCTTTCCCTTGATTCAAACCCATATTTTCTAGAAATTTGTTTAATGAAGGTTTCTGGCTTTTTGGCTAAACAAACTCATTCATGAACCTATTGGTGTCTCTGTGATTTCCTGTTTAGTAACCTCTTATCTCCCTGAGCTTCACAGAAAGAGATATTATCTTGTGTCCCCTTAGTTGTGTAGCAGTATCTTGCTTTTGCCACTGGCTGATTCATTTCTCCCGGGGCCCAGTTTATGTCCTGAGGAAAGTACTTAATGATAGGCAGCTGATGGAGATTTACGTTCCTCAACTTTCTTGCCTCACTCTCTTCTCACACTCACTGCTGGCTATTTAGTCCATGAGGCTGAGCTGAACCTGGAAAATTCAGTTACACCTAGTCATTAACAAGTTGAGGAAATCAAATAAATATAATTGAGGCTCCATTGTTAAAAATGATATTCCATCATTCTTTCTTACCAGGTCATGTTGCCATTCTTTTTTCTTAAATGTTTGGCATTTCTGGCAAGCTCAGATACGTGAGGCATATTTATTATATAAAATGAGATTTTTGGAGGGTGGGGAGGCAAATTACCATAGAAGGCCTCAAATTCTTTTTCTCTGAAAAAAAAAATTTAAAAAGAGGCAGCTATATTAGAGATGGAAGAGTGCCCGCAAGCCATGGTATGCTTACCATGAAATATTAGCACTGAAAACTAGACTTAAAATAGCCAAACACATCATTTTGTGACATACCAAATACTATTTTACATATGATTCTAATAGGGACAAAAGTTATCCATATGGAGATATAATTCATCTATCAAATAAGTGTTATTGAGTATTTGCACAAATGTTTTTTCAAACTAGCCTTCCTTAGATTCACCTAGAGGAGCTATTAAAGCACAGCTTTCTGGGCCCTATTCAGCATTTTAAAAAATTCTTAGGTGATACTGATGTTGATGCTGCTGGTCTGGAACCACACTTTGCAAATCGCTGGCCTACTCTATGTTAGGCCAGGTACTGGCAAACACAACTCATGGACCAAATCTGGTGAAACCTTCTTTTTGTAAATTAAGTTTTTTAGAATACAACCACAACCATTTATTTATTCATTGTCTGTAGCTGTGTTCATGCTATGAAGGCAGAGTTGAATAGCTGGGCCAGAGACTACAAGGCCTGCAATGCTGGTTCTCACTGAATAAAAACAATGGGCCAAATACTGAGCATTTACTACCTGGCCCTTTACAGATAAAGGCTGTATTCTAGGTTTTCAGGATAATCTTTCACAGAAGTATAATATCGTTCTGTCCTCATGGAGCTTACCTTCTACCATGGCATTAAATATTTAGTGACATTTAAATAAAAAGTATAGGAGAAAGTCTTAATTGAGGAATTATACCTTCAATTATTTTTAACCTAGTTATTATCTCTTTCTATTCTGTAAGGGTCACTTACCCATTCTTATTTTCATAACTAGCTCATGCCCCAGTCTCTTCAAGTCTTTAATGATAAAGTACTCTTCAAACTGGTCTTTTCCTCTCACTACTTTCACACTTCAGTATATTCTAGATAGTATTTTCAGAATAAATATCCTAAATGTAGCTATTAAATAATTGTCTCCAGAATAAACTTTGTTGTTCAATTTTTTTTTAACATTGTGACAACAAACCACTACCACTGCTTATCTGCCACCTGGGATTTCCCAAAGTCGCAGGCTTGCATTGACCTGCTCAGGAGCAGAAATGGTAGTGAGTATTACCAGCAGGAGTGGCAAGGCAAGTACTCAGTATGTTATCACAGACGCTGCTGCTCCCTGTTTTTCTCCCTGACTCTAAGCAAAAGCTGCCTCACTCATTTAATTTTCCTCTCAGACCTTGGAAGCATCTGAGCTGGCAACTTCAGTTCTATAGACTCTCCATTAAAGTCACACAAGTTTACTTTCCATCTTCTAAATTACTTATTAATTCTGTTTTATTATAAGTTGTTTATTATTTATATAGGTCTTTATTAGTTATTTATTACTAATGTTAGTTATTTATTATTAGCAACAAATTATATCAAAACTATCTTAAAACAATGGATTGTTTTTGTTTTGCACACGGATCATGACTTTATTTAAAAATTAACAAACAACACTGTAGAAACATTGATACGTAAATTTTTTTAAAGAATGCTATATCCTAAATTTATTTGGCAAATACCTTTTTAGCAATGAGTTTAGTCTTCCACATAGAAACCAGACACTAAATTGTAAAAAAAAAAAAAGAAAGAAAAAAAGGTTCTTATTGTTTGAAAAAAAAAATTAAGTAGAAGATTGTAAAAACGCATAGATCTATACTAAAAGAATTGGCTGTATAGAAGTACTCCCTCTCACAGTATTCCTCTTTACTTTATATGCGAGTTATTGGTTATGCTGTAGGATTTAACTCTTATAACACTAAAAGGCAACTGTTTAGGAAAGAGGTAGAAAAAGGAATGTATGTAAGGCAATGTTTCTTTTAAGTATAATAAGTAAAATAATGTTTTAGGAAGACAAGATAAAAATTACTCAAGGCTAGCTTGATTCTCACTGAATAAAAACGATGGACTAAATACTGAGCTCCTCTCTGTGAATCTAATAATCATTGCTTGATCACCACATTGGTCATCTCTGGGGTAGTCATTTTGGTACTGGCTATGATACTCATCTGGGTATTCTGCTTGATAACCGTTATCACTAATTTCAGACCCATTTGTTCCTGTTCCTTGGCTTCTGTGGTGAATGACAGACAGGTTCTGTTAGAACAGCACAGTATTTGGGATCACATTTTTAATGTACAAGCCCATACACACTCATCCTTTCTTGGAAGTGGCCTTGTTGGGACCCATCTATAGGGAAATTTCGAGTTGTCCATTGGTTGTAAGGTTAGCTTCTAATCATAGATGTCTCTCTTTGCATGTGAAACTAAGATTCCTGCCTGGCTAGCTTCTTTTTTGGTGCCAGATCCTTTGTCAGTTTGCATTTTAGAATCTAAAGACTCCTCCTAGTCCTATAGGCTGCCTGTCATACCAGCCTGGCTGGTGCATTTGTTGGTTCCCACCTTCAAACAAATTACACTTTGGCCAGCTTTTAATTTTCCTTCATCAAAATATCTTGTTTGTTTTTCTGCAGACTTAACTCTAATGTCAATGGTTGTATGTAAGCCTTTTGTTTTAACCAGACCTGCTAGAGCCACCAGTGCCGGTCTGAACCTGTATCATGTTTCCATTCTCAAAAAGATCATTTGCTTCAATGTCGTGTGGCTTTATATCATAGGCCTAAATAGCTTTAATATCATTACCAATATTCTCCAACTGAGACCAGTTTAACGAGGACTCAACCTTCTCTGAGCCTGGCTGTAGCTTGTTTAGAAGTTTGCAGAGGGTTATGCCATCTTAATTTTAACTTTTAGCTGAAAGTTGGTGCCAGTGCTCATTCCTGCTATTTCTTCTATCCAGCTGCGAAGATCTGCCTGATGATCATACTTGGTAGCGACTTTGTTTTGGACCTCAGCCGAGAGCCCGTAAGAAGGGCCCTTGCTGAAGTGGGTCATGTCCCTGCACCACGGAGGGGTGCGGGCGTTGCCTCAGAGGCTCGATCTGATTGGGTCCCGCAGAGTCTCTGTGGACTGGAGTCCCACACTCACTGCCCCCACCTCCACCTGTGGGCCTTTGGGGATTGGCCCACCAGCCCGACCAATGGAGGGCTGCCTGCTCCCTTCTGCAGGCAAGTGGCAGCGAGCTCCCACCCGGCCAGGACGATAGATTGTTTCACTTCATGTATTCTTCAAGGCAAAGTTTTGGGAGTGACTTTTTTGGGTGGCTTTTGCTCAGAGTCTTTCATGAGATTACAGTTAAGATATTGATCTGGATTGCAATCATCTGAAGGTTTGACCAAATCTACAGAATCAACCTATAGTAGATGGCTTGTTATACAGTTGGCAAATTGGTGCTGGTTGTTGACTGTAGGCCTCAGTTCCTACCACATGGATTTTTCCTTCTCATGCCATGGAGGCTAGCAGCTCACAGACAAAGTGCACCAAGAAAGCAAGCTATAAACCACAGTGATTTTTTTAAGATGTGGCCTTAGAAGTCACACTCTATCATTTCTGCATTATTATGTTGGTTGCATGAGTCAGATCTAATCAAAGTAGTAAAGAATAATGCAGAAGTATGAGTGTCAGTGGGTGAGACTCATTGGAGGCCGTTTTAAATCCTGGATACCATGTAGTTTCAACTCTCTTCTACTCTAGGCAGGGAATGAGCCTTTACTATTTTCTCCCAATCTTTAATGGTTTTTGTTTGTTTATTAGTTTTCATTTTCTGAATAAGTCATCTCTAAATACTCATCTTGGTCCCATCTTCCCTGCAACATCTTCTCTGAATCCTTTTGCCTAAAGAAATTTCTTCTTCCTTTGTTCTTCTATGGCCTCATTATTCTTAACATTTTAGCAGTTACATGTAGAAAATAATTCATATTTACAAATGAAATATTCCAAAGAGCCCAGCTTTTTCCAAGTAAGGAAATCCTTTACTACTACTACAAAAACCTGTGTGAGACATTGGAAAAAAAAAACAAACAAACCTTAATTAGAGGTTGAACAGTATTATATAATGTTTTATGAGTAATATCGATATGGTGTATTTGATATACTTAAGAGACCAGTATCTACCAGAGCAGTACTACTAAAACTTAAATAGCCATGAATGATATAGGGATCCAGTTAAATGTAAACTGAGAATTCAGTAGGTATAGGGCAAGGTGTAAGAGTCTGCCTTTCTAACAAGCTCCAAGGTGATGCTGATGCTGCTGGTCCATGGAACAAAATGAATAACAAGGTACTAGAATATGGGCATAAAATAGAATGTGATTTTAACATAGCTTGAAAAAGAGAAGTAGTGAAAACAATCAGTGTTGTGTTCAGTTACTACTGTAACTACAATTGTCAAGGCATAAATATTCAAAATCATAAATCACCCAAATATTTATTTATTGTTTTATTATGCTATCCATTATCTTTATACATACATATATATCTTACCTCCTCCAGTCTTAATTATAAGTTCTTTTTGATTGAGTACATTCATGTCATCCACAGAATTGAAGCATAGTTTCTTTTCCTAAGTAGATACTCAATAAATGTCTACTGCTTGATTGCTCTGCTGCTGATTTTCAGTCAGCCCTTTATTAATACTCGTCAGTACTTTTTGCAAGATTTTTTCTTCTTAAAATATTTCAGATTTCAGTGTAGGCTTCTCAAAATGCCTTTCCACTATAAATATGAATTTATTTGTTTTGTTTACAATTCCTTATAATACATAATACAATTCCTCATAATAAAATGTTAACTAGTAGGTCTAAATACCCACTAAATTAAATTCATGTGATTAAAGTAATATGATCAAATTAGTAGAAACTAGCATGATCAAGTCAGTGGAAAAAATTCTGATGCAAGGTTATACCCCAAACCAATTAACTCTGAGTCTTCAAGAGTGGGCCCAGGTAAAGCTTTTTCAAGCTTTCTGTGGAATTCCAACATGAAGCAAATTTGAGGACCACTATTTTAATTCATATCTTACTAGGTTGTAAAATAGAATAATTATATTTTTATTTCTGTGCCTCAAAGCTTATTTCTTATAATATGTAAAATATCATTGAAGACCAATTTAGACCAATTTTTACTTCTTTTTTATTTGCTTACAGGATGTAATTGAATCAATTTATGAATAGTATTGATAAACTATAAAAACTTTGTAATCATAGAGCAATCTAACTTTTTAAAAATGAATATGGTGTCTTAATCAGACAGAACCTGATATAAGTTGTACCTTTCATTTTTAAGAAAACATATCAAATCATTTTGCCAAATTATTCCAGGCATTTTAAAATATGACATTTTACAAATATTTTGTATCTTCTAATCAGAGTCAGTCTCACTTCTAAATAGGACATTGTTAAATGCTTGCCATATAAATGTTAGCATCAAAAAAATTTCTGTCATTTAGGAATGTTTATTCAGAGGAAAATAATGTCAGTTATTACTCAATGTCAGAAACTGCCAAAGGTAATATAAAGCACTGTAGTATAGTTGCTAGAGTTAGAATACCTGGCATCTCCTTGAAGCACTGCCTCTTACTAGCTGTGTGACCCTTGGCAAGTCTCTTAATTTCTGCTGGTCTCCAGTATTTCATCTGTAGAATGAAGGAGTTGAAGTGAAGGCACATAAAATTTATACAGCTGAAAAAGAGTAAGGTGAGATGGCAATGTGCTTTGAGTGCCTCTAAATCAGGCACCATGTGAAGTGATTTAAAATAGTTATCATGGAAATCTCAAAAATTTAGTGATTCTATAGGAGAATTTTCAGGTGGGCAGGCACAAAACTCACTAGGTTATTAAATTAAGCCCATGAAAAATCAGATAACATAGAAAAAAGACATTGATTGCTTTGATTCTGATTCTCTCATAGAAAGGGAATTTTATAAATCACTAATCCCAACCACAGATGAGGAAACTGAAGCCCAGGAAGCTCAAGTGACTTACCATTATTGAAGCATTTATTCAGTTTAATAACATAATTTGTTTTTTGACTAAGAGGTTTATCATCATTATAATTCCTCATATTATTTTGCACTGAGGAGCAGGTGGGGCTAACATTTACATTAATTTGGAATTTCTGAAGCTAGCATCTCAGCGAGATTTTTAGTGGCCTATCTTGTGATATATGTGTCCTGATGTTACAAATCCAGATGGACATATGAAGGGTTGCTATCATTGGTACCATCTGATTTAGAAACCTTTATAGGCAAATATTTTTTATAGCTGGATTCACAAAGGTCGTTACCCTTGCAGGTGAAAAGCCACGGTTCTTCCATTGCCCTAAAAGTCATAGAGTGTAAATTATACCATAACATTGTAGTAACATGCACATACATAAGTAAATACATATAGCCATACATACTAAATTATACAGAAACATCACTAGGACCATGCACTCACCTGATCCCGGGTGAAGGAATTGAGTGTGAAGGACTAAAATAGTCATTATCAAGCCTGGCCTAGGGAGCAAATTAATTCAACATCATTTCACCAGGGGTAGCAAAGCTAGGCCCAGGTGAGATATGTAGCTCAAGTCCTAATAACTGTAAAATGAATCATCTAGTTAGTCAACAAATTGACAAATAGTTATTTTGCCTCTACTGTATGCCAGGCACATGTTAGGCAATGGGGATATTATCATGAATAAAACTCCATATTCCCATGGAATTTACATTCTAGTGGAAAGATAAAGATACCAAAACATGTTACGAAACTTAAAAAAAAAAGTAAGATCATGTTAGGTATTCAGTAGTGTGATGAGGAAGATAGAAAGGGAAATGTGATAGAGAACTGAAGATGAATGATAAGGGCTATAGGCTCTGGGTAGTCATGGAGCTGTTCTTAGAGGTGGTGACATTTGAACTGAAATTTAACTGATGAAAGGGAAGCAGTATCAGAAAGATCTGGGGGGAAAGTGTTTCAAACATATAGAGCCAGAAACACAATCCTTCTAAGTTGAGAATAGGAAGCTTAGCATATCTGCAAGAGGAGACATTTTATAGTGGTCGGTTTTTAAAATCTTTATTTCATTCAAAAATTATTAGTTTATTATTTATTTATTAGATTACATGTTGAGGGCCGACTGTGCATCATGCACTGTTCTAGACACAGTTCCCTTGCATTCGTCATGTTTGCATTCTCATGGGAGACACAGACAATAAGTAATACATAATAATAAGCTAATTGTATATTATGTCAGAAGATAAGAATTATAAGAAAAAAGAGGCCTTAGGGTAAGGAGAACCAGGAATATAGGGATGAAGTGGTCAGTTTCGGCTCATGTCTCTCCAAAGAAACTTGAAACATGTGAGGGAAGTAGCCATGCAGACACGTGGGAAAGAGCATTCTGAGAAGTGGGACCTGCAAGCACAGTTGTGTGAGAGAAAAAACAAAGAAAGCAGTGTAGCAGTGTGCATAAGGAGAAAAACTGTGGGAGACAGTAATAAGGTCAGTGTAGGCATAGAAACCAAATAATTCCATCCCAAAGGAGAGGAAAAGTACCTGGGAAAATCAGGCTTCCCAGGCAGTGGCAAATGCATGGGATGAAGTCCCATCACCATGTCAGTCCACGGTGGTCTTGTGGACAGTGGTGAGGGGGAAGAGCCCAGTATGTAAGAAGTAAATAGCATTGCTCCATTGGGAAAATATTTTTATAACTCTTTAATCTGGGAAGTACTTTGACTTCCTAAAATGACAATAAGAAGATATTCCCTAAAATTAAAATATAAACACACACCCAAAACCATAGAAAGAAAAAGTACCTTAAGCAGTCTATAATTTCAGCAGAGCACTAATTTAATCAGGGCAACTACCGCATTTTTGTATCCTCATTTTGCATATTATATGGTCTCTGAGAATTTTGAATATATGCATTTAAAAGGGAAGTTATACTCTTTTATCTCTAATAGATGTGGGGATCAAATGTTTATGGGCATGAAAAAGTCTTTCCATTAAAGGAAACCCTGTCAAGTAGCAGGATTTTCTTTTATTATGTTGTTTTACACACAAAACATTTCTTTTTGAAATCACTGAGGCCACATAAACATTAAAGAAACAAAGTAGTATTTTTATAACACATGTTGGTTTGTCATGCTGTTTTTGGCAGAATTTATCCCTCAGTGATCTTTGGGTTAGTGGTTTCTAAATAGCCTCCAGTCTTGACCTTCCGGGGGCCTCAAGAACAGTATTGCATTGATCCATAAAGACTACTTTTGGGGCTCCAGATTTTTGCTAATGCACAAGCAAAGTTTTCTTTTCCTGATGTTATTTTATTCATCTTTACCATTGCCTGCTTCTGTCCTTTATAGAAACAAAATTAAATTGTATTGGGAATAACAAGGAGGAAAAATAATTCATTCTTATTTTATCGTTTTAATATCTTTCATTAGTATCACCAGTAATTTTATGTTCCTAATCTCTTGTTCCATTGTTTTGTAGTCTTCATGTCTATCAAGCATGTTGAATTAGGGCAACCAATAAATACACTTTCAGGTGAGAAACTGTGTATTGGAAGTGTGAGGGCAGGTGAATAAGGTTTATTTTCTCATTGATCTTTCACTTTGCTTTCTAAACAGGGGACAGTGTACACTACATGGTGGGGAGTTACATGAACAGTTACATGGTGAGGAGGTATGCCCAGTAGTTATGTGTTATATATTACCTGATAATTGCTAAACTCAATGGGAAAGTGAAAAAGAAAAAAAGTGCTTTGTATAGATGGAAAGCTCTGGGCATTTCACAATGATACACTTCTCAGTCTGTTAAGAACCATTTTTTTCCTCCACAGATCCACCCAGGCTTCACGGTTATGTTAGCCATTTTCATTTCCTCCTCCTTGGCACTGAGCAGCTGCTGGCTGTCCTGGGGAGAAAGAGCCTCCATTTGCTCTGAGCTCCTTGCTGGGTGTAATGATTGCGTGCACATCCCGTCGTGACTGCAGTGGGCACCCCAGCTCAGAGAAATTGAGTGTGCTTTTCCTTACCACTACATTTTGCTTTTGTGCTTTTATTCCAGAGAGAGAATAAAGGTAGATATCAGAATATTTTTTCTTGGATGCTGGTATATACTACATTAGTAGTGGCATACATTTTCATTCTACTCCTGACAATTGGCTTGAATCAAGCTCTGCTCTAAAGTAATATCATTCTTGCTTGAGGTTTCTTGGGTGAAAACCATGAAGGTTTCCATTTTGCTGGCTCCCTGTGTGTTACTGATTAACAAAGAATAACTGTGATGGAATGGGCATTTGACACCATTTCTTAAATGTTGCTAGCATGATCTTCCTCTGAGGCTCCCTGAGTTTTCAGCATTTAATTTAGATTTTTTTCTACTTCCCCTCTTGAAATGCATGACTGTCACTTTCTTCAATGATTCTTGGTTATTCTCTTTGAAAACTAAGGCAAAACAAGTATATTATTTCCAAAGAAAACCCCAACCCCATTCTTTGAGAATTTTACCTTCTAACTTAAATTCATCTGGTGGTCCAAATGTTGCTTCTAACACATGTACTTGTTTAAAGGCATAGAACATGCATCTTCAAACTCTTTCTCAAAAAAGCTAGAGAATAAATATTTTAAGCTTTACAGGTCGTATAATCTCTGTCACAGATAATCAGCTCTGCACTGTACTGTGAAAGCAGCCATAGACTATATATAAATAAGCACAACTATATTCCATCAAAACTTTATTCACAAAAACAGATGGTAGACTATAGTCGGCCCACAAGCAATCATTTGCTGACCTGTGGTACGATGATCCGTGGAACTTGTGGCATAGCTGTTTTCTGTCTGCTCTTAGTTGATTAAGAAGTTATTGCATAAGCTCTTTATTGTTAAAATAAAAGTCTAAAAGAAATAAAAAAAGACAGTCATATAAGCTGGATAGATTCTAAGTGAGATTTTAGAGACTTTAGGCCTGATTAGGTTCTTAACACAATCCCCATAATGAATAACTTACACTGAATTAAACTCTGGTATATTCCCATGAAACCTCAATAAAATGCCTAAAGGAAGATCTCAGAATCTTTGTACAAATATGGATCAAATACTTTAATTGTTACTAACAAATATGTACACATAAATATGTACATTTGTAATATAGCTTTGTATATATCTATTTATATAAAAGTTTATACTGTGTGTGCACATGCACATATATATTTTGTTTAAATTATGTGTGTAAATTATATATACTCCCAAATTTTTATTTTTTAATTCTTTATAAATTTTAAAGAAAATAATCATAGATTCACAGGAAGCATTGCAAAGGTAATACAGAGATGTTCCATGTATGCTCTGTGCAGTTTTCACTAACTATTACTTTTAATATAGCTACAGTGCAATGTCAAAACTAGGAAATTGTCATTGGTACATGTATATGTATAGTTCTGTGACATTTTATCACATGTGTAGATTTTTACAACCACCACCACAGTCAAGATACAGAACTATTGCATCACATTTATCTCCCTCTTTCCCATCATTGCTAACCTCTATAACCACTAATCTGTTCTCTATCTCTGAAATTTTATTGTTTTGAGAATTTTGTAATCTTTTGATTTTGTTTTTTTTTCATTCAACATATTGCCCTAAGATTCATCCACATTGTTGCACATGTCAATGGTCATTTATTTTTATTGGTACATGTAGTTGGGTCATGATTTTTAAGAGTTTTTTTTTAATATAATCTTTCAATATTTGTCTTTTAATTGATTTTTAAATTTTTTTATTAAAGTATAATAGATATATATTATATTAGTTTCAGGTGTATGACATAGCAGTTTGATATTTGTCTACACTGGGAATGATCCCCACAAAAAGTCTAGTTCCCATCCATCTCCATATCTAGTTACAATTTTTTTCTTTTTTAAAAAAGATTTACTCTTTTAGCAACCTTCAAATATACAATACAGTAATATTACCTATAGTCACCATTCTTTCTATACATCACATCCCCATGACTTATCTATTTTATAACTTGAAATTTTTACCTTGACCCCCTTCACCTATCTTTTCCACTCTGTACCTCCTCTCCTGTCTGGAAACCATCAGTCTGGTTTTTGTATCTATGAGCTTGTTGTTGTTAGTTGTTTAATTTTTTTTTTTAGATTTCACTTCTAAATGAGATCATACAGTATTTGTCTTTGTCTGACTTATTTCACTTAATATAATGCCCTTAAGATCCATCTATGTTGTCCTAAATGACAAAATTTCATTCTTTTTATGGCTGAATAGTATTTCACTATATATTATATATGTATATAAACAAAATATATATGCATATATACATAAAATACATATAAGATTATATAGGTAAAATATATATTATATGTGCATACTCACGTATGTATGTATGTATGTATATGTGTGTATATATGTAATCTTTTTTTATTCACTTATCACTTGAGTTGTTTCCATATCTTGGTTATTGTAAATAATGCTGCAGTAAACTAGGGATGACATATCTTTTTAAATTACTGTTTTCATTTTCTTTGGAAAAACATGTAGAAGTGAAATGGCTGGATCATATGGTAATTGTATTTCTAATTTTATTTGAGGAAGCTCCATACTCTTTTTCATTGTGGCTACACCAATTTACGTTCCCACAAACAATATACGGGGTTCCCTTTTTTTTCACATCCTTACCAACACTTGTTATTTCTTGTCTTTTTGATAAGAGCCATTTTAACAGGTCCTAAGTGATATTTCATTGTGGTTTTTGAACTTCCTGATAATTTGCAGTTTCTCATTTGCATTTCCATGATAATTAGTGATATCAAACATCTTTTCATATGCTTGTTGGCATTCTGTATGTTTTTCTTAGAGAAATTTTTATTCATATCTTCTGCCCATTTTTAAATCAGATTCTATTTTTTTGCTGTTATTTTATCAATTTTTATTTATTGTGAATATTAACCCCCTTTCAGATACATGATTTGCCCATATATCCTCCTATTGCCTTTTCATTTTTTTGATTATTTTCTTTGCTATGTAGGAGCTTTTTAGTTTGATGTAGCCCTTCCTGTTTATTTTTGCTTTTGTTGTTTGTCACCTTTGCTTATAGGGTTAGAACAAAAAAAAAAAAGAAGAAGAAAAAAGAAAAGCATCTCTGAGACTGGTGTTGTCAAGGAGCTTACTGCCTATGTTTTCTTCTAGGAGTTTTATGGTTTCAGGTCTCACATTCAAGTCTTTTATCCATTTTTAGTTTATTCTTATAGATGGTATAAGAAGGTGGCCTAGTTTTATTTTTTTGTTTTGCATGTACCTGTCTAGTTTTTCCACCATTGTTTATTGAATAGACTGTTTTTATTCCATTGTATATTCTTGTCTCCTTTGTCATAGATTAATTGACTGTTTAGGTGTGGGTTTATTGTATATGGTGTAAGACAGTAGTTTTAGTTTCACTTCAAATTTTTTAGTTTAATAATCTAAAATTTATCTAGACCCCCCATTTTTTTTCAATTAAATTCTCATGAATTTTAAAGGGATCAGAAAATCTGGTGAATTGGAATTCCACCCAATAATGTATTGTTATACTGCTATAGGAAAATGTCAGTTAAGATGTTTAGACACAATATTAAGAGTTTACAGATATACCTTAGAAATTAATTACTTACTTTTGCTTTTTTGCTGGGATTTAATTTTTTGTATAAAATGCTATTATAGTCAATTATTTTATGATGATGAGAAAACTTAGTCCATTTTGGATTATCTTTATTTTTTATTGTAATTTTCAAAAATTAATTTGAAGACTATGCTTGAGCATTGTTTAAAAATGTGATAGTGTTGTCTGTAAGTCATATGTGCAAATGTGTACATCAAGTCTCAGCTTTGCCAAAGAAAATAGTATTTCCCTTGGTCAACTAAAACAGCTCCAAACTTACCCAGAGGGATTTTTTCTCTTTCACATTTACCTAATTAAAAACGTAAAGCTATGTTAAAGCAAAAAAGGAAAATCAACAAAGGCATATAATATTAAAATGTACATTATAATATATGCATATATAAATGTATAAGAATTTATTGATTTTATGGCACAAAGTAAAATTTATCCATCTCTACCAAAATTTGTCATTTAGAAAGGGACTGGACAATGTTTGGTGTTTTCTCTATCTACAAAATAATGTTTATTAGTAAATCAAACAATAATGCAAAAAACATGTTAATATATTTTGTTAGCTTAATACCACTCTATCAGCACTTCATATAGAGACATTTGTTAATTTTATATAATACATAACTTAATTAAATAATGCTGATAATTGGTAGCATTTATTGAGAAACTAATTTTAATGCCAAGCCTCAAACTAAGTGCTTGATGTTTTTGTTTTGTTATAGCCATTTAGTTGTCACAATCTTAGAAGGTAGATCATTTCATCAACCCCATTTTGTAGATAAAAATATTAAAGACTCTTGTTCTGCCTCATTCAATTTTACCATGCATAGAGTAATAAACAATTTCATTAAGATTATATAGACATTTTTAAAACTATTAGTCTAGTCCACATAGTATGTTATTATTTTTACTCCAAATTATACATGATATTATAGTATTTTACATTTTAATAGCACAGAAGATAAATAAAACTATTAGATTATTTGTTTCACTCATTACAGGCACTGTGCAAGAGATCTTCAGCTAATTCTCTTTCAACTAGTTCATAAGAGTGACTACCATTTAAATAAATATGTAAATCATGCCCCAAATATCTGCTCAAAAAACCTTATCTGATCAGTTGATTCATTAATGTTAATTTATAGTTAAAAGGCTTCTTTAACAAACTATTGAAGTAAGAATCTATCCTATGAATGGTTTTAGTCTATAGCAGATATCTTTCTTAAGATATATACATTTTCTGCCAGTTTAAACTGCTTGAAACATGGCTAATTCCAGATATGTATTCACATTTTCATTACAACCAAATGTTGCAGACCCATCTCTATGCTACACAGACTGACTTGGAAAGATGCCAGTAGAACCAGCTGGAGAGCCACTGGAGACTACTATAAAGGGTTAATATATAGGAGGTCAGCAGGGAGTGCTGCCTTTTGTACTCAAGATTGAGTATTTTAAGGTCCACAAGCTTTATACTTTACCACCAATTTTATCCACAGTGTCTTAAAAACTTGTTTTTTGTTAGGTCCCTTTTTTTTCTTCTCTCATCACAAGATGACTGTATTTTTAAGGAGAAACAACAATGGAATAAAAAAGAATAAAATCTGACAGGGGAGCCATCAACAGGTTTTCTTTGCTAAGCACCACTTTCTCAGGCTTTATCCTTTATAACATTCTACAAACAGCCCCTACCTGAAAAGAAGGGAGAAAAGAAACTTTACATGGTTAGGAAAAGACAGGAATGAATTGAAGAAACTGAAGATATAATTGGAAATGAAAATATAGTGACAGAAAAAGAAAAATAATTTTCTGTGGCCAAGACATTACTTTCCATCACCTGTTCACACTGACTTTTTCTTATGGACGTTTATTTCTTGATCCTGTGTATCTCATAATGTTGGTAAAAATTATTATTATGATCAACTGTGAAGCAATACATACTGAGGAGACCATTTCTTGGTTGTAATTGTTTCTTTCTTAGTTAAGTACTAAATTTATTTCCTAAAATAAGTATAGTGATTTTTAATTTGTCCCTTTAGTTTTAGGGGAAAATGTCTTTGAAAAGTAATTTCTTCCTTAAGAAAGCTAGGGCTAATAACTAGAGTTTCTTTTTCATCATAAGACAAATCATTTTTATTTCTTTTCCCCCTATATGAAAAAATAAGCTGAGGCCAACAAAAAGCAATGATTAGGTCACTAATTAAACATATGCTTGCCTTGTAGAATTGAGGGCTAACTATTTAAAGAAAATAAAGTGTTAACTAATATTTGTGACAATGCACATGAAAGAGGTGAGGGGTAAAGCTAGTATCTTCACTGCTGGATAGAACTGTTTATGTAATCCCATAAGAGATAGGGAAAGTATAAAATACAAATAGATTGTGGCATAAGTTTGACCTCTAAATGTCTAAATCCTTTAGATATGTGTTAGCACTACTCGATGGATTAAAGTACAAAGAGATGTGAGCACTCAGTTGCTCTAGACACCTGCAAGGGAATGCTTAGAAGGAGCAGTCCATGAGCTAGAAGGAGAAACAAGGAAGGGTGACATGGCTTGTCATTGAGGACTGAGGATTGGCCATTGGGTTGCATGCATGGAAGATGTTGGAAACAACTGTTTTGGTGGAGTTCTAGAAAGGGAAGCCTGATTAGAGTGTATTTAAGATGATTTAGAAATGAAGAAATGAATGAAACATATATAGATAACTCTTGCAAAGAATTCTGATCTAAAGAAGTATAGAGAAATGAGGCAATTGCTGGCAGGGAGAATGGGGTCAACAAGAGTGGATGAACATAGAGAAGATCATAACAAATAAGAGGAAGGCTTTGACATGATAGACTGGATACCACCTAAAACACAATAATATCTATGTTTTCATTTTATATTCTTAGCATATGAAGAAATTATTCTTTTGTCTCATTTCCTCATGTCAAAATATAGGTTAATTTCTACTGAAAGCATTGGCTCCTAACTATTGATCAATTATGATTATGAGTTTTAAGTGACTATTGCATTTCTTCATTATGCAGAATTTATACCAATAGATAATACCCAGGGCAGAGGGGTCTTTCGGATGTCATGAAAATATAGTGTCTTTATCTAACTTCCACCATGGCACTTTAGGATTCTATAAACCAGCAAAACTCTCCTCAAAGGTGTCTCTCAGGCTCCAGTCCCCAGAGGGAGGAGACAGGAAGTGTTTCTTTCACCTATCATTCTAGGAGTGCATGGATATATTCGGGAGTCCTCATTTTATAGCTATGACATTTATGAGGAAAATTATATCCCCAAATTATATGGCAGGATAGTAGTAAATCTAATGAGAGTATATGAGGAGAACTAAAATCTCTTTTTCCATTTTCCACATGACCTTGGATAGGTTCTTATCTGTCGACTCAGTGGTCCCTTTTCTTGCATATGAAGATGGTGGTATTAGCTACTGGAAATATTTTTAAAGGGCATTTTGCACATTAAATGTTCTAATTATCCTTCTTCAAGCCAGTATTAGTGCTGATTATTAAGCAGTTTTATAATCCTAACTGGCCTGAATTTTTTTCAATGCAGGCCTTTAAATGATTCTTCTGCAGTGATGAATCTTTCCCAAAGCATTTAATTCTGAACAAAAAGAGAGATACTACTGTTTATTTATGAATGCTATTGAACAAAGACTATATTTATTTAATGTTCAGCCTGTAAATATCAGAAATTTATAGATAATAATTTCTTAGGAAATAAGCAGTATAGACTCTAAAATGACTGGCAGTTCTATTATAAGGAATTTTGAACAAGCTCTGAGGCAGCGGCTCATGGAGAAGAATTTGTACACTTTGCTGACTGTAAAGAGGGTCTGCAGTGAAATATTAGAAATGTACTTGCTCTTAACATGGCGTGATACTGATGATTGAACTCTGGAGTTTTGTTATCTATAAAATAAACATCTTTGGAGTCATCTTTTTGGTGATTAGCTGTAATATATTTTTCCTAATTAAGAAAAATCCATCCAATCAGCTCTTTCACAGTCTTCTGAAAGCCAGTTTTGAATCTCAAAAGTGAAAAATGATTAATTTCAACCAAGATTCAAAGAAATAACTCATTTAATAATTTAAACATAATAACCAAAAAAATAAATTTTGGTTACCTTGAACATTTATAAAATGGTTATTTCTTACCCATTTAAACAAATACATCTGTGCATTTTGCCAAATTTTATTTTGAAATGCTACATATTGCCTAAATACCTCCCTTTCCTTCCCCCTCCTTTATATTAGTTACAAACTGCACTAATCTAGGCCTTTAATTGATAGAACCAACAGACCAGTACACCTTTGAATTACACAGTGGCTGATTTAAAAATCAACATGTTATTAGTGATGCATTTTGTATTTGTATTTTGATTAGCATTTCAGCCATAGATTTGCTGTCCTATTACTAACTGGCTTGATCAACTCTCTTTGGTTTAGACTGTGAGCAGTGAGAATCGTAGTGAAGATAGCATCCTCATGTGCCCAGTAGGGAGGAAAATTTAACAATAATAGCAAAGATAATGATAATAATAACAGCAGCTGCTAGCACTTGTATGATGATCACTACATGCCAGTGTGGTCTTAAACTCATTACATGAAACATTTTATTTAGTTCCTGAGGAGTGCTTTCTTTCTTTCCATTTTACAGATGAAGATAAGAGTCGAGGAGAGGTTAAATGACTCATCCTGGGTCATTCAGTTAGTAAGAGAAACTTAGAGTTAATACTTTATGGGCTGGTGTTATAGTGTGTGCTCCTAGTAGCTATTTTATGCTGCATTTAGGCAAGATAGTTCCCTATGCATTATATACACACAAACACACCACTGATCATGAGAATTAGGGACTGACTGGGGGAGAGGTGTACATTTTATACCCATTTTATAGATTTCTACCTTATTTCTTTATTTGAATTCAAATTCTGTCACCATGAGACATTGGAGACAATCATAGATCAAAAGGACACCCACATGTGCCAGCCATTTGAGACCATTGGAAAATGAATAGGATAATGCTTTCAAAGATCATCCTATGGTCAAAAAAAATAGATATAAGAACCAAGAATTATGTGAGGTGATATTGGGTTAAAATAGAGATATATACAGAGTGCTGCAGGAACTCAAGGAAGGGGTGCTTACCTCCAGTACAGATGAGAGAGAGAGGAACAGGGATGTCAGAAAATTTTTGCAGAGGGTATTTTAAAAAATGAATAGAAGTTTGACATGTGAAAAGTAGAATGTTTGTGTCCCTGCTCTTTGCAAAGGTACCAAGACCTGGATGAGGTAGGTATGCTGGATAAGGTTGGCAGGGGATGCATTAGAAGTATGATCCAAGATGAAAGAGCAAGATAGGTGGTCCAGGGTCCAAGAAAAGTCAGGAAATTGTAGTTCTTCAGAGCTTAAAATCATTTTCCAAGGTTCAGATGATCCTCCATTTTCCAAATGTGTCACCATAACTGATGAAGGTCAACAAGGCAGACACAAGGAGAGGTTAAGTGACACGTCCTGGGTGACCCAGTTATAAGGTTTTATGTGATTGCAACAAATTTTGTGGGAAATAGATGAGGCATTAGGAAAGATAGACTCTCTGTGAGGTATTTTTCTGACACATATATAGCCATAGTATTTTGTTCTCTAGATGTAGAGTGAATAATTAGGATGCTTTCAGAAGGTAAGAATCATCTTCAACAAAATGTCTTACACCTATTTCTTGTTTCTTTTATATTATTTCTGGGATATGCATCTGTATGTAAAAATTTTCTTTAATTAACTAATTGTACTGATGTACGTTTGCAAATGTTTCCTTTAATATACACTTACCTTTTCTGTGATTCAAATAAATATATCCAATTCTACTAATTTCTCATAATATTCTTGATTATGATAGAAAAATAACTCAGTTCTGAGAAAATACACCAATAATAATCTTAAATTACAGCAACAATAAAAATGAGAGAGTTTTAACTGAACAATTTGAGTTTTTTAAATTGAAATATTTATACATAAATGCCCATGATGTCACCACTAATGGCTAATTTATTTGTTTGTCTGACTCATAATGAATAAGGAAGAATTGTTTTAATAAAGATGAATTGCTTTTAATAAAGACTAAAATCCCTTTAATTTAGTTTAACAGAAGCCACAGTATTGGCAGTTTTTCTAGAAAAAAATGCAAGAGTCGGTTTTTCCAGAAGTTTCATGTCAGATTTTAACACTTTGCATAAGAAATCAGAAGGGTTTTGTTAACATGCTCTATTTCATTTGGAACAGTTTTAACTTTTGGTAGTCAGCTCAATAAATAGAATTGATTACTTTTAACCTGAACAATGACATGCTACTCCAGGATATTCCAATGGCTAAGTCATTACTTTTCTTTTTGTATTAAAAGGAGTTTGAAAAAATTTAGTGTAAGTTTTATTTTTTTTTAATCTTTGCCTATACATATTTGTTTTGTCACTTAACAGAGTTACAGAATTAATTTAGGGAATAAACTGACTACCCAGACCCCAACTCTTCTGTTTTGCCTTACAGTGAGGAAGTCATTTTGACCTCAGTACTGTAGTCAGAGGACAAATCAATGTAAACCACATATCCTCTTGTGTCTTCAAAGGAGTGGCCTAAATTCCTACCTTTATTTAATATTGCTTTGTCTAACACCTACTAGGTACTCTAAACTTTACAAACTTTTGAGGTGATGTGTATGTGTACAAGATACAGGCTCTAGAGTACCTAACCCTAATAGCCATTTACTAGCCCAAACTTATCTAAGCCTCAGTTTCCTATTAAATGAGCATTATAATACTTGTATAACTGTCATAGAGACTAAATTAAATAATGCAAATAACATTAGCACATTGTAGATGCTCAGTACTTGTTGGTTTCTCATTTTCTATAAGTCATGTATTTTGAGTCATGCTGGAGAGACCCACATCTACAGACAAGAATTCAAAGGACTCTGCAGCAAATATCATATGAATGATATTGTAAAGAGTATTAAGAAAGGAAGGAAAGTAACCAATTTTACTAGAGTTGCTGTTTCTTGAAGTTGAGGTGATCAGGAAAGGCTTAATGAAGTTAAAAAATTTCAGTTAGACCTCTACATATCTGATATATAATCCAGAGTTTCAGTAATCAATGTCTGAATGAATTAGGCTAGTGGCAGGAGCAATAGGAAAAATAAGTGTAGAACTTCAGTGAAGAAGAATTGATTGGCTTTGGTTACTGATGATAATTTGATTATAGAAAAGAGACATAATGTTGTTCAGGAGGATGGTTAGGGTGTGGTCGAGAAGGCATATAGAATCCCAAAAGCTGAGACAAATTCAGTAGAACCAACTAATGGATGTGTCACAGGAAGTGAATTTTGGAGTCAAGCAAAGGTTATCTAGTCCTAGGACTGAAGTTGGAAAGAAATGCTTTTGGGAGGGAGGCGGGGATACCCTTGAACCCTGGTATTATGCAGAACAGACTTGAGCTTGGAAAGTCTCAGTCAAAGTTATTTATAATATTGCTTTTTATAAATGCTTTTGTACCTGAATGAAGGATCAATTCTATAAAGGTGAAATATTTGGAAGAGACACTGGAAAGTTAATGTAAATTGAGGCCAAAAATGATAGTTTTGAGCTATGGTAGTAGCTCTGTGGTTGGAATCAGATTGATAAAATATTTAAGATTAATGTGGCTTTGTAACAAACTGAGTATGAAGGTGAAAGATTAGTTGAAAGGAGTTCTCCATCCACACATATTTATTAGGCACTTAATCTATCAATTGTTCTCTCAGGAGAAGAAATAAGTTTGCCTGTGTTAGTTGGAGGCAAGATGATAAATTAAATTTTGAAGGAGTTGAGTCAGTAGTGTTCTCAAAGCAAACACTGAGTTGGAGATGCCCTTTCACGATTAAAAATAATAATTTTTGGAGTGGGGGAGGGAAGAGAGGGAGAGAGAGTATTCAAATCTATATTTGGAAGGCATCAGCTTATAAAATCAAGACTTAGTAAGAGAGAACATTAGCCATTGAGAAAACAGCTAGTATCAGACCACATTAAATGATAAGAAGAAATAGAGAAGATACACAAAGATGTAGAAAAATAAGCTAGCAGAAATGGGTACCAGGAGTCAGGAAGATTCAAGGCAAAAGATCTGGATATACTAGCAAATTGTGATGACAAATTACCCATTGAAGTTAATAAGGACATTTTCAGTTTAGTAGTGAGTATGGAGGCTAGGTTGTAAAGAGATGAAGAGAAGAGAAAATAAACATTAGAAATTTAGCATAGACACTTTTGTAAAACAAAATATCATAAATCTATTAAGCAATTACAAGGTTCTAGTTGACACTGGACAGCAATAATAGGCTTAGTTGGCATTGCTTTTTTTTTTTTTTAGCAACAAATAGAGGATGAAAAACAGGAGAAAAGAAAATATATGATGGAGATGATAGAAGGGTAGCAATGGCACAAGGGAAAGGCAAAAACTAAAGGAAGTTGAAGGTTAAAGACAGACTTGGGAATGTGAAATTATTCCTCGTTTTACTTTCTGCCTTCAAGGACAGATGCAAAGTTGGCATAATAATGGCATTATATTTCAAGAGCTTATAATACTACCTGACATATAGTAAACATTTGATTTCTCTGTTAAGATATGCAAACTGCTGTAAACAGCTTCTTAATTTCAGCAATTTATCATAACAAAGTTTATTTTTTCTTTAAGTCATAGTCCAATGTAGATTGACAAAGGAGCTGTGCTCCATGCAGTTTTTCAGGGTTCCATGATCTTTCCAGCTAGTGCTCTGCCATCTTCAAGGTCTTTGAACAGTCCAGGAGATCCTCTATGACCAGCTGTCAGACAAGGAAAGAAAGTGTGTGGAAAAACATGTAAGGACTGAAAATGCTAAGTGTGCCCTTGTGTTCCATTGGCTGCAAATCAATCATATGATTCCTCCTAGCAACATGGGAGGCTAGAAAATGTAGTCTAACTGTGGGTTCTGAAGGAAAATTAACAAATTTAGATAAAAACATTAACAATCTTTTAAACTGCTATTATGATTATCATTATTGTTATCTATAGCAGAGTCATAGCCAAATTAATTCCCTGCAAAATGGAGATGAGCTAACAAATTTAGATAGATATTAGGGATAGGAAAGTTATACCTATGGATGTGCCATAAGCAAACCCTAGGAAGCTGAGGAAGAAGCACTGCCATCCTGAGAATAGCAAGCACTAGAAAGAGGTGGGAGAAAATTAAAATTCTAAACTTATGCTTGTCCAGACCTTCCCCACATTTCTTATACAGACAATAGCTACTCTACCTTTCCCTTTGGTCGTCCATAGGTGTCTCAAGCTTAATACAGCCCAAACTAAACTGATCTCCTCACCTTCACCAGAATTTACTCTACTCGGAGACTTTAAAAATTCAGACTGATGATAATGCCTTTCTTCCGGGTGTTCACATCAAAAGTCTTGAAGTCATTCTTGATTCATCTCTTACTCTCATATCCAAAAATTAGTCAATCAGGAAATCCTGTTGGTTCAACCTTCAAAACATACTTATAATTTGATCAATTTGTGCCACTTCCAAGGCTCCCATACTATCTTAAGCTACTATCTCCTGCCTTTGCCATTTCTTTTCCCGCACAGTCCTTTTTCAACACGGGATTATGCTACACCTGCACTCAGAATTTTTCAATGGCTCCCATCTCACTCAAAGTGAATCCTTAAAGTGACTATTGTGACTTTCAGGCAGCTACTTCATATTTACGTTTGCTTTGTATTCTGGCCTCCTTGCTGTTTCTCACACATATCAAATATATTCCTTCTTCAGGGCCCTGGTCCTGGGTGTTTTCATAGTATGAAATCTTTCATCCCCCAATGCCCATGTAGGTAACTCTCTCACCTCCTTCATATAACATATTTTGAACAGAATCTTTCCCTAGACACCTTATTTAAGAAAACAACATTCCCCTCTCATAACTCCCTCATCCCTTTAGCCTGCTCTATTTCTTCATTTCCCATAGCACTTTTCACCCTAACACACAGTATATAAGTTCCCTATTGATTACGTCTCTTGTTTAGTTGGCCTCCCATCTCCTCACTAGAATTTTATACTCCATGAGGTCAAGAGCCTGTTTTTTGTTTACTGATGTATTCTAAACTGATAGCATCTGGCACATCTGGTTCAGAAAATACTTGTTGAATGAATAAGTGAATGGGTTAATGAATACTTTAATTAATAATTTAATAAGTAATTAATTTTTTTTGCTTTGAGCTTTTATACCTTCTGTGTTGTCTGACAAATAGTCATTTTCTTCTCCTATTTGCAAATGATTTCAGTAATAGTCTGGACCCCACACAGACAGCAGCTAGATTTTAATTCAATAATTTGGTAAGAACAAATTTAATTTTTTTATGCATTACTGATTTATTCTTTTTAGTTTGTCAGTATAAATATTCTGTGTTTCAAATTGTGTCTGAAAACTTACAGACCAGAAATGGTTGAGAGTGGAGAGCATGCATCGCACACATACAGCTACAGTGATTTTCTATGTCTGACTCATCTGAAAAAACCTTAATTGAGTATTTATTCTTATGCTGTAGGATCCAAAAAATCTTAACTGCCATTAAACTGTACAGAAGCAAAACAAAATGGAGAATTAAGGCAATTATCAGGATGATATGAACCATAGAAAACATGTTTGCATCAATCTGGATGTTTCCTCAATCTGGATGTTTCTGGAGAACTTATTTTGACCTAAATTATCTGAGTAATTCTTGCTTCAGTTTGCATTTTATTTTGTACAGATAGATAGTAATTTCGTGTAGAGAGGAAACAGCCCATAATATAGAAAATCAGTTAGTGAGAAGAAACTCACTAACCAGGGTATGTTTGGCTATGTTTTCTATTTTTACTAATTTTTGTTACTATAGGAAATGTAAAAATAAAATAAAGACCTGATAAGGAATTTTTTTAAATTAACAACTAGTTTACTGAAGATATGCTTTGACACCTGCCAACCTTATGATATTAGCTAAAACAACACTTCAGTTTAAATTTCTTTTAGCTCCTGTTTAGGCTGTAACTTTAGTCAGTGGGTAAATAAAACAGGATATTAATCATCTGCATTCATTCTAATGCAAATGAAGATGCAATAGGCAGAAGTTCCAGCTGTTTCTGGTTTACATAAAAGCCAGCTCCTTAGGGTATGTCAAGTGTGTGATAATGAGGAATTCACAAGTATGTTCCTCTGCTGCTCTTGTGTGCCTTAAGTGCTTTGTCAGGTCACTTGTATTTGCTTGATATTTTCACTCTCTTTCTCCAAAGATATATTTTCCAATAAGCCTACTTATTAGCTTTAGAATTTGATATTTAAATTACCTCACCATCACCAATTTCATTAATGAGCAAAGAAGGACCTGTGCAAAGTTGTTGAAATAAGAGCCTCTATTGTAAATCAAACCTACTTCTTCCTAACATATGAGAGCATCTCATTGGAGCAGAAGAAAGAATCCCTCAAGCATCTCAGCTAATATCAGCTGTTCAAATGTGCACCTTAATTATTTACTGACCTTGAATGCTGTTCGTATTTTAAAAACCAAGAAACAAAAAATAAGCAAACAAACTAAAGACCACCTCTTCTTTTCATTGATCTTTTCTATTTTCTTTTTAGTCTCTTTGTTTCTGCTCTGATCTTTGTTATCTTTTCTCCTTCTCCTAAATTTGAGCTTTCTTTATTTTCTTGAGGTTCTTTGAGGTATAAAGCTAGGTTGCTTATTTGAGATGTTTATTTCTTAATGTAGTAGGTGTTTATCACTGTGAATGTCCCTCTTTTGCCGCATTCCAAAGTTTTGGTATTTTGTGTCAATATTTTTATTAATCTTAAGATTTTAAAAATTTCCCTTTTGATATCATCTTTGACCCTTTTGTTTAGGAGAGTAGCATTTAATTTGTAAATATTTGTGAATATCTCAATTTCTTCTTGTAATGGATTTCTAGTTTCATGCCATTGTCAGAAAAAATATGTTTCATGTTATTTTAATCTTCTTACATTTATTAGGACTTGTTTTGTGACATAATATATAATCTGTCCTGGAGAAAGTTTCATGTATACTTGAAAAGAATCTGTATCTTGCTGTTGAATTGATTGTTCTGTATATATCTAGTAGGTTCATCTGCTCTA
Organism: Cynopterus sphinx; assembly: GCA_030015415.1. Lineage (NCBI taxonomy): Eukaryota > Metazoa > Chordata > Mammalia > Chiroptera > Pteropodidae > Cynopterus > Cynopterus sphinx. The sequence continues at coordinate 63,712,151 of CM057389.1, read as the reverse complement.
ATGTGTAGTTTAATTCCAATGTTTCCTTATTAATTTTCTGTGTGAATGATCTATTCATTATTGAAAGCGGGGTAACAAATTCACTTATTATTTTATTGCTATCTATTTCTCTTTTGAGAAATGCTGCTAGTATTTGCTTTATATATTTAGATGCTTCTATGCTGGGTGCATCAATATCCACAAATATATTCACTTATTTGATTGATTCATTTATCATTATAATCTTATTTATCTCTTATTACAGTATTTGATACTTTTCTGTAGAGATATGCTTAGATTCCTTTCCCTTTATTTTTTGGGTATTTATCATAGGTTTTTGTTTTGTGGTTACTATGAAGGTTACATAAGACATTTTATATGTATAACAGTTTATTTTAAGTTGATAATAACTTAATTTTGAATGTATACAAAAGCTCTGTATTTATACACCTTCACACATTTTCTGCTTTTGATGTCATATTTATATCATTTTACTGTGTGTATCCATTGACAAATTATTGTTATAATTATTTTTAATATTTTTGTCTTTTATCCTTTTTACTAGATTTATAAGTGATATAAGCACCACCATTACAACATTATTCCGAATTTAATAATATTTTTATATTTACCGGTGATTTTATAATTTTATGCTTTCTTGTTATTGATTAGCCTCTTTTTGTTTCATCCTGAAGAACTTTCTTTAAATTTCTTATAAGATGAGTCTAGTAGTACTGAACTTCAGTTTTTACTTGTCTGGAAAACTTTTTTCTCTCCTTATATTCTAAAGGACAGATTTCCCAAGTAAAATAATTTTGGTTAGCAGGGGTTTTTTTTTAGTATTTTAAAATTTATCATGCCACTCTTTTCTGGCCTCCAAACTTTCTACTTTAAGTCTCTTGATAGTTTTATGGGATTTCCCTTGTTCATAACAAGTTGCTTGTCTCCTGCTGATTTTAAGAAGTTCTTTTAGTCTTTTATCTTTTGAAATTTTAATTTTAATGTTCTCAACATAAGTTTCTTTTGATTCTTCATAGTTTGTAAACTCTAAGTTTCCTGGATCTGTATGCCTATTTTTTTTCCCCAAGTTAGTGAAGTTTTTAGCCATTATTTGAATAAACTTTCTTCCCTGTTCTCTCTTTTTTAGCCTTTAGATGCCTCCATATATCTATACTGGTCCACTTAATGATTTTTTATGAGTCCCTTCCATTATATTTACCCTTTGTTCCTTTTTCTTACTGCTTCTCTGATTGAATAAATTCTACTGCCCTATCTTTAAGTTTGCTTATCCTTCTTTTTAATTTAGCCCACTGTTGAAACATTAATGATGTCTTTTTAGTTCAATTATTGTGTCCTTTAACTTTGTCATTTTTGTTTGTTAATACTTTCTGTCTTTTTGTTGACATTCTTACTTTGTTCATATATTGTTCTTCTGATCACTGTGAGCATTTTTATGACCATTATTTTGAACCATCTCTCAGAAGAATTTCTTAGCTCTGTTTATTAAAATCTGTTTTTGGAGTCTTATCTTCTTTTGTTTGGAACACATTCTTATGTGTCTTCATTTTTTTTTTTAACCTCTGTGTTTGTTTCTGTGCAATAGTTAAAAACAGCCACCTCTCTCAGTCTTAACAGAGTGGTCTTGTGTTGAAGTTGAAGCTCATCAATCAGCACAACCTGTGCTCCTGGTTGTCTCTCAAAACTTTGTAATTCTTCAAGCCGCTCTTTTTGTTCTTATTGGCTCCCAGTAGCTGAGGATGTGCCAACACTTATCAATGTCCCCAAGGGAAGGATTGCACACAGCACCTATATGCAGTGGTTGGAACCTGGACTCTCAGACAGCATCTAGGGAAATATGTAGTTTCCGGAAAGTAACTGGCAAGTGGGCATTTTTTGCCTGTTCCCTCTGCACTAATCCCAGGTGTAGAACTGTATGGGGTGGGGGTACTTCTGAACCTGTTAATAACTTTTTTGTTTCCTATAGTCCTGTGAAACTCCTGAATGCAAGCATCTTTGGCTATCAGAGCCTTGAACTCCAGGGGGCCATCCTTTAAACAGCAGCCACAAAAGCTAAGGCACTAGAAGTGTGTAAAATTTCTTCCAGGGAGATACTGACAACTTGGAGCAGGCTAGAGGGAGATGACAGGGGAGGTGTCCACAGACTTCTCTAGTCTCTGAGGAAAATGGCAATCATATAATACCTCTGGATGCATGTTAAATTAGAAGCCCAACCACTGGACAGTAGCTTTTTAAGTATGCAGAGAGATCCCATTTAGGGACAGATAGACTGGTAGATGGGTGTTTTTGCCTGAACCCTGGAGGTGGAGGGGTAGCTTGTCTAGAACTGCTTCTTTGTTTGCTTTAGTTTGGTGGGACTTGTGAATGGAAGCCACACTGTGTACCAAGGTCAAGCATTCTGGGGATCTATCCCTTGAGCAGCAGCTGCAAAATCTGGAATGTAGATGTATACAACCTCCTTTCAGAGAAACACTGGAAACTCAGGGCAGGCTGAAGGAAAAGGATGTAGGAGGTGGCCCCCTGGGTTCACTAGTCTCCAGAGAGGATTGCTGTCTTTCCCTTGATATTTGCTGATTTAGAAGCCTGACCAATACAATAAATAGTACCTTCTAATATATGAAAGTAGACTCCATTCTGAGAAAGACTGGGAGATAAACAGTTTCTGTCTGATCTTTCTGTGTTGAGCCTTGGGCTATAGGTCTAATAATACCCATTCAATTTTTAACTGCTTCTTAGTTTGCTACAGTCTTGTTGGTATCATAGACACAAACCCTATTGTATTTCAACGCTAGGTGTTTTGGAAATCCATCTCTCAAGATTCTTAAAAGTTGCGGCACTGGTATAGAATCCAAATACTTTGCTCCTCAGGGAGAAGCTGCGAGTTGGGGGTTCCCTCTTAATTCTATGGTGCTGTGCCCAAGTGGAGTTCATGAAAAGAGTGTCTCAGCCTTTCCTCTCTATTTTGATGTGGGCATTTTCTCATTTGCTTGATATATAGGAGTCACTCAACTAGTTTCTGAATTTCTTTTAGAGGGAATTTTCCATGTGTACCTGTTTATTCACTGTTTCCATGAGAAAAAGAGAGTTCAGGAGCCTCTGATGTCATCATCTTTAGAGTCTCTTGAAGGGTTCTTCACTATGACATGTTTATTCACATTGACCAATTTAATTTCTGATCACTGAAACATCCTTTAGCTTTCCTCCTCTGAGAATCTGTATATATTCTTTCCTTTGCTCAGAACACCCCACTTGCATTTTTTGTTTAATCAAATTCACACTTTATGGTATAGCTCAAAACCCTTCTCAATAGCTTTCCCTTTTAGCATGTACTTTTAATTGCTTCCATCTTTGAATTCATAATTTAACACCTTTATCACTTCTTTTCTTCCTTCCTTTCTCTTCTCTCTCTCATTGTCTTGTTCTTTCTATATTGTGAAATTTAACTTACACAGAGAAATTGACATACTCTCAAATTTATAGTTTGATAAATAGTTCTAAAATGAATTCCTATATAACAACCCCTAAGAAGAGGAACTAGAACACTGCCAACATCAAAGAAGCCCCTAAGTATTCTGTTCATTGATAGCCCCTTTCCTCTCTAACAGAGCTAACTCCCTTACTTTTTACTGTATATATAAATCCCTGAACAATATAGTTTAGTTTTTGTCTTTTTGAATTTTATATAATTTTGAATTTTATATTTTCTATTAAAATAAGATAAAACTAAATACTAAACACTCTAAAGCATACTAAAATAGTAGGTACTTTGGATATTTTTTCCACCATTATTATTTACAATATTTAGCACATAATTAATAGTTATTACTATCATTATTTTTTATGTCTCTGTTACATCTATATATACTCCTGATGAACTGTTGATTAAGTTTTAAATTAATAACTTGTTTGTTTTAACATCTTCTTTGAGGGCAATGGTGCCTCTTAAATTGTTTTTACATTCTTCTGTATTGACTAGCACAGAGTAGGGGCTTATTGATTTAAAGAAAAATTTTATTCACTACATCCAGACAATTGTTATGGTTATGAAAAAATAATAAACAATATTAAATGATCGTTTATCAGGATTCTCACTCACTGAATAGCTCTTTCTATTTTCTTCATAGTACTTGTTACTATTTGAAATTATATCATTCTGTTATTCATTTATTTTCTGTGTTATCACAAAAAGAATATGAATTTTAATCTTGAAGTTTAGGAGAGTACTTCTCACTAAATAGGTGCTTAATGAATATTTATTAAATTAAGGATATGAATTAATTTTTATAGGAATCAAAGAGTTAAAGCTTTTTATAACACTGATTTCTTAATGATGTGTGTTATTGTTAGAACACTGTTCATTTCTTAGCTCCTATACTTCTGGAAGACATTTATTCCCAACTTGGCTATTTTCTTTATTGAGAATATAAACTTTTTCTGAATCCCAAAGTTTGGTATGGAGAATGAACAAGATCAGCTCTTACCTCTGACATGGGTTTAAAATGTTCTCTTTACAAAATAAGGGATGATTATCTCAAGAGCTTTTTTTTTATTAAATTCAAACAATAACACGATTAAAGTACTAATGTTTTTTCACAGTAAGAATAAGATTTTCATTATTTTATCATAAAATATGGTATATTCATATTTTAAAGAGGCAGGAAAATAACACTTGATTGCTAAAAAGTATGCTCTGAATTCTGTAAGGCTATATATCAGTTGCTTATAGAAAGGTAACATATTAACTGTTTTCAAGGTTTTGAGAATTTTATTAAATTAAAACTATGTTTTTTTGAGGACAAAAACAAAAGAAACTTTCCTTTAATCATCTCAGGATGTTCTATAAGTTGTCTGTAGGAATTACCCATTTGATAAATAGGTATATTTCTTGAGCATGAACTTCTAAAATATGACAGAAAAGTATCTTATTTCTTGGTCTAGAAATTCTCTCCAGATATTCTGAAAATATATGGATTAGAAAGGAGAATTATTATACAAGTGAGGGAAATTACAACCCATCTTATCCTGGTAGAAGCTTGTCATTGGGTTGTTTGTATATGTGAGAGTTTTTTCTAACTGGTGTACATGAAATATGCTATGGAAACAACACATCGTAGCAATGTGTATATCTTTCATTTCCATCCCTGTCTACTCTGAGTAGAGAAGCTAAAGCCACATGAAGGTCTCTTGAGTTCTTATGGTCCTGGAGCTCAGGATATCACTTTAGCTTTGGGGAATATTTGCTTAGTTCAGGCTTTGTCCTCTAGTTGATTAAAAACAACCAACGGATTTAAATAAAGATGTGTAAAATTTGCATTAGTACTTCTTGGTTTGTAAAAAGTTTTGCAAAATATCTAATGTTCAGCACAGCTTATTTAAAACTAAATTTGTTGGGTGACATTGGTTTATAAAATTATATAGGTTTCATGGGTACAGTTCAACAACACATCATCTATATATTACATTGTGTGTTCACCACCCAAAGTCAAATCTCCTTCCATCACCATTTATTTGACCCCCTTTACCTTGATCTACCTCCATCCCAACCCCCTTTTCCTCTGGTAACCACTAAACTATTGTCTGTGTCTATGAGTTTTTGTTTGTTTGCCTTGTTCATTTGTTGCTTCAATAGCATATCTCATATATGAGTGAAATCATGGTTCATGGGGGCCAAGACATAATTTAAGTATCCTTTGATAGATGATTAGATAAAGAAGTGGTACATATATACAATGGAATATTATTCAGCTATAATAAAAAATGAAATGCTGCCATTTGCAACAACATGGATGGATCTTGAGATTGTCATACTGAGCAAAATAAGTCAATCAGAAAAAGTTGAGAACCATATGATTTCATTCATATGTAGGATATAAAACTGAAAGCAACAAACAAACAAGCACAGGTCTTATCTTGACATCCAAGCTGGCTGACCTCCTTCCCCAGGGCTCTAAGAGTGCCTAGCTGTCTGCACTGCTTCCCAAGTAGGTATGGACTAGATACTAAAGCTCTGGAAAGCCAAGATTTGTTTCTCCTTGTGAAAAGTTTGGGTGTACCTCATCTCTATTGTTTAAACACATTCTTCTGTCCAAGATTGCTGTGAAGAATGAATTCAAATCAGCTTAGATTAAAGTTTTGATACTTTAAACACAAGGAAAACATACTATGAATGATTCTTTATATTACCTAACTGTAACTGCTTCAATATTCTTTTCGGAGATGCTGGGGAGAGAAATTAAGTCTCTAGTATTGTCCCCATGATCAATTACAGAAAAAATACCTGCTGCCACCATAAGGACACACACACTTCCTTTTAGTTGTGGTTTTTTTGTGGCAACACCAGGTGTAGAATCTCATCAACTTCAACCACATGCATACACAAACACAGCATCCCCACAAAACCCAGAAATATACACATGGATTTCTATCGAGTGTGTACAGTCTAGTTACTGATCCTGACCAGTATTACCAACTTCTCTATCAAAGAGTATGACTTTGAAGGTAGGCAATGCACTCACTGATGCTAGATGCTCTTTTTCATTGTATTGTTCCCTCTTGTTAACAATATTTGTTTCTGAGCTGAAACAAAATCAAATGTCATTTACTGTGTTAAACTTTGTAGCTACCTCTCTATAGTGAGATATCATTTTTTTGGGCATTCTTGTGTATTTGTTGTTTTAGTCCTTAGGAAGCTTATCTCATCCATAACATCTCAGAAGAGCTGTTTCTCTCACAATTGTTTCTATTTAATTATAGTGTGCACATTGTACCCTTGCAGTGTACTGTGTCAAATGTAAATATGAATGATGAGCTCTGGGAGTATGATATGGCTATAGAAAGAATGATTCTGAGTTAGAGTAAGAGGTGTGTATATGTACATACACAAAGTATACGTATATACATATATATAATATATCCTTTATATGGGGGAAACACATTAGTACATTTTTACAAAGTAAGTACAGTTGACCATGTGTGGATCTTAAAGCATTTCTTCTGTGATGAAAACAGTTTGCAAAAAATACATAATAAGCAAAACCTACATGTACATAACAACTTGAATTTAAAATTTATCAAGTAAAAATTGACAGAATTATCGGGGAAAATTGACAAATCTCCAATCATGGGATATTTTTGTATCTCTCCCTCAAGCTCTCAAGGATCAAGTAAACAAAAAATACATAAGAACACAAGAAATGTGAATGACTTACAGAATAGTTATTTAATATATGAATTTAATAGTTATAAAATAAGCACACCTATCATTGTGCTATAGGAATAATTTGTAATAAATATTTAAATGAAAAATATTTATTGAAAAGTAAAATAGGCAGTCATTTTCTTTATGTGACTTTCAACTAAACTTTGTTTTTGTTTCTTTTTTTTTTCTTTTTATATGTAGCCAAAAAACATGGGCTCTTCAGCAAAGGAAATCAGAAAAATTGGTTCATTAACATTTCATAACCAACTTAATATAGTTTGTTATGAAATACTAATTTCATTGTGTTTTGGTTTTTTGTTGTTGCTGTTACTTAGCACTATCTAAATAGACCTCAACAGACATGTTGGTACATTGGGCATTATATATTCTACAGAAGTGGTTTTAAAAGTTAGCCTAAATTAGAATCATCAGGAGACTTCTTCAGAAGAGATTGTTGGCCAGTCCCCTTCCACCCCCAACCCAGAGTTTCTGATTCAGTTGGCCTAAGACAGGGCCCAGAAATTTGCATGTGTAACAAATTACCAGGTGATACTGATGCAGACCACACTTTGAAAACTGTTGAACTAGAGTACAAAGAAGTAGCAGTTTATCAAACATAGATGACTTAAAGAAATTTTTTAGCCTTCTTTGTGTTTACATGAATTATCTTTTAGTTTATTAATATGTGAATAGTGATTACCTCAAATGAGAACTTCATTTAAAACCTAAAGTCAGCATGCATTAATTGGTTGAATAGGAACATTAGCAAAGATCCTTTAAGTTTTACTTTTTTATCTTTTTCTGGCATCTTCTAACCCTTGAGGCTCAAGTTTTGGGACATCATAAGTGGTTGAATAAGGCATCTGTAGGAAACTCGTATGTTCTGATAAAATATCAGTCAATGTTTCTAAAGCATGTGAGCATATGGCTGCTGAGTCATCAAAATTTCTCATGGGGCATTTCAGATGCAGGTTGACATAACAACAGTTCTAAGTTTGCAGCACAAAGCAATGTTTTAAACTGAAACAACAACCTCAAATGTGCAAAGAAAGATAAATTTAGAATTCGGGTTTGAGTAAAACAGAATGTGAACTGTAGGTAGGTGCTTGTTGGATAACTACCAAAAATGAGAAAAATTTACACTTTAGATTATGCTTTCTTCATCTCTCAAAGCCTATATTGCCTTTGCCCTAGAATATTCTCTACCTTCTGATTCCTTTATACAGGATTCAAAAATTTCACAGGCAAAATTAATTCTTTTCCTGTGTTTGTTACATGCATGCTTTCATGAATAACATAAAACAATATTGTACAGTGACTATTGGTATATCTGCTTCCTACTAAACTGGAATATCCTTGAGGACAAAGACATTCTTTATTTAATCTTTGATTGTCATGTACCCAACATTGTGCCTTAGGATATATTATTGCTCAGTAATAATATTATTGCTCAATAAATATTTGTTCAATGAAGAGCCTTTCAGAAGCAAAGATCTTTCCTAGTCCATCAGTCAGCACATCATCCCAGCACCTGATAGAGTACCCCATACTAAATTTATATTTATGAAATTAAATCAAAAGGGCACAGCAGGAGACTAACCCTAACATTTGGAAAAAATAAATCTCCAAGCAGATACGATCTTATTCCTTGTTGAACCACTTTGTGAAAAGGCAGGTAAAACCAATAGCTCTTGGCCCAGTATAGAATAGATGGTAGCTCAGATTGTTCTTGCCATGCTACCTTTGTCTCATTGCCACCATCTCCACACATCATCTCTGCCCTTGGTCAGTGCATTTGTGTTGTCATTTCTTGTTAACCATTGCCACTACTTAAAGCTACAACCTCACATCACACTGGTGCTCTGGGATGCAAGTCATCAGCCACAGCACAAACCTTGAAGAGGCATTTGGTAGGCAGAGTGAAAACAGAGTAACAAAATGCCATCTGCATTTCCTACTACATAGCTCAATTAGTTGATTTGTAACACTTTAAAAAACATTTTCTAGGTAAAGCAATTTATGAGAGTGTTTTATAATGTATTCAGTTTAATTAAAACTGCACTAATAGAGTACTTTACTGCTTGGTTTCAGAAAAAAAATATCACAAGGAAGTCACATACCATATTGATTTTTAACCCCGAAGCAAGAGTGAAACAACATTGGTAAAGGGTGCATCATCTTTACACAAAGTGTACCTCTTTAAAAGGTTTTCTATAATTAGAAAGTAGAAGATTTGTTGGCATGAAAAGACATTAGGGTGCCATCATGAAATGGGTAGGGGTGTACCGGGAGGAAGGAAGCTGGTAACATGATCTGACGAATTCGAATAACCAACAACACCTGTTCTTTGTTGTATACAAAAATGCTTTTATCGTCTGCATGGGAAAAGAAAATCTGCAACCATTTGAAGACTTAAAAGCAAGTTGGAAAGGTTAAGTATATATTCAGGTCTTTACTAATAAGGTGAATACATAAAGGACGTCCTGGTTTGAGACTTCTCCAATTTTGGATAATTTTAAGTGTTAATCCTGCTCCTCCTTCTCACATCTTAGATGGTCCCTACCATATCGCTTTCTCTGCATTCCTGCTGCCTGTCACATTACTAAATGCAAGAGGGCTTCCAAATTGTTAGTCATCTGATTAAACCCTCAAATTATTGAGACATTTGCATGGATAATTATGATTTATTTAAAAGCACTTTGTTTGCTTTGCTCTTGTCTCAGTTTCTTCAAAGCCAATTACTGAGAAATTGATTGGATTGGTTTGATTTTTTTAATGATTTGAAACTTCAGAACACATCACTTTGCATAATTCTTTTTGAAAGCAAAACCAAAACAATTAAAAGAACGTATTTCACATCTTTAGAACTTCTGTCACATGCTATTAAGTGTTTTAAAAAAGTAGTAGAAACAGAAATACTTATTTTCAGTGGAGGAGAGATCAAAGTATATCAGTTGAATTGACTGTTTTAGCTCCATCTCATTTGGTTAAATCAGTAATACTTAGTAAAGCAGAGTTTCTACTGATTTTGTTGGACTTCTGTTCCTGCCTAGATGATACTGTCCTATATCATAGGAGATTATTTTTCTTATCACGAATGTTTTATGATATTTTATTACTTAAATTCTCTCAGAAAGATTGAAAACTGACTGTTAAAGTGAGTTGTGCTATCCACCCTAGGACATACCTCCATAATGAGCTTCTGATTTATGTCTAGTCTTTTCCTACCTACACACACACAGAGGACCTCAAAATAATGCCTGTGTTTGTCCCTTCACTTTCTACAAGCATTGCCATAAATTAAACAAAAGAAACAACTACCACCAATTTTTTAGAATAGACAGTTCCTTAAAAAATATTTGGGGCAAATTTTTGTTGGGAATTAATTTCTTAAGTTTGTGTCAACTACCAGCAGCTCATCTTTAAGTGAACACTATGGGTGAGTACCTCAAAATGGTATTTCAAAATAACACATTCATGTGATTTTTATTTTTAAAAGGACCCCATGGTCACCTTGCCTTTCCAAAGACAAAAGATACTAAAAGATACCTGTGGAACCCACTGATTCCATGAAGTGTATTTTCATTTAACATATAACGAATCCAAGCCAAAAAGAAAGACAATATAGCACTTCCAATTTTAAATATTACTAATGGGACTGGAAGTAAAAATAATTGCTATTTAATTACAGAAATGTATACTCCAGTGCATATTTGCCTGATAGAGGATAATAATATTGGACACTGAAAATATTCTGTGGCTGCTGGGAACATTTGACAATAATTTACATGTTTAATTGAGTTGCTGTGAAAGGCTCATTGTGCAATTACATGTTCACTTAGGTGCTCAAATAGATACTGAAAATACCCATGTTTCACTTGTACCTATTGCCCAAATTACTGCTGCAAAAAAATGTTTCCATTTACTTATGTGTGAGGCTCTACATATGATTGCACTTTACTGTGTGTTTAAATGCCTTCTGCCCTTAGGTTTGATGGCTCAGTCTTGCTCTGAGCACTGTGGCAATGCAGACTATTTATGGAACAATATTGCCCTCTGGCAGTGAGGCAGCCAGTGGTTTTTTAATAACTGTTTTATGTCATTTTGACAGCTTTTAAACTAGTCACACCCAGCAGTTTAGGCCAGAAGGGAAACATTAGTGAATGCCTGTAGGAGTTTTATATTACAAAACCCGTACGTGCATTTATAGAAAAAAAAAAAAAAGTCACACTACAATTCTTGTTTTAAAGGAAAGCTGTATCCCCAAGAGGCAGACTGAATTTTTGCCACGTAAAGCTTAGAAAAGTGCAAATATTAATGAAAATATTGTGCTCACAGTACAAGCGAACAAAACTGTTCTTCCTACATGAGCTGAAACTCCAGAGATCAACACTGTAAGCTAATCACAAAGCTTTATCTTGCTTTATCTTGTACTGCATGTTCAGACACTCATGGGATTAAAAAAAAAAAAAAAAAAGAACAAAGAAAGAAAGAAAAGAAAAAATATGAGGTCATATCTGATCCTTTGGATTGAATCATCTTGAGGAGTGTCTGGGTTTTGTGAAGATGACCCAGAGCTGTTCACTGAAGCTGGAGAAACCAGACACTTAGCAGCAATTGCCAATTCCTTGAGGGCATCTCAGCTGCTTCTAAGCCATTTACTCAAAGTGAATGCCTCAAAAGAGCCAGGTGGGCTTTACCAGCTGGGGCTGGAATTATAGGGATGGGGGATCTGCTCTGTTTATAAGTGCAGCTTCAGCAAACAGCTGAGAAAGACACAGCTCTTTGAGCACCCTCCTTTCCAGCCCACTGGTTACTGCTGAAAGCATTTCCAGGATCACAGAAGACAACTCTGAATTTCATCTCGGTTATTGGGACTAGAAAACCAGGTCTTGCAAGGACCCCTCCTAGTTTCCACAAGCATTCTTCCCGTTGCATAATAGGTCATCCATCTCTGGGAGCAGAGTGCAGGGAGAGAGATTAGGAAGATTCCTCAGGAGAGAAAAGAGTAGATAAAAGTAGCAATTTATGCTTTTACTTCAAGCACACACACACCAACACCTTCTAGCAAAATGCTTGGAAGTACTTTATACACTGATTTTCAGTTAATATTTCCTGAATGGACACAGATGCCATGGTTTGGAAGGGAGTATTTATAATTATAATTCAATAATGCAGGAAAAAATTGGAAGTTAAAATAAGATTTAAAAAAAAACAAGAAGGATTTTTACTATAGAAAGAAAAAGTAAAGGTGTTAGATTCAGAAAATTGAGTTTAAAGAGACTAGAATTTAGATTTTCTACATATACGTACACAATCAAGAGAGTCAGTGATATTAGTTAATTTATTATGTGTAATTATTCATATTAAAATTTTGAATTTTTCTGATTTGCCCTTTTTACAAAAACTAGTTAAACTGTTGCTATTCAAATACAACCTCAGTGAAAAAAAAATAATGGGTTTTGCTTAGTAGAAAACTAATTACTTTAATTGTGCAAGAAATAAAAATAACTTTAATTTTGAGGGGGGAAGGTTTATTTGGATCTATTTTAGCTGACTCAATACTATATATTACACACACACATACACACACACACACATATCCATTTCTTATGAATAAGATGACAGGATAACATCAGGAGTGTCACGGAATGTAAAACAAAACAGGTGAGGAGAGAAGGCTGGAGCTGCAGAGTGGTGAAGTCATGTTTCTAAGCAGATCCAACCCTGAAAAAACTAAGGAGCTGCTACCAGAATAGGTAACAGCCCCACCAACCATTCAACCATTGATCCTTTCAAACAGCCTATTTTCCAAATTTAATTCAAAAGAAACTAATGACTCCAAAAGCAAAGCAACTCATTTTCCCTAGTAAATGACTGCAGGAAGTTCTTTGATTTCCGTCTGCATTTATTACAAAGCTTTCCTCAAAATTTCCTACTGAAACACTACATTTCACTTCACAGAGATTCTCTTTTTAAGAGCTGTTTGAGCCAGGAATAATACAGAAGGACATATGGTCTATGGTTTTCATTTTGTAATATTTGTTTTTCTTTTATGGACAGCGGTGGCATGATTTGAATCTGGAAGCATAATTTGGGGAATAAGCTAAGTATGCCAACTTCTATAGAATAAAAAAGTCCCATCTATTTCTAGGTTTGGTTAGTAACAATGATAATAATGGTAATGATAGCAATAACAATAACAATAATACTTTGTCATTACTTCTTAGAAGGTTATGATAGACTAACTACTGTTCATAAATTATGACTTTCAATAATCACAGAATTCCTGTGAGGCAAATGTTAATTTGAGTTTACTTGTGTGGAGTTTCTATTGATTGCTCCAGGGCCAGAGCTAGTAAGGATTTGAACGCAGGGCTGTCTGTCCCACAACCTATATTTTTTATGATCTCATGTAACTTTTATTTCTCCAGAATAAAGGATAGATAGGTGGTCTGTGGTAGAAGGCATCATTGACCATGATTCTTCACCCTCCCTGTACCCACTCCTTTTGCCATGTGCCTTAGGAGCTCCTCCCACTAAAAGAGCAGAGTCTTTTCACCATTCCACCACCTTTGATCCTGGGTTTGGCAATTTGACTTGCTCTGGCTAATACAGTGAGACAGAATGCTGGTATTCTAAGCCCCAGGCTTTCACTGGCCCTGGTGCATCTGTGTGTCCACTAATACTTTGCCTCGGCTATGAGATCAGCATGCCCTGGTTTGCTGGCTCATCACAGGAGTGTGAGGGACATATGGCACAGAGCTGCCCTGGTTGACCTGCTAATAAACCTCACATGGTCCAGAGATGCATGAGCATTAATAAATGATATTTGCCATCTGAGTTTGGGGGTGGTCTGTTTGTCATTGCAATGACCACAGATAGCCTTTATGTGCTCTATTTTGAAGAGTATGTGCTAAATGAATGGGTGAGCATGCATGTAAACACACATATGCACATACCTAATTGAGAATAAGCCTTGATGTCTTACATCCAGGTAACTATTTGGTGCAAATAAATTCGTTATCAAAGGAGAGGGTGGGTGTTTCATTATTATTTTCCTTTAGAAATAACCATTTCATTTCCTTCTTGGTTCCCCCATTAAAAACCAAGGAGACATTTTAAGACAGTTTAGCTGCCTAATGACTTTTGGTCTTTGATGACTTTTATCTGATATCTGACACTTAGAGGGACCCTCTTTGAGTCACAGACAGTCTCAGTAATATGGGGGCATGTTCACACTCACAGGACAGATACAGTTCTGTTCTTCCTACCAAATTCCTCCTGGTTGTTCTCAGCTGTAGAACTACCTGAGGTGGTTTTTATTTCAAACAAGATCAACAGTGATGAATAAATGTTAATTGGGAAGTAACTTTGCAACATCAAAGTCTGCTATTAAGTAATATCATGTAATGTTACAATGTAGGACACTAAACAAGGCTAAATGAAGAAAACAAGAGTGTGTATTTATATATGTGTGTGTGTGTATACACACATACACATTCATACACACAAATGTACACACCCATTCTATAAGGCATTTGAAGCTGTTTTCTGATTGTGATCAATTCAGAATTCTCTATAACTTTGGCCTTTGGTATATTGACCTATCTGGCTCTTTTAATGAACATTTGACACAGCGTAGCTGCATTCTTAGACTATGACTCAGTATATAAGATGAAGTAAAGAATTGCCTTAATTTTGACAGAAATCAGATCCAAATAATCTTGCCTAAGAAGAGCAAATTTTTGTCTCAATATTCTACTTAATATGGTTAGTGTTAATTCCACTGAGAAAACTGAATTTTGGTTCATTATTACAAACATATACAAGCCGATGTATTCAAAGGCTATATAGTTTTATGGTCAATTGATTCATTTGAAGTAATGCTTGCTTTTATAATGCATGAATTAAAATGTAAATGTTATGATAGTTGGGAATCTTTAAAATATGCCCCAATTTTCTAATATTAAAGTGGAAAATACACATATTTTTATTTGATTTGGGCTAAATTTTTAGTAAGATTTGTATAAAATCAATTATGTACTAAAGAATTTCATTTGTAAACAGGAAGATTCCAGAATTTAGAACAGAGTATACACTTCTGCCCTGGTGGTTTGAAGGAGAATGTACAGGAGATGTTTTTCCTAGAAGAGAGACTGAAAATGATTTTCCAGTTGACACAGTGCCCTCCACAAAAGAGAAATGTGTGGCTACTCTTGATTTCTCTCCCTCCCACAAACCTGTTTGGCCTCAATTTTTCCCACTATCATAAATGTTCTCACAATTCACTCATGAGGAATTTAGATTTTATTCAGAGGGAGCTAGGAAACTACTGAAGGGTTCTGAGCAAGGAATTAATATAATCTGTTTTAAAAATCACTCTAGAGGCTGTGTTAGAAACAAATGTTGGGAGAAAGAGTGTGTTAAAAAAAAAGATATCTCAACTTGTAATGACCTTTAAGATTTAGTTGCTGCTTATCTCTGCAGTGTTTTCTCCTTCTGCTCTCTGGCCTGTTCACTCTACCCATGCTGACCTTCCTCCTGTTTCTCAAATATCCCATATTTGTACCCCCTTAAAGCCTTTCACTTGCTGTTCTCCATGCCTGAAATCCCAACCCCCAGAAATTCACTGATTTGCTTCCTCACTTTTTTTAGGTTTCTTCTCAAATTTTGCCTCCTCCAAGAGATGTTCTCTAGCTAATCTGTCTAATACAGCTCTTACTCTTGGCCTTCATCACAATGCAGTGTGTTGTCCATTGATAGCCAGGGTGCTTCTCTCTAGGAAGGTGATTCTGGATGCAGTTGCTAGATTTTAACAACTATTACTTTTTAAAAGACATACAACAGGTCTCCTGGTGCTACTTCAAACACTGAGCTGAGGACTGTTCTTTTCTGATGGAATTTATAATTCTACCACCACCTTTCTGACTCTTCCTGCCCTTAAACAACTCTCATACAGATCAATGTAACTTGTATAATTATCTCATTTTTCTTCCTTGAAATGCCTTTTTCCCCCTGTTTTCTAAAAAGCAAAGTTACCCTAGTCTTAATTTCTATAGATTGTTTGTGAACATTCATATTTACTAGCCAAAGATTTATAACTTTAAAGTGCTTTTCTATGTTGTTTGATTTTCCAAATCTGGTCTTGTTTCTCTCTGTACTCCATTTTGTTTGAAGTTCAGCTCTAAATGATTTTTTGTTTATTTGTTTGTTCTCTCAGTGGATTTCTGCTAATTCCTTTGACTACTGATTGCCAAAGACACTCATAACCTGCTATATTCTTGGAGGATGTAGTGTTATCTGTTGGAACTGATATAGTGTTATATGTTGGAAATCTAGAATGTACCCCAATCAACTAAGCGCCTTTGGCCTTCTATTTCTTATAAGTTGAATAGTATGTGTTAAAGCTCATTTAAAAAAGTTAGTTGTATATTTTAACACAATATGTTTTATTCTAATATAAAAACAATTCATTACTGAGGTTTTTAAATGCTGCAGTTCTTCAATTTATTTCAAAACATTTATTTACACCAAAATTTGTTCAGGAGATTTTATAATATGTAGTTTTTATCCAATTGACAATCTTCATTCTAGCAACTTTGGAAAATATGACATAAAATCACAATGCAATTGTTGAATTAGAAAGAGGTACAAATAACTTCATAGATTATTTTCATGTTAACCAAGATTTTACACCCTTTGTAACAAGTAACATGAAGCATATATATAACATCGAGTAAACATAACACATACACTTGCAGCCATCATTTATAAAGCTATATAATTTAGAATAAGGCATGGTATTATAATTAGTTGCAAAAAGAAAATTAAACAATGAATAGGAAGTAAAATGATTGTTTATATGTATAGCATTATAGTCATTATAAAAACTAACTGAATATATTGACTTTCTTTGAAAGAGCTTAAGAATTCTAAAATTTCTATTTCAGAACATGTGTGTAAAAAACAAAGGTAAGAAAAGTTTTAAGATTTTTAATTTCATCCTGAGAGGGTATAAATTATAAATTAAAAATACCTTTATTTTTCACTGATAACTGGCTCTTATTTCTTAAAATATTAACATTCCCAGATGAACATACACATGTGTGTATAGACACACACATATACATACATGCAAATATATGTTTATTTTTGCATTTGAAGAAGAGAATACTAGGTTTTTCTTGCCCACAACTGTGTCAGTCAGCTATTAACAATAACACTGCATAACAAACCATCCCAAAAATCAGGGGCTTACAGGAATAAGCATTTTTTTAAATTCAAGTTGACTGAACATCTCTGCCTCAGGCTTTTGGCAACTCAACCTTGCCTTCAGGCTAAAGTCTTGAATGAAGGGCTCAGTTCCACTCTCTGTGTCTTATTCTAGGACTCAAAGGGACAGAGACTTCCTGAAACATACCCCTCTTGTGCCAAAAAAACACAGAGCTGAGCCAAACACCTGAGCATATTTAAGACTTCTGTTCATGTCACATTTGTTAAAAGTCCTTTGTCCAAAGCAATTCTTGTGCTCATACTCCAAATCAATGATGCATGAAAATGTATTCTGTCCATAAGGTCATGGGAAGAACCATAAATATTTATAAAACAATAATTCTGTGTTTCACATTCACTTAAGAAATATCATAAACTGAAGTGCCTATAGAGACATAGGAACTATTTTAGTAAAGCAGTCTAGGTCAGAAATGAAGCAAACAGAAGAGCCCATCAAAAGATAGCAGAAGCTCAGCTTCAATGATTATTGTTTTGTAGGAAAGCCCAAGGAATTTCTGCCAAACATTTGATTTTTTAAAAAAAAGGACATAGAAATTCATAATCTTATGTTTAAATGTTTTATTTTTAAATGTTGAAAAACAGTTTACTTTTAAAAAATTGAGGCAAACATGTCTACAGACCAGATGTAATTGGAGACTGTCATTTGCAGCCTATGACAGAAACCTCTTTTAATTAAAATACACAATTCTATATTAGTTAAGAAAGTTTTAAAATCTCTCTTTTGTGTCCAACATTACATATAAATAGTAAGGGCATAATTTTACCCTATCCCAAGCAAGGTTACTGTTGGTCAGGTTTTTGCCCTATTCCTGTTAGATGTTTTCTAAAAACAGAAGACAGTATTCATACAATGAAACCATGTTAGATTACGAGAAAGCCATATAGTTTACACAGAGCTTCAAATACCTACATTGATTTAATCTTCCCAGCAAATAGTGGTATTATCATTTTGTAGATGAGAAAACTGGAGCTCAAAAAAATTATCTGATTTGTTCAAGGTCATAGGCTTAAAGTCGTAACAAAAGTAAGCTTCTACATTATATAACTAACTCCCAAATGGTGAAAAGGTTAGATAATCATAGATCTACAAAATACCAAAGCTATTTTGGCTAGTGTTATGATTAATTCTAATACAGGCATACCTCACTTTATTGCACTTCCCAGATATAAATTAAATGTTTGTGTAACCCTTCATTGAGCAAGTCTACGGGCACCATTTTTACAATATTGAAGTTAGACCAGTTAATAACCCCACTATGACCCCTAAGTGTTCAAGTGAAAGGAAAAGTCGCATGTCTCTCACTTTAAATCAAAAGCTAGGAATGATTAAGCTTAGTGAAGAAGGCATGCCAAAAGCTGCAATAGGCTGAAGCTTGGCCTCCTATACCACACTTAACCAAGTTGTGAGTGTAAAGGAAAAGGGAAAAGTTGTTGAAAGAAATTAAAAGCTCTACTCTAGTGAACACATGAATGATAAGACAGCAAAACAGGTTTATTGCTGATATGAAGAAAGTTTTAGTGGTCTGGATAGAAGATAGCCTCAACATCCCCTAAGCCAAAGCCTAATCCGAAGTAAGGCCCTAACTCTCTTCAATTCTATGAAGGCTGAGAGAAGTGAGGAAACTAAACAAGAAAAGTTTGAAGTTAGCAGAGGTTTTAGGAAGGAAGCCATCTCAATAACATAAAAATGCAAAGTGAAGCAGCAAGTTATCCAGAAGATTTAGCTAATGCGATTACACTTAGCAGACTGCAATGTAAATAAAACAGCCTTGTATTGGAAGAAGATGCCATCTAGGACTTTCATAGCTAGAGCAAAGTCAATGTCTTGCTTCAGACCTTCAAAAAAAAAAAAAAAAGGCTGACTCTATTGCTGTGAGTTAATGCAGCTGGTGACTTTAAGTTGAAGCTAATGTTCATTTACCATTCAAAAGATCCTAGGTCCCTAGAATTATGCTAAATCTACTCTGCCTGTGTTCTATAAATGGAATGACAAAACCTGCATGACTGCACTTTTGTTTACAGCATGATTTACTAAATATTTTAAGCCTACTGTTGAGAAACACTGCTCAGAAAAAGAGATACCTTTCAAAATATTACTGTTCATCAGCAGTGTACCTGGTCACCCAAGCACTCTGATGTACAATTTATTCACCCATTGATGGGTTAATGTTATTTTTATGCCTGCTGACACAAGATTCATTCTTCAGCTCATAAATCAAGAGGTAATTTTGACTTTCAAATCTGGCTATTTAAGAAATACATTTTGTAAGACTATAACTGTTATAGGTAGTTGGTTTTTCTGATGGCTTTGTGCAAAGCAAATTGAAAACCTTCTAAATGGGTTCACCATTCTAGATATTGTTAAGAACATTCCTGATTCATGGGAAAAGAGGAGTTCAGAAGTTGATCTTAACCCTCATGGACTATTTTGAGGGGTTTAAGACTTAAGTGGAGGAAGCAACTATAGATATGGTGAAAATAACAAGAGAACTAGAGTTATAAGTGACACATAAAGACGATACTGAATTGCTGCAATCTCATGATAAAACTAATATATGAGGAGTTGCTTCTTATGGTTGAATAAAGAAAGTGGTTTCTTGAGATAGAATCTGTTCCTGGTGAAGATGCTGTGATGATTGTTGAAATGATAACAAAGGGCCTGGAATATTATAAAAACTTAGTTCATAAATTAGCATTAAGGTTTAAGAGGACTGACTCTAATTTTGGAAGTTTAAGTGTGAATAAAATGCTATCAAATACCGTTGAATACTACAGAAAATTCATTCATGAAAGGAAGAGTCAAGTGATGTGGCAAACTTGTTTTATTTTAAGAAATTGCCATAACCACCTCAGTTTTCAACAGCTACTGCCCTGATTACTCAATAACTATCAAAATTGAGGCAAGATCCTCCACCAGTAAAAAGATTATGACTTGCTGAAGGCTCCTATGATGGTTAGCATTTTTTACCAATAAAGTATTTTTTTAGTTAAGGTATATACATTTTTTTAAGACATAATGCTATTGCACACTTAATAAACTACAGTATAGGGTAAACATAACTTTATATGCACTGGGAAACCAAAAAATTTGTGTGACTTGCTTTATTGTGATATTTGCTTTTTTTGTGGTAGTCTGGAATGGAACCTGCATTATCTCCTAGATATGCCTGTATTTTTTTTTAATGCAGTATACTTAACATACAATATTGTATTACTTTTATGTGTAAAACAGTGATTCAACATTGTATATATTGTGAAATGACCACTAAAACAAATGTAGTTACCATCTGTCACCAAAGTTAATACAGTATTGTTGACTGTACTTACCACTCCATATCATATCTCTATGACATATTTATTTTATAACTGAAAATTTGTATGTCTTGATCCTCTTCATCCATTTTGCCCTCCCCCAACTAATGATTGCCTTTTCTCTTCTGGCAATCATCAATCTGTTCTCTGTATTTATGAGTCTGGGTTTTGTTTAGTTGTGTTTGTTTTGCTTTTTAGATTGCATATCACTGAGAGTTTGTAATATTTCTCTTTTATCTTTCTGATTTATTTCACTTAGCATAATGCCCTCATGATCCATACATGTTATCATAAATGGCAACATTTAATTCTTTTTTATGGCTTGAATAGTATTGTATTATAAATATATGCACCTCGTCTTCTTTATTCACCCATTGATGGACATTTAAGTTGTTTCTTTATCTTGACTATTGTAAATAATGTTGCAATGAAAGATTATGTTTTTGAATTAGTGTTTTTATTTTCTTCAGATAAATACTCAGAAGTGGAAATCCGTAGAGGGGAGTAGCCACCTTTGTCTTGTTTATAACTTAGAGGAAATGTTTTTAATTTTATACCATCAATTCTAATACTTCATATGTGGTAGATTGGTATTTTTAAATATTTGCCTTGGAGACATTTAATTCTTTATTTGATAGAAAGTTAGTAAAACTCTACAAGACAATCATGATGATGCTATAATTTTACACTTTCAGTTACGTTTACTCATATTTTTGAACCACATTTCTATCAGATGATTAAATAATATTATTCTCTAGAAATAATTGGTTTTATTTTATGGTGTCATTTGAACACTAGTAACATATGCAGATATAGAATATCAAAGATGTTAAGTTGTAAAATAGAAACTGTTTTATTTATTTATGTGTTTGTTTGTTTGTTTGTTTATTTATTTATAATTTTAAAAATTTAACTATAGTTGCCCTACAATATTACATTAGTTTCAGATGTGCAGCATAGTGATTAGACATTTATACAACTTATGAAGTGATCACCCTAATAAGTCTAGTACCCATAGGACACGTACATAGTTATTACAATATTATTGACTATATCATTTATGCTGTACTTTGCATCCCCATGACTATTTTGTAACTACCAATTTGTACTTCTTACTCCCTCTTCCCAGACATTCCTCCCATCTGGCAACCCTCAAAATGTTCTCTGTATCTATAAGTTTGTTTCTATTTTGTTTATTTATTTTGTTTTTTGATTCCACTTGTAAGTAATCAAGTCTTACCTACTCTACTCAGCACAATACCCTCTAGGTTTATTCATATTGTTGCAGATGGCAAGATTTTAGTTTTTAAAATATTTTTTCATGGATGAGTAATATTTCATGGTATATAGGTATCACCTCTTTTTTTCATCCATTGATGGACACCCAGGTTGCCTCCATATCTTGGTTATTGTAAATAATGCTACAATGAATTTATGATACACATGTCCCTTTAAAGCAGTATTTTGAGTTTATTTGAAAAAATAATCAGAATTGGGATTACTGGGTCATTCTTTGTCTCTTCTAACCTTTGTTTTAAAGTCTATTTTGTCTGATATAAGTACTGATACCCAGACTTTTTTCATTTCTATTTTTATGAAATATATTTTTTCATCCCTTTACTTTTAGTCTGTGTGTGTCTTTTAATCTGAGGGGAGTCTCTTTAGGCAGCATATGTAAGTGTCTTGTTTTCTTATCCATTCAGCCACCTTATCTTGATTGGAGTAGCTAATCCATTTATACTTAAAGTAATTATTGATAAATATGTAGTAATTGCCATTTTATTATTCATATTTCACATCTTTTTTCTTTATTCTTCCTCTTTTTAAAGAAGACCCTCCAATGTTTTCTGTAATGCTGGTTTAGTATTGATGAAGTCCTTTAGCTTTTCCTTGTTTGGGAAACTCTCCATCTGTCCTTCGGTTCTAAATGATAGTTTTGCTGGGTGTTGTTTTCCTGTTTGTAGGTCCTTGCTTTTCATTACTTTGAATATTTTACGACAATCCCTTTTGGCCTGCAAAGTTTCTGTTAAGAAATCAGCTGACAATTTTATGGGTTCACCCTTGTAGATAACTGTTTTTCTCTTGCTACTTTTAAGATTCTCTTTGTGTTTAACCTTTGGCAATTTAATTAGGATGTGTCTTGGTGTGGGCCTCTGAGTTTATCTTGTTTGGGACTCTCTTCACTTCCTGGGTTAGGAAGGTTTTTCATCATTATTTCTTCAAATAGGTTTTCAATCTCTTGCTCTTTCTCTTCTTCTGGTACACATATGGTGCAAATGTTAGTAGGCCTGATGTTGTCCCAGAGTCCCCTTAAACTATCCTCATTCTTTTAGATTTTTGTTGTTGTTGTTACTATTCTGATTGGGTGTTTTCTACTACCTTGTCTTCAAAATTGCTGATTTGATCCTCTGCTTTATCTATTCTACTGTTGATTCCCTCTAATGTATTCTTTATTTCAGTTATTGTGTTTATTTGTAACTGGTTTTTTTATATGTTTTCTATCTCTGTTAAAGTTCTCACTGAGTTCTTCTACTTTTCCCGTAAGTTCATTGAGCATCCTTATAACTAATATTTTGAACTCTGTATCTTCATTTTGTTTAGTTGTTTTTCTGGAGTTTTGTTTTGTTCTTTCATTTGGGACATGTTTATCTCTCCATTTTGGCTGCCATTTCAATGTATTAGGTAGAGCTTAAGTCTCCCAGTCTTAGTAGAGTAGCCTTATGTAATACTTTTTCTGTGAGGCCAAGTGGCCCAGTTTTCCCTGTTCTCCTGAGCTGGGTGTTCCAAGTGTGTCCATTGAATAGGTTGCATGTACCCTCCTGTTATAGTTGAAACTTGGTTGCTGTTTGCACATAAATGGGAGGGATTGATCTTTGGGATGATTGGTCATGAGGACTGGCAAATGAGGGGCTGACACTACCAGGCAGGATTCACTCTAATGGGGTTCTGGTGACTGTGCAGTATGCCCTTTTGTGTGTATTGTCCTGGGTGGTTCTACAGCTTAAGTTGAAGCTAGGTGAAGAGTGTGCCAGCTTCAAAGCCTCCTGGAAGAGGTCCACCACAAGCCATGTTCAACCTCAGCCTATGTACTTCCCAGGGTGACTTGTCAAGAGTCACCAATCAATCCACAGATGGCTAGCTACCACGCTTGCTGGGCATAGAGAGCCTTGAGGGGTCAAGGGGGAACCAAGGCTGGCTTCCACTAGTGCTGCACTTGGAGCTGCTCAGCAAGAGCATGATGCATGCCAAGGCCAGATGCTGCTTGTCTTGGAAGTGGCTTGTGTGGGCCTGGGTCTCAGGCAATCCCCAGCATGGGGCAACCAGTGTTATCCAGGTTGATGGAGACTGAAATATGGCAGCCACCTCTGTCTGCATGCTAGGACTGAGAGGATGGCTCAACAAAGATACAATGGATTCTGCCAGCACTTCTGTCTGGGAGAAAGCTGCCACTCTAGCCCTTGCCCTGATGCCAGAGTATTTAGTTTTTCTTTATTTGTCCCTGGCACCTTTCAAGCTGCTACCCCAGTGCTAGATCTCTGAATGAGGCAGTCTGTCAGTGAGTAAGTCTACACATGAGCCCTTTAAGAGGAATGTCTGTGACTCACACTGGCTTCCATCTCACTGAGCTACAGTCTCCTCAGGTTTTCACAACCCGAGGTTGTGGGACTTCTCTTCCTGGCACTGAAACTCTGGGCAGGGGAGCCTAGTGTGGAACCAGGACTCCTTGCTCCTCGCGGGGGGACCTCCACTGCTGCAATATCCCTCTTGATTCTCAACTACCACGTGTGGTGTGGGACTGTCCCCATCTGCATCTCTGCCCCAGTTACTAGTCTTGAGGTGACCTCTTGTATGTCCCCAATTGTTGGACCTCTATTTATCCATACCTCAGGTGATTCCCAATGATGATTGTTCTGTAGTTTAGTTGTAGTTCAATGTGGTCATGAGAACAAATGAGCAGTGTCTACCTACTTTGACATCTTGACCGAAGTCATTTTTTATTGTTTTATTAAAGAAATATGATGATTTAGTGTTTAAAATATACTCTTAAAGGTGAGAGGATAGAGATTGACTCTCTTATAAATCAGCTATGTGACCTTTGTCTGTGACACCTCATTTCATGCTCTTGATTGTATAAGAAAAGTAAGATGATGATTGCAAAAGCTCTTCGGAATAACACAGTTTTAACCCAAATTCATATTATTAATCAGATCAATTCCATGTTAACTCATTTTATCAGCCTAAATTCTGTTGGCCAAGTATATTTAAATGATTTATTTTTAATATTTAACAGAATCATGCAGCATTTTAATCACAGGTTGGTAAATTACAAATTATAAAGTTCAAACTGTGTTCAAGTGTTGTATTTTGTTTTTGTTTTTCTGGAGATTGCTGATTAAAGACATTCTTTTAGAAGGTATTGACTACACCCCCAAAATAATGAAAAATACAAAATAGGGAATAGATGTTATGACCAGTACTGCCCTTGAGAGAAGTCACCATCAGTTCTAAAGCAAAGTTTACAAAATAAGAAAGAAAATGAAGAAGAAATTCAGTTTTCATTTAGTTTCCTTAACAAATATTTTGAGGCTGTTTTGTTTTTAATATTTCCCTTGGAGGAATGAGTCAAACTTCTCCTACAAAAGGAAAGCCATAGTGGTATACATTCTGTACATAGTAAAATCTGTATGATTTTATGGCTGCTAAAAAGGAAAATATCTCCTCTCTTACTCTCTTTTTGTGTTTCTTTATTGTAATGATATAGCATCCCTGGGAGATCAAAGGATTCTGTCATTTTTTTTTTTTTCTGTTCTCCAAGAGTTATAATTGCCTGGTTTGAAATTCGCTTTTTGTTTGGGGGAGTTTTAATAGATAGTATTAACTGATGCCTAAAGGTCCAAAAGTTATCTATATGCAAAAATAGTGAAGTTATAGGAAAGTAGCTATAAAGAGGCTAAACAATTCAAGAGAGTTATGGTAACTGGTATTTCAAAATGCTTAGACCCCTGTTGTGAGAGACGCTCAAGCTCACTTATCTCTCAGCGACTTCATCTCCTTTTTTCATCTTCTTTTCCTGTTTATACTGTGCCATTTGGTATTTTCCAGTGCCCTCTCCTTTGAAATCTTAAAGGTTGTTCCCTAGAGGATTCACTGGCTACTTCTGAACACTTTTTGGAGATTTCGAGGTGTCAGAATTCCTCTGGGAGCCAGTGAATAGCCAAATTCCTTCCTTCAGGCTGAGTGATAAAGAAAAGGAAAGATCTTTACTTCAGAACAGGTCTTCCTAACTGTAGAGGCAGGTGAAGATGTGGAGGGCACTCTCCAGAGAGGTAGAGGATAGATACTAGAAGATAGCTGTCTTACGGCAGCATTTTCATTGTGATCCCCTAAGAAAGACCTGCAAAGGGAATAAAGTTTCAGGAAGAAAAAAGAAATAAAAATATTTTATATGGGAACAGTAATATTTTTTTTCTACCCATCTTTTGCAGGAAAAGAAAATATGTTAATTACTTTCTAAAACAATATGAGTATATCAATGGCACCAATTAAACTGATTTCGAATTTGACCCCATTCTCACATATGTTTAAATTGGTTTATGCTCCCATAGAATATCCTATGGAATAGCTAAATATTTTGAAATAATTTGCTAGGTTGTGAAATGTATGGCAAATTAAAGAATTGGGGAATCTGAGAATTCACTGCAGAATATCTTTAAGAGATAAGGCTAAAAAACGAGATCACCCTTGAACAGACTTCCATATTTCTTACACTTGAAGATACTTCTTTTTAGTACCAAACTAAAAATAAAGTTGGCCTCTCATAAATACTAGGCAATTTGATGATTTGAATTACCCAAACATAAAGGACTACATTATAAAAAAAATTTTTTCCTAACTGGAAAATGTTTATAGAGAGTTTCACCCTGAATAAGGGCCAGATTTACAGACATGCACCTACAAGTATAAGATTTCAAACTTGATATCTCAGACATGAAGCCCTAGGGCTTTGCAAATCCTAAAGATGAGCTTCATTTGGCCAGTATAAGTTTTCCTCCATTTTCACAGTATTTTAAAAACCAAATGGAGTTATTGAATATTGTTAAGCATTCAATTAAATATAAAAATCTAAATTTCTGACTTCCCTGGAAAGACCTAGATATATTTCTCGGTAGTAGCCTGTACTCACCAGGTCTTTATGGTCATATCTCTACCCCACCCTCTAACCCCAACATTCCCCCACCTACACACACACACACACACACACACTTACACATGCTCTCAAGTGTCTGACTCTTGGAACACTTATTTCCTTGTTCTGCTGGGCTGCTGTTGTTTTTGTGTTTATGAGTCAGTCTTCGCCCTAAGATGTCCTCTGGAATAGTTGGCTATGTGTACTTGTGAGCCTTCTCTCACCCCAAATATCAGTTCCATCTACCCCAGTGCCTTTCCTGGCTAACATTGGCTACTCC
This sequence comes from Cynopterus sphinx, assembly GCA_030015415.1. Classification (NCBI taxonomy): domain Eukaryota; kingdom Metazoa; phylum Chordata; class Mammalia; order Chiroptera; family Pteropodidae; genus Cynopterus; species Cynopterus sphinx. Next base: position 63,684,881 of record CM057389.1, on the reverse strand, counting down.
CTACATCAGTTCTCTACCCCAGTAAGTGCTGTCTCTTTCTAATTTGGGATCCCTGGCTGCCATCTTAACTTGGCTCCGAGCTACCCAGATGTCAACTTAGCAGTAATTTAAGTCAAGTTATATAATAGAACAAGCTACTAGGCAGTGATGATATACATTGATACTACTAATGCACCTACAAGAGGGTTATCTTTCTCTACTAAATAACAAGAACATCTTCCTTTAAAAGTTAATATTTGCAGATCATTCCAACATCAGCATATTCACTCCAAAAGTAAATTTCTACTTTACAGGAGGTGAAAAAAAAAACCCTCAATTTTTTGTGTTGATTACTCAACAAGAGAGTGTATTGATGACACAAGTTGTCCTGAGATAGATTGTGATTATATTTGAGTGCCAAGGAAAATTATCGTAGAAGAGATTGCAATCACTGTAAGTACTCAGCATTGCATTGCTTACATGAGAAGAATGTGACTGTTAAGATGAAAAGAAACCTCCTTAGTATAGATTAGTTTGTCTATTGTCCATTAACTATGAATAAAAGTTGAAATTCAGCTCATTGTGAATCAATGTTAGATTCTATAAAAACAACAGCTCTTGTTTGAGGAATTGCCAGAATATCTGAGGATTTTTTGTTGTTGTTGTTGGAGTACTTACTTGTGAAGGCCATAGGAAATTAGAGACACAGTTTCTTCTTGTTATTACCATAAATATATTATGATATACATATACATATACATGTACATGTACATGTACATGTACATGTACATGTGTATGTATGTGTACACACATATATGAGAATATATGTACAATGAAGTGTGTATGCATGTGTGCGTGTTATTATAAGCTGCTCCCATTTCAACTAGGACAGCACCTATTCTTATTTTATGTAGTTTTATATAATGGGTTCTATGTAAGGTCATAATTTAAAAATGCTTGTGTTGACAAGAAGAATTTAGAAAAAACACTAATCTAGTTCAGCTCTTCTATTTTCTACATGAAGAAATGAGATTGGGAAATTATGAGACTTATTCTAAGTCATATACTGGTTAGTGGTAAAGACAGGTTTAGAATATAATGCTCAAAACTCCTAGGATAGTCTTCTTTGCACTTTTTGAGTGATATTTATTAACTCTTTGCTATGTGTAGATACTGTACCAACAACATTATCCATGTTAAAGATGAGGATAAAAGTCCTCAGAGTGGATAAGGAATTTGGCCAAGGTCACATAGCTAGAAAGCACAGAGTTGGAATTCAAGTCTAATTTAATCTGATTCCAAACTCACCAACTGTCTTCTTAACCACTTTTCTCTACTGTTTTTAGCCATAACCATTTTTATCCAAGATGGTGAAAAGACCATAAAATCAAACTTAATGTGTATAGCTATGTTTCTGCATAGAATAAGAAAACACAGAATAAGAAAACCTATTTGATCATAAATTTTTATTAAATGCTCTACACTATTCTGAACTACATTTTTGAAGAGTTGTCAAACTTGGAAAGACCAGCTCCCTGAATGTAATTCCTGCGAGGATAGAGCTGAGAATTCAGCAGGTGATTGGAGACTGATCCCTGTTGATCTGAAAAGACAATAAAGGGCATCTTGTTGTGCTTATGACACTACCAATCGATACAGGGTAATGACAGTGAGCCAGAAACAGGAGAAATGGGAAGATAGTTTTTGAAGGAGGAACCATGGAAGACCAGCCGATAAATAAATCTAACAAAACGAAGTTCAGAAGTTTCACTGATAAGGAGCTGGGTGGCATTATTCTCACCAATCCTATCGTCAAAGAATCAAAGGAACTTCCCGAGTTGGGTTCTCCTGAAATCACTATGGCAAATACTGAGTTACCTCACTTAAGTACCAATGGATAATAATAGAGGATGCTGAAGGACACCATGGCAATGTCATCACCCTGTTTTGAGAAAGAAATATAATTTGGTTTCTCACAGTTGATAAATAAAGAATGACTATTATAGCTCTTGCACAGAATGGCCAGATTTCATGCCTAAAATATCTGACCCAAGGAATTTTCAGCAATGTACTATTGCCTTGCCCTTTGTGCTCAATTTAGTGTTATCTGCCTGTAGGAACATAAAGTTAGAACATAAAGATAGAAGCATTTCAGTAGCCAATACAAGTCTGAAACAATTAACCAGTCATTTCAGTTAACAATGTTCTTTGGCTAAATGAGATGATTATAATATTTAGCTGGATTTGGGTTAATCAGTGTACCTAGAGGATGCCAGGCACAAAGATCACCACTGTGGTAGGAGCAGTCATATGTGCAATTTGAAATTAAAAAAAAAATACTACCCCAGTTCTGGAGAAGCAAAGGAGATTTCTGAAAGTGACATTAGGCAACCACTGTATTATTTATTACTCCACTTATTATTTTCTAAATTGTATGTCTGTCATCTGGTTTATTACATGTCAAAGAGTTCCTATGCCCCAGATGAAAGGAACTGTAGAAGGAAAATCTATAACCCTTATCAATATTATCACTTGAATGATAATGGTCAAAATATGTTCTAACCTTTAGCTTGTGAAAATAGTGAGTGATTTTGAAACATTTTTAGAGATTAAAGTGCATGTGTTTCAGGTAAACTAAAGAATTAAAGTGATTTTAGAAGTATTTTTTTTAAAAGAGCATTTTTAAAACAAAATATTTAATTTTGTCAAAGATTATTAATTTGAATTAATTTCCACAGTCTTTCTGAAATTCTATCCACATTTTCAGAGATTATACTTACAGTAATATCTATAGGAAGAGGAAGCTTTATTTTCTTAGTGGTTCCTAAGCTTAAAATAATTCAACAGTAAACCCCATAGTATACCCCAGACATCAGCAACAACATCATTGCAGCTAAATCCAAGTTGACATCAGACAATTCTTGCTTCAAAGTTTTGGAGGAGATAGGAGAGAATGTGATGAGATTATTTTAATCCCTGGTTGCATTTTACTCATGTTCACATCCTGAACTCTAGCAGACCTTTTAATCATAAATATTTACTTACTTAATGTACACCAGTTATAAAATACAGAATGTTAGAAATAAGGAAACAGTGTAGGTGATGGTCATTTCAACATAAGAAGAGATTTTGTCCATCTCTAGTGGATTTATTCTCCACAAGCACATTATAAGACCAATTTCATGCTATATTCCTCTCGTTGGTTGCTCTTCTCACCCTATCAGGTCTCAGTCTCTTTCTGTGGATCCACATCTTCTGTTCTTCCCTTGAATTTTGGTGTTTCGCAAGCCTCTCTCCTCACTGAAATCATGAATCTACTTTATGGATGATGGAAGACTCAGAGGAGTTCAGTAACTTTTCAAAGGCATACCGCTACCGAATGACTGGTCAACAGTCATTAAATTTATTTTTTCTCCTTACTACATCATATAAACATTTACATATATGACCTTAGGGGAGTTGCTTGTGTTCCATTATCCTCATGTGTAAACTGAGATAGCAATAATATCTACCTCTCATAATTGTAATGATCAAATGAGTTATTACATCTAAAGCATGCAAACAGTTTTAAAACATGTAAAGCACTCACTGAGTTAATTGTCATTAGTATAACTAATATCACTTTCTAAGGAGAAGACCAGAATCACTGAATGAGTTTTCCTATCGTCATTCATGTTGTTTTACTCAAAAAGCCAGATGCTATGTGGTGCAAACTTCTTTCCTTAGACAACTCCTAATGACAACCTGAGGCTTTGGGAAACTGAAGTAGTGGAAAAAGGAATATACATTTTATCATTGTAACTTCTGAGACTACCACTTCAATCTATGAGTATAAAACTAAGGAGAGAAATGATAGACCAGATGTCCAAACATAATAAAGCTACCTCAATCTTAAATATCCACCTGTATTTTAAGTGTTATTAATTCTGAGAACTCCTGGCAAATCTATATGCAGGGTTAAATAAAGTAAAAGTCTCCGGTCCCTGTTTTATAGATTTGCCAGAGGTTCCCAGAATTAATACCTAGTAGAAATAACACAGGGATGAACAGTGAAGATTCTGTTTAAGCTGACACTTTAATAGTCATATCCCACAGGGATCCTGAGAGCTATCTAGAGACTTAACATTATTATTCAGAAAACATTTGGAATTAACAACCTCCTTATTGTTGAAATTCTCCCCGGAGTTGTTTGCATACACCTTGATATTGATGCTTTAAAATGCTATTATAACCTCGTATGTGTTAGATTGTAAAACAGCTAAATTAGAGTTGCTCTTGAATCTTGATTCAGTTAAACTTGCATTTTGTTTTCAGTGCCACATTTCTAAGTGTGGCTCTAGTGGTTCATCTAAGAGTTTTGATATTTGGCTAACAAGGCAACATTAGCTGTCCACTGCGATATTTTAGCTTTGCTTAATTTAGTATGGTACTATGAAACCCTGGTCAATAACAGGTGGGAAATGTTTCCATGTATCCAAATACCAAGTAGCATCAGGGATAGTGTCCTCTCAAGTCAATGACCCTTAGAGGTGTACTGAACTAGCATATAACAGTTATGTAAGAAATGCTAATTACCATTTCGGATATTTTTTGCTACTTAGCAAGACATTGTAAAGTTTGTTAGATTAATACAGCAAAGATTTGTCTTATTTCTCTGTGTTAGATGGACTCTGTTGGGCAGTTCTTCTGTTGATTATGACTGAGATAATTCACATGGGTTCATTCAGCTCGAACTGGGATGGGGTTGGAATTACAATAATAACTTCTCTCCCTCTAAAGCCTCTCTTCACATGGAATCTAGTAGTCGACTGGTCTCGCCTGGACAACATGAAAACTGGGCTCTAAAAGGGAGAAAGTAGAAGCTCCCAGTCCTCTTAAGACCTGCTCTGGGAAATCCTAGAACTATACTTCTTTCACCTTCTACTTCATTAAAGGCAGTCACAAGTTCACTAGATTAAAAAAAAAAAAAAGAGGGTATGGTATTCTGATATGAGGAGCCAAATGGTAATATAGGAATGGAAGGAGTTGTTGGTGACCATGTTTGGAAACTATATATGACAGTGGCTAATGTTGTCTAATACCAACTGAATTCTTCAAACAGCATTTTTGTATTTATTTTTTGTTAGTTTTTTTCTATAACACAGAAGCCTTCTTTTCTATCTCATGTGATGTCTTACTTTTTTATCTTTCATTGAGCCTATGTTTAGTTACTTTTCTGTGTGATTTTTATCTTGTTTGTTTTGTAAAAAATATATTAGGCTTTGTTTTCATTTGACCTTATTTTGAAATACATTCTATGATTCCAACCATTTTTAATTAACCAGGAATATAAAACAGTATTCTCTTCTTCAAAATTTTCAATTCCTCTTCGAAACTATGCTCTTTATTTATCTTTTGTATTTTTTTGTTTGTTTCCTTTTTATTTGCTGAATGTCTTCAAACATACTGGTGTATGCATGTATATGCCTGTGTGTGGCTTGCTTATATTTCTTGACAGACACTTGAACATGATAGAGCACAAACTCTATTGATGTCTTCTTTTAGCCCCAAAAGAGAGACTTTGACTACATTCTCCTTGAGACCAGGGAAACTTGAGGTTTCTCCATTTATCTGGGTACCTTTAACTCTTAATGTGGAGGATTGTGGGCTGCAGGGTTTCAATCAGTAAAGTGAAAAGGCAGTTACAATCCCAGCTGAGAAATATTTTTTCTGTGTGGTTTTTATTTTGTTTGTTTTGTAAAAAATATATTAGGCTTTGTTTTCACCTGACCTTATTTGGAGGTACATTCTATGATTCCAACCATTTTTGTGTTGGAATTTTTATCTACCAGTCTTATTGGAGTGGTACTTATTCAGTTAATTAAAAATCTCCAAATTTAGTAATCTTTGACTATTAGAACATGAGAGAAAAAATTTTTGCTAACTTTCTATTCAGTGATGTCTGAATACAATCAATTATACAAACTAGGACATTTTGTAGGATAATGGGGTATTGTACTTCTCCAGTCTAATGGGTCTTACAACTAGTGAGAGAAAGGTCACACTGCTTAGTGGAAGCAATAGAAGCCAAGCTGGAGAAAGTTACTTAAAGTAGACTCATGGTTTTTTGTTTGTTTGTTTGTTTGTTTGTTTGTTTGTTTGTGGTCACTTTATACTGATGTTGATCCATGACAAAGAAAGGAATACAAGCTAAACTCCTTCAAAATTTGAAGATATTGAATATCTTGTACTTCCTGCCATATTCCCTGAAAAGAAAGTTAGTTTTTAGTTGATCCTCCTTTCAATACTCTCAAATGTCAAATCTGTGGAGCATAGCTCAACATTTGAAAAATTGTAATGGGTTCGATATGGTTTTGCAGTCTGAGAGAGCTCTGTAGCTGTTTTTAATATGCAACATCTACCACTCCCAATGCATACATATTGAGGATACTGTACTCTTTGATGTAATAGTAAGATATGGTATAACAAGTCCTTAGTACTTGTTATATCGAGTAAGAAAGATGATATAAAGGAAGGCAACGTTATGCTTATTTTTATAAGATATGAATGACATCTGAGTAAATTGTTTTTTGTTTGAGACCAGATGCTCCAATAGATCAGGTCACACAGGGTAGAAATTTATGGATCTTGTCATTAATTTATATTTTGTCCTCATAAAACCTGCACACAAAATAATTTACTTAGTAACATTACTCATTTTTATCTAAGCTACACAAGAGCTTTATTATATCTCTTATTTTAAACTCACTGCTACCATAAATAAAGTTTTACTACCACCTAATCACCTTCCCCTGGCAAACTGCTGTTCAATCTTTTTTGAAACATAAAATAGTAATCAAAAGTGATTAATTCATTGGTATATGAATAGAGAAATGTATCAATGAATAGATATATGATTAAATAAGAAAGTAAAATCTTAGTGGTAGAATCTAGATAGTAGATATACAGATGTTCATTGTGAAATACTTTCGACTTTTCTGAATGTTTGAAAATTTATATAATAAAATATCAGGAAAATGATTACTTATCATTTTCAGTAAAACTCATAGAATTAAAGAAATTTTTGTTATGATATCATCTTTCTAACCACTGCCTTCTCTGTCCCCAAATGCTACTAAAAGTATTTAGTACAAACATGCCCAGCACAGAAAGGCAGAACTAATTCTGAAGCTCTCATATTTGCCATGTACCATGCAGTCCAGACTGACAAACAGGAGCTCAGAACTGACTTTTGTCATCTTAGTTTTTTTGGCACCATGTGTCTTAAAGATATATCTAAAGATTCTTTACCTGGAGTTTAAAATCTCAGGACATTAGTAGAACCTGACCTTGGTAGGGAAGAAAAAATGCATTGAGGTAAACTGAACAGAGAAAGAAGATGAGTTTTGGGGAGGATTATGCTGCTTAGCAATTTCTGTATTATGTAACTAGACTATTAAATTAAAGAATGTTCTCTAAGGTGAATGGGTGCGAAGGAGTGGAAAGGGGCAGTGAGTGTCAGATCAAAACACATTGAGCTGTAACCTAAAAAGATTTAGCTGTGAACCTCACTGACACAAGCCCCCAGGAGTCTAACACACCTAAGCAGCAACTAAAGATGGTCCACCATACCCATTTCTGGTAATAATCTGCACAAAATAGCCATCCTGATTTTAAAAAGAATAATAATATATGACCTATCCAAAATAAAAAAAAAATGAAAGCAAAATTAAGGAACATAAGTAAAAGTAGATTGAAATCATTCATCATAGGACTTGATGCACAAGGAAATAGGATATTTTATTAAGTACTTCTTAAACAGTTCCACTTAACATGTTTTATCAGAAACAAGAGCACCAAGAAGATATTTGTGCTCAAATACAAAAAAGATGTTAATATTTTGAAGAACTAAAAAACATTACAGAGATAAACCAAATTAAAAATATCAAAAAAAGTTAGACTAAAATTTGAAAAGGAACAGGGAAATAAATTTGACACTATCTTAATATAAAAGAAAATAGCATAGTGAAATAATTCTAGATTAAAAGATAAGGAAGACAGTCAAAAGCTATTCAATATATTTATAATTGATTACATATAATTGATTGCATTATATTTAATTGTATAATGTATGATTGAGAACAATGGAATAAGAAATTATATTTAAATGCAAATAAGAAAATATATTAGAAAGATCTTAATTTGTAAGGAAAAAAGGCACATAGTATGTGCCAGAAAAAATGATAAAAATTATCATTAGCAAAGCATTATAATGTTGTAAAAACTGAACTACGTATAAAGAAAAAGACCACATGTGTGCATAAGCAGAAAAAGTAATTTTTATGAGATGCTTGATGCCAGAGAAAGTTGGTAAATATCTACAAGGTTGAAAGGAAAGAAATTATGATGGAAAAAGGATAATACCTCTCTTCTCCTTTGAATATAAAGTTTAAGAACAAATCATCTCAAATATGTAAGAACTAAAGGACTAGAATACTCTTGTGCCATTCTTGTTAAGAGAGGCAAGGGACATAAGAATATGAAATTCATCCAACCAATAGAAATCAAATCTTAGGAATAAGAGATAAGAAAGATAAAAGGACTGTGTCACTTAAAAAAAATTGTCTAAATAGAGAAATAAGGTAAAACAACAATGAGGATTATAGTTTTAAATAAATATAAATATTTTAAACCTTGACAATACAACAATATAAAACTAATAAAAATTAAGTGATGGGGATGAAAACAAAGTGTAAATGTGCCAATATGTGTATCCTATTGGTAGGAATAAAGAAATACTTTCCACCATTGGGATATGTAGGTTTTGGGGGGAAGTCCTCAAGGGGACATGATTGCTGGTTGACCAGACAGCTGGAACCCAGAAGTTCTCACCCACTTCTCATTCTTGGAATGTACTTTCTGCCCACCATTCCCATACTAGGAGCTATTCCAAATGTGTAGCTTGAAAGAGTAATGTGTCCTTGAGAGAATAATATGTGTGACTGAACCCAGTTAAGGTTCCCTATAAACTCTCAAGGTTCTGGAGGACAGATGCAGAAATATACTTACATTGCATCTGCCCAAGGCAAAGGCAAACTTCATTTGTAAAGTCCCGTGTTTCTTAAACCTGCCACCTACCAATCTGGAGTGCTCTGCTTCTTTCATTGGTTTTTCCTTGCCCTCTTGGCATGCAGGCCACTTTGCAAACCAACGAGTTTTTAAAAACACATATTATCTCCAACTTTTTAAAGGTTTTAATACTTTTATACTAGTTTTTTCTTTTTAATTTAAAGATGTTTTATAAAGAGACATTTTGTGCTATAGAAACTTTACATGCAATTCAAAGAGGGCTGCAGTTTAACTTTCTCATCTCTTGAATTCAAGTTAAATCTGTCCTGTGAAAAAGCCTGGAAAGCTGTATGAAATACTGTTTATCAAAGGATGGCAATGTTCTCGTTTTCGAGGTTTTAGTGGCTTTTTAAATATTTTAATTTTCTTTATTGATTTTTTAAAAAAATACATGTAGTTCAAGAAACATAGTCATATTTCTTTTTAAAATGTAATTTCTTCTGTCTTGTGTGAACACAAAAATAGTTTTGAGGATAATTTTCTGATCTTTTCATTTCTGTGGGCCACTCATTTGTGCATGACTACTTACTTTGGGTGGTCATCTGTGTTAGCCATTAAGATGGTAAAATCATTGAAGTGATCAATTTTATTTAGTTTCTGGTAGCTTAGACATGAGATGACTGGTTTACTAAAAAACTTAAAAAAGCACCTGGAAAATTTATGAGGAATGCCATATTTATTGCCATTGTTGAGATTTGTAGGGTTTCGGGATTTTTTTGTGAGTTTCAAGGCTAAGTCCAAATATCGAGAGACATGAGAGTATTAAGTGTTGTTCTTCCTAAGTGTAGAGCTGAGGTTCATGAGAGTCATTCAAGAGGCTCACTCAGTGTTTCCTCCTATAGAGAACTGATGTTTAATGTGCAATTCAAAATTTAAATGGAGTTATATTTTCACATGAACTTCTCACAAATATATTTATGTAATGTTAATGTTAGTGTATTTGAGTGTTGTTAAGGTGGAAATGTGTTACTGGGAAGTAATTACTGTAAAGCTATCTAATTATCAATTTCCCCAACGTAGCAGGGTTGACATTTTAGCAGATATAATGAAGGAAAAGATATGTATTAACAGAATGGAATAGAATAAATGCACATTTCAAAAGGAGGCATGATTCATTTTAATAAATGTGCAGTAACTATCAAAGAAATGTGACTGTTTTCTCATAAATGACATTAACTATTCAAACTAAATGATGGAACTAGAATATGTAAGGATATTACAAGGGTGTTCAGAACTATAGCATCAGCTAAGGCACACATGAAAACTGTATGTTTACCTATGTCTTTTTTTCATAGTTCCTTTCTTTATTACCTTTATCAAAAGAACACTCTGTTTTTTATACTGGTTTATGCTTCATTCCTCATTTAGAAAAGTGGATTTTTGCTTTCCATATTTGTCTAATAGCTATAAATAAATGCAACTGCCTTTCTCCTTGAAATGAATAACTGCTTTTTAGTCTAAATGAAAAAGACCAGCTCAGGATGACTACAGACTTTTTAGCCTTGTTGAATTCTCACTTTTCATTCCTGGTTTATGTGCCTTTCTGGTTTCTAGCCACAGTGAAAGTACATCTGACTGCATGGTAACAAGTGCTTAAAATGACACAAAGAAGTGCTTACTCATCCAAAGGAGTGTTAGCCTCTACAAAATAGCTTTGGTGAAAACAAGTTTTGAACTATCTTTATAGATGGCCTTCAGAATCAATGTATGATACCCATTAAAAACAATGCCTCATTTAATCATAGAGGCATATGATTTTTGACATAAAAGCCATAAAATCATATGACCAAGCTGTTCAACCACCATATCAGTTAAACTTTGTTTTATATAATATTCACCCATTTTTCTTACATTACAGCGTGAATATAAAGAGGAAAGATTTGTCACAATTTATATAATTCAAAAAAATGTAATACAGATTCTAAAGAGAGTTTCCAAATTGAAGTTTTAGAAAATCTTGGGCCAAAAGCCTATTTAGCATCTAAGAAAAAGGTTGAATATAGAATATGTGAAGTGAAAAGGAAACTGCAAAAATAAAAACTTAAATAATGAGTTAGAAATTGAAAATGTTTTCAAATTGATTAATAACTCTAAGTACTTTTTTCGAAACAGCATAAAGAAGGAAGGAAACAAATACACAAAATTTAAAATGGTGTAAAGGAAATAAGTTACGTTGTAAATAAATTAAAGCTCTATAAAATACATTTAAAACATTTTAGATTTTCAGGAACCTTAAAGTTAATTAAAATGACCCCAGAGAAGATATGAAACTCAAGTTGATAAATAACTATGAAAATTATTTCAAAAATTATTAAAAAGCAATAGCAAAAAGGATTTCAAGACAAACAGTTTTCAAAGAGGAATTCTAAACTTTCAAAAAAGAACTAATTTACAAATTATTTAAATTTTCCAATATAAAGAATGCAAGTTTCCAAATGCTTTGTGCAAAAACATCATAACATTTAAATAGCAATCTAATAGAGATAACAAATTACAATATTTTTACTTAATACAATCTTACTAATGTTGGAGCAAAAATATTAAGTGTTAATAAATGTAATATTGGTATATTAAGTATTATTATACCATTTACCAAGCATCAAGTTTAAAGTTAAAACATTGAAAGTATTATTTTCATATCAAGAATAAGATATAATGCCTACTATCCAAACTATTAATATTATTCTAGAAATTGAAGTATTTATATCAAATAAAGCTACTTCTACCTCATTTATCTTTTTTTCTGGAAAATGCCATAATTTTTTTGAGAAGTGGAAATTAAAGGTGCAAATACTGATAAGGATGAGGGAAAAGTATTTATATATCAGTTTCTGCTTATATAATTGTATTCCTAGTAAATATAATAAAGTCAACTGAAAAATTTATAAAATAATTAGTTAATATTAAAGTTATTAGGAATAAAATTATCTTTGTAGTTAGTTCAAAAATACCTAAAAATTGATAACTTTACATTTTTGCATGAGTTTTAAAAAATATTTTTTTCATTAATTTTATTTTTTCTGCATCTGTTATTGCCCATTGATATTTTTAATAGTATGTGTACGTGTTCTCCCTTTGTCATTTTTATTTTGCTTTATTTTTATTTTTATTTAAAGTTCTTAGGCTTACTAATAAATTCTGCTACTTTTTTATTTCTAATTAAAAAACAAATTTTTTCTGTCAACAGTCTTTTGATTTCAGTGCATGTATTCAGTTGTTGTTCTGAATTCTTCACTGGGACCTCAGTGTTCCCTCTAGTAGCCCAGGCATTTCTGAACTTTATATTTGGAAATTTCTTTAGAATTAATTTTTTTTAATATTCTAAATGGCAATAGATCTTCCTCTGTTTATTTTTATAGGGTAATATAAGAAAGTAATTGTTTTCATTTAAACAACGCTTTGCTGATATACTGTTTGACCTAGCAAGGCCATGTCAATCTGTGTCAAAACTCATGTGCCACTATATTCTCAACAAAGCCTGTTTATGTCTCTTTTTATTAGTTTTGATGTATAAGCATTTTCTTTTTTGCGTATGTAATTTTTAAGACTTCATTGCATGTATCAGAGGTATCATGTTGCAGGTATATGGAGAATGAAATAAAAATAGTAACTGTGTATGTAATCGATAAGAAGTTAGAAATACAATAGAAGGAAGAAACCATTTACAATAGCAACCAAAAAGTAAAACACCTAATATTGAAGTTAACCAGAAATGTGAAGGATTTAAATGAAGAAAATTGAAGCACTAATTTACATAAAAGAAGACTTCAGTAAAATTAAAGATGATTGTGTTTTTTTCATAAGAAACCACAATATTATGAACTGACAAGGCTCCATTTATTAAACTACAAATTCAGTTTGTTAATATTATATCTAAATTTATTTTTGTACTTGACAAAATGATACAAAGTTTGCCATGAAAAATAAATAAAAAATAACATGACATTTTCCAGAATAAAGATAAATGAGGTAGAAGTAGCTCTGTATGATATGAAAACTGCTAATAAAGCTGTCCTAACTAAAATACTTAAAAAATAGAGAACAAGTAGGTTATAGAAGAATGTCTCCAACATCTGCAGATCAGAGGTAATGGTGATAGTCGACTCAGTGGAAAAAGAGAATTTATTCACTAAGTGATGTTAGAATAAGGGAATAGCTATACAAAAAATCAAAAACTTAATTCCAATCTTATTTATTTTACCAAAATAAGTTATGGAAATTAAAAACTAAACTATGAAAAAAAAAAACTAAACTATGATGGCTTGAAGAAAATCATGAGTGAATTTATTCAGAATTTTGGAAATAATGGAAAGTCTTTCCAGGAAGTTCACAATACACAGAATATGAACAGGAAAACATTAACATATCTATAAAGTTATGATTAACAAAAATCTGAGCTAATAAAAAATATAGTCAAAACAAGCGACTGGCCAAGACTAGCTTCCTTAATTTACACAAATTTGTGCAAATTAGCAAGGAAAAAATATGCTCAACCCAAGAGAAAATGGAGAAATCACTGAAAAAGAAACATAAATGACCAATAAAATATAAAATGACAATCTCTATTCTTATAATTAAACAATATTGAGATATCATACTTAATAATTTACATTTATAACAGTTAAAAAAAGTTTGATAATATCTAGAGTCAGTGAAGATCCAGAGAAAGAGGCAATGTTAGTAAACTTTTGCTTGGAGTGTAAATTGGTGTAACCTCATTTTCAGACAATTAGGTCATGTGCAGTAAAATGTAAAATATATATTTACTTATGATCTTGAATCTCCTTTGTTATGAATTTATTCAATACATGCTCGCACACGTATTCCAAGATGCACCAACAAGAATGTTCATGGTAAAACTAACAAACAATAAATACCGGAAATGGTCACATAAAGGACCTGGGTTGAACCAATTAAGGCATATGGCCTTTGCTATTCCATCGACCTATTCCAATGAAAGGCTATACAATCTTCTAAAATAGGAAGTCTATCTTTAGTATAAACATGGAAGGACCTACAAGATAAAGTTTTAAAGATTTAGTTTAAAAATTAAATCAATCACACAGTTGTGTAAAATGTAGTTCCTTTTGTATAAAGAAAACTGTGTGTTTGTGTGCATGTGTGTTTAAAATATAACTGGAAGGCATAAGGAATTTAACTTTGATTGCCCTTATGTAGAATAGTGGTTCCAAATTTCACTGTGCATCAGAATCAACTGGCGGGGGTGGGGGGCTTATTAAACCCCAGATCACTAGGCTCCATGCCAAGAGATTCTGATTCAGTGGACCTGTGATAAAGGCCTAATAATATTCATTTCTAACAATTCCTTAGGCCATGCTGATGCTACTGGTGCAGGAACCACACCATGAAGACTACTAATATGGAAGAATTATGCTTCTCAACTTGATATCTCCCTATTCATTTAATCTTTTTAAAATTGTGTATGGACCTGGGTATTAAGATTCTGGGGCATTTTAATGTTTTTAACTTTATTAGCTTACAAAATAATAGCCAAAAATAATTTTGATCTACCAGATTAAATCAAGTACACTGCTTTTTAGTTAAACTTAAATATTTTATTTGGTTATTCATTTCCTTAGAAATTGACTTAATGGAATATTAGATTTTCCCACCTTTGCACATCTCTTAGATACATTCTTGTGTCTCAATTCGAATTCAGGAGTTAAGCTGACTTAAATAGTATGCCAAGAAATCAAAATATTTTAAGAACATTGGGATTCACAGCCTTTTATATTACCAAATTTAATGCCTAACTTATATATAAGATGATAAAGGAACAAAAGAACCATTGTTCAGTTCTATAAAGTAGAAATGACAAATATACAGCGTGCAATCCGTATAATAGGACACCATTTAAGATGGCAGTCAGGATGGCAAACTCCTGAGGAAGACTCATAATGTTGGAATTTGCTGTCTTTCTTGTATTTCTAGTAACACATCTTTATGACTGTATTGCCTCTTCTGATTCAGAATATTATAAACTTTTAGAATGATAACAACAAAAAAACATTGATTGTTCATTTCTATTCTGTTTTTTTTTTTTTTACAGGCTACACTTTTATAATCTCTCTGTATTATTTTTGTTTCATTTAGATTTCTTCACTTATTCAGTATCCATTGTATAGTCTCCCTTAGGAACATTGTATAGCATATGGAAACAAAAACAAAATAGCTAATGTTTTGAATCCTTGTCTTGCCAACTTTCAGATCTACTGTTGGGGCAAAAAACCTGAGCAAACATGCATTGCACTAGACCGTGTCAGCAGCAAGCCATGGTTGGATTACCAAGAGAATGGATTCTTCTGTTTTGTTTTCTATACCAAGGCCACTTTTTTCCTTTCCCCTAAAGATCAAATCTGGTGGTTCATTAGCTATTCTGACTGATTTCAGCTTCTGCTGTGCATGCCCTTGTATTCCTAGCCCCACACTCCAGGGGTTTGATAGAACAAGGTTAATACTTGGAATCACGGTCAGGAGCAAATTGATTGCAAGTAGAGAATGTAAAGCTTGTCTGTCACCATCTCCTTTTGGCCTCAAGTTAAGCTGGCAGTTTGCATCAACTGAAGTTTTAAAACTTTTTTAAACTGACATCTATTATTGAGAGCACTATTTTTCACAAACCACATGCCACTAACACCTGATTTAAAGAGCTGAACCTTATAGCTAGTTCATATAATGTTAAATTATTGTCTTTTTTTCTTACCCTGGCCTAACTAGTTTGCCATTATTTAATTTAACAGGCATTTAATGAACATGTGTGTACTAGGTAGATACTAAGAAGTGATTTGCACGCTGCACAATTCTAGAAGTTGCCACTTATATAGATTTTGATGTGACTAGTACTCCAGGAAGTTGTGCGATTACATGCACACTAATCTTAGGCCAGTGCTTTGGAGAGGGGTTATCATGATGAGTTATTAGACATCATCTGTCCTCTTTTAGAGCTCATAATCATAGAGAGGGCTGGTGTAGAAGAACCACAGCTTACTGTAAATCATAACTGAAGTTATAGTTATATTACTATACAGATCCAAATAAAGGACTCCACAATCAGCAAAGATAGTGTAATGAGCTGTGCTTGGGTTGGACTAGAAAACCCAATAAGGCTCCATAGAGATGACATTTGATTTGGGCATTCCAGCATGAGTCACATTTTGATGGGAAGGGAGGATGGAGCTGGGTATAGTGGGGAACAACAAGAATGCCATTGTTGTCCACATTTGTTTGGAGTGAATACTAACTGAGAATAACTGAAATACTTTCTCTGCAATCTGAAGAACATAAACCGTGGCTTCTCTCTCAGTGAAAGACTATTCTTCACTAAATTGTTTAATCTGTAGTCTCAATGTATTAAGATATGTATGGCTTGTCTTGGGAGTCTGAGTAATCACTGGCATTATATAGGGGAATACATTTGCATGACATTATAAGAATGTCAAGTTGTCTTTCAAAATTGGACATAAATAAAAGGCCCACCAGTGCCTGGGCTATCTCTGTGATGACTGTGGGAACATCTGCCAGTGGCATTCACTCTACTGTATGCACACATTTCAATCATCTCAAAAGGCCTCCTATCCACAAAAGGCTGGACAGTTCTTACCTCTTACTCATAATGCCACATTAGCATTTCTATTCTCACACTCTATGGTCATAAGAGGCTGGGAGACCTACAGAGAGACATTTCTCAACCTATAAACACAAAGGGGTGCTTTGAGTCATCTTAAGGGCACCATCTCAGTGGGGAGTGTCTGTTAATAGACTCCATATTGCACCCCAATACCTATAAGGAGAGCATTTGGGGAAAGCAGAAATGGATTTAGGTATTCATGGAAAGAAGTTGTAATAAAGAATGTAAAGAAAATGGTATACACACACATACACACACACCGCCTTATCAGAGCAATTTTCCACAGTGATATTGACTTTATAAAGCCCATGTTAACACTCAGGGAATTTTTCCTCTTTGATCTTTATAACTGTAATTCTTGCTAAGATGCAAGACATATAGAAACACTTTGAGGTTTAGAGCACTATTCATTGACCTGTCCAACTTCAGAAGTTTTAGACTTCTTTATTACACAAATCATTTTAGTCATTTTTCCTCTTTCCAAATTTTCTATGTTTGATATAACATAACAAATCGTGTTTGTGAGTATGCAATTAAATAAAGAAGTCATTTAATGTTAGCAGTGGTTGGGAAAGTGAATCTGAAATCAGATTTTCTGAACTGATATAAATGGCATACCAACTAGAAAAGTCACCTTTTAATTTACCTTAGTATTCCCATCTGAAATGGGGAGAAATGAGGATCATGATAAAAATAAATATATGAGATCAGGGAAGCAGAGTGCCAGACATTTGGCAAGTGGTGGATAATGCTTAGAATTATCACCTCCCCCAAATTCCTTTGGTGGCACAGGCAGCCAAATTTAATTTCTAAATAACAGAAAAGGATTGCAGTTAACAAAGTGATTTGATACAATTCCAGCCAAAAGCAAGTGCACTTGATCTTTCATTTAGCTGATAGTGCCCCTTCAAGGCCAAATTTGCATTTTGAGATTTTTAAAAAAAATAACATACATTTGCATGCCTGTTACATGATTTAGAAATATGTTTGGCTGCATTTATTGGCCTAAATAATCATAGAAATATTTTATATTTGAGGTAGGAAGCTACTATACTTGATACCAGTGCTCAACAATGTTTCTGAGGATCCAGCTACTTTGTCATTTTCTTCCAGCATCCTTACCTTTTAGACAAGTTACCTACCCCACTGTCAAGAAGCTGCTGTGACATCCAGGCCTCCTACCAGCATCGTAGGCAAAAAGAAGGAGTGAAGAGTGATCACCAGATTTTCTATCATTTTGATCAGTAAAGCAGAAGTTTTCCAGGAAGTATCCCCAGCAGCATTCTCCTTCCATCTCATTAGCCAGAACTGTCGTGTAGCCATGCATAGCTATAAGGAATCTAGAAAAGCCAGTGACAGATTATCTTGGTAGATGAATGATAATCTATCAGCTAAAGCTGGGGATAGTATAGTCTCAAACAAACAGACAGACAAACAAACAAACAAACAAACAAAATAAAACAAAATCAGGGTTATGTTAACATAAAACAATAGTTCTCAAAAGTATTTATTGTTCATCAAAATCAACTGAAAGGTTTACCAGAAGAAAATTTTCTGGGCCCCACTCCCAGAATTTCTTAGTAGATCTGGAGTAGGGGTCAAGAATTTATGTTTCTAACAAGATAGCATTGTGGACATTTATGGAAAACACATTCTGCCTTAGACAGACACATAACAGTGTGTATCCCTTCCCTGATGAAGGATTCTTAATGCTGTAGAAATCCTCATCAGAAGCTTTGTCCAACATCAGAGCACAGAATGTCGGTCCAGCAGAGTATC
Organism: Cynopterus sphinx; assembly: GCA_030015415.1. Classification (NCBI taxonomy): domain Eukaryota; kingdom Metazoa; phylum Chordata; class Mammalia; order Chiroptera; family Pteropodidae; genus Cynopterus; species Cynopterus sphinx. The sequence goes on along the minus strand of CM057389.1, from coordinate 63,666,367 downwards.
ATATGGGAGCATTTCTGAGGATGACCACAAAGTTTGCCCTGGCCAGTGCTGCTGCTTTCTTATGTCCTCATTGCCTGTCAAGTGATCTAAGTCTCAGTGATTTCCTATTTCTGCAGAATCTTGGCCAGCTCTGCAAGGACAGAATCAAAACAAATGGACAAAGAAAGAAATCCAGAGTTAGTATAATTTATCATTCTTTATCATTATTAAGAAAAACGCTTGAATTTCTTTGTGTGTAAAAATAATGCTAGAGCTTTAAAGTTCAAGGCACCACTCCCCACTTCTAAGAGCTTAGGATCTTTGGGAGATATTGGACCAATACTTTTTTTTTTTTTAAAGGTGAACATCAATAGAAAAGTTTACATGGTGTGCCAAAAGAAACACATTTTGGTTCCTTTGAAATGAAGTTGAAATTCTTCTCAGCTGAATGGCTGAAAAAGGCACCCTCATAGATGAATTTCTTAATTTGCATCTTGAAAGATAATAGAAAAAGGGGATGAGTAGATGGGTGGGTGGATGGATGGATGGATGGATGGATGGATGGATGGATGGATGGATGGATGGGAAGGGAGACAAAGTAGATTTTGGGCAAGAAGTACCTAGTGCCCAATGTTGTATGAGTAGGACAGTATAGATCTCATTGGAGTTGGGGAATAGACCATTATGTCACTGTAACAGTACAAGTTCTACCCATTTTTGTGTGAGAAAGTCCTTGTGCTTATTTAAGTTTGTTTTAAAAGCATACTAATAGTATGGTACTTAATACTTAAGTATCCAAGAAAAGGGTCCATTTTAATCCTCCCTAGTTCCAAATATTAGCTGGTTCTACAAACCATGACTAACTTTCATCTGAATAACATTTATAGTACATTTTTTATGAAATGTGAACTCTTTAAATGGTAGTCTTTTGGCACAGCTGTAAAAAACTTACTTTAGAGCAAAAGCATTGTCAAAATGTCACTAAGGTATGTTAAAAAAGTATTTTCTAGAATTGAGAGACGAATTACTGATAAGTGGCCCAAGTCTTCTTTCCCAAGTATACTCAGAAAATCAAAATCAATATTGGGATCAAAACTAAAGGCATGCTCTCAAAAATTATCTGAGCAATATTTCATGTCTAGAATTTTTATTATTTTTAAAATTTAGATAGTGCCTAACCTTCTTTTTAAATACAGTTTTTCCTGATTGCTTATTGTACATGAAGTCTGTCTTTAAAAAGTTGGGTATAGAGAGGATATTGAAGAAGCAGAACAGATGGTTACTAACTTTAGTGAATGCATGCCTTGCTTATAGTGATGTGGTACTATTACTTTACTAATATTAATAGCAACAACATTAATAATTAACACTTATCAAGTAATTGCCTCATTTAATCCTCACAACCACCCTATGATACTACTGTCATTTCCATTTTAGAGATTAAGAAACCAAGAGTATAAAGATTAAAATTTTTGCCATTATCCTAGACCACTTATCCTAGCAAAGTAATGGAGCTAGACTGGAACGCATATCCACTTGCTTTCAAAGTACTTCCTAAATTCGAGTTTTATTTTCAGAATGTGTCAAGATAAAATTATTAAATGGTAGTAAAACAACAAGAATGAATAGTGCACCTGTGTTTAAGTTGTATCTAATGTAAAGGTTAAATTAATTCTGGAAGAAGGAAATTTTGATCAGACTATGAAAAGCCATTTCAAAGGGGAAAAATTGGCAGAAAGAACATTGATATGACATCTTTTATATGAGACTGGAATGATAGTAAACTGAGTTGGAGATTAAACACATTGGTTTAGGTGGAGAGAAGAGCTTAGCTGAAATGTAATTGATGGTGGTCATTTACTTGAGCTTTCTCGGGGCCACTGCACATTGTTGCTCAGGTTGTTTACTGCACAAAGGCACACAGATGAGAATATAATGTGAGTAGGCTCTCACCAAGCTAAGCATCTAGTTCTGAGGTGCATTTGCTGGAGAAAAATGTCAGTGCTCACCTATACTTTCTTAATCTCATAAATCCCATGAATGCTAATCCAATGACTTTGAACTGCAAATACCTATGACTATTTGTCCAAGGGACTTCTCTCACTATTACACCACATTCAGCCCACGTGCAAGGCAGGCAGAGAGACCTAGGGATTTAATAGCCTCTGTGTAGAGAGTTTAGCTTGTGGGGGCCTTGAACTGCCACTAGCCCCTCCCATGGGTGCATGCCCTAGGTGACAGGCTTCAATGTCACAAGCAAATATAAACTCCTAGTATGAATTCCCTCGTAGCCCTTGTGAGCAGCAGTCTACCCTGTGTCCCAGGGCCTTTCCCTGTGTTCTTAAACAAGACTTATGCAAAGTTTAGCAAAATCCTGCTCATTTTGGTTTGAATAGATTAATCCAGCCTTAGACTGGGAACACCAAATGATTTCACCCACAAACCCTAACATAGACATGTCCCCTAGTCCTGCCACTGTCTCTCTGCATGCACCATGCCTTAACCTTCCCATGTGGCCACTTAAGTCTTGTTGTGTTTTTCCTCCAGGACCTGAGAGTTAAAAACTTCTCTATTTCAATTCCCTTGTTGTCTTCATTGAACCAGGGTTTATCATCCAACACCCTAGGGTTCTACTTAACAAATTTTAATTTAATAAATTCACAATACCCAAGGATAATGGTATTGATTCATATATACCCCAGCTCCCTCAACCACAAGTGGAATAACTCAGAGGCATTCTCTATACTGTCTCCTAGAGCTCCTTAGCAGGATGTGAGCTCTATAATGAATTCTTACTTATTCCCTCCCCTCCTTACTTTCTAACTTCCCAACTGATACTTCCAAAGATCATTTCCCAAATAAACTATTTAAACTTCAATCTGTCTCTGGGGATTGTTTTTGGAGAAACTCAATTTAAGATAGATTGAGATGGAATCCCACAAAGGCACGGTATGGGTTAGCTGCAGCCATAGGAATGTGAGAAGCCCAATGATTATGTAGACTAGGCAATGATATAGAATTGCTGCAGATTATTGAACAGGGAATGAGTGTGTTATTTAAAAGAAATGACCCCTAGTTTTTGTGTGTAGTATGCTTTCTACAGAGGAAAGAGTGGTAGCTGGAGGAGAGCCTGGAGCCTAAGGAATCAAATTTTACCACTATTATGATTTTCTAAATTTTTTATTTTTCAATTTCAGTTGATATACATTATTATATTAATTTCAGAGTACAACATAGTGATTAGACATTTATAAAACTTACAAACTGATCACCATGATAAATCTAGTGCCCATCTGATGCCATGCATAATTATTACAGTATTACTGACTATAGCCCATATGCTATACTTCACAGCCACAGGATTATTTTGTAACTACCAATTTGTACTTGTTAAACCTTTTCCTTTTTCACTCATCCTTCCAACCCCTCTCCCATCTGGCAAGTCTCAAAATGTTCTCTGTATCTATGAGTATGTCTTGTTTTGTTTGTTTATCTTGTTTTTTAGATTCCGTTTATAACTGAAATTGTATAGTATTTGTCGTTCTCTGACATTTCACTTATAAATTTTTTTAATCTGGAGAAGCAATACTTATAGCAGACAAAATAGACTTTATTTAATTATTTATAACAAATAGCTCTTATTTGTTTAAAAGACAAAATATACTTTAAAACAGATCCTATAACAAGACACAAAGAAGGATCTAACAATTCCACTTCTGGTAACTTACTGCTATTATTGAGGTTATCCAGCAGGGCAGACAAAGAGCATTTGGATTAGTAGGAAGAAAATTAAAATGAAAATAAAGAATTTATCTAAAATACTTGAAGGAGGATCAGTGGAGATTGATATTGACTAACTTGGTAATGGAGGAGTGAAGAAGATGGAGGAAGCAAAAAGAACTCTCTTGGAAAACCTGGGTGTATGGCCACGTCCTTGCCAGTTTTATTTTACAACTAATTTATAGCCTCTGCTTATCGAGTAATATTTGTTGGTCTTGAGAGTATTCCAAAACAACCTTATATAGCTTGTCAGAATGGAACTCATTTTTCCAGAACAATAGGTCTTGTAAACCCTTTGGAAATATAGTCAGTGTTTCATATGATTTTGTGGATTTTTATCCAGCCCTCCAATATGCATAAAATATCATCTCTTTTCCCTATGCTGAAATCCTCAAACATATTTCCCCCCTCTGTCTGAATAGTTTTGTTTTTGTTTTTTTTTAACAATAGACCTTCTAATGAGTAATCAGAGCTCCAATTTTAATGTGCCAAAGACAAGACCTGTTTAACGATTGGTGGCCTTCTCTCAACATCACAGCCAGTGGTGGCTTCATTTACACCTGTTCAATGAAGATACTGAAATGTTCCCTGCTAGATAGCACAAGTGAACTACACATTCAGGAGCTCTCATTTTACACAGCTTTTCAAGCCACTTAACACCTTTCAAGTGCCTGGAAGCTAACAGAATGCTCCTCACACACTGCTCCCCTTGCTATCTGAGCTTCCCAGAATTTTTGTTTATTATGTGCCTTTGATGATTAATTGATTGATTGATTGATTTATAGCTGAGAAGAAAATGTAGTGGTTTTAAATGTTGATAAAATGTTAAGAAAACACTTTATAGCTGGACTTTATATTTCTTTTTAAAGAAGAGCTCTCTGAACTATAAATGAAACTTTTCACCAGACAATTATCAGTATCTTTAATGATTTTATTTTATTTTTTAGCTTATTGATTAAATGTCTAATGTGGAGGAAAGAGCATGCAGTCTCAAAATGATGTAATTTTTGTAACATTTGAAAGCTGCTAAGAATAATATGTCATTATTTGAATTAGCCAGGTGAAGGAAAAACTTCATGAGCTTAATTTTTCCATTGAAATAGATATTTTGAAAAAAATGAAAAAGAGTGTCTAGAAAAAAATGCTAGAATACCAAAAGAACAATAATTTCCCTGGGTGACAGTATGAGTTGTTCCTCTTCACTCTAGAAATGAGCCAAAGTTGCATTTCCCCACTGACCCTAAGTAAATGACTAATTCCCAATTGCAGGAGACTATGACATTTGTTTGGTCATTTCTTAAGAAGAAAATGCACATATTTCCAAAATCTTTGTGATAAAAAATAAAAATTATATTTATTTTAATGAGATTTATTTTTATTTTCTCTTTTACTTGGGGGTACAACTAGTTACACTGATGCCCACCAGCAACCACCCTCCAAAGACTAGGGTCCCAGGAATCACTGATAGAGAAATCAGGTGAAATGAAACATTGTATCACATCAGATGTAGGTAGCTTTACAAACTGGTTTAATTTAGTCAAATTATTATTAGATTATTCCAATAATTACACATTTGAATTATTAAAATTTGGGTATACCTAACTTGGGAATCTTAATGACCAAAGCAGGGTCTTCTTTATGCCACAGTTTTTCTGACTGATAAAAGAATAAGGCTATGGATCATTATATGGACCACTCTGTGCATTTAGAAGAAAGAACCAACTTCTGAATTCCTTATAGGTCACCTGCTTCCTACTTTCTCACACACACACACACACACACACACACACACCCCTCTCTCCAATGTAGAATCTATAAAATAAAGATATCAGGCTGCACTGTCCAATACAGTAGCCACTAGACCCATGTGACTATTGAGCACTATAAATACGGTATATACAAATAGAGATGTGTTGTAAAACACCCAGCAAATTTTAAAGACTCAATACAAAGAAAAGAATGTAAATAAGCTCCTTATCACATTTTTATATTAATTATAGGTCCAAATGATAATATTTAGATATATCAAGTTGAAATATAAGATTAATTTCACATTTTTTTTACTATTTAAATTATTTATGTTAAATTTACTTTCTAAATTACATATATTTTTATTTTTTTAATTACATGTATTGCTAACATCATATTTCTATTAGATAGCTCTGAAAATAAGAAACTTTAGTGTTTAGAATTATATTCCCTCCTTCAGTACTTCAGAAAATAAAAAATATTAGCTTATTACTATAATTCATGTTTTCATCCTTTTAATTCACCCAATAGCATTGTACCTACGAATCTGATGGAAAACAATGCCAATAAACCCATCTAATTAATGAGATCAACTATTTATTTACAAATGTTATTTCATAGATTAAATAGTTCTACAAATATTTTTGTATTCTATGCACATACACAAAACTATGAAAAAGATATATTCTTATAAACTCTGAAAATTCAGCATATCTAAACTTAATTGCTATTTTGTTTACCAAAGTATTATTTTTATTTTTATCAGCCTTTTCTATTAAACTTTGTTTTATTAAAACCACATTTTTAATAAAAAAAACACAGTTATCTTTACCGACTCTCCAGGTATGTGATCTAAATGATGCATATTGAGAAAACAAATAATACTAATTTATAAGACCATCATTGAAACATTTTAATAGTGTATAATAGAATTATTGTTTTGTTTTTTGTTTTATCATATGGGAGGATTGCATTTCAATATCCCTAAGTTAAAGCATTGGCTTGGGTGGAGGAATTAGTTGGTAAGAACAGATTTATTGAACACCCAATGACTTGGCCTTAGAGAGAAGACAGGAAAGGATAAAACATATTGAGATGATATTATTGCCAACTTCATCTGGAACTAGCTATTTCCCATAAGTTGAGAGCTTTTAAAATATATAAGCCATTATCCTAAACTATGAATATATGAAGACATGTGAAGTAAATGTCCTCTACTTCCAAGAAAATATAACATAGTGGAGAGATATAGATCATTAAGCCAACGACTGCCATTACTCTTATCTAGATTACTTCATCTTTTTTTTATATAGAAGCCATTTTCTATGTATGTAACAGCCACAGTAGAGGTTTAACATATCATATTTTTTTTACTTCTCCTCTTGCCACTGTTTAAAATTCCAGAGTGGATTTCCAGTGCATTAGAAAGAAATCGTCCCTATGTCCACAACACCCTGCATGACCTCATCTCTCCAACTTCACTTGTTTCCCTCTTCATACTCAATTCTGCAGCTGGTTACTGCCTCAGATTTTCACCTTTGTCATTCTTTTTTCTGGAATTCTTTCTTAATGCCTAATAACAATGAAAAATAGAGGGAGGGTCAGCTCCGTGGACACCTTTAAGTTGTCTAGCCTGGTTACCTGTTTTAAGTAGCTCTCTTCTCCTCATGGTAAACTTGTATCTCAAATTCTCTATTAAATTTTCTTTATAGTTCTAACTATCTAAAATTATCTTTTATTTTAAATTTATTTAGTTTTGTATTGTCTATTTCTTCTCACTAAAATTGAAAACACAAACATTATTTCTTTGATTTTATAATCTTTTCCCAGGCAGGTAAAAGGCCCTCAATAATTAAATTCTGCTGGCTGGCTAGAATGTGTTAGCATTTGACACTGTCAAGGCAGGGAGAATTCGGGATGCTAGGGGAGAGAATAGAGATGGCGCCTAATCCAAATTAAGTAGTTAAGGAAAATCTTTCTGAAGGAGATAGCACCTTCCTGGCATAGGAAGTTGTCAGCAGGAGTTGGCCAGGCAGTCAGCAAAGGACATTACCTCCTGGGCAGATGAACAAGAGCCTGAGTTCAATCAAGTTGAAGCAAGAAGTGGGATAAGGTTGAGATCGAAGGACAGGTAGGCAGAGGCTAGATGTGCAAGAGTCTATCAATTCATAAGAAGTGAATATATGAGAAAACTGATTTGGCTTTTATATTAAACTCATATGTCTGAAAGTTCTGCAAAGTGAGTTATGCTTTGTATATCAGTCTGCTTACTCTATATTAATGTTTAAGGTCCTCATGCATCTCTAAACTTAACAAAATCAGAAGCCATCTTCCATCTCCTGAATTCTTCTTTGCATCTAACACAGTGACTTGTATGAGGTAGGCTCCCAGCAAATGTCTGCCGAGTTAAATTTAGTCTTTTCTCATATTATTCTATGGGCCATTGTCTGAAATGATATTTGGGGCTGTCTAAATTATTCTGAGACATCATCCACAGTGCAAGAATAACTCATGCTCCGTTAATCATTTGTAATAGTTACTTTGAATTAATATGGAGGATGGACATGTACAATAAACTGACATGCTTCAAAGCCTTTCACTGTGGAAAAATACCACTTTGACAATAAAGAAGGGCCAGGAGACCTTCCAGAGATGTGGAGATACATACGTATATATATATATATCCCTGAGCTGGAATAGAAAAGAGAAACTGCATGTATGGCATGCTGCATTTAAACAAAAAATAAATCAAGAAGCTCAGCCAAAAAGGAAGAATCCTTTGAAGAATCATAAAATCTAAAATGACTGCCTATTTTCCAGAGAATTAGCTATAATTTCAGCAACTTATTCAAAGATGTCCGAATGACTGTAAATAGAAACCAAGTCTTAGTGATCAGAATTCTGGTATTGGGCTAAGCAAAGTTGTTTGCTTTGCTTTTGTCTCTTCAGTGTCATAAAGGATAAATCAAATGCCTTTGCCTGTACATTTTTCCATAAATTATCTCTTAGAGTTGCATTGTTTACAACAGGCTGAAACAAAGGGCCTTGAAATTTGGTTCTGATTATTATGACAGAGAAGGATGAATAAAATGGAAAAATAATACATTAATAATAATAATGATTCTTAATCTACTCAGCTGGAATTTGAATTAATAGGTTCAGATTCCCCAGAAATATCTCAAAGCCTTCTCCTTAGATTTCATATGGTTGGATTTTTTTCACTTACTTAAAAGAGCTAAATGTTTTTTCTATGTATTTTATGAATTTTATATGTCTTTATTTCTTTGTGAATATTTTTCCTTAATCGTAAGAAGCACAACGAAAGCAAATTTACAGAAACTCCACTTGAATCATAAGCCAACAACTCAAAGCCATTAAATATTTCCAAAACTTTGGCGTAACCACTACTTTATCTGACCACCTGTTACTTACAAGTTTTGCTACTTCTTTATCTCACTGATCTAAATGATGAATGCTCATATAAAAGGGAAAACAAGGCAGTTCTGTAGAGTCACATTGAGTCTACAGGTCAGTTGATTTCCCATGAAAATCCATTGACCTAGAGAGGCATGGACTGAAGAAAATTTTGTTCTTTGTCAGATGCCAACTGAATAAAATTAAAGATTAGTTATCAACCTGTGAATATTAAAACATCCTGAGATCCTGATATGTTTAGAAACGCCAGTGTAATATGTGTGCACATAGAGAAGAAATTAAATAGCTCACATAGTTCACATAATATAAAACAGCTTGGTTTACATACTATTAATTTTCTTACAAGTTTTCATGTTTTCATATTCAGATTTTTTGTGTGTGGAAATATATTTTAAAGTGATATTACCAAGTTGCTGTGAAAGAATTTTCTCAAGGTAAAATAACCAAGAAAGAGATAAGTTGATCTTTCTGCCCTGGTATCCTTAATCAGGTTAGAGGAGAAGGACAAAGATGGAAAAAGAAAGAGAAGAGGGTAAAATCATTCTACTGCAGGAGACTTTGCCTGTGCCCTGTTCACATTCCTTGGCCTTTAACATTTCATTGTGCTCCAACCAATTTATAGCTGCCACTATGTGCAATTCTGTGCCTAAGGACTTATTTACATAACAGAGGAAATCTCTACCAATAGAAGGTCACTTTGGAACCTCTCTCTCATAGATGATTCTCCAGTATATAAATACCCCAGATCATCATGACTTGGCTGCCATAAATTTAAGGCACCTATTTTATGCCACTTCTCAGAATTTTCCTCCTGCTTTAAGCTCCAGTGATCCATTGTGGATCACTGGACTCACCCTTTATTTATTGCCATCCCCTCTGCCTTATCACTTTACCACTCTCTCCATGCTTCCTGGGATCACCTCCCAAGTAAGCCATTTGAACTTATATCCTAGTCCTTGGCTCTGATCATGATGAAACCCAAACTAGAAAGCTGCTATTTCTGCCCATAGACATTTGCCTTTGGATTCCAATAATCAGAATTATAGCAGTTTCTATATTTATGAACTCTTACCAATTTTTGATGATATCACATTTATCTGGGTCATTCTTGTTTTGCTCAATGTCTATCAAAAGTAAGTGTTTCATAAATATTTTCTGAATGTAGATCAATTCTATGAATGAAATTTTGTGCCTTATTGCAGTTCTCATGCAGTCTATGGTTGGTAAATGTTTTATCAGATGAAGTGTGATAATTACGACCTTGACAGTGGAAAGTCTTCATACAGCTGTAACAATATCTAGAACAATGGCAGAATGTGTATTGCTTACAGCCATCAGGTTGAAATCCACCTACTCATACAGGTATTTTCAGAGGAGGAAAGTGTGCTTTATCCCTCTCAGCATCTGGAAATAATTCATCAAGTTGTGCAACTCATAAAACAACTCACTCTTGATGCCTCACTCCCTTTCAGATGAGAAAGATTTGGTTTCAAGTGCTGGACATGGAAGCTGAGTATGCAGTGACTCATTTCTTAATAAATGTAAATATGAGAGAGAGGAGATTTTATCACTCAGAGTATAGCAAAGTGAAAGCCTACCAAAATTGGGTAAAATGCACATAATTTATTTTGCAGACACTTCTCTAAAGCATCGTCAAGCTTAGAGAATATAGAACTCAGTGGATTTTCCCTCAGTTGTTTTCCTCAAGGCTAAAACTTGTATCATATTTCAACAGAGTTTCTCAAAGGCAAAACAATATATTTTTAATATAGTCTAGAAAGAAATGTAGCTCTATGCCTATGTACAACAGCTGATATTCCTATCATATTCTAAGATACCTTCTTTGATCTCAATCTTAACCTCCTCCCTGGGAAGGAAATAAATGGGAAAGAATAGTCAAAAAATAGGAAACACTTGTACTTAAGGTATGCCTTCATTATCATAATAAAGTGAAATATGGCAATTACCCAGATCATTCAAAGCCTTAAAATTTTGTTATCCAGAATACTCAGATAATTGAGGCAGAGATTTCCTGGAAAAATAATTGCCTCAAATATCTGTTTCATGTTGAAGTTATATGAATCTGACTCTTAGATTTTCAGTCAAAATGTGCCACTTTTCTTCCTTCTCTTAGTTAGCGTGTTGTCATTCATAACTAGAATAGAGTTTGTTTTTTTTTCACTAGGCTGATTTTAAACTTTTGCTAGATTTTAAACTTTTAAATATGAAGACTATGTAAATAATTAGTTAATTAGACCTGAATACCTCAGGGATTATGAATAGCCCAAGTTCATATTTAATCATGATTTTTTTATGGGAAAAGCTACACACACATACACACACACACACACACACACACACACACATTAGAAAAACAATAAAGCTCCTATTTGGACAGTCATGTTTTGCTCATAGACCTAATTGAAGTAGTCCTGGAAGAGTTCATGGTAGAAAGATCAATGAATTGATGTATTGCAAATTATCTGGTAGACAGCTTAGCTTCTTGTTCCACTTAGTAGATAATGTTTTTTTTTAAGTGGTGTGTGCTCCAAAGGTGGCCTGAAATGGCTTTTAAATGCTAGGTCAGATCCACAGAACAACAAAATTATACTGAAAACAGGCTTTCCCATTAATTCACATAAACCAAACTATGGAAACTGAATTCCTGTGGCAAGCATGCAACCTCCACCTAGGTATAAGCTTCAAATGCATTTATTTGTAATTTTAACAAGACATTTTAGATGTTCATAATCTACAAGCCATAGAAATATACTAATTACAGCCACTAAGCTAAATTGATCAGATACAAATGGACTTAAATAATCATAGGCCTTATATCCTATTAAGAAGAACTTGGTAATTCCAACACCTTCCTTCTGCTCTTCTGATGTTTGACAGAAAAGCTGTCTGATACTCTGGTAGTATGCTCTATCCTCTGATAAGTTCAATCTCTACAGTAGGACTTCCATTAGTTCTAGTTTGTGCTAAGTATTTGGATAAGTAAGTCTAGAAGCAAAGAAAAGGTATGGCAGAATCCCTGCCTATACTGTGCATATGACCTTGATGGAGAAAGAGGACTTTAACTGGAAAAACAAAGAGGATTATGTGAAAATAGATAGAACCATTTAAAACTCTGATAGTGATACCTTAATTCTGATAGTGGGACTTTGTCTAATGTCTTCCATGAGGTGCCATGTTTCCTGCTAGTGGGTTTTCAATACCTTCTTGTTCACTCACAGAGAAATGATGCTGATTATCTTACCTTATGGAGTTATTGAAAGCAGAAGCCCAGCCTTTGCAAATTCCCAAGGTTCTTCTCACACATCGTGGGCTCAATTAACATCTCTTATTAAAAAACTTTTATTGGTTTGTGTTTGATTTGGTACTGCATACCAAACCACAAAGTCAATTGGAGAGGGAGTCCTTCAGGTCTTCAATCCTCTTTTAATCAAAGCAAAGACAGACTTCTAATAAAAAAAATAATTGTGTTGTAACCAATTTATAAATCTCATTCATTACTCAGCAAGGGATAAGCTGTGTTAATTTGGAATGTCCTACTGTCTTTCTGATAAAACATTCTTGTGCTCATTGAAAATTATTACAGTAATCCTCACAATTGATCAGTCTCTCTGAATGTACCCACCAAAGAGTAATTTTTTCACAGCAGATTTTGCTGTGGCAGGTTATGAAAAATGGTGCTCTCTTCTGGAATTCATGTTATTCAGGTTCAAATGGTGTCTAATGTGTGTCCACACTACATAATGCCCAAACTAAAAACACAGGCTTCTTTCTGAACCCCCACTCTTCACCATGACCTGTATCTAATTTAATTTTGTTAATTCCTCCTCTCTACTGCCTTTCAAATCTGTTTTATTTTTTTCATCCCAAAGCCAATATCATAGGTTAGGCCACCCTAGTATCTTTCTTGGATTACTGCAACACTCCTAATTAATCTCCCTATCTATACATTCCATCCCATCCTCTAGAATTCCAATGTGGCTTTAATAACTCCAGTTCAGATTGGATAGTTTTCTCCCTGAGATTCCCCACTGGACTCAGAATAAAGATTTTGAAGATTATTAGAGTGGCTTGGCCTGACCCTGCCTACCTCTTCTGCATTACTTTTTATTATTACTATTTTGCCTCACGTGCTAATTAACTATTAAGCTATTTGTCCTTCCCCAAAGAACTATGCTTTCTTTTTCCTCAAATCCTCTGGTGCTTTTTTCTCTTCCCCTTCCACCCCCTCGCCCACCTCACTATGAAGTTAAGGTTTACACAGCTAGTAATTAGAGTAGCCAACGATTCAAAAACCAGTTCTTTGAACTTCAAGTGTCGTACTGTGATAGCCATACCATGTTCCAATATCTTCGAAGAAGGTTGACCTGTGCTTTGTGGCTATGCCTAAAGTACCTCTATGTACCACCCCTCCACCCTATTTCTAGTTTTCTGTACATTAGTTTAAATATTTAAAGAAAACAGGATATGGCTCCAACTAAAATCCAGTTAAATGATTTATACTAAATTTTACGTATTCTCAATGGCCTATTAGAACTGAATTTAACCCTTTTAAAAATTAGCTTTAATATGTATTTTGTTAAATGTGTTCACTGCTGTCACACACACACCCTCCCCTCCCCCTGGTTTCTGCTAGTAAGACCTTCTAGCATGGACTGTTTTTTTTCTTCGATTTTTTTATGATGCTACCTTTTAGCCATCATCTCTGTCTCCCCTTAAGAAGTCATATGAATTCATTGTGCTCAACCTTAAAACAAGGACCTAGGAACACCTTTCTGAGAGGCTTGCTATCAAATAAATAGACCAACTGTCATGCATCTTGCTCTACGAAACCATATGTTCCTGTAGTTGCTGATTTGCTATTAATAAGTCAGCTAAAAATAACCAAGAAAAAATAATTAATGCAGTTATATATGTATAAATGTAGGTTAATATTTATATTAATATGTAATTTGTATATTAATACATAAATAGATGTAATATTTATACATAAATTTATCATATATTTATATTAAAAATTAGTAAAAATGGTAAAAAATTATCATGGGAAAGTCCTATTTGTAGAGAATACATTTAGCAAAATATAACCTTAACAGTATATATTAATTTTTACTTTGCTTGACCTAAATCGAGGTAGGTAAGGAAGGCCTCATGATTGCCTGCTTTCCAAATTAGAAGCTGTCAGCATGTTTGTCAGTCTACTCTGGTCTGAACATTGGATACTTTTGAACGACTATGTGAACAAGCAGTTTCCTTCAGAAAAACTACAGTTATAGGCCATGTAATATACCTTATAGAAATAAATATATATTGCACTGAGATGTTGCCCATACATGAGCCAAAACAGTAAGGTGGTCTGCTTATAGAAAAACTGACATTTAGAAGGAGAAGTTTCCTTGGAAAATATCTAATTTAACCCATGCATTTGCTGGATGGGGTATTTGAGATAGAATGGTGATTGCTGCAGAGTTGGGGGCTAATACCAAGCCTCCACCTTCTTAAATAGAACTATTTATATTCTATTGTACATTTCCTGATATATATATTTTTTTCATTTTCATAATGAATTATAACAATATTCTATGAATTATATGAATCTTTAGTATGCAACTTGATGGATTTTTGCAAAATAAATATGCCCTATACCCACCATTCACATCAAGATAATAAGTATTCCCAGCCCTCCAGAAACCTTTCTTTTGCTCCCTCCCAGTGTAATCACCCCTTCTGTCCCACTTGTTATTTTCTACCCCCATAGACTTGGTGTTTTTTTTTTTGCTCATGGAATAATATAGTATTTGTTGTTTTGTGTCTGCTTTTGCTGAGCATGCTATTTTCTTTGGTTTGGTTTGGTTTTTGCTTTTTCTCTCCAGGTTTTTTTATGTTGTTGCATGTATCAATAGTTGCTTCCTTTTTATTGTTGAGGAGTTTCCATTATATGAATTACCATTTTGTGGGGGGTGTATATTGTTTCCAATTGAGCTATTAAAATACCACTTCAATATTTTGGTGCACAAAACATTCATAATTTCTGTTGGCATATGTTAACAATGAAATTGTTGGGTCCTAGGGAATATGTATTTTTAAATTCAGTAGAGACTGTCCAGAACCTTTTCCAAAGTATTTGCACCAATTTACAGTCTCACAGAATCTGGGAGTTCAATTTGCTCCACATCCTTCCCTATTGATAATACCTGATTTTTAAAATTGGTGTATTTTTATGGTTAGTCATTTTGGTACAGGAGACTAGATATCTCACTATGGTTTTAATTTGCATTTCCCTGATCATCTCTTCATATGTTTACTGGCCATTGGAACATCTTTTTTGAAGTGCAACACTGCAGCAATCACCATTCTATCTCAAATTCTCCACACAGCAAATGTGTGGGTTCAACTAGATATTTTCCAGGGAAGCTTCTCATTCCAAATGTCAGTGACTCTATAAGCAGACCACCTTACTTTTTTAGCTTATATATGGGCATTTCAGTGTGATATATATTTACTTCTATAATATTTTTCTTATTAACTTAAGGGAATTCTTTATTCAGGACAAAAATCTTTTATTATATTGTAAATATCTTCTCTGTGGCTTGCCTTTTTCTTCTCTTAATAACGTCTTTTAATAAACACAATTAAAATTCTTAATTTTAATGAAATTCAATTCTTCTCCTTTAGTTACTATGTGTATATGTTACCTTAAAAAATTACTTTTTCATCTTCATGTCATTAAGTGGTAGATATCATTTGTGTAAATTTAAAAAATATATATTTCTTTATATATTCTGTTCTATTATTTAAAAAGTGGTTTCTAAACATCCAATTATTCTCCTCCTTTATTCTGTTAGTACCACATCTCTGATAACATTCTACAAATTATTTGGTTGTAAATAATATTTAATATTATAGAATTATTGATATTTTAAAATTTAGTTTTAAAAGTAAGAAAATATATTAAGTGCTAAATATAGTTTTTTACCCTGACACCACTATGATATATTTGCATTAGATATATTTCAGACCCCCTATTTTAAAACACCATTTTATAAGTTTTCTTACAGGAATTAATTGTATATCCTTTTATCTATGAATATGAAGTGTAAAAATTGTATTATTTTATAATACTACATTTTTTAATATGATGTCAGGACTTGAACTGTATAACATTTAGATCTAGGAATAGGAAAGCACATGAGTCACATTGAAATTCTGTTAAATAATTATTTCATGATTGCTTTGTCACTTTTATTCAAGAAACATTGAAAAAAAACGAGTAGCCTCATTAATCATCAAAAACATCACAATGCACTTAAAAGATTAGGATATTGAGGATAGATAGGTCAAGTCAATTGCCCAGATAATGTTACAAATTAAATCAAAATCCAGCCAAGGAAATAAACCAGCTAGAATCAGAAAGTCTGTCTCTGCATCTTTTTTACATACCTATTTTAGAAGAAATTTAAAATTTTATGAGTATGTTTTGCTAATAAGGTGTTAATATAAACTATAATGATGTTCTCTAAGACAAATGATATGTGATACATTCTAAACATCTGTTTAAAAATTGGATTTTTCTTTATTTCATAGGTGATTTATGGAAAAGTTATGTTTAAATACACCATGTTTGAAGTCATAAATTATATTTATTAATAAGAATTTATAATGTACAGGAATGAAACTTACTATTGTATAAATAAATTTATATAATAATGGAAGAATTGGTTGAAAATAGAAAATGTAACTTGTTTTTCATATAAGAAAATAAATTTTAATATTATTTAAATGATAACATTATTGAAATAAATTTAGTTTTGCCAAGTTGATCCCCCATTTAATATTTATGTAGTTAGATAGACCAGCTGTGCTTTTCATATTCGTATTTGAAATTACCCACTAATATGTCATGGAGTGCTTAGTCTGGCTTTTTTTGAGAAGAGGGAAAGAGATTTTAAAGATTAGGAGAGGGCTATGAAGTAAAAAAAAAAGAAGAAGAACATAGACAATATAGTAAATTGGGGAGAGAGGGAAAGATTATCTGGTCTAGTGATGGCTTAATTTTTCTGTTCTGTGATGCTCGTTACACAGGACTTCATTGATGCTCCTGTAGGCCATGAACCATCAGCATGTTAGTTTCCACTCTCACACTTTCAAATAAACTGCTGAGTTAAAATCTGTTGCAGTGAGAATGGTTTATGGCCCACAAACAGTAGCTTTTCTTCTAAATATATTTGCAAATGCCTCATAAATGTTTGCTCGGATGACAACGCAGATAAATATTTGAAAGAGTATTGCTAATGACAAAGCAAAAGTGAGCTATAAAATATCTCTAATGACTGCTTTAAACTCTGTTCTCTGCAAATGGAGCTGAATAAAGAGGAAATATAAGATGACAACAGGTGAGCTCTTCATGGTGTGTTTGTATGTGTGTGTGTGTGTGTGTGTGTGTGTATCTATGTGTAGCAAATCATATTTGCAAAATAAGACTCATATCTGCTGAATAGAGAAGATGTTGATTCAACAGACACATCTGCCAGGAAAATCGGAGGTTGTAATTTAGGTTTTATAGTCTGAGAATGACTAGATTGCTCTTAAAAGCAATACTTCGCCGATGTTTTTATTTCATTCTTTGATCAAATATGTCAGCCAAGGAAGAAAGTGGTCATTTATTTCTTTTGAAACCAGGGGGGGAAAAGAGATTTACATTAAATAGCAGTCATCACAATACTTATAAAGGTTTTCAACTATTTATCAGCATGCCTGGTTTGCAACTGCAATTTACTTAATCGGATTTGCATCTTCAGTAAAATTGCAGCTTCCATACTGAGGTGGTAGTGTTATTTCAAGTTATGGGCTACTGTTCAAAGGTACATATGACTGTGTAATTGTCAGGAAATGTCCTCTTGTCAGTTGGGGCCATGGCTCATAGTGAGAACAATCCTGTTAGTGCTTCTGCAGCATATGAGGAGACAGCTCCACTCTATTAGTGAAATTACACTGGCCATGGATGACTGGTCATCTTGATCATTTGCAGGCCAGTTGTGAAGCCATTGACTGGGTCACTGGGCAGCCCAATCCAATTCAGACATTAAGGCAACTGGAATAACCAGACTGTAAAATGGTTGGTCTAGTTATTTCTTAATGGTGTAATTGGATAGACCAGAGAGATCCAATTAATTGCTGAGCAGTTGGTGGCTGTGGTGGGCTCTCATTGATGAGCTCAGCTGTCAGTGATGAACTTGAATTAATTGTGCAGTTTCTTGACCAGTTGTACAGTTTATAATTAAAAAGCTGGGCATTGGGGATAGTTGATTTATTTTGGTGATTTCATTGAACCCATAGATGTACCACATATTTAAGTGTGTGTGTGTGTGTGTGTGTGTGTGTGTGTGTGTGTGTGTGTTAAATTTCTCGACTGTGATATATCTGTGAGACATTAATGATGTAGAATGCTATTTTAAATTTTAAGATATGGCTATTTTACCTTGCCTGAGTAAGTTTCATTATAAAACTACACAGACTGTTTTAGAGATCTGTGGGACAATTCATTATTTCCTAGGATGGGAAGGGAAATGCTAGCTTGTCTAGAAATCATTTATTTAGAAGGAGGGAAAACAAGCATCCTTTCTTCACTTTTCCACGCTCAATCTGCAGAAGACCGATGCATGGTTATTGCAGCCTATTCATGATATAATTATTTCAGATCTTCTGTTTTGCTGAGTTGTCCCTAAAAAGAACTTGGTGCCACTGTGGTGTGGTATAAGGAAATAAATAATTGCTACAATACTTTTATGGGAAAATATGGGCCCAATGAGCATGTTAGCTCTCCCACACACATCAAGAGAAACTTCCCATGGCAACTTCTTTTCAAAGAAAAGAATTAGCTTCTCACACAAGCTCTTCTTGGCTAGTGCTGCTATATGAAATTGATTCATTATATCCACCACGCGATTCTGCCTGGACTAGACACTCAACAAATGCTAAGTGAGGAATGCGTCCTTGAAAGAAATTTATCTCCAAATAGTTGAAGCCAAATAGGTAGGTAACTAATTGCATTTTTACATATTTTAAGAGAATAATAAATTTATGAATTGGAAGTGACTTTTCAGGTGATTGAGCCCACCTCTGATTTCCTAACCATGGTCCGCAGACAGGCATAAATCTTTGACAACAATATCACTAGTCCAAAGCAAAATGAGAAAAAATGTAAGAATGATAGTTTGGGGACATTAAACATGTCCACAAATTCTTCTTCACAACCCCTACTGAAAGGCAAAGTCTGTTTCCCTTTCTCTTAAGTGTAGGAGGACACTATGATTTCTGTGCCAGCTTAAAACTAGATTTTTAGGAGGACCAGAATTATCTCATGTCTGTGTTGGAATACTTGCTCTTGGAAGACTCCTTCCCAAAACCAAACAATGAAAAGCTCAAGTTACATGGAAAGACCACGTGTAGGCATTCTTGTCAACAGCTGCAGCTGAGCTCTGGGCCAACTGCCAGCTGACTTACATTGAGCTCCCAGGTGAGCTCAGTCAACCTACACAATGCTAAGTCACCAAATTCTGGGACGCCTTGTTCTTAGCCTTAGATACCTGCAACAGTGCTATATATTCACCTGAGAGTGTCTGGTTTCCTAAGAAAGATTGCCTATTCTAAGACTCTATACTTCCTACTTTGTTGATGTTAAAATATCCTTTCTTTTTTCTTATCAGATTCATTGAGATATAATTAACATATAATGTCATGTGAATTTAAGGTGCACAATGTGATGATTTGACATATGTGCATATTTCAAAATACTTACCACAATAAGGTTATTTAACACATTCTTTACTTGGCATTATTACTGTTTTGTTGTTGTTATAGCGAGAACACTGAAGCTCTACTCTCATATTACTTTTCAAGTATACAGTACATTATGTTTAACTATAGTCACTATGCTGTACATTAGATCTCCAGAAATTATTCATATCATAACTGAAAATTCTGTGCCAATATCTCTCCATTTCACTTTCTCCTCAATCCCTGGCAACTCTGTTTCAGTGAGTTCGATGTCTTTAAAGTCTTCATAAAAATAAGATCATACGGAATTGGTCTTTCTTTATCTGATTTATTTTACTTAGCATAATGCCCTCAAGATTCATTCATGTTGTTGCAAATGTCAGGATTTTCTCCTTTTTATGGCTAAATAATATTTCATTGTGTGTGTGCAGTATGTATGTGTGTGTATATATAATATATATACACACATACACATATGTAATAATTTACTCATTCATTCATTGATCTATTGATGAATATTTTTTTTTGGCATGACAGATTAGAGAACAGTGGTATGTATAAATGTAAATCTTTAATTGGAATAATAAAAAGTTGGATTCCTGTATAATGCCCAGTGTTTTTAATGCATTTTATTTATCTATGGAATTCAAAACCTCTGCTAAAATCCAACCTCACACTATCTGCAAAAATTTCTCCTCTACTAGAACTAATATCAGTTATTTACTTTCTGCTTAAATAATTCCAGCAAAAGTAATTGACTCATCATAAGACAGCACAGTCTATCTTTAACCACATGTGCTCATTAGAACATATGACAATATTAAACTTTAATATTAATGAGAAGTTTTGCACAGATTTGGGTAATTTTTTATTTAAAGAAATATGCTAGTATTTGTAATTTATACATGTTCATACATTTGCGGGAAAATTCAACCTTGAACATTCTATTCAGATAACTCATTCCAGACTATCCTATTTCACATTATTCTTATTGTCACTTGTAGGAGAATAAGCTAGTGTGGGATAAGAGGGATTATGGGTAGGGTAGTAGGAAGGAGGAAAAACTGAAGAAAAAAAAACATTTATTGAAAACTTAACAATGTTCTATCTATCATGCCATATTTTCAAGAACTTGGAATTTTAGATGTTCTATAATGCAGATATTTCTATAAAGGCATATATCTGTATTATAAATTAAACATTTTATGAGTAGCAATTATCTTACTCAAAACCTTTGCTATGCTTTTGAACAGGGAAGAAATCTCACCTCCCTTGAAGCATTATTGCTGTGAAATTATTTTACTCCAATGTCAGTGGATTTGTTTTCTGCAAAAAGCATAAGCAAAGGCATGATTGAACACACATTTCTTTAGTAAACTGTTTTTTTCACAATGATGTTTAGTATAACGACTTATAAATTATATTTCTGCAAAACATAAAAAGGAAAAATAGTCTGAGCAACGGACATTGGGAAGAATATAAGTAATGAAATAATGTGAAATGATATAACTTTTAGTCCTACCATCTGTTTATTATGGTCTTTCTAAAATTCTCAGGATTTTTAATGATAAAAAATTGTGATGACACTACAACATTAACATATTCCTATACTAATAAGTTGTCAAAGGAATAATAAGTGAAGTAAATTCAGCTTGTCATCATTAATGAGAATATGGAGTTCTGAACCATGGTAACTGGTGAACTAATTGCCTCAAAATTAATGGAACTTTTCTTTTGGATGACTGTTTTTTTGAAAACCATGTTTTGATTCAGAAACTATTTTCAAAACCTATCATCTTTCTGATGGATATAATCTTTATAGCTGTAGTTATTGCTGTTATAACAAAACTTTTCAAATATAAGAAGAAAAAAATGGTAGTATTTCAGAGAATGTCAATTGTCCTCATATTAATTTTTCATAGATATGTATGATTTATACTCTTTTCAATAAATATTAAGGTAGATTATTGAATTGAGGATATTCTTTAGATAAGAAGTTCATTAAACAATTCAGATACCTGTTCTATAATATATAATATACCCTATAAAGAAACATAATATTCTGTACAACTCTAGCCTTCATAGGAAATGGGACAAAAACTGAAGGAAGTTTTTTCAAAATCTACCTTAAGAAATAGTCTTAAAGTATCTCAAAGGTCTTTAGGGTCTGTCTGGTAGCATTATCAGTGTCAATGGAAGAGAAAAAATGCTGTGTTTATGCATATACCTTTAAAAGAAGAATAAGTAATATTTTCTATTGTTCATTACCTTTCCCTCTTCTGCTTATGGGAATAGGGTTGAGGTGTGAGGAAGGTTTGGGACACATGTCCAGAATTAATTGATAGAATTAATCATTCAGAAACATATCAGCATATAATACTCTCAACAACAGAATTGTGGATGTGTTTGCTACCCTTCATTGTGATCGGTGGCCAAGGCTACACTAACTAGCATTTACCTAAAGCAATGTGATATATGTGGCTCTGAAATGTGTGTCTCCACAGCAGTGGAGAGCAAGCTCATCTGTCTGAATGACTGACAGTGTCGCTGAGCTCTGGATGTATAGCTTCTGGGGATTCTCAATGGAGATTTCCGCTGGGTGGTCCATCTGTGCCTGCTCTCTCACTTGTCAAATCAATGTCAGCCTAGAGCAGTGGCCTTGTGGCCTTTGTGCATTATTCTGAAAAGCCCCGAATAAACGGGACAGGACAGGACAAATGACAGTCATTTCACATTGCCTTGGTTTCTTTTTGGTTATAAGCATATCCAACTTATGTTGAAATGGAAGAAACTTAGATGGCTAAATTTAAACTTACCTCTCCCATGTACCAGAAACACTACTTTCTCCCCTCAGTACCCTCAAACTCAATTCTACTTCAGTTTATAGATGCACAGTAACAAATGCTGACATTAGCTCTTGAAAAAAAGAAAATTTGGTTACTGCCAATTTAAAGGCATGAACAAATGTCAGAACTAAGATCAGTGTTTTTTGGATGAGTTTGTAATTCCACATAAAAAGCTAAAAAGTTTTCACTGGGTTTTTTGTTGTTTTGTTTGTTTGTTTGTTTGTTTGGGTCCTATATTGAGTGTTCCCAGTGGTACATTGAGGACATACCAAAAGACTGTCTGAAAAGTGTTTTCTGGTTTTCTTTATTGTACTTCAAGTGTTTGAGCATTCAGTCATACATTAACTATGTTCAGCTATACTTTCTGTGTGCTTTCATTGAAAAAGTGGTTATCATCTAAGAGGCACTTAAAATATGTTAAATGATTGGATGAGGATGAATGATTGAATTATGTGCTTTAATCTCAGACTTGCTTTAAAGGTAGAAATGTTCCTATGAGCTATCTTTCAATTGTTTATAAAAACCATAATATTTTAGAAAAAAATGAACATTTTTTCTAAATGTTCATGAGAAGAAGGCTCATGTTTTCATGACTGATGTTTAAAAGCAATTCATTTGAAATATGTTTAATGATTATTTGATAAAAAAAAAATTACCTTGTGCCCAATTTATGCTAATTTAGGTAGCATAAATTATTCTAGTATTCCTCTGATTATTATAAATAAAAAAAAAAACTGTGAAGTTGAACATGAGGTCAAAGTGATAAGAAATTTAAAAGCAAGGGACATTATTTTTTCTCAGAAGATATCCACAGAATTCAGCCTATACTCCTGAAAGCTGTTTCCTAAGAGTTTCCTCCCATTTTATACTCAAAATTTACTATGTGCCTCAACAGTAAGATATTCCCCCTTTTCTCCTATCTCAAGAAGTCCATTGCAGCAAATTGTCAGTAAAACATAGCATATTACTTATTGTCTTGCAACTTCATATTTGAATTAGTCTCCAGTTACAAGCTAAAGAATCATTTAAGGGAAACAGGAATTGAAAAATAGAATGAAAAATAAATTCACACAGGCCATAGAAATCACAAATTCCATTAAGTAAGGGCTATCTCCTGGCCCTACCCCTGTGACCTTCAGGCTGTCCCGAAGATGCTATTTGAAGAGTAGACTCCAATAGGTTGCTTTTGGGGTTCAGAGCTTCATTCAAAGGCTCAAATTGTGGCAAGTTCATGTTTGATCCTCTTTAAATTAGATCCTACATGTAACAAAGTTATTCATTCATGATTTATTCATCATTAATTCAAAAAGCATTTGTGAAGTACCAGAAATACAAAGAAAGAGTTTCTCATAGTCACACTGCCAGGTTCCTTTGGGTGGCAATGGTGAGCAGTAGACATAGATAAGTGAATGAGAAATACCAAAATAATATGGTAATTGTTACACCAAGCTATATATGGGCAATGTGAGCATAAGGAAAGGAGGTACCTAATGCATGGCATGGTTAAAGCAGGAGTTAATCTTGAAAAACTATTGAAGGAAGAAATTTTGAAGGAAGAAAAAAGAAAGACTTTTCAAACTCAACCAACAACATAGGTACCGCAACAGGGCAAAACCAGCATGTTCTAGCATCTGCAGGCAGGCATGTATTACTGGAATGTAAGATGTATTTGAGGAGACTGAGGAAAGGTGCTAGACAATTAAGGGTCTTGTGTTCTCATGAGAGTGAGGGTGATGGGCAGCCATACAAGGCTTATGGGACCCACTGCCACAGTGGACAGTGTGGACAGTGTGGATAGAGATCATAACATGGGCTACAGTGTTTGCCCCTAGTGCATTCACATTCCAAATTAAACCTTTCAAATCAATAGGAATCCACTTAGAAACAGAGCAAGGAGAGCATGTGCAACATGCAAAGTCTCCATTTGGGACTGTCAACATGGGGTACATAAGTGAAAGCCTTTTAAACCTCTGTGGATCAGTCCCTGCCAGAATGATTCCAATCTTCCATAAGGATTCTAAATATCCTGGATGGTGTTGATATATAAAATCCCATTACTAGAGTTTTGTCTTTGTCCCAATAATGTTCATTCTTGAGGAGCAGTAACATTAAACCCCATGAATCAACCCATTGGACAGAAGAAACTAGGTAAGAACTGAGTGAGAAAAAATGAGAAGAGGAAGCACTTCAATATGTGAATGAAGACCCCAAATGGGAAGTTATTGTACATTGGCCAGGAAGGATTCGTCTGTTGTGTATGGGATGGTAGAGTAAAAAAATTTCTGGGGTCAGAAGTCTTGGGCCTGTGTTGTTTGTTTTTAGATATGGAATTCTCTGAGCCTTTGTTATCTCAAAAAAGTGATATGAAAAGGAAAGTTTAAAAATCCATCAAATGAGATAATGTGTATCAAACCATGTTTAAAACACAAAGCACTATATAAATTAAGATGGTTATCAGCTGTGCATGTTATAAATACATAGGTATATGTATACACTTTGGAAGTTGATTTCTTTCTTAGAATATTTACAGGGCAATAATAAGAAAGCATTTTTTTTTTTTCTGTTCAAGGAAGGACCTTTCCTAAGGTAGATGATCTACAGGGTATTTGGATTTAAAGGTTAAAAGTATTCATATTATTTAGAACTAAGGTGATTTTGCAATGGGAATTTTTAAAATATGAAGACAGTAGAAGCTACTACAAACAAAGGTCTGTTGTAGTGAATGTCATTTAAAAAACATGATACTTACCTCAATTTCAATGACAGTCCCATACCTCACCTATGGTGTTCTCTCGTAGATCCTGATAACCATAGGTTATATACACCCATTTACAAAGAAAAACTCTGAGGCTGAGCTCTGTTAAGTACCTTAATCAAAGTTATATCAAGGGAGTGTTTTGTCCTGCATCTTTTAGACTGTTTCTCAGATAATGCTCTTTTGCCAGCAGCTACTAAGTTCACTTTCTCTGCTGTAGACCAAGAGATATGCTTGCCGGCAAGAACTGCATTGAGAAAACTAAATGCCTGAAGACTGAATGCACTCTGGAGGGAAGAGCCCCTCCTCTGGCTTGACCTACCCATAAAATTGAATGTCTGCCTAGATCCAAAGATGACATGCACCAGCTCTCCCTCTATCTCCATTTGCTTTGTGCTCCACCCATTTCATGCTTTATTCTCCCATACATTTTAGTGCCTGCCAAGCTTACATATTCCCCATCTGGCCTTTTACTCTCACAACTAGATCTTCTCTTCTCTCTTGACAGTGCTTGGACTGTGCCCAGGATTCTGTCTTCTCCCTCCAGGCCACAAGACCCCACAAGTGGCGCTGGCAGTTGTGACACAGTCACTCCTCAAATTCTGCTCCTGTAGCATCAGGTGCTAGATAACTAAGCCAGTACCCAGTCCCAGACCTTTATTCTGGAAGCAATCTGTCTAAAGGAAAATAAAATCTGTCTCCAGGTAACCTATCCTCAACTCCTGATTTCATGTGCTGATGTGTTTGTGTTGTTTAGCAAACTCTCACAGAAAATGTTATTTAAATGTCACTCTGCTATCTCAGGGGTTTGTGGGACTTAATACCTAAACCTTAAACTGAGACTAGAGCTGAGAATTCAGATTAGTTCTACTTACATATGTCTTTTGTTGGAGCTGCACAATTCGTTTTACCCAGTGGTTCAAATGGAAAAACAAAAACAAAAACAAAACGTTCCCGTACTGATAATACTGATGTCAGTGGCCAAATAATATGAGCAGATAGGGTCCTCATCTAGCAGCAAATTTTTACCTGGAAATTGTGCGTGTGTGTGTGTATTGTGTGTATTTGTGTGTGTATTTGTGTGTATATATTGTATGTGTTTATGTAAGTGTGGTGAGTGTGTGTATGTAGCTTTTGAAGAAGTGCCAAGGTAGAGATGAGAGGGAGGCTTCCTGTGGGGAATCCAGAGTCTCATCCTCTAGGGAATGCTGCGATGTGCCATCCAGATTCTGCTTTAAGAGCTAACTGAGACAGCCAGATAAGAGAGAATGAGACAACCTAACTGTTCACAATGTTAGGAAGCCATTACTAGCCCTGGGTGGGAAGGAACACAGGTTGTGGTGTTTGTTACCAGACCAGAAGCCAGAGTCATCAGACAGGAGCTGGACCCTAAAGGGATGGGCTGTCTATGTGAGCTGGAATTTTAGAAGAAGCACAGCTACTGCCAGAGATGCCCCTGAAACAGATAGAGAGGAAAATAAATATCCCAAGCTTTTCTTCTTCTTAAATTGACATTTCCATTGACCAAATGTAACAGGAAGCTACATGGTTAGGGTAACCAGGAGCGTGAGGCTCTGTAATACAGAACAGAACAAGGAATGGAGCTGAGGGCAAACAGGAAAACAATACCTATGAAATGAAATCTCTAAGAGTAGAGCCTAGAATACTCATTTTCAACAAGCTGCCTAGATGATACATATGTGCACCAGCATTTTATAACCTTTCCGGAACATGTAAAATTTCTTATTTTGTCAGGTTCTCATATAATGCACCATGAAGTAAAACAACTAAAATCATCAATCTGATGGTAGGAAGATGTTGAATTTTTTGGCATTCTCCTCCTCTGATTTTTTTAAACCAAAAATGATCATAAAATACATGGAACATATGACAATTTTGTATTTAAGAAAGATTTTCTCCCTTTTGCACAGACCCTTAGGTACCATTCAAGGTGAACCAATAAAATGACATTGGACAATAATCCAAAATTTACAGAAAAAGTGATGCGCATTTACTTAAAACTAGCTTCCCAAGGTAGTACAGCTATTTCCAGCATTCATCATTATTAATGTCTATAATCAATGGCCCGAAGTAAAAACTCCAATGAGAGTAATATCCAAAATCACACTTACTTTAATTGTCAACTACTTGGCCCATGACCATGTTAGCTAGATAGATGTTTCACACTCTTTGACTTCTTTTCTTAATTCGGCTCCAGACTATACTTAATTAACTCTTTCATATGGTTTTGAGCTGCCTCCCCTGATTAACATACATGGCAATTTTTATGTATGGAAATGTTCTATGTGTGTAAGGGTGTAGGGAGCAGAAAAACATTCTGATTTAATCTGGTGACAAATGAGCTCAAGATACCTTAGGGGGAAACCCTATACTGGCTTTAGTTGTTTTAATAAAAGAGATTGGGAACTGTGTTTTTGAGTGCTTTTTAAGTTTATTTGTAAACTAAGAAAAATCAAGAATATGGAATGAGCATAGAAAAGAAAGATATATACTTAAAATAGGACTGCTGTTCTTTATGGAGAATAAAAATTGGGAGGAGTCAAATATTTAATTCACCAAGTAGAACTGACTCATCTTTATAGCTAATTTATATTTTTAATATAAGAAGTTAGCATCATTATATATAAATTACTGTGTTGCTAGTCCCCAAATTTGTTTTATTAAAAACACAACCAGTGATTGATGATTGATGATCATCCCCGATCCAATCATCTTCTCATCACTAGTTTCATGGTTTTATATGAACTATGGGGAGGCCAGTATGTGTAGTAAACTGTGTTACATTTCCAGTGCCTCCCTGTCTCCAGATGATCTTGGGCAAGTCTCACAAAGTCTCTTGTCTTTGGGTTCCTTAACTAAAATGGCAGTATTGGAATAAAATGACCTATCAGGCCCTTTGGAACATTCAGTTAAATGGGACTGTAGTATTGAAACCTACCTATGTCCCATAAAGGTATATTATATCTTATCTTCACCACTTATTGCCAATAATTCAAAGCAATTTGCTGTTATTTAAGCACACTCTATATTTACCAATGTTTGTACCTTTACTCAAACCTAAATCCCATCCCTATCTGTAAAGTACTTCTTCAGTTCTTAAGGCCAAGATCAAATCCAAAAGTTTTTATTGCCTTATCTATTGGCCCATTTATATTCATCTCTCTTCCCTCTGTGTTCTCTGTAAACATTTCTTGATTCTCATCACATACAAGTCTGTCCAGTTTTAAATGCTTTCTCTTTTGACCCTGTACTTGACTAGGATTTCTTCAATCATGATTTTATCTAATTCCTTGTATCTCTGAAGACTGGCACATAATAGATACTCAATAAAAATCTAATTAATTGAGTTGAATCATTTTATGGATTTCTTTGCTTAGTTAAAAATTATATTTTGTGGTAGCCAGCTTCAAAGATTGTCCCAATGATCTTCACCATTTGATGCTCTTATACAGTTATTTCCCATATTGAATTAAGGATGACTTGTGGACTACAGAAGGTAGTTAGAAGTGATGGTGTATGACATCTGAGGCAAGGTCATAAAAGGCAATGCAGCTTCTTGCTCTTTTGGAACTCTCACTCTAGAGGAAACGAGCCACCATGCCATTAAGACATTCAAGTAACCCTGTAGAGAGGTTCATGTGGAGAGGAACTGGGGTTACCTGCCAATAGCCAATACCAAATTGTCAGACATGTGAGCGCTACCTTGGAAATAAATTATCCAGTCCTTATCAGTCATTCATATGCTAGTGCCTTAATATATAGCTGTAACCCCACAAGAAGCCCACAAGCCTCCTAGCCAAGTCATTCTCAAATTCTCATAAAAATTGAGAGATAACAAATGAATATTATTGTTTTAGACTACTAAATTTGGGATTATTTATTATGTGGCAATAGATAATTAATAAAAATGTCTTCTCCCCAACCCTTTCTATGGGAGGCAATATGACAGAAAAGAATGAGTCTGCCATTGAAATCTTGTCTTTAATATCAATATTAATAATGTATATTAATAAAAATATTGAGATTGTTAATATACTATAACTATATTGAAATATAACAGCATTATATAATTAAGTTGAAATACCATTCAAACTATTATATGCCATTAATATATTAAAATGTTAATATTCTTATATAAATACTTATGTTTTGTAAGAAATACTAGCAATAATTTTTAATATTAATTATTATTTTATCTTTGTCTGAGAGAAATATTGTTATTCCTGTTTGAACAATGAGGAAACTGAGGCCTAAGATAGTTAATTCATCCAAAATCCAACAACTATAGGATACTGAACTTCCTTCAAGGCAAGCTCTGTCTTAAGCAGTATAAACTAGCAGTAGAGCTTTGAGTTTTTTCATCTGCATAATTGGTACAGTGATACTTAACGTGCACTGCTGCTATGAGAATTAAATAAGGTAAACCTGCAAAGTTCCTTGCATGTTCATGGATAAGGCACAAGCAGCAAATGTCATTTCCTCTTTCTTCCTTTCATAATGTACCAGACTGTTTCTACTGCAGTAATTCTTAAGTGCCCTGGAACCTAGGCTATTCGGCAGAGCTCTTGGCAGCAGCGACCCCAGGTGTGTTTTTACACAGGACTCCAGTTGTCCTCTGGGATTGTGAAATTTGGGTGACTCTTCTATTTTCTATGGAAGAAACAGTGTTTCAACTCAATCTTCTTTGCCTTTCTCAAACTCAGAATAGACATTTAATAATAGTAATGCTTTACCTTTTATAGCACCATGGAGAAGACAAAGCTGTTTCCTTTCTCTATGCATGAGAGAGTAAAGGGAATAATCAGATGTGAATCTCAATGACTATAGAATAAGAGTCGGAAAGTATTTGCAGCAATGAACTCCTTATGATTGACATACATGCTGCTTCCTTAAAACCTATATTTCCTGCAAAAGCAATCTCATTACAACAAATTGGAGCCCAGTTATACAGAATTGAGTTATAGGAGTTATTATCTATGGATTATTTTTTCTCCTTTATTCACAATTAAGACACAATCTTCAAAGAGAAAAATAAAATTTACCACCTCAATCTACTGAGGCTGTGTTAGTTACGGGTGGTTGGCCAGAAAAAACATTCAGTTACTGAATATATATTTTAGTATTAAAATAGTTACTGTATTTTTATTGTTACTGGCTATGCTTCTTTTATCAATTTTATAAATTGCTTTCATGGAATAAATGATGCATTGAAAGAAAATGACCATAGTAGCTTCAACATGAGAGTAGCTTGTATACTTAACTACTTTAATGTAATCTGGCTACAGCCCTCTTGAGTTGAGCAATAAGAACAGCAATACCAACTTATGGTAAACTTCAAGAGTTTTCAAGGAAGTAATACAGTTCTAACTGGGTAGAAGCTTAGCAAGTAGACCATAGCTATTTCTTTGTAGAAAATCCAGTTTTATGTAAGATACTGTGCTTATGAGAATTGCCTTGCTAAATGGTAACCAGAAGGATGAGACCCCTGGATGTCTGTACTTGAATCAGAAAAAAAAGCAACTTGGCCTGAATTCAATATGGATATCTGTTTTTCATTGCAAAAATATGGACTGTAGGCACCCACACACATATGTGCTTAGTCTACATGTTTTTCTTTAGGTTATTAAGACTATAGGTTTTGATGGACAGGGCTTACCATGAAGGATAACCAAGACACTCTCAGTGTTTTCCAACATCATTTAACCATAGAAGTTTTTTTTTTTTAATTTTAATATCATAATCATTGTGATTTGCTCTGTGGAATTGTTTGAGTAATCTGGTCTTTTAAAAGCGGGAGAAAGTCCATGGGAGTGAGACAGAAAATTTTGTCGAATGGAATCCTTTTCCTTTATGTCAAAGTGTGCTGGTCTCTCAACTTTTATCCTCTACCATGAGCTACTTCTTGTCATCCTAAGAACTTCTTGAGGTCTCTTATGAGTGGACCCCATGTTGTGGTTAGTTTCATGCCTGTGTGGATGCTAGAACAATCATGTCATTTTCTCAGGCTTGTAGTATTCTATACCTATTTCTTTTTAGATCACCAAAACCAAGTCTTATTTTTCACCTTCTATGAATCTGGAAACTTGGCTTGCTCAAAGCCATTGATAAAACAATTTATAAACTTTTGTGTTGGTTTCTGAGCAGCTTCTGACCATAGATACTTTACATTTCTTTTGGTTACAAAAACTCTGGTCTACCTCCAGTGATGTACAAAAGCAGCAGCCCCTTATGTCCTGGTTAGTCTTCTTATAATTTAAGTCCTGTGTAACTTTTTTGAAACACCTACCCCACCACCAACTGGTTGGTTTCTCACTCCAGCATCCCTGGACCTGCAGTGCAAATTGAAAATGATCAGATATCTTAGAATTATCAGCCAGTTAACCTTTTGGACTTGAGTTTTTGACACTTGACCTGAGCTCTACTCAAGTTCAATTCAACCTGAGTTGCACTAAATAGGACCTTACTCCAACCTCATAAATTTGTGAGACTAAAAAGTTTGAGAAAAACTAGTATATGGTGTTTCATTAAATACCCAGGGATATATCCAGGTCAATTTTCTCATCAAGGTTGGACAGTTTTCAACATAGAATATAAAACCTATTGTTTCTATGGGACTATGATACATTCTATTCCTACCCTTCAGTTTAGTAACACTGAGGCATTCTTTCTAATAAGAAACAAACTCTGAACAAAGAAGCAGCCAATGGTCTTTAGTTTCAGAGAACTATTTCACATTACAAAAGAAGAGAAGGAAGTTGCTTTATCCTAATATTGATCTTTGCATTTCTTATTCTTCTACACAAAATATTTAATGTTTTCACCCTGTAAAGCTCTCCTAATTAAATCATTAGCAGATGCTATGGAAAAGTTAAGCATCTATTGAGCTTTTTCTGGGTTATACACAAACTTAAATTCTATATTCAGATCATTGCAACTTAACTTTATGATTTATATTGGAAAGATGATTTTGGAATTCATTTCATTTTACTATTCTTTAGCAATTGTATTTCATCCACTTAGCTATTTCTGTGGCAATTGTGTTTTGATGAGAAAAGATTACCCAGTGTAGCCATATCACACAATAACTGTTAGATAAAATCTAGTAGGCCCAGCTAGCTTTTGATGAGTTCTTAAATCCCATACATATAAAAAAGCATATGAAAGTAAAAATAATAAGCATCATTTTGCATTCAAAATTGCTCTGACTTAAGGCAGATTGAACCTTTTAAATAAATACATCAGAAAAACTGTAAAATTGCAGTCTGATTTCATTTGATAAAGGTTTGTAAATGTATGAACACTTCTTTAAAAGTCAGTTGTTATTGTAAGAAGTACAATAGAAAGCCCAGACAATTGGAGGAACTGCTTTGGAGTGTGTGTGTGTGTGTGTGTGTGTGTGTGTGTGTGTGTGTGTGTAGTTCCCTGCTGATTTTTGGTGTCTGTGTTGAATAAAAAGAAAGATAGCAGTGCTTCTCAGGTTCTCCAGAGACTTGGATTTATAAGTGTATAGAAGGCACTTTTCGCCCATATCATCATGATTGGCACTCTGACTGCACTACAGTGGTATATGAAGGTCTTCATATACATACTATACGAAGGTCTACTTCAGGCTTCCTCACCCTCCTTCACGCAAGATGCCAGGGTCTCTGAAGAAGAAGCTTGGGTTAGCTCAGGAGATAGAGCAAAACAAATATACAATGCACTGAATCTGCTTGTTGGTCAGCATTGAGGAAAGTGCTAAAGGAACTTTTATATATTTGACAGTGTAGGAAATTGTCTTCCTGAAATAATTACTGTAGTGCTCTTGCCTAAGGCAAGAGTTTCAAACTTGCTATTGAAATAAACCCAATTGTTCATAAAATTATATATATATATAATTATATATATATATATATATATATATATATATATATATATAATAAGAGAGAGAGAGAGACAGATGAGAGAGAAATGAATATGTATATTTTGTGTGTTTATATATACATGCACATAGATACATGTATACATACAAATATATTTATGGACGTGAATATAGATATAGATATATATACCTTTTGCTTAAATTATTTCCTGTTATGTTTACATATAATATTTGTCTTGTTCTACATGGAGAACGCTTATTTCAGCTTAAACCTCAAATATTAGAGCAGACCTCATTTTTTTATCCCTTATCCTTCAAAGGAGGTTCTCTGTAATATATCACTACATGAAGAGAAGATAGAAGCATCTCTTGAAAGAAAATGAAGTACTGTACTTAAGAGCAAGGATTATGGAACCAGATAGCCTAAATTCACATACTTATCACCTTGGCAGATTTAAACATTGGCTGCAATTCTCAACCATTCCCCATACCTATACTCTTGCCATTGTGTAAATGTGGGGAAAGTACATATCTTGATTTTTTGACTTTTGCCTTCCTTTGGCCAATGGAAGGACACGGGATGTGATTCTATATTAGTTCCAATGCTAGACCTTAAGAAACCTTGTATGTTTTCACTCCTTGCTCTTGCAGTTTTTCTACCACCATGAGAATATTTCCTAGGGAACTTGTTAGTCCAGAGAGTATGAGATACATGCATAGCAGGACTTAAATAAAGCAATATAATTTCTCAAGGCCAGCCAAGAAAGATTTTAGAACATATCACATGTAACTTACATTGGTTAAGTTATAATGAGAGCCTACACACACATTAAGTGTGAGAATGTTATTTTGTCCTTATAAAGTATTTTTTCCAAATGAAAAAAAAAAAAAAACTTCTGAACTCTGTTGAAATATTAACCTTTAAAAAAATGTCATAGCATTATAAAACCTCATATTTGTATTTCACTTTTAAGTTTCTCAAAGCATTCCACCTTTGTGATCTCATTTTATCCTCACATTATTCTGGTGAGATGGAATGCCTTTATCTGCATTTACATGTTAGGTCTTCATTATGGGATGCCCACAATGCTATGAGAAAGAGAATGAGATGAGCAAAAGTTGATATGTGAGAACAGAAGGAATATAAAGGCAGAGGAAGATCAAAGGCTGTGTCTATGGGAATATGAGCAGATTTTATGATCTTTTCAGGTGTCAGGAACTAGTTCTGATGGTGGGTGAGGGGATCAATATGAGGAGGTAGGCTTAGAATGATTATGGAAGGCCTAAATAGTGATTCTTAACCAGGTTCTGGTAAAAGTTGCTAAGGAAGAGGTAATGTCATAAGTCCAGCTGGATGTTCAGCCCTAGAAAATAGAGATTGTAAAAATTAAACAAGTGGGTTCAGTTCTGACACTATTCTCTCCAATATAGCAGTGTTATTTGGGCTAATTACAAAGAGAAAAAATAGAAAGCCAAGACCAGGAGCAAAGGAATTAACAGAAATTATTCAAACATGTTAGGTTCAGTTGAGGGAGGAAGTCAAAAAGGCACTGGATACTAGAGACCCAAGAGAAAAGTCAATGATAATAAGCGCCTGAAGCGAGACTCTATTTCCAGAATCATGGAAGCAAATCTAGCTCAAGAGTGATGCAAAACAAGATTTGACACTTCCTTGATACTTTCTCTAAGTATTAAGGACCATTGTCTGGGGGGCTTTATGGCTTATTAATTTCAGTAGAGCTAAATCTGCAGGTTCCTGGTACTCATTTGGGATGCCTAGGCCATACACTGGTGGAGGCATTGAGAAAGTTGAAACATTAAGAATTATAAAATTTGAGAGCCATTAGGCCCTTAGGAGCTTCGAATTTGATCCCTTTTGTCTATGGCCATGCTACCCTGAATAAGCTGGATCTCATCTTTCTCAGAAGCTAAACAGGGTCAAGCCTGCTTAGTACTTAGATGGGAGACCACCTAGGAAGATCAGGTGCTTAGGTGTAAAAAAAATTTTTTTAAATGAAGAAAATAAGGGATTGTAAGCTGACAAGGTCCTTGCAATCTATGCGGTCAACCAAGGGTTGCCGCGCCAAAAAAGAAAAAAGAAAAGGAAAGAAAGAAAGAAAGAAAGAAAGAAAGAAAGAAAGAAGGAAGGAAGGAAGGAAGGAAGGAAGGAAGGAAGGAAGGAAGGAAGGAAGGAAGAAAGAAAGAAAGAAAGAAAGAAAGAAAGAAAGAAAGAAAGAAAGAAAGAAAGAAAGAAAGAAAAGAAATTTAACCCCTTTTATTTCAAAGATGAGAAACCAGAGGTTCTGAGTATGTCTGTGAATTGTTAATAATCAAGACCTTGAATTGGTGATCCAAAAGCCCAGAGACATTTTTTAAAAATTCAAATAAATTTACATTGTTTGTTTGTTTGTTTGTTTGTTTTCTTTTCTTTTCTTTTATTTATTTATTTATTTATTTATTTATTTTTGACCTGTGGAAGACACCAAAGAAATTGGCCAGTCCTATTACAGGAATGGAAATTTTTTTCTTCTACCCTTCTAAGTTCTTTGGCTGGTCCAATAATTAGATTGACATGAGAAAAATAAACTTAATTACATATGTATGAGGGCCCCATAAGAATATGAGACCCAAAGGCAATCAGGCAAAAAAGACTTATATGCCATCCTGAGCTAAGGAGAAAGGATAGGAGTCGGCGACTGTACAGGAGAGGAAGACAATTTCCAGGATAATCTGAAGAACAAATGTTTGGTAAACAAACATTTACATGCTGTGCAGACACAACAGGGCACATGGAGGACTTTGATCTCCAGGCCCTGCCTAGCTCCCCCTCCAGTTTAGCATAACTAATCCATAATTTTATAGGTTATTTCTGGTGTTTCTGGTGAGAGTTGTTTTTTAAGGTTTTGTGTGTGTGTGTGTGTGTGTGTGTGTGTGTGTGTTGTTATTTTTGTTTTGTTTTGTTTTTTGTTTGTTTGTTTGTTTGTTTGTTTCTGGACCAGGACCTCTATCTACATTCTTTCAGGAGCTTAAGGGAGAGGTAAAAGTATTTCTTAAATATGCTGGGTCTTGATTGTCTTCAGCTCAAAATATTCCACATGCCAAAGCGGCACATTTTAGAAATGCTTATTCTGAACCCCTTCATTAGTTTACTCCGTCTCAATTTCTCTTGCTTCTCACATTAATGGCAAAACAGAAATACACCCCCAAAATCATTATGTTGGTTGCTTTATTATTTTGAACATCATAAATAATTCTTGTTAAATTTGTTGCTCATTTTTAATCCTTGCATGAAAGAGAGGGTTGGTTAGAGATTAGACAGACAGATAGATGATAGATAGATGATAGATAGATAGATAGATAGATAGATAGATAGATAGATAGATAGATAGATAGATGATAGATAGATAGATAGATAGATAGATAGATAGATAGATAGATAGATAGATAGATAGATAGATAGATAGATGATAGACAGAGAGACAGACAACCTTCAACTATAAGTGTTAGGACAGACTGCACATCCAAGCTTATATAGGACATGCAATATTCTCCACCTCCTTTGCCTCAGGTATTTGTTTCATTTCTTAAGAAATAAACATTTGACTTTGCTTAATAATTTAGATACTTTATTTTTGATTATGACAATCAATTGCCCAAAAGCATCTGACTAGTGATGAACTATATTCTGAGGCAGAATTATTTAGTGGGATATGCATCAGGAAAGGCAGGAAACAGAAGACTAGATTTTAATCTCCTTGCCATCTGGTGCCACTGAACTCATTGTTTAACCTCCCTGTGCTGCACTAACCTTATTTATACAATAGGTGGTATTGTATGTTGGTGCAGCTACTATAGAAAACAGTATAGGTGTTGCTTTAAAAATTAAGAATAGAACTACCATATGCTCTAGCATTTGCTCTTCTGGGTATTTATCTGAAGAATATGAAAACACTAATTTGAAAAGATGTATGTACCACTATGTTCATTGCAGCATTATTTACAATAGGTAAGATATAAAAACAACTTAAGTGTCCATCAACAGGTGGATGGATAAAGAAGATGTGGTATACACACACACACACACACACACACACACACACACACACACACATGGAATACTCTAAGTCACAATAAGATCAAATATTGCCATTTGCAACAAAATGGATGGATCTTGACTTTTTTATGCTAAATGAAATAAGTCAGATCAGAAAGGAAAAAACCATATGATTTCACTCATATGTGGAATATAAAACAAAAAACAATAAACAAACTAACAAAACAAAAACAAATTCATAGAAACAGACAATAGAATAGTGTTTACCAGAAGAGAAGGGGAATGGGGGAAGGGTAAATTGAGTAATCAGATACACGAGATATCTGGTGATGAGCATACATACAGATATTGAATTATAATGTTATACACCTATAATTTATATAATTTTAGTAGCCAAGGTTACCTCGATTTAAAAAAAAAAGAAAAGAAGAAAAGAAAAGAAAAGAAAAGAAAAGAAAAGAAAAGAAAAGAAAAGAAAAGAAAAGAAAAGAAAAGAAAAGAAATGTGACATTTATCATACCTGTCTTCTGGACACCACAAGTGTCATAGTGAAATAAAACAAGATAATGGACATGAAAAATGCTTTGACAGTGAGACAAAATTTTATGCTGCTGCCAGCTTGCATTATTATTATGCACTTATCATCATCATTTCCTAATCCTACAAAGTGAGATTAGGTTAGAACAAGTTCAAAGAAGGCAAGGCTTATTTCTAGTAGTTGACTCTAATTTGTTACCGAGGTAAAACCAATTACTGCTCTTCCTAAAAGTACAGCTTGAGCAGAGTAACATTTTTCATGTCGTTTATACCAATTCATGTTTGTGCGTTGGTATAGTTATGTTAATTTTATGTGAATTTTCCCTCCAGTGCTTTTGCTTGGAAACAGCATAATAAAATGACTTCTGCTAAATAAATAGGCTTGTTCACAATAACTGATACTTAAGTGAATTTATACAGGTGGTATTTGGGTGTTGCAGACAAAGTTAACTAGCTGAAAATCCATTAACTGCAAGGCTCCAGATGGATATTTAGGATAATTTCTAAAGTACAAATGTAAGAGTCATGGTAGAATTTTCTTTGGCATATGCATAAAACTTCTACCACGGGCCCATTTAAAAAATCAATATCATAATAATAACATCAAAGAGAAAATAACAAAGCATTATGTGCATGATCAGAAAGCTGCAGCTGAAAGTCCAGCCTCTCCAGACAAATGAAAGATATGTAATTAGTTCTCTAATTTTCTTTGCTCCCTGATGCCCCGAATTTTATGGCATATCATGCTATAACCTATATGAATTAGAAATCAGTAATGACTGAGGTTTCATGGAATTGAAGTAAGAATGAGAAGGGTCTACTTTCACTATTCACTGGTCGTCTTCTCTCCTGCTTTATGTGTATAATCTTGATCCCATTCCTCACAATCTACTTCACTGGGGTATTTTCTTTTGCCAACCATCAGTCTACTATCCCCTGTCATCTGCCTGTAGATATTTGAGTGATAAAAATGTACATTGATTAGAGAAAAAAACTTACATTGTTTAAGAAAAAACCTGTGACTAGGAGCAGAAGCCTAGAACATATAGACCTTTTGCTAACAAAAGGAATGGCTCAATATATCTATTGACCAGGACTGCATTTGGTGACATTATTCAAATCCCTTATGTGGAACTGATCTGCCAAGAATTATGAGATACAGTAGGATAGAGTCATTACAAGGTTCTTGCAATCAGGAAGCTTATAATCCAGTTGCAAAATGGGATATTCACATGAAATATTATCATCAGTGTACCAAACATCCTTTGGATCCCTCTAATTACTAACATTTATTGAGCATTTACTGTGTGCTTAGCTTAGCACTTAATACAGACTATTATTTATTCTTAGCAGGAGTTTTGTGAAATAGATGAAAGCATAATCCCTATTTTATGGACATGAAAACTGAGCTTTAGTAAATTTAAGTAGCTTGCCCAGGATCATGCAGCTAGAAAGTGGTAACAGCAAGATTTGTAAGCAAGCTCTGAGCCTGTACTGTCTGTCCACCAGGCATTGTGCTATCTGTGTAAGGGCTCTTCTCCTCTGTACAAAAAAATCTTCTTGAAAACAGGAAAATTTCTGTTATATACATCCTGTGTCCTCCATAATCCCTGATATTATTTGCAGAGTTAATATATGCATTTAACTCAATATTTACTGAGCCAGCTCCATAGTTGATATACAGTGACATGTAAAAGGATACAAAAAACTACAAAGCAGTGCAAAAATGCCTCATTAATGAACCAGGATACATACTAGCGTCATATTTTCTTATCAGAAATAGCATGATGAATAGGATTTTTATAGAGAGCACTAAACTATATTGCAGGAAAATTATTTTATGAAAACATCAATTAATATTTCGATAGTTACCTAGAACATTAGAGAGACCACACTTAAGGGCACTCATTTATACTGCAATATAATCAGCTAGTAAAACTGATTTTTACTAGTCAATGTCAAGTTTAGGGATTGTACTGGGTTAAATAATATCCTTGCAAAATTCATGTCTACCTGGAACCTCAAAATGTGACCTCTTTTGAAATGTGGTGTTTGCGGGTGTAGTTGCTTAAATTAAGATAAACTCATGAATTAGAATTGGTGCTAGATCTAGTGAAAGATGTTCACATAAGAAGGCCACATAAAGACCATGTGGAGTACTATTGACAACCTGCATAGGAATGCCCAGGGGTGAGAGATACTTGTTAAAAATGCTGATTCCCGGGGGCCCCTCCAAACTTTCCAATCATGATATCCATGAGAGAGGTCAGGAATCGACAATTTTACTTGGAGGTTTTGTGCTTTAAAAAAAGCTTGAAAACTGACTTTTGGAGTTGTGAAGATGTATAAAGTAAAAGAACTCGCTCTACTGGATGTACTTCTTGGACAAGGAGCTGAGTTATGTAAGATAACATAACAAGGGATACTCTTACTTGAGGCAAAATCCCACTGTAGCCATGCAGAGCAGTAGAGGCCATTGTGAATGGGAGTGTATTAGTAAGTGTATTACAAATTCACATAATTTTATTTTTGCCTTCAACTTCAGTATACACTGACTACCCTGGAGATATTCAGTAACAGTTTTGCATGCAGACTGAATCAAACTTTATTAAGAGTGACAGTTACCACTTATTCAATAGATACACTGTGATAATTACCTCATACACATCATCCCATTGAATATTCTAGATGACCCTGTGGTATTAGTCTATTATTAGTCCTATTTTACTGTAAAAGTACTAAGAACAGAGTAGTTAAACAATTCACTGGAAGTGACAAAGTAACTAAGTGGCCAAATTCATTTACAAAGTCTGAATTCAAGCTTGTTCTATTTATTCTTTCCCAATCTACCGTGTTCTCCCGAATAGAGCACCTTTTTCGTTAAAGTCATGTGGCTTGTCTAAAACTGAATCTTGTAACATGGACTGGCTGTACTTGAAGTCACTGGGTAGACATGCCATCTCTTCCAGGAGACTCAATTTTACACAAATATTTAGAGAAAGAAACATCTTTATTCTAAAATAGGCTTGAATTTATAATTGAGTACAATATTTTTAACTGAATATGATTTTAAATTACAGATGTATATTTACAGAAACTTTGCAATTGACCAGAATTTCTCAGGCAATTATCAGTGAGCTGGAATATGTGAAGATCCTCACTTAGAACTCTCAGCATTCTAGGCTACTTATTGGTAAATACTGTGAAGTAATTTCAGACTCCCTCACTAGTTTTGTCCTACGCTAGACCTCCTGGGATGTGATGAACCTTTTATTCATTTGCTTTAATTAGTCTTTTTCAATTGATTTCTACATTAGTTTGCCTCTCCGGTATATTCTGAAAAATGGAGGCATTTATACAAATTTATTTAATTGATGGAGTAGCAATTTTCTCTAACGTGAGCACCCTGACTTTTCTTCCTACTGCATTTTCCCAGTGGGTGACAAAAAGAGTATGGTTTTAGTCCATTTTGTCAGAGCAAAGTAATTTCCTGGTTGGGCACCAAAGAGAAAAAAATAGTTTTTCCACTATTGAGCAGAATCGAGAGCACCATAACAAGTCTTATGTAAGCCCACAATCCATGCAGTCTGGAAGGGTACTGTTAACCATTTCACCTCCGCTGGCTAAAGAAGAGGCATGACGAAAGGTCAGAGTTTCTGATTTACATGGAAAACATATAGGCTGCTGCATGACTAGACTGTGTAGTGAACTAATATGATAGGAACAAGATCCTCAACAGATAAGGGAAATGTGTGTATACACACACACACACACACACACACACACACACATATGCACGCATACAGATATATATATATATATCTGTATATATATATATATTATATATATTATATATATAATTCTCTAAAAACTAGGACTTCTCTCAAAGTGGTTGAAAAATTTATGGCTCAACATAGTTGAAAAATGTATGGCTTCTGCACATGCAGTTCCCCAAATATTTAACTTGGGAGTTAAGTACACTTGAAAATAATCTATTTTCCAGAACATGTGTATATATTTTACAGCTTAGAAAGTAAATTAAATAGCACAATAGAATCTTGGTTAAAGTTTTCCAATGAATGCATCATCAGTGGGTCTCTCTAAATACATTTCTATATATGTTCACAAAATTAAATTTTGGCTTTGTCCCTAAACTTCCCAAAAGTATAACATAGAATATACATAGAAAATTATTATCTGCTGTTGTGTGTTATTGTTGTTGTTGTTGTTGTTGTTGTTGTTGTTGTTTTAACAAATAAATCATCCAGTTAAGTTTATAGAACAAATTCATACTTCAGTTCAGGTGGAAAGTTAAATCTGGATTTTGGCAATGTTATTTTAGGAATGTCTCTCTAAGTAATTGAGTAGTTACTCTAAATTGTGCAAATATGCCAATTAAATATACTCATCTTTGTAGTTTGGGCATTTCCTCTCCTGCCGAAGGATGGTTGGACAGATCATTTTTAGACACAGCATAAATGTCTGTATCTAATTGTTTTACTGATAAAAATGCAAACAAAGTCTTTATTTTTACTGGTCGTCAGTTTTGACCTGTAACTGGTGTTGGAAACATCAGTGAAAATCAATGGCACCCAAAGTGCCCACTGTAAAATTTTGCAGCACTTAGCATGCTGGAGTAGAATCAAGTCTTGAAAATAAATTTTAAAGGATTACAGCAGTAAATATTATATAACAAGGCTCAGTATAAAGGGTGGGACATCTTTTGGCTGTTTTCAGAAAGCTGTCATTCCATTACCTTCTATTAAAATAATCTTAGTGGATACCTAATTTTTATTCTTTTTTTTCCTTATGCCCCCAGTGATTTAAAAGGTTGCCATGCAGTGAACATTTCTATGTTCTAGTTTTGTCTTTCTTTTCCTTTCCTTTCCTTTCTTTGTGGGGTATGGGATGAGGTTTCTTATGGTTTTGTTTTCGGTTGGTTGATTATTGTTTTGTGGGGTTTTTTTGTTTGCTTAAAAAGAAAAAAAAGACTCTTACCAAAATTAAAATAATAATAGTTTTTTGCAGGTAGTGTTCTAAATTATCTGAGCTTACATATATAAAACCACATAACTTAAAGTCCAGCACAGAAGTGTTCTACAACTGTTAGTCTCTTTTTTTCCTTTCCCTTCTTCTGAGAAGATTTTGATATTTATAATTGATTTGGTTTTCAAATGTAAAGTTTAAAAGACTGAACTATACCTTAAGATTGTAGTATCTGAAAGATTAATATTTGTGGATGTTCAAATATCTTTATGTTTAACAATTATATATATATATATGTTTGCATGTGTGTGTGTGTGTGTGTGTGTGTGTGTGTGTGATGCAAATGTACCAATATACCAGGCTCACTGGTTCTATGTCTGTAAGTCATGATTTCCTTGGACTGGGGTTCCATTCCCCTTGGAGGGTATGGAACAGTATTTCAAAAAGGACTTGAAGCCACTGTAAAGCAGAGCTAAACTTCCTGGAGGATCAGTAAAGATTGAGGGGAGAAATGTGTTTTTATATACATACAAGCATGAACATTTAACACAGCCCACTAAACAAAAGATCATGTGACAAAACTCAAAATTAAATTTTGCAGAGGGCACTTTGGGTCTTAGCACAAGTCCTTGAGGGAGACTTAAAAATCCTTGGGTGTATTCGCTAATAAATATTTGATAAAACATTTAAATAATAAAACCACTGAAAACTGAGTTCAAATTTTGAAATATGAAGTGGGAACTAGCCTTATTTACTTGTCATGGTGATGGCAATGTGGTTTAGAAAGATATCAGGGAAGATGGAGATACCATAGAATGTCAGAGGAAGGAGAGTAAGGCTATTTCTTCCATAGGGAATCAGGGG
This sequence comes from Cynopterus sphinx, assembly GCA_030015415.1. NCBI lineage: Eukaryota > Metazoa > Chordata > Mammalia > Chiroptera > Pteropodidae > Cynopterus > Cynopterus sphinx. Next base: position 63,622,706 of record CM057389.1, on the reverse strand, counting down.
CCAACACTTTTACTTTTTTCTCAAATTGTCCTTCTTTAGAAGGCTCCTGAGTCAGGGAGCTGTGGTAATAAGATCATTCAAAGCCAAACTACTCCAGTGGATGAGTACAACGGAGGCCTTTTGTATACCCTTCTATTGGCTACATCAATTGCTAAGTGGAAAGATGAATAAAGTAAAAGATAGTGTCTCCCCCAGGGGCATATAGTCTAGTAGGTACATGTTCCTTTATCTGGCATTTAGAGAGAGTTTATATGAAATAGCTATAAGTACATAAAAATACAAAGTAAAAATCCACCATTTGGAGTAGATAGTATATTCTAGAGGAGTTAAAGGTAGGATAAAGAGTGGCCAAGAGGAGGGTCATAGCTGAAACATTCTCTTTTCTTTCCTTCCTCTCTTTTGTACACTCCACAAAAACACCCACCCACGCAGGTACCACACCTATATACAAGTCACCCCTTTCATCACCCAGCCCTCAGAGTTCATTTTGGATAGAACCACCCTACTTTTTATTATATGAAACATGAACCTATGGAAAATTACTCGAGTGATTGTTCTCTTGGGTTTGTCTTTTGAACAAAAAAAAAAAATTCTCTTTTGCAGAAATGGGAGAAACACCAGCTTGAGAAAAGCAGCTTTTGTTCTGGCAAAATGCTCTTTCAGATGATATGTTAATAAGCTTCCTTTGAACTGTAAATGGTATGTGCCTGGATTTCAGGTGCTAATGGAAATGTTAGAAAATGAGAATGCAGGGGCTGGTTTTTCACAGTTATGTGGTGAAAACCTCTCCTTCCACTGAGCATTATGACCAGGCTTCAGAGCCACCTTGTAACTTGGCATAACATTTCCACTTTGATGAGAGTTTTTTATTTCTTCTTGTGATGGCATCTTTAAAAGTTGTGATTGGTTGGCTTTATAAAGCACTGTCTTCCATGGGCCAACCTCATAAGAAGCAATGAATGATAATTCTTCCTTGAAATATTTAATTACTATGACCAAAAAAGAGTAATTATTAACGTTGGTAGCTGAACCACCTCTGCAGATGTTTTAATCAAATAAAAGAAAAAGGAAACAGTGTTCTCAGAATCAAGAGTATGAAATATACAATAGGGGCTTGCAGCTGGGTTCCCTGAGTTGATGTGGGTGCTGTATGGGTGCTTGATAAACAATAGCTTCATCATTGAAAGGGTAATGTTATGTCACAGGCTCAACTGTGAAGAACTGTAAGTCAAAAGACCTATTTCTGGCACTGTCTTCTCTGTTTAAGGAAACTTAGGGCATCGTGTGAGTGATAGCAACATGTAGGATGGAGGTCTGTGCCTTAACTGAGTTAGAAGCTGAATTATATTAAATTAACCTTTGATAGATTAGCTACAGAGAGTAAGTTGATATTTAGCCAGTTTTCTTCTCACCTCTTGATTTGGGTTCTCCCTGAGCAGACTATGAGACAGGATTCGAATGGAAGTATATTGTTTTGGGTAAAGTAGGGATATAAAGAAAGCCCTGAGCAGACTATGAGGAAGGATTCGAATGGAAGTATATTGTTTTGGGTAATGTAGGGATATAATATAGAACACAAGTTACCACTCTGAGGAACCAAAATTTTTCCCCATGGAGAACTCTGCTTTTTTCCCTCCCAAGGATGATGAAGTGGAGGTATTAAAACATTAACTCCTATCAGTCTTTAGTTGAGAGCTGTTGGATTGGGAGATATTAATTCTCAAAATTCCCAGCTTAATAGAAACTTGATCAGACTTTCCCACCACTAAGAAAGCCACCAGGCAAAGAAATGCAGATGCTAGGCCATTCTCTGGCTTCCCCTACTAAGCCATGAGGAAATAGGAACAGGGCACCACAGTGCCTGTTACACATCCTAGCTACACAGACTCACTTTCTTTCTTTTTAATGGATTTGTTAAAACCCATCTAAACAACTAATCTCTTACACAGAAGGGAATCCATTACTCTTATATCAAAGGATATAGGTAGCACTAGAAACAAGAAAATACATCTGCAGAAATGTATTTCCTTTCAGCTCTGGGTCACTTCAGCCATGAGAAGATAGATCTCACCTTGACTTGTTATGGCTGACATTACACAGTTGCCCATGAGCCCAGTTTCCCATCTTCAGAATCAAGTGCACAAAGAGCTTTGAGAGACTCGTTTTCCAATGGTGAGTGGCAGATGGACCCCTAATCTCAACAAACGTACCTTCACTTTATTGGGGACATATTTATAGTCTATGTTAACTTTTAATGTTTTCTTTTCTAAATGAGTCCTGGCCTCTGAATCATTGGCCATTCCAGGCACAGAATGTGGTTGCTTCTCAACAAAGAGCTGGTAACAGAGCTGGCTATTGGACAGACCTCAGGTAGCATGCTTTATGTGTGATTGACTGCTGTAATTTTCATCACTGGAAATGATATAGAAAGTGAGCATGAAAAAATCATTCAGGTTGCCAAAAACATAGGGTTATTGTCATAAGTGAAGTTTTCTGGGAAGCAGACTGAGAAAGAGATTTGTAAGTAGGAGGTTTATTTGATCAAGCTCTTGGAGATCTACCTCGGGGAGAGGGAGAGAAATGAGGGAAGCAGAGTTGAGAAGAGGAAAAAGTGAAACCCACCTGGAGGGATGAAGCTGGGGAGGTGTATTAGCTTGCCAGGTCAACCATAACAAAGTACCACAGACTGTGTGGCTTAAACAACAGAAATTTGTTTTCTTACAATATGGGAAGCTAGAAATCTGAGATCAAGGTGTCAGCAGAGTCGATTTCTTCTGAGGTCTCTCTCCTTGGCTTGTAGATGGCTGTCTTCTCTCTGTGTGTTCAGGTGGTTTTTCCTCTACCTGTGTCTGTTTTTTCTCTACCTGTATCTGTGTCCTGATATACTCTTCATATAAGGACACCAGTCATATTGGATTGTGTCCCATCCTAATGATTTCATTTTAACCGAATTACCTCTCTAAATACCCCAATTCCAAATACAGCCATTCTGAAGGACATAGAATTTGGGGAGGGGTAGGACACAATTTAGCCCATAACTGATGGCCCTTCAAAGTTGCATCTAACTGAGGGAAGGGGTCTGAGAGTTTGGACTGCTGCATGAGTTCAAACAGAGCAAAGTAGGTTTAGAATATTTGCAGCCATCCTACTTTTTTTTCGCAGCTACCAGTCCTAGGGCAATTAACATAGCCAAGATTATTCTGTGTTCAGCAACACTGGGAGAATGAATTCTGATAATTGTAATTTGCTTCTTAATGACAAATAAAAACATTCAGAGATTTAGTGTGCATGCAAATACTGCTTTAACTAGGATGGATGGAGTTCCAGCCTGTGTAAAAAAAAAAAAAAAAAAAGCCTGATGGGCAACAGGGTAAAGTCGCAGCCTTCCTGAAAGATGAACCAACAGCCTCACCAATGCACGCTTGGATATTGGGTTATTTTCACAAAACTGGTTGCTGCTAAAAATTAATTAAAGTTCAATGTTTAAATATCAAAGTTGCAGGAGTATAGGTTTTGAGAGAGGTTAAAAACCAGCACCATTGGAGTTTGGTTGGTGCCATGAGTAAATCAAGTTTAAATAGAGTAACAGAGATGAGGTCATTACTGATGGACTAAAGATGACTGAATGCAGGCTGACTTTAGGAAGAGGGAGAGAGGGTCAGCCTGGGTGAGGTGGTCTTTTCAGCAAAGGATAGTCCTCTGAGAGGGTCTCTTCAGAACTGTCAGCCACTGGCACCTTTGGCAAATGGGAAGATAGACTCCCTCGTCTTAGAGGGTGGGGCAGGCATGAGTAGCATACCACCACAACCTCTCCAATTGTGACAAGGGATTCTGCTCTTTACCTTTGACTGGGGTTTTCCCAGCTTTTCCCAGGATCATCTCTTTGGTTATGAGGGCATGGCAGGTTATGCTTGCCATGCTAGCATTTAGAACTGCAGATCTCAAGTCCTTGTGTGTGCCTGCATCTCTTCTTGCTAGACATATGGAACAACTTCAGGGGCCTCAGTGGATGTGACATTTGTGAGGTTGTCTATTTTGATTGTTATGAAACAGGCTTGGGAATTAACTTGTACGAATGAGCCTCTAGATCAAATCAAAATAACTCTTGGTTCTTCAGACTTGACCATTTTTTTTCTTATAGAGTTGAAGAAAAGTCACAAAGAACAATTTATCAAAACAAAACAAGAAGACTGAATTGTGCTTCTATGGAGTAATGACAGATGAACTGAATTTGCAAAAAGCCCCCAAAATAAAAGATCCTTTTTATGCATACAGAAGCAATTTCACAATGCAGAAATGCCCTTTTAGTATTTACAGATTACAAATGATCTCCAACTCATCCAAAAGTCTCTGAAAATATGGAGAGAACAAATCTCTTATTCTGTAATTTAGAGAATGAAATACTAACTTCTGAGGTGGAGTGCACAAATCTGAACATACTTAAGAATCAGAAGGATGATGTTTGGTGACATTTGACAGGGACATTAAAATATCAGAGCAAGAGCCTCCTGTAAGGTCTTGTGAAATCTTTTTCATTGCTGCAGCCCAACTGTTAGTTTACCTTTTTTTCCTTACTTTCATTGGCTGATATGGTCAGATGAGAGAGAGAGAGAGAGAGAGAGAGAGAGAGAGAGAGAGAGAGAGAGGTAGGAAAGAAGGAAGGAAGGAAGGAAGGAAGGAAGGAAGGAAGGAAGGAAGGAAGGAAGGAAGGAAAGAAAAGAAAAGAAAAGAAAACCAGAAAAGGAAAGCTGCTTTATATGTAACATGGGCCATTTTTGTAAATATCTTTTTTAAGATAGAATTCCTTAGCAATGTTGAAACTGCAATAAAATAGCCGATCAGCATATCAGTCAGAAAAGGTGCTTCCACTGTTCACTATCTGGCTCATATTTTTCTTTGACCTGTTTTAAAAGGCCAGGGTAGAAATGAAGGACTCACCAAGTGAACAGTAATTATATCTATATGCCAGCACTGTACTAGGTACTTTGGGTACATTATGAATAATAATTTTATGAATAAATAACCAATATTTATGGAGAATTTACTGTTTGTCAGATCCTTTTTCAAGCACTTTACATAGAGTGTTTCATGTGGTCCTTACAGCCAGCTGTGGCAGGTGGGAGTCTAAGATTCTCCAAAGGTTCTCAACGTCTGGCATACACATATCCTCTACAAGTTATTCAAACAATAACTTAGGTACTGGGTTCCGCTGTGATTGGATATTGCAGATGTGATTAAGGTCCCAAATCAGCTAACCTTAACATAAGAGACTATCCAAGTGGGCCTGACCAAATCACAGAAGACCTTTAAATCTGGACCTACAGGTCAGAAGTGGAGGTAGTCAGAGATTCAAAATTGAGAATAATTTAAAATGTGTTTGCTGGCTTTAAGGTGAAGGTGGACATTTGGCAAGTCTTGCAAGTGGCCTCTAAGAGCTGACAGTGATTCCTAGCTACTGCCAACAAGGAAATGGGGACCTCAGTCCTACAACCTCAAGGAATTAAATTCTGCCAACAAGAATGAGTTGAGCAGTCAGTTTCTCTCCACAGTATCTAGACAAGAATTTAGTCCAGCTGACACCTTGATTTCACCCTTATAATAATCTGAACAGAGAACCCAGTTACACCATGCCAGACCTTTCACCTACCAACTGTGAGCTAATAAACAAGTGTTGCTTTAAACCACAACATTGTGGTAGTTTGTCGCACAGCATTAGAAAACTAATTTACCAAAGCCTACAAGGTCAGTTTCTCCATTTTAAAGGTGAGGAGATGGAGGCTTAGAAAATTTAAGTGACCTGCTCAAGGTTATAGAGCTGGTACGTGGTCAAGTCCAGATTGGATTATAGGTGGCTGGCTACATGGAGATGACTGGATATGGGAGGCAGGATTCTAAGATGCCTCCAGACACCCACCCCCTTGTGTATACACCCTGCCTATTTTCTCCCCTTGAGTAGGGTGGCACCTGTGAATGTGGTGGAGTGATAGTCACTCAAACTATTGGGCAAAAGAAATTTTTATTGATGTAATTAAGGTATTTAATCAATTGAGTTTTTTAAAAGAGAGAGTGTCCTGGTGGGCTGACCTAATTAGGTGGGCTCTTAAAAGGAGCCTACAGGTTAGAAATGGCAAAAGTCATAGAGACACAATCTTGCTGGACTGGAAAAAAAGAAAGTATCCATGTCCTTTCAGAGCCCCTTGGCAAAGAATTACAGGTAGCTCTAGAAGCTAAAAGCTGTCCTGGTTGACAGCTAGAAAGAAAATGGGGACCTCAGTTCTACAAATGTAAGGGACTGCATTCTGCCAACAACCTAAATGAGCTTAGAAGACCCCAAGCCCAGGTGAGAACTGCAGTGTCACTAACACCTTGACTGCAGCTTTGAAGATCCTGAGCTGAGGGCCTCAACTCCATTAGTCTGTAACTTTTCACATATGGAAATTATGAAATAATAAAACTTTTTTTTTAATTAGTGAATTTGTTATCCAGCAACAGAGAACTAATGCAGTGAGAGAAGGGCAGATTTCTCTCCTTTACTATATTTTATGGCAGAGGAGAGACTAGTTTCCAAGCATCCCAGCTTTTTGTTTTTGTTCTTTCATCCATCACTAGTGACTTTATCTCTGTTACTCTGTTTAACCTGTTTACTCATGGCACCAAGCAAACTCCAATGGTGCTGGTTTTCCACCTCTTACAAAACCTATACTTCTACAACTTTGATACTTAAACCCTGAAATTTAATTAATTTTTAGCAGCAACCAGTTTTATGAAAATAACCCAATATCCAAGTGTGCATTGGTGAAGCTGTTGGTTCATCTTTCAGGAAGGCTGTGACTTCACCTTGCTGCCCAACAGTCTGGCTCTTCATCCATCCTAGTTAAAGCAGTATTTGCATGCACATCAAATCTCTGAATGTTTTTGTTTGTCATTAGAGAAGCAAATTACATTTATCAGAATTCATTCATTCTCCCAGTGTTGCTGAACACAGAATAATCTTGGCTACATTAATTGTCTATGAAAAAATGCAGGATGGCTGCAAATATTTCAAACCTACTTCATCATGTAAATCTCTTCAGGGGCAGTGAATATAATGCTGATAAGATTAATAGAACTAATGTCATCGTGTTTATGGGGCATAAACCCCCCACTGAGGATTAATGGAAATATTGGTGAAAGAAATATATCTTTACCCCTTTATGCTTGGATGGGTGAGCTACAGTTGGTATCAGTGAAATATATGGAGAGATTGACTTTAGAAGGTCAGCTTTTAAAAGACTTTTTTGACCTATAAGTCAATGAAAATAGATTTTTGTTGTTGACCAAGACAATTATAACAGAAGATTTTCAACCTAAAACAAATTTTTATTGATGTTTAACATACAGAGAAGAAAACAGATCCTAAGTCACTGCTTGACAGTTTTTTACAAACTGAACACATTCGTGGAGCCAGCACTCAGATCGAAAAACAGCATCCCTGGCATCCCCCTCATTCTCTTTTCACCAGCCCTCAACCCAGAGTAATTGCTATACTAACTTCTAACGCCCTAGGTGATTTTGCCTATTTCTTTAATGTTTGAACTTTTTAGAAATGGAATCATCCAGTATGTACTTTTTTCTTGATTCTTCTACCAATAAATGATGATTTATTTACCTAGCCTATTATTTTAGGCATTTAATTAGCTTCCAATTTGGAGATGTTACAATAGTGCTGTGAACATTGTGGAATGTATCTCTTTGTGAACATATGTACATATTCTTCTGGGTCTCTACCCAGGAATAAAATTGCTGGGTCCTAGGTTATGTGCAAATTCAACTAATTTAGTAGACAACGCCATATAATTTTCCAAAGTGGTTGTATCAATTTTTACTCCTAAAAGCAGAATGTGAAAGTTTTTGTTAATCCACATTCTTGCAAATACTTAATATTATTTTTTTATTTAAAAAAAGCTTTTAAAACTTTTAACACATTTTAGTTTACAGGTGGTATCATTGTTTCTATTGTGAAACTAATAAGCATCCTATATGAAAATATCAGGACTGGGCTCAAAAGCCATTGTACTCAGCATAGTATCATTGGATAAACTGACAGGCGATAAGAATGAATGACTCCTGCCCTTTATATAGCCCTTTTATACATTTCAAAGGCACCCAGGCTCCTCTATAATTGTTTTTAAATATTCTGAAAAATACAACAAAAATTCTACCTTCTAAAGAAGTTTGGTTTTAGAACTAAACACCCTTTAAAAATATCTGCCATATACTTACATTTTAGTCAAGTTTGTTTGCCTAAAAATATACTCTGAAAATATTTACAGAGCTCATAGTATGAGTCAAGACATATACCATGTGCTAGAGATAAAGATGAGCACCAGGCAATTCTTCATAAGATTCGAATTTAAGATATAATGATGACTACAGTTAAGTTATTTCTTTGTGTTGCCTTTTGAATTAATTGCAATTATATTTTATTTAGTCTGAGGACTTATCTAAGTTTACTGACAAGTTGTTCATTAAAAAAAGTGAGTCATTTTAAGTATTCAATGTTGCTCTAACTACAAAAGAATGGATGTACACTTTAGGAAGTTCACCAAGAATTTGGGCTAGGACCAAAAAAAGTTCATCTTGAAGGAAGTAATTGAAATTTTCATATCCTGATAGGTTACACACTTCCAAAAAAGGAAGACTGTTATTATTTTTTGCCCTTCACTGTGTTCCTCTACATGATATACAATGATATTAAGGATTATATCAGTCTGGATTTAATCAGGGAAGCATAACATTGTGAGTGATATAGAATAAAAGATTTGTTATAGAGATTAAATTTCTACAATTTTGGGGGAATACTGGAGAAATAAATATCCAAAGGTAATGGTTGGCTGAGCAGAGAGAAATTCCTAACCAGGACCCATGAGAGGGAGCAGGTAAAGAAGTTTATGGAAAGCCTTTGCCTCAGCATCTGACCAGGCCTAGAGTAGGTCAGCAGGGCAGGTAATAAAGGGGCACATCAAGAAAGCTGGATGCAAAATGGAAGAGAGCAAGAAAGGACAAAGTGGAAGCCATGAGGGCAAACTGGAACCCACAGGGACAAACTGGTGCATTCATCAGTCTCTCACTGCTGGAACCCCAAAACTGCAATGCCTCGAAGAAGTTGGTACCCTTGCTGTAGAGCTGCACCTCTGCCCAGCCCAGGATTCAGAGAATCTGAGGCAGGAGAAGCAATAGGAGCTAGAGAAGCTGTGGGACAGCTGATGAGCAATATGTATATCACCTGCCCAGATCCCGATGCCCTACACCCACCTGCTTAGTACAATGGCTGCAGCTGCACTTCTGCCCTCCAAAGCTCCTGGAAATTTCCCTGTGACCAACCCTAACCCAGAACCATTCAGAGAAATGTAATTCCAGCTTAACCAAGTTGACATAGTACAACTACCATAGAAATAAACTATAACTGAATTTAAAAAAAAATAGAAAGGGGATATAATTTAATCCTTTCTTTATAAAGACATGAAACTTGGGGTCCAGAGAGATAATGACTTTTCCAATGTCACAGAGCTAGTGACAGGCATATAAACTCAATCCCATATGTATCCATCTGGGTGATATCACAGAAAGTATGCTGGATATGAAGTGAAGATACCTGAGATTTTGCCACTAATTAATTGTTTGGCCTTGGGAAAATAATAACTCAATTATAGATTCGAGTTTCCTTGTGAAAGAATGGAACATGGGGTAATCCAACAAATTGAAAGTGCTCAGTTAATATCTAATGAATAGATGAATAAACTTTGTCTCTCAAGAGCAACCAATTTACAAAATTGTTTCATTGCTTAACATAAAGGAAACATTGAAACCATTCTCCTAAGCCTCGATATTTAGGCATTCTTGCATATTTTTATGAAATTTATCTGGGGGTAGAATGAATCACTCAGGCTCTTCCTCCTTTGCTGAAGTCAGATTCCCTGTCTTTCAGTCGTGTAGTAATTAGACTTTCTATATTCTTCTTGCCACCCCACATGACTTCTGCTTGATGCATTCAGTCTGAGCTTTTCAGCAGGAGTCTAGTGTCACATAGCTGAAACAGCAAAAATCCAAAAAATGGCAATTGGAAGAAGCTAGAAAAAGCTAGAAGCTAGAAGAAGCTAGATTTCTAGGAATGTTTTGCTCACAAATCTGCAGTTTGGGCACAGTTCAGGAGGAATGACCCGTCTCTGCTCCATGTGGCATCGCTTGGGGTAGCTCAAAAGTCTGGAGTTAAATCAACTAGAGGCCACTCACTTGCAGCTAGGACTATTGGCTAGAAATACATGTGGATTCTCCATGTGTCTCTCTGCTTACTTAAGGCATGGTGATTGGGCATGAGAGTGAGCCTTCCAAGAAGACCAGGCAGAAATCACATCACCTTTTATGATGTGGACTCAGAGGTCACATATCGTTTTGCCAGAGTTATAGGCACTCCCAGATTCAAGAGGAGGAAATAAAGATCCCACCTCTCAATTAAAGGAGTGTTATTAGCATTACATTTTAAGAGGAGCCTGAGGACAGGGTATCTAGTTGCATGCCATTTGGGAAAATGCAATCCACTGCTCTGTAAATAGTGGTCAATACCTGTGATGAGTTTATAAACACAGAGCTTGTCAACAAAATGAGGTCTGTCCAACAGAGAACATGTTTATTCACCCTGAGATAAATACACATACATATGCATGCATAACGAGTTCTTGGCAAATGAAGTTAATTCTGGGTTTCCTCTTGCTTCCAAGGTATTATCAGTGTTATGCCTAAGGGCAAGGGCAGGGCACCTAATCCCTTTAGGATAAAAGTACTTTCCCCTCATTGTCAGCTTCTCTCTGAGAAATAAATCAGGTTGCTGAATTTTGGACCCATATTATTTCTATGGTAAAAAATCTAAAGTACTAAAAGATGGCTTGTAATTCTTTGCAATATTTAAGAAATGTTTATTTAGTCTGTGTGGTGTTTAAAAATGCACTTAATAGCAGTAAACAGCATTACCACTATACTCAACCCAACACAAACACATTCACACCCCATGTGAGAGTTTTTAAAAATTTTCTAATTTATCCTAAGTGACCATAAAAATAGGGGAAAAGAGTTAAAATGAGACTGTCTAGACTGGTATTCTTAGATCTTCTTTGAGTCAAAATTTCTTGTTTTAATTTTGATCTCAATTAGGTGGCTTTAGAACTAATCTGACCATTTGAAACCTGGAAAAAATGTCAACCATCGTAGGTTACAAAACTGACAATAATTATGGTGTTTGGAAAATACAAGTAGTTCAGTGCAGCTGGAGAGTAGAGTATGTCTAATACAAAGTTTTATTTTTCATGGTAGAAACTTTAATTATGAAATGTTTAAAATATACAAAAAAATATAGAAAATTATGTTTCCATGTGCCCACCTTTATTGTTAATAGCCATTTTAAATCTATTTTCTTTCTAAATAAAATATTAACTATTCATTTAAAGCCTTACCTGTTCATTCCTTTACCTTCCCTCCATTTCCATAAATCATAACCATCCTGAAGTTCACGTGTGACATTCCCATGTGTTTCTGTATATTAGTGCTTACAGATGAATCCCTACACTGTTGTATCTTTGTGCTTTAAAATTTTATATAAATGGTATCACAGAGTATATATCCCTTTGGAACTCATTTCTATTGTTCAACATTATGATTTTTATTTTTAGCCACAGGACGTAAGGAGAGTGGAGATGAGCATTCAGTATTGCACAGATAATTAATCATTTATTCAACTAAATTTATAATTCACCTGAAGAGTGAATTGATAGTGGCAGTTTTTGCATTTGAAAAAAATGTTAAAGATATGCAAACAGGACTGGACACCAGAAACTCAAGTGAATACAGGGAAAAGAAAATATGGTTATTTACACCCCAGTTCTTCCATTTCTGAAGGGCAGGTGCTTGCTCATATAATCCATCCTGCTGGCAGTTACGGGGACTACATGTAGAAATCCAAAGACTGCCCAGAAGGTAGTTTATCTAAATGTGGGTGTAGACTTTTTAGAGACCAGGGAGCCACATCTCTGAGTTTCTCTCAGGGAACCCTGATAATTCCTGTGTCCTAGCCCTTCCTCTCCCTGCTGCTATGCCTGTAGATCTTCTCTCCTGCTGGGCATTTTGGCCTTGGCTAGTGTGAATTTGTACCCCACAGGCTGCTCCTGAGGGGCTAGGCAGATGATGTCCATTTGAGTTATTTCATGTCCTGCCACATGCGTGTCCCACTTTCGTTCTCTACTGCCATGAGAAATGTCTCACTTGATGGTTCTATTCGATTACCAGGTGCAGTTTGATTAATTTTTAACTTACTGTATATTGTTAAAAGAAATAAAGGGCATTTATTTTCAAGACACAAAACTGAGTTACTGATTTAATATCAGATATATGTGAGCTGTTATGTGTGTTCCATCCCTCTTCTCTGCTTACCGTACTACTCTGAATATCGCAAAACAACTCCTTGCATGCAGAAACTCTCTCAAAACAGTAAAAAAGGGACTGCATACAGATTTTGCTTTTGAGGTAGCATTTCTTTATTCCACAATAACTACCAGATTAAAGGTATATTTACCTCATATTACTGTCAATTAATTATATTTTATTTCTGTTGCATTTCTGAGTATATTAAGCTAAGAGCAACTGACTTCATGCAAATTGAACTGCCAATTGTTCAGCCTATATTCAGATATTATTATGATTTATAAATATATCTATCTAACAAGGGTATGACAAAAAGTTTCATTTACTGACATAATTTATTTTTATGCTGTACACCTCTCATGTGGCTTTTATAAGACATAAAGTCTAGGTATTCTGTTGGAATCTCAGATCTTATTTATAGCTTGCTGCAAAGTGGCTTATTGTCATTTATTATTTCTTGCTTGATTTATATAACATCTTTCTACCAGGATTTCATTTACATAAAAAGTACACACACACTGAACTTCATTCAGTGCTGCCATGAAGTTCACAGTATAGCACCAAAAACTTGTAGGCGGCTTTTCTGTTTGGTTTTGTTCCAAGACCATGGTCTGGGAAGGCAGTCATCATATTTTCTTTCACTTTGAGTGTTTATTGTTTGCCTCTAGGTGGATCGGATCATCTTCTGTGTCTTCTTAGAAGTCGACTTCAAAATCTACAAAAAGAAAATGAGTGAGTTTTTCCCTGTAGGTGAGTAAGCAATTTGTTTTCTTTGGAATTGAGGATTTAAAAAATAAAGGCATCATTTATATTTTTATTTCATATCATACCTTAAAGATGGTTACAAATGTGATCTCCAGGTACCAGTCACCCCTGGCAACTTGTATCATAGTTTCTAAGAACTCAATGTGGTGACAAGAAATCTAGTTTCTAGATCCCTCTGTCCCACGAGGTTATTCTGTTGTCTTAAGGAAGTCAATTCATCTCTTGAGTCTCAGTTTCTCCCATCAGGAGTGAGAGACTCGACCAACTGACTTCTAAAGGCTCTTCCTCTGTATCCAGGCTTGTGCCTATATCTACGCAGTTAACACTTTTGTGGGAAATTGTGAGGAGCCCATTTATTTTATAGCTGGAATTCAAACTGTTCCTACATTCCACCCCTATCCCCACCCCACCCCCCACAATTTCCTGGGCCCAGATTACAGCAAAGATAGCAGCACTTTCTAGGGCAGTTGGAGGAAAGTTGTTATTCACCTTATTTCACACTTATTTCAAAATGTAGGTAAAACCTGTCAGCTATTAAAGAACCTTGAATAATGGATTTACATAGACTAAATGTGCCATTAGTTGGATCTGGTTAATTCGAATATCTCCCCCACTCTCCTTCCAGTCTGGGAAGGCAGAGGCTTATTTAATATTGTTAAATTATTGTTATTTTTATGTTGCTATTAAAGTCACAGTGACCAAAGAAATTTCCTCAGCTTTGGAAAGAATGGCCTCCAGGAAATTTCAAGCAACTGTGAGCATTGATGGTGCCTGCCTTTCAGAGAGCTTTCCTTTTAGCTTTCCATGTCCATTCGAAGTGGCTTTTCATGTAACTGGTGACTCTGGCAAGTGGGAAGGAGTTAGTGGAGGGTGCTGGTGCATATTCACCCTCATAAGCAGTCTATCGGAGCTACACAATAGAGAGGGCACCCTGCCTACAGATCAGAGTAAAATAGCTACAGACAACTGCTGGAGATATTCAGCTCTGTGCTAATGTTTCAAGTGGACAAAGATCTTCTGGGTAATTTGAAGTCCTTCTCTCTAATTTTATAATTGGAAGGTAAATCTGCTGAGTATGTTTAATTTGGGACTTTAACTAAAGCATTTCCCTAACAGAAACACAATGTAAATTTAGAAAGACTCCCAAGTAACAAAGGAGAGAATTGTGATTGTGGTCTTTTCTTTTCTCCTTTTCCTTCTTCTCTTCCTTTTTACACCTTTCTTCATTTTTTTTTTCAAACTCTCTGTTTTACAGACTGTAAAACACTTAATAAGTATTTACTAGGTAGCTGCTGGTATGAGATGAATTTAGTAAATTCTTCTCCACATAATCTGATGGCTACTTTTTTGTTTAAATCTCTTTGTTTCATCCTCTCTCTTTATCTGTGCCTGTATTTCTATATTTTTAAGTATTCTTAAGAGAATGTGTTCATTTATGTACAAAATATGATTTGCCATGGTGTGTGATACAAATCTTCTCATGCCTTGTCAATATCACAGTATATTATATTAGATTTTATAAATTTTAGACCCCTTGAGATGTTTACAAATGATAATATAATTTTCATTTTTCACATCTTCTAAGATGAAAACTTAAGATGAAAAATTAAGATGAAAACTCTAACATAAGATAAAAAATAATTGCATAAGTATGATTCATTGATATTATAACAAATCTATTCATCAGCAGGTATTTTCAATGATGCAAAGCCAAAGTCATACTACAATTCTTAAAAATGGGACAGTTTTAGTGGTTTAGAATATATTAATAACTATGTAAATAAATTATTGTTTGAAAATTGCTAATCTGAATAAATCCAAAATGCATTTTACTACTTGAGTGGAATAATAATAACATTATCCTCAGTTTCATATCAATGCTTTGAATCATGGCACATTCATGAAATTATTTTCAGTGCATATTTATAATAGTAAGTGCATTTTTAAACTAAATGTCAAAATCCTCCAAAATTGTTGAGTCTTTCTGTAATGCTAAGGCAACAGCCATTTGTAAATTCAAATTAAATTGAGATATTAAATAAAGGTAACTTCTAATGAAATATGTGACTGCTAATATAGATGATATATACTGTCTGTCCATGATTTGAATTTATGGTTAATTTATAGCCATACCATCTTTAATTAGAATATATTTTTTTCTAACTTGCCACATATTTTTCCTAGACTGACTTATTCAGAGTATCTCTAATTAGTCTTATTAACCCTTTCCAAATGCAATGATGGTAATCATCTAAGGGGAAAAAGTCATTTTTATATTAAACCAGATATCTGCATTTTGGGGTATTTTAATCTCAAGTCTTTAAATTTCATAATTAGGAATCTGAGACAAATGTATGAGAAAACAATACAAGTTAGACTAGAAAAGATCATATAAATATATAATACATGCATAACTATTACCTAATATAATGATAGGAATAATAGCTAACATTTACAGATTGCTTTCTGTCAGCCGGATACGTGGGTTCAATCAGTTAATCTTCATGATAACTCTGAGAAAGTGAGCAGTATATTAACCCCATATGTAAGATATAGTAAACAATGCATACTTGAGAAAAAATGAGGCATACAGCTAGGAAGCAATGAAGCTTTATTTTAAAATTGAGAATGGCATCTGTCATTGCACAAGTGATAATAGGTTAGTTTCCCGAGAGCATCTTCAGAGAAGTATGGGTTCAATTTCTAAAATGCATCTGAAGCATTGAGAAAGTCTTATTTCTAATTTCAACTGCTGCCCATTATTTTTCAAAGCTGCCATGCTTCTCTTTTTTTCTAATATCTGTAAATGTCTTCATGCAATATTTTCTGATAGAAGCCAAATTGATATCTTTATCATAGATCTCAAAATCATCCAGTCACCTGTAAGTGAGCAGGAAAGTAGTCACCAGAAAATCAAACACCTTACAGTATGACCACAGGAGAAGATGGAGAAATGCCTGCATTAGTTTGATAGGGCTGCTGTAACAAAGTAGCAGATATTGGATGGCTCAAACAACTGAAATTTCTATTCCCACAATTTTAGAGGCTACAAATCCAGAATCTAGATGTCAACAGGGTTGATTTCGTTTGAGGTCTCTTTTGTCGATTTATAGATGACCATGTTCTCTCCATGTCTTTATGAGGTCTTCATTCTGTGTGTGTCTGTGTCCCAACTACCTCCTCTTATAAGGAAATCAGTCATATTCAATTAGGGTACACCCTAATGACCTCATTTTTACTTAATTATTTATTTAAAAATCCTATCTCCAAATACAGTCATATTCTGAGGTATTTAGGACCTCAATATATGTATTTTGGGGGAGGACACAACTTAGCCCCTAACCAGACCCATCATGAAAATGCAAGTAGGAACCTTAAAGGAAAGAAACCAGCAACAACTTTTTTTCCAACAGTTTTATATTTTGCTGGGAGTGAAGCACACTTGACTTTTTTCTTCCAGATGTACCATTTGGAAGTCTAGTGTGGCAGCTTTATGGTATTGCTATACACTTTGGTTGCAAATAATTTACAGTTATAGTCCACCAGTACATGGCCTTCAGCAAATAATATTTGTATGATTCAAGTCAGATATTGCTTTATTCTTAACATAAAAGGTTTGCATTTTTTAGTGTGTAGAATTTATTGTGCAGTTTTCATTGATTTGGAATATGGAAGTCAATTTTTTATTAGAGTTTAAGACCTAAAAGAGAATTTAAGGATATCAATTTTCATCCTAATAACAATGTTAAATTTACAGTTTTGGAACTGTATCAAAAAATTCTGATGTTGGAAACTTGAGAAATATCATGGCCAAGCCTGCTCCTTCCTTTAGGGAAGCCTGCATTTGTTTACTGCAGTGGTTCTCAAGTAGAAGTGATTTTGCTCTTCAGAGGACATTTGGGGTATTTTTGGTTTCCATTGGGGAAGAGTAAAGGCCAAGGATGCTGCTAAACACCCTACAGTGTACATGATAGTCCCCCACAACAAAGAATTATCCAGCTACAGATGTTGACGAGCAGGGGTTGAGAAGCTCTGATCTATAGGAACTGCCACAAAGACCAACTTTGTCTTTGGATTGGTGATATTTCATATGGTTCTTACCCAAACTTATCTGTCTGGATCTGGAACCTGTCAACTTAGCCCAAACTCTGGCTTCCTGGATTCATGACCCTCCTCATCTAGACTTCAATGATTGCCCTCTCTCCACTTCCTCTGTACCCACAGATTTCTATGCATTGACCTCTGTTAACCATCTTACCTCCCTGACAAGTGTCTGGTTCTCCCAGCCCTAAACCCACTCCTGATATCAGTCATCTGTTGTTGCCCATAATTCTAGAGTATTTCTCTCAAAAACTATGGTTAAATGTTATGTATACATTTTATACATCTAATGAACAAGTATAGAGATAAAAGCTTATGGACAGAGCAAAGAAAAACAAATGAACCAATTTTTCTTTCTACATATTTCAAGCAGAGCCTATTGCTTCTTTGGCTAAAAGTTTTCATTTTTATCACTGATCATTAGTTTCATGACTAATGGCTGACAGAATTAAACTTGTGAACTCACAGATATGTTTGCATTTTAGAAATCTTCAACTCCCTTCTAGTATCCGATCTCAACTGATTCATTCACAATGAAAATACCTGTGGCTAACAATTTATTCATAATACTCTTTATTTTTAACCCTGAAAGCAATGAAATTTGTCAATTTTTTGAGCTAGATAATTTCTAAAACTTAAAAAATATTTGTGTTAACCTATTAATAGTTAAATATAATTAATATGTATATTTTAAATAATAACTAAATGAAAAAACTGATGAGAAAATGATTCCAGGATGCAGATATATTCTTCCAAAACCTACCACTTGTATCTAAGAGGAAGATGTTCTTTAGATGAAAACTCCATTTATCTTTATGAATTTAACTCAAAAACTCTTTGAAAAAAATCTAAAAGAAAATAAGCTAAAAATTTCCTTCTGTTCTTGATAGACACAGCAAAATAATGAGCTAATTGACCCATTAATATTTGGAGGACATTTCTCAAGTACAACTTATGCTATCAAACCTTATAAAGTTACAAGAAGATCCAATGCCTTAAAAATAAGATACGGGGATGGTACACACATAAAATATACATGTATGGCAAGAATTAAATTGTAGAAGACAAAATTATTATATATAGGCATTATAAATAAGTTTATACATTATAACTTTACCAAAGATGTTTTTGGTCTTAAATACAAATGTATTTCTTTTTTTTTTTTTTACATAGCACAAAACATTTTAATGAAAAGCCAAAGCTTATTTCAAGTTTGAGTATCTTACCTTGGCAACCTGTTAAATATTTAAATTTATCTCAATGGTTGGCTAAATTGCAAAGGTTTTTCAAATATTCATAGATATATTATTAATTTATTTTATTTGAGTATGTAGGCATATTTAGGTTTACATTTTTTTTACTTTTTAGACACAAATCACCATTAAGAATATCTCTGATTTTGATTTTAATTAGGCCTGTCACATCTTTAATATGTCTATTATCTTCTAAACAAAAAAAAATCAAGACACCTCAGATTCTAGTGATTTGATCTGCTAATAGTCTTCCAAACATGTATTAAATGTTATTGATAAAAATCTGTTTTTTATTTACTTTTCTAATCATGTGATTCCATCATTTATTTCTGTCTGTCTAAATTATACACATCCTTGCAAGACAGTTTCAGTTTATGTTTTCCAGAATGAAAAATATGAACACTGACACTTTCATTAAGTGACCTGAGTGTCGTAATCCATTTGGGCTGCTATAACAGAATTCCACAGGCCTAAAAACAACAGAAAGTTATTCCTCACTGTTCTGGAAGCTGGAAATCTGAGATCAAGGTGCCAGCACGATCGAATTCTGGTGAGGATCCACTTCCAAGTTACAGACAGCCAGTTTCTCATTTTTTCCTCACGTGGTGGAAAAGAGCTCTCCAAGGTTCTTTTTATAAGGGCACTAATCCAGTTCATGACAGTTTCACCCTCATGATCTAATTACCTCCCAAAGACTCCACCTCCTGATACCATCACATTGTGGGTTAGGATTTCAACATATGAATTTGAGGGGACACAAACATTCAGTTCATTGCACAGCATTTATAATCCCATGAGCAGTATATGAGAGTTTACTTTTCTCCACCTTTCATAATGGGGTACATTCCTATGTTATCACTTTTATATATGAAATAAGGTAATTAATGAGTAACAAAGTATATTTTATTACTAGTATCGCTTATTCTATTTTTTAGTATTTATTAATTATATCTCAAAGTCTTATGTGAATTTTCTAATTATATTGTTTACACATTTTATAGACTATTTCATCTTTTTCTTATTGATTTGCAAGAACTCTTTGTATAGTAATTATTAGTCATTTCAAATATATGTTGCAAATAGCTTCCCAGTTTGTCATTTGTCTTTGTGATATTATTCTTTTATAACCAAAACAATGGGGAACAGTAGAAATAAAGACAAAAGAAAGACAAAGAAAATGTAGAAAAATAAAGAATGGAGGAAAGGAAGGAAGTTAGATATGAAGAGAAGAAGGAAGTGGAGATGCAACAAAGAAACGAATGAAGGTAAAAAAAAAAGGGGGGGGACTCTTTTCATGAGAGAATCAGGTTGAAAACTAAAAACTCAAAAAACAACTTGATTTTAAGCCTATGTACTTGATCCATAGGAAATCACTTTATTTCAAAAGGAATTGTTCCTAGTTCTACACCTCAGGCACTTTTTATACACACCACTGTGCTTCCTGATTATCAGGTGTGGTAAGAAGAAAATAGCCTCCCTACAAAGATGCCTTAAATTATGAATATATCAAGTTACATTGCAAAGTGAAAATGAGATCACAGATGTAATTAAGATTGCTGATTAGGTTGCTGGCTGAAAGATAAAAATGTTATCCTGAATTATCTGGGTGGACCCAATGTAATCACAAGGGTCTTTAAAAATTGGGAGAAGCAGTTGAAGAGAATCAGAGAAGTTAGGACTGTGGAATAATGTTCAGAGTTGCAACATTGCTGGCTTTGAAAATAGAAAATTGGGGCCATAAGCTAAGGACTGTGGATGGCCTCTGGTAGCTAAAAAAGCAAGTAAACAAATTCTTCCCTAGAGCCTCCAGAAAGAAATGCAGCACTTAATTTTAGCCCAGTTAGACCTATGTCAGACTTCTGACCTACAGAACTGTAAAATAATAAATTTGTGTTTTCTTAAGCCACTAAATGTATAGAAATTTGTTACAGCAGCACCAATAAACTAATTCACCAATTGCCTTTAAATAAGCATAAGAAATGCAAGATAAACTGCTCATCCAGTCTGAATTGTAAATGTTTTTTTTTTCCCCCAAATGGCACATTATGTAGAAAAAGCTACAGTGAAAGAATTCAGAATTGTCTTTAATTATGAATATTTATGGAGACTTTGCACATTTTTAATGTGTGGATCATATTGATGTGTAGGATTAAACAAGACATGCTTTCCATAATGTGACATAAATGAGTTGACTGCCTTCTTAGGAAATGGGCACTAATCATTTGCACTTAATGGGTCTCCCAGCTACAAACACATTTTGCCCTCGATGAAAATCTAGTGAAGTATTGCTGTAACCAAGCAACTGGAATGCAGGAACAAGCTACAGGTATAGACAGAAAGCAATCTGTTCCTTCAAAAGTGGAGAATGTGCAGTGTGTATAGCAAATGCTGATAAATAGCAGAACTAATGGAAACCTGGGGACAGAAGTCTTTACTAAGCAGAGTTTGATCTCATTGAAAAGTTCGGATAAAAACAAAATGCTGTTTGGAGAAGGGAAGATGCTGTAGGCATTTTAACAGAGACCACTGCAGAGCTTTTGAAAGACCATTTAAATATTCTGGGTAAACTGGTTTCTCTTCTGTAGTTGAAAACACTGAGGCAAATACAGGAAAAAATGAATACTTTGGAGTAATATTATATGAATTAAATAATTTCTAATAAGACACAGGAGTAAGAATAAAGATAAAAACAAACAACCAAGTAAACAAAAACCCTCCAACCTATATTGCACTTTATGTGTGGGCCTAACTTCTATTCAGCCACATGTCTTTGAAGACTTGTCTCCTTCACTTGCTATTCAATCCATAATCCACATCAATGTTATCTATGCCATGATACCCCAACTACTCTTGTTGAGGTTATCAGGACCTCTTTGATAAGTGGAGCATGGTTATTAAAACCAGTGCATATTCAATTACATGACTTCACATGACCCTTTGCAACCTTTAACTTACATGCCTGGGCACCCTTTATCCTGTTGACCTCTCTATCTTCCACCTCGCTTCCTACTAGCCCTCTATGGTACACTTACCTGCACACAGGTCATCTCCTGCTAGGAGTCCCTCAGCCATCTCCAACACATCCAAAACTATATTCAAAATTTCTCCCACCCCATTCTTCTCCTCATGAATCCCATATCTCAGTAATTGGTACCAGCCTATATATGCCCAGTTGGCCAAGCCAGAAGCAGCAGAACCATGCAATTTTCTTAGTGATGCCTTTTATTAATTGATTGATTGATAAATTAATGAGATTTGAGTGTTCCCCTTGGCCAAGAACCAATCTGCGGGGGTGGCTTTCTGGGATTCTTAAAATTTCTCTTTACCCCTATCAACTACCTTGTAGAGAGTGGATTTAGCAATAGCTAGATTCAGTGGATCCAGGTTTTCAACCTAATGGAAGGAACCTACTCTGTGAGGATTTTCCCTTTGTCATTTTTTTGCTCAGAATTTTTGCTTTGTCAAGTTTCACAAGAATTTATGAACATACCACTATCTTCCCTGTTTCATGGGAATCCTAAAAGACTTGGAACACTTTCTTTTTGCTAATATTTTCTTTCTCTACAAATGCAAATTGCTCCTAGAAACCCTTGGTAGTGAATTATTTTTTATTTAAGGAATATTAAAAGAAGCCTGTGGTATGAAATTAAGCCTTAAAAGTGAGGATTTGAGAGCACATGAAATAAAAGCCACAAGGTCACTGTAATTGTTCTAGGTGGCAGGCCTGCCTATATGTGTACATGTCCCTGAAATTCTGACAAGGAAATTGTAAAATTTATTTCAGGGTCCCGTACTTTAATTTTCTTGGGAGTGGAGACACTGCCTCAAAAGCCCACGAGGGTAACTTTCTCCAATACAACACACTCCTTTTTCCCTGCAATCCACAGTCCTCTTGGAAGCTACTCTTTAGCCAATCACATGTGCCTTAGCCAATCTAATGGTCTTGGCAATGGACCGCAATAGCCATGCCATCCAGCTGCAAGGTTTCAAATACAGAAAAAAGCAAGCATGTCTTATGAAGAGAATAACTGTTTCTGAGTTCCAGGAATCTTGTGATGTGGGTACCCCCTTACCAACATTAGTGTTAATTAGACCGCAAATTAACTCAGTTTGGATATTCAGAAAGTGGGACATCTACTGTTTCTGCAAGATTCTCCTCCAGCACACAAATCTCAGAATATTTTAGACCAGTGATTCTCAGACTTCAGCTTGAGGACTTGGTAAATCAAAGTGCTAGGCCCTTCCCCCAGAGCTTTCCATTCAATAGATCTTAAGAGGGACTTGAAATTTGCATTTCTAACAAATTATCACAGGATAATGATGCTGCAGGTCCAGAGATCACATTTTAGACTAAAGTTCTGTGAGGAGTTGTCCGTTTTTATTCTTTTTACTTTGCCGAAAAGACTGCATTAATTTTGGGAACTCCAGATAAAGGAGTAAGACAAATCCCAAGTTATTACAAAACCTGGAGTGTATTTTGTTTTTCAAAAAACTGTGGGACTATTTGTCATTGGGAAATGAGATACTTCTCCCAAGTGTCCTCTTTATGAGGACAATCTTTCTTATTAACTGTGTATCCCATAAAAGACAGTGAAATAGATATTCAAAGCAGGTGAGATACTTCCTTATGAAGAGCTTTCTGAGATGTATGAAGCTATTACTGAAAACTAGTTATTCATAGGAAACTAGTTGGTTTTCATACTCTTTTTTGATCAAAATAAGAATGTTAGTTATATTTGTACTTTTTGTGCAGAACTCAATAGACTAATCTGACAAAAAGAGATTCTGTGAGTAAAAAGAGCATCTATTATGAAATTAATATCAAAAAGGTACCTTAAGATGAAATAGGCACTTAGCCTATGGGTGGTCTCTGCCTAGCAAAGGAAGAGATTTTCTAGAATTGGGTTTCTGAACACACAGAACAATATCATCTAATGGATTGATCTCTATTTTGAAATGGTATCTGTATCACTTTAGCTAAGAACCTTTTATTTCACTTTTGTCCTCTAACAAAGAAGGATGATGCTTGAAGAACTGTTTTTTTAAAAAAAGGGCAGTAGCTCTGTGCCCACGCTCCATCAGTCTTCTTAACTGCTCCAAATTTTGAATGGCGTGCCTTCCTATCTCCATAGGCTATTATCTTCTTTTATATATTCTTTTTAGTTCCTATTTTTGTTTTAAGGAAAAAATTCTTTGTAGAAATGTGTTACATAAATATGGTTCAGCTGAACACATTATATAAAATAATGTTGAACTAATTAACTTTATTAATGAAATACATTAGTAAATAATAGCACATTAAGTACTTTGTAGACCAAAAATACTCTGTGCTTGATTTTAATACAAATAATATCAGAATATTAAGCCATTTGTTTTGTAGATTTTGAGTTAATTTCTCTTATGAAAAAATGTTATCTATCAAAAGATGGTATGTTATCCCTCTCCTTCAATTTGTTTAATTTTCAGGATAAAGCTTAAATGCTTCAACATGGTGTATTAGGATTCTACAGAGAAACAGAACCAATAGCATATACACACATATGAGGGGGGAGAGAAGGAGAGAGAGAGAGAGAGAGAGAGAGAGAGAGAGAGAGAGAGAGAGAGAGAGAGAGAAACTGGCTTATGCAATTATGAAAGCTGATAAGACCCAAAACCTGCAGTTGACAATCTGGAGACCAAGGAGATCTGATGGTATAGTTCCTTGGAGTCTGAAGGCCTAAGAACCAGGAAATCCAATAGTACTGTTAGTACTATTTCAGTCCAAATACCTGCAGGCTTGAGACCCAGGAAGAGGTGATATTTCACTTTCAGTCCAAAGGTAGGAAAAATCTGATGTGCTGGCACAAAGGTTGTTTGGCAGAAGGAGTTTCCTCATGCTAGTGAAAGAGTCAGCCTTAAACTGATTAGATGAAAGGGCAATCTGCTTTACTCAGCTACTGATTAAATGTTAATTTCAACGAGAAACATCCTCACGGACACACCCAGAAGAATGTTTGGCAAATGTCTAGGCACCCCATGGTCCAGTCACGTTGATACATAAAATTAGTTATCATGCCTGATAAGGAAGATCTTGCCAGAACAGATCACTTTATCTTTAGTTCCTCCTAAGAAATTAACCCTTCTCTTCAACATTTCCAAGCTAGTTTTATTTTCTTAAAAGCATCCTGACTACTCATATTCATGTGTTTTCACAACTACTTTTTCTCCTGCTCGAGCAGTTACCCTTGTCTTAGTTTGAGTTCCCCTCGCCCCCCCCCCCCCAGAAGCAGACCTAAAACAGGAATTCAAGTAGAAGTACTTTATTTGGGAGATTATCCCAGGAAACACCATCAAGGGACTTGGGAAGCAAGACAGGAAAGCATAGGAAGGCAGAAATATTAAATTATAAGGCCATTACTGCTGGACAACTGGTGCTCATTTTCACGTTTGGAGGCAGGGGAGACTCTGGGAGACAGTGTAGAACATGCACCTGAGAAGCAAGGTAACTGGAATATTTGTTTGTAAATCCTGTCAGTTATTTATGAAAGGCTATCCTCTTTGGGAAGGGGAGTTGTAAATTCCCTGATATTTCTTGAGTGGGTTCAAGAGAAAGCCCTCAGGCAAAGAGACCCAGGGGCTGCTGCCTGGAAGTCAGGCCATTAAGCACTGAAGTCTCAAGAAGCAAGGAGGTGTTGGCGAGACACCCACATTTGCTGAGAATCTACTACAGCCTTTCTTTTTCCCAGGTAATTCTCACCTTTTAAGATTAAACCTCTTCTCTTCTGGAAAGTTTTCATAGACCTTTTCTCTTAGCTGAGCCTTGTCTGTTTCTCAGTAGAATCTCTACTGTGCTCACTTCAGCAGCACATATACCAATAGAGCCTCTGCTTACCTGCACCAGAGATTCTCTTACTTCTTAACCTGATTGTTGTTTTACTTTTATATATCACCCACTTTGTGAGCACTTTGAAGAAAGGGATTGTCAATAACCCCTATCTTCAGGGCCTTACATAGTTCTAGCACATGGTGCTGGTCAATAAATGGTTGTTTAAGTAATAAAACTAGTATAATAATGGCATTCTAACAGTAATAGCTAGCATTTATTTAATGCTCATTCTGTGTAAGCATTTTACATGTATTACCAACTCTAGGTTGCTATGTTATCTCTATTTTCCAGATGAGGAAGCTTATATACTGGTTTATAAGACTACACAGCTGTATATAGTTAGGCCTGGAAATAAACCCAGTCTGGATCCTTGATATACTCTTAACCAGTATATGAATAAGTGAAGGAAGGAAGGAATGAAGGAAGGAAAGAAGGAAGGAAGGAAGGAAGGAAGGAAGGAAGGAAGGAAGGAAGGAAGGAAAGAAAGAAAGAAAGAAAGAAAGAAAGAAAGAAAGAAAGAAAGAAAGAAAGAAAGAAAGAAAGAGAGGAGAGGAGAGGAGAGGAGAGGAGAGGAGAGGAGAGGAGAGGAGAGGAGAGGAGAGGAGAGGAGAGGAGAGGAGAGGAGAGGAGAGGGAGGAGAGGAGAGGAGAGGAGAGGAGGGAGGGAGGAAGGAAGCCAGGAAGCCAGGAAGGAAGAACGAAAACACTATTTCTGATCTTTCAACACATGAGTATCATTTTGTGGATGATGTTCTCAGTACAGACTATAAAATTCAAATATTTGCTATAATGTGAAATTTTCCAAGAACCCTTCCAAGTAGCCCAACTGGAAGAATCTATCCCTCCTCTGACACATGTTATAATTGCACTGACTACTCTCTACCATATGTTCAAATTTATTGGCCTGTCTTAGTTTCCTTACTAATGATAACTTTACAGACACTGCTTAAGAGTCTGATTTATCTTGGTGTTTTCTACTTCCCCAAATACAAAGCCTTACATGCAATAGGTTACCAATGAGTATTTGCCAGATGGACTAATAGATATATGGGTAACAGGGAAAAATAGCTTAGATTCTTTCTTAATCTTTCCTTAGAAACTGTAGAGATTCTTTTTCATCCCACTCTGAGATTCCAGATAGGCTGTTGTCATAAAGATTTTAGATGGTTTTGGAAATACCAATTTTGTTTAAATACATTAAGTCCAAGGAAGAATCTCTGAAGAATATACTTTATAAAATTTTGATAATCATTTAGTTAGAAAATTATGTTTTTAAGAAATAAGTATTTTTCCTCCCAAAATTGCATTCATAGTAAGAATGAAATAACTATATTGTAGAGAAAATCACTAATGTTTCTAACATATTTGAATGGAAGAAAATGTTTCCTTAAAAGTTGACTATGGCCATCAAGAATTACTTTGCTAAAACCTCAAATTAAATTCATTTTCCATTTCCACTGACCAATATATCTCTAATCATTATTTATAATTAATAGTAAAATAAGTACCATATTGAATAAATTTGGCTCAATGTTACTAAATTATAAAACATTCAGAAAGAAGTTATAAATTTTTACAAAGTCCCTATTGTTTTCAAACCATTATATACATACTAAATGCCTTACTATATAGACATGACATACAAAATAAAAGGAATTTAATCCAGTGAAAATATCTTTATCGATTCTAGTGTATAAAATTAATTACATTAGGTACCAGGGAATACTGAGGAACATAAGATATGGTCTTTATCTTTGCCTAATTTATGATCTAGAGATGAATGTATGGAAAAGAGATACACTAACAAGTAGTAGACTGTGGGATTTGATAGTAATAATAGCTAATATTTAGCACTTAGCACTGTCTCAGTAGCTGTCCTAGTGATTTATATTGTATCTCATTTAATCCTTACAACTCTATGTAGGAGGCAATATTTTTATACCAATTTATAGCTGATGAACCTGAAACTCAGGAAAGTTAGGTAATTTCTCCAAGATGCTTAGTAAATGATTGGGCAGAGAAGTGGTATGCAGATCTAAACCCAAAAGTTCTTAAAATTTATAATCAGAAGGGAGTAAAAATTAGGTCCACTAAAGTTAATACTATTTATTCAAATTTGAGCTGAGCAAGCAGATGTTATGATACTTCAACTTGGCCTTGAAAGATGAGTGTGAATAGAGATGGAAAAGGACATTGCTTCCAGGACTAAGGCAAGTAGAGGAGGATAAAGGACCCCTTGAGAAAATAGAGACAAGTAAAGAGTTGCCATGTGTATAGGTGATAACATGAGTGGAACAGGATTGATGAAGCTGAGAAAAATGGTTGGAGACATATATGTTGGCATTGAGCATGACCCAAAAGAGTCTAGACTTTTTTTTATTAGGGAGAGTGGAGTCACTGAAAGGTTGTGAACCAATCATAACAGTATTTTAAGACTAATTTGGCAGCTACATGTAAAAGGAATTGGTGTCAGGAATGGGAAGAAGATAGGACCTGTTACAAAACCAAAATATAGGTAAAGTAAATAGCACTGATAGTCAGAGTTTGGGTTGTAATGTGTGAGTAAATAGAAGGAAACATGGAAACAGGACTTAGCACTGTCTGGAAGTAAGGAATATGAATATAGATATATTAAATTTTAAGTATACAGTACATTGGTTAGACATTTGTCTAATTTATAAAACAATCCCCCTAATTGCTCTTTCTCTCCTTTGGCTCTACACCTAGCCATTACATTAATGCTAATTGCATTCCCTTTGCTGTGCTCCCCATCCCCTTGACCATCTATTAACTACTAATTTGTACTTATTTAACCTTTCACTTATTTCTCCCAGCCCACCAGCCCTTATCCCCTCTGGTTGTCACCAGATTGTCCTCTATATTTGTATGGATGTAAAGAATATTTAAGGAGAAAAGGTGACCATATATCAAAAGTTCAAAAAAGCGAATATGTCTGTCATCCAGAGTACAGAAGGAAGACATGTCCTTTTCCAGTTAAAAGGAGTTACAATGGGAGATGAGATAAGAAGGAACTTAAATGGGAATGGTGTGACTTGTGGGGACACTTAAAAGCACATTGTTAAAGGTTTGGATTCACACGTGTAGCAAACTAACACCTTTTATGGTGCAGTGCAGGGATTAGTCATTGAGTTAACCTACAACCAAATGGTGATGCCCATATTTCTCAGATACCTTAATAAAAGCAAAAAATGTGCCATTTAAAGTCTGTGATTTTTATTTTTTAGAATTGAAATGAATGATATGACCATGCATCACTTTTATAATAATAATTATTACATATACAGCTTGTTATACAATGTTTTTAAAGGAAATATAAATCCTAGGTGTCAAAGTGTGCTCTAATGTGTATACTTTCTTCCTAATTTAGTTGATAATAATTGTTAAAATACATACTATATCACTCTCTTTTCTACTAAGGTTTTTATCTTTATTTTTTATTAATCAAATTGGAGAATTCAGGTTCTTCTAGCTTTCATATAAATTTTTCTTTGTATTTTTCTATTTTTAATAGATGACAATGAAGAAGATGTTGAGATGAAAGAAGATTCAGGTATTAAATTTATAATTTTATCCTTAGTGGAAGGGCAAGGATCATTTTGTCGCTTATTCACACCACATTTATTAATAAAAGACAAAATACGGTTAATAAAATAGAAACATATTTTAAAGTCATAAAATAAAGAAGTAGTTATGCTAACTGTAATGGCTAATAGTTATTGTATTTAAGCATTAACCTTGACTTTGAGTTTCCTGACAACTAAGGTAAAAATGAAACACAATATTGTAGTTAATAGAGTTGTATAACAAATAAACTTCAAAATTTAGTGACTAAAACACCCATTTACTATGGGTGTTTTCTGTATGTCAAGAATTCAGGTAGAAAACAGCAAGAATGACTTGATCATCCTGCTCCATGAGGCCTGAGGCCTCAGCAGGAAAACTCAGCATCTGGGAGCTGGAATCATCTGAAGAAGCGCTCACTCCCATGGATAGCTGATGATTGATATTCATATTCCACTAAAACCTTAGTTGGAGCAGATTTCTAAAACACCTATGCATGGACTGTTTCTGTCACATAGGCTTCCTCACAGCATGGTGCCCAGGTTCCAAAGTGGTTTCTCTGGAGAGTGAGCAAGCCAGAGGGAGCTGAGCTTCTGTAAGATTCAGCCTCAGGGGCTCCATAGCATCTCTTCCACTGAATTTCTTTCTTTGGAATAGTCAGTCAAGCCAACCCAGGCTTTGGGGAGGAGAAAATGGACTCAATCTTCTAATGGGGAACAGTGAGCTTCTGCAAAGCATGTAGGACCTGAAGTATTACTGTGGCTATTTTTGGAAATATACTTTGTAGATATAATATACTACATTATCAGAAATTAAGATGCCTGTCAATTCTTCAAGAGAGATCAATTTTATTATTTCTAAATTATTTATTATTATTTGTGCCTATAGCACCTGGTCTTCCTAGGTGGTCTCCCATCCAAGTACTAACCAGGCCCGACGTTGCTTAGCTTCCGAAATCAGACATCGAGCTTGTTCAGGGTGACATGGCTGTAGGCCATGGACCATGGCTGCACTGGGGTGCAAACCCAGGACCTTCTGCGTGTAAAGCAGACGTGCTAACTGCCACACTATGGAACCATGTATGAAAGACCAGTTTTTGATGAGAGGAAGTTAGTGGTTAAAAGTATAGGCTCTGGACAGAGGTAGCTATGCAATGGGTGAATGATAATGAACGCTTGAATCAATAGGCCTGAATTCAATCCTATCTCCATCCATCACTTATTGACTTTGGGCAAGAATCTTTTCTCTGTAATCATCAGTTTACAACTCTGGAGGCAATAACTCACCATACATACACTCTTGTTTGGAGGATTACATTATACCCAACCTTAAATGTTCCTTGGACCATAGTAAACACTCAATAAACTGTTGCTTCCCTGCCCCCATTCTAACAAATATTGAAAGGATATAGGGTTTATCTAGAGTATAAGAGTACCATGTTCCCCATTTCAGTAGCTACATTACTCTATGCATGAAAAGGGGCCATGTTTTAAATTGAAAATGGTTATCTTATAAGTCCTAATTTTGTATAAGCTCCTATTTAATGTTAGAACTCCCTATAAATCACTGACAACCTCAGTCTGAGCAGCTCCATTAACAAGGAACTCTTTATATTCTAAATCAATTTATTTCATTAGGTGAGGTTTGGTTAAAATTATTCTTGTTAAATTAAATTTCTCTCCCTCCCCTGACCTTTCACTACCTTCATGGAGAAATAATATCACTTCCTTTTCTTCATAACTGTTCATTTGGAACAATGATCATAGCTTCTCTCTACTCTTCTTCAGTCTGACATGTCTGATTCCTAAAGTTCCCTTGCTCTCTCCAGGGAAGTGGATCCAGAAGGTGTGAGAAGTGGAGGGAGGACCTAAAAGTTAGGAGCAGGAATGAAAGAGATGGGAGAGCAGCAGCACCTGTCAGTTCCCTACCTGTATTCCCTTGGCATTCATGTTGCTTTAAGGAAAGTTCTTGTGACTCTAAGTTGAGTATTTTTCTCTGGTCTTGCAAGCAAACTCAAAATACTAGGAGATTTCTCTGGACAGCCCTCAACCAATGATGGATAAGAGTTTTCAATACTCTTGCAGGACACATTGGATGCAAGTTCTAATCTGTCCTTGTTCACACACATAATGTGTGCCTCATGTATAATTTCAGATTTTCTAGTGGACACATTGAAAAAAGTAAAAAGAAATAAGTAAAACTAATTTAATAATATTTTGGTAACATGGTATATATAAAACAACATTTAACATATGCGCAACATAAAATCATTAATTAGATATTTTGCTTTTTTCATACTAAGACTTTAAAACTTGTTTGTGCTTTACATTTACATCTTAGTTTAGACTAGCCACCTTTCAAGTACATAGACAATATGTGGAATTGTACAGCAAAATTCAATATCATTGCCCAGTGGTCCTCAATAAAATTGAGCCCTGATTATCTACAATGGAAGTTGCTTATTAGCACACCCAAGATTGGCTGCCTTCACTTTCCTGTCTCACTTCCTACTCTCCTCTGGTGTTTCCTAAAATAATCTCTCAAATTAAGTATTAGCACTCAAACCTTTGTCTAGTGTCTACTTCTAAGACAATTCAAGCTAAGACAAGGACTCTGTTAGCCTTTGGTAAAATATAAAACCCAAGACAAAATTTTAATTAAAATGTCAATTCCTATACTCATGTAAGAGGTCTCATTATTTAAAAGAACCATATGTTGAAAATAGACTTTAAGTGGTCACCCAATTTTAAATTACATTCCATGAATTTGATATTAATGTTTGCTATTCTCATTTAGCCTGCTCACATCAAGTACCCTTGGAAAATCCTTCAGCTATGGGGAGTATTGCCCTTTCAGCTAGTCAGCATGAAGAACTTATCTTGCTAAGGATCATTTGCCTAAGTGCTATAAGTACACATTTTAGGCAAAGGGAGTTGACTTCTTAATGAGATGCAGCTAGCTATCCAAACCACTAAGTGATTTTAAGGAAACCATTATTAATGCTAATACAAAGCCCACAAGGTTGGAGTCAGCATTTGAGATTTGGGGGCCTTAATTGAATCTTTCTGATTTTAGTCCCACCAGGCTTCTTGGGGGTTTTGTCTCCAGCAGCTGGATATAGCTGTTCAAGTCACACTCAGTGGCCAAGGATACTGTCATTCAGACACAATGGGCTCGGGAAGCTGCTCTCCATTTCCTAATATCTGAGTGCTGGAGTCATGGGGGATTTCTGTGCCGGATGGTTCCATCATGTACCAGCTGGCCTTCCCAGACACTGGTGAACAGGCTAGCTTCAGTTCAAATCTTACACTCAGGCATGTTGTTCTGCAAGACAATTCTGAACCAGTCTCCCAAGACCATTAACTCTTGCCTTCCTTCTGCCCTGCATCACCTCTTCTTCTCACACAAGTAAAAATGTTGGAGGGATTTTTTTAAATGGAGTTGACACTAATGAAAGGTTACTTGGGTGAATAAAAAGGCCAACAGATGCTTCTGAATGATAGAGAATAATAATTGGAATACCAAAATTATTATTTTGCTGGTAAAATTATTATTATATGCTAGTAAACTGACTCTTTATTTGAAGAGTTGTCAGATTTCTTTTGTGTAAATACAACTACCATGATATTGTTCAAGCTACAAAATATGAAGTCAATGGATGTCAGAGTTGAGAGTGATAGATACAATCAAATGGTGCACCTTTCTCAAATCAGCCCCAGCACACCTCTACAGAATCATATTTTATTTGAACATGTACCTTCTGCCAATCACCCAACAAACATGAACTCATTTAAGAGACCCAACAACTCTAGGAGACAGGACTATTATTATCTGAAGCTTAAGAGGGATTGATTCTTAAATAACAGAGCCAGAGTCTAGATGTGTCTGATCCCAAAGTTCACATTCTTAACTCTTGTGTTCCTGTCTCCAGATGCTAATAGTAAGTAAAGGTGGGTACATCTCAGATGGTATCAGACAAGGTCATCCTCAAGGAGAAACTCTGCATCAATGGGAAGTGGTAGAAACAGAATGGCTTAAATGCTTGGGATTCCTTTTCAGTCCTTTAATCCAACAGTCCCAACCTTTTTGGCACCAGGGACCACTGCTCCTATGAGAATCTAATGCCCGATTATCTGAGGTAGAGCTGAGGTGGTGATTCTAGCACTGGGGAGCAGCTGCAAATACAGATGAAACTTCTCTTGCTGGCCTGCCCCTCACCTTCTGCTGTGTAGCCTGGTTCCTAAAAGGCTACAGGCCAGTACCTGTCCACTTCCCCAGGGGTTGGGGGCCCCTGCTATAGTCAATTTTTTTTCAATCCTAGCATCGTAAATATCTCCCCATGTCCTTTCGTTTTCAAGACTATGCACTATTGAAATGGAACCCAACATGAGCCAGCAGGGACAGAAAATCAATAGTGACCCATGGCAGTTTAGTCACATAATAGCCAGAAATGCACTTGAGTTGCTGAGGAGACAAAGTCATACTCATGGCAAAAATCCAGGTTTTTCACCCCCTGCTCAAAAACAGAGGTAATATAAGTAATGTGACACATTGTCAAGGAGAAGCATGGGGTGCTTTTAAGGAATGTTCCTTTAGCTTCCCAGGCCAAGAGGGAGAGTTGTTGCTGCTGAGTCATAAGTAGAAATACGAACATAGAGGCCATATATGTCAGTGACTTTTATTTGAGTGCTTCCATGGGGGTTGTGAAATGATGCTATACTTACATCATAGATGACTGTTCATAATTAACATGTATCTAGGCCCACAAACTACTCAAGGGATGTCCTACAAATTTTTCAAAAATGAAGTTCTAGTACTTTGAGGGTACTTAAATATCTCAAAATGTGAGCAAATAGATGTCCTTTTAAACCTCACCTATTCCTCAAGAATACCTATACAGATAAGAAATCAAGAATTAAGATTTTTTTTCTCAACCATGCACTTTCAGGAAATGCTAGTTTGTAATTGAATTCCCAACATTGAAAATGTCCCTTTGGTCCAGTTCCAGACTGAACTTTTCAGGGTGATGAGAGAGTTAGAGTCTTCTCCTGGGGCAATTGCAAGTGTTTCTTTGACCATTTTATGAATCCCTTTGAGCCCAGCATCCATGATCAGTGGGTTCTTCCAAGCAACTCATTTCTGTTTGGGCTGAACTCATTCTGTAGGGTCAACATCTATCTCACCTGGTGACGAAGTTTGGGGAATTGCTAATGTCATCACTGGAAAAAATTGTCCCCCCAGCCATGGTAATGACTTTATGCATGACTGACTTTCAACCACAGAAAGCCTAACATTAGTGCCCCAAAACTTTTGTGATCCACAATGCCAACATTTTTAATAGCACATTTAGCAAATGCATTTTTTTGTTTTGTTTATTTTTTAATAAATAGGAGAAGAAAAATGAGTCGCCATAGCTCTGTAATTTTAGAGTCTTGGCATAAGGCAACAGCTGCTAAAAGAGTGAGAATTAGACACAGGCATCGTTATATTTTGGCCTTTAAAAAAAGCCTGGGTGAAGGGGAAATAAAACAGAATTTGGAATTAAATTTTCAAGGCACTGCTGAGCATCAGGGACACTAAAAAGATTAGGAAAAATAAATGCATTTTTCTCATGGAACTTACATTCTTGAGCGTGGGGAAGAGGAGGGAGATATACAATAAAGAACAAGACAATATAATTTTAGATACACCAAATGGTGTGTTTGAGAGAGATTTCCTTTGCTGGGACTCATAAAATTAGGTGGTCAGAGAAGGCCTTTCTTGGGAGCTGAATTTGATCTAAGATTTAAAACTGAGAAAGTGGTAGACATAAGAATATTTTGGGGTAGGTGGAGAAAAGCAGAAGGTGTAAAGGTCCTGAGGCAGGAACCAGCCTAGTAGTGAATGAACAACACCAAAGGAATCAATAAACCTAAAGCCAACGGGAATGTGGGAGATGAAGCTGGGATGTAGGTAGAGCCCAAGTAACATGTTGTCCTGGGCCATGAAGGTGGATTTGAATCTTATTCTAAGAACAATGTTTTTATTTTGCTTTTTTTGTTTTTTTTGTTTGTTTAACAGGGAAGCCATGTGATATGGTTTGTGTTTAAAAGATAACTCTGGCTACTATATGGAGAATAGATCGCAGAGAGATTAAAAAGCTAGAAGTTATGATTCAGAAGGTTATTATAGTAACCAAAGTAAATGATACTGCTGGTTTAGACTAGGATGATGATTGCAAAGGATGAGCACAGTGAATGAATATGGTAGAGCTTATGGTTGCTTTACTGGAAAAGTAAATGAAGAGAAATATTATGAATGATATTTCAGTTTTTCAGGTTAAATTTTAGGTTAAATTCCTGGGTAAATAGTAATACCATTTCTTGAAATGTGAAATGCTATGGAGAGAACAGGTTTGCATACATCGAGAGGATAATGTCCTTTGGGGATGAAATTTTGAGGATAAAATTACACAATGACAACTATCAATTAATCCATGAAGTTTTAAATTAAATTCTCCTGAAGAAAAATAAATTTGATATTGCCTTATAGAGAATTTTTTAAACTTAAAAACATGAGATATCATTCACATTTGTGTGAATCATTAATGATGGCAACAAAAAGAAGTGTTTAAGCTTGAACTTCAAGTCTATTTTCATTGGAGAATCACAGGTATTAACCAAAATTTACCTCAGCCATGATGACAGATGAATCTGCATTAGGCTTCACTGTATTTGTGGGGGAAAAAATATTTAAACTTTAACAATGTTGAGCCCTGCTGAAAATATTTAAATAAGAATGTTTTAAATGTTTGTGCTTCCAGAGGAGGGATTGGAGCCAAAAGTCCTCTCTCCACCTCACAAGAACAGCAAAGCGAAGAAACCAGAATGCTCAAAAGACGCTAGTGAGGGTAAGTCCTGTCGCTCCTTCCTTTAAAAAATTATGCCAGGAAAAGAAATTTCTTTTTAATTTTTAAATTATGTTTATTCTCTAATGTTCAGATATTTCTAAAGGTTCAAAAATCACAAAACAATTTTTTTTTCTTTCCTAATATGTTTACCCTCCCTTGAATGTGAGGACAAAAAAATTTTTTAATCAAATTCAAGTTTAATTTATTAAGGTAAAAATCAAATTTTAAAAATTATTTTTAGGCTATGGCCATGCCACCCTGAAAAAGGCTGATGCCTGATGTCTGATCTTGGAAGCTAAGTATGGTTGAGTCTGGTTAGTACTTGGATGAGAGACCACCTAGGAAGACCAGGTGCTATAGGCATAAATAATAACAATTAAATCAAAAATTATTTTCTTGGCGTAATGTATTTTCCATTTCTTCAAAGTGTAGAGTTGTGGGTAGTGCTTACAAATTAAGTGTTGTGAAGTCAAGTAAAGATGAAGGCCGAGATCCAAACTTGATGAGCAGTGCCGTAGCTATTGGCTTATTGGGATCATTTACCTCATGAAGACATTCTGAGTCTAAAATCAAACCTCAGCAATGGGTGCTGGAAATGTTTTCTGTCTTTAGTTTTCTCTTCCATTTTCTAGAAGCCAATGTATCTTTGCATTTCTGCATTAAATGGCAGGTCCAATTGGGCTGGTTGTTCTCTTTTAAGACAGGATTACTACTTACAAGATATTCAATTTTTTCTTTTAAAATGTAGATGAGGCTTTTCTCTTTTTTTCAAGTAACCCTCTAACCTAAGGGTATGCATAAACCTCTCCAAAGGGAATGCATTTATGCTTTCCGCTTTCTTTCTTAGAGCCCCACTTCATTCACTGATGAAATGGAGAGTATGATAATACTGACAGTGTCAGCTTATGTCTTCCAGGAAGAAGATGCCAAGATGAAGTAGAAGTAAAGGGAATTTATAGGGAGAAAGTATGTGGAGCATAAAGGGGAGAGGAGCAGAAGTAGGAGAGAGAAGAGAAGGAAGGAGGATTAGCTAAGAAGAGCCTCAGAATTCATTGTAGTTCGAAAGTCTGGGGAGGTCCCATGTAATAAGCATTGGGCATTAGAGGAGGCATGTACTGGGCAGGAATGGCTGGGCTCTAAGATCTCCTTACCCCTGCTCCCTCACTGACTAGAAGCAGCTTTGGGGAGAAAGTGGCCTTGGCATGAACATTATGCTGCAGAGAATCCAAAAGTGTGGGTGCTGGAAACTGTCAGCTAACTTCATTCCCCATAACAAGTTCTCTCTTGAAGGGTGATTTTGAGCAGCTCACCTACCTGACTACACCGCATCTGTGTGAGTGTCAGGGTTCTAAATGATAAGTAATGACGCTACCTTCACCTTCATTGGGTTCAGAACCATTTGAGAAGGCAAAGCTATAAGGGAGTTTGAAATTGAAAACATTCGCTTTATTACTAATGAAATCAGACCAGAGTATCTGGTTACCCGGCTCCAGATAGGCTTCATAATGCTGGATTTCACTCCTGAATATGAAGGACAATCTCTGTTCCTTCAGGAGCAAGTATTGGTGTCCTTGGTATCCTTGGTTTCCTGGTAGAGGCTGCCCTGGTGAGCTTATTTTATGGAGAACAGGCCAGGACACATCTTCCCGACACACATGGATCTGACTCAAGATGGAACAGTTTTTTTCTCCAAGCTCTCCATAAATAGGAAGTGTAGAGAAGGGCATAGCAGTAAAAGATCTCTGCCCTCTGATTGAGGAGTGAGGGGTAAATATTTCCAACTAGTAGTAAACAATAGAAATAGTATGTGTAAAGTACCTAGCATAGGTTAGCCTTTCTATTAGTGATGGCTGCAATAATTGCTATCCTAATTAGGGCCATGATAGGGTACACACTGTCTTAATTCATTGAAATTTGCTTGAAAGTTTAGAATTATTCAGAGAAGAATACTTAGAACCCCGGAGAAGCCTAATAGCTCTAACTGGCCCAAGGTGCTAAGCTTTGTCAGTATCTGATTGGGAGGACAGCCAGGGTATCCACTTCCTACTGTAATTAGGTTATTTGCTGGACAGTGTCTTAAAGCCATGAAGG
The DNA here is from genome assembly GCA_030015415.1 of Cynopterus sphinx. Lineage (NCBI taxonomy): Eukaryota > Metazoa > Chordata > Mammalia > Chiroptera > Pteropodidae > Cynopterus > Cynopterus sphinx. The sequence goes on along the minus strand of CM057389.1, from coordinate 63,584,711 downwards.
GAAATAGATTAGGGGCAAAAAGAACAGTTGCCTTTTCCCTGGAGAGGCTCTGCCTCACTGAGTGATTATACCATTCATATGCACGCCCTACTCAAATGTTGTTCTCCAGAGCCTGAGTCTTGTGATTTCTAAGTGGCACATTGTGAGCCACAAACTGCTGCAGTTATCACCTTTAACTAAAAAGGGAATTCCTCCTAGAAATTCTTTCAAATGTGTGAAAACTTCTTTTACCTGCTAAATAATATGCTTTGTTCAGAATCATCATACAATAACCCTAATATGCCTAAATAATGTGGCTTCACCTCACCCAAATATATGGCCTCAGAATCTACTCTGAGACACAAAAATAGGATCACTATGAATTTGTTACCAGGGACATTCTCTCTGTGGCAGTATGGTGAAATGTAAATGTTAGTCACTCTACAAGAACATGGGAATTGTGTTTGTTCCTTAGATGCCCTCAAAGACAAAAAAGTAAAAATTGCTGAGAAAAGAGTGAGACAGGAAGTGTAATGACATGTCAATGGTAGATGATTTCATGATAGGGCATTTATTCTCAGTGTTTCTATTTTGACAAAATAAACTATGTTCTGAATGCACGTGTGGTATTGTATATGTTTCACTGTCTCTCATGATTCAGAGTTAGAATCATTCTTTCCTCCTGTATATCCAAATAGATGTTGTATCACTGGGTAAAGGGGTAATGTGGATCATGACCATTCTTTGTAGTCTTCTTCCCATTTTAGAACTATCAATCCTATTCCAAGTTAGTCATCTCTATTTTTTTTTTTAAGTAATAGAAGTTTCTGGTATTTTTATTGATTGATCACTCAGCTTAACTCCCCATCACTCAGCTTCATCACACTTCCTTCATATTTTTGAGTTCCCTGCCCCACCTCCAACCATCATAAGTATTACTGATTACCTCAGCTTACCTTATAATATTCATTCTCCAACAGGATCGTAGAGTGGAGTTAAAACACAAACTCACCAAGATTGTCCAGCATATAAAACCATAATAACTGTACTTAGTTTTAGAAGAAGAATTTTGAGAGCATATGGTCAAATTTTCTTATTCTACAGAATTTTTTAAAGTACAGACTGCAAATAGTTCTTTGACTTACCCAAATCTGGTCAGTTTGATAATGTCAGAAACTCTTCCTCTTTTAGAAATAACAAGGCTTCTATAATCCTTTTCCCTTTCTCCCTTCTGAAAATTAAAACTAGTTTTACTGAAAGAAGACATATTGCCATCATTGCAGCCTTGATTGAAAGCAGTATTACTTTAGTAGATATTTTGCTAAAGTACTGAACATCGAAACAAAAAATCAAACAATTTCTAAATGTATTTACTTGCATTTTTTATACTATTGACAGTTGGATATAGAGCTGTATTCTCATTATTTTGATTGAAATTTCATGAACCACAGTGTACTTGATTTGACCAACTGCAATACCATGCCTATAATATGGTTAATAATTTCAGACCCCTAATTGAATGGTTAGCATCTGTTGTAAATTATAATGCTATCTGTGAACCAGCAAATTGTAGGCAGAATTGTTTGAAAAAAAAAAAGCCTGATTAACACCAGTTTCAGCAATTCCAAATTTCCAATTACTTAGGTGAGCTATTTTTTCTTAAAAAATAATTGCTGAAAGAATAACATAGAAAACTTAGTACCTTTAATAAAACATGCTTTTTTTACACTCTTTCCTCCATCCTTCAGAAGTAAATCTTGTAGAGGTTTCTTTAGTAAAAGTCTTTCAGACTTTGTCTGGAAATATTATTTTGCTTTATTTATTTATTTATTTATTTTAGGCAGTTTTGCTGGGTAAGAATTTGAGGTTGGTAGTTATTTTCTTTCAATATTTTAAAGGTATTTTCTTACAGTCTTATCAATTCTATATTTGTAAACAAGTAATCTCTTAGCCTAATTATCATTTCTTTTCAGGTTATCTGTCTTTTCTTTTCTGGCTGCAATGACAATCTGTTCTTTATTTTTGGTGTTCCTGTATCACTACAGTGCACCTTTGTATAGATTTCTCTTTATTCTCCTTAGGATTTACTTTGCTTCTTGGATATGTAAATGGGTATCTTTCATTAGTTCTGAAAATTCTCACCTATCATCTCACCAAATATTACTTCTTCACTACATTCTTTCTCTGACCTTCATAACACTTAACCTACATTTTTTGTATGTCCTTGTCTCTGACAATTTCTTGGTAATTTTTCAAGTCTATCATTCAATTGGCTAGTTTTCTATACAACTTTAATCTGATGTTTAACTCTTTTCTGGGTTTCTCATTTTAATTATTACAATTTTTCATTTTATAAGTTTTAGTTGGTTCTTTTTAAAATATACATGTCCATTTTTTATTTGACACATAAAATATCTTTTCCAATAAACTGTATTTGAGATTTCGATATTTCCAATCTATGTAAGTCAAATCTGTAGTTTATTGTTTCTCCAGACTCATAGTTATTGTTATTTCTTTGTATATTTTGTCTCTTTTGTTGTTATTATCGTGTTTTTTGTATTTTTATTTGTGGAAGTTTTTTAAAGTTGGGTTAGGAGCTCATTTATTTATATTTTGTTTTCTGAGATACCTAAAGATACTACCAATTTAGAAATACCTTAAACTACAAATTTGGCTCAGAATTTATTTTTTGTTGTTTTGTTTTGTTTGCTACTGTCCTTAAACCTTATTACTGTGTGCATAAGATCAGGAAATCTCAACAAAGTCTTTTTTCTTCCCTTTTTCCTCTCTAACCAATGATAAAACTAAGACAAGCAAATTTTTCACTATATTTAAGACTAAAGTACTTGTTCCTCTGTGTATTACTTGTATGGTTCATTGAACCCCGAGCTCTAGTGCTTGCTTCTGCTACATATATAAAAACCCAAGCTCTAGCTAGTGGTTCTCAGAGGGTATTCCCATATTTACATCACCAATATAACCTGGGAACTTGTTAGAAATACAAATTCTAGGGCCCCATCCCATACCTACTGCATCAGAATCTCTAAGTTGGGGCACAGTAATCAGATGTATGTCAAGTTTGAGAACCACTATTCTAGAGTCTACAGTATCTCAAATTGCCAAACGCCTAAAAGCAAACAATAATTTTAGTGACCGTTTATAAATCTTAATTCAATTTCCTTCATCATTTCCTGTTTCTAAAAAGTTTCCTTACAGAAGCATCAGCTCAGCCATATTCAAGATAAAGAGATAAAGATAGGATACGTAAATAATTAGTAGATAGTACACACCTACAAATATAGAGATTTTATATATATATATATAAAATATATATAAAATGTATTTTATATATATATGTATAAAATGTATTTGTATATGTATGTATCTACATACCTACATTTATAATACATAGTCTGGAATGATATATATCAGATGACCTCAGGAATTATCTTGGAGGAGTGGAAAAGAGTCTGGGGCATATTTTGTTTGGAGATTTTAATATTCGACTTCCAGAATGTCTGTGTAATTGAAATATATATGTGGCAAGAATTATTTCATGTTTATAAAATAAAAACATTTTCATTAAAAAAACAAAAGAGACTTTATGCTTCTAAAATTCAACAAGTTTAGAACAGTAATTTTCTTCATATATACATCTCCTTCAGTGGCTTTTGGTAATGAATGCTATTTTTCCATCACATTTTTATAGAAAGCACTGGCACTTTGACTCTTGCTCTACAATTACCTCTACATAGAATATTCAACAAGCCTACAAGTGATGCTCATTTTTCAGGAAACTGAGCCCCTGCAGTGCTAAATCAGGCAGCCCTATACTGCACTTTAAAATACTAATGATCTCTTTTGTCAGATGAAATTACATGTGGAAACATTTTGAAAACTAGAAAGTGCTATACAAGTGTAAAGGATCTAACATTGCTATTAGAAGTATTATTATTGTTGTTTTTACTAAAATAAATTTTTCTGAATATATGAACCATTCGTAGAATTCACTCTGGATTTTCTGAGGCAGAATTTTCTCTCTGCCTTCTTATTTTCTCTGCATATTAAAGTATCACATGACATGCTGTTTTGTATGTGGCTGGACAGAAGGGACAGTCTGTCTTTTAAAACACCATGAAGCAGTTCATGCATTATATTCATAAGCATGATCTTTAATTTAATTTTTGTGACAAGTGCAGTGAAGGGTAAAATCAGGCAGTCATAATTTTGACTTTGCTATCACTCAAAGAAGCTTAGCTTAGTGATTGACCAGCTTTTTTTTTTAAGTGAGAATAAAGAAAAGCAGCTTTCTCATGAAAAATAATATTTGTTTTATTCTATAGAATTTAAAATAGCAAGAACTTAAGCAAAATGTAAATTTCCATGGTAAAAATTAGAATGCAATAGAAGCCTATGTCACCACCTTGCTTTAATTATACTTTACATTTTACTCGATTCAGGGCCATTCTGAGCCACCTCCTGCTGCAAATTAGCAGAAGGACCTAATAGTCTTTCATTTTTAGTCGTGCTTTCCACATTTACTCATTAAACAGAGTTGTGGTTATGACTATGGAGTTCTCTTTCAGAGTCAACTTTAGGATTTTAAACGGGGCTTAGAGAATGTGAGTATTGAGGCATTTTTCATAGTAAGAACAGCCAAAACCTACCTAGTTAGAGAATCATTGGTCCTGTTTGACTCAGAGTGATTCCTGTTTATGCTTGTTGTCCTTGGCATATTATTAGCAACATTCCTTTTCACTCTTAGAGGTGTCCTGGTTTAGGATACAACATGTATGAACACTCCTTCCTACCTATGGAGAAACAGTTCAGCACAAATGTAGTAGAGTTCTTGATTATCCGTTATGCATCCTACTTGGGCAGTTTTTCTAAGATAAAACTCAGTTTTCTAATATTAAATGAGGGGGGAGGTAATCTATCTTGTGGGACTGTGGGCAGATTTAAACAAGATGATCTATGGAAATCACCTGGCGCAGTCCCTGAACAAACGATCAAGTCAGTCTGTGTATTGTATTTGCAACAGGAAGAGCTCCTTCTCATCAAAAACTTACTTACTTTGCTTATTAATATTTGTAAATTCTTTTAATATGAACAACACAATTCTGCAAATAGAGATAAGGTTTAAAATGCATTTACTAAATCTCATATCTCACTAGGTTTTTTCTCTTCTGTCTTCCTTAGGATCACTCAGCACACGCTGTCCTCTCCCCAACCATGTTAATTCCTGTTCCAAATGGACTTTCTTCAGTCTATCTCCTTAAAAATTTAAATCTTTTCTTTCAAGTCAAGCTTCTCAAGGAACTAATGTACTCCCAATATTTACACAGCCTTCACATTCAATCAAATCTCAACTTCTACTTCCTGCCACTAAAACTTTATGAGAATATCAGGTTAGGTCAGAAACATGAGGGAGAAGGTGAACTCTGGCTATTGGTCTTCAGTTTAGACTTTGCCACTAAGACATTCACTATCCAACCCCCATGGCCTCTGAAGTCTGTTGACTCTCTGTTATTTCTATCAAATGCTAGACCAAGGGTCTCTCTGCTGAGGCTGGCTCTTGTTCTAACTGTCTATGGTCCTTTTCTCGTAAATGAGTTTATTTTAAACTGTGGCTCATGGGACCTCATGGCAGTCCCCAAAGCCCATTGGCAAGGTCAAAATAAATGTCACTGGGAGCTGTGACCTCAGATGTCTTCACGTGTATGGAATTCAGTGCAAATGGTGTCCACTAGAGTTATACAAAATAGTGGTACCACAGATATACCCCACAGCACCCTTCCCTCCTCCCACCCAGATACAGCTTCTCTATGTATATTATTCCACGTGCTTTTGTAAATATCTACTATTTGACAATATAGGCACTGTTCTAGGCACTGAGGAAACACACACAAAGCCTTCTTTCTTGGGCTTATATTCTAGGGTATGTGTAGGGGTGGCGGTTGATGGGTTTTAAAAATTAAATGAAATATATGATGAGTAAAATAGTGGCACATGAAGTGGCACTTATCTATTGTTGCCTGAAAATTAATCCCAAAACTTAACAGCTTAAAACAATGGTATTTATTATCTCAGACTTTCTGTAGGTCAGAAATTTGAGAGTGTCTTACCTTGATGGTTCTGGGTCAGAATATCCCATGATAGAGCATGATGTTCTAGGTCACAAAAGTCTCGGTCATAAAAGAGTGTGGCTTCTGCCTGGCTGTCTCTCAGATCACTTGCTGGGGGGTAAGGCAGTTGCCATGTCTTGAGGACACTCCAGTAGCACTGTGGAGAGGTCTACCTGAAGGGAACTGAGGCCTCCTGCCAACAGCAAGCACAAATCTACAAGTCATATGAGAGAGCCATTCTGGCTAAAATTAGATCCTCCAGCTCCAGGCAAGCCTGCAGACGGCTGTAGAGATGGCTGACATCTTGACAGCAACTTCATAAGAGACTTTAAGCCAAGTGCCAGGCAAAAAACCGAGCTAGAAAGAAGAGACGGAGTGCTCATTTGTGTTTAAGTTGGTGATAGGTGGGGAAGACTTAGGAGAGAGATAGGTTAAGGTTTCAAATATACTGGACATCACTGGTTATTAAGTTGAATTTGAGGAAAATAAAAAAACCTGAAGAACATAAAAAGGTAAACTGAGTAGCTACCTGGGGAAAAAGATGTTCCAGTAAAGAAAGTAGCAAGCACCAAAGCCCTAGTGTGAGAGAGTGGTCTGACTTATTATAAGAAAAGCAAGAAGGTCAGTGTGAGTAACTGGAGAGATCATTGGGGTTGGTCGCATTGACAGGTGAATCTCATAATTGAGTGTGCATCATAATCACCTGGGGGCATGTTAACCCAATCTCTGATTCAGGAGGTCTGGGATGCCTGAGAATTTGCATTTCTAATAATTTTCCAATGATGCTGGTGCCCTGGGATGAGGACTCTATTTAGACAATCATTGTCCAGGGAACTGTGAGCCAATTAAAGAAAAAGACAAAGAACTTTGTCTTTTTCCTTAGGTGAAGTGAGAATATAACATTTTAAGCTTAAGTGGAGCAGGGACACGATCTGACTTGCATTTTAAAATGAACTTCTGGTTGTTGTTTTGAGAATTGACTGTAGGGAGCTAAGGAGAGAGTCTACTGGAGCAAGAATACTGGTGGCTTGTCCCAAGCAGCAGTGAAGGGAAGGAGGGATAGTTAGTCTGATTCTAGACAGATTTTAAAGGTAAAGCCAACAGTTTATTGACATTGGATGTGGCATCTGAGAGAAAGAGAAGAATCAAGGATGAGTCTTTACCTTTTCTACAACTATTGAATCTAGCTTACACTAAATCAAACTTTCTGGGGAAAATGGTTCTTTCCATTTCTATGCCCCATTGTGGCTGTCCAGGTAATTCTTACTTGCTCCACCTTAGGAAGACTATACTAGCCAATCTTGAGACTAAATTTTCAATTAAGCAAAAGCAAAATATTCAGGCATAAAGAAAATTCTCATAAATAACAAAAGAAAGAAAACACAGAGTATTAACAAAAAAGATAACACAGAGAAAGATTATTTTAGATGATTCAGATAGTATGAAATCCAAAACGTTCTCCTACCTACAAGACATGTCATTATTGTTATTCATTTATTTTCAGTCAGCAACTTCCTAGTCAATGGATGATCATGAATTGTCACTTATGATTGTGAAGCTCAGGGGGAAGGAGAAAAAGCAGCATAGAGGGAAAGAAGGAAAGTAGAAAGGGAAAGAGGCAAGAAGAAATGAAAGGGAAAAAATTGTAAGCTAATGGAAAAAGCCCTAAATTAGGAACCAGTACAGCTGAATTCTATTTTCATCTCTTAGGCAACAATCAAATCCTTCATCTTGAGGTCCTCTCTGGATATCAAATTCTGTAATTCAACATAACCATCAAATTCATGAAAATTGATTCTTTATGAGCTCTTTCCTTCATAACCAGTAAATATTTCTGTCCTTAACTCAAAAGCTCTGAATCATGGGTTTTAATAGCCAGAAAGGCCTCTGAGAGTATCTAGGGCAACTCTCTCATTTCACAGATGGGGAAACTTTTTTAAAAAGTCCTCCAAAATTACCTAGAGAACTCACATGAAAAGTGATCCTAAGTTAGCTCCTAAAAATAATAAAAGAAAAAGCAGTTGATCAGGGCATGTATAGTGGATCTTTTAATAATTGTGAAAGTATCTTTCTTTAAATCTTATAGGTGTCTGTAATTCAAGCTATATGTGTGTAACCATGTGTTTTGATTACCAAAACTGAGGATAAAGAATGCATCACTCACATGCATTTGTCTTTGTTTTGTTGAAAACTTCATCCCTGGTTATATAGAACTAAAACATTTTTTTTCAATGTTGACATCATGCCAGTAGGACATTTGAGAGCTTATAATATTAAATATAAATTTTTCAGCAGAGAAAGGTTTTGTTTTCTTTTGTCCTTACAGAGAAGTATTGCTATTGAACAGTACTGGATTGTCACATCAGGATTTTGCCATTATATTTCAAAATTTCAATTTTCTAGTGTAACAAAGTTGTGCTTTCCTATTATACCAGAGAGAGCCTTAAAACGGTCCACCTACACTGGAATTACCTGGACGCATGCCACACGCTCTTAATGCCTTGCTCAAGCATGCCTCTTTTTGCCTAACTCCTGTCACTCTGGAGCCATCAGAGGCAGTCTCAGGAAATGACTTTACCTCCAGGGAATGCCCTGCTTGAGGAATGATACACAGAAAACTGGAGTACTCTATTCTCCTTGGACAAAAATGCTAGCAGATCCACTTGAATCATTTCTCAATTGTCTACCCTGAGAATTCCCCCCTGTTCACTAACAGTCTTTGCTGCTGGCAGAATGAAAGTAGATATAAGTTCTGGGAGGAAAGAGTCAGAGGGATGAGGAGGCTGGTGCTAGAACGTGGAGCAAAAGTGGGGCAGTTTTGCTGAGTGCTGGGTGAATGGTTGCAAACTGCTACTCTCCAGAGGACTTCTTTCTCCCTCCATCTAAAGCTGCCACATGTGGTAAATGCCAAAAATGTGAAATCTCTCCCCTAGCCCTACCCATCAACCAACTCAGAAAGCTGCATATTAACTAGATACAATGCATCTTTGGAGCACCATTTTATTAATGTACTTTTTAAAAATTTTAAACAATCTTAAACGTATGCCAAATTTGCAAGTACAATGAAAAGAATTGTTTTCTTCCAGAACAATCTGAGAGTAGGTTGCAGATCTGGTGTCCCCTGCCCCCAAATAGTTCACTGTGCATTTTCTACAAACATGGCCAGTCCTCCTACATGAGCATAGAAGAAAAAAAAATCAAAAGCAGAAAATGAATATTGATACATTACTACCATCTAATTTTCAGACCTTGTTTTCCCAATAATATTCTTCAGAACAAAAAGATCCAGTTCAAAATCACTTGGTTTATTTTGTTGTCTTGCCTCTACTCTCCAGTTTGGCAGAGATCCTCAGGCTTCATTTGACTTTATTGACCTTGAGACTTTGAGGATTACAGGCCAGTTATATTGTAAAATGTTTCCAATTTGGATTTGTCTAATGATTTTTCATGACTGAATTCAAGTTAGGCATCTTTACAGAACTGTCTCAGAGGTGATATTGTATTCTTATGGCATGCTATGAAGTGCCCATAATTTCAATTCAGCTCATTACTGATAATGTTCACTTTGATTATTTCATTAAAGTGGTATGTGAAAGGCTCCTCAACTGTGCAGTTAGTTACTCTTTTCGTCATTTGTAGTTAATTTGTATTTTGTGGGAGGTACGTTAAACTATGCAAACATTCCATTCTTCATCAATCTTTCAATGTATTCATTTATTCACTTATTTATATCATCATGAATTTATTGTATTCTATTCTACTCCGTGGATTATAATTGACTACTATCAAGTATTTCTTGTTTTCTGTGTCTGTTTGACATGCCCTATCATTTTTTGAGCACTTCTTTACTTTCTAGCTAACCAGAAAGTTCATTTTATACTCTCTCTGCATAAGCCCTGACATGAGCCATTTCTCAAGAAGCTTTGGTTCCTTATAGTAGAGAATAGTATTTAGAAACTAGATCTGGGTGCTAGATGTGTGGATCACAATTTAAGAAGCATTGTCTAAAATAGAATGGACTGTTTTGATAGTTGAATGTGAGGACACAGCTGGCTAGATCAAACCTTCTCGATGACTTCCTCTCATTGCCAGAGTGATCTTCCTATAGACTTTCTATTACAACCACAGCCAAAAAAATTAATTGCCTAATTTTGGTTAAACCTTTCAGTGTATAGTCCATTGTGGAATGGGCTATATATTGGTGTAGCCATTTTTTTTAAAAAAAAACACAAACCTTCTCCAATATCTGTTATACATACAAACATGCATACATACATTTGTAACTTAATTGTTAAAACCTTATGGAATGAGAAAAACCTAGAGACTACTAATGTGAAGCAAGCAGAAAAGGAAGATGTGAGTACAGAAATCCGAATATCTATTTTCTATAATCATCGGGCTTAAAATTCAGGAGTGGAGAGATCAAAAGTGGGTACAGTTGTGGGAATAAAACTCTGAATTCCAGTCTATGCTGATTGATCATAACCAGTCTCTCCTTCTGATAGAGGAAGGATTTAATCTATGTGATCTTGCTAGTATTTTCCAAAGCCCTTGGTTCTGTGAAGGTTTCAAGTTCAGTTACATTATCATATACTATTTCTGTTTATTTTTGTTGTTGCTGTTTGTTTAAAATTACTCCTCCCTCAAAATTTGCTGACTAAATTCTGTTGCTTTTGCTGAGCAGTCAGTCACTCTGCTGTCTATGCAGCTCTATTAAATCAAGTGTGAGCTTCAAGTCCTTGTGGCATCAAGTATTATTTCAAGAGTTATTCTTCCTTTGTGCATTAAAATTTGCATTTTGAATGTTTGCCATCAGAGGAGTAATAGGAAATGGGGATTGTACTTTAGCCAAGTCAAACTGGCACTGTTATTTTTCCCTAAGAGACAATTTTGATGGTAGATGAGGGCATAGAGTTACTAAATTCAAAGGATGAGGGATATAAAAGAAATGAGAAGTAAACTAAAAGACAATCCCAAAATTGTCTATGATATTCTCTTTGGAAAGTTATCTTCACGTGCAATAATATACTCAGTAGGCACTTTCTGATGATAATCACGACAGAGCTCAAGATGGCTGGAATTGTGACATTGTGAGGACTACCTATGACATTGCACAAACAAGTCCATGGACATTTTTAAATCAGTAATTTTTTAAACTCCCAGGGTATTGCTGGTGTACAATCCACCATGTAGTTTGCATAAACCAAGGCTCTCAGATTTAAGGACAAAAAGCCAAATCAAACTGGTTAAGCAAACCTGTATCTGAAAAGTCCAGGCAAGGCTGGATCAGAAACTCAAACAATTGCATTTGGACTGGGTCTTCCTCATCATCTCTATGTTTTCCCTCCCTCTGTGTTGGCTCTATTTCAGACATCCTTCCCTTGCTGGGGCAACAGTATCCTCACATCAACCCCAGAAAAAAAAGAAGAAGAAGATGTGATTCTTCCTAAATAGCTTCTGTGAAAGATCTGGAATTGAGTTTCGTTGCCTCTGATTAGCATTGTGAAGTGCCTACCTCTGAGCCAGTCACTGTGCCCAGAGACATGCACTGCTAGGCCTAGGTCATATGAAAACTCTAGGATTGGAAGGTGAGGGAAAGAATCAGTCATCTATGCTTAAAACTCATGAACCAAGAGAATGGTGAACATTTCACCACAAGCCATCATCAGTAAATACTACTGACTAACGAATTGTTGTCTTTGTTTTCTAAGTTAGAGAGACAATGATGGTTAAAAGGACACAATGTGATGGCTGATAATGTACATTTTTATCAATCTGTTCTCCTTTTCACTCTTCATTATGAAAGATCAAGTGAATTTTCAAGGAAGCACTGACACTGCTTAAAAGTCCCACCTTGAACACTGGAGGTGTGGAGAAAAGCTGTAGATGAGTCGTAGCCAACCAGAGATAATCACCAAGGATGGGAAAGAAGCAGGGGCAAGTGAAAGTGAATGGAAGGAGATATAAAGTGAAAACCAATGCAATGGGAAAGGTGATAAAATGTCAAAAGGGGAAATAAAGGCAAAAACAGGAAAAGCACACTGTAACTGTCAGTGGTGGCTGAAACATGTCCATGGGAAACCAACTTGTGGCGAGATCCTGGAACTAATAATAGGACCTAAAGAAACTAAACAATATTGTTAGTCTAAAAGAGAGTTCATTAGAAGGCAGCATAGAGTTAGACTTTTAAAATTTGTGTGTGTTCACTTTTTATAATGTCATTTCCTAGTTGTTTGACAGTGGGACAATGACAAAAGTACTGTTTATGAGTGGCTTCATTTTAAATGGCAGCCCCAGGCAAAGGCGAAATTTGAGCTTTCTGTTTATGCTGGGAAATTCTTTGGCTTCTTCATTAACCTTGTCTTTAGAAGCGTGATGTTTACATATTGGCAGCCACAGGGAATTGCTTCTCTCTTAGTGTTCAACTGCTGCAGATTTTCTTATCTACCACTCATTAAATTAGGGGAAGTTGGACCTCATCATCTACTTAGCTGTCTAATCTTACTTTACCAGCTCCATCTTTCAATATCTAGTGTCCTTCAGTTTGTTTCTAGAGGTCAAGCTTTTCTCAGGATTTATTTTAGAAAAGAAGTCTTCGAAATAAGCCAGTTTATGGGTTTGAGACCTGATTTTCAAATTCAGCCTTTGATCTTAGGAGGCTGAATCCTAAAGTTTTACTTTTCAACTTTTTCATTGATACTATACAGTGTTAGATTCCCAAATACTAAGTTTCATAAGGACAGTTTTGAAGCAGTCTAGCTCACTGATCACAAAAGTTAGTAATCGGCAAAACATGATTAAACATCACATCTCTCAACTACCAAAAGGTATCTTCAGAGGAGGTTCCTGGTGTACAAAGAGGAATGATTTCACAATAAATTTATGCCTAGAAAATTAATTAAATTATAATTCAAATAGAATTCTGCATAAAATTTAATTATATAGCATGAGTATTTTAATACAATAAGTTGGGTCTAAAGTTAGTTGGAGAGGCATTAAACAGTATATAATGAGAGGTCACAGTCTACAATGGCAGCCAGACCTGGGTGTGAGTCCCAGCTCTGCTACTTACTGGCCTGTAGACTTACATAAGTCCCTGTCAGTTTCAGCTTTCTCATCTGTAAAAGAATAATAATCTTTTTACTTTCAGAGATTTGGGAAAAGATTAGCAATAAAATATATAAAAGGATAAGCCTAAAGTCTGACATGTAAGTATATAGTAGGCATTCAAAAAAAGATAGCCATTGTTAATAATAATGGTTATTACTATTATTTTTTAGATTGTTTTTAGATTTTTTAGATTATTTTTATTTCATCTAGATGAAAGATATCAATTTTTCCTTCCCACAGGGAAAAAAAATCAGAAAACAAAATGCTTTTTTAAATAGCCTGAGTGTAGAATTGAAAACTGACTCAGTTCAGTAAAATCACATTCCGAGCAAGGAGGAAATCTTGCTGGTATCCCAGAAAAGGTATGGTCAAATTATTTTTTTCCTGCCATGGGAATTGTTTTCCTAAAATGATTTATAATTTTACTTTTCTTTGTGTAGAAAAACTCCTGACCATCTATCTTTTGTTCTCCATTCAGTAAGTCTGCCATTATTTCTTCAACAGGTACCAGCCAAAAGAATCATAAGCCCTTATGAGCTAACAGTGAAGTTTCAGCTGAGAAAAGAAATAAAAAGCCAGTTTCCTGAAAATTATAACATACATAAGTTTGGAATGTACTTGTTGTTTGTGTCTTTCTTTTTTAGTTTATAGAACATTCTTTGCTCTTTATGTTGAAAAACTATCAATTATTACAGGCCATAGGCCAATTTTTCATCTCCAGGGTAATAGATTTTTACTATAAAACTTCAACTCTGGTTAAGAAAGACAGTGGATTATATAAAAAATATACGAAGCACAAATGCAGCCATAAAGTCTCATATACATTTACCTCTAAAAGTGAAAGGGCTTATAGTATTTTAGAGAAATGACATTTTTTAATATCAGGTATGCAGTAAATATTTGTAGGTGGCCAAATTAATGAACAAATGAGTAAGCAAAGGGAATTTACCATGACTGCAAATCATTTCTCTTGAATGAAGTGTACTGCCTGCTTTCCTGGGGAAAAAAAAAAGTTAAATTAAGATAAATCATTGTTGAAAGAGTTCTTTAGGGACTAAAAGAGCAGTGAACATGGTAATAAAGCATTGCTTCTGAAAGCGGAATATGGCAGTTACAGTTACAGGAAGCCCGTTAATCCTTTTCTCTTCTGTGATTGCCTGCCTTGTGTACAATTTAGGTTTTGAAATCTTTCTTTTCCTGGGCAGAGAATAGCCCCCATGATGTCAGACCTGTGGTTATTTGACAACAGCTAAATCTACCTCAAAGCTGTTTGTTGTCTTTATTAACAAAGATCTTTCAGAGGTGAAGGTGATTTCCTGTCAGCATTAGCCAACAGTGACTTTGTTAGAGTGTTTTTCTGGTGCTGCAAAGGAGTCATGAATCAGAATGCAGACAGAATCTTAGACCAGGTCTAAATCTTCACTCGATCAGTGGGAATTTGGGCACAGTACTTAATTGGAAGCCTCAATTGCCTTATATAAAAAATAATAATAATAAAGTGGTGTTCATCTCACAGTAATTTGGGTGAGGATTAAGTGAAGTAACACAGGTAAAGCATTTAGTGCAGTGAGTAAGTGCTACTACAGCTATGTTCTCTTCCTGCTCACAATACTTCTGACACCAAGGATGTTGTTTTTTTTTTTCTCACACTAACTAATTCTCCCACTCTCCAACTTCATCAACTTGGTGTTCTATAATTTAATCTAATTCCAACACCAACTACCAGGAGTTATCGTCAGATTAAGGGCTCAGTCCTCTAAGACTATTGTGGATGCCAGTTGTGTCTGGGCTACCCATACTTTTGCCTGACTGGCTATAAAGTAAAGGGACCTCATAACTCCTCCAGGGGTTCTCCAACTTTCTAAACTAATCCACAGAACTCAGGAAAAATAGTTTACTTACTGTTATTGGTTTATTATAAAGAATACAAATGAATAGCCAGATGAATAAGGATATAGAGTGAAGTCCAGAGGGTCCTGAATGCAGGGCCTTCTGTGGAGTTGGACTAAGACATGCCCGGGATGTGGTTTAAGGTTTTTATGAAGGTTCTTCAAACCTTGTTTAGGGGTTTTATAAAGGTTCCATTGCTAGCCATGATTGATTAAATCATTGGCCATAGGTGACTGACTCAGTCTCCAGCCTCAGTCTTCAGGGTTGGAGCTGAAAGTACTAACCCTACAATAATATGGTTGAGTTCTCTGGTAACCTGCCCCCATCCTGAAACTATCTGAGAAGACACCAAGAGTCACCTCATTAGTATATACTCAAGTATGTTTGAAAAGGGCTTATTATATATAACAAAGATGTTTCTATCACCCTTATCACTCAGAAAATTACAGAGGTTTTAGGAGCTTTATGCCAGGAACTAGAAACAAAGACCAATTATATATTTATTATATCACAATATAATATTAAGTAATAGTAAATAATCAATACATGAAAAACAAATGATGACCAAATCAACCTTTACATGCTTTAATGCCATGTGTCAAAGGGGATTGTTTCTGAAACTACTTAGACACAAGTTTCTATTCCCTCCTTTACACACATGAGAGGGCTAGATCAGATCAGGAGGAATTTTACATCCATAGCTCTTCGAGTACAAAGTGTCAGGGTATGGGGTGAGAGGGTGGCAGGTTATCTGCTGGCAGTGCTGTCCTAAAATGCACAGGGAAGAAAATCTAGGGAATGAATAGAAGAAGCCCTGGTGAAGTAGAACAAAATGGAGGTAAGTGTCAGAGGGAGGTGGGGGGAAAGGAGATGAGATGAACAGATTTAATTGGGATTTCTTGGAAGAAAACCCACTGTTCTTGACTTAGAAACTCAAAATTCAGTTTCAGAAGAGAAAGGGTTCAATAAACTGTGCTGGATCATGAAGAGCTACAATCTATGGAAATAAAAGCAGATTGGGAAAGGAAAAAGACCTAAATACATTAAAACTGATTCAACCTGTGGTGCGTCTTTCACATCCACAGCTGCTTGAAGGTGGGATAAACAAATATTTGTAGTATCTACTCAGCTCAGTGTCCCCATATACTCACCACACCCTCCCAAATACACTGTCTCTGGTCATGTCCTTACTGACCATTGGCCAGAGCACTCAGTTCTTCACCATGTGGGCCTTTCCATAGGCTGTCCTGTATCCCCCTGATGTGGCAGCTGCCTTCCTCCAAAGCAAGTGACTCAGGAGAATGAGAGCATGTTCAAGACAGAAGTAGAACCTTTTGTAATCTAATCTCAAAGTTGACATACCATCATTTCTACCATATTTTATTCATTAGAATCAAGTCCCTAAGTCCAATAGTCACTCAAGGGGAGGAAAATTAAACTCCACCTATTGAAGAAAGGCATGTCTAAGATTTTGAGGGCATATTTGAAAATCGCCATAATCCCAAATGGTCTTCTGGTTTCTTATTCCAAGACTGTCTTACATTTTGGCTGTGCTTCTGCCCTTAGTTCGGGACTCCCTTACATAGTAAATCCGCTTACTGATATAAGCTCATGTGTAACTCAGAAGTCTTTTTTCAATACCATCTAAAATCTAGGAATCAGTGAAAACATATGAGAGACAGGGACATTGCTGTCTTGAAGAAAGAGGACAGGAGGTGGTTCAAGGTTATCTTAATAGTGGATCAAGCCACCTCCCATACAGCGTGCGGATAATCGCCCCTGAACAAGGCGTTCAGATGTGTGGTTTTGTAGGCTTAGTCATCTCCCATTATTTCATCAGGTTGCCCTAAAACAGGAGTCAGCACATGTCTGCAAAGGACCAGATGGGAAATATTTTTGGCTTTGCAGGCCACATATGGTCTTTGTCACATATTTTTTCTTCATTTTATTACAACCCTTTAAAAATGTAAAAACAAATCCTAGCATGCAGGATGTACAAAAGCAGGTCTGGAGGCTGGGGTTTGCTGAACCTTTCTCCAAAATAATCATAAAAGGATGCTCATTGAATCCTTCCAAAATATTTAGTTGTGTTTCTCCACATCACCCTGGCATTATAACAGTCTCCTTTCCATGTCTCTAATTTTTCTTACTTGAGGTAAAGAACTGAGTCTTCTTTTCAGGTTGGATACATTTTATATAGGATTTCTCTCATTCCTTCAGGGAGACAGAAACAGATTCAAAAATTAAGTCACTGAAATGACTAATGTGGTACCGTCAGAAAAGAATTATGGACCTTCAGGGTTATGGTCTCTCAGAGAACTCATTTTGTGTTTCTATCCATCACGTGAATAACAATAACCTTTTCCAATAAGCAGAGTGAGGAATGTATGGACTGCCAGTAAGTATTCTTAACAGCTCACTAAATATTGGCTCCATAATGACTTTATAAGGCAGTGGTGATGTTTAGGGAATTTGTGTCAGACCTAGTTTCTAATAGAGAAAAATAATTTCATTTTATACTTTATCTTTTGCTGTTTTTGCTGTTTCCTCTAATATCTACATGCTTCATAAATTAGTTTGTACCGAAAAGAAAGAGAGAAAGGGGGAGGGGGGAGGGAGGGAGGGAAGAAAGAAAGAAAGAAAGAAAGAAAGAAAGAAAGAAAGAAAGAAAGAAAGAAAGAAAGAAAGAAAGAAAGAAAGAAAGAAAGAAAAGCTATCCTGTGTCTTGTTTTCAGCAACTGAAATCAGAATTCTTGGATGGATTTTTTTTAATCTACATTTGAATTTTATCAAAGCTATAGCAAAAATGTATTATTTAGCCCATGAGTCAATAAAAGATAATATATTAACACATATGTGATTAATGACTTCAAACTAGAAGAGGTTAAAAAAAACTGAGTGAAGAAATTAAAAATGTTCATCGTATTTAATGTTTCAATAGACTCAGATATGTAGTACTGATTTCTTATTTTATTACTAAACCTCTAACATTACAAAATTGCTAACTCAAGGTGCTGCTACATGGACACATAGCAAAATCTTAAAAAGTGGGGAGTTTGTACTATAGATAAAGGAAGTTGCTTAAAGGGGCAATGAATCAAGAATATATCTCTGTTTTCTAATCATAATAATAACTGCTGTTTTAAGTCTTTGTTTAACCCTCTTAAACTTACCTTGTGGGACTCATTATTAAAATTGACACAAAACCACAATTTAAATAGCTTTAAAGGACAGATTTTGAAGGGTTTTTTTTCATTTTGAATACATAATTTTTATTTTTATAATTATTTGTTCTTGTAAATGATTCCAATCATAAATTTAATAACCAGTTGTTGAGGAAATTATTCACTTGCCATTTGATTGAATGGTTCAGGTGGTATATGCATGTATTTGAGTATTTGTCAAAATGTTGTCATGTGATCAGAATAACTTTTTTTTATCTAACTTGATATGTTTTTGATTGACATTTGCAGTCACAGGACAGCATTCACTTAATACTGTTGTTTTGGGGTTTTCTGAAAACATTCATGACATAAGTATTAAAAACTCAAGGCCCCTTTGACAGTTCTAGAAGCTATAGATCTTCTGGGGTAAAAGTGGCAAATTTGTTCCACAAGTCCAGGGTCATTTGACATTTGTAATGAGAACTGAGAGAGATAGAACAATTTATTTCTGTAAGTAATCTGCCAAGAAGATAAAGACTCCTGAAAACATTTCTCAAGTTGTTGTGATGAGAGTGTTCTGTGGTCTTACTGGTTGTGCTGCATGATCCCTTGACTATCGAGCCATTTTCGTCTGTCGCTCCCCAATGCATTTACTGCCTTCTCTCTGAATCTGTTAGTTTAAGTGGGAAGGGGCTCTATATATTAAATCAACAGTCCCCAACCTTTTTGGCATAAAGGACCAGTGCTCCTATGAGAATCTAATGCCTCACCATCTGAGGTGGAGCTGAGGCGATGATGCTAGTGCTAGGGAGCGGCTGCAAATACAGATGAAGATTTACTTGCTGACCTCCTGCTGTACGGCCCAGTTCCTAACAGGTCACGGACCAGTACCAGTCCACAATCCAGGGGCTTAGGACCTCTGTATTAAAAAACTGTCTGCCACAAGGCAGACTGGTGTCCATTTTGAATGAATGCAATCACTTGCAGAGATTTCTCTTTTCATTGATCATAGGGCTCTCCAACATATGCTTTTACCAAACATATTTCTGTGAAGAGGAGACAGCTGGAATTCCTTTAAAGTTATCAAAAAAAAGTGCATTAGATAAGGGCAGACTTCTGCAAATGGACCAATTTGGCAGGAAAAAAAAAAACCAAAGCACATGCCAGAATACTGTACAGCCTGGAATTCATAGATCGTTTTATGTCTTTTGTAATGTGCATACTGGCAATATTTAATTCTGTGTAGCCCACTCTGCCACCAGGAGAGAAGAAACAGATGTTCCTATTTGTCTTTTGATGTGACTTCTGGTATTTACATTGACTTGTCTAAAATAACATCAGCCACCCTAGACAATTTTCCCCAAGTCCTTGAGTCTGTTGACTAATTGTTTCAGGTGGCTATTAAGAATGTGATTATCATCTCAAAGAGATGTTCTATCACCAGCAGGTATTGCCCTGGCAGAGAGGAAAGATAGATACTATTGGGAAGAGAACATAAAAAAAAAAATGCACAAAATCTTATTTGTTCAAAGTGAAGTAAGACCCCACCATTTTTGTTGTTGTTGTTGTTTTTTGAAATATGCCTAATAGCAATTTGGGTGTATTTAAATTCAAAACCAGGAGGTCTTGATGCTTGGTATAGTAATTAAAGAACTGGTGATACAGATAGGAATACTGGATAATTGGAGTTGTTATAGTCTTGGGAGAGGTGATAGGTTAATAATTAAATAAAAGAAGGTTACATTATATTAAAAATTACAGCTGATACCTTTTCTAAATCAAAGCTTAATGAGAAAAAAATCATGTGGATATTGGACACATGGAGGAGAAGTAAGAATTAGAGCAGGTTTAGAAATCACAGAATGTATGCAGAAATGGGCTAAAGGAGACTAGAGTTCTTTTACTTATGCTTGCCAGAAGGGCTTACAGTAGGATATATTCTTATTTTTGACACACAGAGAATAGATATTAGACGCAACCATTTCAGATTATCAGTTAAAACATACAACCCAGACAAAGTCACAAAATAAAATATATAAAAATTTAACCAGGAATTTTAGCAACAAACATAATTATTTAAAAAGTGACCATTATATGCATATTATATGACCTTATACAAATTTCTAGGTATTATTTTAGAAGAATTTCTACTGAGCTATTTTTCCTCTCCATCAACTTGGCTTCCCTTTCTAGCCAATGAAGCATCTCTACTGCACATCTCATGGGTACCTTAAACCAACATGACCCCTATTTCCCAGGCTTGTCGATAACAGCTCCCCAATCTTCAGTTTTCCCAGGCCATATGCTTGGGTGGAATTCTGGGTAGCATTATACCATGGTGACTAACAAATTTCCTTTGGAGGTAGATAACCAAGGCTAAATCCTCTTTCCATTCTCTACTAGCTATGGGAACTTTGGAAGAGTTGTTTAAAATATCCAAACATTATTTCTTCATTTATGAAATGGAATGTTTATTGTATCTTAGCACAAAGTTGTTCTGAATGTTAAATAGGATAAATCAGAGCCTTTAGAGTAGAAACTGGTACCACTCCTTATCCTTCACACCTCCATCCAACCAACCACTCACCAAGGCCAATTGATTTTATTCCTTGAGTATCTCCTCAATCCAGCCTGTTCTCTTTCTCTTCACTTGTCATCTCTTTCTCAGACCTCCATCTCATCTCCTGTCTGGAGTATTTTAAGTGGTTTCACATGGGTCACTTATCACTGTCCATTCTGCCCTCATCCTGTTTAGTCTATTCCCCACAAAGCAGACATGTGAGGGAGAACCCTTCCATGGCTTCCTAGTTCCTTTCATGGAAGTGTAGTCCCCATTAGCAAGAGGTAGCAAATGCTTTGTAATACAATCCCTTGTTCTTATATGGCTTCTCTCCTTGCTCTACTCCCTTTGCCGTGCTTCAGCATTGCTAAATCAGTGTGACTCCTGAAACATAATGCTCTCTTTCACCTCTAGGTCTTGTTTCCCAACCTGTGGAATATTCCCTCTCCCCGCTATTTAACCTATTCCATTTGCCTGGATATTTCCCACTTAGGCTTATCTCGTGGCATTCACCTTCCACTCTACAGTCCCAATGACTAACTCCCAGTCTTCAAAGAGGCCATTTTTTCCCTGATGGAACCTTTAGACATGTTCTTCACTTTACCTATAACACTCATCCATGGCTTCCTTTTTTATATCATTAATTTCCACTGATAAATTTTATTTTGTAAATGCCCTAAACTTGTCAGCTCAAGTGTCCTTTCCATGGAGAAGTCCCATCTGATGACCTATTTGGAAATCCTTTTGGAAATCTGTACTTCTCTCCACTAGTATAAAGTCTCAAGATTAAGGATAATATGTTTGTGTAATTATTTGATCTTAAAATGTCTTAAATCAGGTTCCCCAGAAGAATGCCTTAAGAGAAGGATTCGAAGGTGAGAAGTCGATTTACAGAGTGATCCCAGGAAGCACCAGTTGGGGAGTAGGGAAGTTAAGACCAAGAATGGAAGGAAACAAATATAGGCACATGAACAAGCATATTGTCTTGTGGCAGCTGGGACTGGGTCCTGAAAGAGAACTCTGAGAGACATGTGGTATGTGCCTTGGAGTTATCCCCCTCAAGGGGCAGAAAGTCAGAGGATCAGTACACCTGCTCTTGTCCACCTGTGGTTGAGGGCTGCTTCCAAATAAGCTGCTAAAGACAAGCATCTTGTTGAGACTAGAAAAACTCCCAAGTGCTAGAGGTACTAGAGTACAGAGGTGAGAGACCAGGGACCATGGTAGGGATTTGACAGTTTCAGCTATATTACTGTCAACTCCACTGGACTGAGCTCCAGAGCTCATTTTCTCATTCTTCACTAGTTTTTGCTAGAGCACTGCTATTCAATAGAAATAAAGCATGAGTCATGAATGCATATGTGATTTTTGATTTTTGAGAAGCAATGTTAAAAAAAAGAGAGAAACATTCATTTTAACTCTATATTTTATTTCAACTCTATATTTTTTTAATCCAGTATAGCCAAAATATTGTTATTTCTATGTGAAATCAATATAAAAATAATCTATAAGATATTTTACATCGTTTTGTCCTATCTTCAAAATCTGACATGCATTTGACATTAATAGAACACCTCAATTTGGACTTGCATCATTTCGAGTGCCCAGTAGGCACATCAGGCTAGTTTATCACAATGGGCAGCACAGTTCTAAAAGACAGAGTCTGATAGAGAATGGGTGCTCAATGAACATTTGCTCAATGACAGACGTCTCAGTTGGCCAATGCCTCTTCTGAGAAAGTTTTCCTGACCCCTCTGGACTGGATTTGGGTGCTTCTTTTAAGAGACCTTGCACTTAAATGGCTTGTACTTAACCTGGATTGTATGACACTCATTTTCTCTCCAGTAAGTTCCTGGTGGGGGTGGGCTCCTACCTTGGTTCCTCTGTCTGTAGCACCCAGTGTCTAGACAGAGGAAACCTCAAAATTTTGTTCAATGATGAATACATGTTGAGACAAGATAACAATTACAATTTTAGTGAAATCAAAAGGTAAATTTTATAGATTTATTTCATAAAAAGTCTAATATTTTCTTTTTTTATAAGAAATAATCCCGTAATTTCAAGAGCTTACTCAAATAGTGGCTACAAAAGTTGGAAAATGAACAACACATTAATGAAGCTAAAAATGAGTTGTTTAGTGGATGAAAATAAATTATATTATACTTTCTGTTCTTACCAGTCTGGAGCCTGGACCGGTGGTTCTCAAAGGATGTTGCTCAGACTTGCAGTAGCAACATCATCTGGGAACTTATTAGAGATGCAGATGCTCAGGCTTCATCCAGCTCTGCTGAACCAGAACCCAGAAATCCATATTTTAACAATTTCTCCAAAGGACGCTGATGCACACAGAAGTTTGAGAACCACTGATCCAGTCAGAATAACTTCCAAGTTATTCTAGAAGGAAAGCACTGGATCCTAGGGATAGTAGCTTTCTGGGCCTAAATTTCCACATGAATAATTTCCACATGCTTTTTCTGCCTAAAGGTGTGTGGTTTCTGCTTTTGTGAATTATTTTCATGTGAAATAAAAGGAATAATGTGCTAAAATTTATTCTGGTACAATGTCTAATAGCTATTAAGAAAACCTTTGGTCAAATAAAACCATTATTGGAATTTTTAAATTTTTAAAGAGAGATAAAAGATATAGAGAGAACCTTGCTGTTTTTATAGTTGATAGTAAGCTTAGGAGTAGTTGTCAATTTCTATCATATATAGGATTTTAATTTGAGTGAGGGCATATTTTTATAAAAAGTTTATGTTAAATTGTGGAAAACTCATACATTACTTTCATCCTAAACTTCAAAATTCCAAATCAGAATCTTATTTTTATTTTCACCACTTAAAATAGTGTGCTTCAACACTGAAGGAACAAACTCTTTTCAAGAGGAAATATTATAAAAATGTGAAAATGAAGATTTTTACTTCCCATGGTAATGTGGGGCTGCCTTCAACTTTAAATATACATGTGCTGAATTGTTCCCTCCCTAAGGGACACTTGCACTCAGCACATGTACATTTTCAACAGTGATTTCCTCAAAGATTTATGTGGACAAAGAAAAGTGGATAACTGAAGCACTTCCTCAGATATCCCTTATTTAATTCAGCTAAGCACTCAACATTTATTCAGATTAATTAATTAACTAATTAATTAATTAATTAAATTATTTATTATCAAATCTTATATTTTCCTCTGGGTAATTATCTTTTGCCTCAATTTTACCCTGTGCATGTAGATATATCTCATGAAACTACTTCATGATACATCTTTCTTTTGTCAACTCCCAAAAGAAAAGGCTTTTGTCTTCCCAAACCTAATTTATTCTCCCTCCACCATCTCGAACTTTGTAGGTACTCAACAAATATTAATCGATGACAAAGATATCTAAGAACTTTTGAATTTATTCATGGAATGATTCTTTTATTCAAAGAACATCTTTGTATACTTTCTCTTTTTCAACAACAAAAAAGCAAAACAATGATTTATCTTGTCTGTCTGTGTTTTAACATCTGCACACAGCACAATATGTACCTGTTTTAAACAAATGTGTAGGCACACCAGTTATCTCAATTCAGAAATATAAATAACAGTACGGAGAAGTGTAGTTTTTAGAAGGAAATTTAACCTTAGGCCTTAAAGTTAATGGCGAAGTACAATTATATTTAAGAGAGAACACAAAGAAATCCCATTGTAATGCTATTATGCTAACTTTATTTTGGTCATAAATTTTCCCATTATGGTGCACACATTAGGTTATGTGCATACCTGAAAATCAGCATAATCTACGGTCAATTCACCAGTATAAGTCAACTAGTAGAATAACTATAAGCATCAGCATAAGTTGATTTTTAGCCCTAGTTACTCCAAAAGTGATTGGAAATCTTTGAGAAAGTGGCCTAATTCCCATTTGTTGGTTTTCTAATCTCTTTTAAAAATGTCCCATTAATATATTTCTTATTATTGTAATTCTTTAATGGTTACTGATTGTTTGCTTTGTATCTCTTTGAGGCTCTGCAGCTTCCCCAGGGATGACTATGCTAATGAATAGTGTTTGTAAAGTACTTGGAAATCCTTGGATTAAAAACTAACCAATTATAATAAAAGTATTTGTGTTAACATGCCATATGAGAGAACCATATGTTATCTATTAAGAGTGTGATATTAAAAATAGCTTTCTGGTGTACTGCCTTGTGCTATTTTTATGCCAAAGTACACCACGGCAAGTTTGGTATGCCAAAGCCATACCTTCAGGATGGTAATGCTACAGCGTTCAACCCCTTAGCAGATATTTTTTGAGTTCCTTACTGAACGCTCGGTGTTCTACCTACCATCATACAACATATATTAATGGGACAATTGCACACTACCATCTCATGTGTTCCCTTTCCTTGAATATGTGTCACACTTAGGTCTCCCTTGACAGACACATGATTTAAAAACAACAGGTTCAACTATTTCTTCTTCCCTCTACATGGACAAGTATGTTGTTTAGGACACACTTAGAAAGATACAGGACCAAGATGACTGTCTTCTCTGTCTATAATTAAAGACTAACCTGTAGGTCTTATAGACTTTCTGAGAGTGGCCCATGCTTATGATAACATTTCAGTTTATTTTGAGTAGAACTGGTACTAGCACCCAGGAGAGCTCTGCTCAGCATTTCCCCAAACTGGCTATTATAACAATTCCACAGATAAATTTCTACAGGCCTGGGGAAGAGAGTTCCTCTCACAGCTAACTGCTCCAGTAAGAACACAGAATGGTGATAGCTGTATTAGGACAAGAACCTAGGCTCTGTGTCTGCCCCACATGTTGTATGAACACTATATTTCATAAGTAAACTTATATTCTATTAGTATATTCCTGATAATCTTGGAATAGAAGATAATTTTCTTATTATTTTTCTGATTAATTTATGAAATAGCAACGCAGGGCTATGCAACAGAAGAGCATAGTTCATTAATTCACAAAGATTTGTTGAACACCTACCTTGTGCTCCTGAGTACTTAGGAGACATCAGATAATGAAGCAAACAAACATCCATGCCTTAGAGGAGTTTACAGTCAAATTGTGACTGTAGCATAAACAATGAACATGATACCTACCAAAATTATACATTAGAAGGTAATAGGTAATTGAAAAATAAAACCAAAATAAAAAGTAGATCAGGATAAGGAGGATGGAGTGTGTGGGGGTAGGGAGATGCCACCCTTTTAAATGGAGTGTTCAGCATAGACCTCATTGAAAAGAGGACATTTCAGCAAAGACTTGAAGGACCTGGTAGGGCAGGGGTTCCGGGGGGGAGGAGTACTCCAAGCATAGGTGATATCAGTACAAAGACCTAGAGAGAAGAGACCCTAGCATGCTGGAGGAATAGCACAGCGGCTAGTGTGACTGTGGCAGACTGAATGGGAAGGAGACTGTAAAGAAATCAGGGCAGGAAGGCAACAGGTATCTCCAGCACAAAGGGCCTTATTTCCTCTGGGCATGTTAGAAGCTTGAGCAAGGAAAAGGTATTGTGTGACTCACATTTTAAGATAAACCATCTGGCTCCTAGGTTTAGAATAGACTTTGAAGACAGAGCTGAATCAGCAAAGCACATTGGGAAGTCATCGCCACAAACCAGGAAAGGGGGATATGGAGGCTGGGCCAAGGAGTGCAGAAAGCAGATGGACTCTAGCTACTTGTGCTTCCTAGTGTCACCACATTTGACTCTCTTTCTTGCCAACGGTCAGATCTTTTCTGACCCTTGAGAGCTAAATTGTAAGTCCTCTGCAGATAGCGATGCCTCAGGCTTTGGCATACTCTGGATCTGAGTTTAAGTTCCAGCTTTGCCACAAATTTGAGGGCTTCAGGGAAGTTACTTGACCTCCCACAACGTTGACTTCTTCATCTGTAAAAATGTAAATAAAAATCTAACGTTATGATTGTTGTAAGATCCACGGTAATGGGTATGAGATGTGTAAGCATGTAAGTGCCCTCCTGCCTAGGGGGAACTCACTTTTCCTCCTTCCTTTCTTTCTTCTTCCTTCTTCCTTCTTCTTTCTTCCTTCTTCCTTCCTTCCTTCCTTCCTTCCTTCCTTCCTTCCTTCCTTCCTTCCTTCCTTCTTTCCTTTCTTCCTTTCTTCCTTCTTTCCTTCCTTCCTTCTTTCCTTTCTTCTCTCTATTTCTTTCTTCCTCTCTTTATTCCTTTCTTGCTTTTTTCCTAAAGCTATTAAGTAGAGCTGAGCAATATAGTCATTCACATTGAAGGGGATGAGGGAGGTGGCAAACACTCAGCACAGAACTGGGTCAGGATTGGGGAGCCATGTCTGTAATTGAAGAATATTAAAGAGGCATGACATTTAAATTCACTGTGTGATCCTCATTTGCTGTGAAAGATATTATTGGAAAATTGGCAAAACTAGAATGTGGTCTGTGGTTTAGATATTAGGAATGTCATCAGTGCTAATCTGATCTCAATGATTGTATTGTGGTTATGGAAGAGAATGTCCTTGTTGGTAGAAAATATATACTAAAGTATTCAGGGCTGATGGGAGTGGTTAGGGGGTGATTGTATCCCCGACTTACTCTCAGAAGGTTCATAAAAAAGAAAGTTTCTTGTACTGTTCTTGTAACATTATGTTGTTTAAAATTATACCATAATTAAAATATTTTTAGCATTTAAAAAAAAAACAAGTCTGGAGTTAGTACTGCATTCATTTGGCTTAAGTGTCAGAAAAGCTCAATTCTCCATGTTCTTAGTGTTTCGTGTTAATCTGTATGAGATTATATTTTAGTTCTTCAGCTATTTTTATATTAAATACCATTTTCTCATATTTTTGCTAACCCATAATTTAAATATCTTACCCATACATAAATATTAGTTACCTTTCCAGGGAGGCGGTAGTGAGCTCTAGCCTCTGTTAACTGGGTCAAAACCTTTCTTCCATCACTTGCTAGCTCTGTGATCTTAGACAAATGACTTAACATCTCTGTACCTCAGTTTCCATTATCTATGGACCATGGCTAATAATAATAATAATAATGCCTACCTTACTGAGTTGTTATAGAACTAAATTTGATAATCTACTCAAGTCTTTAGACATTGAGCAGAACATAGACAATATGCAATAAATGTTAGCTGGTATTAATAATTAGTATTATCCTGCTGCCCATTGACTCTATTAAAGAAAATATAAACATAATTGATGGCAGTGTATACACTTTGAGAGCATTCCTCCCTCATGTAAGCTAATTTATTTTTCAACTGTGTTTCTAGAGAATTGGAAGGTATAAGATGAAAATGTAGCTGGGTGGCAGGATACAAAATTAAAGACTAAACTCTTTATAAAGAGTGCTCACTTAAAATCTTTGAGTCTTTCTGAGCTAAGAAAAATAAATATATTATTTGTATTAATCAGCTATTTTAGCAATGATACTATTTGACAAATCACTCCAACTGCAGTACTTTACAATAAAAATATTCATTCACATAATCACAGGTTTACAGGTTGACTGTGTCTCAACTGATGTAGATTGTGCTCACCTGGGCAGTTCTGTTTCAAGCTCTGAGTTGCCTGGGCTTAGCTCCAGGTAGAGTGGATTTTAGTTATCTCTTCTTTTTAAACCAGTGGTTAGGGACATTTCTTTCTTTCTTTCTTTCTTTCTTTCTTTCTTTCTTTCTTTCTTTCTTTCTTTCTTTCTTTCTTTCTTTCTCTCTCTCTCTCTCTCTCTCTCTCTCTCTCTCTCTCTCTTTTGTGCAGGGCATTTCTTTTCTTGGCAAATGTCAGGAGCACAAGCACCAAGTCCAGTTGTGCAGCGCAATTAAGCCCTCTGCTTAATCATGTTCACTAACATTCTTTTAGCCAAATCAGGTCACTTGGGGTCAAGTTCAACATCAATGGAGTGGGAAGTATTCTCTGACACTGAGATATATAATCCATTACAGGGGACTGAAGCATTGGGATCTATAACCCAATCTACAAACTACTGTATTTGAATTGCCTATGCTCTTTCTTTGCCCAGAAATCTTAAGAACTTTTATAAGAGATGGCAATAGTACAACAGGAAACACATATCAGGTTGTTTTCCTGGTAGCAGGGATGGATTTGCTCTGATTTATTTCCCCTTTCTTTTCCTATCCTCGTGCACACTTCACAAAAGTAACTACAAATATCAGGAAAGTAATTTGTAGCCACAACATTGAGATTTTGCCCTTGGAAAACTCTTCTATAGAATTAAACATGAACTGCATTCTTATCATCATCCAACCATTGGTGCATTTCTTTCACTCACATGAGTTAATTTTTCAGCAAGAGTCTCATTTTTATTTCTATAAAATTTCTTAAGTATCTTGCATATAGTATATGCTCAATATATACATGTCGAAACAGTGAGGGGGCAGAGTTCTAATACTTCTATAAAGAATATAAACGATGCAACCACTAGAATTCTCACAAGTTACTGTGTTTTGGGGCATGGAAAAGTAGAGTATTATGTGACACTCCACGTGAATGGTATGGAAATTTATCATCTGAAGTAAATATGTGACCTTTAGGTGTATTAAGAGAATTTAGCTTCTGTGTGACATTTTTAAAGCTAACAAAATAGCGCATTGCTTTGCTATATTTCTTCACTTTTATTATAAGCCTTTTAAATCCCTTCTAAAAGCCACAGGTTTAGATTCTCCACTCTACGTAACTTTTATTGTTTATATACTTCCTGTGAAGATAGCTAGACAGACAAGGCTGATAAAAGGAATGCCTGTCCTTATCAAATACTTGTGAGTAGCTGTGTAATGGGATTTTTTTCCCACCAGTAGAAGCCTACTGTTTCACTAAGAACTCACCCTTTTGAGGCATTTAAAATGGATGAAAAGTTATAAGCCAACCAAACTATCCTTCTAAAAGAGGGTGAAAAGAATGCTAATCTAATTGCCCAAGAATGTATAAACTGGGCTTTGAAAACAAGACTTCTACACTGGTTCCCCCTGCTGGATTTGAGAAAGCACGTCTTTTTGGAAATTGATGAAAGCAAATACCTGAAACTTCATTTGAGCACATGCTACTCAAATTGCAAATCCAGCATTCTTCTAGAGTGAATGTTCTCCGTGATAAACATGCCGAGTGTTTCTTGAGTTTGCTTCCCAAAGGCAGCAGTACTGTAAGTAGAACCCTGTGCAGCCAAGACTCAAAGTGGAAAATGAAAACATGGCACTCGGGTGGCTCTGTTAGGGAGCGGGACAGGATGCGCTTGGATGAGGGTAAAAACCCAGTCACAGTAGAATAGGAAGACAACCAGACTGGTTTTTTGTACTATAAAGCTGGACTGGGGGATCTGACTTCGAATTTACTTCTCATGCAGTTAGAACTGCTAGAACCGATTTCTCACCTTCCTATGACTTAACCGCTGTTTTTCCTTTCTTATCATCCTCTTCACAAGAAAGCTTTTACCCCCACTTCCTAGGAGTTCTGGTAATGAGGGACTAATTTTAAAGGCAGCCTGTCACTGCAGATTTCAAGACTACTATGAAATCTGTGTTAAAGGATCTGTTAAAGGAGACAGAAAAACTGGAAGATTTTTCCTGATTGACTCTGAGTCCATTTAGTGAGAGGAATGGGAGAAATACTAACCTATGTTTTTGACAAATACTCTGCCAACTTAGTCCTGTTAAGGGAACAAGAGCAGCAGTAATGGCTATTTTTTTTTCTTAGAGCAAAAGCAATGTCATCACCTCCCTGGAGAAGCAGAACAGAGAAAATGTCAGATTATCATGTGATGCTTGTAAAAATGCCACTGAGAACACTGGATTTAGATAGCTGAAAGCTACCTAAAAGTTAACACGTACATATTAAAAGTTAACATGTACATAGAAAAAAAATCTGGAAAGATATACATCAATATTTACAAAGATCATATATTTTGTAATAAAAACAACATAAAGAAGAAAAAAGTTATACTCTGTCCCCCATGACAAATGGCACAGTGCAGGGCAGAGAGAATTCTATTCATACTTACATTCTCTTTTTTTATGTATTTGTTTACGCTCATCATTCTATTATAAACTTCTTCTTTCATCCAGGTCAATTCTAAATGTTTTTCTATCTGCAACTGTCTTCAGTAGGCTTTTTTTCAGAGCTGCTTGAAGAAATGTTTCCCCATTGCTTCAGAGGATCTTGTTATAGCTCTACCCGTTGAGTCCTCCTCTGGGGAGGACTCGCTATCCTCTTGCCTCTGGATTAGGAGCTGGTGGTAGTAGCAGATGGTGGGTCAAAGCACTCAAGCAAAACACAGTTAAGCAATCTGAGCTTGGTTGTGGGTCAGGAATTTTAAAAGGGCTCAACTTGCAATTCTTCTGCTACTTTTGGCTTTAGCTGGCAGCTGGGCTAGGTTGAAAGGTGCTAGAAGTCTTCAACAACATGCCTTGCCCCTCAGTGCTTTGCCACATGGCCTTTCTCTCTCTCCATGAGCCTCTATTTGGTAGGCTGGCCTGAGTATCTTTACAGCATGGTATCTGGCTTCCAAGGGAGGAAAAGGAGAAGCTACTGGTCTCCTGCATCTTTGGCTTGAAGGGCCCAGAATATCACTTCCACATTTTGTCAGTCTAAACAAGTCACTTTTTGCATCAGTAGTTCAAGGAAAATAGAGATAAGAGGTCACTTCCTTTCAGACAAAGGATCTTTGGCCATCTTTAACCCACAGTAATATATGCTAGCAACTTCTCTGTTTTCTGTACTTTAACTACATATTTTATATTTTGGTTCTGTGTCTCTATATTTTTATCATTTAAAAAAATTTTCCCCAACAAAAAGAGATTTGGAAAGCCTCCCAGCAATGAGTTCTAAAATCCTATTTGCCTTTGAGAAGTTTATTTTTTCTACACAGAAATTCACAGATATATATAACACATTTTAAGCCAAAAGAAAATTTTAGCTAGTTTCTAGTATATAGGTGCCCTTGCACCTGCCTTGTTATTTATTTTTCAAGGATTTATGTACTATAGAATAAACTTGACCAACATAATTTGTTCAAGACAAAATGTTTCATAGTGTAGATATGTTAGGCTTTGATGTGTAAGTTAAGTAAAAATAGATATTGTTTTGCAACACAAATCAAACAGGAAAATAAAAGGCATAGAAATTTAATCAACTAAGTTTCCTAACACAGTGCGTATTACTTGAGTCAAGGGAGAAAAGATTAGAATTAGTATTTGTATTGTATTGTGGGAAATGCCGTGCAAGGAGAGGACTGCTGAGTGAATTTTGTTTACAGCCGTTCAACATTTAATCAAGCAAATCATGTGAGAAGGGACGAGTATAAATGCACCTATTTATGTAGGTAATTTTTCTGTTTCATGCCTCTGATTCATTTCTCTGCCTTGCTTTATGGGGAGTCATGCTACATTGGTTACAATTAATTTCAGTGCTGCATATTAGCCATAAAAAGATATTTTATAAATTGACTGATATAATTTTTTTCCTCTGTGGTTTTCTTGAAAGATGAGAATGGTCCAGAGGAAAAACAAAGTATGGAAGAAATGGAAGGGCAGAGCCAAGAAGCAGGTGGGCTCAGATATTTTTGGGGGAGTCTTCCAGGCCTCATCCGCAGAGGTGAACAATGACTTTACTCAGTGCTGTTTTCAAGAAATGCTTATACTTTTCACCAGGGCAACTTCCACGTTTATTCAGGTCTCCTCCAGGAAGCTACCAATGCTATTAACTATGAGCTACAGGGCTTCCGATCAGAAGGGTGCGTTGTCATGTCTCATTCACCAATTCCATTTTTCTTCCATGTAATAACATTTTGCTTAGTAATGCTCTAAGAGGGGTGGGCAGAGGTTGAAAGTGCCAAGTTAGAGTTTGGCTGACTTAGGACAGGTAAATGAAATGAAAATGTTTAAAAGAAATAAGAGGCGTTCTCTCCACAATGAATAGACTGTTTTGCATTTTCAAAGTGCCATATTTCTGGTTATTTCTTTATATGTTGTAGGAGATGGTGTCACATAGCCTGACTACACCCACCCTAACAGATAAAGTGAAATCCAAAGCTTTCCTGACATCCCTTCTGTTAACTAAAGAACAGATGTATCAATAAAATGTTCAGAGATTTTTGGACATAGATTATAAATTAAACATTTGAAAATAAAATACACTTAAGATCCAACAGAGATCATCATCCCTTTTGATTTATTGTCTCATTCTACCCATTTTTGTACTCAGGCACTCTATCCTTTAAAAATGATAAGCACAATTATCAAGCTATCAACATAAGCACCAAAATAAAAATATCTTCCTTCCCTTTAGTTTTCAAGTCATCCTCCCAGTTCTAATGAGCCCCACAGGGGTGGGGGACATTTTTGAAATAGTGGGCTCTGATATGTGCCCGGCACGTCAAAGACCATATGCTGAACTCTTGGAAATAAACCAGGTAGTGTGATAAGTTTTTCACTGGAAACTTCCTACATTAACCTTGGAACTTGTGCTAGCAAACTGAAAGCTTTTATTATTAACCTGGAAGATGGAATTGAAGAAGGCCAATCACAGAAAGCACTGAAGCAAGGCAGCAAAGACCTTGTGTAGCTGCTACTGGGTCAGCTGGCTCTCTTTGCTGAAATGCAGTACTTATAATGAAATGAATTCTGATACAATGAACTGTTGTTATTCACCCCCACCCAAGCGCCTGACTCACTATGCTCCGTGGAAGATGAGTCTTATATGAAAAGCTAACACTATTTTCACTGGTTGAGACCATTAGTCAAGGAACGGCTGACAGCTGAGGCCATTCTCTGACTGTTGAGGTTCCACAGGTTTTATTCACTTACTGATCTCTCTCAAACTGTCTTTATCAACATAGGTTTTTTCCCGACCCTGTTCAGACACATACACACACCCACACACACGTACATACATGCACACATGTACACATGCACACACATTCACCTCTGTTTTACTTATTCATCCTTTTCCCTTTAATCAGTTGAGACAGGCAGTTTTGGGGGTGATCATCTTGCCTGTCAGCTGAGAGTGGTAGAATGTAGGCCTTATTCTCCACCTCCTGGGTCAAATGGCATCACAGCAATATGGGTAACTCTCAATGTAAAGAAGAGCCCTAAATGCACAAATGAGCCCACAGGCAGGCAGGGAGTCAAATGGCAGGGTTCATTTATCATCCTAGCTGGCGTCAGCATACATTGTTATGCCCATTCTGCTCTTGTCATAGCCTCCCTAATCTAAGTCCAGAGAAACCCAAGATGTGATTCTGGTTATTAAAGCCCTTTTGACCTGCTGTTATTCTTCCCAAATAAAAATACCTGCTTTCCATTCAACATAATTTTCAACTTCAATTTCAATTATACAACTCTGCAGGCCTTTTCCATAACATGAAAAAAAAAAAAAACCCAAATCTCAAACCAGCATAAACCAGAATTTTTTATTGCTGTCATAATCAAATCAAATCAAGTTGTAGTTAATATTTCTCATTTGAAAAAATACATACCAAGGGTATATTGTGACTCAGGCACTGTTCTGGACACGGGATGCAGCAGTAAACTATAAACATAATATCGCTGCTTCCTCGAAGGTTATATTCTGGTGGGAGCAGGGGGGTGGGGTCCAAAAATAAACAATAAGCAAAAAAAAAAAAAAGTATAATATAGTGATAAACGCCTTGCAGGGAAATGATACAATATAGAAGGAATATTGAGAAGGCCACTTTCCATTGGTTGAATTTGGAGTCAACTCCTGTGGGAAGTAATAATTAAAATGAGATCTAAATGATATAATGGTGAAAGTACATTCAGGTAGTGCAAATGCCTCTAGGCAAATTTTGGTTTATCACATTAGAGAAAGAAGTCTGAGTGGCTGGAGCATGGTGGATTGGGGGAACATGGTGTGAAATATGGTAAGAGATCATAGGACCCAATTACTTCTGACACTTTAAGATTTCATTTTATTAGAACTACAAAGATAAGCCAAAAGGAGTTTTTAAGTAGTGGAGAGACATAAGCTATGTTTTAAAAGCTCACTTAGCCTGTGAGAGAAACTGAGTCAAAAAAGCCAAAGTGAGACCAGTTAGGAGGCTACAGTAGGAAAACAATGATGGTAGTTTCTGGAAAGGAAGACAAAAATGAACCTATTTGTGATATGTTCTGAAGATAGAGATAACAGGACATGCCAATGGATTGGAAGTGGGAAATGAGAGAAAGAAGTATCTAGGATGAATCCTAGATTTTTAGCATCAGTAGTTATGGGGATGATAGTGCCACCCACTAATATGTGAAGGACTGGCTACAGGGCACAGTTTTTGTTGAGAAAATTAATAGCTTAGTTTTGGCCATGGTAAATCTGAGAGCACTTTTAGCTGTGTGGCATGTCAAGAAGCCAGTTAGATATGAGTCTGGACTTCTAGGGAGAGATGTGGATCAGAGATACAGTTTAGAGAGTCACTTGCATGTTAATGATATTTAAAACCATGAGACCTGAGAGAATGCATACATAAACAAAACAATGTGCCTGGGACACCATGACATCTAGATATATGGCAATAGAAGAGAAGGAACAGCCACAACAAGAAAGTGTTTCAGGAAGAACCGAATATAAACTCTATGGAGTGCTATGGAAAAAATTAAGATAAGAAAAGAGAAATGACTGTTGGACTTGGCAAAGGGAGGTGACTGGCACCTTTGATAAGAGCATCTTGCAGAAGTATTAAACCAATTGGTTGGGTTGTAGAAAGACTGTGCAGTGAAGAAATATAGAACGATAACATAGGCAGCACTTTCAAGGAGTTTTGCTGAGAAGAAAATAAAATAATGGAAAAATGTGACATCAAGGGAAGGTTAATAATGTGTTCTTTTTTAAAAAAAAATAAGAGATTGTCACTTAACAAAAGAAAGTGATTCATCATCTTCAATAATCTCCTTACTAAAATTTTTATTCTCTGTTCCAATAGAGACATGACCTAAAAGTAATAGTCCAAATGACATACTAGAAAATATGTGATCTGCCTTTAAATGTGTGTTAATTGTCATGTACATGCGAGTTTTTAGTTCCATGACTCTGTTACTGCATGAAATATATATATATATATATGTATATATATACATATATGTGTGTGTATATATATATTTTTTCAATAGTTGAGTATTAATGATTTCAAATGCCTTTGATAATTATTCATGCCTTAAATTTACTATTTTTAATGTTAGTAAGTTAATTATCTATTATCCTGGAGGCCAAACATGAGTGGAATCACTGGGGTGCTGATGATACCAAGAAGAAAGACAAACTCAGACAAGGTTAATTGCTGCTGTAAGGGGGATAGGGACTTCCAAGTTTTAATTCCCCACTCTGTGCTTGGGTGACTTTTGGTGCTTTTCTACAAATGCTCCCCTTCTCCTGGGCCTCTGCACTGACAGCCATCAGATGTACTCCCTGCAGTTTGACAGCCTAGCATAATGAGCAGAAGTGCTGTGCTAAGAAGAACCAAACTTTAAAAACACACACATAAAAGCACTTTGTAGAAACTTGCAGGAATATACTTTCTTTTATGATCCATTAGTAAGAAAAATAATCTACCTCTCATCTAGAGGTGTGGAAGAAGCAAAAAGCCCAAGTATAATAGTACCAACCAATAGCATTCTTCACGAAAAAAAATAGTATGTAGTTCATGAGGCTCTGCCTAACTAGCGTTCTGATCAATTAATTATAAGAGAATCACAAACCGCTACCCTTTCAAAGGTCGTTCAGTATGTTAGAGCATGAAACAGGCTCATACTTTCTATGGTAGAGTGGGGAGGGAAGAGTGATGAGAAAGGAGGCCCAGCTTGGCAGCTTTAACTCTTAGCCAGTGTTTCTTTTTGTTTTATAGATGGTGTCAGTGCTGCTACTGTCCCCAGCCCTGCTTCAGAAGAGGCAATTGAAGTCTGTAAAGATGAAGGTATGAGCCTCCTTACTAAAAATCAATAACTCTTAGGAGACCATTTGGGTTTTGTTTTATGGAAAAATGAAGCAGTGAGCAAATTCGTCTAATTCTCTTTAAGCATCTCTATTTCCAAACAATCAAATATCTTGCCCACTTTGTTTTATTCCTTATCTGACCTTTTCAGAATTTTTTATATGCATTTACATTTGTTCCTTTGAGAAGCAAATTTATAAAACAAGAGGATTGTTAAAGAAATTATATTTAAAGATGTTTATTTGAAACACCAGAATTAGACAGTTTTGCTGTTTACAGCTTCTCATCAGGAATAAGTTCAAAAGAGGGCATTTGGGAACCACTTACCAGAGATTTTCATTATCTAGATATAAGAAAGAAGAAATGTTTGAAAGGAAACCTTAACAATAAATCTTTAGCCAGATCATCATTCTTTACTCTATGGACAGTTGCTAGGAGAAAATGTTGCTGACCCAAGTATCTCCAGAAGAAGAAAAGGGTAAAAGAAAATTTGATTTAGGTTCTAGGAGAAATTTTGAGGGAGAAATAGGGAGGCCATTTATGTGCAGGTGATAGAGTTTAAATCTATGTATGTTATCTGAAGGAAAATAAAACAGGTTTTTCTTATCTTTCCCTCTTGATTAACTGTCCCCTTCCACACACACACACACACAAAGTAATATTTTGTATCTGTCATTGGTACCTACTAAAAACCCTTCTGTGAATGGTACATTATATTATTGCAGTTAGTATAAATGGACATCTGGTAAACTATGTGATTACCTGGAACATTTGGACAAATATGCTGAATGCATTTCTTCAGTTTGCAGTGTTATTAAATAGAACCACGTTTGACAATTGATAACAGCCATTCTTTGAATTGGTGTCTAGAAAATCAAACTTGTCTTAAAATTTTAATACTCAGCTATTTATTTTATTTCATGTAGACCTGTAAATGGGTTTTTCTAAGTGAGATGTCCTGTGTAGTGACGGCAGTTACTAAGATTTTGAATTCTGAGGTTCACAGTGGTTGAGGCTTGAATCTTGTTTCTGCCACTGAAAATTTATATAACCTTTGGCAAGTATTTCAAGCAGTTAACAAAGAATTAACAAGTCATGACAAGTAATTAACATCTTTGCACTTTAATTTTCTCCTCTGGGGAATGGGGATAATAATAGTATTTACCTCACAGAATACAATCATACATGTCAATTGCTCAAACTCTTCACCTAGTACCTGTGCATATAGGGCTCCCAAGAAGACAGATTCTTCAAAGGAGAATAGGGAGCAGCCATTTATTAGGAAGAACTCTTGGAATCACCACCTGGACAAGGAAAAAGTAACGAGGCAGAACTTGGTAAAGGGAAGAGCTGAACTGTGAGGCATTCACAACAAAAGCCACAGTTCGTTTGAAGATGGCATGACCCTTCGGAAATGTTCTGGCTGAGAAGAGAGAGTCAAACTATCAAAACTTCCCACTGATAAGTTACCTGACACTGGCTGCCCTGGGAGGGCCGTGTCGTCTTAAATGAGGCAGGATTACCCCTCCCTTGAGGTAATCCTGGAAGTTTGAGATGGATGAGGGCTACCTGGAGCTGGGAAAATAAGTTCTTCATTCCTGAAAGGCATTCTGGGTGGCCCAACTCAGCATCCACCAGACTGTTATTTTTAGTGATCTTTTTCTTTTTTGTTGCCTCTTTTTAAATGACTCCTCTAGCACCACTTCCCTTCACCTACTCAGATAGCGTTTCCTGACATCCCTGGTTTTAAAACCATTTGGTATATCTAAAAATATAAATAATGTCAGGTATCCACATAGATTCTGATAAGAAACTCAAGGTCATCTTAGAGAGACAAGTAAACCTGACCAAGTCAGAATGAAAAGACTGAAGTGATGTTCATCAAAGTAAAGAATTTTGGACATTACGATCATTTACTTGTGCTGGATGATGATGATGATGATGATGATGATGATGATGATGATGATGATGAAGTCATGAAGTTAAATGGCAGAGTTTAGGAAAGAAGAATAATCTGATTTAGTGCTTCATGCTATTTTTCCTGTTGAGTTGTTTGGTTGGATATACCACACCTGTATAGAAACACATTATTTCTAATGTTTCTTAATGCTTTTAGGATCTCACATCATTAATTGCTCATGCCAGGATCAATTTCTCAAAATATAATTTTTCTACATGAAACTTGTAATGATGGTAACTCTGAGTTCTGCCACATATCACAAATGCAGTTCCCTCATAAGACTAAATGTGAAATTTTAAGGATTTTGCTGAAATATATGGTTAATATTTATTAACCTCTTGATCTAGGGAAATGAAGCAAGGTTTTAAAGTCCATGCTAGCATATAATTCAATTTCAATTAAAAATAGAACATTAGGATATAATTTTTGCCTTTACCTTCTGAAATAGCATGTACCACTGTTTTTAATTGATTATCACTCCAAAGCTTAATCCAAGTGCCTAATGCTTACAGGACTGCTGTCTTGACTGATACATAGCTCAGAATAAAAAAAGAAATGAATTTGCCATTGAAATCCTCTAAGATTGAAGTCAAGTTGAGGTTAAAAGCAGTCATATGTGTTGAGGATTCATTTCAAACATTCACTATTATTAGTTCCATGCAGAAATATATCTCCTTGGTGACAACTGGGCTACTTATAAACTGTGCAGTTATAAAACCACTTATAAAAATGCATATTACACTCTCCAGTTTAAATAGCAAAACATCTTTGCTGACCAAAGGTCCTGAAGCAATTTTTGCTCTCTTAATCCTAACCTAGCATCTTCTTCTTGAGGTTAGAACAACAGATCTAATGAACTGACATTTTTTCTTTCTCTCTCTTTCTCTTTCCTATATAATTCATAAAGATTTTGAGACTCAGTTATTTCTAGCTTTGATTATTGGTTGACTGGCTTACACTTGTTATAATTTTTGGTTCTTATAGGAAACTAGTGTCTTCTAGGGTGCAGTAACTTAAAACAAGCAAACAAAAAGTGAGCTGGCTAATGCCACTTGGTTTAGAGATAAGATTTTTTACAAATTAAAACATGTGCGAGAAAGCAGAAAAGTTTTAAGAGGAAGTATCTTCTATGCCAGAAATTTCGTTCAGATGTTCTAGACATACTTCCCACTAAGTACACAGAACAGATACTTATTGCCCATTCACCCCACATAACTAATAATAAAGCAAGCTAAAGACAGAAGGTACTTGTAGCCAATGACTCATTACAACCCTTGGGTGGGCAGGAGTGAGTTGAGAGGATAAGATGTGAGGAAGAATGCTGGTGAGTAATTCAGTATAAGGGTGCCTACCAAGGGTGTGGCAGCTAGGAGTGAACTAAAGTGAATTCCAAGGTAAAAGTGGCCTAAGAAATTATCTGTAGGTTGATAGAAGTTCTGAGGTTCTTTATAAAACATGGCATTCACTTATCTATTGAGAGACTTCTTTCTCTAATTGTAAAACTACTCTAATTATTGATTTAATGGTAGTTTGCACTTTATGTATGTATGTATGTATGTATGTATGTATGTATGTATGTATTTTTGCACTTTAAATCCTTAAAAAATAAACCCAAGAGTACAAATATTAAGGCTATCTAGAGGCAGTAAGATAAAGGGGAATATAAACATAGGAATAAAATTTATATTAGGAGTACAAAGTACTCTGGTCGAAACTACTATAAAGATATTATTTTATTATTATTATTATTATTATTATTATTATTATTATTATTTAAGATATAGTTGATCTTAATTCGAGGAGAAGTCTGTTCTAGTTGGCTCAACACTACTAATAGCCAAGGCCAAGGCATCTTACTGGGTGGTGGAAAGGCAGGGGTTGGGGGGTGTATCCTGCTGTTTAAACATATCTCAATTCTCCTGTCTTATTATTTAATTACTCAATTTGAATTTGAAGGTCAACTAGATCAAATCATATGCTCATTAATATTAAAAACAAAATCAATTAATACTCAGGTGCATGCCCTGTGTAAGTCACATCGGTGCTGTTTGGTATTTATGAAGTGGCTGTCCCCTGGAAAAGGATTTCTTAACCTTTAATCTGAATTTAAGACCTTCTAGAGGTCAAAATTTCTGTAAAATAGGAAGAAACGTAAAGCAAGAGTCAGCCTTGCCAAAGAGAACAAAAGTGAAAGGACAAAATGAGGAAGCAGATTCAGGAATGTGTGAGAGATGGGCATAAAGACTTTCCACCATCTATCACCTTAAGCCTGGCCCAGTGGTGTCTGCTCCAGATAACCCTGAACGTTGTTTATGTCCCTAGCCTTTGGAGAGAAACAAACATTGGGCCACCCATTAATTTCCACTCAGGCTTCCCTAGTCTGATTTTTCTTAATACTCTTCATATTCTTGGTGTCCAAATGTTCTCCCTGCTACCCACAAAATGGGAACAAAGCTGCCTCCTGTCCTATATCTGCACTGGTGGAGTGTCTGGATACACTGTAACTCCCCTTGGATTTTAAAGTCTGAAGTGTGAAATGAAATCTGCTGCCTTCTGACAGTTCAGTGAAGAGGAAAGAACCAAGATACATGGAGTGTCTCCTGTTCTGGATGCTTTATGTTTGTGTACATTGCAGTTATCATTTTATTAAAGGGTAACCTGAGACTCAGCAAGGAGAGAAAGGTGTGTGTGTAGGGTGTGAGGAGTTATTAATGTTGATGCCATAGCTGATACTTACATGAGCTTACATAATCCTCATAAACAGTAGTATTTTATTCTACTTTAATATAACAATTATTTACTTTATTGCTTATAATACATATTTATTATAAAATATTTTTAAATGCAGAAAAATATAAAAGGTCAAGGCATATAATCATTTTTTCTTTAAGGATTAAATTATTTTTTAAAAAGTCTTTATTCTGGTTTTTCAGTTAACAATTTGCCATTAATATTTTCTTATGTCTTTAAACATTCCTCAAAGCCATGTTTTATTTTTAATTGGAGGGATAATTTTTCATCATATGATTGTTTCACAATTTACATAGCCAGTGTCCTAATGTTAGATTATTTAGTTATCTACAGTTCTCCATTACAAAAAATAGGAAAATGCAGTGCATACATTTTAGATGAATCTTGGTGTGTATCTATGATCAATTCCTCATGATAAAGATTTGATTTTTTGTTAATTTACTAGGAAAATGATTAAGAGATTTTTATTGCTTACATTTATATTCTTATTTTAAAATTATTTGTTTATTATATTAAAAATAAGGAAAATAATAAATAAAAATGATCACCCATAATCTCAATCCCCAGAAATAAACATATATAATAAGCTGTTATTAATAAACTTTCAGTCTTTTTCTAGGTTGCCATACACATATAGAGAGTTTCTTAGGTTGTTCTGCAATGCATACCATTTTGAAACTGTCTTT
Organism: Cynopterus sphinx; assembly: GCA_030015415.1. Classification (NCBI taxonomy): domain Eukaryota; kingdom Metazoa; phylum Chordata; class Mammalia; order Chiroptera; family Pteropodidae; genus Cynopterus; species Cynopterus sphinx. The sequence continues at coordinate 63,542,556 of CM057389.1, read as the reverse complement.
TAAAAATAACATAGACTGTGAAATTCTTTCCATGTCTTTCCATAGTCTAACGTCACTTAATTAAGTATATTCCAATGAGTGAAATTCCATACTCACTTACCCAGTCTTCCTTTTGTGTCATTTCTTTGGTTTCAGTTTTAAATTCTTTACTCACCAGAAATATTGTTTCAACTTTGTAAATGTTCATTATCATTCCTCTAAGAAAATTACAATAAATTGAAATGCATATAATCTCTGCATTAAATAGAGTTTATTTCTTTTTCTGATTCTTCAAATAATTTATGTTCACTGTAGAAAACTCAAATAATGAAAGAGAATTTAAGGAATAGAGTAAACTACAATGTGGGATTTTAATGCAACCTCCCCTTTTATTTACTTTTTTGTGAGAGGGTTGTTTTGTTTTGTTTTTTTTCAGTTACATTTGACACCCAGCATTATTTTATATTAGTTTCAGGTACATAGCACAGTGGTCAGACAACCCACAAAGTTATTCCCCAAATCAGTTGAACACTTGCCTGATACTATATGTAGTTATTACAATAGTATTCATTATATTCCTTATGCTGTACTTTACATCCCTGTGACTATTTTGTAACTACCAATTTGTACTTCCTAATCTCCTTTTTTACCTAGCTCCCCAAATCTCCTTCTATCTGACAACTATCAATTTGTTCTCTGTACCCATGAGTTTGTTTGTTTATACTTTCCTTTAGATTCCACTCTAAGTGAGATCATATGGTATTTGTCATTCTCTGACTTATTTCATTTAGCATAATATCCTCTAGGTCCAGCCATTCTGATGAGTGTGAGGTAATATCACATTGTAATTTTAATTTCCATTTCTCTGTTGATTAGTGACACTGAGCACCTTTCTAAATGTCTGTTGGCCATTGTATGTCCTCTTTGGAGAAATGTCTATTCAAGGCCTCTACCCATTTTTAAATTGGATTGTTTTTTTTTTCTGATGTTGATTTATATGGGTTCTTTATAAATTCAGATATTAACCTCTTTTCTAATGTGTCATTAGCAAATATCTTCTCTCATTCAGTAAGCTGTCTTTTTGTTTTGCTGATGGTTTCCTTTGTTGCACAATAAGTTTTAAGTTTGCTGTAGTGCCATTTGTTTAATTTTGTTTGTTTCCCATGCCTGAGAATATATATCAGGAAAAGTATTGCTAAGAGCAATGTCAGAGAGTTTACTGCTTATGTTTTCTTCTAGATGTTTAATGGTTATGGCTCTTTCATTTATGTCCTACATTTAAAAACCATTTTGAGTTTATTCTTGTATATGGTATAAGAAGATGGTCAAGTTTCAGTTTTTTTGTATATATCTGTCCCAACAACATATATTGAAGAGACTATCTTCATGCCATTGTATATTCTTGCTTTCTTTGTCATAAATTAAATGGCCGTATAGGTGTTCTAGTTCTGTGAAAAATGTAATTGATATTTTTGTAGGGATTGCATTGAATCTGTGGATTACTTTGGGTAGTAAATAGGAAAAATGTTAATCCTTCCTATCTCCTAGCACAGTACAGGTATATACTTCCACTTATTTGTATCTTCTTCCATTTCTTTCTTCAATGCCTTATAATTTTCCAAGTACAGTTCTCTTACCCCTTCAATTGAATTTATTCTTGGGTATTTTAGTTTTTTTAATGCAATTGCAAATTGCATTATTTTCTTGATTTTTCTTTCTGATAGTTCATTATTGGTGTATAAAAATGTAAACAACTTCTGAATATTTATTTTATATCCTGCTATTTTACTGAATTTATTTATCAGTTTTTTGGTTTTTGAAAATGTTTCATGTGAACTTGAGAAAAATGTATACTCTGCTACTTTGGGGTAAAATCCCTTAAGAATATCAATTAAATCCATCTGATCTAATGTGACATTTAAGGCCACTGTTTCTTTGTTGATTTTCTGTCTGGAAGATTTATCCATTTATGTCAATGAGGTGTTAAAGTCCCTTACTATGATATTGTGTCAGCATTGATCTCTCCCTTTATGTCAGTTAATATTTGCTTTATATAAGTATTTGATCCTATGTTGGGTGCATAAATGTTTACAAGGATTATATCCTCTTGTCGATTGATCCCTTTATCATTATGAAATATCCTTCTTTGTCTCTTAATATAGCCTTTGTTTCTAATTCTATCGTGTCTGATATGAGTATGGCTATTCTAGCTTTTTTTTTTTTTTCATTTCCTTTTGCATGAAATATTCTTCCAATCCTCTACTTTTGGTTGGTGTGTGTCTTAAGATCTAAAGTGGGTCTCTTGTAGACAGCAGATGTACGAGTCTTATTTTCTGATCCATTCCACTATCCTATTGGAATATATAACTATTTACATTTAAAGTGATTATTGATGGGTACATAGTTATTGCCATTTTATTATTCATATTGATGTTCTTTTTTCTACTTCTTTTTCTTAAAGAAGTCCTTTTAGCATTTCTTGTAATATTGGTTTGGTAGTGATGAACTCTAGCTTTTTTTTGTCTGGGAAGCTCTTTAGCTCTCCTTCAATTTTAAGTGATAGCCTTGCTGGACAGAGTATTCTTGGTTGTAGTTCCTTGCTTTGCATCATTTTGAATATGTCATGCCAATCACTTCTGGCCTGCAATATGTCTGTTGAGAAATCAGCTGACAATCAAATGAAAGCTCCCTTCTGGGTAACTGTTTTTCTCTTACTGTTTTTAAGATTCTCTCCTTGTTTTTAACATTTGGCTTTTTAAATTTTTTTTTTCCTTGCTCTTTTAATTGGGCATTTTCTTCAACCTTGTCTTCCAAATCACTGACTTGATCCTCTGCTTCATCTAATCTGCTCTTAATTCCTTGTACTGTATTTTTCATTTCAATTATTGTATCCTTCATTTCTGACTTTTAAAAAATGTTTTCTATGTCCTCTTTTATACATACTATCTCCTTGTTGAAGTTCTCACTAAGTTCCTTGAGCATTCCTATAACCATTTGAACTCTGTATTAGTATTGCTTTCCTTCATTAATTTAGTTTTTTTTTTTTCCTATTCTTTCATTTGGGACATATTTCTTTATCTCCTCAATTTTTTTGTCTCCTCTTTGTGTTTGTTTCCATGTATTAGGTAAGTCTGCTACATATCGGTGTTAGCAAGGTAGCCTTATATAGTAGGTAGTTATGGGGCCCAGTGGTGCAGTCTCCTTGATCAACTGATGTATCCCTTGTGTGGGTTTTGTGTGCCCCTCTTTTGTAGTTGAGCCTTGATTTATGTTGGCATGTCAGTGGGTGGGATTGACCCTCAGACTGACTGGCTTTGAGGATTAGCCAGGACCACAGCATATAAGCTTCTGGGTAGGGCCTGACCCCATAGAGCAGGATTCATTCCAGTGAGCTCTGGTGCCTGCTGAAACCATCGTTTGAGGGTGCTGCTTGTGGGGCTAATTGGAAGGTGCTCTATAGTGCTCTGAAGTTGTTCACTGTGTACATTTGTTCCAGAGAATGGCTCCCATGGAAGCCAATGTTAGCCATTGCCTGTAACTGGCCCAAGGCTACCTGGTAGGAGCTAGAAAGCAACACATAGCTGGTTGCTCCCTGTGATGGACCTGGAAGTGTATGGGAGAGGCCACACTGTAAACCAAGTCCAGATTGCACCAGTATTGGTCCTGAGGCAGCTCAGCAAAAGGCCCAAGACACACTGAGGCCTACTGCCACATGCTGGCTCTCCATAAGATTCAGCCACAGAAAGATGCTGGGGCAGTCCCAGACATGGGTGAGGTAGGGTCTCAGGAAGTTACCAGGGTGGGATGAATGGTTAATGCAGATTCAGATGTGGCACCAGTGCAGTGCCTGAGGCCACTTAGCAAAAGGTTCAGGGTACACTGAAGCCAGCTGCCACCCACCCATAGACCCCCAATAGTTCTCCAAGAAATACTGCAGTTTAGACCAACACTGGCTGCTCACTGCTGAAAGAGCCTCAAGAAATGCTTGAGTTGGGTGAGGTGGGGTCCCAGGTTGTAATAAGGATGGAGTGAGAAGAGTTTACTAGGTCGATATAGACTCATATTTGCCATATTGGGGGAGGGTTCAACATAGGAAAGATGGCACCAGCCCTTTGGCTGAACAGGAGGAGGGCTCAACACAGAGATAATGGTGGCTCTTTCCAGCCCACACCTTGAAGCCACACAGCTCAGTCTTTTCTGTATGTCTCAAATGCCTCTGGAGCTGCCTGCCTCCACCAGAGCTCAGAGTGAGTGCCTGGAAGCCAGTGAATTTGTGTGCAGGCCCTTTAATAGAATGCTGAGGTTTCCAGCAGTCTTTCCTCTTAACCTGGATGGATGGATCCTCACTGGTTTTCATAGTCATGTGTTATGGGTATTCCTCTTCTTGGCACTGGTGCTCTGAACTAGGGAACCCAGTGTGGGGCTGGGACCCTCATTCCTCAAGGGGGACCTCTATAATTGAGATATCCCTCCTGATTCTCAACTGCCATACATAGGTGTAGGGCCAGCCTCCTTCCCATGTCCACCCCTCCTACCAGCCCCAAGGTGGCTTTGTCTGTATATTCTTAGTTATAGGACTTTAGTCTACAGATGGTACCCCAGGTTGTTTTATAATTTAGCTGTAATTTTAATGTGATCATGGGAGGAGGCAAGCACAGAGTCTTCCTACTCTTCCATCTTGACTGGAACTGCAATTTCCCCCTTTTTATTGTTTGCTAACTTCCCACTCAGAGAATAAAATACACTGATTAAAAGTCTATTCTCTATTCCAAAATTCCAGAATCCCGATTCTAGATCTACCCTGGCATGTGTGACCTTGGGCAAATTAGTTAGTCTCTGTGCACTTCAATTTTCCCATATGTAAAAGAGGAATGATAAAAGCACTTCTATCACACAGTATTGAACATTAAATCAAATCTATCCACTTAAACGTTTCAAGACATTAGGAGTTTCAAAGTTTTTAGCAATTTTTAAATATATGTTTATTTTATAAATATGTTATAGGACACAAAAGTTCATGGAAATTCCTCTCTGTCATTTTGTGAAGCTCTAATTCATCCATTTTAAAGTTCTCATATTACACAGTTCGAATGTACTATAATTTATTCCACCATTATTTCTATGATGAGCAAGCACTTCCTTTCCACTTTATTTCCATACAAACAATGCTGCAATAAATGTCCTTGCCCATATATCCTCATAAGCAGTGCTTTTATTTGTATGGGAAAGCTTCCAAGAGAGTGAATTCTGCTTTGAGGAGTATGTGTTTTTGATAGATATTGCTAAATTACTTCCTCAAAAGGCTACAACAATTTGTGTTTTCATCAGCAAATGTTAATTTTATTCTTTCTAATTTTCACCAGTTTATTAAAAGACCAGTATTATTACCTCAATTTTGCAGGTAACTGTGGCTCAGAAAGTTTGAGTAACTGGTACAGTTAGCCTAAGGGTATAACCAGAATTTGGAAACTAAGTCTCCTTGAACCCAAAGTCCGTGTTTCTTCTATTCTCCCATGCTGCTTTCCACATCCTGCTTTTGGAGCAAGGGACATTTCTTGCTTAGAGGTGAAATGCAGGCTGGTGCAGAGGAGTCAGAGGGCAGCATGGGAATAATGAGGCCCAAGGTAGGTGAGTAGAGCAGTGATACAGTAGCAACAGAGTGACAGAGCCAGCCCGCTTGGTCCACATCGCAATTTTAACCCTAATCTGGTCCTACAATAAAATGGGTACACAGAAATTTCCGACTATGTACACCTCTAGAAATAAAGCCTAAAACCCTTTTACATGTTATTCATGATCTTCCTGCATATAAAGATCTTTCTACATATAGTTCCATAAAACCCCACACCTCCACATAACACCACACATAACTTGCTCTGTAACCCAACTCACTTGTTTGTCATTTCCCAACTACCACTGGCCTGCAACATTCTAGCATCATTCTGTCACATTTATGTTATTCAGGATTCAAAGATTCACTTTCAATCTTTTACCCTTACGTCAACCCTTTACTCCATTATTCCCTTCCTCCTGTCCTTTCTCTTTCCTTCTTTCTCTCCTTTCCTTCCTTCTATCTCGAACAATCTAAGAAAACATTTTAATGACAAGAAATTATACTAAATAATGCAGATGTGGCAGCATTCATATTTTCACATTTCTTAGTTTTATCCCTCTTCATTACATTTATCCTATAAGACAGTGAACTGTCACTTCTGTTTCTTGCAAACTTTTTGTAAACTTCAAAAATTATCAATACCTTGTAAAATATTAGTTATATGCGTGATATATCTACCTCACTAGAATGCAAATATCTTAAGATTAGGTACTAAGTCTCATTCATTGTCATTTTCTGTACAAAGCCCAATACAGTGACTTGTTTATAGTAGGTCCTCAATATTGAATACAGAACCTACCATAGAAAATGGAACACTATTTTGTTTTCACTGCCAATTTCGGCTTCATTCTATTTTGGATATTGATTTGGTTAAAAAAAAAAAAAGTTGTACTTGAATGAAACACAACTACTTTTTGGGCCACTTATGATTCTCCCAATAATTCACCACTTTTACCAAAATATTTATTACTATTATTAAGGCTTCTAATAGAGGAAATTCCCTTTCAGAATTCTTTTTCAGAAGTGCATTTTCTCCAAAATGTCATGATGCAAAAACACAAAGAAAACATCAGCAGATTACTTTCCCACTTACTCACTTTTGGAATTTGATATGTTCACCCTATAAAAAAACAAAATAAACTTCTAAATGATAAATGTATATAGATTATTTGCAATCGCTGAAGCTAGTTATTTATGCTTAATTTATGATGATGCTTTTCTGATAATTTTTTCAACTGCTTTGATTATATATGTTTAGAATAGGATTAAATAGCTAAAAATAGATAAAATCATTTATATCCTTTGTAGTATTATTAAAAGAGTATTTATCTACCTTTTAGTAGAGTTTAAAATACTCTTAAGTGGAAAATGGAAAGCACATAGTAGGTGCCTTCCAATTACATTTTTAAATATACATTATTTTTCCTTACAAATTAAGTGTGGCTGTAATCATATATTCATAACAATCAGTTCAGTTATGTGATCTCTTTGACATATTTTTAAAGATTTAGTAACTGAGGCTTAGAAACAAAATCATCCAAGACTAGGATATAGGGATCACTTCAGCAAGTAATGCAACATATTTTGGACCAAATTTTAGATCTATGATGTGTAAATTAATGTAAGTATCTCTGTAATCTATTTTCACATTCACCAGCCTACTGTTTTAGTTCTGCAGGAGCAAGCCATGCAGCTTATAAGAGCCTCAATTTATTTTGGATTTACATCACCATTGTTGTATAACCTTCCGTAACTTTTAAAGATTGTGTTTCAGTTTGCTCTTTGTAAAATAGTATTTGTATAACAGAGTTGTGAAAAATGAAAGAATAATATATTTAAAGTTCTTAGAATAGCTTCTTAAACATAGTAATCTTTCAACAAGTATTGGCTATATATATATTACAATAATATATATATGTTACAATTACTGCTATTAATTGTATGTGCTGTTTTTAGAACTCTAAATACTAAGTCGTTGACATACATTAAGATTAGAGAGTCTCAATCATAGGTGAGTTCAAAATATTTAGCAATGGATGCTTCCCGGTTCCTAACCATTAATGTTAAATCCTGATAGTACATCGTAGTAGCATGTACCAGTTGAGTATTAAAAACAACTGGAGTATGCCATACAGGCAAGCAGAAACACCTCACACTCTACATCTCACCCTTATATACCAGCAGCGGTTTAATAACTCGGTAGCCTGGCTTGAATACCAACATAGATTTTTCTTGAGTCCCAGCTACTGGCTTTGTGTTTTATTCTCATATAGCTATGACCTACAATGGAAGGCCTAATATCCATATTTTAGAGTGCTTTTGTCAGCATGGCCTAATAAGAATAATCATATGCAGTTAATGAGCACACGTTTGAGAGTGATGAGGGCACAATTTATAATTATATAATGATCATGGTGCGCCTGAGGAAGCCAAGATGTGTAGTCATCCTGCTGAAAGCGTAGGAAGTCTTTTCTGTCTACAGATCAAAATTATATCTTTTACTCGTATTTACAACAGTTTGTTGAATTTTGTTTCTTAAAACATACTATTCTTAGAGTATCATTTTTTTCTGGCCTTGTCACTCTCTTGTTAATTGGTATGACAAAATCTTTGGAGTTACTCTATAGAATATTTCCACAAAAAATATATTCCTAGTCAATCTGAATAAACCCAGAGTATCTTCTAACTAAGTGCATTCTATTTTTCTATGAAATACCTTCTCTACTAGCATAGTGATTCTCAAATTTTAATGTGGATTAGAATCAAATATACATTATATTTGAATTAAAACTGAATACTTTGTTTTAAAAGTGGTTTAAAAGATCTCCAGAGTTAATTTCGAAGATATTTATCTGTGCTACTATATAAGATATGACTTTACTAAAAAACAGAGATCATGACAGTAGTTCATGTTGGAATAGCACATAATCATACTTTCGGTAAAGACACTAGAGAAAGGCATTGCATAAGAATTCACTTCCAAATCATAAGCAACATAACAGGACTTTTGTTCAGATATTTCCATGTTTTAAATTTTATAGCATCCCTCAGGATGTTAATAAATATTTATTGATTAAAGAGTTCAGCAGTCAAAATTTTTAGAAACTATAAGGCTAAACAAAGTTAAATGGTTTTCTACAGTGCAGGACTTCTCAGAGCCTTCTACATGCTAACTTGCATTGGAAAGCTCAGAGATGATGGAAGCAGAAGGCATTTCCCACATTAATTGACTGAATCTTATTTTTAAAACTTTTTTTGTTACATATTTTTATATGCAACATTTTTTAAATTCTAACAAAATACAGTTTGGGAAACAATTCCACATCCTATCCAAAAGAATTAAAGAACATAGTTTAAAATTTTAATTGTAATAAATCATACTCACTATTATAATACAAAAAGAGCAATGGTAAAATTACATTAGAAAATAGGTTCTGAGTTTTCTAAATTCATGCTGGTACAATGTTACTCAGTAAACACTCTCCCAAGTCTCAGAAAAAAAAATGTAGCCTATCATAGCTTTTGACAATAGATTTTCCCAAGCAGAAATGTGTTGTCCTACCTCATCCTTAATGATGTTTGTTATCATCTATGCTTTCCACCACTGTTACCAGGGAGTTACATTTCTTGAGACAGAGAGTCAGAGAATGTCTCAGAACTGCTGTACTCCCTAACAAAATGAAAGGAATAATTGGCTAGCTAGGGGCAAAAATAGGAACATTTTAAATCTGGTATAAAAACAAGGTTTCTTAACAAGCATTGACGGCATTTAATGGAAAGTTTGTCTTCCCATTTCATTTAGATGTTAGCCCTGATACTTTGTACCAGATGTGTCAAATTAAAGTGTAAAGGCAAACAGGTTATTTTGCTCAGGCTGAAAGGCAATAACACATACACATGTGTGCATACACAAAAGCAACACCCACACAACACACACACACACACACACACACACACACACACACACACACACACACTGTATTCTGAGATCCAACACAGATCTGTACAAGACATTTCTCCCAGCTTGATCTATGATTTGTGATGTTTCTCTGATACTAGGAGACTCAAGACCTTCAAAGGACCTAAGTCTTTCAAAGGCCTGTCTCAAATGTCATGAAAGTGCTTCAGTTTACTGTAAATCATTAACCAATGTGGTCTAAGCCAACCACATTTTGAAGCAGAATCAGTTACTAAATATTCACTCAATAACTCTATCCTAACTGTGTAATGAGACAAACATTTCTGTCCATCTCTTCTTCGGAGTAGGCAATTGAGGCTTTGAGACCACTCTAAGCAGCAGGCACTGGGTTTCTCTGAATCTTTCTTTTCAGTTTCAGGAAAATAAGCAACCATCTTTTCTCATCCCGCAGGTGAGAGCTTTCTACTTTCTGGAGCTCCTTCTAACCAGAAGTCTGGTGTATATTGGTCTAAAGAACTTGGATCTACAGCTGTTTATTTATTACCTGTCACTGATGTTTACCACAATCATCAGGAGGAGCTCAAGTGAAACCTTTCACATATTAGTCTTCTTCTTCTTGACAATACTCTTTGTTCATGGTCAAAGCCATTTCCCAGTTCTTCCTTCTTGCTTCCACCAAGGATAAGCTAAGAGAGCACATCACACTCTGCTTCTTCTTTATTCCCTGAAACAGTGTCTTCTGACTTTACAAACATCAATTCTTCCATCTCCACTATGCCTTTCTCTCCACCTACTTAATGGGTCTCCTTTCAGAAAGGAGACCCATTACTCAACAATCTCCCTTTTTTAAGTATAAAGAAATCAGGGATTTGCTATAGGTCCGTATGGTAACCACATGCCCTGGATTTTTAAGTACAATGCTAACTGCAGAGATTTGTTTTTCTTATCAGACTGTATGATAGGATTTCTGGGAGAAAAAAAAAAACCTTCTTTCTGAGCATAGATTCTCATGGGAAACTAGATTTGACTTCTGTCACTGCAAGTATTTTGCTAGTTTTTAGGAGGAAAAAAAGTGGAGGTGAGATTAAAGAAATAATTACTATATTTCTCTCCCTACCCTCAAAATATCTTTTCTTCAATGTCATGTCATGTTTGCTATTTTTTCTCTATTTTTAAAAGCCTTTCAGCAGTAAAAAAAAGTATGTGCTAAGAGCTTTGTTTGCAAATCCTAAGTAGTTGAGCTGAATTATAGTGACAATTTAAAAATGTTTAGTAGTACTCAAATACACCTCACTTAATTTTTCCAGTGACTCTTTAAGATGCAGTATATGTTAGGCAATGCTACCTTCTGTAACAACAATGTTAAACTTATGCAAGAGAAATGTATCTGAAATCCATAGTGAGAGGTTATGTTCTATTAGGGAATTCAAGATAATAGAGGCTTGTGATTTCAACCTATGGTTCCAGAATTGTTTGGAATCTTGTCACCCAGTCAGTAAATAAGGAAGAGAAAGGGAAGGTTTTTATGGCGAGGACTAAACATGGCACATATCCCTTCTTCTCACTTTCCATGGGCCAAAACTCAGTCATGTGCTCCCTCCCAACACATACACACACACATACACACACACACACACCAACTTCAGGAAAGGTCCTTCCTTAGTCCTGCAAGTTCCTCTTTCCTGTGTGACTAAAGTAAGGAAAATGGCTTTGAACAGCTACTCAGCTTCTTCCAGAAACAGGTGGTGGTATTATTTTTCCTTAAGTTTACAAAAGAGGCAACCAAGACTCCAGCTGCGTAACTTGCCCAAGGCTACAGAAGTATAGAGGGCTAAAGAATAGACTTGAATTTGGTGACTTTTCAAAAAAAAAAAAAAGAAAGAAAAGAGAGAGAGAGAGAGAGAGAGAGAGAGAGAGAGAGAGAGAGAGAGAGAGAGAGAAAGAAAGAAAGAAAGAAAGAAAGAAAGAAAGAAAGAAAGAAAGAAAGAAAGAAAGAAAAAGAAAGAAAGAAAGAAAGAGAAAGAAAGAAAAGAAAACTGCTCATTTTTTATTTTTTTTCCTTATGCCATGAGACTGCTCTGAATTAAGAAAGACACACACGTTAAGTCTTTATCAGATTCCAGCTAATCCCACAGGGAAACAATGAATAGTAAATACTTGTTATTTTTACATTTCTGTTTTCAAGGACAGCAGTATGTTTTAAGTTGTCTGCTATTTTTTAAAGTCAGTAATGCCTAGAACTAAATGCTAATGTATTTAGATTTTTGCATGCTGTGTTTTATACCAAACTCACTCTTTAATTTTTGTTTTCATTTTTTATATTTTTCCTTCTTACAGAATCATATTGGAAGTGATTTCCTCAAAAATGACACCTGTCATGAACAGCAGGGTCTTTGCATAAGCTAATAAATGAGAATGTGTCACAGTGGAGGCACAAACAGAATTCTGATTCATGAATTTGCTTATTGATTTTCCTAGTGGCAGATATCTTATTGTGTTTGGTCTAAGATCTCACACATTCATGTGTTATACAGACAGCAGTTTTAATGAGTCCAAGGTCAATTGTATATACTTTAACTTTATATGAATCAGCTAACTTTGCATAGGTAAAAATTCACAGCCATATTAATATATCATACTTGAATAAGATCTCATTTCAAAAGTCAAGTAAAAGGTGACAGCTTCTAAGGCCAACTGACCTTACCAGACAAAGCAAAACAAACAGATCGCAGCCCACTCTTTGAATTCCTATAAATAAAGTGCAAAGACCTGACTATTACCTGTAAGGTTCACCATTACAGAATTTTCCCTCCCTCTATTTTTATCTTGCAGGATACTATCTCCACCACCGCACCTCAGTCTCATCCTAGCATTCTCTGGTCATGCTTTAGGGCCCTGATGAACTAAACCTCCATCCCAGCCTCCCTGTTCATTACTTCATGTTACTTAATGCCATCTGTAACTATGTAAACCTCTTTTCTCTTTTGCATAGTTACTTTTTATCCGTCTCTCTCCTTTGTAACTTAACGTTGGGGTGGGGAAGAGACAGTACTATGTTGTTCATCATTTTATCCCTAGTGATTAGTTCACAGTCTGACCTACAGAAAGTGCCAGTTAAAAATGTGGCGTTCTTTATGGTTTTCCACAAAGATTTATTCAATTTTAACTCTTCATAAGACCTTCTGTGATATGAAGAAGAGAATGTAGCTCTTGCCCTCAAGAAATTTACAATCTAGGTGGAAAAATTAAATATGCAGGTGTGTGTTACATAACTAATATCAGCAACGATAATAATAATGGTGGCTGATATTCATCTAACCTTTATTACACACCAGATTCTATTCTAACTTTATATGTTTTCACTCACCCGCTCTCATCTATGATACAAACACAATATCATTCCACTCTACACACAAGGACAGTGAAGCATAGAGCAACAAGGTAAGTGTTATGGAGCCACAAAGCTAGAATGCAAGACAGCTAACAAAACAGAGTGTGACAAGTAGCAAGGAAGGATTATACTTAAACATATTAAAGGAACTTGGGGTCAAGGAGCATCTCTGGCCTGAAATTATCTGTGAAATATAGGAAGAGCATATGAGATTTGAGTTGGGATCTGAAAGATACACAAGTGTAATGAAGTAGACAGGAGCTATTTTCATTGAGAAGAAGGTATCCATGAAATGTTGGAAGTAGGACATCAAAAACCCTATTTTAATTACAATAAATAGATTGGCTTAAATAATGGATCTACCTAGCCACTCATTAATTAGTTACAAAGTTAGAGCCCTGATTATGGAGAACTCTGAGTGCCAGGTTAAGAAATTTGGGTCAAATCAACATAAAGCAAAAAATTTCAGCCATTGGATATTGTTTGGGTGTAAGTAGTTTTTTAGTGTGGCAGCTATGAACAAATTCATCATTCTCTTTCTTCCTTTAATTCTTTCTCAGAATATCCTCCTGATTATACCTAATTAGACTCTTTCTTCCCACCCTTATTAGCATTTGTAGATGCTTCTTTACAAGCGAAATTAAATTTTCTAATTTCTGATGAATTTTTCTAGTCTGATGAAAATTTTCTAGTTTTCTTGTCCTTTGGCAAGCTGCAGTTTCCCATCCTCATAACTCTGGCCTTTAAATAAACATGTCTTTAATTATTTGTATGTCAGGGCAATACTAACTTCTGTAAAACAGCACTGTCCAACTGAGATAAATGTGAGCCACAAATGAGAGCCACATATGTAATTAACTTTTCTAATAGCCACATTTATGAAGAGAAGATAGCCAGACAAAATTATTTTAATAATACATGTTATTTAACCAATAAACATAAAATTATTGATGAGATATTTTACATTATTGTTTTTTATACTAAATCTGTGAAAACCAGTGCATATTTTACACTTACAGAAAGGACTCACTGGCCACCTGTGGCTAGTGGCTAATGTATTGGACAGTGTCTAGAATTAGCTTGAGAGGAATATGTTGTAGAAATGATTTATTACTATTAGTTGTAAAATTTATTCTTTAGGAATTCTTGCCTACAGGATTAAAGCAAATACACTGATATGACCATGGCCTTTCTTGATAGTTGGGCAGGTTTTTTTTTTTTTTTCTGGATATATGTCAAGCTGCAAGGATTTCCAGCTTTTTTAAAAGATCCATTATAATTACAGTTAAGGAGGACATGCTCTGAACATCTTTATATATTGACATATTGATATGCATCTCATAGATTCAGCCACTCATATAGTTTTGTGTCTTTCCACACCACAGATGAGATGCTGCCCTCCCTGCAATGAAAAATGCATGGAAAGTTCAAATGAGAATACCTATTTTTAAAATCCTACTTTAAGTGAAAGTTAATTTAGAGAAAAGAAATGCACACAGATGGGCTCTAATTAACAAACTTACTTTAGTGGTGGTTCTTAAACAGTGATCCCTTGGAGCAGCAGGAGCAGTATCACTGGGGAACTTGTTAGAAATACAGATTCTCAGGCCTCACCTCATAGGTAAGCAATTAGAAACTCTAGGGGCAGGCCTAGCAGTCTGTGTGCTAAAGTCCTCCAGGGGATCTCATTACACCCTAATATTTAAGAACCACTATAGTAAGGAAATAAGTTGAGGGCAAATTATGAGGAGGCAGTAGATGCTGAATGTTTGAAAAGAGAAAAAATAAATTTTCACTCTTCAAATAAGATTCACCATGGGATCTGTTGACATGGCCAGCCTTCATAGCAATTAAAATCCACTTTCAGTATGAATGGATATTACCAACATAATGTTAAGCAAAAGAAACTAAACACAGAAGAGTACACACCATGTATAATTCTATTTATATAAATTATGAAAACAGGAACAACTGGTATATGCTGTTGGAAGTCAGAGGGATGATTTTTGGAGTGAGAGTAATGCCTAGAAGGGAGAATGAGCAGGGCTTCCAGGATGCTAGATGTGTTGTTTCTTGAGCTGATGCTGCTTTTACAGTACTGTTCAATTTGTGATAATTCATCACACTGTACTCTTATGAAATTTTAGAAATTCTACTTTAAAGGAAAGTTGAGTTAGTTATAGAAAATAAATGCACACTGATTGACTTTGATTAATAAAATAAATGCTTTAGCTTTCCTTTTCTTTGTATATGTTTATCTTCAATGAAAAGTTAAGAATTCAATGTTTTTTTACAAATATTATTTCAACTTTTTAGAATAGTGTTTAGTAATGTAAATAACATACACTACAGTTCAGCAGCCCTCTCTCTCTCTCAGTTGCCCCTCTTACACCTTAAGGACTCCCCTTAAGGTGACTGCATTTAGTACTTCTCAGGATTAGAGGATGAGCATAAACTGTATTTATGCTCTCCTGTGTCTTCTATTTAATTAAAGTCCTTTCCCTCCCTCTTGGGCTCTGCTGTGGTATCCTTTTCTTGTCTTCAGCTGGCTTAAGACCTATCTCTTAAAATTGATTATTAAATATTTTCAGTAAAATGGCCTAAAGTAGGACCCTGCCAAGGAGATCTACATTTTAAAAAGTCCTAAAAGTAGGGCAGGTTTCAAGTCCCAAAAGAATGAAATGTTCCTCTGACAATGATGAAAGAACAAGATAGTTATTTTGGAACTGATGGTCTTATCTGGTGTTCCTTTATATTTTACAACAAGCAGTCATCAGGTCATCAGTTTCAACTACTGATGCAGTCACTTGATTGGATATGTTTTCCTTACCAGTTACACAGAGAGCAGTAGAATAATGTACACATAGCAAAGGAGATTTGGTGCTGGCCTAAATAGAATGCAGTGTTTCAAAAGAAGTACTATTAGCCTAAAGTTTTTGCTAATTCTGTTTGCAATGGTGCTTTATTAGGTAAGGTCACAAAATAACAGGTGACCCTAAATGTGTCTGAAGGTTATTTCATTCCTACATTGTAGACAACAAAGCTCCTTCCCATGTATTTTTTTTACCAATATTATAATGTCAGAGATTTTTTGTTATTAAACTACTTGCTTTATCTTGTTTTTCTCTTTTTTTTTTTTGAAAGTTACAATTTAATTCTCTACTATAAACAGAACTGATATTCTGCCAGTATACCCTGGTATTGCTGCAAGTATTTTTAAAATACTGAAATATTTACATCGTGTTTGGCAAACACTGAGTTAACACTTCTTGCAAATAACTCTCACCACCACCCTGCCATGCCAGGCACACCAGCAGACCCCAGGACCTTCTCCAGTGCTCGGTATATTCCATTCTGATTGGCCAACATTAATGCCAATTATCAGGCATTTGGAATATTATCCCAGATTCTCTTATCACTTCTTTATCATTACTATTCAAACACTGACTACTTGATGCAGGTTAAGGGCTGATAAAAACTGACTTAAGAAAATTGGAGTGAGGAAAGGGAACCTTGAATTCAGGGAAGATTCCACTTCCAAATCTATGTTGAGATTCTGTTCTGATATGCAGCAGAAATACCAGCTTGAATAGCTAACATTCAGAGGTTAAATAAATCATCCAAATAGCCATGTGCACAAATGCATATGTCATTGTTATAGGCAAAATGTTTTTTTACCCAAACAACAGCAAATTTCATATGTTGAGACATAGCCAATTGATGGTGTTTGGAGGTGGAGCATTTGGGAATTAATTTGGGTTAGAATAGATCCTGAGGGTGGGGCCCTCATAATGGGATTAGTGGCCTTATTAAGAAGAGGAAGCAAGAGAGATCTCAATTTCTGTC
Source organism: Cynopterus sphinx (assembly GCA_030015415.1). Lineage (NCBI taxonomy): Eukaryota > Metazoa > Chordata > Mammalia > Chiroptera > Pteropodidae > Cynopterus > Cynopterus sphinx. Next base: position 63,525,807 of record CM057389.1, on the reverse strand, counting down.
TCTCGACACATACACACTGAGGAAAGTTCAGGTGAGGACACAAGAAGAAGGCTTCCTTCTGCAAGCCAAGAAAAAGCCCCCCACCAGAAACTGAATCAGCTATACCTTGACCTTGAACTTCTCCAGAACTATGAAAAAACAAATTTCTGTTGTTTAAGTCATCCTATTTATGGTATTTTGTATGGTATCCTGAGCAGGCCAATATCATAAGTTATGGAATTAGGAAAATCTATAATAATGATTTCTATAACTTAATAATTAAACAGTATAATATAGTAGTGGATTAAAATAAAATCTTCCTAGAAATAGAAAATAACACTTTTAAGTAAGTCTTCCTTCTCAAGGTCCTCATAAAATAGAATTCTGCAGTATATTTTAAATACAGTTTCCTCAGTTTATGAGGCAAAACACTGCCCTCATCATACAAATGCCTCTACATACCCCATTTCTTGTAATACTAGATGTCACCTGATTTTTTTTTTCTTCCAGGGTCATTTTTGAAAATGAAGTTTATTGAACTTGTTTTATTCTACATGATCAGGCTGTTTCCCTCTTTAACTTTTCCTAATTTTCTTGGTCTAGTACTTTCAATCTGTGTACAAGGTTCATGAGGTGTTATATATTTGAAATGACTAAAAATGTGAGTGTTTTTTAAAGAGTAGATCTCAAAAATGCCATACTGTTAAATGTAATATTTGTAGAAAAAAGAAAAATAATATTCTAGAAATGTTTAAAGTATATATACACATTAAAATTAGATATTAGATAATTAACTCACAAAAAAACACAAAGTGAGTCAAACTCTTGATTTATGTAAAAGCGACACACATTAAGGTCACCTAAGTTGGTAGAAAAGTCAGAGAGTAAAGCAACCACCATTTTATTAGTCTCAAGAACTGGATAATTTCTTTGGGAGGTAACTGCAGTTCTAGCAATTCCTCTAGAAACTCTAATAGTCATCCATTTAAGAAGTATCCAAGACTTTCACTACTTCCTTTTCCTCTTTCTACTCTTATAAAGTTATCAAGTAACTCTTTATACTTCTTTGTTCTACCCCATCCATGGCTGTGTTCCTCTCTTCACTTTCAGTGACTCTCTGCCTTTCACTCTGCACTTTAAAACTATTTTTGTAGAAGTTACCACCAAACACTCCAAGACAAAGGAATTGTTGGATTCCTTTCATCGTAACAGAATATTTGTTCTCTCCTAGGTAAGCTCTCATGATAGGCTGGCCACCTTAATGTCTGTTGGTCAACTATAAATGACTTCCCAGTGTCCATCCCTCATCAATCATCTGTGATCCAGGTCTCAAGATTATATGATGTAAAACATGGGAACCTCTTTTTCCAAATTTCCCTAATCAGGCAGCAGGCAATCTTCCAAAAGTTTTCTAATAAAAGACTGGGTGGTATAAAAGAACTACACATCAGGAGTATAGGGTGAACATTTAAAATTTTGCTACTAAATAGCAGGAGGCAGGTTAGTAACTATCTTGACTGTATTAGTTTTAGTTTTTAAAAAGGAAATCCTGAGACAAGACTGTGGGTGCAACTGGTTTATTTAGAAAGTAATCCGGGAAGCACAGGTGAAGGGAAGTACATTAAGAAGCAGATTACTGATGAGGGGAACTGGGATGCCCTTCCTTAGTGTGTATTCAGAACTGTCTCCCCAAGGGGTGAGGAAATGAATCTTTTGGGGGGTCAGGAGTTAAATATAGCTCTGAGGTATTTCTGGCCCATCTGGGACAAGAATGCCTTCAAAGTCTCAGAAATTAGTTCATCTCCTAAAACCATCTGCTCCTATCTCAGAGATAGTCCAACGGGACATGAGTGGGGTGCTGTCTGCTAGTAGGCCTCACTGACATAAGCTGTTTCTATTCTAGCTACTGTAGCTCTGGAGAGATCTGTCCTCTTTAGATCTCAGAGATGGGAGTGGACTGAGAAGAACTGAGAGAAAGACAGTTAATCCAGCCTGGGACACCCAATCCAACAACAACATGGGATTATTTCCCATGTTGGCCAAAAATTGGATTTGAATGTACTATAAAAGAGGCCATAGTAAAATAGCTTGTAGATCCACATAATGAACCACTGGGAAGCCATCAAAATTATAGACTTACATTCAGTAACATGTGGGAAAGTTGAAGGAAAAAAACATAAAAAAGTAAACACATTTATTTTCATTTAGGCAGATTTGTAGATCCATTTAGGTGTGAGGAACAAATAGTTAATCCAGGTCTTTGAAGTTCAGGTAAAATGAGTGATTCCCACAATGAGGCCAGTGCTTATCTTAGTATCCCAATGTGTCTCTTTATATAATTTGGGAAAAGAAACTTAACTTTTGCTCTGACAAGCTGGATTATGACTGCTGCCTTGAGAACTATAGAAATATGAGGTCCTGGCACCTCAGCCACACTCTCCAGGCCTCTGTCTGGAAAAACCTTGAGCCCAGAAGGTGAAGCATTTATGAATCTGTTGGCAGACATTGTCTGCTTCCTCAATTACTCCATGAAATAAAATAACTGAGAAATAGTGACCAGCTGCTAGGCTATGACCCTGCACACAGTTAGGGTGAAAAAATACTAATCATTTCTTCTTCAGGGAAGTTCCCTCAATAGTACAGTCATAAAAACGTTTTGTATCCAGATGGAATTATACCAAAGTGTAAATAAAACACTTGCATTATCCCTGATTTATACATAGACTTTTAATAGAATTCCAAGTCAGACTATATTTACATCCATAGCTATTTTTCATACCTGTAGCCTAGTGCAATTTTTTTAAAAAACAATGTCAAGAGAGCCTTTAGTGTTGCTAGGTTTAGCAAGGCAGACAGAAGGAAGAACAGAAAGGTATCAGAAGAACGAAGGTCAAGGATGGCAGGTTACAGACAACCAAAACAAGAGCAGATTTGCCTTTGTTTACTTGGCCAAAGGGGAAAAATTAACTTGATGGAAAGGGTAATTAAGCATTTCTTTTTCCATCATAGTCCAGCCCAGCTTCATACCCAGCTGTTCTGTTTAACATTTTGATGATTCTTCATCAAATAGCAGACTTAACTATTGTCAATGTGGTACTGAAGTCACATGGCGCTACTCCCCCAACTATTAACCTTTATTGTATAAATAGATAGGAAAAGTCTCAGAGTGAGAACTGTCCAATTTAGGCAGATAATGATGGAAGCATGAGAATGTTTATACAGAAGTGTTGTCCAGAACAAAAAGACAATTTCAGCAAGTCAGCAGGTTAGCATTGTAAAGTATTTCAGAGAGATTATCTAGCTCAACATCCTCGGTTCTTAGGTGCAGAAACTGAAATTATGTAAAGGGAATAGGCATTCCTAGAGTTAATGACCCTAGTAGTTGTAAATCTAGAATCCCAGCCCCAAGCCAGTATCTATCTCATCATGATTGATTCTCTTATTTGCTTGTATTTTCAATAACAGCCTGCAGAAGAATATCGCCTCCAAGGGAAGAGTGAGCTGGTTTATATAAGTTCACTGCTCAGAATTTGAAATGTGTGTTTTAACAGAAACAAAGGTAGTGGTGCATGATGGTAGTTTTTCCAACTGTGTCTCAAAGATTGTTAATGCCCAGATTCAAAAACTCTGGAAGTGATTGGCCATTTATTAATGAGGGTTAATGAGAGTATAATGAAGACAAATGACTGTCATAGCTCATTGGGCCTCCTAATTCTTAGGGCAATGTCCTGTCCTATGGACCCAGTTCCTATGTAGGTAAATATAGTTCAGCCTTGTATATCCAGCTCCACTGGACCAAGCACAGTTTAGATCATGTCCACCTGAATACTATGAGAACACACAGCTGGATATATTTTTTCTATGTAGAGGAATAGTCACTGCAGAGGTTCAATGAGACCATAATCAGCTGTGGAGACTCCAGTTTATTATGGATAAACACACTTTTCAGATAAAAGAAAAACTAATTTAATTGCTTCACATAATAAATAAGGCAGCAATTTAAATGAGCAGGCCAGAATAAATATTTTACTTGGTATAATTGAATCCATTTACAAGAATCAAAGAAAATCCAAGTGTGTTTCTGTGCAACTTTTGTGTCAAGCTAAGGTACTTACATGTGGATGTTTGCATGTTACAGAGCAAGAATATTTGATGTGTAGATGTTTATATATAGCATTTATTTTGTTTGGGACCCATTAGAACTTTTACATCAAAATGACCTTGAGTTGCTACTCTCGATGGTCATCAGGGGCTACCTACCTTACTAGATGGATTTTGTACACTTCCAACTTGAAAATGGCTTCAAAGATAGTTTAACATCTATAATTTTTTTTTTATTTTATAGCCACCTCTAATTTTGATGTAAAGTATTTTTGCTCAATGGATTATCTTCCTCCCTTATTAATAACACATTTCCATATTTTTTGGCTATTTCCTCAAGCCAAATTTAACTCAGGACCCATGACTTGCCACCATCATTAAATTGATGGAGTTGTCAGTAAATTCTGTAGCTAATTTCTCAATAGTTCAAAAAAACTTTTGCAAGACGGCAGTATCACTGGCATTAGGGTATACATGTCTAACTTTGTTGGGGTCACAGGTCCCTATGAGAATATGACAAAAGCTACCTCCTCCCAGAAAAATGAACATATTAATAAATATATGCACACATTTTGCTTATTGGTTAAAAATGTTCATGGACACCTGGAATATATTCAGAGATCCCTTAAGGTTAAAAACTTTCATTGGGACATTTTAAAGAGCAATAGCATTTATTTTGATTTATAGTTTAGATATGTTTATTAAAATTTCAGTGGTTTCATCATTTATCATCAAAGCTATAATCTATACATCTACAATTCTATGTAGACAAGTATAATTGATGGCATTAAAAATGACCTTTCTAGAATTTCTGTTTTGTGGGGTTTTTTTTTATTTTAATCTATTTAAAATATTCTTTTAAACCTTTTCAACTTTCTAAATGATATTTTTTTAATTTGTAAAAGATTTTTTAATTCTTGTTAATCTTAAAAGATGACCTATCTTTAGAACTTTGACTTTGAATGCAATTTAATATTTGCGTTTTAAAAAATTCTCTAATAGGACATTGACCTTAAGGATTTTGAAAGTCAGAATCTACATATAAATTTAATTCCAGTTCTGTACTATTAAAACAACATTGACTGAATCTCAGAATTAGGTGATAACTCTTATGTGTTTTTAACATTACCACATGATAATTTTTGGAATTAAATAAAATGTGAATCCAAGGCACTGCAAGAATTTAGTATATACAACCAAATTTTTATGATCTTTTATAAAACTTACATAGACATAAGCTCTTTTAGTGACCATATCTACTGGATATATTTTATCTCTTTGTTATTATGAAAAGTAATTTTATATACATATACAGTACAGTTTTCATCACCTTCTAAGCAGAAAAGCCTCACTATTATCCCAACCCTGCAACTAAGTGTATTGTGATAGGACCCATGATTTAAAACTTTCAAGATTTAATCCAGTCTAGCTGAAGTTCATAAGACTGGAAATTCAAATAGACCTTTTAATAGAAAAACTGCAGTGGTAACAATATTCCATAGCTACCTGGTTATCTGTGGATGCTTTCCTTAGCTCATACTTTCTATCCTGCTTTATCACTGTACATATAATAGGTATATGACTGTGACTTCTAGAGAAGAGGCTCACATACAAGACAAAATAAATTTATGGCTTTGTTTATGGATTATGTTAGTATGAAATCCTGTCATCACTTAAAGATGTATATTTCTGTGCACATAGAATATACTCAAACATCATATTTCTAGGATGCATAGTCTTTCATTATTTTATTTCTAAAATGAGGTCACATTTTTAGAATTGATAGTATGTTACAGTTCATTTGGTCACTTTTTCTTCTAATACTACACAAAATAATAGTACAAGCAACAATGATGTCTTGGATTCAATGAAACACAGTGTATAGATTAGAACACATAAAGTCAAAAAGTGTCTTGGGAATGTTATAATACTCCTCAAGGAAATTGAAGTTAAAGAATCAATTGATTTGCTAAAGACATGGATTTGATGACAAAACAGGTATAGTCTATTGATCAATTTTTCAAGTACTTGCGCCCATCTTATGTGAATCATTAGACCATAGACTTGTAAACTCAATGTAAATCATTTTTAAAAAGACATTTCTTCTGCAATATTTGGTGCATAAAATATAACGTTTGTATAAGTTAGAAAACATGAAGACTATAAATGAATAAATTTTAACTGTGTGCCAAATCTACACACGGCTACATACTGAATGATACCATTTCTATAAACAAGTAAAGCTAAAGCACTTCTACAATTAAAGTTTAGCCTAATTCATATAGTACCTTTTTCAGTCATCATTCATTTTTAATGTTAATGTAGAAAAAAGTATTCAAAAGATATTTTTTAAACCACATGTTAGATTCAAAATTAAAAAAAGCAGATTTTAATGGGAGCTGGTTTAAAACAATTCGACCTGAGTGACATAACAGTTTGGAGAATGTGTCCATGTTTAGTTTTGCTTCCAAATTTGGACTTTGAAACTTATTGTAAGTCTCAGAAATAAATAAGAAGCTGAGCAGATAATTAAACATTTGCCTTGGGGGAATTATTTGCAGTTAATTAAAACCATACACTTTGGGTGTATACTTGCTTCACTGGTTATTAAATTGAAATCATTTGTTAACTACCCGGGTTTCTCACTTGTCCATCAAATGCTGCTTGTGGCAGGTTAGAGAAACAAACTTTCTCTCTCATAATATTCCAAAATATGTTGTTTAAAGCTATCTCCTAGTTTGAGGAGGGAGAGAGAGAAGAGGAAAATGAAAACAAAAAAAGAATAATTTGTTTTAGATTATACCTAAGTTAGCTCTGTTAGGGAATTAAAATGCAACTAAGCTAAATAAACTCAGTAGAGAATCCATTTGTAGGTAAAAGAGGTGTTGTTCTACTATCCTCAGCTTTCTTGTCCACATACATACAAGATTAGCTCATAGTTTTGAAATATCTTTGGATTATCACCCTTTTAGCTGCATGAAAAATATCCACTAGATTGTAAGCTCTATGAAGGCAGAGATTTGTCACTTTTTTTATTATTGAATCCCCAGTGTCAAGAACAGTGTCTGGCATAGAGTTGACTCCTAATAAATATTTCAAAAAAAAAAAAATGAAAGACTTATTTTTCTGCTGACTTATTCACATGCTCCTTATGATGACTTTTTAGGAGCCTCCAGCAAGTCTTCAAATATCCAACAATGGACTCTTTCTAGCTTTGCAAGAGTCTGTACTCATTGGAAAACTTTTAGTCACTGTAAAGCATCTCACATGACTAAAAAAAGATGAATTTATGCTGATCCCATGTTTTAGTGTTCTACACAAGGAAGAAGATGAAACTACACAGAACAGAAGTTTTGCATTCCCTTTTGCTATCAGTTTGTGAGGAAGGTAAACAAAGTTCTACATCCAGCTTCTTCAAGAACTTAAGGCTCCAACATATGAACAACTACAGTACTGGAAGCATTAGGAACACTAAAATTAGATATTCCTTTAATCTTTCCTATTTTGCCTTCCTTTCATATTATTTTGCACAATTCTGCTATGACTTCCACTGATGCATAAAGCCTGCTTAAATTATCTTCTTTGTTGCAAAAAGATGTACCAACAAAATCTCTATTATGTTTACCTTGCAAACTTTGTATAGACATCTTGTGTAGTCCTTCAAGAAAAGCCTATTTATTGGTGAAATCATTTAAGTATTTTAATGGTATTTAAAAAATGATAAATTCTATCCCCCAAATATAAATCTATCATGTTAGTGGTGAAAGCTGCTCTATGTCCTGGTAAAAATGCTTACTAGAGGTTTTGCTTGTCTGTTGTGTCAGATTCTGCAAAAGATGACGTTACAAAAGACAGTGAAGTAACTGATCATCCTGTATGTGACCAAGATCATCCCAATGGTAAGTTATGAGATACTTTTCCAGTTTTTTTTTTCTGCTGAATAATATTATATTTTTTAAAAACTTGGGTTTTAAGTTTTCTGGGAAAATTAAAATTTGGTAATATTTTATTAATGCTGAATACCAGGTGATTAGTAGCTGCCACATTTAAATAGGACATTTACCCTCCATGGTCCTCATCACTCATTGCATTTTTACTAGGCTGGCTTTATTTCTTTTTATTCCTGCCTGAACTCTATGGGCATTGGGTTTACAACTACTAAAATGAAATGAAACCAATGATAATAAATGTGAGACAGAGAGAGAGTAGATCCAGGAGATTAAATCCACATATCTTTGGAATACAAAGAAAAGAGACTAGAAAACAGAAATGAAGTATCTTTAGAAATATAACAGGAAAAAAAACAAAGTTTTCCTAGTACAGACCAGTTTCTCCATCCAAAACACAAAAGTACACATTATATTTATAGGCAAAGATAATGAAAACTCAAATGAAAATAAGGAAACTACAAAGCCTCATAGAATTTCTGAAGATTGATCATAAAGAAAGGCTTTTAAAGCAAATAGGAATGTCAAATTCAGGTTACAAGCAAAATGAGATTACCCTTAGCTTTCTTCTTCCACAACTCTGAATACTAGAAGAAAATGGAGGACACAGTTTCAATATTTAGTGAAATTATTCATGCCTGAATTCAAGAATAATATTTTCTCAGGATACCAAGATTAAAAAAATATGCCACCAAGTATCCTTTCCAAATAAACTTATAGAAGGCCTGTGCAAAACCAATAAATATAGAAAGGAAAGAAAAATTCAATATGAGAAAGGCAGAGTTGGATAGGACTATGTGATAAATGCATGAAAATACTTAAATAATTATTTCAACTAGTACTGTAATATCTTAAATGTTTGCTTTACCTTTGAAAATTATGGTATAAGTCATTTAAAAATGAGAAAAAAAAGAGGAGACACTTTTTCTCTCAGTGATGAAAGTTTAAATAAATTAGACCATTACTCTCACTGAAGACTAGATAACTTAGACAAAAAAAAAATTTATATAAATGATAGGTAGGTAAATAGGTAGGTAGATGATAGATAGATAAATAGATGATAGATTGGATAGGTGGATAGATAGATAGAGGGATAGAGGGATAGAAAGATAGATGGTAGATGGAGAGAAAGAAAGAGAAGCAGAGACAGAGACAGACAGAGACAAAAAAAGACAGAGACACAGAAAGAAAGAGTCTATTTAAAGGTATCAGAGAGCTAACAAGATAGAGAATTATCAGTCTATCTTATGGGAGAAAATGAATATAAAGAGAAGTGAGCTCAGAATTTGAAACTGTTTATATTTTAGGGCATTTGCTGATTCTTCAAAAGATATTTTGAATCCCATTGCTCAAAAGGGTATGGCTCCCTTGTAAATCTTGTGTGTGGTTTGAAACCTCAAAGATATGTACTCTAGAAGAAGGAATTAAATTAGCAGTAGATCAGCCTTCTGAAAAACTGTTGCTCAACTTTGAATCATTTTAACCCCCAATTTAATCATAACCAACCTAGATTACTAGTCCCTCTAGGCACCAAAGAAAAACAAATATAAAACATTTATTAGATGAAAAAAAGTGTTATACGTTTCAAATCATTTACATAAAAATTTGTTAAATATAATGTACAGCATACATATACAGAAAAAAAAGAATAAATGAGGAAACAAGGTAACATGAAAAACAAATAGTCAAGAATGGTAAGCCTATATGGGCTAAAAATATTAGAGTTATAAATGTGAAATATAAAACACAAAAACTATGTATAAGGGAATAAAGACAAGATTTAAATTTTTAGTGAGAACTAAAAATTCAAAACAAAAAAGAGGGGGGAAAAAAAGTCTAAAAGTAAAAGATACCACAATTGAAATGAAGAATTCAGTGAATGGATTTATGGTTTAACAGCATATTAGACACAGATGAAAGAGAATTTGTGAATAGAAGTTACATCAGAAGAATACATCCAAAATATAAACAGTAGAGAAACAAAGGATGGCAAATGCTAAAGAAAGGGAAAAGACATGAATGATAAAATGACAAAGTTTATCACCTATGTAATTGAAATTCCAGACAGAAAGAAGAAAGGGAATTGGGTAGAAGCAATATTTGAAGAAAATATAATAAGAAATTTCCTAGACTAATGAAGGATATCAGGTCATGTGTTCCAAAAGTCCTTTGACCTCCAAACTAAATTCACAACTAGGTCCATCATAGTATAACTGCTGAAAGCCAAACACAAACAGAACATCCAAAGGACAATCTTTAAACAATTAGACTGACAGCTGACTTTTCAATAGATATGATGGAAACAAAAAGATAATACAAGAGAATAGCTACCAACCTATTTTAATTCTAGGGAAAATGGATATTTCAAGAATAAAGTTTAATTAAGAACATTTCAGACCAAAAAAAAAAAAAAAGAGAGTCCATCACCAAAGAGTTCTGATATTCTTCTGGTAGGAAGATATTGATTCCAGATCAAATGTCAAAGATGAAAAGAATTAAAAACAAGATAAATGGTAATTATTGAAAAGTCTAAAAAGATATCGATAACAAAAATCAATGATTATTATATTGATAATTATGTACTGTGAGAGATAAGATATACTTATACTTAAAATATATTACAATAATGGCATTTACTGGGATGAGGTAAATTAAATTTAAGTGTGCTAATGTTTTTCCATTGTCATGGGTAATAAAAACACCAATTAATATTAAGATTTGGTAGGTCTCAATAAATGTCAGGAAATGAGATGAGCCCTGAGGTTATACCAGCTGAATGCTTGGAGAGACTTCTAGGCCAAAGTACAAAAAAGAGTGACACAGACAGAGTACAACAGACTCCCTGATTGGAGGAGATAGAGCTGAAACAATTGGAAGGCCTAAGTATCTAGTTTTTTTTCAGGACAGAGTGCTGCAGAGGAGAAAGCTCCACCAAGGGAATGCTCTAGAGATCAACAGACGGAATCCCACAAGTCTTCAACTGGGTACTAATTAGTGAATATGTTGGAGGAAATTACCAGTGCTTGCATGAGAGGCTGGGTAAAGAACACTAAAGAATTTGAAGAAATTATACCTGGAGATTACACAGGGCTAGAAGGAATGCCTATTCTCATAAGCCAGACTGAAAAACCTAAACATTCATAGCAGGCTTAGAAGGATTTTGCCACAGTAGTGGAACAAAGCTAGCAATATATTGAATGCTGCTTTTGTCCTCCCCAATTCAGCTTAAAAACAAGACTTGAAAATATCAAACTCTGAATAATTTTACTGATCCAAGAATACATCTCAAAAATATTTATAGAAATATAAATATATCTCACACACATCAGAGTAATTGACAAAATTTTAGGTCATAAAAAGATGTACTTGAAAATAAATTTCCATGCATCTCTTGTGTTTCTGCATATTTTACAATCAGAGTCCCTGACTGCCTTTATTTTAGCCAATCTTTCCAAAGCTGTTTGGATAGTGAACAATTTTGGAAGACAGAGAAACTCTCTTCCTCTAAAGAAGAGAACAGACTGTTTACAGTCTTGGAAGATAAGAATAGTTCCCCCCACACATACACACACAAAATTAAGAAGCAGACATGCTGATTGTCCATTATGTCAAATTCTCTAAGATCGAGGTTCATCCCCTGTAATACAACACACTGAAGCATGCAGGTATCACTTGGTCACCATAAGGTAACTGCAGTTTGGAACAGGCACAAGTACTCTGGCTACTGCTATTGTTCTGATAAAAACTGTTCTTTCTGGCTTGGAGTCATGTCTTCTGTCAGCATTCATGGAATTGTGGCTAGCTAACTTGCTAATTTGCAAATTGAGTAAAATTCTAGACTCTTCCCAATTCTTGATAAGAAGCAGGAAAGTATGACCAATATAAGAAAATAATCATTTGATAGAAATCAATCCAGAAATGGCACAAATGGAGTAATAGTATGAAAAGTCAAATTAAAAATTGTTGTAAGTGTATTCCACATCTTCTAGAAGCTAAAAAAAGAATTGCCCATGTTAATTAGAGACATGGAAGATATAAAAAGACCTAAATTGAATTTCTAGAGAGGAAAAACAGTTCCTGGGATGAAAATTGTACTTGATAGAAATAATGGCAGATTCAACACTGCAGAAGAAAAGACTAGTGAATTTGAAGATATAGAAATAAAAACTATCCAACTGAAGAGAATAAATGACTGAAGGAAAGAAGAGAATCAGTGAGATATTAAAAATTTCCAAGGGTAATTCCAGTTCCAATATGCATGAATTAAAATCTCTGAAAGTAGGTAGAGGGGAGGGCAACAGAAAAAATTTGAAATAATAATGGCTGACTTTTTTCAGAAATTTCATGAAAACTATGAAGCTAAATATCCTAGAAATTCTATGACCCTGAAACACAAAAAGAGAAAGAAAGAAAGAAAGAAAGAAAGAAAGAAAGAAAGAAAGAAAGAAAGAAAGAAAGAAAGAAAGAAAGAAAATTATATCTAAACACATCATAATCAACTTACCAAACACCAGTGATAAAGAGAAAAATTTCACAATGGGAGGAAACAGAAAAATTAATACAGAGGAACAAATATAAGGGCAAAGAAGATGTTTCATCAGAAACTACAAACTATAACTACAGCCAAAACCATAGATGAGTCTCACAAACATAATATTAAACTAAGGAAGGTACAAATCATATATTGCATAATTTATTTATGTCAACCTTAAAAAGCAGGAAAAATAACTATAATATTTAGAAAGATGTGTATAAGTGGTAAAATGATAGAGAAAATCTAGGCAGTTATTACTATGAAAGTTGGAGTCGATTAAATTTTGGTTTGTTTTTATTGGGCTATGATCTGGGGCTGGATACATAGATTTTCCATTTGTTGTGGGTTATTTGATCTCTTTATTTTTGTGTACTTTATGTATATTGCATTTTTATAAAATAATTAAAATATAAAGGAAGAGAGGGAAGTAACAAGGCTAGAAATAAGGAAGCCTGAAAAGAAATGAAGAATCAGTGGCATAGTTTTTATAACAAAGATTATGGTAGAAATGGAGGAATTGCATATAATGCTGACTTTAATAATAGTAATGAAAACTAAAAATTTTACTATGTCATAGGATCTGACAATATATGAGGTTTAATAATAACTTAGAAAATTTTTATGATATCACAAAAAAAGACAGTAGAATTAAAGGAAGATTTCTTTCTAAATTTCCCAGAAAGATTATTCTAAGCATGAGAATATATTCACTAATGCAAATAATAATGATAAAAACAAGGAGTAGTGTAAAACAAACACGATTTAACAGATAACAGAAATGCATGCAAATAATTATGACAGTAAATGTAATTAGATTACTTTATTAAGTGTTAAAATTACTCAGGTTGAATTAACTTCAATAAAATGGTAAAGGTTTAAAAATACAAAGTTAGAAAAAGGTATATTTGAGAAATGAGCATTAAAAGAAAACATGAGAAACTACTTTAGAATCTATCCAGTTAGAATTCTGGCAGAGTCTCAAGTGAGAAAGTTAGTCTTTTTATATCAATAAAATTTAAATACATGATTAAATATAACAATCATGGGTTTTTGTGTGTCAGATGATATGGAATGATACAATATGAATAAAAATCCTGTTGAAAATGCAATGAGGAATTCATGGCTATAATATTATCAGCCAATAATGGAATAAGTAAACTAAAAATGACATGGAATCTTTGAAAAATGTCATTAATACTGTAGTCCTACTATAGGAATGGACAAGCTGTTTGATAAAACAGAATAAAGAGTTTAGAACTAGGCCAAGGAGATATGGGATTTCAGTCCATATTCAGACTGACATTTCAAAAACAGATGACTCAATAAATACTATTAAGATAACTATTTGGCAATTTGGAAAAATAAACTGAATCCCAAACTCATTCCTTATGCCAGCTTAAATTCTAGAAGGAAAAAAGATGAAATATAAAAATGAAACTATGAAAATACTAGACTAAGAGAACCATAGGGTATGTTCTTTAAATTTTGAAATAAAGACTACATTTTGAACTGCGAATATATTCACAAAGACACATGATTGTAAGCACATATGTTATAAAATATGCTCAACTACATATATATCTGCAATACATGTGTGTGCATACCCCAATATATCTCATAAAAGAGAAATGGGTAAATCTGAATATATAAATTTAGACATGATAAATAAAGGTTATAATCAAATTCTAAAGAAAAACTACAAAGAAAAAGTATTCTCAGCTTAAAAGACAATGAATTAATTTTTTTTTGCAAAAATAAAGACCTCATAAATCAGTTAAAAAATAAATTTTTAAAAAAATCCAAGAGGAAAATGGACAGAGAACTCAATTATAATTTACAAAGACAAAATATAGTTGTTATATCTATGAAGACAGACCTATCTCTTTATTACTTAAAGAAATGCAGATAAAACATGATTTCAGTGTCTTTTCCTTTTGAATATCAGATGTTTAAGTAGGATTGAAAATACACAGAACTGATATGAATAGGTTGTCCAAACATGCTCACACACCATTTCATTGGTGGGAGATTAGCAGGCATAACTTTGTCAGCAATTTTGACAAAATCTAATAAAAGATCAAATATTCATATTTTTATCCAATAATTATGCTTCACGAATTTATCTTAAAGTAACACTCATTAAAAGTATGATGTTATTTATCCACAAAAATGTTCATTGCAATACTCTTGATTAATGGATAAAAAAAAAGAACCATCCAAAATTTTGTCTATAATATGGAATATAATGCATTTTTTTAAATTAAGATTTCTAAGGAAATTGTAATGACAGTGTAAAGATGCTTATAAAAATATAAACTAAAAAAGCAAGAATCAAATTGTAAATTCATTTTGATTCCATATATATACACACACACACAATACAGAGACATGTACACAAACACACACACATATAACAGGTATATATGTTTATATACATACATATACAGTGTGTGTGTGTGTGTGTATACACCTATGTATACTCACACAAGAAAATGATGGCAGTTTATAATTTTTATAGTGGCAATCTCTTAGTTGTAAAATTATCCATAATTATTAATACTTGTATGTATTTTTCAGTGTTTCTAGAGGAAATTGCCTTTCTTTTGTAACTACAGAAAAATAATAATTTTAGAAATAAGTTACATTAGGAAAGTTTTATTTGCCCTATGATAAACTAAGGATGACGAAAGATAATCAAATTTCCACTAATTATAGTTTATCTTTTGCTCTTAATCTGGGGTATTTTTAAACATAGTAAAAGTACAACGTTGACTAACAGCAGCAATCAAGTTTTACATTTAACAAAAGGACAGGATTTCTATTATCTTTAAAATGAACATCAAAAAAACAGTCTTTGTTCTTAGGAAGATCTGAGCATCTAATAATCTACAAACAATAAAACTGCATTGTTGTTGCTATTGGTTAAAAACAGTTCATTTACAGAGGGAGTTTAGGTTTACCCTCTAGAAATGTTTGATTCCAGACTGATGTTTCCAGACCAATTTTTATGCAAATTAATTAAACATTAGCCTGAGCCAAACTTAATTAGCAGGTCTCCAAGAACACAATCATGATCGATTTCTAAAGAAAAGTGAATGGATTTTTGGATTATCTGTTCTGATAGTTCCCTTCCATTAGTATGGATGATTGAGTTCACTGTATAAAAAATATACATATAAATTGTGAGATCTTTTATGTTCTGTTGTTTTCTCTGCCAGGAGGGATTAGAGCAAAAGACAGTGGGTAGAATTCAGCTAGATTGAATGTGAAGAAGCAAACATAAAGCTTGCTCCCATGGGGTCAAGAAAGCAAGATAGAATGTGGGATGTCTGTGCAATGAAGAGAAAAGCGGGTAGCGGGAGTCGCTGTTAACACACAGCGGGCCTGGGTGTGGGGCTAGGAACTCACATCCACCTCTGTGTAAGATGCTAAATTCTCACTTTGCTCAGGATTGAGCAAATACAATTGTTCTTGGATTTCAAAGCAGTACACCTCATTTTTTACCCAATTTTTTACTAACTTTATTTCAGCAAAATTATAGAGATATATATGCATTTTCATTTCAAGAAAAGTTTGCCAAAATATGTTAGGCACACAGGTGAAACAGATCAAGAGTAGGCACAAGTGAAAAAGGCAGGGGAAGAAATACTTCCTATTAAAGCTTAGCAATCATCTCTCATCCTCAAAGTGAAGTGCCAGACCTTACAATTCACAGAGAAATATCTTATTATTCATCAGCAGCTGTAGGCTACCACCTCCTGTGGTCCCATCATATAAGCAGTGCCTCAGACCCTGATGAATTGTTGTCTTCCTCTTCCTGATAGAATTCCTCTGAAATTTTATCAAGTGGAGCACTGGGACCAGAGATACACAAGAACATCAGTGGTTGCTTCTACTCTCCAAATGCTCTTCTTTCCCTTCATTGTATAGACAAAGCCAGATCACAAATAATGAGTTCCCCATATCAACAGTGATAATGAGACTCACTCAATAAATAGTGAAGTTTCCCTCTCAATACTGTCTTCCCAAATGTCAGTGGTGATGAGTATCTTTACCAGGAGACATATCCTCATATAATGCTCAAGTTAGAATCTAAAATATTATCTAGTATTTTTGGCCTTTAAAAACAAAAACAAAAACAAAAAACAAGAAAATTAAAGCCCAGTGAGGTTATTATTTGCCTAAAATATCAATTTATTCTTCCAGGATCTTTCCAATAAATATAATATATGAAGTGCTTAGTATCCTAAGACATTACCTTGTTGCTAAAAAATACAATAGGAGGTTGCAGTCCCTAATTACTGTTTATAATAGAGTATTATAATACTCAATAAGTATTGTAATAGAAGGCCAATTAAAGTGATATGTCTTGCTCACTTCTTACATAGTGGGTGCTGGGAAAGGAAATTTGAACAAAACACAAGTTTTGTCTTCACAATGCTTATAACATAGTAAGAGAGACAAAGGAGATACAGCTGTATTACAGTGTAACAAGAATACCTAAATAGATGAATGAGGAAGAAACTCAGTAAGTAAAGATGTGATCACTTTATATGGTACCCAAAAGTGAGTAAGGGAGAAATGGGTTTTGAGGAAAAGATTTTATGTGGCTTTCTCTTCCATATTAAAGAAATGTGTGACTAAATAAAGGGCACAATTGGAATCTTCATACATTTCAGGTGAAAGTGCAAAATGGAGCAAACTCTTTTGGACACTGTTTTTCAGCATCTAGAAAGCTAAATGTATGTATTGCCTATTACTTAGCAATTTTATTCCTGGAATAGTATACATCAATGAAAAATAATGAATAATTGATAGACACAACAACTAGAATTAACTTCTCAGAAACAAGTGTGAAAATAGTGAGATTCAAAAAAGCATATATGTTCTGTTCATATGAAATTCAAAAACAGACAATATGGTCACCTTTCACCTGTTGGGGTATCTACAGGTACCAACAGAGGAAGTCACTAGTGGTAGAAATGTTCTCAGTCTGGGTGGTGATTACACAAGGAGATACATGTGTGTATATTTTAAAAGCTGTATGCTTAAGCTGGTGAGCATTTTACTATATGCAAGGTATACTTTGATATAAAAATTAAAGGCAAAATAAAGATATTTTCAGAAGAAAAGAGACTTGTAGTCAGATAAACCTAGTTATGAATTTTGAAAGCAAATTAGGGATCATTAATACTTGCTTTACAGTACTAATATGATTAGAGAAAATGAATATGAAATATTTAGGCAAAGTCTGGCATTTTTATGGGATCAATAATTAGCAAATATATTCTCCAGGATAGTGCTTCTCAAGATTTAATGTACATACAGATTGCCTAGAGATTTTGTTAAAATGCAGATTCTAATCCTGTAGGTCTGAGATGGGGTCTGAAATACAACATTTTTGGAAAGCTTCCAGGTGATTCCAATGTTGTTTGCTCATGGACCATACTTTGAGTAGCAATGGGGAGAAATAGGGATGAATGGGTTTTATCATCAGGAGAAACATCTTGATCAAATCCATATTTTAAAAGCTATTACTTTTAGCAATCCACAGGATAGATTATAAAAGAAGAAAATGATAGATTTAAGGGACTATAATACATCCCTGAATGAGGAAAGAGGAAGAGGCCTGAATGGTGGGAAAAGAAACATTTTTTAGAATCAAATCAAATCTTTGCATTTCACTGAATTTTAGGAGTGATGAGAGAAGGGTATCAAAGACAGTTGAAATTTTTAGTTTAGTTTAATCAAAAATCAGATTCTTTTGATTAAAATTGAGCTCGAGAGATATGGATGTCAGACACTTTTTTTTTTTTTTTAGTCTGTCACTCTAGCAGAGAATGAACCAAGGGGAAGTAGTATAAGAATAGTTGTATTGAAGAGGACTCTGTAACATTGAAAGACTGTGTAAGTTAGCTTTGCTGCTGTAACAAATAACTAAATAAATAAAAGTCTCATTAGTTTACATCAACAAAGTTGTGTCCTGTCTCTGCTTGGTTCTGCTCCACGTTTTCATCTGAGGATCTAGGCTGAAGTATACTCTATTAGGAGCAAGATGGCTGGAGGAAACACTCAATGGACCTTGAATTCCACTTAAATTTGATACACATCATGTCTATTGCTGTGCCATTTTCTAAACCTAGTCACAAGAATAGGCCTGGCATCAAGAGGTGGGAACATACTCTTGTCCCACAGGAGTTATTACAGGTCACATGGACACAAACAGAGAAGTAGAATCCTCCTACAGAAAGAAGTAGAGACAAGTTGGAACATAATGCAAACTACCACAGGGATGTAGCCAGGCAAAAAAGTCAAGATTTTCTGTATCCCATTGTGCCTATAACCAACCCTAGCACTGAATTTTTTTTTGAATTCAACAGTTAAATATCCTCGGTATAAAATCTTTCATTAAACTTAAACAAAATGGACAGATTTAATTTCCTCTCTTAATGAGCACTTAAATGTTCTAAAGTCTTTGGAGTGGGGAAAGGGGAAGCCAGGGGCAGTGGAAGAAAAAATACGACTAGATAATCAGCCTCAGAGTAATCAAGACTTGGCTGAATTCTCTCCTGACCTTTGCTATATTTAGTAGGTGTCTTCAGAGAATGGTTGAACTGTTAGGTGACCCATTCTGTATGTGCTCACATTACTCAAGGTTTTCATGCTCTGTTGATGAAGAATGAAAATGTCAGTAGTGTTTTAATTTTCCAGGAATCATCAATAAAGGAAATATCATTATCTTAAAGGGAAATTAAATGTAGTTAACCCATGCAGCCCAGAAATCATTTAAAATTTCTAGACTTCTAGGTTGTGTCCAGAAATGTTCAGTGCATTCATACACTAAAGACTAATTATACCACACAGCTCCAAGTAGAGTTTTTGCCTAAATTATTTGGATATTTCTTATAAAATAATTGATATGAATTTGATAATTTGCAAAATACCTTCATCCATCACTTTATTTCAAAACTGTTTTCTACTGCACCATGCATGATCAAACACACAGTTTCTGAAATGTTTGCTTTTTCAAACCAGGGATAAACCTATGGTCATGCACATAACATTTCTTTTATTTTTCAATCACTGTTCTTAACAGGACAAGAGAATGATTCAATGAAGAATGAAATAAATATTGAGGCAGAGTCACAGAGCGCATACATGGAAACAGAAGGTATTGCAACCAGAATATATTGTTATCAAAGAATGAGATGAAACTGTGACACATGACCCCTGTATGTACTTGTGTATGTGAATGATGTGTGTGTGTTTTAGGCAATGATTTCTAGAAATTTGGAGGGGAAAAAAAAAAAGAGCTTTAACTTAGTATGCTTTAGTCACCATATTTTGTCAATGATTTCAACTAAAACATCCCTGAGATCCTTCTCTCTTATCCTATTTAGAGCTTTCATCGAACCAAGATGATACTACAATTGTGGAGCAACCAAAAATGATTCCACTCACAGATGACCAAGAAGGAGAGGAAGGCGGAAAAGGTAGAACTGCTCTTAAATTGACTCATAGAGAATAGAGAGTTTCTTTGGATTCTTGCCTAGAATTCACCATCAGAGTTATCCTCACACAACTGCAGTCTGCTAAGTGGGGGAAGTAAACATTTCTTTAAAGCTAAACCTACTTTTGAGAGTAGAATAAAATATAGAAGTGTCAGAAGATACTTGTAATATTTTTTTTTGTCCTTCCGAATAGTATGAAGATGTTTTTTATTATGCATTTAGATTCAATTTAATTTAAAATTTGAGAAAGCCTATAAGAAATCAAAATTATAAACTAGATAGATGAGTCTTAGAAAAATTGAGATGGCTATAAAACAAATAGATTAACATTTTATATTGATTTCATTCTGTCATCCTTCGTGTAGTAGCGATTAAGGAAGCAATTTATGTAAAATACCCACGTTATATGAACCTTCTAAACTGCAAGCTTTATCTGTTGATATTAGGATACCATGATATTAAACACTATTAAAAATGACTGAGCATTATAATGATTTCTGAAGACATAGAAGGAATGGACATTTCATAAATTTTAAAGCAGTATTTGGGATAGAAGCCAGTATATTAGAGTAAAGATAGAAATCTTTTAAAATTTGTTTTAAAAAACTATTATCAAAGAATTTTAGCATTTATTGAAGAACTTGAAAATTGATTTTCACATATAGAACAATCTCTTAAAAACTAAAATATGAAATCAAAAGTGAGATAATTTCTCTAATATACTATATCATAAATGATGATGCTTTTAAATAAATATGGTTTGCAAAGCAGTTGCAAAGTAATAACTTGACAAGCCTTGTTTACAAAACACAGTGATCAATTTTGCTTCCAAATTAAAATGCAGACATGGTCTCAATTGTAAAATCAGGTCAATAGTAGCTACAGCTTCCAAATTATGAACTCTTCTTGGCAGAGGCATTGATACACTCTAATTAGTAAGCCATGTTAGTGATTTTGACATCTTTTTTTGTTTGTTTTCACTGAATTTAGAGCACGATATTCTTCTATGCATATGCCTCTAATAACCTTTTCTTTATTGAAAATCCTAGTTCAAGTTCATGACACCATGTTCCTGGCGAGTCAAGTAAATGGTATATTTGGAGTATTTAATGTCTGAGAATGATAACAGGCAACTGATATAACTCTTACTTCAGACACAGATCCGTGACGTTACTCGCTTCACATATACTTCCGAAGTGTAAAATAAGCAGTGCCGTGCCCACCTGCTTAATTTCTCTATAGCAGAATTATTTACTTTATAGACCTAACTCAACACATGCAAATGAGGAACATCAAACTGGTACTTTTTCTTCTTTCTAACTTGACCTACAGGAAAAAACTCTCCAGTTTAGTGCACACAGACATGTTACCTTTTTCCCCTTGCCTTCCCCAGCTTTGAGCTCTCCTCTCACTACTGAAGAGTTAACTACCCACCTTTCCCCTCTCTCTTGTGAGGATATCAGTCTTCTTCTACAAATGGTGGAATGACATATGAGAAAAAGTGAGGTCAAATTCTGCTACTTGCTTGTAAAAACTTTGAAGTTGTATTTTTTTTTTTCTTGAATTAAGCTTTGACTTTTCTCTGTAGGAGATTAATAATGCCTGTGGACTTTAATTAACCTCATTGTCCCTTCCCTTCTTTACCACAGATACCTAACTTGGCCCTTCCTTGAATATTTCTGTTTAAATTTGAAAAATTTAAAATGCATTACCTTTAACATTTTATTCTTTGCTTCAAAACAAGACTTAAAAGCTATTCTACTAAATATAAGAAAAGTAACCAAAAGAAAATAGGGTATTATAGATTCAGGGTGTTCTGGGATAGCTCTGCCCCTCACTGGCAAGCTGGGTGACCTTGGGCAAGTTATTTAATCTTTTCATGCCTCGATTTCTTTATCTGCAAGATGGTGATGACTAAAGTAACTGTCAAATGCTGTGGTGAAAATTTGAGTTAACACATGTAAAGCAATTACAATACCCGGCACATGGAAGGTACTCCGTGTTTAGTATTTATTATAATTTAATAAATCGATGACAGAAAGCAAGAGGATTGACATGTGGAGTTCCTCAAGTCCATTCATTGTCCTTTCTAACTATTTTAAATCCATATAAAGTTCATATATTCCACATTATCCTTCAACAACAATTTGTTCTGCATATTTCATTTGCAGCACTGACTCCTTCAGGGAGTTTCAATATATATAGATTTTATTCTATAAAGATAGAAAAATTAATGAAAGTGAAATGGGAGGCATCTCTCATTTATAAAGGCCTTTTTTTTTTTTGTCAGTATCTCCATCTTCTGCTTAATAAATGCTAATTTGGCCATAATTTATATTTTTATTTTTCAATTTTTTATTGAGATGTAATTGGCATATAACACTATATTAGTTTCAGGTGTATAACATAGTGATTCATAATTTCTGTTTTTAAAAACATAAGGCTTTTATTTTTTGGTAGCTCCACAGATAAAAGTAGTAAATAGGTTAAAAGTAGTAGAATTTTCTTTTTTTTTGTTTTATATGGTTATTAAAGAGTCTTGTTTAAAAACGTTTTGAGAAAATAGCTACAGATTTTGTGTATATCCACAGTGTCTCTTAATGGAAAGTTGCACTTATGTATTAAGACTTATTCTTACTGGGAAACAAAAACAAATGAGTATTCTATTACATCTAGAGGGATATTCTTTATAGCTTAGAAATATCACTTCTTTTTTTATTTTGAGAATCTTTCTAAGGAAACAGAAAGAGGTTTCTTTCAAAAAATTCCCGACCAGGAAACATGTATAACCTTTTTCTCTCATTTTGTAACATTCTATAATATTAGAAAATGTAGATAATCTTCAGGATACATCTTCTATGGCTCCCAGGTGTCTGGGCACAGATGTTGCAACATTAAGCTTTAAAGTTAGCTCTATCAAAATGTGGGTTTTGAAAAGAAGAGAAAATATTCACCAGAAGTTCATGCTGATAAAATTACACAATAGCACAATGGACATATCCCTAGGAGACTTGAAATACAAAAATTTCAACAGGCATAAAGTGAGATTTCACATATGGCAGCTTTACTCATATAGCCACATTGCCACTTCCTAAATGAGTCAAATTTTATGCTTTCCCAGCAGGATCTGCAGTACATATGAAATCCAGTAAAATAACATCACTTGGGTTAATAACCAAGTAGTAAAGTAATATTATAAGAGATCTCCTCTAAAAAGGATCTTATGTTTTAACATAAAACATAAAGCCAGCATTAAAACATTTTTTCTGCAGAAATATTTAACAAATCTTAAGTATGTAAGCATTGTGTCATTATTCTATCACATGTTTATTTGTGTTTTATTATGAAATAAACTGGACTTTTTACCCAAGTATTATATAGAATGCATACATCTCAATTATTTTCTTGTATCAATTAATAAGTATAGTATGAAATAGTAACCCTTTATCTGTTTACCTAAGGTTGACCAAAATTGTTGAAGACTTAAGGTATATTATGGTCTATGGTCTTGGAAAAAGATGGATATAGACAGGTAGAAAGTAAAGTCAAGCTAGCAACAAGTATAAAATTATCATGTCCTTAGGCTTAAGAGACAGAACCAGTGGATACTGTGGGTGGGAAGTGATCCTGGAACCAATCCTCCAAGGATACCAAGAAACACTATATAAACAATTCATTTTTTAATGCTTTTTTTAAAATCATGATTCCATATGAATTCTATAGTGTGTGCACGCACATGCTCTCATGTGAGTGTGTATGTGTGCCATAAGGTTAAGAGCCAGAAGATCTGATTTTTAGTCTGGTTTTGACAATGACTAACTATAACCATGAGTAAGCTGCTTAAGCCTCTTGGAGCCTCCAGTTTCCTCTTCAGTAAGAGATATACTTATTCTCATGCTTCTCGCAGTTGTGGAAAAGATAAAATTAAACCATTTCTGAGAATGACTGGTGGCCTCTAGCAGGAGTGAGCAAATGATGAGCCACAGGTCAAACCTGGCCTGCTGACTCTTTTCATATAGCTTTTTAGCTAAGAATTGTTTATACATTTTTAAAGGTTGGGAGAAAAAAAAGAGAATAATTTGTGAGGTATGAAAATTTCAGTGTCCACAGATAAAATTTTACTAAAATATGTAAAGCCTAAAACACCTGATATCCAACTCTTTACAGAAAAAAATTTGCCGACCCCCAGCATTGGGCATCTGTGTGAATGTAGCTCTCATTTCTATTTACAAATTACCCTCATTTCTGTGCAGAAACTCTTTAATTGTGTAGTCTTTATCAATATATACAGACATGTCTACATGTATGTTTCACTAATAATGGGAAAACAGGTTTATTTTATTTATTCCCACAATTCCTTGCCCTTCTGTAGGCACAGCGTTTGCTCTGTCTACACTCCTTCACATACTAGTGGACCCGAGAAAAATGGCTCCTTCTCATGTTAACCTCCTTGGAGGGAACCCAAAGCAGTGGGCTTGGGCTCCAAGAATTTTAGGCTAAGTATGGTGTGAAGTAATCTTTTTCCCTTGGAATAAATATTTGTTTTCTTTAAACACATTTCTTTTTGACCCTGTATTTAAAAGGGGGTTTTATTTATTTACCAGTTAACTGACCTTTGCTTTCTCTGAGTATACTACAAGTGAGATTTGCATTAGAACTGTGAGCTCAACATCCTAATTATAATCATTTTTACAGGAAGACCATTAGGTGACAGAACTAACAGGTGAGGGTCTAACTGGGGTTGATAGTTAGGGATTGCAATAAAATGGATGTGTAAATATGTTCACATTTGGTTGTAAAGACCAAAATCTTATCAACAGAATTTTAACATATAAATTTAAACTCAGATATTAATTGGAGTATCAAATTTAAGTGCTACTTTTTCTTTGTTTTAGAAGGAAACTCAATTCATTTTCATTACTCTTTACATCAGGTGCCTACATTTCAGGACAGTATGCAAAATGCAGGTAGAATAAGGAGCACTCTTAATGTTAATTATTTTTTTCATTTATTTCATTGTGAGGATTTACCTTTCGATGTGTTTTTATAATCAAGATGGAAACAATTAGGGAGATTGCTGCTTGAATGTTTCACTACATTTACTTTATGACATCTGCTACAATGATTAAAAAAAGGAAAAAGGAAGGTAAGCACTTTAACAATAGCGAGGGGTTTGTGTTGACTGTCTGTGATTACTTTATTTTATTATGAATCTTTAAAGAAAATGTCGTCAAACTGAATCAGTCATGTTTCCAATCGATAAATGTCACTGGGTTGTTAGAGCTTACATTTTTGATATAGAAGCATGTCTGTTCATTTTTCAGAGATGTCACAGTTTATTAGCCTTGGGTTTTAATTGAATCTAATAGAAAAAAACTGTAGATGAATAAGAATGAAAGGGAAAAAACTGGTTATTTCTTCTTAGAAATTTCTTTCCCATTTATTATATTTAGTTTATTCCTCAAATATACACAAAAATTACTTCATATAATCTTCATTTTTCATATACTTTCAAGAATAGTTCATAAAATAATAAAAATCAGGATCAAGAGAGATATGTTTCATAAAACATTAAGATATGGACATATGATTTTAATGTAAAGAGAATATTTTTTTCAAATTTAATAGTCATTTATTATTGTATGTTATTCTTATTTTTTCTACTAATAAAATATCATAGATGACATTATACAATAAATTTTCATAATAAAGCTTGCATAAAAACTAGTAATTATATATATAACTAGATAAGATAAGCAATAGATAAGATATATATGGATATATATAAACATATGTATATATGTATATATACATATGTGTGTATACATGTACACACACTGTGTATATACACTGTGGTGGGGGATGGGAGGGCAGAGAGCTTTGAAGATGAATGGAGGCCATGAGACAATAAATACAGGCATCCTCTAAAAACTAGAATGTGTAAGGAAATAGATTCTTCCCCAGAGCCTCCAGAAGGAAGATAATTCTGCTGATACCATGATTTTAGCCCCATAAGACCCATTTCAGACTTCTAGTAATATAATGTGTTATGTTAAGACACTAAGTCAGTGGTAATTTATTACAACAGCAATCGGAAACTAACACATTACCTCTCAACATGGTTTCTTTCTGAACCATGTTGAAAATTCAGGCTTATCTTAATATAGTCCCAATATTTTTCTAGTTGGGGATTTCCATAAAGTTATACCTTCTTCTATCACCCATGCTAAATTAGGCATCATTTTTATTATCATGACTCATTCCTTTTTAATGTCAATCTCTATTGGTTGCACAACTGGAATTTAATTCAGGTAAATCTACCATGGACACAGTAAGTGCCAATAGAATAGTTATGCATCTCTAGGAGATCAGAAGAAAAGGAATTACAGTAAAGGAATTGGAGAAATAAAGGGAGGAGGGATGGATAAAGGAAAAAATGAAAGAGGAAAAAAGAAAGAAGAGGAGGAAGAAGGATAGAAGGTAGAGAAAGAGCTGGTTTCTGTTTTCTGGTCCAGGAAAAATAATGAAGTAATTATTTTAAACTGCCTTTTTGAAACAAAGATGATATAAAATTTATTTCTAACAACCTTTCCAATTTGGTTCTCCTTGACTATAAAATGGGAATAGAAACTTTTGACCCTAATAGTTTTCTAATATTTTAAGGCCAAAGTGATCAAAATATAGTTGGTATATATTTCTAGCATGGTGGCTCTCAAACTTGGGTGTGTATACAAATTAGAATGTTCATTAAAGCACAGATTTTTGGATCTGGCCCCTAGATATTTTGATACAGTACATCCTAGTGGGCCTACGAATCTGCACTTCTGTTGTGCTTCTAGATGATGTCATGTGATGCTTCTGGTCTGTGGACCGCATTTTGAATGACACCACTACTCTAGTATTTTGCATTCAAATTTTGACTGTACTTTTTGAAAATTCTTTAGACTTTCTCTCTGCCTTATTTATCTATCTATCATCTATCTATTTATTTATTTATTTTGGAGGACGGGGTGTTTAAATGTGGCAAAAATATATAGGTGAATAGATAGATGATGATGACAAAGATATGATGATAGATGATGATGATGATAGAAAGATAGATAGATGACAGATAGATTAGATAGATGATAAATCGATAGATAGATAGATAGATAAATAGATAGATAGATAGACAGACAGACAGACATAAAACATACCCCTTCTGAGTAGATCCAAGTCACCTGGATGCCTTGTTAAAGGAAGAATTTCTGTACCTGCTACCTCAAGTTTCTGATTCAGCAGATCTAGGAGTGACAAGCAGGCAAGAATTTCCATTTTTAACAAGTTCTTAGGTGATGCTGATTCTTCTGGTCTAAGGACCACATTTTGAGAATGCTAGCAAAGCCCTTACTTGTTATCCACACCAGCATAATCATGGACTCCCAGGTTATGAAACTGGGACACTGGACATAGGGTAGCTGTGGTAAGAATGAGGACCTCTTTCCAACTTAAACCTCAGTATATCTGAAGTCAGCTGCCTTCCCACATGTGCCCTTTTTAAGGTCAATGGCATAGTGCATCCCTCCCACAGAGGCTGGTCTGAGACAGTGTGGAAGAGAGAAGAAAGACTACGTACACAAGAGAACTTTGTTTGTTCATTGGAAAGCAGAGCTGGAGTACTCCAAAAGGATCCTGAGTTGTATCTGAAAATACACAGCATTTGAGTTGTGTATCTGAAAAGTGTGTTAATTATGTCATTTTTCCCCCCTGGTTTCAATGAAAAGCAAATAACAAAAGGAAAAGAACAACTTTTTTTTAATAATTTTCATAGTTTAACTCATCTTCAGACACAGAAGCAAGATGGAGTAATGTAAAAAAAAAATGACTTTTCTTCTGCAAAGTTTGAAAAAAATAGAATTTGGAGCATAACTGTTGCTCAACTTGCAGGAGTTACCCTATGGAAAGTAAAAATAAACCTTGATTTAGCTGTCCCTATATCATTTAAGTTCGTTTGCTTTCCAAAATCTAACATTTTTCTCAGCTGAATTTGAGGGCATTCCTTATTTTTATAAAATAAAAGGAGGAACTGAACAAGGCTTTTAGAGCAATGCACATAAGCCATTTGCCATATTGGATCAACACCTGGGGCATTGATTTGAAAGCTAAAGGCAGGCTGTTCACCTGGATTGCCAAGTACAACAGAAGCTACTGTGGATGATGCATCAGAGAGAACACACATCACTAGAGCTTCATCTGAAACTGCCTTTGAGGAACGCAGATAACCTGAAAAGAAGTACAGAGGTTGTTCTGAAACCTAATTACAATTTAGGAGCATGTTTTTCTCCCTTTTCCATAAACCTGTGATTTCTAATTAGAAATGTCTTTCTAAACCAGGCTAACCAAATTCTCCTTTCTCCATCAAAAATGTGTCCATTTTTTGGTGTTCATGTTTGGCTTTGCGTGTTCGCTAAGCACAATTGCTGCCTAGTCCTCTAAATGTTTTTTGGCCGGCCTTTCCCTACCTTCCAAGCAGTAATAGTCTCATTGACCCAGTAATGAAAGAAATCCTGTACCTTTCCACTCTGGCTAGCAGCCCTCTTTTTTCTCCCTTATTGTTCTTTTAGTAACACCACCAGCAGATGGTTAGAGATTTTTCACCCTTTCAAAAGCTTTATATTTTTCCCATTTCATCAAGCATATCTCAGCCAAATTTAATTAGCTTAAGACTTTTGAGCCCTTGCAGGAGATCTGTTAAAGACCTGAGCAATTTCAATAAAGAGCTTGAAAAGGGAACCCTGGAAGGCCAGGCAAAACTGCAGGAGAGCTGCTATTATTTAAAAGTAAAAACCTCACTCTTCCACCCCCATTCCTTCTTCTTTGGGTATTTTGAATTCTCAGAATATTCATGAGGCCTCCAGGGCCTTGAGCTCCATTGGGACCATTATTGCGTAGGTGGGATGTTTAAGCTTTCTTCAGTGAGGTCAGTGTTTGGTTCCTTTTAATTGATTTCAATCAAGGAGCATTTTTTGGGTAGTCCTAAGTCATTCCCAAATAAATGTTTATTTGCTAAATATCTTAGCCTTCTCATTCAGTGTTTTATTCTTTGGTTATTGGAAAGTAGCTGATAAGCCTTCTTTGTAGTTCCAAGCATTCGCTATGAAGGCTAAAGTAATTAACCCGAATACAGATTTGCACCCTGCCTTTCAGTGGCTGTAAAAACCCTTTATTTCAGAGTAGCCGCATGTGTTGGAGTGATTGATCCCACAACCCAAGCCCTTTCCCCCATACTTGGGAGGAAGCAGGTTTTTGAGACAAAATTAAATTCTATTTTTATTGAAATGGAGTGAAGTAGTGCTTAAGTATGTGAAGCACAGATTTTTTTTGTGGGATGTTAGGAGGGGGACCTGGACTCATCTTTGAATTGTGTGATGTGTATTTTCCCCAAGCACTTGAGTGGGAGGCTCTAAGCCTCAGGTGTTGGGTAGTAGGATGATTAAGTGTGTTCTCATGTCAGTTTCTCATTACCAAGATTTCAGTAAAAGGGAAATTATTCTTTGTAAATTCACTACTATATTTTTCAATTTTAAGGAACCAATGCCAGCACTTGATTAGAATGACTATTTAAAAATCGCGAATGAGCTAATCAGTTTCTTTTTGGATAGTGATGCATAGATATGGATATGTGCCTATAATGAAGATTTCATGTATTCGTCACACTTTTAGAGGTTATTACAGTCATGAGTTAGAGAAAAATTACTCTTAAAATATTTGAAGTGTGATTTTAGCAGTCGTATGCTGTGAAGTAGTCTTGCGAAGCAGACCCCAAACATTATGAATTAACTTGTTTACAAAATATGACATAATATTTGAAGTACAAATTGATCTATGAAAAGATATAAGCAGAGTAAAAGTTTTCTGTAAGTAGGACAAATAAGACTTGGTCTTGTATAGATGCTTTCCATAAATGTTAGTTTTGCGTAGAAGAATGAAAAGTCAATTGCAGTAAAACTGCAATATATTGCTTAGAATACAGTAGGCCTTGAGAAACTAGACTACCCCAGCAAGGGGGATAGTTCTAGACCACAAAACTAGTTGTATTGGTGCTAAATAAAACAAAGAGAGAAAGACAAGAAATTGCTTACAAGACCTTCACTTTATAACAAAATACGGAGAGGCACAAGGTCTACTGGCAAACTCAACGTCCAGAAAATGTACAGAAATGATCTTCTACAGAGCTTCTTAAACAACACTTCCACCATTAGCCAGAGTTCTGTGACCAGGATCACTTTGTTTCATTCCATTTACCAAATAACTATTGCTTAATCAGAAAACTTTTAGGGGCCAGTTATCACTCTTTTAGAAATTTCCAACTTATAGAAATTAACGGTGGGAGAGGTAATACACCTGGTCAGAGTCACACATTTAGCTGGTGGAGATAAGACCTGATATTTGCTAAGTTGTGGTCCTGCATTCTTTACATTCCACTTTTTCTCCTATAAGCTGTTCTAAGGGATCATGAGCCTGATAGAAGATGATATTCAAGGAAGTATCTGCTGAATTTCAACTTAGCTCCTTTCTGAAATGGCAAAACCACCGTACTATAAATTTTGGAATTGATCCTAGAGGTCACCCAGTTTAACCAACTATCCTGATACACAAAGGCCCCATGCCTTTCCAGCAGATCATATAGCTTCTGCTACAGGTTGTACATGATGGAGAGCTCATTACCCTTTATAGCAGTTCTTCCATCCTCAGATGATTCTTTTTATTTCTTTTTTTCTGTTTCTTCTCATTTATCCCAATTGTGCCCTGAAAAGGGAACTGAAATAAACTTGGCCCACGTGGCAAGAGCCCCTTGAGTATTTGAAGGCAATTTGCAGAACCACCTCCTGTGTCTTTTGGTTATTCACTGAATTCCTTTCTTATTTATTCCAAACACCCCTCATATCCCACAATTTCCAAACCCTTCATAATCTTGGCTACATATTTCTAAGCAAAGTAGATGTGCCAACTTATCTCTCAAAACAAGGATATAAAATTGGACACAATGATCCAGACCTTCTTTTGTCAAAACAAAGGCTAGAGATTTATTTTTAAAAGATGGGGCCTGGCAACTCCGAGTGTGAACATCTTCCTGGGAGAGATGGTGAAGTACCCCAACAGTGCAACCAAAAGGTCCAGCAGTGTGGGCCTGATTCTGTAGCCTGATTCTGCAGCCAGACAACCTGGTCTTACAGGCATACTTTTCTCTGATGAGCCAGGAACAAGTTATTTATCTTAGACTTGGTTTCACCATCCGTAAATGGGAATCACAATAGTCCCTACCTCGAAAGAGTATTTATGGGGATGATATGATTTAAAATGTGTACAGTTCTAGCGATAGTGCCAGGCACATAGTAAACTTTTCATCAGTAGTAATTATTGTTGTCATCATTGTTATGAACAGGAACCTACACTCCAAACCAGTGGAAAGCCTCACATTTTTGTGAACAGTGATAAACCTAAGATCTATAGGAACACTGGATCAAATGTTGTCTTCCAACCTAAAATGACTTGGCTAATCTACTTCCTAGTTCCTTTGAGCACACTGTAGGACCACAAGGGCCCCCTGAGAGACAGCCAGCTACTTTTATCCTCCAAATGTGCCCCAGCTAGAAGTCCAGTCATTTCCTTTAGCTGCCAACATCTTTGATAGTAAAAGACTTCATTAAAAGGACAAAGCTGATCAAGAAAAACACCCTGCAGCTCTTGGCTTCTGGCAGATGTGCTGTTTCATGAGAATGAATCTGTCACAGCTGATTCCCTCCCCATGCAGAAGTGGCAAAACCATGCAAACAACTCTAAAATCTGAGAAAAAATGGGCCTGCAAACTTAAGGAATAAAACAATAATGGAGGTGGATCTATGTATTCCAACTGACTTTATTTTCACTTAGGCACCAAATAGTAAATGCTGTATAACATGACTGTCATAATCATGGTTGATATTTGTATAGAAACCTGGCAAAACAGGGACACAGAAGCATGGAAACAGGTCTCACTCATCTCTTAGATTTAAAATTTTAGGATTTATCACTAATTCTCTTCCCTCACTTATTTTCCTTGTTCCAGGGTTTTATGCTTACTACAACTTCTTCCAAATGTTGTTGTTGAAACCAAAGCATATTATAAAGCAGGAGACAGAAACAACATCTCACATTCTCCATTGTCCATCCTGTAATGAAACTCAAAATCTCCAAAGAGCTACATTCTCAGAGAGAAGTGCTAGGTTGGAGAAAAACAGAAATCCGGATTCTGACAAATCAGTAACCATAAAGAATTGCTGGGGGAGACAATATTAACTCTTTTTAATCCTTCTAGGTCATTCCTGATGGGTTCAATCTTATAATGTCAGAAGTCCAAATTTTTTTCCTCTGCTGTAAATGATTTTAAATGCCAAGGTTGTAGTACTTGCTTTATTTAGACATCATTGTTGGTGTCTTAATTCTTATTAAGATTGTTATTGGTTATGAAAGTCTCACCTTAGAAAAAGATGAGAGAGAGAACCAGGTGGGCTTGTGATATAGGTCCTGGTGCATTTGGGTCACCCAGGCAGTACCACACAGCCTAACTGCAGAAAGCTGACCTTCAAAGGCTTGTCTCTGCAGAGTTCCCAAAGGACCAATGTGTTGTGACATTTTGTGCTGCGTACAAAATCCCACAGGCACTCACTTCTTATCTCAGCATATGCCAGTGATCACAGCCACAAAGACCAGGGGACAGAATACAAAAGAATGGTGCTTTGTCTGCTTACCATTTTATCTTATTTTCTCTCTAGAATTTATGTTTTGTGCCAACCATATTATAACGACAGTTCTAGAGAACAGCACTATGAAAAAATAGCACTATGATTTCACAACCTTATTATATTAAGCTACTTTCAGCTTTACCCTCTTTAGAGCGTGTCCATGAACTCAGCTGCAAGGTGTCTGAAAGCCCTCATGGGCAGTTTATTCCCATGTTCCCTGAGTTTGTTGCTCCTGGGTTATGGTCCTTGGGGCTTTGAATAGCTTAGGGCACGAGAATCTTGATGGGAGACTTGGCATCCCTTCTATCCCTCATTGGGGATAGATTAGAAGCCCCTTTATGATCTTTCCCCCAATCCAACTTTGGACCCTTTCAATCCAGATTCCTCATGATTTGGATTCTGGCAAATCAGCAACTAAAATAAAAGCAGCCTGATGAGGGAGCACAGACTTGGGAACCCAGAAACAGGGACTGTACGCCTTCAACACAAAATTTTATGTTGCCTTATCAAAACCAAGACTTTTTACCCCCAAATATTATTCTCTCTTTTCAAAACCAAGCCAGTTTTTTAAAAATGCATTTCAAACATTTCACAGGTTATGAGATGCACTTTAAACATTTCACATGTTATGAGGAAATGCTTCCCTGAATGCACTAAACCCATTATGTCTGGGACTTTGAGTATTTTGCCCTAAATGACAAACAAGATGATTTGACCTATTCTGGGGCATGCTGGTGAGGGGAAAATATTTGATGTCATCAGAAGTGCTGTAAACAGGGAATCTGAAGAAGTGTGTCCTAATCTAGATTTTGGCAATCTGCTCCCTATTAAACAATGGGGTATGAAACCAAATACTGAGTATGGGACACTTACTTGTTAAAGGTCTGTCAGTGCTTACCGACAAGATGAAATGGCACCAGCTGAAATGGCCAGAGTTTGTGAAGCAAAAGAACAATAACCACAGTCCTAACCACAGTTAACCATACTTTGGGGAGCAAAACACACCAGATAATTTGTATCACCTACATACTTTATCATCTTGTACTTTTGGAATATGTCTTGGCCAGAGAATATGAAATGAAAAGGGAATATAAAGACTTCATGACCATATCATAACTAATACATTTTAAATTGAATACAGTTATATGTATATGGACTTTTTAAAAATTCTCAATCACAATTCTAACTTAAATTTTAGTATTATTGGCTTTCCCCTGTATTGCCAAGCTGAATTCAATGGGGAACAATAATGTCATTAATGATTCTCACATGGACAACAATATATTAAAATTCATCCTTGATCATTCCTCTGCTCCAAAGTCTATATTCATAGCTGTTATTTCCTTAAACTCAAGTTGTCCTAAGAAACATACATTTAATAGTGAACATTAAACTGAGCTTTCTGGCATCTGCATTCTCAGTGCCTCTGATGATAGTAAATGTCAGTGATTTCAGATCATTGGTAGATTGCATGCTTACTGGGACAGTGACGATGCTTTTTGGAAAACAATGTTGTCCTAAATGTTGCAACACTGAACAGAGGCCAGGGGCTTCAATCTCACATTTCAATTTGGTTTAAAACCAAATAGGATATTAGTTCAAGATTGCAGAATGAACATACTTGTTCAGTTCCATCACTCCAAAACACTCCATTGGGATAGCAGTATAGAAATACAAATTTGTAGTAAACCCCAATAGTGTAGAAATCAAGAGATGAATAATAGATTCCAACAAATCTGTGAACATTGGAAAGCAAATGGAAATATGTTGAAAATGAAACAGTCTACAAAAGACTGTAAGGAAGTAGCTCTTGCATTCTAAAACCCCAGAGAGGCTCAAGGTTGACAATAGAAAGATCACATAATTTATTATTTAAACTAGAACACTTTTAGAAGTAAGAGCTAGGACTACCAGTAATTATACTGGGTGAGACAGTAGGCATAATCTTAGACTATTCTGGGAAACTAGAACATATAGTCAGTAGGCAAAATGAAGGTAAAGGTTAAGGAAAGGAGCTGAATATAGAGGGTAAACTGAAGTTCTTTTTGGAATAGCCAAAGCAGTCAGTCATTCCACTATGGTACGCAAAGGAGCAGGGAGAGCAATCCTAAATAAGTTAAGCTAGGAGGAGAATTAGGGTTGTTCATATGGATGCTACCACCCCAAATTAATGCCCCTTTATTCTGGCATTTGTGGGCCTGACATCTGTTTCCTTGTCATTTTACCCTAAGATAAAACCTGTCCATCAACACATACTGCTCCTTACATAGAACCCTCCACCCCATCAGAGATCCTCCTTATCGAAGCAGTGGGCAGAGAGACAGACCCATGGTCCCTATTGGAGGAAACCAATGTTACCCTGATTTCTCACTTGTGAATGTGTATGGCAACCCTGAATCAGTAAACATAATAGGAAATCCAGAATTGTGAATGGGAAAGAGAAAGGGAAATGTTAAAAGACAGATGTAAAATAAACAGATAATTCAGGGTAATGGTTTTAAAAAGAACAATCACCCAAAAATATCAATAATTTGTAAACTCTTAAAGGAAAAAAAATGTTCTTCAAAATAAGAGGATATAATTTAAAAAGCTACAATTAGAATATAAGGAGTGTTTAAAATGTGAAATAAAATTGCTAAAATTGAAAATAAAATCAGTACATGAGCTGAAAGACAAAGTTGAGCAAAAAGGCCAAGAAATGGAAAATATGAGAGAAAATTGGAAGGCTAATTTTCAAAGCAATTGAAGGAAAGCTCCTGGAGCTGAAAGATGTGATTAAAAGGGCTCAATGAGTATTAACTGTATGAACAAGTCACAGCAAGAGGGCTTGAAATTTCATATTGGAAAACTAACACTCAAACAACAGAAATCAGGATTTTTAATCAACATCTCTGAATGTTAGAAGTTAATAGAACATAGCTTTCAAAGCTCTGGAAAGAAAAATGATTTGATCTTAAATACTCTTCTCTAAAAAGTAAATATGTTTTAAGCCATATACGGCCTCAAATTTTTTTATTTCTAATATATGCTTTCTTAAGAAATTACTTGAGAAAGCACACCAGCAAAATGAAGGAGAAAAACCAAAATAGAAGAAAACCGGGAATCCAGTAAAACCTGGCTTCCACCCAGGAAGGAAAAACAAAATACTATACGAGAAAATCTTCTCTAAAATAATGTAAACTAAAACATAGTACCACTTTAATCAATTTGATTTTGATGCCATGTACATTTCCTATTGAGTGACTCTAATGTGTAACATTTTTTCTGTGAAAATCCGTGACTATAGTACACTTCTTGACTCACCTGAAAACAAAATTCATATTATTCTGTAAAATGGCAACAATTTACACTTGTTAATTCAGAAATGCCAAGAATAGATATGATAATTTATACTTAAATGAGATAACACTACCAGAGAAAATGATTTTTGAAACTCTATCCCACTGTGTAACAAAAAAGGGAAATCAAATTTGAGCTAACAATTTTACCTATTTGGGGGGATTTAATCCCTTTGATATATTTCCAGTCTTTCTTATTTTCTTCCATTCCAATGTTCTCTGGCTTCTTTGCCAATGCAGCTTTGCTACTGAGCCCCTACTTCTATCTAACACCAAAATCTATGGTCTGTTCTCTCTGATCCAGTGCAGCCTTCTCCAATGAAACCACCTCTTAATTTTAAGTGGCCCTTAAGTGTGACTATGAATCCCAATCTTTTCCCACCCCTGTTAGTTCACCTCGCACTTTTTACCTAGAAGATCAAGACTCCACATCTTATAACTCTGGGGGAGCACAGTTGACATCAATGTCCCTTGCAAGTATGTCATGCACTTACTCAGCTTCACATAGTTATCCTTCTCAAGGCTGCTGGCTCCTCACTATGGTGACTGCTGAGGCAAACTGACCAGTCAGTATCATCAGCTACGTTCTTGGTACTCTACTCCTAGGGCATGTCAAGACTTCTGATTATGACAAGGCATGAAGAGATTCTGTGGAGCTAAACCTAATCCCACTGAGACACCATTTTTTCTCAACTTCTGCAGAAGGGTGGACGGGGACACCCTACTGGGAAATATGTTCTAAATCTCAAATAAAAAGTGAAGCTAAAGCCCCTCCTTAGTTTTCATTGTTCCCCTCAACCTACCTACATGCATCCTCTCTCTAGGTCCATGGCCTTTATTCCACATTTGAGAGGCAGTGCCATAAAGGGTAGACTTTCCACTTACTTTCCCTTTCTGACTGATACTTCCTCTTAACTTTAACTATAAATGTGAATTAACCTGGGGGGCTTTCATAAATCACAACTCCCATACCATATGCTAGGCCAATTATATTAGATGCTCTTGGGATGGCACACAGTCTTCTGGATTTTTTAAATCTTTGTAGGCGATTCCAATGTGTTGCCAAAATTGAGAAACCCTTATGTACATTCTTCCTCATTGCTAGGGTGGCATTGGCCTTCCCAGTTTCCAGTGGCCAAAATGGTCATTGGCTGCTAGAAAATGTGATCTGGAGGGAAGAGGAATAAATATAATCAGAGTAATATTTTAATACATTATTTTATTATAGCTTTTATCATAAAAATGTTATTTATTACTTTTAATATTTAGAATAAATTATTTTGAATTTTTATGGTTATAGAACAAAATATAAATGTTATTTCTGAACATGTAAGAGGAAATATGTGACAGAAAGTGGGAAGCATAAAGGGACTAGAGAAAGCTAGAAAGAAAAGTTGGAGAACTTCACTTTAAGTGCAATAGTTTAAGATTCAAAGCTGACAAATAGAAAGGCTATAAAATTATTTTAGCTATCAAAATCTAGGAAGAGAGAGGATAGCATAAGTGATATATCTCCTTTGATCATTGTAAGAGTTGGTAGCTATCATCTAAAAAATAAACAAAATAGCAGCTCAATTCCATGTTATCTAAAGATAAGAAAGTAATCTCCCAGAGAATGAAAAGTAAAAATTATAGAGACTCTCTCTTGGGGGTGGGGGTGGGGGTGGGTGTCTAGGATAAAGAAGAATTATTTATTTATGAAGTTTTGCCTTGTGCATACATCTAATAATAATTACAAATTAAAAATAATAAAATTAGTGCATATCAAGCAATGGTTTGAGAGAAGACCATTATTCAAGGTCATCTTGTTGATGGTAACTGCAGCCTACCAGGGCATTGGTGGAATACTGGAGGTGGATCCCATGCTCACAGCACTGTTACATGCCTAGATGAT
This sequence comes from Cynopterus sphinx, assembly GCA_030015415.1. Taxonomy (NCBI): domain Eukaryota; kingdom Metazoa; phylum Chordata; class Mammalia; order Chiroptera; family Pteropodidae; genus Cynopterus; species Cynopterus sphinx. Next base: position 63,487,739 of record CM057389.1, on the reverse strand, counting down.
GGCACTCTAAGTCTCCATGACCAAGTCCTTCTACTTTAGTTAGTAAATGGCCTACCACGGTGTTACTTCCTTTATAGTCTTTTAAATTTTGTATACTCTCAGGAGAAATATAGAGAAGGTAACATTTATGGAGAATCTACAGAGTGGCCTTCTGATTTACCATATCACAGTCTTCTGACCATAACTGAAAAGAATTGTATTCTATTAATGCCAGAAGGTTTTAGATGATGGTTTTGGTCTATGTGTCATGAGCCTTTAAATGTTCTAAGAGATATGCACTGACATAGACCACAGATAATATAAATAGAGCATTTAATAGAAGAGCTGTGATGTCTCATTCAGGCTACACCTGCCATCAGCTGGTTCTGCAGCCTCAACCGTGTCACTTAACTTCTGGAAAATTCACAAAATGAGAGGATTCCTTGACTCAGGTTCTAAATGCACTTCCTGCCTTAACATTTAGCACATCAAGGATTTCTTCTAGAATGGGAAGTGTCAATATTTGTCTCTGGGCTTTCTTAAATTTTTCTCTATCGCATCTGCTGGGCTTCAAAATATTGGCCAGCCTGTTATGCAGGTCAGCAACATGCCTTGTCTCCATATAATCAGAATTAAAATTCCAGATTTATCACTTTCAGCCAGATAACCATGAGCAAGTTTCTTAATTTCTTTAAGCCTCACTTCCTCAACTATAAAATGGTGATCAGATGTTGACTACTATTAGGAGGATTTGATTATATATAATCAAATTGTATATATCTATATATATGCACATATATATAGATATATATGTGTGTGTATACACACACATACATACAAATATATATACACAAATATATATACTTTCTAGTCCAAAAACATTCTCAATAAATTTTTATGCTGAGGAAGAAGATAGCATTAACAGCCTAATGCATACTTCCTAGATTGAAAAACAGGTTGTCATAAATCCAGAACAAGAAGTCCTGAGTGAGTTTACAGGTAACTAGGTCAGATTTTCCCATTTCTCTCACTTGCAAAGCAACAAGCCTTCTGTTCTCACACAAGTCTGTGTGCTGAGGGAAACTCTAATCACCATCTGGGTTCAACAGAAGCCAAGAAAAACAACAGCATAGCAGATTAAATATCCCTGGGCCATGTTCCTTTCCCATGCCTGACAGTTTTCCCTAACCTAAAGAGCTCTGTAGTTTTCAATACACTTAACCATGTTTTGGGGAGAGGACAGGTCTCCCTTTGCCCAAACAAGGGCCTCGACCTTATCTCCCAAGATAACAGTGGTCACCATTTGGAGTGACTCAACTTGTGCACTATGTTGTTGGGGTCAGTGTACTCTGATGGTCCATTAAATTAAATCCTACATTCTTATCTTCAGCCTACAGAAAGGTGAGAGAAAGGCAGAAGAGGCAGAAAAGGAGGACTGTGTTCCAATAGTAATGATTTATTTGCTAGTAGGCATCACTTACTCTTCATAGTTTCCTGTTTTTCAGTATGAAAACAATATTTCTTCAGCCTGAAAAGGGGATTTTATTTTTCACCTTATATCTATATGTTGTTAGGCCTTGAAGACTAAGAATGAAGAACTTATTTATATGTTTAGAAAACCGGCTCCTTGTTTTTATTCAACCATTTGATCATAGAGTTCCTCACTGCTGACTTAAGTATTAAAATTAAGCAGTTTAGTATCAACGGTACCCACACAGGATTTTACTACTCTCGTCATCTCTGTAGAAAATAAAACAATGGTAATCTGGGGAATTGAAGGAAAGTCCACATCCAGATGATTATTATTGAACTAACCCAGTTTTAACTAATCCAGTCTTAATTCATGCTATAGCTTTGTTCACCCACTTGAAGCAAAAAAGAGTTATATGTTAAATGAGTCCATTTAGAACATTTTCCCAAGATGGAAAATAAAAGTTGAATGTTTATTTTTTTATACAAATTTCATAATTAGTTTGTCTTGTTCTAAAATGGGTAATTTATCAGGAGTAAGCTAAATTTAGACCACCCTACAACGAATCTTCATTACCAAGGTACCTTAGCTTATGAATCCTCGACAGTATTTAAAATTTCCATTTTTTATTTACTTTTGAGTTTATTTTTAAATATATTTTACTGTTTTTATATCTATTATATAGATTTTATTTTTTAAGTTAGTCATACTATCAAATATGAGTGCCAGAACTATTTTTCATTGTTCATTACAATTTTTGTTTTTTCTTTAAAGAATTGTATGTATCTTTTGTCCATACTTTCAACAAAATTGTCATTTTTATTATTTATTAATGAGTTCTTTATGTATTATAGTAATTGATTTTTAATCGTTGGTTTAGAGGTGGCAGGCAACTAAAAAATTATCCTATTCTAACCATTTGCTATATAAATTAAAAAATTGAAATGAAATGACCTCTCATTGTTACATAGAAACTTAATGGACATACAAGACTGAAAAATTGCTCTATATTTTTTATCTAGAGGTTTTCTTCTCAAAAACCAGCCTCCTTGACTCCATCTTTCTTCTTTTCTTCTTAAATTAAATATTATTAGCTTCTTTGATTTGGTTCAAAGTAACAATAAATAGGTTCCCTACCTTATTAAATTAATCAACAATAGCTACTGCCTCCCAAATTTCTTTTTATTCCTGATATTTTCCATGAACTCTAATTTTACCTCTTTACACTTTTTGTCTCACTACAACTGTGTTGATATTTTTACAAAATAAGAATATAATATCCTATTTATTCTCAAAATTCTCACTGACTCCCAATATTACCCAAAATCTATTTACTAGCCCGCAGTTTTTTCTCTTCTGTTGGTTTCTCTACATTCACTCATGCCTTTATTTTTATTCAAACATTATAAGCACACTTTTGATTCAAGGCCTGTACACTTACTATGAGTTTATTTGAAATCATCACCCTACACACATTCCAATATAAGAACCATGACTGCATGTACTTTTTCTGTTTTGTAGCTGCCGAATCCTCAGCACCTAGAACAGTGCCTGACACGTGGCCGGTGCACAGTATATGACTACTGAGTGATTAAATGTATATTCACTAATAATTATTTTTGGTGGTGTTGTAAAACTTATGTGATATCATGTGGCCTTTGCAGAACTGGTTGTATTTCTGGAACCGAGATAGTACTGCTTAGATACTGAATCCTTGCATTAGAACAATTTTCAAACTCTTTGCCTTTGTCAATCTCTCCAATACCGTTTCCTTCCATTCTCTCCCTCCCTCACTACTCTCCAGCCACATTGGCCTCCTTTCTTGCTCCTTGAACAGGCCCAGTGTATCCGAGTCTTTCGGCCATTTCAAAGCTGCTTTCTTAGTGAGACCTTCCCCAATAACTCAAATGAAGTAACTTTCCTTTGCCATTTCTTTATCACATCAGTTTTTTTATTTTTTCAATTTTCTCAAGGTACATATCTATAGAGCAAAGACCTTACCTGTTATTTCCACTGCTGTATTGCCAGAGGTTCATCTTACATGACACAAAATATTTGGAGGATGATTAAATATCATTAATCTAGTTGCTCAAGGTCGTAAGATCTGTGCTCCTGAGACAGTACTAGCCACATGGTGCTGAAATGATATATCTGTGAGTCTGTCTTCCACAGAGTCTATGAGAACCTCTGGGACAGGTACAATGTTTAAATTATAGTTACTTCCCAGCCATTTCCCATAGCCCCTGGCACCTAGTGGTACTCCCTAGATATTTGCTGAACTAACAAGAAGTGGCAGAAAGGCCATACAGACTCTTCATCAAGTTCATTTCATCTGAAGGTCAAGAATATGAATCACAGACAGTAAAATATTAAAAAGTAAGTATACAAGATGGTCAAGGGAGGGCATGTGAGAAAAATATACAAAAGACTTAAGACATGGAAAAATTAAGTGCATAGAATTAGCTCTCATAGCGACAAGAAATACAATAGCGAGACCATCAATTCACGTACTAATTTCAGAGGAATGCCAAACTGTGCTATACATTTACATGGTTTTGTTTTTTTCTAGGCTAAAAAATAATGTTATTGATGTGCTATATTTAATAGTTCCTATGAGTAAGTCATCTTTTTCATTACTCAAGTGAACCTTTTACAGTAGCTGTTCTAAACTTTTTTTTTTTTTGTCTCCTAACTTTTTCTCCTACAGATGGTCCTATCTTCCATTTTGCTGAGAAAATCAAGTTCATTAAAGAGAAGATCCCTTAGTTTTTTATCTTCTCCACCAAAATATATTTTTGGTCCAACATATATCTCCTCTTCATTTCCTTCTGTCTCTGCATGATAGCTCCTTTTCTCCTTTCCAAAAATTAAACTTAACATTGTATCATGATTCCTTTCCCTTTTTTTGTCATACAGCACCTTGTATCATCAATTATTTCCAAATTCTCAGCATGGTGCATATCTTTCTTTCTACTAGGTCTTTCTTTTCACCTTTCAAAACACACAGGTCTTCTCTGTCTTAGAAAATCAGTGGTTGCTGTTGGTACCCACCTCTACTCCTCAAGTTTATGGTTTTCTTCATGGCTAGGTATTTTATAAGCATGACGAACTATCATATTTTTTCACAGCATAGTTCCTTCGTTATCATTGAATTCTACTCATGCTTCAAGTTTTAGCTCTGTTAACATTAGACTTGCATGTTACCAATGTGGATATCAAACATAATTTTTTACTTTTTACATTTGGTGGCCTTCTTCCAATTTTGACTTTGTCTGGCTGTTATGCAGCATTCAATCCACAAGATTCCCTTGATTTTCAAGCATGATGTAAGCATGCTAACTTTTTCTCCAACTCCATCTCTAAATTATTTTTTTATTTTCTAATTGTGGACAATGCTTCAAAGCTTTCTACTCTTTTTTATTTAAAAAAGTTTTCCTTGAGAATTTGCCTACTTTCACGATTTCAGCAAAACAATAAATCAATTTCCACAATTACTGAGTACATTCTAAGGGGACAGACAATGTTTGATTATTGTTCATCAGATATTTGAAAGATTCATAGAAATAGGACACTAGACTAGTTGAATAACCTTTGAGTCAAATATAAATATAAAGTGATCCAAAAACTTTTACAGGGATGCAAAGTGAACAAAAATTTGAAAAAAAGTTTAAAAAGAACAAGCTTACTTAGAAAAGTAGCTTACAAAATAGTTTGATATTTAAGTACACATACATACATATTTTATAAACTGTAGAGGGAAATAAATGGACATAAAATGGGCAACTAGCCAGGTTTCATCTGAGTAGAAATGCTGATGGAATTGATGTATAAGCTTGGTAGAGTTAGCTCCCTTGGGGTGAAGGTAGACAAATGTTGCAGGGGCAAAGAGCAGCATGCGCAAAGGATTACAGCAGAAGACAATATGGTACATGCCTCCATTCATTCATATTCACTGGACACATGAATATCTACTGAGATATCATCAAGATGACTAACAGTTATTTCTTAAATACCTTATTTCATGTGAATATTTAGGTACTGTGAGAATATTAAGTAGAATTCCTGATTAAGAGCCCATGGTCTAGCTGGGGAGAGGCCAAATGAGTGATCACAGTAAGTCTATTCTGAAAGGGAAGAGCAAGTTCTGGGCTGAGGCTAACAAGGTTGGAAGGTAAGCTGAGCCTCCAAACAGTGCTGGCACTCCATTCAGTCATGATAAAAATGACCACTCTGTCAGATAGACACAGTATGAGTAATCACAAATATTATGAATTTTTCTAACATGTCCCTTCTAAAAGTGCATCCTATATTAATTTGAGTAGTCTAACTGCAGAAACAAACACCCTCAAAATCTCAGTAACTTAATAAGAAAAGTATATTTCTCACTCACCTCATATTCCAAAGTGGTCCTGTGGAGGGAAAAGGCTGCTTCATACAGTCATTCAGGAACCCACCATGATTGCCCCTCATGCATCTTGTAACACTGCATTTCTTAGGTCACTGGTATCCTAAATGTGGTTTTTGGCCCAGCAGCATCAGCATCACCTGGCAACTTAAAATGAAAATTCTTGGTGCCCACCACAGACTGGCTGAATCAGAGGCTTTGGCTTTAGGATATAGAAATATGTAACAAGCTGTCCCTGTGATTCTCAAGTTTAAGAACCATTGCTAGGACCTGGCAGATGAGGGCAGGGAGCATGAAGGAGAGTTTTCAGAGACTGGTCGCAGAAGTAGCATACCTCGCTTCTGCCCATAGTCCATTGGCTACTACTCAGTCTTGAGGCCCCACCTATCTATTTAAGAAGCTGGAAGGTATAGTCCATTTCTGTGCCCAGGAAGAAACGTACTCTTCTCCTAACAGTTTTTTCTATTTCTAGTCTCTCCCCCTTAAATTCATTCTCCCTTCGACAGTCAAGACTAATCTTCTTAAAAGGTAAATTGGCTGTGCCACTCCCTGACTAAAATCTCCATAGGTCTCATAGCCTCTGAATTATATTCCTTAGTCTTCTAAGGACTGGTGCTTCTTTGGCCTCATGGTTTGCCACCCTACCTTTAACTGTAAACTCCAGATATCTTGATCTGCTGTGTTAACAACTGGACTGTCCTTTCACTGGCTGCATCCCCTCTTCTCTGGGCCCTGGCACCTGCTGCTCTTCCTGTGTTCTCCTCCTTCTGGCCCCTCTCATTCACCCTTCAAGGCTCAGCTGGGATGTGACTTGGTCTAGAAACATCTCCCTGAAACCACTCCCTATACCTCCTTCAAAAATGGGTTAGATGCCCTCTACTAACTCAGACTAATTCTTATCACTTTGAATTTCTATCACATCATTCTCAGGAGAGCAGAGACTGTATCTTAAGTAGTATTGCTTCTTTGTAACCCATAAAGAGCCTGGTAGATGCTCAGTGAATGTCTGCTAAGGAATTAATTCAAAGTGGTTTAACAGACGTTCAGTGGCTGCTTAGAGATGAGAATGTTGATTGTCTGTATTGTACTTTGTCCAGAATTTGTTATTAAGTCCAATATGCTTACTCTTTCTTAGTTAAGTACTGAACCTAAACTGTAGTAAAGACCCTCATCTCCAAAAATAAGGGCTTTGTGTACCAGTACAACTGAGGTGAAACAAAAACATCCCTGTCATCAGAAAAATCAACTCAAAACTGCGTTTTGGTCACAGTCAGCCCATCTTTTTTATAGACAAAGTCTGTATATCTTCATCCCATGTGAATTTACATATGTAATTTACATAATAAATAGGAAAATAAAGAAGCTGAGTATTTGCAGTGTAAACAAATTACATTGTTTAGAAAATAGAAAATAAAACTTAGTGGAGCTGGTAGGACAACAAAGATCTCTTAGTAGCTTAATTATTGGATGAATCAGTCCCCTATTCCTGCCAGTGATTCTGCCATGATTCATTCAGATGGACTAATTTTCAATTGAAAACTATAAATTCAGAGGATGTTTTTTAAAAAGATATAACAACACCCTTCACAGGGACATGAAAAATAAATAGCGTTAGCCTTCAAAGTTAAAATAATTCCTGTGCACTGAACATAAATGGCATCAATTGTTTCTGTTCCAAGGCTCGCGCTTGCTCGTGTTCTTGATTATCTTATGATTCCTTTTCTAGTGGACTTTACCGCACCAGTTATTTCCATCTCTCTCTGTTATCTATACCAACAGAGACATGACTATAAGCCTGACTACTGCTCCCATCCCCCCCAAAAAACACACCCAAATAACAGCCACATCAGTTGAGCTCTGCATGAAGACACCTAGATGGAATTAGGAACAAAATATTTATTGAGACAAAAGGTATGAGAAAGTCATAGTTATGTAGGGGAGGTGGCATCACTGTCCAGAGTCACATAGCTGGTAAGGGGAGGAGCCAGGATTGAAATTCACAAATCTGTCTCCAGAATCAAGGCACATAACAACTGTCTTCTCATGCCTGATAGATCATGCATTCTATTATTACTCACATCATAGCTTTCCATTCCAAGTTCCCAATTATATATAAATTACCTATTTGTGAGGCAGGCATTACTTTCTGCCTTTTACATGTTAGAAACCTGAGCCTCAGTGAGGTTAGATAACATGCCCAGAATTATTCAGCAATTAAATAGCAGAATAAGAATTCACACTTTATACTCATACTCTCAACCCTGACTCCATGGTCCTTTAAAATGACATTGCCTTTCAGTTAGGATAAAGTTTCATTCATCTTTGTAGTCAAGTAACCTAACAAACTACATTGAATAAGAATTTGCTAAATGAATGAATAAATAGCATACTTTTCCAGAATTTCTGTCTGAAATTATAGAATAGTAGTCAGTTAAAAAAAAAAGAAAAAAGAAAAGAAAAATGAGGCAAACTACAACAAAAAGAATTACGGTCATTTTTTTAAAGGTCATGTAATTGAGGTAATACTATTCTCAGTGTTTCAGTTTTTTTTTTTTCCCATATTAGCTATAATTTTTATGCTACGGATAAATTTTCTAGTAGTTAGTACATTAAGCACATATACTAGAAGAGGTCCTAAACTGTGCTATTTCAGTGAAAATCAGTTAATCAGAAGATGATTTTCAAATTTCCATTCCCATGAGAATCAATGTGGAAACTTATTAAAATATAGATTACCAGACCCCACCAACCACAGGTTCTCATTCAGTTTATTTGATAAGAAGTCTAGAAATCTTCACTTTGTAATAATCTCCAAGTGAGTCTAATACGGATGGTTTATGGAGCACATTTGGAAAAATTTAGGTGAATCACTGGGACTGCCATTAGCTAATTGACTTCCATGTCGCATATAAGAAACCTTTAAAAACACATAGCTTTTCCAAAGGATAAAATCACTACTGGAATAAAACTGAAGTCCATTGTTTCCTGTAATGATTTTTAGAAGTGAATAGTAAGTACTGAGATCCAGAGCATGACATATGTATATGCCAATTTAGCTTAATTGGACCAGGGTGGACAGAACATTTCATGGCTATTTAATACTTTACACTGATTTGGAGGAGAAAAGCTAATGACTCATTTTGCATATTCAATGTGTTTATGTCATCCCAGCAGAGTTTTATTTTTCCATTAATAGTATGTCATTGAAAGTAAGATATTTTCAATCATAAAAATTACTCTTTTATTAAATATCACTGAGAAATTTTTAAAATCCCAAAATGAAGAATTCAATTTAGGACAACAAAGAGCTATACCCTCAGGTAAGGTTAAAGAAGAAATAGAGGACAGTGCCTTCATTTGTGTTCCCCCGAAAAAAAAGATCTTGAGCCAGACTTTGTGTGTAGGTAGTTTATTTGGGAGATGGTCCCAGGAAGCACAAACCAAGTTATGGGGAAATGAGACAGGGAAGGGAAGGAAACCAATGAAGCATTATGTAACGAGCAGTTTATTTCTGTGAGCAAATGGGCTCAATACCACTGAGAACTGTTAGAGGAGCCATGTAGAACACACCTCAGAACTGCTGCTTAGAAGGATAGGGAAACTATAGTGCCATCAAATGACTCCATTTTCTTATTGGTTGAGAGTTGCTTCTGGGAGATGTTAGATCCCCAGCACTTTTGGGTGAAGAGTGGCTAATAAGCAAGTGATTCTCAGACTTCTGTGTGCAGAAGAGTCCTGTGCTTTCCTGTGCCTGGGCTGAACAAGCTATGCTGGCGCTTCTAGTGGAGAATCAGAAAGACGCAGGCCCTGGAAGGGGGAAAACTGTCCAAGTACGTGGAGGTACTGTTCACTACAGGGGCAGGGGAACTCAGGGCTGGCCCAGGCATGACAGTCCAGGCACCAATAGCTGCTCCAAAAAAGCTAGGAGACTTGGGTATCTTAGCTTTGGCATTGATGGAAGATGGTTAAAAAATATCTTTCTTACAAGGTTGAATCACAAGCCAGTGCTAATCATGCAGGTTTGTGTCCTGAATTCATCCCCCAGTGTGGTCCATATAAACCTCAGACAGGAAATTTAATTTAAGTAATCTCTGGTTGGTAATGCTGTTCAGTGACTATCAAATAAATGCAAGTCCTCTCTCTGAACTTGACTTTATACTGGGTTAATAGCAATTGTAGGGCCATCGATTTTTTGAATCATCTCAATTTCTCAGGCATTAAAATGTGGAAAAAATGTGTCCTCCAGTCAATGAAATACTGTAGTAACAATTTAGCTGCAAAATAGATATAACCTCTTTCCTATGTAAAAAATCCTTAAGGAGCACTACTTTTCTTTCTTGACACATGCACATATGCACTCATGTGCGTGCGCACGTGGGCACACACACACACACACACACACACACACACCCATCACCACACCTCCGATAGATGTCTTTTTCTAAAAGAGGATGCTTATTAGTATATAAAAATCTGTCTTCTTTCTTTCTCCAAGGTTTACAACCACACAATCAGTGTTCAATTGAAATCAGCCAAAGAGAAACCAGTTTAAATGCAACAGAACCAGAAAGCTAAAATTTGAGGGCAGCTTTTAGTATAACTCTTCCCATTTACCCAAAAGAAGTCACAGGACAGGGCAAATGTTCCTGCTTCTAGCGCATTATATTGAACTTTCAAAATAAAAATTCTTTCACAAGCAAAATAATTCTATGTAATTCTATAAAAAGAAAGAAATTAAATTTTTGCTTTTTTCTCCTTTAAAATGTCTGATCATCATTTTTTGACAATCACATACAAGTTGGTATACATTTTTTTTTTTATTTTAAGAAAAGCATTTTGTCCCGAGATAAATAAATCAAAATTGGATTGCCTTCTCCTCAAAAGTGAATTGTTATCTTGCTGAAGAGGCTATGTGACAGGATCTCTGGTTTGGTAAACTACATGAACAAAAAAAGGATTAAGATTTCTTTGCCTGAAAGGAAAAATTCTGAGTGTTATTTTTGCTATTATGAGAGAGTTTCCTGAATTGTCTCCTAGAACAAGAGATTAAATGTCAAGAGATAAAGCAGGTGCAAGCCCCATTATTTAGTGATGGCAGAGCCCATTCTCTCACTGGAAGCACTGTTTTCATGCACAGAATACAGTCGACTTGAAAACTACAGGAGTAGCTATGGTAGTCTGAGAGAAAAAGCAAAAGGAAGCCAAACAAAGGGCTAGAGATATCTCGGTTATCAAAATTCTGGAAAAAGCAAGAGATTTATGACTATGGGAGAGACCAGAGTGACTAGAGATATCAACAGTCAAGACAAAAGCAAAATTCAGCAGTCATAAGTCAATCAATCTTTGAAGCAATAAGCTAGTAAGATGTTCAGCATCCAGAGGTTTGGAAGAATACTCTGCAACCCAGAGATATCAGCCCAAGATGCCTGGTGCTGCCGCATGAATCCTGAGGCCTGGAGGGTGACATCATCACAGACCTAACCACTGTTAATCAACCATCCTCTTTACTCCTGGGGCCCCCAGATCCTCTGGTGCCCAAGGAAGCTATGAAATCTTATGATGCTTCATTTTTGGAATCTTTTCCCTTGATTCCAAACCAAGCCATCATGTACCCTAGTGATAGGAGTTCCAGAGTAACATCAATCTGGTTTTGCAGATTAAAGAGGTCATGAGTAAGCCCATCTTCAAAAGGAGAATCAAACCACTAAGCTTCAACTCTAAAATACTATCTGACATGGGAATGTGGTCCATGTTATAGGGCTCTGCAGATGCTGTGAAAGGGAAAGCCTCTCCATGCCAACATTTCTACTGAGCCTACTGCCACAGCCCACCAGGCAGTCCCAGGCATTGGATGCAGACTGACTTTCCTTATTGCGAATAAGTTTGTGCTACCTTCCTCTCACTCAAACCATTTTAAAGATCCGGAAAACATTTAAGTCCATTGTTTTCAAATGGATTAGAGCTGACCAAGCATACCTACGAAAAGAAAGATTCTAGGCCACTTCCCAAATTCCAGTCCCATTTCATCTGCTTCCATCAGGCTCTCTCATCATTGTCACTAGCATTGGAAGACGTAGTGGTTATAGCTCAGGAATAGAGGCGAAACTTTGAGCCACACCCTCATTGCTGGGTGGCCTGGTATGGCTACACCACTTCTCTGAGGCCCAGTGTCCACACCTGTGAAGGGCTTTGATTGGACTAGAATATAGTCAAGGATCTTTTTTATTTTTTGAGGAAAGCAGTCTCATTGAGACAATAAAAAACCAACAGTGACCTACAACCTAAAAGGGGAAGAAAGCTTCTAAACATAGAGGTTTGGCAAACATAACATCAACTTCTCACCGGTAACTTTGAATTCTCTTTAGTAAAAGACTTCTGGCTGAGTTTAATAGCAGTTTACATGTTTAGTGCATGTGGCCTAGCCAGTCTTTTAGAGTACGTGTGTGTGCGTGCGTGCGTGTGTGTGTGTGTGTGTGTGTGTGTGTGTTTGCTCTGGTAGTAATAAACTCTCTGAAGACATAAAAATGGTTAACTCCAAAGTAATTCAAAGTTTAAGATCCTAGTGTCTGTAACAGCGTTTCACAGAGAACAGCTGAATGCAAATAAGCTTTCATTTAATACCAGGAGTGTTTGAAAACTTCTAGTAGGAAAAATTCTATAATTTTCCTTTGACGTGAAAGAATTGGTGTTGTGGGGCCAAGATCAGAAATGGAAAAGCTTAGCAGAACTGAACACACTTACTTCTAGTTCAGAGCCCTCCGATAACTGACCTCTGGTGCTTCTATAAGTCTGCTAGTTATTTCTTGGCTCCAGCTTTCTTCCTGGTTTAGATTTCCAGTACTTTGGTCATGAACAAAGGTGATGCTCTAGATTTTATTAAATGTTCAGAATAAATTGTTTATGAAAATGTAACATACAAAGAGGGTAAGATCTAGTGGAAATAGTTAAGGAATCTTTAATTCAGAATGTATGAGATTGAGTAATTCTTTGACTAAAGTTCAGCATTCATAGTCATGCAGGATTTCAACCCAAACATTCAAAAGTGCTTTCTTTCAGGAGTCTTAAGTGTGAGATAAAGTAGCTTGGAATTCAGCATTAGTTATTTCTAACAGTTAAGTTTCTTCCTTATGAAAGATTCCACAGAAAGAACCATTGAAAAGCCCAAAGCTGCCCCACTGTGTTTTCTTACATAGTTAAAATCCTATTAGAGTGAAAGAATCAAAAGACTCCTCTGAAAAAAAAAAAATACATATCTCTGTGTTCACCAGGACCCTGCTGTGTACAGATTTATCTGGTTGCTGTGTGGAACAAAAGCCACAAAGGGTGTGTGACGGTGTTTGGGGGAGTTTGAGAGACACCCAATTTGTATTGTTCTTGCTGCAAAGACTCAGATCTGAGATCAACTCTGGCAACCCCCATCTGAGAAGGGCCTCCTTGTAGTCTTCATTCCTGCCAGGCATTAGAGGGGGTGGGGAATGCATAATGAGACTAAATGAGAATTGCATGCTTAATTGGGGCCTGGAAAAGGGAAAGAAAAAAACAGACGTGTAGAATGTGATCTGTAGCCAGCTCAGTTAAGCCAAACGTGACAACACTGGGAAGGCTTCAATAGTTGTGATCACATACAGAGGAACTGGAACTGCTTTTTAGAATTTTGTATAACCAGCAAGGAAAGACAGAGGAAGAGAAAAAGGGCCAGGCCTAAGGTAGTCAGGTTGAAGATGTTAAAACTGAGTCCACCACATGTTTTATATATAAGAGATATTTCTATCCATCCAAAGGCTTGGCATGAGTGCAGAATATTTGAAATTTTTTCAGTCATTTAGCTCCAGCTTAAATGTCATCTTGTCCTCCAAGATTTTTCTTCATTCCCTTCAGAAACAGTGAACTACTTTCTCCCATTTCTTGATTCATATCACAGCCCTTGGCACTTGCCTTGTGGATGGTTAGTATGCTTTCTCTCTCTCTCCCTTTCTCTCTCCTTTTCTCTCTCTCTCTCTCTCTCTCTCTCTCTCTCTCTCTCTCCATCACACACATACACACACACACACACACACACACACACAATCTCAGCTAGCTTGTGAACTTCATGAAGGCAGCAATATGCCTCATTCATTTTGTATCTCATCACAAAGTGAGCACTGAAATACTGGTAGATATTTGGGGGCTTGTCTCCCTAAACAGTGGGTTTATGTAGCATGATTATTCTGACAATAACTAGTGACAAATTTCCAAAACCTTCTCAGAGTGACTTCATAGAGGTACATCATCTGGTTAAACATTAAAGAATTTATATATGTTGAGATCTCATGCCACCTTCAGCTACCACCACTGTCTACTAAAGACAGCTTCTGATTTTAATTAGGGTAGAATATTTCTAGTTAATACATGATGGGGTGTTGCCATAGAAAGGAAATTATGTGGAAACATGAGCACTTTCTACCTGTATGATCTTGTCAGCTTAATCATTCACTATTTGACTTTTAAGAGGAAGCCATGGGCATGTCTCTATACTATTTTTCGATGGGATGAAGAGAGGTAGAGTGGTCAAGTTACAATTTTAGTTTTTTTTTTGTTTTTTGAGGATGAAATAGATTAGGTGAGGGACAGATGTTTCATAAATATACCTTTGTCTCAAGGAAGTATGAACTAAATGTAAATCAAGTGTATCAGTCTGCCATGGCTGCCATAGCAAAATACCACAAAGCAGGAGGCTTAAACAATGGATATTTATTGTCTTACAGTTCTAGAGGCTGTGAATTCCAAGATCAAAATACTGTCCAATTTGATTTCTGGTGGGGGCTGTCTTCCGGGCCTATAGATGACTCCTCATTGTATCCTCACATCTCAGAGGGAGAAAGAGCTCTCTCCTTCTCTTCTTAGAAGGCAACTGTCCAATTACATTAGGGCCTTACCATTATGAACTCATTTAATTTTAATTATCTCCATAAAAGCCTTATCTTTATGTTACCTAAATACAGTTATATGGGGGAATGAGGCTCCAATATATGAATTTGGGGGAGACACAAATATTTAATTTCTGATATCAAGTATGATTGGAACTATTTTAATAGGTATTCCTGAAACCAGCTGCTAACAATGGCCAGGAATGTGTGGCACCATGCAAATCACACAAGTCATGCAAATCAAAGGCGTCTAGACACCCTGTCTTGGGTTTAAGATGGTGGTATGAAGTCAGCTTTCAAACCTCACTCTTCACCAAACACAACAGTATAAAAGGAAATAAGTAAAACATGCCAGCAAAGAACATCAACAAGAACAGTAATCAGACAAAAGAACAGGTTAGTAGCCAGCAAAAGGAAAGACACATTTCCAGAAATGCAGAAGGCATGAGCCTGATATTGCCCCAACCCACTTCCTAATTCCACATGGCTTAGAAATAATTCTGAACAAGATCTTACTAGCTACCATTTACCTGCCCAGCTAGGAGAAGAGCAGCCAGGGTAATTTCCACAGGCACATGAAGTTAGGCTAATGCTTTTTATTCCACCTTTCCTCAAAGAGATAGGAAAACCCTCTGTAATTCTAAATTTCACTATCTCCTGCTGGGAATAAAATGTGAAAGGAAAGGCAGACCAATAACAAATGCCTAGAACTACCTCTAGCAAAAGAGAGAGAGAGAGAGAGAGAGAGAGAGAGAGAGAGAGAGAGAAAGTAAAAGAGAAAGAAAGAAAGAAAGAAAGAAAGAAAGAAAGAAAGAAAGAAAGAAAGAAAGAAAGAAAGAAAGAAAGAAAGAAAGAAAGAAAGAAAGAAAGAAAGAAAGAAAGAAAGAAAGAAAGAAAACAAGACATTTTACCAAATAGAGAAAGTAAATAGGCAAAATCTTTGAAGTGAGCTACAAGAAGAGGAGTTGGTGCTCAAAAGGCCCTTTTTGAAAAAGAAGCCTCCATCATTTTTGAAAAAATCTATATAGGGTTTACGTAGTGTTTGTCATCTTCCGGTTGGGGAGGTTAGAGAGAACTCAGAAAAAAAGGGGGCAGGGATACTGGGAGTGTAGGATACTCCCAGGCTGACTCTCTTGTTCTTGGAAAGAAAGTGCTAAGTTTTAGGATAAATTTCAAAACCTATCCAAACCCCAAAGATAGCCTCCCCCTAGGACAGGCAACAGTGCAGACAAAGTGAGGTGAACCTGGGCAGGGCATGGGACTTGCAGAGAAATTCAGCACAACTAATATGATAAATTCTCAAAAGAAAACACTTTCTAGATAGCTCTTGGAGGATTAATAAGCCACACATACTCTGAGGAGTAGCTTGCTAATGTGCCATGCACTTCACCCTACTAACATGTAATTGAGAGAGAAGGAAACAAGTAAGCATGCAAACCAGCAAAAAAGAGGAAGAATTTATTATGAAAGAAAACATAACCTAAGAAAAATATTAAAATTCCTTACAATTACTATAGAAGAACTTTGAGAGAACATTAAATACCTTGAAGATAAAGTGATAAAAAGCCATAATGATCTGAACCAAAGAGATAAATTCTCTCTCACTAGAGAAATAAATCAATTAAGAACAGCAAAGACCAAATTACTAAAAAAGAAAAAAAAAAAAGGTTTGAGGTTATCACAGTAAAAAGAACATAGAAACTCTAAAATAGAGAAAAATAATGTATACAAAATAGAATACAAATATACTTCCCTACATGGGAAGAACTGATGTCCTTGGAATTTAGAAATCTACATATTGCAAAGAAAATTCCTTAATATGAAGAAAAAATTAATTGATCTACTGGGATAACCATGTTCCAAAAAAACCGATATCTAAATCTCACCTTGAGAATAAACACACTTTGATAAGTTAATAAACTTGAATAAAGAGAACTTTACAGCTATGTTGGCATATAAGTGTCACTTAAAAAAAACAATATCTAAAACTTTAAAAGAAAGAATAGTCAAATTTATTTAATGTGTCTGGGGAAATCAAGACAGATGACAATCCATGAGAAAATATTTGCAATATATTTGACAGAGAGTTAGTTTTCTTAATTTATGAAGAATATATAAAAATGAATAATGAAATAATAAGCAACCAAATAGGAAAATTGGTAAAATACAAAAACAAGTGGCGGAAGGAAGGAAGGAAGGAAGGAAGGAAGGAAGGAAGGAAGGAAGGAAGGAAGGAAGGACAAGTAAAAGAGGGGATAAAGAATAACAGGAGAGAAGGAGAATCTAGACATCTACATGCTAAGAGGTAAAAGTTGAAAATGTCTCTGAAATGCAGGACAGTGAGTTAAAAGCATCTGAATTATTTTAAGTGATATGGTTAAAGAATTAAACTTCAGCTTTTGTGCAAAAGTAATTAATTAAATTCTTAGTCATAATTAATTAATTTTCCACCAAAACCTTAGAAGACTGAAAGAAAAGCTAATACGTTTTAATAAAATTTATATCTGAAATTTCATTTTTTTATAAAAGAATCTGGACCAGCATACCTTTAACAAATTGAAAATTTGCTGAAGAGAGAACTGTGTGGCATTTTATTTTTGATACTTATTTGTTCTTCATCTATAATGCAAAAAAGCTAATATGAACAGGAAGTAATAAAAGAAAAATATACTTTTGAAAAAGAATAGTGCTTTTTTCTCTGAGATTTAATATAGCTAAGCCAGACCTCTACTCCATTCAATTCTTCTCATTAAGATTCATACATAACAGTGACTTGATATATATACACTGGCTGGATGGATGAATGAGTGAATGAATGATACTAGAGAAGAGAGAGAGGTGTGATAAGATCTTTTTTTTAATATATTTTTAATTACATTTGGCATACAATATTATATTAGTTTCAGGTGTATAACATGGTGATTAGACATTTATAAAACTTACAAAGTGATCACCACAATAGATCTAGTATCCATCTAACACCATACATAGTTATTATAATATTATTGATTATGTTTCCGATGCCATACTTACATCCCCATGAATATTTTTAAATTTGTACTTCTTAAATCCTTCTTCTTTTTCACTTATTCCCCCAAGCCCCCTCCATCCACAGCCATCACAAAGTTCTCTGTATCTATGAGTGTGTTTCTGTTTATTTTGTTCTTTAAATTCCACATGCAAAGTGAAACCATATGGCACCTGCCTGTCTCTGTCTGACTCAGTGCAATACCCTCTAGGTCCATCCATATTGTTGCAGATGGCAAGACTTCATGTTTTTCAATGGTTGAGTGATGTTCCACTGTATATATGTACCACCTCTTCTTTATCCATTCCTCCATTGATGGACACCGGGTGTCCTCCATATCTTGACTATTGTAAATAATACTGCAACGAACATATGGATTCACATGTCCTTTCGAAGTAGTGTTTTTGGGTTTCTTTGGATAAATACCCAGAAGTGGGATTACTGGGTCTTTCTTTGCCTCTTGTTATAGACTTTGTTTTGAAGTCTGTTTTGTCTAGCTTAAGTTTGCTACCCTAGGTTTTTTGTTTGTTTGTTTGTTTCCACTTTCATTAAATATTTTTTTCCATTTCTTTACTTTTAGTCTGTGTGTCTTTTGATCTGAACTGAGTCTCTTATAGGCAGAATATGTAAGGGTCCTGTTTTCTTATCCATTCACCCTATCTTTTGATTGCAGCAGTTAATCCATTCACACTTAGAGTAATTGTTGATAGATATGTAGTAATTGCCATTTTATTATTCATATTTCTAATCTTTTTTCTTTTTTCTTCCTCTTCTTAAAGAAATTTCTCCAATATTTTATATAACACTAGTTTGGTGTTAATGAACTCGGTTAGATTTTTCTGGTCTGGGAAGCTCTTTACCTGTCCTTTAATTCTAAATGATAGCTTCGCTGGGTAGAGTATTCCTTGTTTTAGGTCCTTGTTCAACATGTTTTCCATCATGTTGAATACTGCATATTAATCTCTTCTGGCCCCGCAAAGTTTCTGTTGAGAAATCATCTGACAGTTATGTGGGAGCTCCCTTGTGGGTAATTAACTGCTTTTCTCTTGCTGCTCTGAAGATTCCCTTTGTCTTTAACCTATGGCATTTAATTACCTCTTTGAATTCATTTTGTTTGAGACTCTCAAACTCACTGGGCTTGTATGTCTATTTCCTTCACCAGGTTAGAAAAGTTGTCCATTATTACTTCTTCAAATAAGTTTTCAGTTTCTTGCTCTCTCTCTTCTCCTTCTGGTTCCCATATAATGCAAATATTGGTATGCTTGATGTTGTCTCAGAGTCCTCTTACACTACCCTCATTTTTTGGATTTTTTTCTTATTGCTATTCTGATTGATTTTCTGCTACCTTATCTTCTAAATTGCTAATTCAGTCCTCTGCTTCATCTAATCTACTGTTGACTTCCTCTAATATATTCTTCATTTCAGGTATTATATTCTTCATTTCTGCTTGATTCTTTTTATGATTTCTGTCTTTCTTTTTGTATTTCCTATCTCTTTTTTAACATTCTCACTGAGTTCATGTACTCTACCCCTAAGTTCATTGAGCATCCTTATAAACAGCATCTGATATATTGATTGTTTCCATTTTGTTTAGTTATTTTTCTGGTGCTTTGTTCTATTCTTCAATTGAAACATGTTTCTTTGTCTCCCCATTTTGAATGTTCCCTGTATTTGTTTCTATATATAGCGAGGGTTGCTATGTCTTCCAGTCTTAGTAGAGTGACCTTATGTGGTAGGTGTCCTGTTGGCCCCAGTGGTGTGGTTTCTCATGGTCACATGAGCCAGGTGCTCTAGGTGTGCTCCTCCTATTGGTTGTATGCCCTACGGATGTAGTTGAGCCTTGGTTGCTGTTTGCAATTCGATCAGAGGAACTGACGCTCAGGCTGACTGGTTGTAAACACTGGCCAATGAAGGGCTAACCCTACAGAGCAGGATTTGCTTTAGCAGGCTTATGGTACCTTCTCAGTCTGCCCTTTGGGTTCATCATCCTTGGATGCAGCCCTGGTGGTTGATAAATTCTTGAATGAAACTGAGAGGTAATTCAGCTAAGTTTGTATGCTTAAGGATCAGTGATGAAAAGATATCCAGAAGTAAATATTAAGCTCATTGTTTCAGTTAATAAATATTAATCAAGCATTTATTATAGTCAGTCATTATCTCATTTGATCCTCAAATGTTGTGAGGAAGATATCACTATCTCCATCTATAAATGACAAAACTGAGATTCTGGATATAAACAGGACTTGCCCAAGATCACACAAACAAATCCAGAGCTTAGATTTGGAACCACCTTTGCCCAGATCTAGAGAATTACACTCCATCCCTTTTCACTAATGGTGTCACTTCTGAGAAAGGTGGCCAGAAAGTGACCATCCTGAGGTTCAGACTCTCTCATGGGTAACAGGAAAGGAATTTTACAATAATAAAACAATACAAAACAAAAGCATATTTAATGGAAAGAAAAAAATTATGGAGGCTGGACTTATGGCTTATTATGTGGCATTTGTTGTTGGGAAAGTGTGTAGTAAATCTTTGCCAAATACTACCTGATTTATTTGGTCACTCTTCATTTTGGATGATTTTTTTGAGTAGATGTTTACTCCATGCACCTTTATATACTATTGCAAAATATCTGGATATGAAACTTGTGTTCTGATCAAGCCGCTATGTAAATAGATAAAACCATGCCATTACCAGGGACTGGAATCTTCTTTTTGAAATGAAATATATTTTGTTTATGGCTATTGCAACCATATGATTTGAAAAGTGACTTTTAAAATAATTTTAAATAGTGTTGGTGACTTGACTACAAAGAGCAGTTTGTAGAGAAGTATCATTACAGTACAGTGTACCACAAAACTCAACTTCTCTTCAAGTCCTGTACTTTCATTGGCACTATGTTCTTCCTCCATAAATTGATCTTTGTCCCCATTTCACTTGGGTTTTACACTTAGAAAGTGAATTTGGCAATCTAAGGTAAAGTCAAGTCTAATTAAGCTCATCCCCCCTAACAATCAGTAGCTTAAAAAGAATATAAATTGATGTCTATTCATGTGGAATAACAGCTTCTTTTCACTTGAGATCATAAGTTAAATGTATTTGACAAATGCCCTAAACTCTGACTAGCTAACATCATTTATTTTAGTAGCATTATGAGAATTTAGACTTTTCATCTGTATACATTGGTCATTAGCTTGGTGTCTTTCAAAGTTTCATACGTACACTATTTGTACTTCTGTATATGATTTTAGGTGATGTAAAAATTAACATATTTATTATAATGTGTTAAAAATTTGGTATAAATCAAGCTCACAATCTATAGCTATAATTGCTATAGGACAAAATTAAGAAGTAATGTTAAGATTGAGTCAATTAAAATGTATTATTAAGTGTTTTAACTATCACTGAAATAATGCTGCATAACAAACCATCTTCAATCCCTGGGGTTTAAAATAACAATCAGATATTCTTTTGATCATGGATATGAGGATCAACCTAATCAAATCCGGGCCAGGAAGGACATCAGACTGTGAGTTGAGCTCAAGTCATATCTTTTTTACATTTGCTGCTCCAGAAAGTATGTTCTTCTTGGGTAAAAGTCAGGAGTATGAGAGAATGCGTTTTAAGGTTCTATTTTACTCACTCGTAAGATCACATTGACCAAAGAAAATTCCATGGCCAAGTCCATTGTCAGGAAACTGAAAATAAGATGCTTATGGGGATAAAAGATAGAAAATGAACATTTCTGAAGAATTATCTAATTCATTACATTAATAGTAAAGTTAGAATATAGATATGGCAAAAGTTTTTGATGGTTCAAGAATGTTTGCTTCAGGTTAACACCACTTTAATCAGTACAAGTGATGCCAGACAGATCTTGCCCTCTGTAGCTGCTGTCACACCTGTGCAACTACACATTCAGAGAAATAATGAGTTGTAATTCTATTTCTTGCATGAAATTTATTATCAACATATATCTCAAAAGAAAAACTTGAAGGGTCCTCTAACATCTCTTCAAGTTTATATATTTAAAAATCTGGTTAATTACATTCTATATCCCAGTATCTTCTCTTTACAATACAACCTACTTCATTTATTACTTTTTGTGATGCAGCTGACTTACAAAAGATTACCATGATCAAAGTTTTGAGGAAGACAATTGCAGTTGGTAAATAAAAATGAAAATGATACTGAATGTCCCAGATTATATCTATTTCAGCATCTTTTATCTCCTGCTAGGAGCCCTTAAATGTACCTTTTGTTTGTGTTTCAAGCAGCAGCAATCAAAATGGGGGGAGGAACAGACAAACTGGAATAAATAGGCTGTAGAAGCAATTTTTGTTTTGATCAGATTCTGTTGTCTATGTGAAATGGACTCATTTCTTTGAGGCACTCAGTTGTATTGCTCAGCAGGAGAGAAGCCATTAGGATAATAACAGTTCCACACGCATGTCAGAGTAACAAATGTCTATCATTCCCCTTTCTCTTTCCTAATGCACCACACACACACACACACACACACGCATATTCACACAAATATGCCACTGCATGCACACCTAACCATATGTTCATGCTATATGCACACATATACATGCATATATCATGTGCCCTCATAACAATAAATAAATAAATAAATAAATAAATAAATAGATAAATAAATAAATAAAGTCTACCAAACACATCTTTAGAGTCTTTGAAAGCAGATTGAACAAACTATATCTCACTCTGCTTAGAGAATGTAGCAGTATATAGAGCTACAACCTTGATTTCTAATTTTCTTCTCTGCCATTGCAGCTCATGCTAATCTATTTCAATATGGTGACACAACTCAAGAGTTCTAATGTAAATGTATTCTTTTATAAAATAATTAAGTTGAAAAGACAAAACATAGGGCAGAAACTTAAATATTTACTACCTTCTTATTTGCATTTTAGGTTATACTTTCTTTAACTTCTTCCTTCTTCTCTTATCCAGCTCTTGCTAGTGTTTTCTATGCTCCTTCAAAATCATTGAGCATTGTTTAGTTGACTAGCCTCCTGACTATTGGAAAGCTCCTCACAATGTCAGAGAGGTTTCTCCATAGTAATATTTCTAGGAGTGTTACCGTTGATAGTAATGAGTTTAAGAAATTTCCTGGAAGAATCAACCACAGATTTCATCACAAACAACAAATTTAAGAAAAAAATCTAGGAAGTATACTTAAATAGTGTTAAGTCAACTAATCTTTCCTCCACATTAATCATTTTTTTAATAAAAAAATGACAGTAAATGTTATGTTTTAATTAGTTCAAATGGTTTTTCAGAGTTAGACAAGGAATTAGAGCATTTAACAGTCATTTTAATAGTGAAGAAGCCAAGGCTTTTAATACCATGAGATTTGGTAAAAGTTGTTTCAAAAATTAAGTGACCACCCAGGATTTCTCTTCTGTGCCATATCTGTTTGTGTCTTGCTCATTTTCTATTGGAATCCCTGTGTTCCTGTGCTATTTTGTATGTTGATTTCTTCATGTATTAATACGAGTCCTTTGTGCATTACTTATATTACAAACATATTTTTCTACTCTAGCTTATTTTGCATTCTCTTAAGAAACTATTTTGATAAAATAATGATGCAAATTAATTTTTCAGATTACCAGTCTTTCCCTAACAGTTAGTGCTTTGTTTTTCCTGTGTAAGAAATTTTTGCCTAATGATATGAAGGTGTTTTTCCATGTTACCTTTCACAGTTAATTTTGTAATCAATTTGGAACTTATTTTTGGATAGGGTGAAACTATTTCTTCAAGGTAGGTCTACTGATAACAAATTTCACTTTTTTCTATGAAAAATGATTTTGTTTCAAATTAAAATTTGAAAGAAGCTTTTGTTAGGTATGAAATGTTACATTGGAGATTTTTTCTTTTAACATTTCCAAGATGTCATTGCATTGTCTCTGGCGTGCACTATCTTTATTGAGATAGTATTGATAAATACTATTCTTACTATTTTGAAGTTAATGGACTTTGATTCACTAGATAATTTTATATCTTTTTAACCTTGTTATTCGGCAATTTTATACAGATTGGCCTACATGAGGTTTACTTTGTATTAATTCTGCTTGTGGATCATGATCATAACACTCTTAAAACAGTGGTTTGACGTCTTCCATCAATTTGGAGAAAATTATCAGCCATTATCTTTTAAAATGTTGATTTTGCCACATTATAGATAAGACAGACCCTATCATATATGTCTACTAACTCTTTTCTGTATTTTTCATCTGTACTTTATGCTTTATTTTTCTTCTACAGCTCTAATTTCTTTTTTTGTTTTGTTTTTTTTTTTGGCTGTGTCTAATTGCTGCCAAATCTACCTATTGAATTTTTAACTCCAATTATTGTACATTTTTTTACCTCTAGTATTTATATCTGACTTTTTTTTAATAGTCTTCAGTTATCTGACCAATTTCTTTTCTATGAAAATTCTCTAACTGGGCTTCCAATTCTTAAACACATTAATTACTATTTTAAGGTTGTGTCTCTAATATCTGGATTTCTAATGTTCTTTATCTGTTGTATTATTCACGTGGTTTTTAATGATTCATTCTTGTTCTTTTGGAATGCCAGGTAATTTTACTTTTTTATTGAATGCAGAACAATATGCATAAAATATTGTAGAGATTACTTGAGGCTCTTGATACTTTAATCTTTTTCCAGAGAGAATTTATTTTTGCTTCTGAGAAGCAGGTAAAAAAGAGCAGAGCACTGGACCATAAGAATTGAATTGATTAAAAGTTGGACTTTGGTTTTTGTTTTTGTTTTGAATGTAATCAGAAACCTTTATTCTAGTCTTCATTATTCATTAAGCAACCTACCCCAAGTTTTTTTTTTTATCTCTGCCCCAAGCAGCAAAAGCTGCATCCAGGCCTAAAATAGAAGACACAAGTAGTGGAAGACCTTGTAGAGAAAAGCTAACAGGTGAGATCTTTACTTATCCTGGCTTAGGTGAAGTAGAATAGAAAAAGTGTGTTAGCTTAATATTTCAAAGACTCTTTTCTTCAAAGCTGAGGCCTGCAACAGAGGTACTAGATAAAGGACATAAAACTATCCATCTCAGGAATCTGGAGAAACCAAGCTGATGGACTTCACTTTTCTAAAGAGTTGGTCTATTTCAAGTTCATTCTTGCCCCTAGAGATAACCTTTCAGGATACCCCACAAAACCAAACAAATAAACAAACAACAACAAAAAAAAACTCTAGAGACTTATCAAGTGACTCTTGCTTGGTGTGCCCTGACCTGTAAGTGTTGCCCCTCCCTCCTGCCCCGGCCACTCCAAACCTCATAAGATCTCTAGTGGTTCAGTTTAATATTTGGGACATGCGAAATATTGGACTCACCATTTTGTATCTCCTCATTGATTTCTCTTGGTAATTTAAAATAGTGTCATATATAATCTTTCCAGTGTTTCTAGCTGTTTTTGGTAGGTGGGTTAGTCTACCTTAGGCAGAAACTCCTTTTCTGTGTGATTTTAATTTGCATTTCCTTCATTATTAGCAAGTAAATCATCTTTTCACATGACTATGGGCCATTTTTCTTTTTTTATGAACTGTTTGTTAAATTTCTTGCTCAATTTTCTATCAGATTCTTGGTTTTCATCTCTATTTTTAGAAGCTCTTATGTATTAAAGATTATGATAAAAAGTAGACATTTTTTTCCTCAATTTGTAAGTTTTCTTTTCCAAACATTGCTTGTGCTGTTTTTTTTCCATTCAAAAAATGGATTATGTATATGTAAAGTTAAATATTTCCATTTGGGGGTTATTATTTTTGTATTTTGAGGCATAATTAGAAAGAATATTCTGCTCCCTAGCTTAGAGAAATTCTCCAGAGTTCTTTCTGTAGTTGTGTCTTTAATGAATATGTTGTTGAACAATTGAAAATGATCCACTTTCTAGAGTTGGCAGAGTGAGAAAGGACACAATGTGGTAATATGTCCAGTTGGAAGTTTCAAGTTTTATTTTCCCTTCCTTAACCTCATCTTCAAGAACTAATTGAAAAAACTCATGGACACAGTTACTTTTATGTTGTCCTTGGAAGGCTTGGGAGTCTATAAGTCATTTTTTGTTTTCTTTTTGGTGTTATACTTTTCTTGACTTTTCTCATCTACTCACACATCATCAATGTTACTTCTATATTGATGTCTCTCAAATATGCACATGTCTAATTCATACTTTTCTTCCTCAACACTAGATGCAAAAGGTTGTTTGACATTTTCACTTAAATATCCCAGAACTTCAGACTTCATATCTAAAATGGCTTTCTCCCTCTTTTCATACTTTCTTGTTTTATATGTCTTCAAGTATTGACCCTCTACCACTCATCCATCTTGGCTCAGAGATTAGACATCTTTGAGTCATACTTCTTGATTGTAAACTTTAGTAAATCACTACCAAGAGTGCAAGTTCTGTATTAAAAGTTATCTTCCTTCAAAGACAGAGATTATAAACTGAATCTCTCCCATTCTTGCTTTATTCTCACTCACAGGCATACCATCAAATTTAATACAATGCAGGCTGATAAGTATTCATGTAATAAAAATGAATTTAATCTTCTGTTTAAAAATTATGGAAATAATTGAAACTCTGAAATTATCGATTTTCTAGCATGTTATCTATATCTGTATTTGTATTTTCAAATGCCCTTGCTCTTCAAGTTGCGAAAACATAATGGATATTTAACTAAGATATAAGAGGACACTGACTGTCCTTTTGACTATCTGGAAAATTTCTCTCTTTCTCTCTCTCTCTCTCTCTCTCTCTCTCTCTCTCTCTCTCGTGTGCACGCGTGCGCACGCACACACACACACATACACACACACACACACATTCCCTTATTGCTGCATTTAAGCATGTTATACAGTTTCAGTCACAGCAAACAGAATGACATGCCTTCTGAAGGTGTGCAATTAGAGCTCACAATAAAAATCAAAGCCTGGATTTTCAGCTATCCAAAACGGCAGCATCTGAGAACGTCTCCTAGGGAAGCAAGCCAAACCATTCGTTTGTGTTTGAACAAAAACCTCACTGTGAAAAGAATGAATCTTTCTCTTTTTGGGCATGCCTAAGGCAAAGTAGGTTTTGTTCTTATTTTTTATATTTTTTCCCCTTTCTCTCCCTTCAAAGGTTAAGCTACATAAACTCAAATATATACAAATTTCTCTAAATTTAAATTACAGGTTGTTCGGATTAAATCAAGTTTCCCTGCTTTCATGCTACCAGATTTCTATTTTGAGAAGTTGTGTTATGTGTGTGTGTATTATATTAATATATTATATTATATTATATTATATTATAAATTATATTTTCCATTCTATTCTATATATTATATTATATTATATTATATTATATTATATTATATTATATTATATTATATTATATTATTATAAATTAAATATATACATACTATATATGTGTGTGTGTATATATACACATATATGTATATATATATATGTGTGATTATCTCACAAATTTGAGAATTTAGAAGATGACAGCATTATTCAAGAAACTCAAACCACTATTTCCTACTTTAACTTTTTCTACAGAAGAAGTTGAATTCCAGGAGTATTTTTAAATTTAAGAGGGCAATGGAGAGTGACTGAATGGTTGGCAGTCAGGCTGTTCTAATTCTCTATTAATCAAGGACTATCTTTTTTCATTCTTTCAGCTCAAAGCGAGGACACACCTAGAGTTTCTGTGAAAAGCGAAGACTCTTGTGACACAGAAAACTCTACAAGTCCTGATGGTAAGGTACATAAGTGATTTGAGCTCCTGCAGACTACAAATCTGGCACATTTCCTGAGTGTTATCTAGGATTAAGAGAGCTATCTATTCTATGAGTCAACATATTTAGTTAGATCAAGGTAAAGTTCAAAATCATTTTCTACTAGAAACTAATAAAACTGGCAGCTTTTTCAAAACTGACGCTAGCTCAGTTTAAAAAAACAGCATTGTGTCTCCATTCACTCATACCTCGCAATACTGAGGCCACACTGGGTAATTACAAGGCTAAATTGGACCAAAGTCTAGCTGGTAAACATGGTGGAAATATCACTTACTTCAGAAAGTGCTGTTTAACTATTACTCCTGCTCCTTCTGGAGCCCTGGCTTGAGTTTGGACTAAGACTGTGCTCCTGGACCTTAGTCACATTATCTCATTGTATCAAATCAAATGGTTTGGCTAAAAACATAGCGAGTCTTTAAAAGCACCTTAGAAATATATTCATAAAACTTTTTTTTTTTATTATTACTATCTTGTTTTGAAGGCATCTGAAGATTCTGAGCCTCAGCAATATGAAGATACCCTTACCCCTATACAACATACCCTTTGAAATGTCATTACTTGCATTAGAAAAACTGCTATTTGAGCACATTTGATTATTTAATTCTGCTGCCCCACAGAGGTTAGGTGAACCAGAGTTGGTCAGTGATCAACTGTTTATATATATCATGCTGTCTATATACATTGTGCTATCTAACCTTCCCCCTACCCCCACTAAAAAAAAAAAAAATGGAGATTACTTTGAGGTGATAACTACCTTGGGAAAAATTCAGCCACTGTTAGAAGTTACTTGGTGATTTTAAATAGAATTTTCTACAATACTTTGTATTTCAATATGCTACATGCCCTTCTGCACAAACTGATTTTTTTTCACTCATGAGCATATATTATCTAGAAGAGTAATGTTTTTGAACATAAGATCTATCCATTAAAAGCCACCCCATGTTAGTCATGCTCAGTTAAACGAAAACTGCCCCCAGCCTAGTTGTGACTCTACAGACATAGTTCTTAACTAATTTTTTACAAAGCATGTTCAGAAGAATAGCAGGACCATACAATTCTCATTTAAAAAAAGGAAAATAAATGTAGGAAATCATAAGTTTTAATACTTGCTTGGAAATTCACCATGCATGTTCTAGGCTATCAAAAGTCTCAACTGTAAAGAAACTTATTCACACAGTTTGAAGTCGCTTTTCTCAAATTTAGTAGATAAAGGAATGCTTTATATAGTAACATTTATTAATAAGTTTTGGAACTGGTGACCCTTGGTTTGGAAAAAGAAGAAGAAAAAGAATATTTTATTTTGCATGCTCCCACACTAAGATGGGCAAACTTATAATAACCGTGTAGACCAGGATTGAAAGTATACATATCACTCTCTTTATAAAGGTAGAATGTCATTTCTTCTTTAAAGCCTCTTTGGTGTGTGAAAAACAGCAGCTGCCACTATTCTTTCTACCTGAGTCGAGCTTTCATATTCAAGAAAAAGAGACTTGGGTTATTGATTTTGTGCAAATAAATGAAGGTTGCCCAAATGAGAAAAAAAAAAAAAAAACAGCTTTCTTTTTGGAGCTTGTAAGTGTTTCAATGATTATCACTTGTGTTTGGCCAACTCAAAGGCAGACAGGGAAGTGGGAAGACTTTATATTGAAAAAAGGGAAGGGTCAACGCATCCTCTGATTGGAGGTTGTTGGTATGAGGAAGTAAGACTTGAGCTAACCAAAAGTGGGGTATCTTAGGTGATTGGCTTGAGAACCTACCTCGCTTTTCCTGGTTGGTCCTAAGATGAAAGCATGGGACAGAATATGGGGAAACCTGGCAGTCCCTTACCATTCTGAGCTAATTGTTGCAGTAGCTGTGGTTGGTTGCCTAGGATGGTTGCTGCAGAGGTTTTATATCTATATTCTATTGTTACATATGGCTGGGCCATTGTCCTTTTTATATTATCTCTCAGTTTATAATATAGACTTTAATGTTTTAAAAATATCAATCTAGTTAAACCTATTGACCCTTGAACATTTCCAAAGTGATTGCAATGCCTCCTCTCAGCTACTTCTGGACAAGGGCAGTAATTATGCTTTCTATTTTTATGCATATGCTCACGTAGAACGATACACACAGTAAAGTAAAAGCACAGGTTTTGTTTCATCATTTCTGTATGATCTGGTTAGATGTTTGGCTTTTCTATTTCATGGGGTCCATTGCACTGCACCCACTGGCAAGTTTGCAGGGTCTGTTCTGAATTTCAAAATTGAAAACATGGCAAATCAGAGTCTTATTGACACAGTCATTTCAGAGGAAGCTGCTTACCTCTGCAGGTCAGTGATCTCTTTTGCTTTGTTTTCTCTTTATTTTAATAGACTTCTTTAAGGCCTTTGAATTTACCTAAGAATGATAATAAGTATACCCAAAATGTCAACCCCAAAAGCTGGTATGAAACGACTCAGCTTTAACAGTTCAGTAAAGAGGCAATTTCATCCTCACCAGTAAAAATAAATAAGAATGGTCCCAAAATCTCAAATGAATGAAATGAAGTGAAAAGAGGTATAAGATAGGAAATCAGAAAAGTATAAACTTTTAAGATGTTTAAGAGATTTGGGTTTAATAAATATTTAATCTTTTTGTTTTCCTTTCTGGTTACAGTTGAAATGAATAGTCAGGTTGACAGTGTAAATGATCCAACAGAGAATCAGCAGGATGATTAACTAATAGGTAAGTGACCCTGTGGTGGGATTTTCAATTGATTAAACTGGCCATAGGAACTGTTTGTAAATGGTCTATTAGATTTCCCTCTGCTCTCCCAAGTCCCACAGCATGGCTAACGCTAAACTTTAAAAACCTTTAGACCAATGACACAGTGTAAGGAGCAGAGATTACTCCAGGAGCTGGCAATCTCTAAGGAAAACAAGTAAGACACAGCATATTGGTTTTCTGAGCTTTGATAACAACAAAAATATTTTTCTACCCATCTCACCCCATGGCCTCCTGGAGGGATCAAATCATTTCAGCAACCCCAAACTGATTCTGAAGTATTACTTTTTCAAAAGTTTCCTGCTGAGTTACTTTATTATATTTGTTTGTAAACATTACACTAAATCTTTGCTCCAGAAAATGTGTCAAGGCCCTTGGGTACATTTGGGCATAAAGAAGCCTGTCTTAGGTCCTAACCTTTTACACCACTACCTGTAGATCTGATCTGTGTGTCTGTACAAAGGTTTGTTGCATTGAATGAGCCTCAGGGAACTCCCTAGGAAAATGGAAGTCTGGGCTAGATCATGTTTAGGAGTTTTTCCAGACCAATACTAAATCTCTCAGCAGAGACTGAAATATATCTAGAATGATGAGCGGTTTGTAAAGCTTTTCCATATCTTGGGGCCTATTGAGAAGAATTAGAGGGAAAAAGTCAGACTCGCTATTCCAATTACTAGCTTAAAATACTTAGCTGTGAAAAACCCTATGGAATAAACGAATTGAGGGTCATCCAGTATGAGATACAAACATGCTGACACCACTGCTTCCCAGCACCTCCCTGCACTCCCTGTATTTTCTCAGTAGGTCCCTGCACTCTCCCAGGAGGCCATGCTGCACCAGACTCTTGAGCTCCTACATCACAGAATAATACATTTTGAGAATGTGTGAAAGTACACACACATCTATCCCTCCCATCATGGTCTTGAACATAAGTTAAAACTAAATATAATAACATTTGCATAATACATGTATAGCATAGGGCCACTAAAAATTATAAACACATGCAAATATGGTCTTATAAACATTTCTTCTGTTTTTGTTAACCTTATTCATGTATTTTAAATATCCTGCTAAACTGAAGAAATGATACAGTAGAGGCATGTCCATTAAAAATAATGAAGTGAGACTAAACTTGAAAATTTTAAATATACATTCTTCAGTATTGCCTTTCTTTTTGCCTTTTTGTTACCAACAAAGTGTAGATTTCTGATCTAGATTTTTTCTTACAGACACTATTATTTTCCTGTGTGATCAATATCTAGATATAGTACCAGGACAAATCTATTTTCCTTGGTAAATGTCAAAATATTTTCCTCAACACCAGTTTAAAAGTTTACTCTAATGAGTTGTCAAAACTTAGCATTCAAAATTATTTTAAGGAAATTCAATTTCAGGAAGAAGTGGTTTTCACAGGATCACTTAGCTGATCAATAAAGTTCACATACCCCCAGTACAAAATTCTTTGATGACAGTTGTCACAGAGAACAGGATAACCTGAGAAACTTCACTAATTCCCACAGAAATATTTACACAGCTAGGTTTGTAAAGGTTATCTGGTAGATCAACAGGAAGAAAGAACTTAACCTTTAGTTTTGTGCATCCTACCTTCAAGCAAATTAAAGAACTACAGTGAAATTGAATTAGAATTACAGAGTTCTAAGACACAATACAAGAATGTTTCATGTTGTATAATTTATAATTGTAAAAAAGGTTATCATAAATAACAATAAAGGAATAGATTAATGAACCAATAAAATATTCTGCAAATATAAAAATAATTTTCAACAAATTTTTGGGGGGCATGGAAATATGATTATGGAATTTAAATCCTTAGTTCTAGAGAAATATGGCAAGCAAAGTATGGCTTTCAGGGTAGGCATTAAGAGGCCTTGTTACTTCAATTTTTGCTCACTCAGAATGCTTGCTCTTAGAATCCAGCCACCTTGTAAGAAGCTCAAGCTTTTCTATAGAATGACAAAGGCCACATAGAGAGAATCCTGGAAACTGAGACATCATCTTTAATGTTCTGGCCCTGGTGGATACCACATGGAGCAGATGAACTTCCCAGATGAGACCAGACCAGATTATAGAATCATGAGAAATAATTTTAAAAATTGATATTTTTAACCACTAAGTTTGGGGATTGTTTGTTATGAAGCAATAGGTAACTGAAAGAGTGGGCATAACGCAGAACCCCTCTCAATACAATGCTTAGAAACGAGATCAACTATAACAAAAATATTTCAAAATACATAGCTCAACTGACATAAAAGCAAAGGTGGCAGAAGTGAAGAGAAATGTGAAAGCCAAAACAATAATCTGGTGAGCTGGAGATGCAGCAGCCTTAATGACTACAGACTGGTTATCAATACAGAGATAGGCGTTATGGCTAGGGATTGGGCTCTATCGCTACCCTGGGGCCCTGAGCCATTTAAGGTAAGGAATTAGAACTGGTACCTCTACCTATACAAATCTGGGACTCCCAACTCCAGAAATTAACAAGGGTACTTGTGTCTATGTTGAGCTCTGGGAAATAAAATGTGTGAATGGGCTTAAAAAGGGAGGACACATTAGTCCAAAGTTAGGTTTTTAAGAAGATACTTGAAATAGTTGAGTTAATTGTCCCCATCAGCTGAAGCAAGTTGTCAATATAGCATACATCATATAAGCAGTGACTTAATATGCTTTTAAAGATATACTGGGCTAGCAATTACATCTCAGATATCCAAAGTTCCATTGTTACCAGAGTGAGAATCCTCTCCTAGCACATTGTCCAGGTTATTATGTCTCAAACAAAGAATTGAGCAAGACACCAAAATACAGCAGAAAAGAAAAGCTTTTTTAGAAGGGAAAGTACACTTTCAGATGTGGAAGTCGGGCTGAGAAAGAGAAGCGTGGGTGTTACTTTTCTTAGAGGAGTGGGCTTCCTTGATTGACAGCTAAGATTGACAGGACTCAGTGATTCATCATTTTGCTTTTTGAGCATGTTTGTTCCCAGAATTCAGTCTGTTATAATGATATTAATGAACTTCTGGGGGTATGCATCATATTATAAAGATGGCATAATGAGGCTCAGGTGACTTGAAGGTTGTTGGGGTCTTTATTGCCAGGTGCAAGGAACTGGCTTAACCTGGTCCCAAATTCTCTGCCTAGTGGTTTCTTTGTGTGAGTTAAAAAATGCCTTTTGTCTTGCTTAATTGTGGGCAGATTAGGGCATACTCCTTCTATGATAGGATGACCTCAGTGTCTTTGCAAGCAGACCCAAAACCCCCTAACTTTCCTGCCTAGCTCTTTTCTAACAGCCATGAACCCCCTTATTATTAGTATGGATGTTGAGGGACAGGAGGTCTCTTCCAATCTGCTTTCTGCTAATAAAGCTCGTAGTCCCTGCCTACAGCCCTTTCAAGGAGCTCTTTCCCTTTCTGCCTCAATCAGGGTGGGGTCTTGGGTTTCTTGCTGAAGTGCCACCTGAGTCCCTAGACAAGGAAAAGAAGATATAAACTTGTCATTTAAATCATATATCTAATAATATCTATTATTGATTTGCCTATTAAGCGAGTAAAAGGAAATAGGCTTGGTTAATATATTTCTTAAAAATTGTAAAAAAGACCTTTGACCTAAAGTCCCTTCCCCTCTCAGACTCTAAGGGCTCTGTCTGACTTAACACCATTTCTGCTTAACAATGGGCTGATGACCCTTATCAGTATTCAGATGATCTGAGTTGCCAGGGCAATTATCAGGATTTGAGGGAGAGGGCCTTTTTGCAAAGAAAAGAGGGAAGAAAACTTAACTAGGTTTACTAAAAAGATTAACTCTGCAAGAGATGTTCCATTTCATTTTCTACTAAAACATTAAGAGTTTTACAAGTGATGTCCCTTTTCACTATGATAGTCAAATAAGATATTCCTAGGCCTCTCTGAGGGATGAAAAATATTTAAATGGTGGTACAGGGTTCCCATTTACCCATGGTTTGCTCTCCTGGTTTCAGTTACTTGATGCCAACCATGATCCAAAAATATTAAATGGAAAATATCAGATATTTTGAGAGAGACCACATTCACATAACTTCTATTACAGTATATTATTATAATTGTCCTATTTTATTATTAGTTGTTGTTAATTAATTTCTGCATTTAATTTATAAATTAAACTTTATCATAGGTATGTATGTAAAGGAAAAAGCAACACATATAGGGTTAGATACAATCCACTGTTTCAGACATCCACTGGGGGTCTTGGAATGCATCCTCCTGAAGATAAGGGACAACAACTGTATTAAAAAGATAGTCCTTGTTAAATCTATGAAGATGGCTTTGTAAGGTAAACGCATGACAGGCCGAGAGAAGTTTAGGAGCAAGCATTTATTGGGAGAGCGCTCCCGGGCGAGGTTCTCTGGTCCAGAGAGGAGAGGGGCCAGAGAAGTCGTGCCCTGGGGTGGGAGGGCGTGGATTTTATGGGTTATGTGGGGGTAGAGGTGCAGGGTGGGGAACGTTAATCGAATGCTAATTGAGCCTCAGGATGAGGGTGGTGACAGGGCTCTAGGGTGGGCCCTATTCAGGTCTGGATTCCTGGTATCAAGCTGGGGAGTCTCCAGGCAGGCATCCAGCTGGCCCTTCCCCCGCCGACCTAACAGGCTTATCTAACAAATCTAACAAATAGTTTTTCTTTGTCTTTGGCAGGGGTACAAGACAAAGTAAAGGAAGAGAGAAATGGAAGAAAACGCCAGTCCTCAGCATTACAGTCCTGGAGGAGAGCAGGAAGACTGCAGCACTGCTGTGGAGGGTGGGGGTGGGGGGAGGCGAGTCCCGCAGAAGGACTGGAATCTTTTGCGCTAATTCCTCCAGCTGCATTTTGTTCTGTTTACCTTCAGAAAAAGAAAAGAAAAAGTTTATTTTAATTTGGTGGGGTGACCCACATTAACATATTCTTTAGACTCTATTCCTGTAATTTCTGTCTTTTCTCTCACAACTTTACCCTAGAGTCATGGTTTAACAGTCACGTGTATCATGGGCCCTGTCTGCTTTCTCGGTTATTTCACAAAGCTGGTCTTATGGTGGTTTCTTCAAAGAAAGGAAGGAAGACAATTGTTTGATAGGCTACTGGCTAAATTTCAGGAATCACCAAGCACAATGTCAGTATAATCCACAGACAAAGGAAGCGGGATAAAAAATGGGCAAAACTCTCAGGAATCACTTGGAAAAAGGTCAGGATAATGAATTGAAAATGGTATTTTCTTCAGGGATTCCCAAGGTTCAGTTTTGTTCCACGTGGTTAATAAGAAAATGGAAGCAGGACTTAATCCAGAGCAGAGCACAGAGGTGAAACAAGGAAGGCAGACCCTCAGAGTCCTCACGTCTCTCCCCTCACCAGCAGAAGAACACAGCTTTGACACTCACTCTCAGCAGAGCTTGCTTGGTTCCTGGGGTCTTTACTACATGCCTCAGTACGGAGCCTCTCAGTGAGATGCAACTCTGCAACACCCTTAAAAGGGATTGCACTTTTCTAGGTCTTTTAATAAAGAAAGGGGCTGCTGAATTTATGATTCAAACATAGGCCTGTGAAGTTAAAAGTTCCACTTGAAATCTCTCTCTCTCTCTCTCTCTCTCTCTCTCTCTCTCCACACACACACACACACACACACACACACACACACACACTCCCCCACCCTCATAAAAAACATTTTATCTTTATCCAAGGTTTGATGGCCCACAGAGCAGATTCTCACTTGAAGTTAGAGACAATTAGAGGTCTTGCTTGCAATTTTGGCTTTGTGGTCTGCTTTTAGAAGATGCAATTTGCTCATGCCAAGGATGATATAATAACTGGTCCCCTCTCCCAGTAGATCATCGATTATGGCTTTTAAGGCGAGCAGCAGTATTAATAAGCTAAGATGCCAGTGGTAGTGTATACATAGGGATGAAGGGCCCGGGAGGAAATCAGAAATTGTCACAAATGTCTATTCCGGAGCCAACATGAATGACCCTCACAAAGCAAGATAACTACTTCCCACAGCTTCCCTGGGTTCTAAAACTATTCTTTTTTTTCTTCTTTTTTTCTTTTTCTTTCTTTCTTTCTTTTTTTTCTTTCTTTTTCTTTTTCTTTTCTTTTCTTTTTTTTTTTTGTAGAAACTGTTATTTCTTGCATATCTCCTTAAATTCATATTTCTTAAAAGGGCTTTAGAATGTAAGTTATTTATATATTTTTTCTTAGGAGAGGAAGAAAAGCAATAGATCAAAATGAGTATTTCTGAAATAAAAGCATATTCTGTTTTCTAAATTTTCCATGGAATTCTTCAGTTTTGCCCTTTCCTCTATGGAAAATTTACCTTCTTACCTTCCTATGAATTTTGGGTTGGCCTTTCTGAATTTGCTGCCCCAATGCATGGCTTATTCGGTATATTGGAATCATCAGCAAGTTATAGTTCTGAATATGTAATACATTTTAACATTCCATATTTTTTTTAATCCAGTGCTATTTAAGCAACCTCATGATTTTAGAACATGGCTTTTTCTCCTGCCATTTATTCTATAGTCCTCTGCTGCCATTAGATATTGCTTTCTGAAAACAAACAAACAAAGAAAAGCCTCTTTTTATATAATTTAAGAAATGATACTATATCAGTGCTAATAGTTTTTATATTTTATGTCATCTTAATAACTTAATTGAAAGTTGCCATCATTCTTTTGAAGTAGTTGACAAGTGCAATATGCTAGGAGCACAAACATTAGTGCTACTCAAGCTCAGTAATGAGTTACAGTTCAAAACACATGAGGGAGAAAAGAGGGGTCAAGATTTTTTAATTGATAAAGACGAAAGAGACCCAATGTTCCAGGAACAATCGGGATTGGAATTATTTTAGTCCTGGTATTCTCCTTATCATCCAGGGCAGCCATTTTATTCATTCATTTTAAATGTGGGAGGAAGTAGTTCTCTGCCTGAAAACCATAGGGAAAAAAAAGTAAGCTTTGTATCCAGGAAACTAAGAGAATGAGAATAAATATTCCCAGCCCCACTCCTGAATTTGTTTAAACTTCATTTGATGATTATACTATGTTTTCATTTTTGTTTTATTATGCTTTTGAATGCTATTGGGCTATTAGATTTTATCCTTTAAAACAAATAATGAAGTTAATTTTCATTTTAATAGTAAAGTATTAAAAATCTAGCTTTGGGCCAGATTGAAGATAACTCAACAAAGGAAACTTTTATTTCAATGGAGCTGTCATTGCATAGGCTGTAAAATGAAAACTTTGAAAGCTGATTGTTTCTCTTGTACATGAACTCTGGAAGTTAATTTCCAACCACACTACAGCTTAGCTATATGGCATGAGGGGTTACAGGAGGGAATAGGGGAGGTAAATAGCCCACGGTAGTCATATTTGCATACAGAGGATGGAAGTAGGCTTTCAACATAATAGTTCTAATTAAAAAGCACTTGTTGTAGGAGAGACAAAGGGACTTGTCCTCTAGCTGGTAACTATTCAGATGATGGACAAGTCTTCTTTCATAAAAACTTACAAAGGAGGCCTCCGAAACACTGTCTGTGATATGGGGTCATATATTAGTCACTGCAGCTAATTGTAAATCTTTCTATGAAACACTGAAAAGCCTCTTTGTGAATTAATACAGTTCTGCTTGACGCACTTGATTTGAAATGACATTTCTCTGTATGTGGTGCATGTCGGCTTTGCTTTGAAAAATAACAAAGTTAGCAGAATATGTTTAATCTATTTTCTTGGGGAATAGGGTTTTTATCATATGATTCATTAAGGATTTGCCTTACCCTGACATTTGTGATATAAAGGAAAATCAGAAAAAAAGTAATTTTCTTGATCAAGATATGTTTTTACTTAATGCAAACAAATGTAGTCTGTTGCTTGCAAGGTAAAAGTGTCTTCTGATACCTGGTATAAAATGCTAAATAGAATAATACGTGCCTCTTGTGTTAAACCAGCGTTTAATTGCTGGACTGCTTCTAAATCTGTTTGTTTCTTTTCATCTGTACCATACACTAAGAAACTTAAACAACTGTTGCCTTCATACTATATTTGTTAGAGCAGAATACAAATAAAATTTGTTTGAGAGGATAATGTAGAATTATCTGTGTTTTGTGAAATTTGTTCCTTAGTAATGAGCAATTAATAACTCAAAATGTTCATTTAATACTATATATTTGGTTACAAATATGTATTTAAAACTGCCCTTTTAAATCAACTTTAACTACCAAGTTAAAGTTAATGTAAGACTGGTTAATGCTTTGGCCATGTTTTCCAAAATTTAAACTACAGAGTAGTTTATACAGATACAAATCCCAAAATGTAATTTTTTCTCTGAATACTAGATAACTTTTCTTCCTAGCAGCAGCCTCTGAGGTGCAAGATATAAGTTGTTGATATAAAGTCTATGGTTCCATGAACTATCCTCTAGAATCTATCATCTATTTCTGCAATTCTTTTTGTAGCACCTTTCATGTGCCAGTCATTGTACTGGCTATGTGATCACCACAGCTATGATCTTTCTCAGTCTATTGTTGAGGAAATATGATTGAATTACACAATTGTGAAGAATTTGGCAATAGATCAACAAAAATCACTTTAGGAAAAACTCAATGTTCTTATGAAAATGGAAATCTGTATTCCATCACGTTTAATTCCCTCTATCTCATAGAAGAGTTTGCTATCCAGTTTGTGGTTCTAGAAGGCAATAAAGTCAATTCCTTTATCTAAGAAAGCCAGAGATTTAACAGTTAAAAGGAGAATAGATTTTTTAAATTGTTGCACCAGAGAAGCATTTTTCAGTAAGTAAACAAGGTTTGGCGAGAAAAAATTGTAGGTAGGACAGTCTTATGCTACAATGAGCAACCTCAACACAACGGCTTCAGAAAAACAGTAAAGAGAATATGACATGATTCAAGCATGGCCAGATGCAGTTTTATAATCTACATCCAATTTTTCATCTCTTTGCCTGTCATTCTTATGTTTCTCCCCCAATACTTCTGCCCCTTTGCCATACTTTAACCAAAGATGCTATTAAAATTTGCTTAACTTTACTGGTGGTTCTCAGACCAAAAAAGATTTTTATATCTGTTTAAGGTATTCTTGCTGTGACTCTGGCCCCATTGTAGGACTTTGAGAAAAAAAAGTACCTCATTTCTTGGTTTGGAAGATGGAAATACCACTACATTCTTGAACTCATAAATTTAAATTTGAATAAAGTGGCAGGATATTATATTTTACCATTTGGAAAAGCATTTGGTAAATTATTCCCATTAAATTCTGCTCTTTGATACTATAAAAAATGGCCCATCTTGAGCTCAAAACTCTTAACCAAAAGAACGAACGATCCTTATGTTTGGATAGTAAATACAAAATTTTTTCTACTGAAATATTTTAAATTTTGCCTGTAAATGTACATGAGAATTAGAGAAAATTGTTTTACAGAATTTACAGAAGGGGGAGATTTGAGTTCTTAATACATGTAACAAGATAATGATAAACACCTAGATTCCTTTTTTTCCTTCTTTCCTTCTTTCCATTCTTCCTTTCTTTTTCTTCTTTCTTCTTTCTTCTTTCTCCTTTCTCCTTTCTCCTTTCTCCTTTCTCTTTTCTCCTTTCTCCTTCTTTCTTTCTTTCTTCTTCCTTCCTTCCTTCCTTCCTTCCTTCCTTCCTTCCTTCCTTCCTTCCTTTCTTTCTTTCTTTCTTTCTTTCTTTCTTTCTTTCTTTCTTTCTTTCTTTCTTTCTTTCTTTCTTTCTATGTGAAAAAAATATAGAAGGAAGAAGATATTAAACTGTGGCTATTAAACAAGTTAACAAAGGCTGTACCTTATCCCAGAAGATATATATCAGAGCAATGAGGAGCTAGTAATGTTTGTGAAATTATTGTGAAAACTCCCCTTGCTTCAGAAATAATGCCTACTTCCTATTGAACGAATGGGGCAGGGTATGGGGGAGGGGGGTTGTTCATTAATCCTTCAAACAAAGCAAGAATTGTGTTTTGATAGTACCATAGTTTTTCTTTTTATCCAAGGGTAGGTGATGACAGAGGCTGTTCAGGTAGGACTGGTTGGGCTATTCAGGGAATAAAATGCTGAACACAGTGAAAGTTGACTTTTCTTTTGCATCACAGCCCTTTGCAAGTTGAACAGCTTTCCTATAGAGAGTGACATGG
This sequence comes from Cynopterus sphinx, assembly GCA_030015415.1. NCBI lineage: Eukaryota > Metazoa > Chordata > Mammalia > Chiroptera > Pteropodidae > Cynopterus > Cynopterus sphinx. The sequence continues at coordinate 63,447,219 of CM057389.1, read as the reverse complement.
AAGCCCCTGCTTCTTCTATCCCACGATGCTGTCACCTTTTGGCATGTTTTCTTCCAGATCACCATGAAACAAAAGGAGAGAATGGAGGTCGTTATGAGCCAAGTACTGAAGAGACTGCAAAACTGCAATCCATCTTACATGGCTACAACTCAATCACCTGGTCCCAATCTAAATCCTGAAATATGTAGGTTAGCCAAGTACCTGGCAAGAAAATGAAATGTGTTTGATGATTACCTAGCATTGTTTTTTTTTTCCTTGGAAGCAGAACAACTTTCTCCTTTAAGACATAGCTATGTGCTTCCAACAAGCCCTCTATTTCCACATTTCCACTCCCCAAGACCCAATGAGCCATAGTGGCTTAGGGAGGGAATGTCACCAGGACATTTAAGATAATCAAAGCAATCCCATTTGAGGTAGAGGGCTTAACAATAGGATGGAAAAACGTGAATGCTGTTCTGCATTTTCTTAGATAGAAACTTAAGTATGTATTAGAATAAGCCTTCGATTGACTTCTATCAACTGTTGTCCTGGAACTGTTATTCATGGTATTAAGAAAATTAGTATTAAAAGTCAAATGTGGAAAGGAAACAACATAAACCATTATTAACCCGAAATAAATAAAAAAAAAAAAAGAAAGAAAATCAAAAGACCTGGTCCTAGGGAGGTGTTTACATCTGATTTTTCTATGTCCCAAAAACTACAGCTTCAGAACTGCAAAAACATTTCTCTGCCTGGAGATAAGAAATGGTTCCTAATGTTCATCTCTCTTTTATTTTTCTTGTTTTTTTTTTTTGTTTGTTTGTTTGTTTTTTATTCGTGTGTATTTATGGTGTGATTTCATTTTTACAGCTACATCTTGAATGCACCATGAATTTATTTTGGTATTTGGTATCTGGTATGAAGTAACTTGATTAACTTGAGCAATGTTACCAACACTAATTATTAAATAATACATTTGCATCCTATTGCCTTGAGTTTATTTCTTTAATATACACTTACATTGCATTTATACAAGGCTCCATTTTGTCCACTATATCTGCCTTAATTTTCTCTAGTGACGTTTTTTTAATTAATGTAGTTTTACATTATCCTCATGTCTAGTAAGGCAAGTTCAATGCTTTCACCCTTCTTCATTTTTAAATGTTCTTGGCTATTATATTGTTTACTGTTCCAGATAAACCTTAAAATAAAATAGCTTTGTCACATTTTCCTCCTATAAATAGTCCCACTTTTTCAATTCTTTTCTCAACATCTCCAGAAAAATAGATGAACCAGTTAATTTAGTCAGCCCACACTTAGTGCGGACAGTAAAGGGAGGGAACATCTGTTATACATGCAGCTTCCTGAAATGTTCCAGAGAAGAGTCACACTCCTATTCATCCCTGGCTTCCTAATAAGGCTGTGCTGTGGTGTGAATAATAATCGGTTTGCAAATATTCTGCATCAAAGCTTTCCTCTGCCTTGGCATTCAGTCCCTTCAATCTCATCCAAGTCATTTGGTTCTGCATAGTGAGTTGGGAGGCAAAAACTAAGTAAATATCACCGTGTCTTGAGTAATCATCATCCACTTTGCAAACAAGTTCTGAAGGGCTCAGTGGAGCTGGTCCAGAAGACGCATCTGCAGAGTCCAAAGACAAATGAATACACCATTTAGTCACCAAATGCTCCTGCTGCCACAGCGTGGGTCTGACTTCTTCCTGAAACAAACTGAAATGCAATCCCCTGACTTTTGGTTCCATTGCAGATTCTGCCATTATTGACTCAGCAGAGACTCATTAGCAGCACAGCCTGGCAAAAAGTGATTCACTGTACAGAGGTGCTGGGTCCTCTTTAAAGGATCTAGGCCAGTCAGGGGAAAATAGTGGGGCTTTTTATTTTTGTTTTTCTTCAAACATCTTACAATAAATATGGAACGAGAATATATAGCTAATGTTAAACAATATTATTCATTATTAAAATCACTTTATGTATTTTAACTCTTAATTTTGAGAACAATGAGGTAAGTAATATTATCATCCCTACTTTATAGATGAGCAAACTGAGGCACCGAGAGACTAAGTATTTTGCACTAGGCCATACAGCTCATAAATAAGAAGGCTGTGATTTGACACAGATCCATGAGGTCAGAAGTGGAAAGCCAGGATTTTGCACTTCTGTCATGTCCCGGGTGCTCCTACTGCTGCCTCAGGAACCACACTTTGAGAACCATCAACCTGCATTTCACAGAAATGATTGCCTGGTATGTTATTGGGAAGACCAAAAAAAAAAAACAAAAACAAAACAAAAACAAAAAAAAAACAGACTTGGAGAATAATTAAGCCATGCACCTAATTCTCAGTTTTTAAAGTCTGAATATTTATATTCTTCCAGTCCCTTAAGCAACTCAAAGCTGTCATTGCCCGCAAGGTATCACTTTCTTCCTACTTATGTTTGGCTATAGGCAGTTACCCAGATATTGGAGAGAATTAAGAGTGTTTGTTGGAGCATCAAAACAGCTGGGTTTAAATTTTCAGTCCTGTCTGTTACCAGCTGACTCAATCTTTCTAAGCTTTAGTTGTAATATCTAAAAAATAGCAATGATTATTATTTAGCACTTTTAGTAAAGGTAAAGTTTATACACACACATGCAAACACATATTACCTGGCACACAAAAATAATGGTTGTTATTTATTTTATAAGCAGAGAATATCTGGTTTCCTTCCTTCCTCTCAGATACGAGTAGAGGAATTTAACTTTGAGAAGCCACTGTAGTAAGATTTGCTGGGGTCACAGCAGGCACCCAAAACTTCTTTATAGCTTATAACTGTAATAAGGATTTAAAAAGTATCCTATTTGACAATCTGCTCCTACCTCATTCCTGTTAAAAGGAAAGGGAATTATTGGCTGAAGGTCTTATTTCCCTGTGCAGAAGTAAAAAAGTGAACTGAAAAATGAAAGGTGTCAGAAAGGGAGGGGCACTCTGGGAGTCTGGTCAATTGGTCAAGAAAAAAAAAGAAAGAAAGAGATCTTTAAATAGTCTTACCTGAAAGCAAAGACCCCCCGAAAATGTGATTACTAGCTGTGTGGCCATCAGAAGGAAGAACATCTGGTAGAAAAAAATGGCAAGTGCAAAGGACTGGAAAATTGCCAGAGTGAGTGAGTAGAGGAGTGAGGATGTGAAATATGGGTTTGAAGCAGATATGGGTCAGGTCTCATCACAGAAGGCCTTGTAAGAAAATGGGTCAACATGCACAGGCTTCAGGAGGGACCTGATCCAACTTTGAAAGTGACCCATTACCAGTGCAGCATAAGGGAGTTGGGCTAATACCAAATGAAGTCTCTGATTTGGCACCTGGATTTAGAAGAAAAAGGGTGGAGGTGGGGGGGGGGGAGAATAAAGAGTAAGGGTCTAGAAGGAAGGTCTCGAAAGAGACCAAACCAAAGATATATCCAGATTCTGTTGGCTCTTCCTCTCATCTCTGGTTTTCTCATGATCCTACATGGTAATTTACTAAGTATAATAATCTTGTCCCAACCACCTTGGATCAATGTCCTCAATCCTAGTTGCATATTATATTCATCTAGGAAGACTTTTCAACATGCCCTACTCAAAGCTAAATTAGGTTTCATCCTATAAAATAAATAGCCTGTAATTTTCGAAGGTGGCAAAGTCAAGAAAGACAAGGAAAGACAGAGGAACTAACTTGGATTAAAGGGGACAAGAAGATATGACAACAAAATGCAATGTGGAATCCCAAAAAAAGGATATTAATGGGACAATAAGCAAAATTTGAGTATGAACAGAATATGTATCAATGTTAATTTTCTGATTTTGATCATAGTACTGTGGTTTTGTAAGTTGTGAACATTTGGGAAAGCTGGATGAAGGACATATAGCAATACTTCGTATATTTTTTATATCTTTTTTGAAAGTCTAAATTATTTCAAAATAAAATTTAAAAAATACACCATTGCCCAGGCCACACTCCAGTACCACACAACAACATCTTGAAACCTGGGGCCTGGCTACAGGAACTTTTAAAAGCTCTCTAGATAATTCTAAAGTGCAACTAAACTTAAGAGTCACCACCTTGGATTTCAAAAGTTCTTACAGGCTTTGTCTTAAAGTTTTCTTCTTTCCAGGAGCACTCAAATGTCCCTTCCTTCAGTGTTTGCATCAACTCCTCCCGGAGCATTTGTTTGCTACCTTAGGCCCGAAAGGAACATCACCTGGGTAGAATCAGAGATGAGGTGGAAATAAGGGGGATGTGATCATGTGGTTACAAGAGGGACATTCTTGGAAACTCTGAAAACTGTTTCTCTAGAAGAATCTTGTATAGAACATAAAGAAATGAGGACTTTTGGACATTAAAAAGTGGATTTCACGGGAGCCATGACAGTAATGTCAACTGGAACATAATGGAATGCCCTGAGGGTGTGACTAGAACACCCGAAATCACAGAAATGTCAGCCATGACTGTTGTCAATAAACCCTGACTTCAGGAGCTGATAAACATGAGGATCTGCCATGTAGGGACCATATAAGCTGAACACCTTAGACGATACTCAAGCTTAACCCAAGAGCTCTAGTGCATGGAGAGGTGCACTAGAGCCCAAAACTATGACTTTCTAACCCATCACAGCCATTGGCTTGGAACCAATGCACAGCTATCTGTGCCACCAGTCAACAGAGTTCGCTTTGGAGATTCTAAGGACTTTCATCCCTTCGTCGTCTGGCACAGACTCAGTACTTCCCCTCTCTGTGTGTTGTGCGTTAACCTGAGCAGGTACCTGATTGGTTATCCGAACGGTTCCCCTCAATAAACACAAACCTTCAAGGATGTTACTTTGGTGGCTGCTTTTCTTGCTTTTAACAAATCTGAGTCTTCCCCCTGGAATAAACCAGCACTGAGAAAAGTAGCTATAATTCCCAAAACCCTTCCCACCCTTTGGGAAAAGGAAAGAGATCAGATGACATCTCAAGATCATCTTCAGCCTCAAACAAGTATTTCCCTCCACTGACAGCTTTGAGGATGTTCCTTTTTGAAACAATTTTATTTTATTGCTACACAGTAGGATGTGTCCTTCCCTATGGAAATTGGCAAACACTAAATACCAACCTCTTCTAGCAAACACAGCTGTAAGAAAATGGAGCTTAATCCGCTTTGATTAATCGGGAGGCAGCAAAAGGCTGACCATGGCTGAAGGATGAAAGAGGAAAAACAAAAGACAAATAGAAATGTGTCCAGAAAAGCAAAAGGGAAATATCATGAAGGTTAAGTAACATAGAAAAACCACTAGATTCTGATTCAATTTCAGTGGTTGCAAAAACAAGGATCTTGGCTATTTGCATATAAATGTGCTGGGGGCAGGGAACCACAGTGTTTTGTCCGCTATGCATTCTAACTTTCCCCTCAAAATCTGTTTCTAAAGCAGCTGCAGAAATCAGCTGCAAATTCCAAATCTAAAAATGAAAGTCGCATGGCTGAACTTGGGAGAGAGCAAGGGCACCAAATAATGCTTCAGTTAACCCACTGTGGCCTGCAGCCCATGTGCATTGCCTGGGAGCCTTTAGACAGCTCCATGCCCAGGCTGTGGCCTGGAGCAAGTAAATCAGATTGTGAGGCTACACCCAGGCATAGTGTGAGAACTCCCCAGGCGATTTGAATAAAAAACCTTGTTTGATTACCGGGGTCCACTCTAGGCCAGGGGTTCACAAACCTGTTCTGTAGTAAATATTTTAGGATTTGTGACTCAGGAAGCCTTTGTCCCAACCACTGGACTTTACTGTTGTGGGGTGGAAGCAGCCACATGACTGCACAATAAACTTTATTTGCCAGACAGTAGTTTAAAGCCCCTGCTTCAGACCCAAGCTGAACCAACAGGGAATCAACCTGGGGAAGCTTGGTAGAAAATCCAAATCTCCAACCCCACCACAGAACCCTCATACTTCAGAGTCTGTTTTTGACAATTTCTGGAGTTGACCAGAGCACACTGAATCCTGAGAAGCAGTCATCAGGTGATGCTGAGAGTAAACCAGCTCGGGGAGCTCAGAGACCTGGCTGACTCTTGGAGCACCAACTCCTTTTTCAGTAAAACTGCCCTTAGAGTTCAGGTCACTCAAATACTCTGGGGAATTTTGTCTGTAGAAGGACTTGAAAAGGTACAAAGGGCTGTGGCAATGTGAATTGCTGATATGCAGCAGTGCAAGCCCTGGCCTCTGGCAAATCAGGGCACTGCTGGCTTCTCCATCATTAGTCAGGAGGAGGTGGGAAGGGTTGGACATGCAGGCCCTTATTTCAGAAGCCAAGACAATGAAACTTCAGTCTCTGGCAGCCTAGCCACTCATGACAGCAAACTGCTGAGCCTAAGGGCAATTGACCCAAGTCTGAAGAACTGGGGCTTGGAATAGGCTGGCACAGCTGAATGCCACCAAGCTGATTCATAACCTAATGTGTGGCTTTCTGCTTTTATATCTCTCTGCCCTATGCAAAGAGACCTGTTTACCACCACCTCCTCAGGGCCTGACACGGGATTAGAGCTCAAAAGTTTGTGATGAGTAAATGACCATAGAGGCTATGCAGCTTACTGCGGTGACACCAGTCTTCAGGTCATGAGTATCCAGAATCGGTGACTGACCTTCATATTTAGTATGCAGAAGAGCTATGGCTTTTCAGTTTTTCAAAAATAGCTATCTCCACATTCCTTGCATGTACAAAACCCTAATAAATGACAACAGAAGCTATTTTGTAATCTGTTGCCTGGAGCAGAAGGCTTAAGGGCCTGTGTCCTGGCCCATAGAATTAATGGGACTTCCAAAGGCGCTTAGAGTACATTCTGTTTTCCTGCCAGCTTGGGCTGTGCCTTTGCGAAGAAAGTAATGAACTGAACAGCTCTTTCTCTCCAAGTGCCCTTCTGCCAGTCAGCTGGTACTGGCCTGTTGTCAGGTGATATTTGCCATGCCCTAGAAAAATGCTCTCTCTGAAAGCACTGCCAATGATGAGAGCATGACAGGAAGTGTGTACACACTGCCTTGTAAACCTTCACCTGCCCCAGAGGTGTCTCAGTGGGCCGCAGTTTTGACACAGCACATGTAGTGGACTTGGAGAGGAGGCATGAGGGGAAATTGCAGCACTGGAGAACTGGGATGTGGCCCTGGGCATCAGCAGGCAGAGGGGCCAGTGTGGCATTGAGAAATATTTCTCAAACCTATTGTGCAGACTCATCTCCTGGGCTTCTCTCTGACTATAGACTCCAAGGGTAGGTTGCGATTCTGCAGTTCTGACATGTCTCAAGTGATGCTGGTGCTGCATGCAGCTCTGTGGATCAGCCTTCCCATAGCTGGAGCATAGAGGACAGAGCACCAGACCTGCAATCAGGCTACCTGGGCCAATTCTTTTTCTGAGACTTCCCCCAAAAGCATGACAGATATGTTTCTAAAGATTGACAAATAATATCTCCCTCCACATGCTCTTCTCACAGTGTAACTTCAACTTTCCTCCCATTAAGATGTGGGGGCTGCGTTTCCTCTCTTTAAAGTGGGCTGGCCTTTTGAATGCCAAGGAAGTGATGCTGTGACTTCAGAGAGGAGGTCATAAAGGCACTCTGGTTTCCTCCTGGTTCTTTCAGGACACTCACTCTTGGAACCCAGCCACCATACTGGGAGCTCAAGCATTCACAGAGAGACTTAAGTGAAGAGGATTTAGGGCCCTGGCCTCCAGCCCCAGCTGAGCTCCCAGCTGACAGCCAGCACCAACTTGCCAGTCACAGTACTCCTAAACTCCCCAGATTCATCTAGGAAGTGAACTCCCTCCCTCTGGTCAGGTTGCCCTACCTGAAAGTATTTGAGTAGAGATGAGCACTCCCCACTGAATCCCACCTACATGGCAAACTTGTGAGCAAAATAGATTATCATTGTTCCATTAAACCTCAAAGTTTAGGGGTATTTTTTAATGGAACAATAGTATTTGAAACGTAGCTTTAACTATTCCTTGGGTCTACCTTTTATTCTGTATACTTGCTTTGCATGACTTGACCACTCTTCATTATTCAATTACCATCTGCTCGGACCCCCATGCAGAGCTACAGAGCTATAATCTAATTGCCTACCAGATATCTTCAACATATATAAATTGTTACCTCTTGATATATCCCCATCTCCACTCCACCCTAAACACCTTTCTTCATGTTTGTTTACTAACAACGATTCAGTTAACTGAGCCAATATTCCCTGAACCCAACTTCAACATCAGTTTGGTGATGCTATCACTTAATTCCCTTGACATCTCTGGTTTCTGTCCATCCCTCGGCATTCTCATATTCTCCCCTGCCCAGGCTTATGCCCTCAGTACCTGCATCTTGAGTTGTTCTAATTACTTCTGAATGTATCTGTTGTTTCTTCCACCTATCCTCATTACTATCCTCCAGGCTATTGTCAAGGTGACTGTGGCCCTCCCTTTCATTGGCTCCTTATGCTTTAATACTAAAGTTTAAAAATAGCTTTTTATGATCTGGTCCTAACCTACTAATCAAATCCTGTTCCCCCAATAACTTATTTGTTCTAATATCAAACCTCATGGAGTCTCAGATATGTGCCCTGTCCTTTCATCTCTGTGTACCTTTATACATGTTCACTCTGGTTAAAATGTTTTCTTTCACATTCTTCCTTATTCTTCTTGCCGTTCTAATCCCAACTCATATATCAACTCCTCAATGAAACACTTTCTAACCCAGGTCCTTCTCTCTGACTACCACTATACATAGTTCTATTATTAAATTCTTATGTTTCACTGCAGCATTTTTGTTTACATGGCTGTCTTGATTCCAGACTAGTGGTTCTCAATTTGCATTCCCCAGACCAACAGCATCAGCATCTCCTGGAAACTTTTTAGAAACGTAAATTATCAAGCCCCACCTCATACTTACTGAATCAGACATCCTAGGGCTGGGCCCAACAATATACGTTTTAACAAGTTCTCCAGGGTTGTCTGGTGCATATTAGGTTTTCAGAACCACTGTCCTGAACCAGTTTGATGAACATTAGAATCACCTGGGAAGTTTTCCAAAATCTCAGCCCAACTAAATCAGAGTCTCTGGGCTTGAGATCCAGGTATCAGTATTTTTAAAGCTCCCCAACTAATACCATTGTGCAACCCACATAGAAAACTATCAACCTAGATCTTTTCTTCTGGACCAGCAGAAGAAGCATCGCCTTGGAACTTGTTAGAAACACAGAACTGCAGACTTAACCCAGACAGGCTGAATCAGAATCTTCAGTTTAACAAGACTCCAGGTGATTTGAGTACTCACTGAAGTTTCACAAGCTTAATCTTATATATGTTTGAATCCCAGCTCCTAGCAAAGAGCTTGGAACATAATAGTCACTTAATAAATTATAGAAAAATATTAATAAAATATTTATTCTGCTTCTCAAAGTTTTTAAGAATAAAATGGAAATTTATGGTAAAGTGTTTGACAAGTAGCTTTATAAATATGAGCTATTAACATTAACTGATTATAATATAAAGAATTTGGTTCATTAGGCCATTCACTCCAAAATGTTCAGTGAGTGTCTACTATTGGCCAAGTAGGATCTTATCTCTCTGAGCTCCTTCTGAGGTGAAGTAAGAATATAGCAAGGAAAATCAGTGATTAGAGTCAAGGACCTAGAGTGATATGGATGTAAGACTTTAACTAACATTGAGTTCCCCTCAATGTAGAGCCTGTGGCAAGGACTTGGGCGCAGATCTATGTGTAAGGAAACCCCATGAAACACAAATGAGAGAAAGGGAAAAGGAAAATAGGGGATCCAATAAAAAAAATATCAGTGAGAGGTAGGGCTCAATCCCACTGTGACCCTCTGGGAAATCATGTGGGACATACTTCAGTATGATCCCATAGAATCCCCAGTGGTTGAGAGTTCCTAGGAATCCTCACCCCCCGCCCCCCAACACACACACACACACACACACACACACACACACACACACACGCACATGCACATGCACACTTCCAGGTCATTTCTGTGAGAAGCTGAGCTACTTCACTGGAACCGTGTTTCTCAAACTTTGTTTCCAGCACCAGTAGCAACAGCATCACATGGAAACTTATTAGAAAAGCAAATTCTCAGGTCCCATCTGAGACCTATTGAATCAGATAATGTGAGGATGCAGCCCAGTAATCTGTGTTAAAATACCCTTCTAGAAGATTCTGAAGCCCAGTGAAGATTGAGAGCCATTCTATTAGAGAAAGACCTCAGGCAGAAAATAAGAGACCAGAACTTGAGGTGAGAAGCTGAGATCATTTTGAAATGTGTCTACTGTAATTTTAGGTGAACTCAAGTGAGCTGTGGAGATCTGAGGTGAGACATCAATAGTCTGCATTTTTTAATTCATATAATCTGTTTTTTTTTTTCATTTACTTGTACACACAAATATTTATTAAACCTCTACAATTTGTCAGATACTTTACTCGGGGCTCAGAACATTAGTAAGAAAAAGGACAGACATGTCCTGCTTTCAGGAAGCTTGTAAACTAATGGAGAAAATAGCTGTATGTAATCTGGTCTGAGAGATCAAGACAGATCCCCTGAAGCTTTTTTCAAACTTTAATATTTATCTGAATCACCTTGGGATAATGCTAAATTGTAGAATTGGTTTAATAAGACTGAGATGGTAGCTCAGTACCACAGTTTAAATCCCTGGAGGATGCTTAGATTGAAACATAAAGGATAGATAATAGGTAGGTAGCCAGGTTAAAATGGGTGAACCAGCTGTTCCGATTTGGGTTTGGGGGGCTTCCTGAAATATGGAACTTTAAGTGTCCAAACCAAGCTGTTTGTTCACTTGGTAAAATGGGTGGTATAAAGATGAATAATGAGCTAAACATTTATGAAGCCCTTGAGGTGAGAAAAGCATGGTATGTTATAGTGATTAAGGAGCTAATGAGACTGGGAAGAAAAATGTCTTAAGAGGGTTGTAAGTGTGAGTACAGCACATTTTGGTGTACAGTTACATTTCTGAGCACTCCACCTGCAATGAGATTTCCCTTGCTACATCTCCAGATAGGTGCTTTAGGGGAGCCTCAGTATGATAGCACTACCACATGGAGTTGTTGTCTGATCTCCTGGGCTTCTTCCTGACTATAGACTCCAAGGGTAGGTTGCGATTCTGCAGTTCAATTGAGTAACTGAACTTTTAAAGTTATTTAATATTAATTATAAATTTAAATTGCAACATGTGGCTAGGGGCTATCATATTGGACAGTGTAGGCAGAGAGAATGGATTGATTAGAGATAGGCAAAAGTAGATACTAAGATGTTAGTAGAGTAACTACATCAGGATAGAAATGATTTCTTAAATGAAATAGTGGAAGCAGAAAACAAAGCAAAATATTATACCTGACTAGACAATATAAAGGTATAAGGTACAAAAGAGAGAAAGAGAGTTGAGGATAATTTCTGGGTATCTTGTTTGGACAACCGGCTATATGGCAGGGCCATGAACTGTGGAGGATCAGGTTTGGGGACAGTGTGAGAAAAAGACGTTGAGTTTGAAGTGCCTGAAAAACATTCAAGCCTGACATATAGTGGGAAGTCCCATATTCACATGAAAAGCTCAGAAGAAAAACAAGACGAACATACAATGTTTCTTCTACTCAAAATGATCAATCCCTGACTCCAACCTGCTACTTCAAATTAAAATGCCATCTTCATACAGCTCTCACTCCTCCTCAGTAAGAGGGGACAGCATGATAAAAAGTGGGTCACACTCCCCTAATTATGATGATTGGCCCAAAGGTGGGCATCCAATCTAAACACAAGCTCTCAGAGCTCTTTTGGGGCTTTTAAACTTGAGACCAGAAAGACAGGTGCTCAGAGACTCTCTGTCTGGAACTCTGGATAGCCAGGTTCCTACCATTTAGAAAAACTGGCACAGGGTAATTAAGTTGGCATGCAAAGAGAAGCAGAGGCAAAAGAAAGTAGAGGTCCTAATACATAGTCTAAGAAGTCCAACAGTATACTTGACTCTTTATTAATCAACCAAATTTATGGGCATTTCCTTCTTATGAGGCACCATGCGGGGCTTTAAACACGCTCTAGAAAGGCATAGACCTTTGCCTAAAAGAACTCACTATCTGGTTTGAGGGACAAAAATGAAGAAAAGTTTAATAGCAATAAAACTTTAGGATGATGCTATAACAGAGAGCAGATCTGAAAGCAGAATATGGTCTTTACATTACTTTTTATTTCATTCTCCACATCCAACAAGTTGCCCAAACCTGTCAACTCTGGAGAAAAATATCTGCTTAATCCATTCTTTTCATAAAACCTATAAAGTCTATAAATAGTTTTAACTGAACATTATTACAATGAAAAGTAAAACCAAACATTTTCAAATACCAAATTATCAAATAAGATTAATAAAAAATGCCATTAAGTAAATAACTAAATAAGCAAGCCTAGGACAAGAACTTCTAGTTAATAAAGTTTTTCCTACTTACATTAATCTTTATCAACTCAAGGCCTTTAAATTTTATGGTAATTAATCAAAAGCTTAATTGAATTGACACTTTTTAAAAGTAAGTCCCAAAGTTAAAACTCCCCAGAGTAATGCCTGGTACACAGTAGACTCTCCAAGAAATAAGGAAAGGGCATGAGGCAAAAGATTTTGTCTTCAAATGTCTCTTATATTTTATGTGAGATTATTTAACCTCCCAAAAGTCTTCCCTCATGCCTTATTGGCTCAAACTGGGTCAGAGTCAGATAGGTCAGAGCTGAACTATCACCAACAAAGAGAAATTGGGTTGCTATATTAAATTGGCCCAAACATAACTTATTCTTGGGGAAGGGCCAGCCTTCTTGGAATTCAAAAAATTGCCACTCATTACTTGAAAATGATAGCAGAATTCTATTAGCAGGTGAGAAGAAGAGATGGCTGATGGATAGGCAAACAGTGTCAGTCATCACACTTTATGTCTCATTTTTCATATTTGAATTCAAATCTTTCTGAATCCATGAAGAATGTCTTTAAATTTTACATATAATCATAGTTATAATTACTTGCCATTCTTAATTCACCTATTTATGTGTTCACTCATTCTCACAAACATCTTTGAGTAATTATTATGTGTCAGACTGCATTGGACGGTATTAAAATCTGCGGGCATAAAGGATCAGACAGTATTTATTTTAGGAGAGATCATAGTCTATTATATAGATGGATAGTTATAGAGTTATAAATACTGTGTGTTAAGTGCCTTAGTATCAGGAAGTAAAAATTGCAATTGGATGTGTGAAGAGTTACTAAATCTCCAAAGAGAAAGAATTCAACAAATGTCAGTTGACTAATGAATAACTAAATGACAAAATAAAATAAGTGAATGAATATACATACTCTAAGACAGCTTAAAGTAGCCCTTTGTATTAACTTCTCTATTCTACAGGGGGAATAAACTGTAAAGATATGTTCTCAGATTCATGTCAATATCACTTCTTTTTTTTTTTTTTTAATTTTAGTAAAGATAAAAGGGAGAGTCTGATAAGGGAGCTAGAGCATTGCTTGACTAAATTAAATTCAAACTTTGGTTACTTCAGATGACCTAACTAGAAAAGGGTCCCCAAAGAGAAGAACTTGCTCTGAGTAGGATTTTTATTTTTAAGGAATGTTTTTTTAAACTTCAAATGAGTGTAACCATAGCTCCCCAACAATAATTTTCTAGATCATATCTATGCTATCTAATTACATAAAACTCTTCTAGAAAAATTCCATTGATGTGTCAGATTGATTCTTCCACATTTCTCACATTTTATCAATGTAGAAAAAGTATTAATGTAATACATATAAGATAAAACTACATAATGATCTCAATAAATGTAGAAAAAGAATTTGACAAAATTCAATACTGCTTTATGATAAAAATGCTCAACATACTGAAAATAGAAGGAAACTTTCGCAACTTGAAAAAGCATCTACAAAAAACTAATAGCTAAAATCATACTTAAATTGCATTATATTCAAATAGACTGAATATTTTTTCCTAAAATCAAGAACAAGACAACATTGTACTGAAGTTTCTAGCCAGGAAAATGGGCAAGAAAACCAAATAAAAAGTGTTCAGATTGTGAAAGAAGAAGAAATACTAATTCATTTGCAGATGACATAATATTGTATGTAGCAAATCTTTGAAGAATTTACACACAAAAAAAGAGAGAGTGAATTAAAAAATGAGTCTAGCAAAGTTGCAGGATACAAGATCAGTATACAAATATCACCCGTGTTGTGGATTTCCAGGGAAGATGATAGAGTAGGTAAAATCTGTGCTTTCTTCCTCTCGTGACCACATCAAAATTACAACTAAACTACAGATCACTCATCAATGAGAACTGCCTGAGGTCTAGCTAAACAGAAGTCTTACAACTAAGTACATAGAGAAGAAGCCACCTCAAGACTGGTAGGAGAGGCAGAAATGTGAAATGGGCTGGTCCCACAACTGTGTGTGATGGTCAGAAATTAAGGAGGATATCTTGGCTGTGAAGGTCTCTCCTGAGGAGTGAAGATTCCCAGCCCCACACCAGGCACTCCAGCCCAAAGTTCCAGTGCCAGTAAAAGAAGTTCCCACAATGTCTGTTTAAACTAGCAGATATTGTTGCTGAGTGAAACAAAAGCCTGCTGGAGTTCCAGGGGCCCCTCTTAAAGAGCCCTCTCATGGACCTACTCACTTTTGGACTCACTCGCTCTGGGCTCCAGCACTAAGGCAGCAGCTTGAATGGCACCAGGGACATGCAGGGAGAAACTGAGTTGTCTGGCTTCAGAATGAGGGCTGGAGGGGCACTTTTTCCTAGAAAAAAAGTACTGTCAGAAGTCATTGTTTCTTTGTTGAGCCCTCCCCACTCCTGGCATGGAGATGGGGGTAGCTACCATATCTGAATCTCCATCAACCTGGCTAACACTGATCACTCCACTCTGGAGATTCCCTGAAATCCCACTTCACCCAACTTGTGAGCTCAACCAAACCTCTTCCAGTGTTGTTGTTGTTGTTTTTTTCATACAAGTGGTCTGTCTTGGATCATGCTGTGCACTTTCCTTAAATCGCTCATCAGTTCACAAAATCCAAATAAGCAGCATCTTATCTGGTCATATAGTATATCTCTTGCTGAGAAACCTCAAGCCTGGCACTAGCAACAGCTATCCTCAGTTTGCGGCTTGCCCTCTTGAAGCATCTCCAAGTCCAGCATAGGTGACAGAAATCTACAGATTGTTTGGGCAAGGCATAGGCTGCAGTTGAACTTGGCCTGTCATAGGGCCCTTCCCAAGAGGATATGGGACAAGCAAACCCAGTGGCCAACTTCACACTGAGCCAAAGCATTTCCAGGGGCCACACCTGAAGACACAACAAAAGAGCAGACTGAGCAGGCACCAGAGCCCTGCTAAAATAAATCTAGCTCCATAGGGTCATTCCTTTCATAACAGCTTCTTGACTGAGGTCACTACCCAGTCTTCACAACCAATCAGCCCAAGGGTCCATCCCTACTATTGACACACAAACAGGAACCAAGGTTCAAGTACAAAAGAAAGGCACATACAACTCATGCTAGGGACACACCTGGAGCACCTCATTCAAGTTAATGAGTGAAAGTGTGACACTGTGTCCCACAGCATACCTTCTACATAAGGCCACTCTATGATACCAAGTGACATAGCAGTCCTATCTAATACATAAAAACAAACACAGGGAGGCAGCCAAAACGGGGAGTGAAGAAATATGACCCAAATGAAAGGACAGAAGAAAGCTCCAGAAAAATAACTAAACAAAGTGGAGACAACTAATCTACCAGATACATAGTTCTAAACACTGATTATAGGAATGTTTAATGATCTTAGTGAAAACTTCAACAAAGAGATAGAAAACATAAAAATGAAAAGAGAAAACATAAAAAAGAATGAGTCAGAAATAAAGAATAAAATAAATACAATCAAGAATACATTAGAAGGAATCAACAGTATATTAGAAGAAGGAGATCAGTGATTTAGAAGACAAAGTAACAGAAAACATTCAACCAAAAGAGCAACAAGTGAAAAATCCAGAAAAAGTGAAGATAATTTAAGGGGCCTCTGGAACAATATCAAGTATACCAACATTCATATCATATGGATATCAGAAGAAGACGAGAGAGAGGAAGGAATTGAAAACTTATCTGAAGACATAACAATGGACAACTTTCCTAACCTGGTGAAGGAAATACACATATAAGCCAAAGAAGTCTGAGAGTCCCAAACAAGAAGAACCCAAAGAAGCCCACACCAAGACACGTCATAATTAAAATGTCAAAGGTTAAAGGCAGTCTTAAAAGCAGCAAGAGAAAAGCAGTTAATTACCTGCAAGGGAGCTCCCATATGAGTGTCAGCTGATTTCTCAACAGAAACTTTGCAGGCCAGAAGGGAGTGGCATGAAATATTCCAAGTGATGAAAAGCAAAGACTTACAACAAGGAATACTCTATTCAGCAAAGCCATTGTTTAGAATCAAAGGACAGATAAAGTGCTCCCCAGAACAGAAAAAGCTAAAGGAGTTTATCAACACCAAATTAATATATAGGAAATATTGAAGGAACTTCTTTAAGAAAATGAAGAAGAAAAAAGGTCAGAAATACGAATGATAAAATGGCAATAACTACATATTTATCAACAATTATTTTAAGTGTGAATGAATTAAATGCTTTGATTGAACGATAGTGTGGCTGAATGAGGTAAGAAAACAAGACCCTTATATGTGCTGCCTACCAGAAATCCACTTCATATTGAAAAACACACAGACTGAAAAAGATGAAAAAAGATATTTTATAAAAATGAAAACAAACAAACTAGGGTATCAATACTTGTACCAGACAAAATGAACTTTAAAACAAAGCCTATAACAAGAGATTAAGAGAGATGCAGTAATTCCACTTCTGGATATTTAACCAAACAAACCCAAAACGCTACTTTGAAGAGACATGTGAATCCATATGTTCATTGTAACATTATTTACAATAGTTCAGATATGAATGAAACCTTGGTGTCTATCAATGGATAAATGGATAAAAAAAGGTGGTGCACATATACAATGGAATACTACTCAGCCATTAAAAAAAATGAAATCTTTCCATCTGCAACAACATAGATGCCCTAGAGAGTACTGTGTTGAGTGGAGTAATTCAGACAGAGAAAGACAAATATCATGATTTCATTTATATCTTGAATCTAAAGAACAAAATAAACAAACAAAATAGAAAAAAACTCATAGTTACAGAGAAGATTTTGATGGTTACCAAATGTGAGGAGGATTTGGCAGGGGGCAGGGTTGGTGAAAAAGGAGACATGGTTAATATATAAAAAACGGTAGTTACAAAATAGTCATGGTGATGTAAAGTACAGCATAAAGAACATAGTCAATAACATTGTAGTAACTATATATGTTGTCAGATGTGCACTGGATTCATCAGGGTGATCACTTTGTAAGTTGTGTAAATGTCTAATCACCATGCTGTACACCTGAAACTAATATAATGTTGTATCCCAACTGTAACTGAAAAAAAATTTTTAAATTATTTTTGTAAAAGGTGAAGACATTAAATACAAATTAGTAGTTACAAAATAGTCACAAGGATGTAAAGTATAGCATAGGAAATATAGTCAATGATGTTGAAATAAGTATATACAGTGCTAGTTGGGTACTAAATTAATTAGGGGATCGCTTTGTAAATTATATGTGTCTACTACTGTGCTGTATGCCTGAAACTAATATAAAATAATATCTAATGTCAGCTGTAATTGAAGAACCAAAATTAATAAACCAATAAATAAATCAGCTGTGCTTCTATACAATAAAAATAAACTGAAATTATATTAAAAAATAATGCTACATATACTATATATATTACATATATAATATCAAAAAGAATAAAATAGAATAAATTTAACAAAAGAGATGCAAAACTTATATTCTGAGAACTACAAAATGCTTAAAATCAAAGCTCAAATAAGTGGAACCATGTCCCATATCTATGAATTGAACTGAAAGATAATATTGTTAAAATTGCATAGAATCACAAACTGATCTACAAATTCAACTCAATCCCTATCAAAATCTCAGCTGGCTTCTCTGAATAAATTAATAAGCTGTTCTCATAATTCATATAGAAATGCAATAATAGACAAACCAACTAAAAAAAACAGTTGAAGTACATTTATTAATTTCAAAATTATTACACTGGTACAATAATCAAAACAGTGTGGTACTGAAATGAGGATGGACATGTAGATGAATGGAATAGAATTAACAGTTTATAAATCAACCCACACATCTATAGTCAATTAATTTTTGACAGGCAACCAAGAGGATTTCATGGGGTAAAGAAATCTTTTCAACAAATTATGCGAGGATAACTAGATTTCTATATGCAAAACAATAATGTTGGACTCTCACCTCATATCACATTAAAAAATCAACTCAAAATGCAACAAAGACTTACGTGAAGAACTAAAACTATAAAAATTTTAAAAGAAAATGTAGATTTAAATCTTCATTACTTGGGCTTAGACAATATTTTCTTAGAGATTAACTCCAAAACACAGACAACAAAATAAAAAATTAATAAACTAGATTTTATGAAAATAAAAATTTTTGTGCTTCAGAGGACTCTGTGAAGAAAAATGAAAAGACAACTCACAAAGTGAGAGAAAATATTTTCAACTCATATATCTGATAAGAAATTGTATCCAGAATATATAAAGAACTCTTATAACTCAATGATAAAAACACAGATTACTCAATTAAACTATGGACAAAAGATATGAATAGATATTTTTTCAAAGATTTATATAACAGGCCTAAAAATATAAATAATGTCAACATCACTAGCCATTAAGAAAATGCAGATTAAACACAATCATTTACAAATTAATGCAAAACCACAATGAGATACTATATCACAGCCATTTGGATAGCTACAATAAAAAAAAAGATAATAACAAGTGCTAGCAATGATGTGAAAAAATTAGAACCACCATGCACTGCTAGTAAGAATGTATACCAATGCAATTGTAGAAAATAGTCAAGTATTTTCTCAAAAGATTAAAGAAAGTTATTGTGTATGACTCAGCAGTTCTACTGCTTGCTGGGTATATATCCAAGAGAAATGAAGACATACATTCACACAAAAATTATGCACACAAATATTTATATCAACAGTGTTGATAATAGCCTAAACCAAATGTCCATAAAATGATAAATGCATAAGTAAAATGTTCATTCAACAAAATATTATTTGGCAGTAAAAAGATATGAAGTAGTAACATAGTACAACACAAATAAACCTGAAAATATAATGCTAAGTGAAAAAAATAACAGATAAAAAAGGCCACATATTGTATTATTCAATTTACATAAAGTAGAATAGGCAAATTTACAGAAACAAAGCAAATTTGTGATTGACTAGGGGTGGGAGTATTTTGGAGGGAAATGGGGAACAACTTCTAATGAGTATTTTTTTTTTTTGTTAGAGCAATGAAAATGTTCTGGAATATACAGTGGTGATGTTTGCACAAATTGGGAATATACTAGAGATCCCTGAAATGTACTCTTTAAATGAATGAATTGTATAGCATGTAAATTATATTTTGATAAAGCTGTTATTTGTTTTTTTAATAAAAGACAAGCCTTTCTGTTTCCTGTGTTCCATAGAGATTTTTTTGACCAAAACATATTAAAAGCTATAGAGATAAAATTAATGTTATGAGGTAGTCACCATAGTTTGGATGTTTAGGGTCTTTCTCTTTCACAGCCTAAAGTCACCATTTGAGAAAAGTTGAGACAGAGCAATGTTTATTGCAATTTTTCAATAGCAAGAATTGATTTGAGTCTGTAAGTGCAACTTTAACCCTGACATGGAAGTCCTGTTTTTTTTTTTTTCAATTGTGATACCCATCTTCTTGATATTTATTTAGCCTGAAGCACTGCACACTTTATCAGAGCAGCTCTGTGAAACTGCTGACACAGTGTCTCAGCATCTCTGCTTTCCCATCAATACAGACACCCAGTACTGCCATTTCTACTATCCTTAACCTCCTCATTCCTTATCTTCCATGATCTTCACTCAAGCAGACCTTGGGTCCCTTAGCCAGCCACCTGCCTGGCCTAAATGACCCTCTGGGCAAAGTCACCCTTTTCAGTTCTTTCAAGTTCTCTCACTAACACTAGTAGTCACCTGTTTAGCTTCCTTCCTGCTCAGTAATTATACTGTATTATAGCCTAATTTGACATTTCCATAGAAAAATGCAATAAGAGCATCCAAAAAGACAGAAATAACCTGCTGATGATATTTGAGGAGGAAGAATTCACTTTCATGATGTCCTTCAGCAAAATCTCTCAGAACAGAATTACTAAATACTGTTGCTGCCAGGGCCTCTGTCATCTTCCTTCACTCAGTATTAAACTTCACCCTACTCTGAACATTAGTTTCTAAACAAACAAACAAACAAACAAAAAAAAACCTAGACCAGGAGAATTGACACTGAGCAACTTAACTTAGAACTTTAAGAAAATAAATAAATGTTTTGTGGGGGATAGAAGATGAGAATTGGACTATGACTGCTCTTAGAAACTCAACTCATTCATGAAATAAAATTTAAAAAAACAGTAAGTGCTGCTTAGTAAAATATTATTTATATTTTTCACATTTTAAATTAGTAACAGAGAATACTGTATATTCATTTTCATCTGACATCATCTACTGGCCAAACTTTTCAAAATTTTGATGAGGATCTTCTACTATATATACCATAAATAAATACCCTTTTTCTGAGGTTTTCACAAATGTCAGCATTGTGCTAAATGCTTAATACACATTTTAATGTCACACAAACCTGGGTTCAAACTGTGATTTAAAAACCTATTAGTTATATAACCTTAATCTTCAAGCCCAAAATTTCCATCATTTCTTAACAACAAAAAGCTCTATGAACTTGAAATGTTATAACTTTGTTTTGCTCTACAGTGAGGTTTTCACATCTGCTTTACTTGAGAGTTATAAAATCTGTCCTGTGTTTACAGGATATTCTAAAACATTAGAGTTTTTTAAATTAAAGTTCTATATGACGTTGGGGATCTGAGACCTTGGGTGCCAGCCTGGGGCCCCAGAATTTTCAACAGACCAGACGCAACAATGCTATTTTCCCTAGCAGCCCTTCCAAACATTCTTTCTCTCTAGGACTGTTTTTGTTTTTCTCTAGCCAATATCATTTTGGATGCAGCTCAGTCCAAAAGAAACTTTAATTAATAAAACAGGTTTCTGGTGTTGATAAGAATTGCTAGGTTAAGGGCAAACGTGGAGAGCAGTTTTCATTAAATACGCTAAATGAGGTTGCAATTTGAAATGATATTGTCTATCCCTTGCTGAGCTGCAGTTTTATTATGAGTGTTGGCCTTCTAAATGCAAAAGCAATAGTAAAAGGGCTATATGAGAATAAATGTTTACTTGTAAACCCCAACTGTTAAAATTTAACAGTGCTCTGCTTATTTACCCAGGTAGGACCAAGTGATATTCTTGCAGATGGCTTGCTGAAGGACCCCTCTAAACTTCAGTATCCCCGATTTTCATTCTAGGGCTTTTTATCTATTCTCATGATGACCATACATCAGACAGTTCGGGTGACACTTTACAGTAAAAAAAAATGATAAGTAAATAAAATCATAATAGCATTTTTTACTATTATTTTTATTTACATTTATTGATTTATTTTTTATCTTCACTTTTTTAGTGTTACACAGCATTAATTCTTTCAGAAAGGCTAATTTTATAGAACGTTTATAGTTTTTTTCTCCTCCATGATCAAAATCTCACACCAGAGGAGAACATGTTTTAAAATCTACAGTAACACATCATTATCACCCAGAGTTCATAGTTTGCACTAGGGCTAAATCTTGATGTTATACATTCTGTGGGTTTGGACCAATGTATAATAACATGTATCCACCATTATAATGTCATACAGAATGGTTTCACTGCCCTAAAAATCCTTTATGCTCCAACAATTCATCCCTCAGCCCCCTCCCCAGTCCCTGGGAACCACTGATTTTTTTTACCATCTCTGTAGTTTTTTCATTCCCTAATGTCACATAGTTGGAATCATACAGTATGTTGCCTTTTCAGATTAGCTTCTTTTACTTAGAAATTGCATTTAAGTTTCCTTTGTGTCTTTTTATGGCTTGATATCTCCTTTCTTTTTAGTGCTGAATAATACTTCACTGTCCGGATATACCAGTTTTTATAACCATTTACCTACTGAAGGACATATTGATCACTTTCATGTGTTGGTAATTGTGAATAAAACTCTCACAAACTTTTGTGTGCAGGGTTTTGTGTTGATGTAAGTTTTCAACTCCTTTGAGTAAATACCAAGGAGCATGATTACTGGATCATATAGTAAAAGTTATATTTCGTTTTATAAGAAACTGCCAAACTATCATCTAAAGTGACTATACAATTCTGTATTCCCACCAGCAATGAAAGAAATTTCCTATTTCCCACATCCTCACAAGCATTTAGTATTGTCAGTGTTCTGGATTTGACTGTTCTAATATATGTGTGGTGGTATCTCATTGCTATTTTAGTTGCAATTCCTTAATGGCATATAATGTGGAGCATATTTTCACATGCTTATTTATTACCAATAGATGTTCTTTGGAAAGAGAATATTATTTTTTATTTAATTAATTTATTTATACTCTTTTACAAATAATTTATTAACATATATTTGAATATTTACATCTTAAGAGCTCAATGAATGAAATCATAGGCACCAAAAGAATGAATTGCCAGAAAGATTATTATATCTTTTCATGGAAGGACTGTCTGCCTATAAACATGGAAACTAAGCTTTAACATTAGCACTATATTTTGGTACTCCTGAGTCAGTTATACATGACTTTGGGTGGTAAACACAGAATACGTTATACATACAACATAATATTGTATAATGATATGTGAAACCTAAAACCCATTAAATTTTATTAACCAATGTCACCCCAATAAATTTAACTTAAAAAAGACAGTGAATTTAAAAAAGCAATAGACAAAAAGCAAGCAAATTTATAATTGTGACAAGACACCCTTTATTATACCATACTTAGTGTTTACTATACTCTACTTTTACCACAACGTCCAACTAAAGAATCTCAGTACACCAACATGAAACTACAGCAGGTCCCTGGCATGTAACAGTGAAAGGTGATTATGATGAAGACTTGATCAGGTGGTTTCAGTGATGAAGGTCACTATCTTAGTTCAGTCCTGAGCCAAAGAATGGCTTAGTGAGAGCAGGTCTTGTATACAGGTAATGCATCCCATCTCTGCCAAGAATGGCTTGAGGGAGACACCCTATTGTCCCCTCTTGGCCCAGCTAAAAGCGTCTGTCATTTCTACTCCCCTTTGTTAAAAGCAGCATTTTCAAAGTGATAGTGTTCAGTATTACCAACTGCAGGTTTTGTTCACCAACTGAATGCTAGGTAGGTCCTAATCTCCCTGACCCTTCATTTTTGAATAATTTGCTTAAAGCTCTAAATCCCACCAGGAGACAGTTGGCTGAATGGCCCTAAGCCATATGCTCAGCTCTGCCTGTTAAAATGATGAGAGAATATTGCCCACATTTAATTCTTTTTTCGTGAAAACTAGGTTCTGCCTTTTATCAGTGGAAGATTTTCCCAAAATTAGGAGATGGGCTCAGGCAGGGTGGCAAACAAATTACATATATATAGATGCCAGTTTTGTCCCTTTTTCACATCTTTTCTCTTGCAGTTCCTTCTGCCAGCTCTCTTTCCCATTTTAATGTGGCTGGTTCTTCCCATTCTTCAGGTTTCTGCTCCACTGAGCCCATCTAACACCTATTCTCTCTGAAGTCACTCTTAAGCACCTTTCTCTTTCTTCTTTAATTCTTATCACTCTGTAACAATTCCTTGAACACTATATTTTCCTTGTGTATTATGCATCCTATATGTTCCACAAGGCTGTAATCTCCATGAGAACAGAGACATTGGCTGTCCACTGCTCAGATCTTTCCCAGTGTAGTTCTCACCATGTCTATAGTTAAATAAATGATTGAAAAGAGTGAATAGACTTAATAGCCTCCAAACTCTGCCCTAAAAATTTTTTGTCTCTTTATCTTACAGATGTATCTGCTTCCATTTCCCAGGCACCTGGATTGTGGCTTAATACCTTGACTTAACATCTTGGTCTGTCCCATCCATCATTCCTTTGACTGAGTTCCACTCCAGCCACCAGCCCAGAGGGACCAACCCCAACTCTTTCAGCATTTTTTCTCCCACCCAGTCTTATCTCAATGTTAAGAGATGGAGGGCAGGGAGATGAGGGGGACGGCAAGATGTCTCATTTGAATGAAAAATGTGACTATTTTCATGAGTAGGGCAATTCAGTTGATTCACTAGGGGATGGAGACATAGAAAAGCATCAAGCATTTTATGGGGGTTGGCTCAGGAACCCCTAAGGAGAGGAACAGCAGGAGAACCATAACTAAGAATGAAGAGAGCCTGAAAATACCTCTTGCCCTCCAGAATTTGATCACAGGCTGGGTAGATGGGATTTGGAATTTTAAATACAACATGATAAATATTTTTAAGCTTCTACTTACTTAAAACCAGAGTTGTGCTTGCCAGCACAGCGATTGGACACAAAGACAAAAGCTATGCCCTCTAGAATCCCCTTGAGTTTCCTGATCAAGGCTTTTCTCACAGAACTCAGGGCAAGCAGCTCTGCCTGTTCTGCTGTGCACCTAAGTGTTCTATACATTTGGGCTAAAATTAATGTAACAGAATAAAAACATCACAACATGCCCTTTCTTGACTATGGCTGAAATAATAATAGCTCATATTCATTGAGCCCTTAAAAAGCATTGAATGAAATCCTTTTCATGCATCGATTTATGGAATTCTCATAAACCATTTAAAGTCTTACTGTTATTACAAGCATTTACAGATGAGGAAACTAAACCTTGGGCATTTTTCAAAGGTCACACAACTGGCAAGGGTCGAAGCTGGCATTCATACCAGGTAGTTCTTCTTCAGTGTGCCTTGCTCTCAAATCTGCCCTAACTCACGGTGTTCTAGGCAGCCTTTCCTCACTTCCCTTCCTCTTTTTACTAAAATGATGCTTATTTCTCAAGTCTCTGCTCCTTTAAGACTTTCTTCATGAAGTCAAAATCAACTTCTTTTTCCTCTGCATTTCTATACCAGCTTTCTACTACCATTATTTAGCCTATGCCTAATCCTGCATTTTATGATAGCTTATTATGTAGTCACATGCAGGAACCGTGCAGTCATGAGGCCAGGTCCAGCTCTATTTCTTGGGAACTGTATGACCATTACAAGCTGTCTGAGCCTCAGCTTTTCTATCTATTGCTCATTAATGATAAAACCCAGCTTGAAAGGTTATAAAGACTGGAGGGAATGCTCACAATAAAGTGATTCTTTTTCTCGTCACTTCTCTGTTTCACTCAATTGTAAGCTTTGTGAGGTCAGGTTCCATGTTGTATTTATACTAGTTTCTTGAGGAGACACCCACCACAAGCTCTGCCACTTGCTATGCTTCCAATATCCACTGATTGGCTGGAACATTTAACCATTAATCAGAGGAGGGATGTGGAGAGAAGCTCCTCTACCTGCTAATTCCTGTCATTGTGCCCCCACCTACAATCACTTGAGTATCATGATATATGCCCCCTCTGTGTACCACCACTATTATTTTATATTTTTCTACATATCTACTCATTCTCCTGACATTTTTAATACAATTTTTATAATAAAAAATGTTGAAAGAATTGTACAGAAACATCTATATACCTACCACCTAGATTCTACAATCAACATTCTATTATATTTGCTTGATTATATCTATCAATTCATCTTATATTTAATGTATTTATAACTGAGTTGCAGACAACAGTATACTTCTCCCTTACTACTTCATTATGTATATCATTGACCACAGTTAACTATCTTTTAAAATGCATTTTGTAAAATTTACATAAAATGAAATGCAAAACTCTCAAGTATTATTGGATGAGTTTTGACCCAAATCTCTATCTAGATTCAGAGCATTACTATTACCCCAGATATTTTATGTTAATCCCAGCCCCAACCCAAGGCAACTACTGTCCTATTTTTTCTACCATTACCTATTCTAAAGCTTCATATAAATGAAATTATACAGCAATCATGTTTTAAAAACTAAATAAATTTATTCTTAAAATTAACTTTTTACCACAAAGTATAAATAAAATTTATATAACTTGCCAAAAGTATAATGTAGCATTAATACACATACACAAAAATGACACAGCAAAAAATGAATGTCTAAATATTACATAAAGCCACCCTCGAACCACTTGTGTTCATCTATCATTGTGGTTCTCAGAGCATAGTCCAGAGACCCTCAGGACATCCAAGACCCTTACATGTTCACACCCTCAAAACAATTTTCACAGTACAGTATTTCCAATCTGTGGCTGGGAATCCGAGTATTCGGAAGGCCAACATAAGTTTTATGCAAATTTTTGACTGTGAGGCTGGTCAGCACCCCTAACCCGCATTATTTAAGAGTAAACTGTAATCTAAAGTATTATTTGCCTTTCCAATTTTGTTAGTCACATAAGTGTACAATGGACTTTTACAGGTGCTATGTATGATGTGTTATATCACAATAGATTGAAGGTAAAAGCAGATATGAATATCCAGCTAGCTGTCTTCTATTATGCCAAATATTGAAGAAATTTGCAAAAATGTAAGGCAATACTGCTCTTTTTCATTAATGTTTTGTTTGGAAAATATAGGTTGTTTTCATAAAATATACTATTTATGTTGACATGTTTTTATTATTGATATTTTCAGTGAATTTACAAGTACAGTATTTATTTTTTCAATTTTAAGTTCTAATATGATAAATATTAGTAGATTTAATTCATATAAACAAAAGCTCTTTGGGATGTGTAATTTTTAAGAAGGTATAGGGTGCAGAGAGCAAAACGTTTAAGAACACTGATGTGCTGAATTTTGGAAGACTCTTCCTTAAGTGGTAGGAGAGGGTCACCTGCACATCATAGGAATAAGAATTCTGTTCTTTTCCAATCACACTGGCAATGCCCAGCTTCTGCTCCTCCATTGGTTGTCTTTCTAGGCTCACCCTGATCACCAGCAGAGAATTGGCTGCAGTGCTTGGGAAAATATGCCAATATGCAAAGCCCCAGAAGATGCACATCTCCCATAATATCCGAATTTGTTTTCTAATTCTCCACATGCTGGGATAGTCAGAAGTGTCTCAATTGAGTGAACATGGAAGAAAAAGGGGTACACTGGAAAAGCCAGCCTTGCTCTGGACTCCCATGTTTTTGAAGATATACAACTCCATTGCTAATTGATGAAACCAACCTCATTCTGTGAGTGGACACTTCATGCAATCTGGCTAGAAATGCATCTTGAGCTTTCTGTACTTATTTAGATTAAAAGAAACTTTATGAAATTTAAAGCCAATCTTTAAAAAATCAAGCCATAATTCTAACTTACACAAATAAGCAATTTAACATAGAGAGAAGCAGAATAAACGGAGGAATTGAGAAAACAATCAGACCATTATGGATGGAATGCAAGTCCTGTGTTTACAAAAAGATTGATTTGAACAGCCCATGTAAACAGTCTCTGCTGTGGGGGAAAGGTCCTTCACATTTATCTTCTCCTCTCAAAACCAAGATAGAGAGTATGCTAGTTTGTACTTTTCCTATTAGCTCTGAAGTCTTAAAAAAAATGTACTTTACAATTTGTTGCAATAACTTTCCTATTTATCCCAAGTGAAGGAGAAAAGAATCATGTTTCTGGCTTATATAAAATATATGCATTTCAAAAACTGTGCTTATATTCCTCAGCTTTACATTTTTTCTTCCTTTTTGATTCCCTCCCCCACCCCCCACATCCACCCTTGACCTACAGATGTTGCTGTTTCCCTTTTAGTGGGGTATCTCCCCACACACACTCGCAGAGCACAGGAACCCAGGGCCTGGCATCCCTGGTGCACTTGGGGGGCCTGGCACATCCGGGGTGTTGTCTGTGGCTCTATCTGGGGGGCAAACCCAGGACCTTCTGCGTGTAAAGCAAACATGCTAACCACTACACTATGGAGCCACCCACCTCAGCATTATTTTTAACTTAACTGTTTTTGACATTAATACACAGGCTAAGCTATATTCTTGCCTCCACTTCTTTATACCTTACACCCAAAATATAAGGTCAAGAGGAAGCAATGAAAGACATCATCCCACACAGTCTACTTTGGCCTTTTTACCTTGATGATATATAGCTTCAGTAGATGTAACTTGGAGATACACACCTGGTAGCCTTGAAAAGGTGACAAATATCACAAGAACTGAGAAGCCATCTCTTCCACATGATCACAAGATCTCCAGGTATTCTTTATCTCAAATAAGATTGATGAGAACCAACTTCTTCAGGTACATATGAAATCCTCCTTTTGTCAACCCAGATAAACTGTTTTGCGAAGGTGGGCATTCTCTGCCCCCTCTCCCTCTCACTCGCCCTGTCTCTCCCACATCCTCACCAAGAACCAAACAAAGGAGAAAGAATTTCAACTGTGACTACAAGATACAACTTCAGCTAGGGAATGCCCTCTACCAGCTGAGGAGTGAGCCAAAGCAAAGGTAAGGTGAGGGTCTCTTCTAGAAAAAGAATGGCACCTGCCATGTTCAATTGAGAGACAGAGTCAATGTCAGTTGCAAAAAAGCTTTGTTGGGCAGCTAAAGTGAAGAATATCAGTGATAAATTTACCAAGGGAGAAACATGGGAAGCAAAGGGGTGGGTGTGTGAGTAGGCATACTACAACACCCTCCACAGAGCTCTCATTATTTTTTATACTTCCATTATTACTTTTTATTTTTCCTCCACACCCATCACTCCTGGAAAAATCAATTAGAAATGATAATATTTTGTAATTCCCAAGGAAAAATCTTAATGGATTGAAAACTCAAATGTATGCTGCTATATACAGCTAAAGAAAAATGGTGGAGAACAGAAATTTCCATGAGGATTTTAAGTCATTTGCCTTAGAACATGTAACAGAAACACCTCTCCTCTCCATTCTGATATAAATTATTTAGCAAAATCAATTAGGCCACTGCTGCTTTTGTGAGAGTGGATGCTTTAGGGAAACTCAGGGGTATAATGAGATCTGTACTCAAGCTGGTGTTCAGAGAACACAGAAACAATATTATGGACAGTGAGAACAGATGAAGGGACAGCTGACCTCAGGGTGCACACTGCTAAGACAATTAGGAGAGATTGTTACTCAAATTAAAGGAAGTTCTCAAAGTTACAATTGAAGCCACCTGCTTGTCCTACATGCAGATAGCTGCCTCCAAGACTTTAGTGCTCCTCTCTTTTTTCTTCACTTCCTCTCTTTTCTTCTCTCCCCCTCTCTGCATTTCTCCCCACCTGCACCACCACTCTCCCAAACCTTCTGCTGTTTCCAGGCTTATAGTACCAACAAGAAGCAAAACAGATTTGTGAAATCAATCTCACAGGTGAATTGCTCATCGGGGCAGCCATCCAAATCAGAGGGTTTGATTTTCTAACTTGAAGTTAAATCACCTCACACATCTCTTAAGGTTGGAGTCACTATAAAGACAGAATGTTGCTAACGTTGAGCCTGACAGTGTCAGAGGGTCAGACACATTGCTTCATCCTCAGAGCCCAGAAAGAGAAGACAGCTAGAAGAACCCAGCTGGATGATCTCACTGAGCAATTTAATAAAAGCCAAAAGGGTGGTGCTGCTTTATAAGCCTTTTGATTAAATTTAATGATGATAAACAGAGTGAGGGACTTTAATAAGCCAAGGCATTTATGAGTAAGAACTGCCTTTTTCTGATTTTGGCTCAGAGAAAAACAAAATCCTACCTTGGACTAAGCCTCTGTATTAAAAGATTCACATCACATCTATTGTGGCATTTGAGCTTCACAAGGTCCTGACTTTTTTCTCTGTCTTTCACCAGTAAGTGATTCTCTCACACCAAGAAACTGTAGGAGAATGTCGGGAAAACAGCCTGAGTTATCAAGTGGGACTGTCTGGAACTTATAGGTTCATGCCTGATTCCTTGCTAGACCTTGCCTCTGAGATTCAGTCTGTTTTTGAAGAGTTTTTAGGTCTATTTTGTTTTGTTATGATCTTTATTTTCACACATCAGTAATAGTTGCAATGGGAAAGACCACTTGTTCAGTTGGTTAATTCATTTATTTACTGTGGTTTTTAAAGACTGGTTCTCTACTGTGGCTCACACTGGAATCATCTAGAGAGTTTTTAAAAATACCAGTGCCTGGTTTTCATATCCAGAAATTTTAATTTAATTGGTCTGTGGTATGTCTTGGGCATGGAGAGTTTTTAAATGTTTTTGGGTGATTCTAATGTGTGATCTATTATGAAATCCACTGGTTTAAAGCAATCGTTCACAAATTTAACATGCTTCAGACTAATTTAGTAGGCTTCATAAAACACAGATTACAGAGCTGTGCCCACAGTTTTTAATTCATACATCTAGGGTGAGATCTTCGTTTTAACAAGTTCCCAGGAAATGCTGATACATTTGACCCAATTACCACTCCTTGTGAACCACCGCTTACAATATTAGTACTCACACTTTTCCATGAGGTGTTTTCATGATATTGATCTGACTCCAAGGAGAGTATCCAGAGAAGCTGACATTTAATAACAACAACATCCACTGGTGATAGAATCTTCCTGCTCCTTAGACCCCATGGAAGTTATTGGGTTCTGAGCCTTCTTCTTACATAATGCTAAGAGAATCAACCAGACTTTGGAAATGGGAATTTAGTCAAAAAGAACTAGGTAGTATAGCTTTTGCTATAGTTTCTGGTCTTGCTTCTCTCATTTATATGTCCTACCAACTCCCAGCAGGCACCTGAGTGAGTGTACTTGTTCTCCAGGTTCATGGAGAAGACTGGCTCTGACTAGAGACAAAGGCTCAAAGCTTCTCTAAACTCTGAAATCTTATAGCTTAAAGACCAAAGTGTGTGTGTGTGTGTGTGTGTGTGTGTGTGTGTGTGTGTGTGTGTGAAAGTACACTGTCTTTGAGGCTCAAGGCAAGTGCAATTCTAGAACCTGTCAAGATAGGCAACAGCATCACCAAGCAATAAAGAGTGTTTGTTCCCTGGGCTGCACAGGTCTACCTATGCAGTAGAAGGGATGGAAGGAGCCATTGATCATTATCTAATTCTCTCTCAGTAGCATCTAGAGACACATCTGATGCCTTTAGTTCCCTAGGAGTATCCTAGGAAATTGCAGACATCTGGTGTGAGGAAAGCTCCAGTGAGGAATTCCTATATTCCTTGGCATGCAGTGGCTCAATACAATTAATTTATAAAATAAAAGGGATATGATTTATAATTCTGCTTTTTCCCAGTATGAGGAAAGTAGCCAAGTTGCATGTACATAAGAACAAACCTTTCATTAATATTCTTACTACTGAACAATGATCATAAAACACTAACTATGAAACCATATCTATGGAATCTCATTTGACCTACTTAAAACTGGAAGATAGATGATTCAGTTGATGTAAATCGTGTCATACATTCAGGACAGTGAAACAAAGACACAGAGAAGTCATACAATTTACTTAGTGCTGGAGTTAGTGCTAGAATTTCCTGGTTCCCACTCCATGTTGAGGGATGTAGGGAAGGGGCCTCAAGGGCTTCCTTGGAGGTCAAAGAGAGGCCAGTGTGCAAAGCCCCTCCTCCATTCTAGCTTAAGAAATCTCCTCAAATCTGTATATACCCCGTATTTCTGTTTAAGATTTTATTTCAGAAGTTTTTGATCTAACCTAGAACCTCATACTTTGCAAATTGCATGTCACCTCTTCAGAACTGATCTTCCAAAGAACAAGATATTGAAAGAACACCTCTAAGGTAGTTTTTACATGTCCCGTCTCATTTGAAAAAGGTAATGAATCTAAGTTTGATGCATCAGATTCACCTGAAGGGCTTGTTAAAATAAGGACTTCTTGACCTCATTCCCTGAGTTTCTGATTTAACAGGACTGGGAATTTGCATTTCTAGCAAGTTTCCAGTTGCTGCTACTCTTGGGGACAACTCTTAGAAAAGGGCTACAATAAGACATTGGTTCTCAACCCTGGTTCTATATTAGAAACACCTAGAAATCTTTTAAAACTGTAAATACCAAGGTCCACCCAGAAGAATTAAACCAGACTCTCCATAGGTGAAGCTGGTAATTAATGTTTTTAAAATGGTTCCCATGTACAGCCAAGGTTGAAAAACTCTGCTATAAGGAACACTCTGTGTAGAATTATAAGGTATTATACTCTTTGGTCAGAAGCTCTCAAAATGTGGTTCTGGACCAGCAGTATCAGTATCATAGTGTGACATCACCTGGTAACTTGATAAAGACGCTAATGCCTAGTCCTCATTCAGATCTGTAGAATCAGAAATGCTGAGGGTAGGGCCCAGCGATCTGTTTTAACAAACTCTCCAGGTAAATCTGAGGTTTGCTGAAGTTTGAGAACTACCACTCCAAGTTCTTGTCTTCCTCTTCAAATGACCCTCTGGAAGCTGGACTCTTATCTAGCTAGGAGCAGTAACTGCGGCAGGGTCCACAGCACGCCAGATGCACCACTACTCAGTCAGCAGCTGGGTTGGGGGAGGGATGAGAAGGCTGTCACTGAGGAACCATGGCACACTGCTAACATCCTTTCCTGGACATCTAGCTTCTAAACTGTGAGATAAGTTCTTTGCAAATGACCTTGTAATGAGTCTTGCCTGTGAACACTCACATGTAGGTCCAGCTTCAGGCAAAATGGGAGTATAGCTAAAACTAAGCTTGGATTTCCCCCTTTGCCTCATCTAGTCTCCTTCTCCCATGTTGCATCCATTATAACCAATTCTCCAAGGAAGTTGTGGTCATGGCCTTCACTGATATTAAGTTATTCATACCCTGAAGGAAAATTCAAATAAGTAACTAATTACATTTGTGTCACCATCTCCCAAGAGTATATTCATTCCAAAAAAAAAAAAAGGACTTCTGGGATGGGCAACACTTAGATGGGAAGTATAGCATATTGTCTAGAGATCACCTGTTTTTTGGCACCAAGCTCTCTGCTCCCTTTTGACCCCTGTGTCCTAAATGTAGGCACTATGGTAGATGAAATAAATAGACAAAAATTTTCCTTCATCAAAGTGTAGAGTCTATTTTAGCACCTTTTAAATCTAGTTGGCCTTGTGACTTGCTTTGTCTAATGGAACATTAGAAACCATGATGCAGGCAGAGACTTGAATAGCACTTGAGGCCTGGTGCTTACCTTTTGCTGAGACCACCATATAAATGATCCTGAGTTAACGGCTTGAGAGTGAGAGGCCTCGTGGAGGGGAAACAATGAATTCCAGCTGGGATCCATGATCCTAGATCATCCAATGAGCCATTTTGCCAATGAGCGCACATGAGCAAGCCCAGTAGAAATCAGTCAAGCTGGTCTAGATAGCGGACCTACCCTCCTAACCCCCAGAATAATGAAATAAATAAACTGCTGTGAAGCCACTAATGTTTGGATCATTTGTTAGATAGCAAAAGCTTATACACTTGATTATACTAAAGATGATCTTGGTTACATCTAAAGATTACCCAGAAAGAGAAATAGCCTCAGAAGTGTTGCATTCTCTAAGACACCTTCACTGAAAATCTATCCCTCATATGCTCCTAGTTGCTAGATTGGTGATCCCCACCCTCATATGTCCTCCTACAGAATGAGTGTTTATAGCTGATATGCCACTATACTTTCTAGTTATGCTTCTCTGCCTGCCCTTGGCCCTTGACAGTGAATTTTTAAGGGCAGAAATCATGTCTCAATTGTCTTTGTATTTCAAGCCCTTCACTCATTTTCTTGTTTGTTATGCTGAGCTAAACAAAATGGAATACTTGATTTATAAGGTTATAGAAAGTGAGGTGAAGAAAACAATGGTTTGCATTACTCACAGGCAGGAGCCTAGAATCCCCCCTAAAACAATCCACACTCACCAAGCTCACAAGATCTGAAAAACTGATACTGATCTGGATCCACTAGAACATGGAAATCTTTGCTTGTAAGCCATGGACTATCTGCCTTTTTCACTTCACAAGAGTTTACAGGAAAAAATGGTTTTACTAAAATGTTTCAAAGCTATTTAGTTTGCATTATTTTTCTCATTTTACCACCTATGATTGGACAAGGAGGGGCTCTGTTTTTACCCATAATGACAGACTACAAATCTAGGATTACTAGTATTACTCTGTTCTACAAATTTCTAGCTCCCTCAGTTACAGGAAAGAGCTGAACATAATTAAAAATAAAAAGAATAGCTTGCCCTTATCCAGCTGTCATTGGGGCCCACCATTGTGCTGAGCTATATATGCATTGCCTTGCCCAGTACTCCATCTCTCTGAGAAGCTATTCCCATTTAATAAATGAGGGCACAGAAACACAGAGATGAAAAGATCTATGCATTGGGAGAAGAACCAGATCTTTCAGATTCCAAAATAATGTTCTTAAAATCACAGTGATGTTGAAATGCTTAATGTAAATCCTGTACCTCTCTCATTTTGATATATTTCTCTCACCCATCCACGAAGCTAACTCACTTTGCAAAAGAAAGAGGGGAAAGATTTGCCAAAGGTCTCAATACAAGGGAAGGTGGTGGTCTCTGGCTGGGCAATCTTGCATAATTGTTTGGCCTGTTGCAAAAATGGGTTGCC
Source organism: Cynopterus sphinx (assembly GCA_030015415.1). Lineage (NCBI taxonomy): Eukaryota > Metazoa > Chordata > Mammalia > Chiroptera > Pteropodidae > Cynopterus > Cynopterus sphinx. The sequence goes on along the minus strand of CM057389.1, from coordinate 63,412,376 downwards.
TGCAGTAGCCTCTGCAAAGCTGTTACCTGAGTACATTGTTAGCAGAAAGAGTCAATGGGCAGTGGCAGGCAGTCAGACAGGGACAGCAAAGAAGAAAATTAAAATAATTACAGTTCTAATTGATCAGTTCTGCTCAAGAGGAGATTAAAAGGGAAAAGGCATATTGAAGAAGGCACTTGATATCCACCCTGGGCCATATTCCATCTGCCACTATAGCCAGATCTCCTCCTCTCCCTCCTGGCCCTCGGTCCAGCAGCCCCCACTGCATAGCCCCATGCCACAGTCTTGATGAAAGTCATTCTTTGTGAAAGGCATCAGTCCGTGCTCCCATGAAAAACTGCTTTTATAAACAGCAGGGAGAAAGCAGCTCTAAGCAGCAGATAGTGTCCTCCCATTGGCAACCCCCCAGCATTGGACTGCCAACAGCATGTGGAAAGTGGGGAAGAAGATGCCAAGAGTAAGGCCAGCATAGGGCAGGGGACTGGAGCAGCAAAGACAATCCTGGGCCTTGTCACTTAATAACCTCACCCCAACAGATGCAGTCTGAGCTCCAAGTGGAATCAGCCTCAGTTTCAGCTTAGCACAGTTCCTGACTCAGCTTTTGGCTTTTTGTCATTTGGGAGCAGGGCCAGGGAGCAGTTTTGCCTTGTCCCTGGCACACTTACGTAGGAATTGTAGAGGAAGGGCAGAAGCGGGGACTGCAGCCAGGGAGGAAATGGGAAGGCATATTAGGAGAGTATAAAAGCAGTCCTAGCATTTTCCAAGTCCATCTGTTTATATAGTGTCTGAGCAAGGTCAAGAGCAGGATATGGGGTATGAAACATGAAAAGAACACCTCCAGGTTGCGCTTCCCATGTATGTGGTATGTGACAAGTGATCTCACCTAGAGGAAGGAGAGCTAGATCGAATACTCCTTCCTTATGTATGAGCTTACTTCTGACTTCTGACATGATTCAGAGAAGAACCAGAATAATCAGAGGCCAGAAACATCAAGGCTCACTTTATGAGCTACAAGAAAATCTGTGCAGGATTCAAAAGACGTCAGGGCAGGGAGGTCAGACATTCATCCAACATGGGGGCCATAGAAAACCAAATCACTCCCCTCTTTTCATTGCCAAGTTAAAACAAGTGCTTCTCAATCTGAAACATCTATACAAATTACTTAGAGCTGCTTTTAAAATGAGGACTACGATGCAGACTGCCAGAAATGGGGCCTGAGATTCTGTCTTTCAAATAAAAGCTCAGGTGACATTGATGGTGATGGTCTATGAATTGCAGTTTGAGTGGCAAAAGTCTAAACTATTCTAGAAATTAACAAAATAACCTAGGGGGTGAGATCATAACACTCTAATTAATGTTAATGTGGTATTAGAGATTATAACTGAACCTAAGGCTACCGGGGTCTACATCGTTTTCTCCCTTTTTGCCCATCAACCAGATGCAGGATCTCTGTGTTTTTAGAGCAGGCAGATTCTGACTGCCAGGGTAATAGCAAAAGAAAACAGAAAATATAGTCTGAGCCTTGGCTGGGCCAGCCAGAATTAGACCATGTTTGATCTGCTACGTCAGCCAGGATAGGTTAAGTTATGCTGCAATAACAAACAACTCACAAGACTCAGTGGCTTAAGAAAAAAAAAGTTTCTTTTTCACTCACATAAAACTTGCTATGGGTATGAGTGCTTCTCTAGGAATTTTCAGAATTCCAAGTTGGCTTCCATCTTCTGGCACCTCTGCATGAACCTGAGTGCCCATGACCTCCATGACAAGAGGAGAGTGGGCTAAAGAGCCAAACACGGACAATGACAGTCTTTCATCTGAATGTGACTTTTGCTCACATTTTACTGGCTAAAGCAAGTCAAATGGGGGAAACCAGGTGAGAAAGAGGAAATAAGGACAAGATAAACTTCTTTTCAGGGTGAGAGTGGAGTAGTAGATATTATCTATCTGCATTTATCCATAATTTATCTGTGTTGAGAGTAAATCATAATTTTATAAGAAGAACTTTTTATCAAATTATATTTTTGCATTTTCCATATTTTAATCTAATAGTCTCTTTTGGAGGGGTGTAGTACAGTTTTTGTATTTTAGATTTTTCATGTCTTAATAGACTGCAATCAAAAAAGCCTGGACCAGGGATCCAGGAGACCTGCTTTTTAGTTCTAACTCATCCTCTTCTAGTTCTGTGACATTAGAAAATTGATTCTTTTTTTTTTTCTGTAAAATTGCAGTATCTTAAAGCTAGAATTGCTATAAAGATTCAATAAAATAACAGATGAGGAAATGCTTAGAAATTTTAAAAGTGCAAATGTGCCAGGTATTGTTGTATGCCTGAGTCTTTCGCAAGAAATCTCTTTGTTCTTTCTCTCACCCTCTATGTGAGAACCACTAAAACATCTTTGATTATTTTTTAACAATTCTGGGTTTTCTAGGAACTATCTCCTGAGTCTTCTATAGTCTTCAGACATTCCATGAATCTATAGCAATGTCAGCTTTTCTCTCTCCTTCCAGCTCATGGATGGAGCAAGAGAAGAGCTGAAGCTCAGAGGCTGAATATAACAGACTGTGCTCATAATCCTGCCTCAGCTGAAACTTTAATAGCTTATGATAGGTCCTTTAAAAATACCCAGGGTCAAAACTGACATGACAAAATGTCAAAATGTCATGTTCTCAAGACTTAATTTATAAAGGATATTTAATTACAAAGTGAAACCATACCCAAAAGCCATACAATATCATCCCTGATGTAGAATGATAAATGTTTTTCCTTTGAGATGAAAACTCCTTGAAATAAATCTAATAAAAAATGTTTGTGATTTATATCTATAAAATCATAAAATCTTATTGAGAGAAATTAAAGAATACACAAATACATGGTTTTAATGTAATACCAATTGTGTGTGAATCAGAATTTATAAGCTGTTTTTAAAATTATAAGCAAATGCAAAGGGCCAGAAAATCAAAACAATCTTGAACAAGAGAAATAAATTTGGATAATTTACTCTCCCAGATATCAAATATTTTTATGAGCTTACAGTAAATAAGTGAACAAGAATAGACAAATAGAGCAATGGAGCAAAATAAAAGCATGAAACAGAGACATGTATAGATAGATTATTGATCATGACAAAATTTGAGGTTCAAAGAAGTAAATATAGATAGATTTTTTATTAAATGAGACTAGATAAACTGAACATTCACATTGAAGAAAATGAGGCTTTTAGACAAAGTATTCAAATCCATATGAAACAGTAAAAAATGATGTTCAAAAATCAATCATTTTCACATGGCTCATATATCCAAATGAGAAAAATAAAGGAAACACATAAAAGAATATCTTCTTGACCTTAGAGTAGGCCAAGATTGCTTTACAAATACAATAATAATAATAACTATAAGAAAAAATTGTTAATTGAATACAGTGAAATTAGAAAATCTTGTTCATCAAAAGACAACATTAAGAAAGTGAAAAGTCAAGTCACAGAGTGGGAGAAGATATTTTCAATATGTACAAATGACAAGGGGCCCATATTCAAACTATGTAAAGAGCTTTTATAAATTATCAAGTTAAAAACAGAGACCCAATAGAAAAATGAATAAAATATTTAAGGAACATATGCAAACAATCAATAAATAAATTCAAAAATAAACACATGTTTAGCAAGAGATTATGAACTAAAACAACAAAAAGATAACATTCCACACACTCTATAATGGTACAAAATATGAAGACTAATAATATTAAGTGTTGGGAAGAATACAGAACAACCATAATTGGTGAGCATATAAATGGTGCACCCACTTTGCAAGACTAATTAGAAATATTCATTGAAGTCAAACATATACTTGTCCTATGACCCAGGAATTCTATATGCACCAAACTTCACGTACAAGAATGATCCAGCAGCGTTATTTATAATAGCATAAATCTGATAATAACCAAAATGTTCATAAACAGTGAACTGGAGAGGTAATTATGATATATTCATACAATAGAATACTGCATAACAATTAAAATGAATGATCTATATAATGATATGCATGAATTTCAAAAATATAATGTATATTGAAAAAAGTCAACCACAAAAGAGTATATATCATATGATAACATAATAAAACAAGTAAAACTAATTATAATATTGTAGTTCTAGATAGCAGTTATCTTCGGAGAGAAAGGAAGAGAAAGTCATGGGATAGGGTGTGAGGGGCTTCTGAACTGCAATGTTCTATGTCTTGGCCTGGGTGTTGGAAATGTAGGCATCATCACATTGTAATAATGAATGGAGCCAAACATTTACTATTTGTGTACTTTTCCACATTATAGTTCAATAAAACATTTATTTTTAACATTTTAAATTAATTTTTTAAATGTCATGTTCCCTATTGGACATCAGAGTGAGAGAGAATCAATAATCTGTAAGACGATGTCTCTACGGATTTTTTTCTAATGAAGAAAGACCATGACGTGCAAAGTAGTTGAAAAAATTATTTTCTTTAAAAATAGAAAATATTTCAAGGTTTTATGGTGATTATTATTTGAGCAAAGATAATAATTACCTTATTCACTGAAAGAAGGTTCACTGGGCCAAAGAATTAAGTTTATTATTCTTGAATAAAGACAACTTAGAAAGGTAGGTGAGTCTTCGAATATTTTTACTTAGAAAAGTTAATGTAAGGATACCAGGAGTCAAATAAAAAGGGTGAGGAATTTAAATGCCCTAGAAGTATTATAATTAATTGCTAACTCTCTTATCTCGGAATTCAGTGTTTCTCAAAGACATCCTTTTTTGTTCATGCGTCATCCGGTGCACCATTCCCAACATTTATTTGTACTGACTAATTTAAAAATCACCATGTCTCACTCATCACGCTATTCCCAGGCTGAGAAACTGAGCCAGATCAAGCTGTGTGGCCCTTTATACTTCTGCCAGCATTGGTATATTTGTGAGTATTGAGGAGTGGCAAGCACAAGGGCAGGAATCCTGTGTTCTCAGATCTTTGAGTTTCACAGAAGCATATTGTGAGGAATCAGGACCTGAGATAATAAAGCTGGCAGATGATAAAACCATTCTTGTCATTACAAGCAAGTTCTCCTTGCCCACAATCTTAAGAGATGGAAGTTAAGAATAGGAGTGTCTTGGTACTGCTTTTGAGAATAGTTCTTCAACTATCTGGAGCACCATTCATCTAAAGCACTCAAAATGGTTCTCACTTGGTGCTTTCATGAGTATTTATAGCATTTAGCTGTTCAGGCTTCTCAGACATCAAAGAGCAAGCATTTCAAAGAAACTGAGGGTGAAAATTATCATTATTGTTAAATACACACAGTACATACTCCTGGAACACTCGTCAAACATTATCACACAAGCAACAAAAAATGTACTTTCAAATACTCAACAAAAATGAGTTCAACAGCAGACTTCAGTCTAATTATATCAGTGAGAAGCCAAGCAAAACAGTCCTCTAAAGAGAAAAAATGTCCCACTCCATTTCCATGGCCATTGTCTATTTTAGGGGCCTTGTTGTTTCTCCCCGGACTACTGCAGTAGCCTCCTAATTCACCCCAATACCAGTGCTGTCTGATAGAACATTCTGTAACGTATGAAGTGTTCTGTACCTGCACTGTCCAATAAGGAAGGCATGAGCCACATTTAACCAACAATCTCTAGAAATGTGGCTCATATGCCTGCATAAATTGAGTTTTTTAATTATATTATTTTAAAAATTTAAAATGATAGCCACTTATGGATGCCATATTGAACAGCACAGCAGTAGATTCCCCACATCTCTCCCAGCTAATGTCCTCAACAACAATACCTACAAGGCTGAGACAGAAGACAGAATGCACAAAAGTGGGGAGTGAAATTAGAGAAAACTAGAGAAATGTGGCCTGATCAAACAGATCTCCTTTGTTTTCCCCTCAAAAAAAAATTTGAAATCTGAATTTTTATAGTGTTAAATCTCTGTCATAAAACAAAAATTATTAAAAACAAAATATCTTGGAATCAAACCAACCCTTCTTTCTGTCCCATTCAGCCTGAGGGCCAAAAGTTTGCAATCTCTACTCTAGTTAACTTCCTAAGTTATATCTACTGAGATATAACTTTGATACACCTCTGCTTCAGAAATTGTTCTCCATCACTACAAATAAACTTCAAACTCTCTACCTGTCACTGAGGCCTTTCCCATTATGGCCTTAATCTCTCCTTCCAGTCTCCAATGCACTTGGCCAGCCACTTGTGCTGGACTGACCTTAGGGTTAGCTCTGGAGGGGTTTTGCATTTCCTCTAAACCCTGAGATAAAACTCATCTCCTTCTCTTAGGATGATCACTGTCTGCCTTGCTACAGAGCCAGGAGTCAGCTTGCATGCCTTTTGGACTAGACATTAGCCCCTGAAAACCATCCTTTACAGCCCTGGTATGAGGGCTGAGTCTGGCCTGAAGCAGTTACTTCATGAATGGTTGTCAAAGTCAAATGGACTGAACAGAGATTCCTTACATAGTATTTTCCAGAGCTTCCCAGATACCTCAAATATTTGGTGTGTTCTAGAATGAACAGGCAATTCACACGGGGAAAGACAACAAAGCTAATTTAAAAAGGAAAATTTTTTATCGGTTCTTGGTCACATGATAGCATAGTCCTTGGATCTTCATAGTTCAAAGCAGTCAGCAGCCCAAACGGAATGAAATCACTTCTTAACTAAAGAAGATAACAAAACAATTCAGTCAATGAGTAACCACCCTAGAGAAGGTATATAACAATAGTAGTTATTTTTCCAGAGTAAAAGAGTAAAGAATAATTCTAGATGAAGTTTTATTCTTTCTGTTTTTAAATATTTTTAATAAAAATGTTAATTATAAAAGCAAAAACAATTATTGGGAAAAAAGGGAACAGCAAATGGTAGAAGGAAAAAACAATCACTCATAATCCATTATCACCAAAATAACAATAATGAATACATGAGGCTTTTATATCTTTCTGTTTTTTTATCTGCTTGTATTTAATATTTCATTTTAAAATTGTCATTGTAATAGAACATAAACCTAATTTCACTCTGTATAATATGCCCTCAAATGGATATATTATTAACCATTCTTCTTTTGCTGGGACTTTAAATAATTTACAATTTTGGTTCTTGTAAATAAATCTTGAGGAATACTATCATTCATACAACTTTTTTTCATATTTAGAATTATTTACTTAAAAATATTTTAATAAGTAGAATTCCTGGGGCAAAGAGTGTGGCTATTTTAATTGTTCTTATATATAGTACTAAATGCACCACTTTTAGGTTGAATCTCAGAGATGGAAAAAAATTTAGTGAGAAGCAGGGAAAATGAGCTGTTGATCAGCATAGTCTTTCTCAGTTTCTGTCATGATCTGCCTTATATTATGGCACAATTGGCTACAAATGTTTTCTGCTTCTGCTTCCATGTCCCTCTGCAATGTGACTTTGTATCTCTTCCCATCAGGATGTGGAGTCTATTTCTCTTCCCCTTGAATCTTGATTTGGCCATGTGACCTGACTTGACCAATGACATCAGTACACCTGATGCAAGGAAGGCTTGAAAGGTACTTGATCACAGAGTCTTGCCCTCTCCATGCCTTTAGAACTGAGCCATCCTGTGAAGAAGTCTGGGATAAAAGAGACATGTGCCCCATTTGAGTTCCCTTCAAATCCACCAGTCGGCTGATCCCCAGGCACACAAGTGTGATCATCTTAGACCATCCAGCTCCCAGCTGGCCATACACACATAAATGAGTTCAGCAAATATCAGTAAAGCCACCCAGCCAACAGAAGCTAAATAAAATTGTTGTTTCTAGGCCACTAAGTTTGCTATGCAGCCAAAACGAATTGACATACACATAGAGTATCTAAAGAGAATGAAATAATAATCAATATACCTGTATCATCAAGAGAGCAAGAAGGAATTTCTCCATTTAGACATCTTTAAGACCTCAGCATCACAACCAGTAGCACCCAGCTTCTTGCTACGTGACAGTGTGTCCTTGCTATGTTACAAATACCAACAGATTCATCTTAAAGTAGGATTTAAGCAGGCCTGATAACTTCTCCCCTGCAAACAGAATTTCCCCTTCAAGATCATAAACCTTCATTTGTAAATTTTAGTTTTGTATATAACACAGCCTTCTATTTTTCTCTTACTTTGTCTTAGAATCTGCTTACCTGTGGAAAGAAAGAGACAAAGAGATGTATAAAACCATAACTTGAACCCATTCAAGAAAACTCTGGCTCATACCACAGATACTACTATAATCCCTTTTTTCCACCTCCCACCAACCACTAGTTACTGTGAGCCAAAAAAAACATAAAGGGAAAGAGAGAAATGTGGTTTGGGAATGAGACACATCTAGACAACATGCCACATGGTAGAAGTCAACTTGTAGAATTTATTCATTTCTCAAAATATTACAGAGAATGTTATGCTTGCTATTTCCTCAAGAGATTTTAGAAGGCAGTCTCTTTACAACTGTGTGGGAAGGGCCTTTAAACGGGTCCCTCCAGATGAAAAGGGGCCATAGTGCCGCCTGTCTATCAACACCAGCTCTAAAGGAGAGTCTCCTGTCCTTTTGGCCATGTCTTTCGCAGGCTAGCAGCAGGCAGCCCAGTGATTTGTCTGAAAGCTACCAACGGACACTACATCCTGCCATCTACATGGTTAGCGATGTGCTTCCGGCCAGCTTTGCCACTTTCTCACGAATCCCCTAAGAAAGGACAACATTACTCTTTGCAACAACTTCACCATCACCTTACCTTTTGAAGGTTTTATCAAAGCAAAAAAACAAACAAACAAACAAACAAACAAAAAAACTTGTTCATGACATTGAAGGTGACCTGAACAAGGAAGAGTACAGTTTATGGGTTTTACTTTTATAAGCCTTTCTAAAATGATCCAGCTCTTCTTGTGTAGTGTATCATTATCATTCACCACTGCCAGCCTGGTCACTTTGCTCTGGGTTGGCCAGGCTCCTCAATTCCCCTGAACACAACCTGCAATTCCAGCAAGAGTTCACACTGTTCCCTCCATACCTCCTGTTTAAATGGTTTCCTTCTGAGCTGGTTTGTGGCTAACACCTCCCTCACCTTGAGGCTCAGCTGATGTCCCAGAATTCATGAAGTCCTACTTTATCTTCTCCTTTCTGAACATCTCCCCACTCCACACAGTTCTTTTCCTTTCAGGATTTAACCTGTGGCCATCACCCCGTCAGTTTTACAGACACACTAGAAGAATCCCTAGGGTGAGAACCAGATTTTAATTTGCATTTTTGTCTTCGCAAGAACCTAGCAAAAAGTGGAGTTTATAAGAAGCGCTCGGTAACTGTGCAGTGGGGAGAGGAAAACACTGAGAGTCAGAGAGTTTAAAAAGTTTACGAAGGACAAAATTTAATAAATGACAGAGTCAATATTCAAATTCATGTTCTCCAACTCACAAGACCCAGATTTTTTTCCCACATAAAGAAGGTTTGTTTTAAAAGTTCTCAAAATACAGTGAATTAGCAGAGTTGGTATAGGTGTTTGACTAAGTAACAATATTAACATTTGCACTTTATTAAACACTTGTTATAGACCTGCACTATGCAAAATCCTTACAGCTATTGTCTCAAATCCTTTTTTCCCCAGCTTAATTGAAGTATATTTGACAATTAAAAATTATACATATTTATGGTATAAAATGCGATGATACACATATTCACTGTGAAATGTATATCACAATCAAACTAATTAATACCCATCACCTCATAGTTACTTTTTTCTATTTTTCTTTGTGATGAGAACAATTAAGACCTATTTTCTTAGCAAATTTTAAATATACAACACAGTATAGTCACCATGCTGTAAATTAGATCTCCAGAATTTATTTATCCTGAATATCTGAAACTTTATACCTTTTAACCAATATTTTCCAATTTTCCCTACTCCTCACCCTAGTAACCATCATTCTACTCTCTGCTCCTAGGAGTTTGACTTTTTTAGATTCCACACACAAGTAAGATTATGTAGTATTTGTCTTTCTCTCTCTGGCTTATTTCAAGAGCATAATGTCCTCCAGGTTAACACATGTTGTCTTAAATTATAACATTTCTTTCTTTTCAAGACATGTATATATCTCATTCATCTGTCAATGGACACATGTTGTTTTTATATCTTGGCTATTGCAAATAATGCTGCAGTGAACATGGGAGTGCAGCTATGTCTTCGAGGTTCAGATTTTTATTTCTTTTGAATACATACCCAGAAATTGGATTGCTGTATTATACAGCAGTTTTACTTTTAATTTTTTGAGGAATTTTCATACTGATTCCATAGCAGCTACACCAATTTACATTCCCACTCACAGTGCACAAGCATTCCCTATTCTCTATGCCTTTCCAACACTTGTCACCTTTGTCTTTTTAATAATAGTCATTCTAACAGGTAAGAAATAATATCTTATTGTGGTTTTGATTTGCATTTTCCTGATGATTAGTGACATTGAACCTATTTCATATACCTGTTGACCATCTGTCTTAATTACCACAAATCTTACTTGTTCCAGGCATGATGGGCTTGGCCCTCAGTTATATTTGGGTATTCCCTAGGTTACAAAAAATATGATGTTCCCAGGAGTTTTGAATTCCTTCCGGGCTCAATTAGAGTCCACTTTATTATATTTATTTTATATGCAATGTAAAAACAAGTTGGGTTTTTTAGATGACAATCAGGTTAAGAATAGAAACAAGATTAAAAGCAAGTATGGTAGATACTTATGGATACTTATAGGATGGGAGAATGAATAAGTGAATGAGTGAATGATGAAAGGATGCCTTAAAGAAGAAGGACGATTTACGAACCTCCAAATGATACTGCCTAAGCAGTTATCTTCTCTCTTTTTCCATGAGGGCAGTGTGAATGAATTTTTCATGTCCAGTGAGGGTAGAAGTAGAAAACGTACATTTAGATATTTGGGCTAAAAATGCAAAGGAAACTCTTATTCCAGAAAAGGGAGGGCCTGTAGTATTCTCTATGAATATCTGGATTTTCTCTGTTCAGCATACTCAAAGCAATGCACACTGGTAAGATGCTCTTGATTTAGCCTTACCTGGAGGCAGGAGCTCAACCTCATTACCTTTGGAAGCATTGTTAGGCCTAATTGACCTATTACAAGAGGCAGCAGAGCATCGTATAAAGAGAAATGAACTTCCTGGGTTCAAATAACAACTTGAGTGAATTATTTAATATCCCTCTGGAATTGGGGAATAATGACAACACCTAATGTTTTTGTTTGTTTGTTTTATTTTTGTTTTTTTAGGCGAGGCAATCTTTGGTTGACCTCACAGATTGCAAGGACTTTGTCAGCTTACAATCCCTTATTTTTCATTTTTACACCTACAGCAAGCACCCAGTCTTCCTAGGTGCTCTCCTATCTGAGTGAGACTAATCAGGCCTGACCCTGCTTAGCTTACAAGATTAGACGGCATCGGGCTTGTTCAGACACCTACTGTGTTTTAATGAAAGTACATGATTCCTAGAACATGTTCAATAACTGGTAGTGGTTGTTGTTAGTTCTGCTTGTTAACACTATCAAGTGTCATGGTTCCTTAGCCTCAAACCAAGCCTAGGCAAAAAAGAATTGATTGGACTTAACACATGCAAAGTTTTCCTTTCTTTCCTATAAAAAATTGTGCTTTATAAAATGCTCAGAAAATGTCCAGGGAAGATGAGAGTTCTAGCTATCAGGTGAAAAGTCCTGAATAGTTTCTGACCACCAATCCCTGAGCAGTATCAGAGACAAGACAATCTCAACTCATCCTCTGGTTCCTCTCGGCCTTACTGCAATTTTAGCTTCCCCAAAAACCTCCTTTTGAGGGTAAATTCTATCTCTTGTAACTAATCTTAAAATATCTTCCCCAACTCTGGGATTGGAAAAAGGACAGAGACCAACTTTCTAGCTGAAAATAAAAAATCAAATTGAATTCATTTACTGACTCTAAATAGCCTCTGTAGAACAACCAAACCCCTTCTAATTAAGTCTAAAATGATGATCTCCTATGAGCAGTGTTGTATTGATTACAGCCAGCCCAGTACTAATTCAATAATTCTATCTAGGATTTCTGCTGCAGGCTGTAGCTGGTGAAAAAGCCTTTGTAAAGCTTCATGGGATGTGTATGAATGCTCAGACTGTAGGATGAGAGGTTTACTAAACCCAGGCAGAGATTTCTCCTGTAGGTCTTTGATGCATTCTTCTGTATTCCCAATAACACCTAGGTTGCTGGGTCAGCAAAATTATGGTCTGCAGACACAAGGACTTCTTGCACTCTGGACCCAAAGGAAAAAAGACCCAAACCAGTCCTTTCAAATATTCACTACTCAGTTAGTGTATGAATTAGTTACAAAATGACTTAGAATTAGTGTATGAATTATCTTAGTTACAAAATAAGCCACCCAAAACTTGGTGTCTGAACCAAACCATTTATTTAGCTCATGATTTCATGGGTTGGCAATTTGGACTATGTTCACTTGGCTGGTTCTTCTGCTGGGCTCACTCACTTGCATATAAAGTCATCTGCCAAGTCATCTGGGAGTTGGTTGATTTAGGATGACTCCTGCTGAGACAACTCATCTCTTTATGTGTCTCTCATTTTCCAGCAGTCTAGTCCAGGCTAGGTCACATGGCTGTTCAACAAGGCTCCAAGAGCCATAAGAAGGAGCAAGTGCTAATGTGTAAGTACCTTTCAAATTTCATTTTGCATTATTTATTTTTGTTCCATTAGCCAGAGTAAGTCACATGGCCAAACCCAACATCAGCGTGGGAGGGCATGATCCATAGGCACATATACAAAGAAGCATGAACAAATCAGGGTCAGTTATGCCAATGACCTATCATAGTTGATGACCTTGATTTTCTAGCATAGTTTAAATCTATCCATGCACCCTCATTTTAGCTAATTTTTGTGAGACATGGACTGGAGTTTCTCCTTCCTTCATTATCAAAATACTATCTCTTGATTATCTATCATGTAGTAAGCATAACTGGAATTATTGTTCATGTGTTATATGATCCATACAGTAATCCAATAGGTCAGGGGTTAGTGTGTCTATTTCACAGACAACAAAGATGAGGCTCAGACAGTGAAGCAATAAGCCCAAGGTTGCCTCTATTCCATAAGTAACAGCACTGAGATTTGAACTCGATTGCATCTGGGACCAGTTTTTAAGCTTTAAAAAATCTATTGTAAAGTCATCTTTTTCCATAAACAACTGTTTTTTTTAATGATTGGGCAGATTCCTTTTTAATTATGAGGCATCAGATAATTTATTAAAAGTGATGGTAGTTATGCATACATTGCCACAGGCAAACATGTTTATTTCCAGAAGGTTCCTCCTCAAGGACCAGAAAAAGCTCCAGGGTGAAGACAGTAAAAATGCCCAGCTCTGCCCTCAGGCTTATTCTGAAATGGGGCAGGTGAGCACCTGGGAGCCATGGAAGTCAAAACATCTGTGGTCCTCTGGTGGCATTCAGGGCTACCCTGGACCTGCCTGAGGGTATGACAAGACACACCAAACACAGATAAAAGAAAATTATTCTCTTATTTTCAAGACGTCAAAGCCACCTCCTAAAGTTTCCCTGCCTCACAGAAGGCTTTGCAGAAGTAACCATGATTGGCAAAGAACTTGAAAGATAAAATTTTATGTCATGGGGAACATTCAGGCCTCTCAGATGTGAACCCCAAAGATAAGAAGTTTAGACTCTAAAATGCATGGTTTCATATAGAAAGGAAGCTATTGTTGCTTTTCTCAAGGGTGGGGTGGGCTTGGGTTCTCCCCTCTCTGCTTTGTCTATTCCAGCCTTGTGCTAGCAGTCACCTGCAAAATTAAAAGCTACCAATTTCTTTTAAGTCTGGAAAGTTAGACTGGTTGGATCAGGAACTGAAAGCAGAACAAGTCTGCTGCCCAAATTCATTGTACTGACAAGAAGATTCTGATTAGCGTACTGCAGTATATAAGGTGTATGACTTACTGCATCATATTATATTTTTATTGCAGCCCTGGAAAAAATGTCAAGAAAAGATAATCACCTGGTTTTGCAGATGAAGGCATTGATCTCAATAAGCTCAGTGGCTGATTTGTTCAAGATAACTTAATGATTAGGTGGCTTGTATAAGAACCACAACCAGGTGTTTCAGCATCATGATTTATGTTTTATTTTACTCTAAATTTTTTCCTCATGGTTGGTCTTCTTGGACACCTTTAATGCTTGAATAATTGGAGGAAATGCATGTTTCTATAAATCCAAGCATGGCATCATTAGCCTCTCTATTTTAGTTTCTAAATCACAAATAAGACCCCAAAAACAATTCCTGCTGTGGTTATAGGATATATGAGACATAGGACACATAAGGATCAACACAGTAGCAATGAGTTGCTTCTATTTTCAAGCATTTTCAACATTATTGTAGGATACCTCACAAAAAATAAAGCACTGAGAAAACTGGCCTTAAGAAAAGATTCGGTAAGAAGAGTTTATGGACTGATTGACTTATTCCCAAGGCTCTACAGTTCTGTGGCTTAAAAATCTCCAGTGTCTTCCTGTGCACATAGAATAACCCCTATGCTTGTCAGCATGGTCTGCAAAGATCTAACAGCATTTTTCATGCAGTTTTTTGTTTGTTTTCCCTACATTCTCAGTTTTGACCAACTGATTCCGTAAAGTTCTTCCCAATTCTCCTTTGTATAAGATGAACTTCCCGTTTAGAATCTCCCTACGTCCCCTTCTTTGAAAAATCCTAACCATTCTCATAGTACAGTTCAGAACAAACCTCCCCCTTTCAATCTACACCAATCAATGGCAATTCTATTGATCTCATGGCTCAGGCAAAAACCCTGGAATGACTTTTTGTATTCTTTTCCTCTCACTCTAAATATTTAGTCCATAAGCAAGCCTTGTTAGCTCTCTCTGGTGGTCCAGCCATTCTCAGTGCCCCTGTGACACTGTGGCTGCTCCAAGCACAAAGCCTCCTCAGTGTTAATTGTTTGACATGATCATATACCATACTTTGTTGTCATTATTTTCACTATATTGGGTACTCTTTGAGGACAAGGACCACAATTTATATATTTTTTGTACAACAATGCTACCCCCTCATGTATAAATGGCAACTTACAGTTTGCAAGCATTTGTATTCTCACATCTTGTCCGCCACTATTTCACAAGTGAAGAAAAAGGTTCAGAGAGGTTTTCTGTTACAGCCAAGATCTCCCAGGTAGGAGAGCCAAGCCTCTGGGTTCCAAGTTCATTGCCTTGTACTCAGTAGGCACTCTTTAGATCACTTAAAAAGTGTCTTTACTCTTTCCAAACAAGAGTAAGAATGGTGGGAGGGCACACAATGCAAGCAGACGTGAACCCTGTGTCTATTCAGGTGTATATTCTCAGAGTCCATCAAGTAAATTTATTAAATTCATTACTATGGTGACCAGTCAACATATTATCTAGAATTTTATTTGCTTTTTTATAGGCTCTTTAAAAGAAACTGAAAAATTTTTTTTCACCCTGGGAGTATTCATAATAGCATAAGACAATCCAAATCTCCATCAACCGGAAAAGAGATGAGGAAGTTACAGTATAGTCTCACCATGAATCCTACAAAGCAATAATAGTAATTATAAATGAAC
Organism: Cynopterus sphinx; assembly: GCA_030015415.1. NCBI lineage: Eukaryota > Metazoa > Chordata > Mammalia > Chiroptera > Pteropodidae > Cynopterus > Cynopterus sphinx. The sequence continues at coordinate 63,396,705 of CM057389.1, read as the reverse complement.
TGCTGTAACATGCAACAGCATGGATGAATCACACATACATGATGCTGAGTAAACACACACACACACACACACACACACACACACACACACACAAAAGGTATATTGTCTGATTTCATTCATACAAAGTCCAAAAAAGGAAAAAACAAATATATGTGACAGATGTCAAAATAGTAGTTACCTCTGGACAGGTGGGAAGGGTTACTGTTGATTATGAAAAGGCACAAGGGAGCATTCTGAGGCACCAGGAATATTCCACATCAAGATTTAGCAAGTTATGGACTTAAGCCAAATATGACCCTCTGCCCAATTTTGTAAATAAAGTTTTCTTGGATCAGCCATACCCATCTATTTGCATATGGCCATGGCTGCTTTTGCACAGCAATGTCAGAGCTGAGTATTACAAACATCATACACCCTGCAAAGCCTAAATTTATTTAGTCCTCTACAGAAAATGTCTGATGACTTCTGTTCTATAATATGATTTGAGTAGTGGTTACATGTATGTTTATGCATGGAAAATTTCATCAAGCTATATGCTTTCTAAAACTACACTAAACATTAAAGAAGAAGGAAAGTGGGGAGAGGGAAGAGACAGAAAGGAAACTTTAAAAATACAGAAACATGTCTAGAGCGAGTCATTCGTAAGGGTCATGCCATGTATCATACTGATGGATGAGAACAAACAGAACCACCTTGTGAGTGAGAACCATGTCTTGAGCTAACAGGAAAAGAGAAGTAACGTTAATTCCCAAATGAGCTCATTCAAACAAGGTGTCACAACCTTTTTTGGGATCACAGATACTCTCCTTATATATAACCTGAGCTTGAACCTCAATCTTCTACTTCTTGAATATACAATCTTAAAACAAGTAACTTTGTACATCCAGCCCTTGATTTTCTCATTTTTAAAATAGCTATAATAATAACACCTGCTTCAGTGGGTTATTATAAAAATTAAACAGCATAAATATATGTTAAGTGCTTAAGATAGCACCTGGAAAAAATTCTCAGTAACTATTAGAGAGTATAATAAAAACTATGGATGCTCTTACCACAAAAATAAACTCATTCCTATTTATAGACTTCGAAACAAAATTATAGGAAAGTCAAGGCTGTCCCCTAACCCCACGGTGTGCCCTAGTTCTTACTGTTAAGGCATCATAAAGGCATGCTAGGCCCTGCACTGCCTCCAAAACCCCAAGAACTCAGGGATTTATGTTCAGGGATTGCATACAACAATCAACAGCCCTGTGGGGGCCACTGCCAGCCTGGTGAAAAACTGACATCTAATTGTATTGGCTTCAATGCTAACTTGCCAGATGATGAGATCCAGGGAGTAATGTAGGGAAAGCACTGAATGGCACCTGCTGTGGGATGAAGCCAGTCCGACACCTGGAGCTGTGCCTGTGAGTGTGGAGATGCAGACAGTACAGCCTGTGGCAGCAACACCGAGACTAAAGCAGCCAGAATAATGGCTCCTCAAAATCATTTATCTCCACCACCTTCAGGGACTGTTTGTCATTTGCTGGAGCACAGCTGGCCTCCCCGGAGATACATTGTTTGTGAGAACCAGAAGCAGTCATCACCAGACAGCTGGAAAGGCCCTATCTCCACCAGACAGGTGTAGTAATGAATTCCTAGGTTTGAGTGCACAGACTTTCTCCACACTGGCTCAGAGAAAGTGTGAGCAGGTGCCTGCTGGTGCCCATGCTGCCAAGAGATGTGTGTTTGATGTTCCCTGGCACTGTGGAGAATCACATGGGGATGAGGCCGCTTGTTTCTCCTGCAGCCAAGTCTTCACTAGCATTTGGCTGAAGGTCCTGCATCAGGTGCTGTGCAAGTGCTGAGAATCACAGAAATTTCTGCTCAAATGCAGGGAGCAGGTGGAGGAAGCATTGTGATTCCTCTGTGAAGAACAAGATAGTCTCTTAAATCCTTACTGTTTCTCCAGCAGGAACACAACCTGGATTCAGATTCCTTACTGTTTTCTGATACCTTCCTCATATTTGAGCAGCAGAAATCAGACTACCTTATCATCTCAAAACTTTTTTCTAAGGAGGGATTATCTTTGTGCTCTATCTGAATTTTGAGGTTCTTTTAAAAATTATTCACTGCTGATGGATCTGCTTCCAAATTCACTCAAGTCATTGGCAGAAGTCATTTCCTTGCAACCATAAAACAAGGCTGTTGGCTGAAGGCCTTCCTGAGCTCCAGAGATACCTTGCCATATGGCCCTTTCCAGAGGCCATATTGCATAATGTGGAAGCTCGCTTATTCAAAACCAGAAGAGGAGAAGAATAGCAAGTCTAAAAGCAAGATAGTCTTACATAACATCACATCACAGGAACAACATCACCTCACTTTGCCATATTCTATTGGTTAGAAGAAAGTCACAGCTCCTATCCACATTCAAAGGGAGATGATTATACAAAGGCATTAACACTAAGAAGCAGGAATCATGGTGCCATCTAAAAGCTTGTTTATCACAAAGAATAAAAAGAGAAGTTCCAACTTTGGGAGCTATGAGAATCAAGAGGGGGTGATCAGATATTGGGGTCTTGAGATCCAGAAGAGATTAATGCATACTGGTATTATTGGAAGGTACCTTGAAGTATAGATTAGAAAAGAAAAATAGCTTATGCACAAAGCTGTTAATGTTTGCATTGCAATTTTATATGTGATTTAATATACCCCCACACCCTGCAGTGGAGCTTTATTTGACAGAGAAAAAGCTAGGATTCTGACAGGTTAAGTAACTTTCCCAAGGTCACTGATAGATGACAGTAAAAGTGAATTAGCAAGGCGAGTCTTCCCTGCCAAACCTTCCCTTTCCTTTCACCTCCATCCTACTTTGTATTCCCAACACATCTATTGTGTACCTCACTTATTAGAGGGCATTGTATTTAACCATAGTCATATAGTACAGTATTTAGAGCTCAAAATTCAGAGTCCCATGGTCTGAGTTAAAATTGCAGCTATGATTCATGGAGGTTGGTTTCTAAAGACCATTGCTAAGCCAGAATAGAGAAAAAAATAGTCTTTTCAACAAATGGTATTGAGAAAATTGAATATCTATATAAAAGAATGAAGTTGTATCCTCACCTCACATTATATAAAAATATTAACTCAAAGTGAATCAAAGATCTAAAGATAAGAGCTGAAACTCAAGAAAAAAACATTAAGCATATGTCCTGTGACTGAATTAACAACAATTTCTTAGATACAATGCAAAAAGCACTACCAACAAAAGAAAAATCAGATAAATTGAGCTTAATCAAAATCAAAAACCTTTTGTGCTTCAAAGGATACTATGAAAAAAGTGAAAAGACAACACAAGAATGGAAGAAAATATTTCTAAATCATATATGAGAAGGGACTTGTATTTATAATATATAAAGAACTCTTATGACACAATAATAGAAAAACAACCCAATTTTTAAAAAGGGGCAAAGAATTAGAATAGACATGTATATAGGTGGTCAATAAGTACATGAAATGATGCTCAAAATTGTTAGTCCATAGGTAAATGTAAATCAAAACCACAATGAGATACAACTTTGCACCCACTAGGATAGCTGTAATAAAAAGAACACAGATAATAACAAATGCAAGAAAGAATGTGAAGAAATTTGAACCTTCACACATTGCTAGTGGGAGGTGAAGTTACATGTTAAAGATAGAATTACATGCAACCCAATAATTCTGCTCTTAAATATATACCCAAGAGAAATGAAAACATATCCACACAAAAACTTGTACATATTGTTTGTAGCAGCATTATTCATAATAGTTAAAGAGCAGAAACCACACAAATGTTCATTAGTTAATGACTGAATAAACAAAATTTGGGATATTCAGATAATAGAAAAATGTTGAGTCTTATAAAATAAATGAAGTATTGATACATTCTACAACATGGATGAACCTTGAAAACATGGTAATTGAAAAAAGCCAGATCCAAAAGGATATATATATATATATATATATATATACATACATATATATATATATATATATATATGATATGATTCCATTTATATGAAATATTCAAGAGAGGCAAAGCCATAGGGACATAAAATAGATTAGTAGTTGCCATGGGCTGAAGGAAGGAGAGAATTGAAAGTGACTGCTAATGGGTACAGGGTTTCTTTTGAGATGACAAAATTGTTCTGGAATTAGATAGTGATGAATGTTGCACAACTTTGGTATTGTACTGAAAACCAATATTTTGAGCACTTTTTAAAGGGTGAATTTTATGATATGTAAATTATATTTAAATTTTTTTAAAAACTGATGAAATAATGAGTGAGAAATAAACTTAAAGTTTGAGAACAATATAATCATCTAAATTCACATGCTTATTAGCATCAGGATCTTTTCTGAGATTAAAAATTAAATATTTGCCTGACTATACATTAAGAATGCAAAACTTTATTTATGAATGCTTAGAGCATCTTAAACAGTATCTTTGAGAGGAAAGAAACTCAAGAAGTTTTCTTTAACAGAATTCTCAGTATTCAATTCAGAAGTTATTATAATTATAAGATCAGGAAACAACTTGTACAAAAATGTTCAAAAAAGACAGGAAAAATAACTTCAACTTGGAAATAATCTAAATGTCCATCAGCAGGAAAATTATGAAGAAATTATGTCATATTCATGCAGTGGAATGTCATTCAGCAATAAAAAAAATGAATGAACTCATAACAATAAAATTGAATTTCACAGACATGTTGAGAAGAAACCAGACCCAAATGGGGACAGGCTACATTTATTTATTATGATAGAAATTAGTTAGCGCTGGTCTCCAGGGAAGAAGAGAACTGACTGGAAAGAAGCATAAGGCAAATTTTTAGAGTGGTAAATGTTCTTTATCTTATTTTGGGTAGTAATAATGTGATTATGTAGAATAATCTAAATGCATCAATGGAACACTTATGATCTAATACATTTTATTATATGTAATTTATATCTCAAAGAAAAAATGTTACATGATTATAAATTGTTTTTTTAAATCTCAGATAATTATAATGTAAAACCACATTTAGGAAATATTGATTTCATCTAAGAACTGTTTTTCATTAGGTTTCAGGAATAGCCTGCATCAAAATTTCTATTCACCAATTTTTGTACTTCCAAAACTATAGTAATGGGCTCTCAATAGAATTGGCCTCAATAGCCTAAGGAAGCACTGTTTTAAAGAACTAAGTGGTACATTAATCAATTTATTTTTATATTTACTGAGAAATAATTGACATACATCACTGTATAAGCTTACAGCATACAGCATGATGATTTGATTTACACATATTGTGAAATGACTAGCACAGTAGATTCAGCTAACATCCATCTCTCATAAGATATATTAAAAAGAAAAGAAAGAAGAAAAAAAAAGAATATTCTCCTTATGATGAATAAGTTCTCAAACTCTTAGGATTTACTCTGTTAACAGCTTTCCTATATATCACACAGCAGTATTAGCTGTAGTCATGCTACGCATCAAATCCCTAGAATTTATTTGTTGTATACCTGGAAGTTTGTACATTTTGGCCACTTTTTATAATTACCAATCCAGATACTTCTAAACCTTTAATTCCAATTATCTGTCTTCTCAGCCAATAGCCTAGCTAAATGTGGTATTACGCTATTTCTCTAAAATTTCTAACACAGACGGAGAATATAGTTCTAAGACATGATCGATATTTTAGGAGGCATACGGTCACCGTCTGTTATGACTATTGCCCTCTATTACGAGGTTTAGTTTACAAGGTTGGAAGAAGAGAACATTCACATGTCTCAACTAAAGCTGCCAGTCATATTTATTTTATGGAGAAGTTGGTTGTACAGTCTGCATACAGAAAATTCCACTTTATATCAAAAAGCCCTACATCCACTGCAAGAGATGCTTTTGTCAACAGAGACTTGCAGACAGTCTCTCACACATCAGAGCTACTTTTGGAGGGGGAAAACACTGGATAAGCACTACAAATAAAACACAACCCAAAGAGCACAAGATTATGTGCCAAGAGAATTTATAACCAACTCTACAGGCTCAAAGTGACAACTGTGACCAAGAACACTGAACAAGTAGAATGCAGAACACCTAAATTTGAGAAAACAGATTCAACACTCCAATGAAATGTGAGGCATTGACACCTTAGAAATAATCAATCAAACACTCTCACTCTTTGTTTTCCCCCAAGTTAAAAAAAAAAAAAAAGAAAGCAGGGTTCAAGTTATGATTTTTGGTATTGCAATGCAGTAACCTCCAAGTGATATGAATCAATAAAGTTTGGAAAGGTAGTGGTCAATTCATTGTATTTTTTAATAAAAATATTAATAACTTCAATTGAAGGCACACTATGTGACAGGCATTGTTTTAAGAGCTTTAAATATAGGAAATCATGTATTTCTTTAAAGCAATGCTATGAGCTCAGTATTAATATCATCATGTTCTGTAGTTGAGGATACTGAGCCCTACAATGAACTTTAGTGATTCCCAAGGTCAGGCAGCTAATAAGTGTCCAAGCTGTGTTTTGACTGATGTTGATTTTGCGAATTTTACTGCAAATTGAAATCACCTGGGGAGCTTTAAAAAAGTTCTGAAGCTCAGAACCCACCCCAAGATTCTGATTTAGCTAATTCAGGGTATAGCTGGGGTGTCTCAATTTTTTAAATCTCCCCAGCTAATTCTAATGAGTAAGCAGGGTTGAGACTCAATAGTCTGAATGCCTCACATTCTATGCCTCTGACCTACTTCCTTCTCTGAATCATTGACTCAAATTTCTCTAAAGCAGGTCTTCTTAACCTGGGATTTGTGGACACCCAGAGTACAAATATAGCCAAAATTTGGTATTTGAGCATGCACAATTTTCTTAGAAAGATCATTTCATCAGACTCTCTGCAGTAACCTTGACTCAAAAGAAAGGTTAAGAACTATTTCAAAGGGTAATAAAAATCACGATTTATTGTAGAAAATGCCACAGTAAATATTTTTAATTTTTAAAAATTTCTTTCCTTTGGTGACAGGATCCAGAAAGTCACTTAGTTGTTTTCAGGAAAAAATCATAGTGGAACCACAAAGATGTCCTTTTCTCCCAAAAAGGAAGAAATCAAGGTATTTCTATGCTCTAGAACCAGGGGCAAAATGAAAGTTTAGTGTGCTTGAAGGAGAAGAAGCTGTCATTCCCTTGAGAGAGAACTGGATCAAGAGGCTGCAAGTCCATGATGAGCTGACAAGCAATCTACCTGCTGACTTCCCATGGATCCTAGGTATATTTAGGACGAATAAGCTCAGCACTTTAAAACCAGGAAAGAATATGCGTGGCAGAGCTGGCCTTAAGAAAGTAGGTGGCTCCCCCTGGCCCCAGGATGCCTTGCAGCTTTGGCCAGCATGGTCCTTCAGGCTGAGAAATTCTGAAAAAGGAAATGGTGCCTACCTGGTATAAATAATTGGTATTACCAAAAGATACTGGCAGATATAACACAGAGACCTAAAATATCTCAAGTCTTTTAGAGGATCCATAAACGGATAAAATAGTTTTTCTCAGTGAGCTATCCAACTGCCACTTTGTTGATTGCCACTTTGTAGCTTCCTACCCAAGGAAGAAGAAACAAGAAGGACAATGAGGTTTCCTGTAAATTTTCTGTTTTGTAAGAACAAAGGATAAAGAGCTTGTCCTCTAGAGTGAAATAAATCTAAAATCAGATTTCCTATCTGCCATTGGAAAGTGATGTCACTTTGAAAAAAAAAATTCTTATATTCTCTGAGTGCTCAGTAATTGAAATAATCATGTCATTTATCTCCTAAGGTTGTTAGGAACACTAATGGTATGCATATGGAGTGCTGACAGTGTCCAGCATGCAGCGAGCTTTTGACAAATGCTAGCTATTATTTGAAAAGTATTTAATGTGGTACATAGTTGGTACTCAGTAAATGTTTCTTTCTTTCACTTCTTTTCTTTATTACCCTCCCCTCCTGTGGTAGATTAAAATGACCATAAGTCTTTTCAGCTCTTCCACTAAATGGTGGAGTTTATTCCCTCACAATTTGACTTTAAGCTGGCATTTTAACTTGTTTTGATGCCATGCAGCTTCTGAATTTAGGCCTCAGTGGTCTTTCAAGATCTTCTCTTTCCCTTTCAGAAAGCTGCTGCCATGTGAAGAAACCTGTGCTGGCCTGTTCAAGACATAGGGCCCAGCTGCAAACCAGCATCGACCCACCAAACATATGAAGGGGTTCATCTTAGAAATTCCAGCCCCAGATGAGCCTCCAGATGACTGCAGGCACAGAGTGACCTCAGGCAAAACCAGCATAAGAACCACCTGGATATGCCTAGGCCAGATGGCTGATCCACAGAAACATGAACAAATACAATAATCATTTTAAGCCATTAAATTTTGAGATGTTTGTTATTCAGCAATAGATAACTAATACATCTTCTTTTTTTCAATACTAATGAGTCTCCAGATGATTCAAATTAATTAGAAAGAGTTGACAGCTAAGGGTCAGAGGACAATGAGAGAAGCTAGAATTTTCTAATGAGAGAGTCTGAATGCTTTCTGTCAGTTGCAGTAGTATGCTTCCACTGGAGGGTGGATGTATTTGCTTGATTGTGGTAAGTAAGCTCAATAACTTACATCAATATCTCCATAATTGCCCATTAGCCCAACTGAAAAACAAAATGTAGAATTGAATGGAAAACAATCAATTTAATTGCACTGTATAGACAAACTATAGATAACAGCAGCTTAAAGAGCAAAGAGTCAAAGTCTCCCTTAGAACCACAGAAAATGTGCACTGTGGAATTTTTATGTTAACCAATTAAAACTCAAGCCCAGCTAAGCCTATATCATTCAGTTGCCTGATAAGGAAAAATATAAACAGCCTCATTTATCATGGACTTTGCATCACTCTACCTAAATGCTTTTCATGTGATTAGTGCCCCCTCCACAAACCATAAGATGGAGATACTTCTCTGTCCATTTAACAGATTAGAAAACTAAATTATGCTTCATTTAACTTGCTTCCCAAGATTTCCAAGCTAATCACTGACTTAAGTAAAATGTAACTATCAAATTCTTTAAGAAGAGAAGAGCTCTTCATCACTTCTAAATGCTTTGACCTAAAGGTTCAGAATTGAAGCTTTAAGGTTATTGGGCAATAAAATCAAAGGTGTTAAAACTATATCCTCCATAGATGGGTTTGGAAATATATTCAAGGGCAACTTTCTACCTCTGTGTTTCAGTCTATCAACATCATTATAAAAACTTCACTGTTAGTTGGGTGGTAACGTCTCTGTCTCCAACGTTCCTAACCTGACTTGAGAGACAAGTCTGGGACATGGAGGAAAGGGACTTAAAAAAAAAACAGTCTGAAAGCTCACAGGAGATCCATTCCAGAAGAAGAGACCCAAATCTACCCAGTGTATGTCCCCAGAAACTGAGTAGATGATAATTTTTCTTGAGCCCTGGTTTTTTAAGGACCTGAGGGCCTTATTTGACTAGACATTAGAATTATCTAAAAATTCAATTGATTCATTTTTTTTTAAACAATTCTTAATCTGTTTAAATTTCCACTCTTGGCAATGTCCCAGGTCATTGTCACTCTGTGAATGATTTCTCGTTGGTAGATAACCTACCGTTGATATAATAGTTTTACCCTTAGAGGAAAAGAAAAATGTGGCAGAAAACATGACTATTCTTGTAGACATACTGTGTACTGGGAGAGATTTCCTTGGGAATAATTGTGGACTTCTCAGGCAATATGTTACATAAGACTGGACAAGATCATCTTCTACATCTCAGACTATAGCTATATATAACATGTGCCTGTTTTGAAGAACAAGGAAGTCCATATTCTGTTAAGAAAGCTAAAATTCATTACTCCCACTAAGAATTGGTGGTCATTCTGTAGACTATATCCACAAAATACTGTCTGTATCTAGCACTAACTAGATCTCCTGGCATGAATCCTCAACCTCTAGAAACACTTTCCTCCAGACCAAATACAAGTTCTGCATTTAGCCATGCCTCAGACCCAAAGACAAAGTCTCACAATTGTACAAGCATTAATACATAATTGGGCAAGCCTTTATATATCCTATATATCTTAATTTGTTATGGTAGACACCTAAACTCTAGTTCAGGGACACTAAAGATCCAATAAACACCCATTGCCCTATATTCCTTGTCTGTGCACTCAAGACTCTCCATCCAGTGCCCTCACTAGCTAATTCCTGAGATTTAGGATGCATAGAATTTCATGGCCACTTGTGAAATCATAAGCCAGAGTATCTTCTCCATCAGTAACCCTATCACACAGAGTAGACACTCCATAAATACTTACTGAATTAAAAATTACTAACTGACCATACCACCTACTGCTTCACAATTCAAAATTATGGGACAATCACCACCTGAACACAGGCACTGCAACAGCCTCAGATTCATTACAGAAGCAGCTGTCCCTACCTAGAGTCCAACCAGGCTCAGTTATCCTCAGATTCTAAGATATAATGATTTCACACTGTGAGCCCCTAATTCATTCTGCAATATCACTATTTTTTTTTAATTTTTCAAAGTTCAATACCAACCCCACCTCCTTCTCTTCACAGAAAAACAAAAAGTAAATCACACCAACAATGTCCCTTTATATACCATTCACCACAGATTATTCATGCTATTCCTCAGGAAATATTCACTTACCAGGTTAGTCTTGGTCTTCTGAATACAAATCAATTGTCTTGTAAAGATTTTTCCAGTCTATGAGGCTCCATCATCTTCGTTTAAAAAGGTATTTAGAGATGTTCAGTACTTCTCTCAAAACTACCCTTCTGACCTGTGGCTGGATCAGATCTAGAAACAATCTTTTGACTCTTGGCCCAAAAAGCTTTTTGTTAACATCATAATTTGGCAAATTATCACCTGGAAAATGATTAAAATTTAAAATATGTGAGGGGGGAAAGCCACACATAAAATGTTTTCAGTTGTCATTTTTCTCTCTATGCTAGAAGAACTTTATTAACTATTAGCTTTGCTAAGTATGGAAAGAAAGTGAACTATCTCATAATTGCTCTTCTTGATTAAAAGAGAAAACACTAGTTTAAGTATTCAGTTTGAGTACAGGAGAATAAACAAGTCCAACATAGAAATGATCTATTTGATCAAGGAGTTTCACCATGGAGATCATTTTTTCTTTCTCTTATTTCACTGGCAAATTCAAAGAGCTAATTAATATTTATTGAGTGCTTAACATGTGCCAGCCTTATTATAGGTATCGTAGACATATGTACTCATTTTATCCTCAAAATAACCAATGGGGTAGGTGCTATCATTATCTCAATCTTACATGTGAGGAAACTGAGACATGTTATAGATTATTTAACTAAGCTAATAAAAGTCATATGGCAAATTAGGGGATTCAGGCTCAGGCTGTCTGGGTCCAGAGTGGTGCCCTATGCTGATACTGCTTCATCACGTCATACGTAATATTGAGGTCAAGATAGATGAATTTTTAGAGACAAGATATATTGTTTCCCTTGGATATATTTTATTCTGGTGACACAGTCAAATATGAGATTCCAAAGTCTCAGAGCCCTGAGACATGAGTCATGGTAGCTTTCATCGACAGAGCAGATTGCACCGTCTTCCAGAAATATAGTCTGTAAGGTTTTCTGGAGAACAAAATAGAAACCATAGATGCCTCCAATCTCTTCCCATTGCCCACTTAGGATCAATTCAACTAGTGCCATCTTCTCCCTACGAACTTTTCCAGCTTGGACTAAGACTGGATGCTCATTCACAGAATTAATCCTAGACACTGGCAGGCACATGCAGGCCCTCTTGTTATTCATTTCCTGTTATTTTTAAGCTTCACAGATGAAGTCAGGGTTAATTCTTTTATCAGTTGTTAAATGTATTGGTGACAAAGCCAAGTAGGAAGATGGCATCTTTCTGAAGGGCAATTCTGTAGAATAAGTTGATAAGTTGAGTATTTGCTTCTGAAATCATGGCTTAAGTGATTAAAAAAAATGGCCAAATTTTGCAATTCCTCTGGTCAAAAGATGGAGTTCATTTCTCTACCCGTTTAATCTTAGTTGCCCGTGGACATGTTTTAGAACAAAAGAACATTAGCAAACGTGACATGAGTTGAAGATTAAAGAGTGAATTGATGCTTGTCTTCTCTGGATCTACATGAAACCTTGAGACTACCATGCTAAGGAGCCCTAGCTCTCCTGATGAAAATGAAGAACCACATGAAGGAAAATTCATTCATCCCAGCCAATAGCCGCCAAACCATCAGACATGTGAGTGATGACATTTTAGACATCAGATGGCTCACTAGCTGACCACATATACATAATGGAGCCCTAAAGAGACCAAACCAGCTGACTGGTCCAGAAGAAACTCCTATTTAATTCATAGAATTAATAACAAAATAAAATGGTTGATCTTGTAAGCCACTAAGTTTTAGTGTAGTTGGTTACATAGCAAAAACTGATATATATGGCAAACCAAGGTAAGCTCATTTGAAAAACAGAAGGGCACAGCTCAAATCATCGGTATAAAAGACAAGCAAGAAGTGAGAATATAGTGAATTTTGTTTCTCTGGATCTAGTTTAAGTTCAGATAATACATTTTTTAAAGAAGAATGAAGTGACAAAAAATTTTAGAAAACAGAGCTTTAATTTAAAAAACCAGTGGTCTCTTCTGAAATAAAGAGAGCGAGACCCTATATCTCTTTTGCAGCTTGTCAAAAGGTCATCCAAGATATTCTAAACAATGTTGCACAATATATGTGATACATGTGACCTGTCCTTATGAGGTATAGAAGAAAACTTCTCCGCTTAATCACTGAAACATTTCATATTCTGTTTAGCTATTTTTTACTATCTAAATGGTTCTACCTTCATTCACATAATCATTTCACAAACATTCATCACCACATATTGTGTGTTAAAGCCCTGTGCTTGATACTTGAGGAAAACGAGTCATTGTTCCTACCCTAATGGAGTTTATTGATCAAGGAGGTTGCAAAAACCTTTCCTTTGGAAATAATGCTTAAACTGATATCTTAATGATCCATGCATTAAGCAAACAATTTAAATAATAAACACTTACCTGGGTAGAGCAATCAACAAATGCAAAGGCTGTACATTGGAAGAGAGAAAGTGAGCAATAATGAGGGACTGAAAAAAGACTGGGTCTACAGCCATGCCACCCTTAACAAGCCCAATCTCATCTGATCTTGGAAGCTAAGCAGAGTCAAACCTGGTTAGTACTTGGATTGGAGACCACCTAGGAAGACCAGGTGCTGCAGGCATAAAAACTAAATAAAAAAATAAAAAATAAGGAATTGTAAACAGACAAGGTCCTTGCAATCTGTGAGGTCAACCAAGGGTTGCCTCATCAGAAAGAAAGAAAGAAAGAAAGAAAGAAAGAAAGAAAGAAAGAAAGAAAGAAAGAAAGAAAGAAAGAAAGAAAGAAAGAGAAAGGGAGGGAGGGAGGGAGGGAGGGAGGGAAGAAGGAAGGAAGGAAGGAAGGAAGAAGGAAGGAAGGAAGGAAAGAAGGAAGGAAGGAAGGAAGGAAGGAAGGAAGGAAGGAAGAAAGGAAGGAAGGAAGACTGGGATACCTGTGTCAGTGAGTGATGAAGGCCATACATAACTCAAGAGAAACTTAGAATGTTATGGACCTTCAATCTAATTAAGAAGGGCCATAGACTTTAGAAGAACCCACATTTAGAAGAATGGATTATTCCAGCCCTACTCTTCTCCATGGGGCAAATAGCTTCTGGAGCTAAAGAGATGTTGCCCTCCCAGAGTTCATGTTCTGCTCTTTCTAGGACACTCTTCAGGAAGAGGATACATAGAATCATTCCTTTAAAGAAACCTCACCCTGCTTCTAAGGCATGAGTGACCTCTTTCCTGAGTCCATATTTCTGAAGTGGATCATTTGTTGGCCAGGTACCTGCAGGACTGAAAAGTGGACACAAGACAGCTGTTGGTTGGGCTAAGGATAGAAGTTGGTTGGGTGGGTGAGATGTTCATTCATATTCAAGACTTCTTTTTATGTTATGGAATGAAACTACATAGAGACCAGGAATTATAAAGGAAATCTAGGTTTCTTGATAGTTGTGAAAATGTTTGTCAAAATAGATAGAAAATATTTTATTTAACATTATATATATATACACACACACACACACACATATATTTAGGCATTGAGCTATTAACTTCCATTTGTACTCTTGCCTGAAAACCTACAAATGTTAGGCAGATTTGTTAGATAGGTAGATAGTAGCCAAAGAACACAAAACTTTGCAAGTCAGGGCCTCTTATACTTTACTGTTCCTGCGAATTACCTGAGGATCTTGCAAAACTGCAGGCATTAAGGATGCATGGCATTTCTAATGAGCTCCCAGACGAAGTCTACATTGCTGACATAGAGACAACACTTTAAGGAGCAAGGTTGTAGAACATGTTAAAAAGTTATATTTTTATTTTATTTTTATCTGAAAAGCCATTAGAAATTCTTGAGGAATTTTAAGCAACAGATTTTCCTTCTGAAAAGAGGATAATAGCTGGGATATGAAGAACATATAAAAGGACAGAAGAATGTACTCACTATATTGGGCAGGAGAAGAAGGAAACACATTTAGAGATATTGAGAAGATCTATAAAATTTATTGAATTGAATAAGGGAGGATAAAAGCTATGTGACCTCAGAAAGTACAAAATTCAAAAAGTAAATTAAGTAAGTGAGTGAGTGAGTGAGTGAGTGAGTGAGTGAGTAAGTTAAGTAAGTAAGTAAGTAATAGCCTCTCTGTTATTCTCTCAGCAAAGTTTTCAGAATGGCAGGATTAAAATAGTTTTAGTTGGGTGTTATTTCAGAGAATTGAGAGGCATTTTTTTGTCCCCTTATAGATAGTTACCTTTAATCTTCCTTTTTTTTCTTACAGAGAGCTAAAACTATGAGTTAAGGAATCGCAGATTATTTCTCTGCTTTCCTCCTATATTGAGCAGTTTCTTCTTTTAATTCAGTGGTCATAACTGACACGTGCTCTTTTCTAAGTGATTTCTCCAGTGCCCAAGTGATTTATGTAGAACACTGCTTACCCTACCTTTCTTTGTAGCTACACTATGAACCCCTAAGAGCCCAAGTATCCCATAGGAAAATGTTCTCTCCCTGGAGGCTACCATCTCAAGAGAGGCTTGCTTGCATCCAGGTTGGGTTCTTGGGAATGTTTCCTGACTTCAGAGAAAACGTCACTGTCTTTGAGACACAGGAATGGGATTCAAAGTCCTGCTGGGTTAATCGCTCAGCTGTACCAGCTGCAGAAGTACACTGTCCCAGGGAATCGGGTGCCTTGAGAGAACTGTGATTATCTCCAGCAGCATGAGGCGTAATGGGATATGATGCCTACAATGGATTGCTGCTCTGCTAATCCCACGCCCACCACCCCCTTCTCCGACATTCTGCTGTGATTTACAAAAGTCGTAAGAGAAACTTTCAGTCTAAATTCAGGGAAGGTATTTTAGCTTTTTTCATAAATACCCAAGAAAAAAATTCAAATTCAATTCATAGTACTCTCAGCCTCATGTATCACTTATTTTCCATTCTCTCACTGTAATGATTCTAAAGATGGCTCACTTGATTTGCATATACTTCAAGAGCATCTTTATCTTTTTTTATATCTTTATTTATTGTCCTCCCCCTGTCCTACTTGGTGCTTTAGAACTCTGTATCAAATATTTATGTGTGTTTACTTTCTGGCTATAACCTACTTCTTTATTTCCTCCCACAGAGCTTTATGTTTCATGAAAACTGCCAACTTCCCACAACCCCATGCACTCACTCTGCCTTTTCCCTTCACAGTCACTGTATGAAGCCACCAGACTCAAGTTTCATTCCTGGGTGTCCTTGTTTCTCCCTCACTCTATAGTATCCTCAGAAGAAAGTATTTATTTGGGAGACTGGCCCATCCTCAGCATTTCTCCTGTCTGGTCTTGATGATTAATTGACAGGCCCAGATGCCTAGTGGTCACAGCTCCTAATGCAATGTGGAGCCTATGGGGCAGGCAATCAAGAATGACATGGGCCTGGCAATGCAGTAAAGAGTACTGGATCTTGTGGCAAACCGGAAAGAACATGTCCTATGAAAGGGGACAGCCACCTCTCAGGTTCAGCCAATAATATCATGTAGGATGTTACTCTCATACCTTCCCATTTTTCATCAGAAATTGGAGATTCAATTTTAATATGAAATCTTCAGATTTTTGCTTTTGGCTTAATTATATAAAAAAAATAATGAAAAATCACATCTGTGGACCAGCCATTTATGTTCTTTAGTTTTTAATTTTTTGGTCTTGAAGCACCCCTTAAATACAATCCCACTTCCAGGTAATTGAAAATACATTATATTATTTCACCTAGCACTTCTTACTCATAGTGCTGTGGACCAGGAAAAGAAGATTAATTACAAGAGCTCAAAATGTTAGCCTATATCTCCCAAAATGTCTTCTATTAGATCACAATCCAAATATAGTTGGACAACCTTGAGGCCTCTCTTTGCTTGTCAATATATCTAGTAACAACAAAATCTGCCTTTAGAAACTTGAAGAATAACACTTGTCTTTCTTCTAGATTTTCTTAGAGGGATGGCACAAGAGCATTACCAAGAACATGGAATTCTTCTTAAAACTAATCTTTAACTATCTCTTTTACTGCCCAGAGTTTCTCACTCAGCAGCTTCCAAGCATATCTCCATCTCTCTTGCTGTTTTATAATTCTAAAACTTTTGTTTCCTCCTTTTAGTGCCCCTATGCCTAGCACAGGAATCTTCCATTTGGGGGAGAATATTTTTTTCCCCAATAAATCAACCCCTTTTGCCCTGGAATTGTGGCAAATACACACACACACACACACACACACACACACACACACACAAATCATCCACCTAGAAGATAAGAGTTATCTTCATTTTTCAACTATTCTAATATTTTTCCACATAACCATATTATCTCTAAAAAATTTTCAACTGTCTCACAATGTCCCACCGTCATTCAAAATCTCCAGAGCATTAGCCATGATCACTCACAACTCCCAGGGAATCTTTTTGGACTTGAGCTAATTCTTTGTAAAGTTAGTTTGCTTAATGATTAATCACCTAATGATAGAGCTATGTAGTATTTAATCTCTCTCTTTCTCTGAACCCTTTCCAGTATCAATCTTTTTTAAAAAAACTATTTGGCATTTTAATCATTTTAAATTAAATTTGCCTATGGACACTTCTGAATTATTCTTATATTTTAAATGCCAAAATTGCACCATTCTGTAAGTGTCTCTTTTGAGTGTCTTTTGCATTTTTGTATGCAATTCAACATTTTAAGTATATTTTAGCCAACTGTCTTAACAACTTATTTTTGCACGTAACTGATACTTCACATGAAGGTCAGAAAGATTTGGATACTAGATGATCTCTAGGTGAAGTGATATGCTATAGAACTTTTTACACTACCAGGAGGCAGAAAAATTGCACTATCCTGTGTGCCCTACCCCCAGTACCAGCTCTGCTCATTCATGCCCTCCCAGCTGGCTTTTGCAGTTTTAGGCATCTCCAAGGTCCTCTCCACTGGAGGAAATTTCTTGTCTCTTCTAGAAAGAGTTGACTGTATAATCTGTACCTCCCAAAACTCCTGGGAAACTTTATATCTGTTGTGGGAAGCCTGGCCCTAACGATCTACTACTAAAGTAGCCAGGTTCTCCACCCCCAGGATATAAATCATCTCATTGACCATGGATTTGATTCCCACCTCAATAACTTAGTAGCTGGTGACTTTGAGTAAGTACTAACCTTTATCTAGAGCTTCCTTCATCTTTAAACGAGAATCATAACTACCCTCATAAGGTCCTTGTAAGAATTTTTTTTTTTTAATTTAGGTAACATGCAGAATACACAGGAAGCCCTCAATGAGAAGAGGGGGGTTCTTTTCTACAGAAAAGCATCTAAAACAGAACTGGCAGAAAGATACTTTCCAAGAATTAGGGAAAACTGCCCATATTCTCTGGACCTATGACTTTATGAAAAAAAAAAAAAATCATTCTTTGACACCTTCTCTGAAAATTGCCAGAAAAAAGAATAACCTAAAAAAGCAACATGTACAATGTCACTTCTACTAAATTAAAATTATGGGGGGGAAAATCAACTTTTAGCCTAGGATAACTCTTTGCTTCACAGACCATGTCCTTGGAAGTATTTTGGATAAGGTCTTTTCCAGAAAACCCTCTGAATTACCAAGTTTACATTGTAAGTGCTGGTTCTTTTCTGGCTCTGTTAGCCAATTCCTCCTTCCCCACCACACATACACACACATAGAGAACTATTTTATTTCCATCTGCACCTACCTCAAGCAACTTCTCTTTGTTAAAAAATAGCAGGCAATAATAGAAGGCATGAAAGGCCAGAAGCACCTGTATGAGGTTTTTGCCCTAATGAATGAAACTTGAAAAGAAAATTGAAAATATTAATTGCAAAATATTTGAATCTCATATTGTTTTCAAAGATCTATAGAATATGTGTTTCATAATACAAAGGGAAAATATGTTAGGGACAAAGAAGATATGTTCTTTCAGAGTTGCTTTTAAATGTGCCACGCCATGTGCCCCTAAAAATTTTGGAAACAGAATATCCAACATGAGGAGCTCTTTCTCCTCTAAGCCACCCCTAAAACCAGATCGTTCTCATTTTCCCCTTCACTAAGAAAACTTACTGTCTTTAAGCTTACTCCTATTCTTCACTCTTGAGTTCAGCTTCTTCCTGAATAAAATTGTCACCTGTCATTGGTTATGACCAACTATTGCTAAGTTTATTCCAATTTCCATAAAATCACACTATGCTTTTCTAAGCCAGAAGCTTCCAGGAGTCCTCAATAGATACAGTGCCACAGGCAAGACACCCACTGGAAGTGAAAATGTGTCAGTTTTTCATGTAAGGCACAGGCAGCAGCTGCTACTTATCAGTTCACAGCTACTTGTCAGTTCACAGCCAATAGCAGCAGGTGGTGAATAAAACATCCTAAACTGGGACTAAAGGACCTGTGCTCTCTCCTGAGCCCTTCCACTAATTATCCCTTTGGCTTTGCACAAGTTGCTCCCTACCCAGCTCCCCATCCAGCTCCCTGCTCCCCAAAGCCAAAGCCTGGGCATGAGAATTCAAAGGGCTCTTCCAGCTCCACTGTACTCCTCAGTTTGCCACACCAGCCAAGATTTCCAGACTCCAGAATGTCAGCTCCTCACAGACATGTGCAGAAACTACAGCTTAACCCCAAATGCTTTCTTTGTTTTTTGCAACTAACGCAGATGTTTTTGTTTTTCCAAACTCCTCCTTCTTCCTATCTGATTAATATCTATCTTCCTTATTATAAAAGCTGTAAAAATATTCACACATACAAATAAACAGAGAGAGAGAGAGAGAGAGAGAGAGAGAGAGAGAGAGAGAGAGAAATCACCCATAAATTCCGATTCTTTCAATCTGTAATGTATAGGTAGAGGTTCTACATACTATCGGTAGTATTTTTCAACTTAATAATACATTGAAACACTTCCCCTTTTTATATAATTTTAAAATTTAATTTTAACAACTACAATAGCTATATCATAGATTGTGTCATGACTTAATTTAACAATTTAGATTTTTTTTCCTTTTGTTATTGTTTATGTGGCTGTTCTCTCTTCTTTGAATAATATACCTAGTTGCTTTTTATGCATTTGTGGCAGTGTTTCAAGTGGCTGCAAATTCTTTTAAACTCTTCTAACCAAGAGGTAAAATCTGATCACTCTTCAATCTGGATTGGATTTATGACTTACTTGTAACTAAGAGAACAATGCAGAAATTATACTATGTGACTACTAAGACTAAGATATCTGAGTATCTTGGAAGACTTTCTTGAACTGCTTGTTCTCAACATATACTTTCTTAGAACCCAGCTGCCATGTTGTAAGGACACTCAAGCCATGTGGAGAGGCCATGTGTAGGTTTTCTGGTCTATAGTCTGTCCTTTAATTCAAGCATGAGATATATGAGTAGGAAAACCAACATAAAAGCTGGTTTTCCATACTCAGGTGTCTAACCTCCAGATGTTTGAGTTACCCCCCAGCCAGTCAAATATTCTTTCCAGCTGACTCCTTAGTTATAACGGAACAGGAAATAGTCCACCACTTTGCCATATTTCAATTCCTGATCCACAGAATCTGTGAGCAAGTAAGAGCTGCTGATGTACACCATCAAGTTCAGGTGATTTAGGGCAGCAATATTACTAAAGTAACATAGACTAAAACCAACATGATTAAGAGGCATGATGGAAAGCATATCTAAAGGACAGAGTTAGAACTGAAAAGTGGCTTAATACTATCCTGAGAAAAAAGAGCAAAGCTAGAGGCATTACTCTGCCTGACTTCAAATTATACTCCAAAGCAACAGTAATCAAAACAGCATGGTATTGGCAGAAAAACACACACGGACCAGTGGCACAGAATTGACAGTCCCGAAGTAAACCCATATTTATATGGGCAAATAATTTTCAACAAAAATGCCAAAAACATACAGTGGAGAAAGGAAAGGTTCTTCAATAAATGGTACTGGGAAAACTGGAAAGCCACCTGCAAAAGAATGAAACTAGTCTGTTGTCTATCACCACACACCAAAATTAACTCAAAATGGATTAAGGACCTAAATATAAGACCTGAAACAATACAATGCATAGAAGAAAACATAGGAACTAAACTCAAGGACCTTGGACTTAAAGAAGATTTTATTAATTTGACCTCAAAAACAAGAGAAGTAAAAGCAAAAATAAATGAATGGGACTACATCAAACTAAAAAGCTTCTGCTCAGGCAAAGAAACCATCGACAATGTAAAGAGATAACCATCTGAATGGGAAAATATATTTGCAAGCAATACCTCCAATAAGGGCCTAATATCCAAACTATACAAAAAACTCATACAACTCAATAACAACAACAACAACAACAACAACAACAACAATAACAACAAATGATCCAATCACAAAATGGGCAGAGGACCTGAACAGATACTTCTCCCAAGAGGATATACAAATGGCCAATAAATGTATGAAAGGATGCTCAACATTGCTAGCTATTAGAGAAATGCAAATCAAAACCACAATGAGATACCATCTCATATCTGTTAGAATGGCTATAATCAACAGGATAAGTAATAACAAACGTTGGAGAGAATAGGAACCCTCATACACTGCTGGTGGGACTGCAAATTGGTGCAGCTACTATGGAAAACAATTAAAGGTTCCTCAAAAAACTGAGAATTGATCTACCATATGATCCGGTAATCCCTCTACTACGTATTTACCCCCAAAGACTTGAAAACTCATATCTGTAAAGATATTTGCACACCAATGTTCACAACAGCATTATTCACAGTGGCCAAGACATGGAAGCAACCAAAGTGTCTTAGGAAAGATGACTGGATAAAGAAGCTGTGGTTCATATATACGATGAAATATTACTCAGCCATAAGAGATGAAATATTGTCAATTGCGACAACATGAATGGAACTTGAGATAATGATGCTAAGCAAAATAAGCCAGAAAAAGTTGAAAATCACATGATATCACTCATATGTGGGATATACAACTAAAACCAACAAATAAGCAGGACAAACAAACAGAGATTCATGGACATGGACTATAGACTAGTGGTTACCAGAAGACTATAGAGTAGTGATTACTAGTGGGGTGGGGGAGGAGGGGGGAGGTAGACAGGGTAAAGGGGGTAAAATATAGGGGAGGAGGGGGAGGTTGAAGTGGGTAAAGGAGATTAAATATATGGTAGCTGAAGGAAACTGGACTTTGGTGGTAATCAAACAATAGAATATACAGATATCAAATGATAATGTACACTTGAAAATTATATAATTGTATTAATCAATGTTACCCAAATACACTTAATTTAAAAAGTGGCTAAATGATTTTATCTTAACTTGCAGAGTAAAAAAAGATAAAATTTTGGGGATAGCAAACCTTAGACAATCTGTCTCGTATGTACACTTAGCAGCAAGAGCATGTTTTATGTTTGAAACAGCCAATCATGAATACATAAATATGACTGAAGTTCTTAGACAATAGAAATATACAAATTTAAAAAATCATGAATTAGAAAACAAAAGTAACTTTAGTATCTCTATTTGGAAGGATAATTGTGCTTTACTCTGAAAAGGGCAATATTAAAAAGTGGTTCAGAGCAAAAGTTTGAAATCAGGGTTCATTTGGTTTCAAAATATAGTCCTATTATAGATACATGCAGAAAAATAAAACTAGACAACCTTCTTAAACCATATACAAGAAAAAACTCAAAATGGGTTAAATATTTAAATGTAAGACCTGAAACCATTAAATTCCCAGAAGAAAACATAGGCAGTAAACTTTCTTACATTGCTGTTAGCAATTTTTTTTTCTGATATATTGCCTTGGGCAAGGGAAACAAAAGAGAAAATAAATAAATGGGATATATCAAACTAAAAAGTTTTTGCAAAGCAAAGGAAATCATCATAAAAAAGAAATGGAAAGAAAACCTACTGAATGGGAAAAGTATTTGCCAATGATACAACCAATAAGGAGTTGATTTCCAAAATTTATAAAGAACTCATGCAATTTAACACTATAAAACAAAAACAAAACTCATAATACAATTATAAAATCGGCAGAGGATCTAAATTGACATTTCTCCAGAGAGGACATACAGATGGTCAATAGACATATGGAAAGACATTCAATGTCACTAATCATCAGAGAAATACAAATTAAAACCATAATGAGATAGCACCTCACACCTGTCAGAATGGCTATCATCAATAAATCAAGAAACAAGTGTTGGCAATGATGTAAAGAAAAGAAATCCTCATGGACTGTTGGCAGAATTGCAAATTAGTGCAATCGTGATGGAAAACAGTTTGGAGGTTGATCAAAAAATTAAAATTAGTACTATCTATGACCCAGCAATTTCACTTCTGGGTATCTATCAGAGTAACCCAAAACACTAATTCGAAAAAAATATATGCACCCAAAATTCATTGCAACATTATTTACAATAGCCAAGATATGGAAGCAAACTAAATGCCCATCAATAAATAATTGGACAAAAAAAGAGGTAATAGATACATACAAAGAAATATTACTTGGCCATAAAAAATGAAACCTTGCCATTTGATGGAACGTTGATGGACCTGGAAGGTATTATGCTAACTTAAAAAAGTCAGACGGAGAAAGACAAATACCATGTGATCTCACTTATATGTGGAATCAAAAGAACAAAATAAATGAACAAACAAAACAGAAATAGACTCATAGATGCAGGGAACAAACTGATGGTTGCCAGATGGGAGGGAGTTTGGCAGCAGGATGAAAAAGGTGATAGGATTGGTATAAGTTGGTAGTTTCAAAATAGTCATGAGAATATAAAGTATAGAGAATATAGTGTATGTACAGTGCCAAATGTCTGACTACTATGTTACACACCTGAAAATAATATAAAACAGAATGTCAACTGCAATTGAAAAAATTTTTAAAGTGGGGAAGGTGAAGGGGAATAAGAGATTTAAAACAAATAAGTCATAGGGATATAATGTAGAGCTTAGAGAATATAGTAAATAATATTGTGATACTGCTGTAAGGTGTCAGTCGATTACTGGATTTATCATGGTGATCACTTCTTTCGATATATAAATGTTGAATAACTATGATGTATACTTGAAACTAACATAATATTATATGTTAGTTATAATTTAATAATATATGTGTGTGTGTATCATATATATATATATATATATATATATATATATATATATATATATATATATATATATATATATATTATTGCCTTACCAATTCCCTTATCTCTAAAATAGGAAGAGGACCACACTCACAAAGTTGTTTTAGTAATAGACATAATGAACCTCATATGCTTTGCACAGTGCCTGACAGAGTAGTGCTTGGTCAACTGTCACTGTTATTATTGGTGTTCCTGTTATTGTTACTATCATTATTAGAGTCATTCCTAGCAGAGGGGGAAGTGTGATTGTTTTGGCTGCAGAAAAAGAAAACACAACAAAAAATATATTACTGCATATCTGGCTCAAAGAGTCATTTTATGATTCTGGTCACTGTGGTAAGGGAGAGAATTTATGGAGTAAAGGGGAAGAAATAATGGAATGACTAAATGGAAAAGGAGAAGGGGATGATATTAAGTCTATGTGGAATACTCAGGTATAGTCTTAAGCATTTCCATTTAAGTCAGGAAGCCAGAGGGCTTCAGTACTTACCCTTTCAATACTGCATTGAAGTTCACTCACTCAACCACCCATTCATATCACACTTAAGTGATACTTAAGTACCAGTATATGCTGGGATCCCAGGTAGGCAATGACAGTAGAGATAATCAAATAATAAACAGGATCCAGTCCTGTGTGAACCCTCTCTGTTCATATTCAGGCTCTGTAGTTCACATGTACTGTGATAGAAAATCATAACAGTTACAAAGTACCCTGGAGGGGAAACAAAGAAAGAAAGAAAAAGTATATAAAAGTTTTCTATATATATATTATATATATTATATATATTATATATATATATATAAATTTCTATTTTACAGATGAGAAAACTGAGACAAAGAGACTAAAAGGAGTATCCAAGATCACAGGGCTAGTAAGTGATTAACAGAGCTGAACCTTGGACTCTGTGTCTTCCATCTTTGCTGGATCAGCATGTGTGTCATATCACTCTATCAGCTGCATGGCTTTGTTGCAACGAGACAAAGACACTAAGCCCTCACCAAAAGCCACTCTTGCCTTGAAGCCTTCCTTGCAGTCAGTTTGGGTCATGTGACTAGGATTTTGAGCTAAAGTGACAATAGTACTTCTGGACAAAACAACTAAAGGCTAATGTAACTCCACCACAGCTCTCTTCCCCTTGGAAAGGTACCATGAAGACCATGTGCTGAAATAGTGAAGCCTCTAGTGGAAGTAACCTGGGAATCTGAGTATCTGCTTGAAGGACGCCTCTGTTTGTTCATTTCAGATCCTGCACAAGAGACACTCCTTGTTGTGTGAAGCCTCTGAGATTTCCAGGTTTATTTGTACCCGTTCCTACTGGAACCTCTCTTGCCTGAAAAGTAGAAAACCCAATAATTCTAGGCCCAGTATCTTGCTGGTTGCTGTGGGTAAATTGAATTTAGTAAAACATTCTCTGCCTTTGATGAACTAACAAAGTTACTAAGCCATTACTCAAAGTGAAACGTTTTCTGAACAGATGGCCAGGCTAAGCCAGCAACTTAAGACCTGTAAATACCATTGACAAGCTGTCATCACATATGAGAAGAGTTGTTATGTAGGCATTGTTAAGAGGTGGCTGCCATGTTTTAAATTTACTGTAGGGTGGACTGGAAGGTTAGCACTGAATCTGGACTCAAAATAATCTCAGTTGTCTGTGTCTCTTTCTGGGTCCCACACATTTATCTTTACTGATTCACGATTTTGATTTATTTCAGGTCTGTGATTACAGTATCTCTCTTAGCACCTTTGTCCAGACATCTAGTCAGTGAATAAATGGTCTTGGCTTTATTTCCGTACTTCATACTTGCCTCTTGTCTTGGAGTTGGAGTTGCCCATGATGGTTAGTTTCATTCATTCCATAACCCCTCTCTGGACAGCCAGGGGTTGACACCATGCTCAACATTCTGTTGGCTACATGGCTGGTCACCTTGGTCAGGAGGAAGGGTCTGTCTCACTTCAGGAAATGCCTTGTGAATAAACTTTAGCAATCTACTTACTGTTCTGGTGTTCAGTCTGCTCATCTGCAAAGTGAATGAATTAGACAAGTGCCTTTCAGATGAAAAAAATAATTATAATCTCCAGGGTCACATAACTAGTCAGTACCAGACAAGGGAGTAGAACCCAACTTGGATCCTTTGTCCTTTTCCACTCGACACATAGTAGGGCTCAATGATCAAATTTCATTTGACACATGGGAGTTTCTCAGGACAGCCACCCTGAACTTGGGATTATTCCTTTTACTTCCATAAATAGTGAGTATTTTTAAATCCTGACTCAGAAAACAATTTTTTGAGTAAATAATATTTGCAAATAGAAGGATTTGTAAATCTTTAAGGAGAGTCTAGAGTTTGCTTTCCCCATTGCCCTCCCACTAGATTCTGCTACTGGAAATAGTTGGAAACTCCTGCAAAAATGCAAATATGTTTTCTGAGAGTATGAAGAGAAGTTATTATCTGTCAAAGAGCTAATACCTAAGAGAGTCTGTCCAAAACGAACACCAGTCAGGAACATATGGGATCTCACTCACTCTTCATAATAAAAGCCAGGGATGGAGTGGGTAATACCCAAAAGGCCTGATTCCTGGTTCTAGGGATGAGAAAAGGGGCCCTCATACAAGATAATGGGAGGTAAAGGGAGGAATGCAAAGAAGAGAAGTAAGTCAGAAACAAATACTAGAAAGCCCACTTGGAGAATCAAAAGTCAGGGTAGGTGTCGAGAATTATTCATCAAAGTCTGGCCATGAATTCAAGCATCAAAATCTGGGAAGTGAGATCATTAAAAACAAAATAAGTGGTGTGGGAGTGGATACAACTGCGTTCATCACTAGGAAAGGTCTTTCCTTCTGAGGGTGAACACTGCTGCTGCTCTGTGCATTCTTGACCTCACAAGTGCTGGAAGCAAATCTGATCTTGGGTTTTCATTATTTACTGTAATATCTGGTATATTTTTATTTGTCTTTAGGGAAAGTATGAGGAAATTGACCCATATTAAAATATCAGAGGTGGAATGAAATTATGTAACACAAAAAAATAAATAAAATATTTGGCACAAGTTTTCCAAGCTCAATTTTACTGAAGATGGTATAGTCTCAAATGGATGAAGTTATATCACCTGGAGTGTGAACATCACCTCAATTTTAATTAGCATAATTAATCACTCCCTTCTCTTTGTTCCCACAGAGTACTTCATTCAAAATTTCTTTTTTGTGAAATATATTATGTCTATATTTTCTGAAACACTTGTTTTTTATTTTGGACAATCACAGATCCTTCTGAAAATAGTATAGCAAAATCCATGAATCCTCTTCCCAGGAATAAAATACAACATATGCTCAGTTGGAAATACAATTTGATAGAGTCCAAGGACTTATGGTTAAAATCCCTGAGTTCGACTGGGCTATGTGAGGGAAGCCCAGGTGACTGTGACACCTGAAACATAGTAAGGGTCCAAATCAGATAGAATGAAAAAGCAGCATGTTTCAGGTATCTATTGCTTTTTAACAAACCATGCAAAAAAATAGCTTAAAAGAAGAGCAACCATTTATTGGTCAGCATTTTCCAATTTAGTCAGGGCACAGTGAGGGTGGCTCTGCCCCATGTGCTGTTGGCTGGGTCAGCTGGATTGCGGAATGGTAGAACCAATATGGCTCCAATATGTCTAGTGCCTGCAGCTAGAAGACCTGAGGATGGCTCAACTCTCTTTCTCTTAGTCTCTCTCACTTTCCTTATAGTCTGTTAGCCTCCAGGACATTTATCCATGTGAACTCTCCAGCAAAATAATCAAACTTCTTCATGATGGTCCAAGACTCAAGAGGGAGCTTCTGCTTCTGTCATGCCTGCTAATATCCCATCGGCCAAGATAAGTCTCATGACCAATCCCAGGGTCAATGTAGTAGGGAGCTACACAAGGTATAAATACCAGGATATGGAATTTATTGGCGGTCACCAAGTAAGCAATTTACAACTCAGCCTTTCTGGGGAAAAAATGGACAATATTGACAGAGCAAATAATTCCAAAAGGTACTCTATAAAATGGGTAGGGCAACTACTTAATTCCTCCCATCATTTAGGCCTCAGACCAAAAGTCTCTTTCTCAGGCCATCTGAGTAGATCATATCTTCCTATTAGTCACTATCCAAGACTTTCTTCTCAGATACATATCATGGCTTGTAATGATGTGTGAATATCCATCACTCAAATTAAATTGTGTATTCTTTGAGGACAGGGATCATACTGTTTTGCTTCCCATTACATACCAGCTCCTAGCACAGGATCAGGCACACAGTAGACGTCCATAAATATTTGAGGAAGGAATGGAAGGAGAAAGGAGAAAAAGGCAAAGGGTGAGAGAGAGGGAGGAGAGAAGAAGAAAGAGGAATAAAAGGGAAAAATTATATAATGTAAGTTACAGGAATTTAAGGTTTGATGTTTTTGATAGTAACGTTCAATGGATAGTAGTATATGCCAGATATGATGCTACAGTAATTATCTCATTTAATCTCCAACAACCCTATCAGAATTAACACTATCCACTACATTTTATGAGTAAGGAGACTGAGGTTTACAGTCGTTATGTGATTTGCCCAGTACTGAAGAGCTAGCAAATGGCAGAGCTTGCATTTGACCCTAAGCAGTCTGACCTCAGAGCCTATACTCTTAACCAGTATTAACCAGTATGTCACTTCTGAGAATAAAAAAGTTTATAAGCAAAATAAGAATACCTAAGAATGCAAACTAACTTGAGTGTCCTATCAAGGACTTTTTGAGAAAAGATGAATACCTAGTCAAAAGAAAATGAAAAAAAATGCTTGTTGCTTTGGGAGAAAAATAAATTTTCAAAATAATAGTGGAGTTCAAGCAGAAAAATTGAGTGAAAAATGAAACCAGGGAGATAAATAGACAGAAAGAACTGACAGGAATGGACACTGTTAGGTAGACCCACATTTCCTCAGAAAGGAGGTGATGCAAATAACTCCCAGAAGGTGGGAAGAAGAATTAGTCAATTAAGTATTCAAATTCTTTGTAAAAAGCAGCTCTCAAGATGAAGAGTCATAATTTCAAAGATTATGAATAAAATGTGTATAAAATAGAAAATTTTATAGCAGGTAAAAATTTTTATTAATCACAAAACCCTCATCTGAGACTTCTGGTTTTCTGCTGCAAACAGGGATAAAATACATCAATTTTTCTCTATAGAAAGTCAAAAGGCATAGCCCACATCCACCAGAATAGCTAAAAAGAGAAAAGAGGGATAAAACTAAGCATTAGTAAGGATGCAGAACAATGGAATTCTCATATCCTCTTGGCGGGAGTGTAATCCAGTACAGCTCCAACAACACTGTGTATTCTATAAACCAATAATGTCACTCCTGAACATGTACCCAAAAGAAATACATCCTCAGAAGATGTGCTACAATGTTCAGAGGAATACTATTTATAATGGGATCTAATTCATAACCACTCAACTGTCCGTCAACAGTAAAGCAGGTGATTCAATCATGGATTGACACTGGAATCCTTTCTTGCCCTAAGTAGGAACATCCTGGATGAAATGGAAATTGGTTTGGAAGACATGACCTGCCCTGACAACCTATTTTTGTTTCTTTGTCTTCATGCCCCATCTTGTGAGAAACTGCAAATAAAAATATTTCAACTATGAGAAACATCCTCTTTTTAAATTTTTCTTCTGTGTTTAGCTTTTGCTCTAGCTGAGCAACATTTCCCTAGTGTCTGTAAAACCCAAAGTATCTAGAAGTTTATAGACATGAAATCAGTTTCACTCAAAAGATCTGAAAACTGTGTGAGATAATGAATGAAAGGTGGTTTGGATCTGGATGGCCCCCTCAACTCTCTTCCTCCTCAAGGGCGCTGGATTCAAGGCTATTCTTATTAATGTGTTTTGTTTTGTTTTGTTTTGTTTATTTTTGTTTGTTTATCCCAGAATTCAAACAGAATTTTGAATTCCTTTGCCTAGTAAACAGAGCAGAACTACTCAGTGAACAGCTGAAACACTTTAGGTCTTGAACAGTTTTTTTTGCTTTTGCCCCTCCTGGCTGTTGTTTGTTTGTTTTTTTGTGCTTTACTTTGTTTCATAATTGTTTTGTTTACTTTGTTTTATAATAATTTTTGTTATAGGTGGATATTGATGGAGGCAGTAGTTGTTTAAAAAAGACCCAAATGTTAACACTGTGTAAATTCTCTCAATGGACCAAAAAACACCTAAGGTTAAGTCAGAGATTTTGCCTTTGGCCATCTATGGCAGATTGCATTTCTAAAGAAAGACATAATGATATCTCCCACTCATTGTACTTCTTATGATGTGACTGTGACACTCCTCCCATTGAGATGCAGCATCTATACCCTCTTCCCTTGAGCTGCAGCTTGTGACTATGGCAGAAGTAATGTTATATGACTTCTGAGGGTAAGTGATAAAAGGCCCATGTTCTAGTGGCTTGGAGTTCTAAGCTGACATGTAAGCAGTCTGACTGTCCTGAAACAGCCATGCTGTGAGGAAGCCCAAAATAGCCCATGCAGAGACCACATGAGAGGCTCTAACACCATATACAGAAAGAGGTATGACAACCCCCAGCTGTGCCAGGCCCTTTTCTTTCTGTAGCCACCTTCTACCTGAAACCACTGGAAACCTGGCTGAAATCATTCAGGTAGGCTCTTCCTGAATTCTTGACCCTCAGAAACCATGAAAGATGATTAAATGATTGTTGTTGTTTTAAGTCACCAAGTTTTGGAATGATATTTTTACCCAGCAATAAATATCCAGAATACCATCCCTATCTGAAAGAGTTTGACAATCCAAATTTTAAGAGAAAACAGTAATTAAATGAGAGTCCATTTATGTTATATTATCTCCTCAGTGATAAGTATTGTAATATATTTTTGAAAACCTCAATATGGTTCATCAACCACATGATTTTAGTTCTGAATCAATTATTTCTGAAGCTTTAGATTACAAGCCATTTTAGGGATATAATCATAATATAGCTAAACCAGATAGACCCAATAAACTGAGTTATGATTTTGGTATGTAGGGAGGAAATAACTTTGATTCAGTCTGATAGACATTCATGAACATGATAACATGTTATATAACTGATTTGCAATAGGAATTACCCCAAGTTCTGATAGTCTGATCTTACAGAAGTCATTAACTCAATAAGGACTTGACTCAGCTCAGTATGTATTGTGCAAGGTAAAGGGGCAGAGCTGACATGTAGATCATGTATATTGAATATAAATTTCAGATTGAAAGGGGCTTTAATGATGTCACTGATAAAAACATAGGCCTTGAATGGAATGGAGAGGCGTTAACTTCTCAAAAGCCAGGTTCTTCAGCATATGGACTTTCATATTATTCAGAAACTTCTTGGCATGAAATACACTCCATTAAGGTAAGCTGCCTCATTCTTTGAGAAGAAGGGGGCATACATTAGCTAGCTAGTTAAATAGCTATAGCTATTTAACAAACCATCCCAAACTTAGTTTCTTAAAACAATAACCATTTATTTTATTTAGTTCATGATTTTGTGGATCAATAGGCAATTATTCTGGTCTGGGTTGGTTCAGTTTACATCTATGGGTCATTTGGCAGGTTGGCTGGTGACTGAATGATCGAGGATGATCTCACTCACTGCTTGGTTACTTGGTTACTTTGATTCTTCTCCAGTTGATTTCTCATACTATAGCAGGCTACCTTAGGCCAGGTAACATAAGGTCTTAAGATTACAGGTAAAGCAAGAGAGAGCAAATCCTAAAGCACAAGTACCCTTCAAGTTTCTGCTAATGTCCAACTGAACAAAACAAATCACATATCTAAGCCCAGATTCAAGGTGTGAAGTACACACTCCACCTCTTGATAAGAAAAGTGGAAAAGTCACATTGCAGAGAGGTGTACATTCAGGGAAGAGAGGAATTTAGGGCCATTTTTGCCATCTGCTGCAGAAAGTTGCTTATGGACATATCATAAACCTAAAGCAAAAATCTGATTATTGTAGCTTTCATTCAATCACAAGGAGCTGCTAAGAGGACACAAGAAACAAACAAATAATTTCTCCATTCTTTCCAGGTCTCTAACAGCCTGTCTTCCCCCCTAAAATGGCCAGAATATTTGGTTCTGGATAGTCAGGTTTGAGACCCAGAGCATATTTTTTAAACACATAATAATACTGATTTAATATAATTTATAAAAGGAAAAGTTAGAGAAAGGCCCCTCAGAAATAAGAGTAAAGATGATTCAGCTCTGTAGCTTCTCTAGACTCTGGAGAAAAAAAAAAAACACAGAAAAAAAAGGTTAGTTAACTTTCTTTCTCTTAATAAACATTATGAGAACAAATATTCTGTTCACACGTACCCTTTCGGCAGCCTGGTTAATTTGTTAAGCCCAACTGGATACGTAAAGAGAACCCCTTTATCTTCATTAAACCCAATGAGAATGAATGGCAAATTGCAGCATCATTAGTCTGGCCTGATGGCTTTTGTCAAAGGGCCTAGAAAGCTCTTAAAAACCCAGATGCCTTTAGGGTTGGCTAGGTGAGGGTTTGTTCACCTCTTGTAACAAACATTGGCTGTTCTTCTCTCCATAGACTCAAACAAGCCATGATCATTTTCCTATTGAGTGCAGCAAGGATAGACCTGGGTATACAAAAGCACACAACTGTGCATGCATACGCACGCGCGCGCACACACACACACACACACACCAACTAGCATGATAACTGAGATGGAGATATTAGAGAGACAAAAAAGATGGAGGAGATAGTGTTCTCTCTGTTCTCTCTTTGACCATGTTGACTGTATATGAGCCCATAAGGAGCCACCAGAAATAGTGAGGAAAAACATGGACTTTTGAACAGGCTACCTGGATTGAATCTTGGTTTTTACCACTTCTTAGCTGGGTGATACAGGTTATTTAGCCTCCCTGTAACTCAGTATCTTCATCTGTTAAAACAAAACAATAGCGAAACTCATAAGGTCATTATGAAGGTTATATAAGTTAACATTCTTAAAATGCTTAGATTACTGCCTTCCCCAAAGTAAGCAGTAAGTAAGAGTGATTGAAGAAGTATTGCTATTAGGGCCAACATGCAACTGCTAAGGATTGGCTTTGTAATGCCCTGAGATGCTTTGGAGCTCAAGTGACAAAGTGTAGCTGAAAACTGAGGATGTGCTCTTCTTCCTGACCCAACGCCACATCAGGAAATGTACTGAAAGCTTTGAAATCATTCTTCTTCAAAAGAATGAGAGAAAGAGTGAAGGCAAATGCAGAGATAGGGTATCTCTAGGAATCATCACAAAAAAGAGAAGAAAGACAGTGATGATGATGGATCATATGACAACAGCTGAGACAGAGACTACTTTGTGGATACATGCGAAAGACCCTTTGTGGACCTCCCAGATGTAATATGCTGCATGTGACTTGATGAGTGGGGTATGGATTTATCAGGATGTGTCTTTATTCACATGTCTGGCAATTGATGCTTTCATCTGGAATTAGCTGGAGTACCCATATATGGCCTGAGCTTCCTCACAGCCTGGTGGCCTCAGGGTATTCAAAGTTCCTCCATGGCAAGTCAGTGCACCAAAAGCCAGTGTCCCAGCTAGAAAGGTGGAAGCTGCATTGTCTTTATAACCTAGCCTCAGAAGTCACTCAATATTTCATCTGCTACTTTCTATTCATTACTAATGAGATACAAACTTGCACTGTTTCAAAGGAAGAGAACACAGATTGCACATCTTGATGGATAAAGTGTCAAGGCCACATTACACTGTAGAAAGACATATGAAATAGGAGATATTGTTATAGCTAAAATGCAATCTGCAACAGAGACTATCATGCCAGAAGTTATTTGTATCATATAATATTTGTATTTAAATTTATTTTAACTTTATATGGATTAGTAAATGAAATATTTAACATATAGAATCTTTACTTTTCTATGGAAATATTAAAAAGGACAATCCAATATTATTTAGTCATAATGTGCTTCCAAAATGAACAGAGGAATCTTAAAGTCAATTGTGTTCTTTGAAACAACAATGCCATAAGGTGAAAGGTTGTTATATTAGTAACACTGGGTTAACAAGCACAAAAGAGAATGTACTGGCTCTCACCACCAGGAAGAATGTTGAATAGCTAAGAGAACTAAAAGAAACACCTATATGAGTGACTCAGAATCTCCAGGACAATAATTGGGTTCTTAGTCCTGCCAGCAAGTCTTTCTCTGCCATCTCTCATCTCTGCTTGTCTCTTACCCTTTTTTATGTTGTCCTTGTTTCTTACTAAAAACATGGGGCCTTCTCTATGAGACTTGAAAAATTACCAATCGATAACTATATGAAAAAAAAAGATCTTTTTTATAACGTCAATACGCCAGTTTTACGGAAAGGCTCTGCTTGGGTCACATGACCTCACCTTGTAATAACTCTTGCTGGGAGATGAAGGCTTCTCTGTCTCCAGTCAAGATTCCCAGCTCATACCACATGGAACATAGATGAGCCATCCTTCTTACCCCATCAGCTCTGCCCAAATTTCTGACCCACAAAATAATGAAAAACTATAAAATAGTTATTGTTTAAAGCCACTGAATTGTGGATTGGCTATGCATCAACAGAAAACTCACCCTCCTGTTCCACTTGGAGGAATTGGTCCCACAAATTGGGAAGGTCAGAAAAAAGTTGGGCTATCCCAAAAATCAGAATATGTTTTGTGTCATTATCACTGGGTACAGAGCATTTCTCTCAGGAGACTACAGCCAAAACTAAATAAGTCTTTTTTCTGCAGGGCTGGGCTATGCCATTCAAATCAACCATTTATTTGGTTCTGTAATTTTTTTCCAGTGGCCCTTGTGGGGTCAGTGAGCATCCCATTTTTCTGAGAGCCACTGGGTACCATTCTTGCAACCCTAAATCTCTTTGACCTTTATTAATCTTCTTTCTGAGATTGATAAATGACTGTTGACAGAAATTTTGTAAAATATGAGAGTTGATCTTGCACTGGGTATAACTGCAACAAAGGCTCTGTTGGATATCAGTGGAGCATTCAGACTGCTAGACTAATTGTTTTCCATGTTAACAGTGACACCCTGAAGGTGATCAATTCTGCCCATTGGTCTCCATGGCCTGAGGAGAACTTTTCAGCAGTTTAAGTATCTTTTCTTATTATCTGGTAGTCAATAAATCATTTGCCTAGGTACATTTTATGGTTTCTCAATATGCCAGCATAATAAAAGTTCGAATTAGGTCATGCTTCTTTTTATTATCATAAATAAATTCTCTCATGGGGCCATCAGATACACAATTACAGTGAGCACTTCCACTAAGTAGAAGGCTTTCTTCAAGCAGTTTCCTACAAATGCAGAAGGCAAAAACAAAATAACCACACTCCAAGATTGCTCAGAATCAATCTAAATGTATTTTACTGAATTCATTGTTGCTCTTCATTTAATAATAAATAATATCATGACTTCCATAACAACTGCGGCATATCTTTAGGGCAGTATTTAAACATAAACTCCAAACTTACAGTGTTTCTTGTGAGCCCAGAATGGGAGGCTTTCTGCAGGGCATGGTGCAATATTTGTACTGGGCAAAAGTTTTTTTTTTTTGTTCTCACTAGACCCTTGATAAAACTACACATTATACTAATAAATATATATATAATTATACCGGTGTCCATGTTCACCATAAAAGGGAATATTATATTTTGATATCTGAGTGGTGGAATATTCAGTGAGTTTGAAAGCTTATGTTTTATTTTTTATAAGAAATTACACATTACATTTTACTCAAAATGTGTTCATAGAAACACTATTTGAATAGAAAGTTTACACACATGTATGTATCAAAGAGTCAAAGACTCCAAAGGTAGCTCCCAGTGGGTTCTTAATAAGTACAGCAGTCCTTGAATAATGGTTCATTCAACATTGTTTTAATATTGATGAGATGCCGTAGAAACTTTTTTTTTGTATTTTTTAAATTAATTTCATGTGTACAGTACATTGGTTGGACATTTATATAGTTTGTAAAACGATTCCCCTAATTGCTCCTTCTCTCCTTTGGTTTTCCACTGAGCTGGTATATTAATGCTAAATGCATTCCCTATGCCGTGCTCCCCATCCCAACAACAAATTAGTAGCTTATGGCTTATTTTTTAACTTTTAAACAATATACAAACATATAATGATTAAATGCTTACTGTGTATAAGAGATGGTCTCCTTTTTTTCTCACCATTTACAGTCCTTGAATTAGGACTAGGACACTTAGATATCCAGTCTGTGTGCTCCTCAAAGGTGAAGACTGAGTCTTTGTCTCTGCTCTGTGTCTAACACTGCCCTACAGTAGGCACTCAATAAATGCTTACAAATTGACAAACACTTACTGCTTACACTGAAGCAATGATAGGGTGGGAAGCTTTCCTGGAATAGGAGACCTGAAAGAATGGGTAGAGTTTAGTCAGATGAGGGAAAATAGGAGAAAGACATCTCAAACAGAGGAAGAAGGCATGAACAGGAAAAACAGTAGACTGAAGGCTGAAATGAAACCAGAGAGGGAGGTATCAGCCAGGTCACAGAGCACCACTGAGCATGAGCTTGAGTCTGTGCATCACGGAGAGTTTGAGGGATATGAAGCAGAGAAGGATCTTGGTTGGGTTTCTGATTTAGAAAGATTATTCGGGCTTCAGTATAAAGATGAATAACAAGGATGTACAATTAGAGAGAAAGAATAAGGAAACAGCTTAGGAGATCAGGGGAGTTTGGGCCATTCTGACACTCCTCTACTGCTAACACATGAGCATGGCACAGGCTGGCTTTGGCACTGATTTTATCTCAATGCCATGTGAAACTCTTGACAAAGTCAAAGTAGGTCAGGACCACAATTCTTGAGGCACCTTAAGTTGGATGCTGTGCTCTGAGAGATCACTTTGTTCCAGAGTAGAGTGCTGCTGATCTCATCCTTTCTCTCGACTGCCACCCTTTCTTATCGTCCCTTTAAAGGGCACAGATAGGAGGATGCATCAGGTGAAAGAAGGGAATGAAGTGTTGACGTCTCTCCTAGTTTCAAAATTTCTGAAGACAGTCATTCCTCAGGGGACAAAGACTCCTGGTCTTGAGCCAGCATTGGGAGGACAAATCTTGAGTGGCTGCATTTGCCAACAAAAATCTTTCCGTCCACTTGTGAGAAGAAGCTACTTTATTCCCTGATGACCGCCATTTGAAACAAATCCAAAATCACAGGCATTTGTTCACAGATTTTCCCAGACCAAAGCACACCATGAAGCCACTGGAGCACCAAGCACTGTTTTCAGGTGCTTTCAAAAATGCTGTGGCTTTTGAAAGTGAAAAGCCCAAACCTTGCACTGTTTTATAAACATCAAAAACTGCTTATCTGATATGGGCCCTTTCCAGACTAGTCTGTGAAAATAGTAAAACATTCTGAAGAAATATTAAAGAATCAAAATTAGTCAGAGTAAATGGATGAAATGTCAGCAAAGAGTCACTGAATCCTTTTAATCCAGTTTGCTGTTCTTTATGGCAACAGGAGCCTAATTGCTTGGTCAACTCCATCAAAAACTCAGACAAGGAAACATGTTTGCTTTGAAGCAGAGGGATTTAATTTGAACAGAGATATTCCTGGCCAAATTGAGCTTACATTCTAGCATGGAGTCTAAGGGAAACCAAATTAATGAGGTTTAGGGTGACTGTGATCTGCCATGTAGCTGACCCCAGTGTAGGGACAATGCAGTGTGAGTACCCTAGGTACAGTCTAGTGTGGGGAAAGTGCAATATGAGACAGTCTAGTGATATACAGTCTAGTATGGGTACAGTGGAGAGAGTACAGTGTGAGTATAGTCCAGTGTGGCATAGTCAAGTGTTTTATAGTCTGTTACAGGACAGTACAGTGTGAATACAGTGAGTATAGTCTAATTAGTAAAATCCAGTGTAGCTACAGCTAACTGTTATTACAGTACATTATGGGGACAGTCAGTTTGGGTACAGTAGATAGAGAACAGTATATGTATAGTCCAGTACGCAATAGTCCAGCATGTGACAGTTCTGTGTGGATATAGTCAGTGTTGAGTACAGTGTTTATGTGACATTCCAGTACAGGTACAGTGGATACAGCTAGGTACCATGATGAGGAAGACATGGCTTACCAGGAGAAACCAGAATGTGAATAAAGCATTTGGCCGAGCTAAAGGGCACAGAGTGAGGGTAAACCTGGTAATGAGGTTGCAGGTCTGCACCAGCAACGTTGACTCAGAGAAATTCCCTGGCTGAGTCATCTATGAGAGCTGTGCATGATCCCAGGACAGATGGCTCAAGGTATATGAGGACCTTGGATGTAGGTAAAGGAGATGAAACAGGCCCAGAAGACAGCAATCCAAGCCTTCTTCAGGTAGACTATGGGTGAATCAGTGAAATTCCAAATTTCTCACTGCCTGCTGCCTAGCTGAGGCCAGCTCAACACTGAGGTACAGTCTCATTTACTAATTATAACCAGGGCCTCAGAGAACTCACACAGGTCAAGTTCCAGGAAAACTGGGCAGTTCACAGACAAGCTTCCATGAGCAGGAACAATAGAACAGGAACAGAATCTCAAAGTCTTCAAATATTGGAGTGATCAGACTCACAATATAAAATGACTGTTTCCCATATATTTAAAGAAATGAAAGATAAATTTGAACATAATAAGAGAATCAGATACTTCAAGTAATAGTCAAAATAATTTTTAAAAAACAACAAATGAAACTTTTCAAAATAAAAATTAGAACAATTGAAAACAATTTTTAAATATAATAAACAAAAGATCTGACGTACAAGAATAAAATAAATGAAGGTAGAATGAAATTATCCATTATTGAGTCAAAAGGTAAAAAGGAATGAACTGAATGAAGGAAAGAAGTGTGTGGTGAACCGCTTCAGGGAACAGACTGGACTCAATCCATCTATTGCTGCCAGGTTGGCCCAGTATGCTAGGTCTTCTGTTTTATTTTTTGGAATGTTAATGAGAAAACAAAAATATGATTTCTTCTATGAAATGGATACCAATTCAATTACAAGAAAACATCTAAAAAAGAAGAAAAGCATTTTAGGCATTGAAGTCAATTTGTGACTAATCTGTGACTTTAGAGTACTGATAACAACAAGCAAGAAGTTGAACTCTAGGGGAAGTGAGAGAAAACCACTGGTAGGAAGTCCTTACAGACGAGGAGGGTTGTCAAGCAGAGAATCAGATTGAGCTATGGGTATTGAGTGTAACTGTTTTTTCTCCAAGACAGGAAGGACAGAGCTGCTCATAGATGTCCGTTAAGCTTAGTATATCCTGGCCAGCTTGAGAAGTTTAACCCAAGACCCTGATATTCTGTGAACAAACTGCCTTGACCTCTAGTGAAGGACATTCGATTCAAGGAGTTTCTGTGAAAGAAACCACACTTAACCTTCATGTCACTGGGACAGGAAACATACTAAGTAAACAAAAGGTTGAGCTACTAGACTTAATATAGCTATAATAACAGTAGGAATCTTGGAAATATAGCCTTTCTTGTTGCCGGGCAAGTTGACTGAAATTTTCTACTGGTAAATTACCTTCAAAATTCATCAAAGGCTTAATGGGAATTCTGAAACAACATAATAAGAAAATGGGTTTTCTGACACAACTTCCTGAAGAAATCTCTAGTTTCAGAAGCCAAAGAACAAGAAAGTGACAAGCAAAGTAAAAAGAAAGAAGTGAAGAGAATGGATAAAATACTACCCTGACATTCTGAAAGTCACTAAAAATTGACAAGATGGATTCTGGGCCTGAGGTAAAAAATGTGATGTTGTTTACTTAGGTCCTCAAGACTTGCAGATGACCTGACACCACAAAGAAAGCAAAGAGGTCTTGTTTCACATCCGCTTGCTCTCTCCAGCAAGGGGCTTACCTGTGAGGACGCAATCAGCTTGCCACCCTCTGTGTATGGAGCACCCAGAATGGTGGGCAGCATATGAGAACTCAGTAAAGGCAACTTTTTTTTCAGCCTAGACCTCCCCATGCATAAGTGTTCATTTTGTGTGTGTGTGTGTGTGTGTGTGTGTGTGTGTGTGGTTATGTGTGTGTGTGCGTGCGCATTCTCAGCAGCTACTGACCTCTCTTATCTGCTCTTTCAAAGAACCAACACTGTGTACAAAGGCTGTGTGCTGTGCTAAAGCCTTAAACTTAGAATGGGAATGCATGTTTAATCAAGATCTATGTAAATTCCACCCACCAACAGAGTGAATATGTTCCTTTGCTTTAAAAATACTGTTCACCTTTGTTTGTATTTGTGTTTCTACAAGGAACAAAGCTTTCATTTAACATCACCCTTTTATATTCAGCTTTCCTCATTTTAAATTCTTTCTTGAAAAAATAATGTCTTTCCCAACAGATACGGACCTTTACAACATACATGCACACACACACACACACAAAATTAACAAAATCATTTTTTTGTGCCTTGTGTCCTATGAGGTGCTTTTGAGAGCACAGTTAAGCCAAACAAAGCCGAATCCTTATTAATCTTGAATATTGTCTTGGTTACAATTTTGAATCACATTTTGCCTGCAATATTATTTGGCAGCCTTTTTAAAAGTCCAAATAGATATTTTTTAATTTTAAGTATTTAAGTAATATTTTCTAAACACATCAAAGGTTTGTAATAATATGAAAGTCATTTTCATTTTAATCTGTCACATTAAGACAGAAAAATATTGGTTGCTTTTTTTTTTCTCCTCAGAGAAGTCTTATTATTAGATTGTCAAGGGGAACAATATGAGGACCTTGTTAAATGCAGATCGATGCAGTATGTCTGAGGTACAGCTAAAATGTATTTCTAACAAGGTCTCAAGTGAAGTCCATGTTGCTGATCCAAGGATCATATTTGGAGAAGCAAAGTGACTAGTGTAGTGGTTCTTAGCCTTGGCTCCACCAGTGAATCCCTAGAGAAATTATAAAAGCACAGTTGCCTGTCCCACCCCAGAGATACCAATCTAATTGGCCTGGAGGGTGGCCTGGCCATCAAAAGTATGTGAAAACACCCTGGGTAATTCCAAAGTGTAGCTTATGTGATGAATAGTGGTCAAAAGCAGGATCCAGCTGGCAGATGTTCCACTTCTGCCACTGTGAACTTCTACAGGATAGAGTCTGTGGTTCTGACACCTCCTCTCCATGAAGACTTGAAATCTAGATCATTATGGAAGTACAGCATCATTCACAATGTCATCAGTGTGCTTAAAATTAAATATGACCCCTGTGGGTGAATGACCAGGCTCCCTTTACCACTTATATGGAGAACCAGCATGTTTGGGCCAGTGGCTCCAATGGATACAATCTAAGTGATTTAATGTGAAAGGTTTGGGAGTCTTGTATTTTGATCTCATTTAAATGTGTAGATAATTAGGGGCTAGTCTAAGGCTTCTCTTTCCCAAAGAGAAACAGAATTCTAGCTTCACCTTATAGAACATAAGCATACTAAAGGCTCTGGCAAAGACTTAAGGTAAGAAAGTTGTGTTGACTTCCTTGTGATTTCATAGACATCTTATGATTTCTCAAAGAGCCCCAGGCTTTTGCCAAGCTGATATTGAAGAAGGACAGTCTGGGCTATGCCCCTGCATGGCCTAATGACCTACCAGACTATTCCTACCAGAAATCCACCTGTGAAGATACATAGTAGTAACTATCAAGGTCCCAACATATATTGAAAGGGATATAAATACAATAAAAGCAAGCATCGTGAAAAACAGAGTTAGCCAAGGACATAGGTAGAAAAAGAGGTGCTAAATTCAGAGTGTCCTGGGGCAAATTTTAAAAGCCTCCAGGCTCTATTCCCCTGGTTTTTCATTGGCGATAGTAATACTCCTTCACTGGTTTAGTTTTCCTTACTCAGATTTACAGTTATAACTCATCATATTACTATCTGTTGGCAACTGGAGTCTATGTCCTCGTGAATTTTTCACCATTTTCTTTTATGTCCTCTCTACAATCTCTAAGGAATTATCCATAGATATTATTGAATAATAAATTGACCTTGAGGATCCCAAATGAGCACTTTGAGGATCAGATTCCATGGGGTTCAGAAAGGTTCCAGAGTTACAGGTGTGGAAAAGGTCCTTCTGCACACATACCTATCTCAACATAATGATGTGTTGGTAAAACAAACCACTACAAAAGGATTGATTCAATAAAGAGTTCAAATTCAGGGTTCATTGTGAAGGCCAAATGTAACCAGCATGTGAAATCAGGTGGGGATCACAACATTGGAGTGACCATCAGCTTGCAATTAGATTTCAGCAAATCCATCCCATGTATTTCTGAGTCTCTCAAGGGGGCTTCTGATATGTGTTTGAAAATCCCAAAAGGCACTGTTACTGCTCTGACAGGTCTCATTCCCCTCCGGCACTGAACTACTAAATACTACTGGTCTGCAATCTTGCCCACAGGGTACCAGGTTAATTGCATGTTAGAGCAATCACAAAGGAGGGCTATTGTATCTCAGTGTGTTCCAGTATTTCAGTTCTTTGTCTATAACCCAGGCATTCATGGGTCTCTCTGAAAAAAAATTAAATTTGGGTCCCAGCCATTACATCTATTTACAATGTCTATTGTCCTCTCATATAATCTAAGACTCTTCTTATAGCCTTTTCAATGATGAGTTTTCTTCCAGGAGACTCCAGGTAAATAAATATCTTTTGGGCTTTCCCACCAGTTCCAGTTCACCAGTTGTGCCAAAATGTTCAGAACTCAAGCAGTGGGCACAACTGAAACTAAAACCACGATATGTAAAAGCAGAAATGTTTTGGCCATTGATCCAAAGAAATGGAGGAAATGCCATTCGTACTTAAAGCTCTTTTTTCAAAGTCAACAAACACATGTTTAGGCTGACAAATGGTGGGGCATTCACTACAGGTGACATTTGAAATGAAGCCCCAAATTTCCAGAACAATAGGAATCTACCACGTGGTCTTGTTAAAGATGTTTCTGGGATCAAAATAAACTTGCCAAATAGGAAAACCCAAATCATATTATTACTGAAGTAAACAAATTGAAAATGGAGGCATTCCTAGATGCTTTTGACAAGGGGTAAATGGATTACTAAATCAAACATTTCATAAATAAATTAGTGAAATGCATTATGTAACACGAACATTAATGACACACAGCAGACTGCCAAGCTTCTTAATCAAATTTTTTCAATCTAGGCCCTTATATTGTGAAAGGGATGATTCTTACAACTCATAACACAAAGCAAATCTCTCCAATGATGTACCTGCTATCACCAAATGTTTTTCTTCTGGTCTGTCTCTAGGCCTGAAATTTTTGCAAAGCAAACTGGATTACATTATCCATGATGATTTTAATTAAGTTATCTAAATAACTAACCAGCCAGCTCCATGACTAAATTATCCACCTGCTGCCTGAACTTTTTGGACTTGACAATATGCTGGTTTTATTTCCGTTTTGAAAAGTAGTAGACCCAGATTTCTCCTGAAAAAGAACCTAGACGTTGTCTTTTCTTTTTAATTGCATTAGGGATCATGATCAAATCTTCATTACAAAAAATTTAAGAATACCAAAGTGTTAAGAAGCAAGGTCTGAGTGGTCTTCATATCCCTACTCCCCATTTCCTCTCAAAGTTATTATTCCGGTATGCTTTCTTAGCCATTTAGGTTTCAAATTTGATACAATCTCAAAAATTGCCAGAATAAACATTGTTACTTTGTACACACTTCTAGGTCAAAGGAAAGTCAGGTTTTTATTTATAAAAATACTGTCATATTTACTTTCTATAGAAGATTTCATAGGGTTGCATTCCCTCTAACTGTTTATAAACACGTGTCACTTTACACTTATCAAACTTAATGTTATACATCATTTAATTTTTTTCTATATGACAGGTCAAAACAGCTCATAATTTGTATCTACAATTCCCTAGGACCTTCTTTCAGGTTTATTGTACTCATTTACACATAGTTTTTAAACCTAGTAAAGAGAGAACAGTTTTTAAAGGCATAAACAAACAAACAAACAAAACTATAAAATTAAAAACTATCAAATACTAAATGAAAGGTAAAAGACAAGATAAATATATTTTCATGGTCGTATTTGAATTAGAAGTAGAGCTCTCAGATAGAGACACACTCTGAAGAGGTCTTAAACATGAGGAAAGAATTAAACTATTCGGGCCCTTGCATTTTGATTACCATATTAGTTTTCTGTTGCTGTCATAACTGATTACCACACACTTACTGGTTTAAAGCAATACAAATTTATTATCCTGTATTTCTTTAGGTTCTAACTCTGTTAGGATTCTCACCAGGTGAAAATACAGGTGTCAGCAGGCTGTAATTCTTTTTGGAGTCCAGTTTCTAGGAGATCATCTGTTTCCTGCCTATTGTATTATTGGCAGATTTTAGTTTCTTGAAGTTATAGGACCAAGGCCCCTGTTTTCTTACTGGCTGACAACTGAAAGCTGTTCCCGGCTTCTAGAAGCTACCATAGGCCTTGGCTCATGGCTCCCTTCCTACGACCATAGTCAGCAATTGCACTTGGTATTCTCATATCATGTCTCTTGAGCCCACGTTTTGCCTTCCACTTCCTTGTTAAAGAGTTCATATAATGAGATTGGGC
This sequence comes from Cynopterus sphinx, assembly GCA_030015415.1. Taxonomy (NCBI): domain Eukaryota; kingdom Metazoa; phylum Chordata; class Mammalia; order Chiroptera; family Pteropodidae; genus Cynopterus; species Cynopterus sphinx. The sequence goes on along the minus strand of CM057389.1, from coordinate 63,352,188 downwards.
TCACAGAGGTAATCCAGGGGAATCTCCCTATTTTAACAACAGCTGAATAACAACCTTAATGCCAACTGCAACTTTAATTCTCTTTTGTCCTGTAACATAACATCCACCGGTTGTAAAATTAGGATATCTTTATAGTGGGGGAAAGGAGGCATTCTTCTGCCTGCCACAATTAATCTAACAGAATGTTCATTGAAGCCCGAAGGAATGGTATACCTTGTGTTTCACTGACTTTTGTCCCTAACCACTGAGTTAAAAACAAAAATAAAAACTCTGATCCTCAAATCTTACTTGTGGAAATTCTTGATTCAGTCAGCGGTCTCATGGAGACTGAAGTACCTTTCTTCTTCTTCTCCTCTAGGCCCCTTCCTTAACTACCAGGTACAAAAACTATTGTCTTCCACTGTGGTCTTCCAGCACGGCAGAGCCATGCCATGCTTCAAGAGAAAGAGAGAACATAGCCTCTCCCTCAATCTGTAGCATAATTCATCACCTGGGTACCCCAATAGCCCTGTTCCCACTGCCAGTTCTCCCCAGATCTCTTGTGAAAATAATTTCTCCTGCTTCTTATGAGTTTTGGGAGGACTAGGTGATATTTATCTCCTCCCCTTTCTCCTTTAGTATGGGGAAAAAATCAGGCAAACAACATACTGTAGGTCATAGTTTATCAGATCTGTACAAAGGGGTCTGATTCATACACACTCACACACACACACACACACACACACACACACACACACAGCCACCGGCCTTCCTTCACTAAAATAGAATAATGAAAATTGTGATTTATAGATGTTTTATAGCAGCCTTGACTGCAGAACCAAGGGCTGATGAGTCTGGCAAACTCGGGTGTCCATTGACCATCATTTATAATGTTAACAATTGTTTTCTTAAATTGTTCATCAGGTATCAACTACCAAATTAAAGATAAAACACGTAAGCAGTGAAGACAAGAGCTACCCTTGCTATAGGTCCATCTTGGGTATGACACCAACAGTCTTTAGGTCATCTTCTTTTACCCAAGGAGGTTACCTTGGGTAACCCTGAGTTAATCAGAGGAATCTTATAAAAAAGGTAAAGCATCAGAGAGACATTCCCTCACTGGACTAAGAAAAAGTAGATAGCCATACTGTGAACTGCATATGGGGCCACATGATAAGGAACTGTGGGTGAACTCCAGAGCAATCCCAGTTGATAGCTAGTAGAAATGAAGCCTCAGTCCTATTACCATAAGGAATTAAATTCTATTAGCAACCAGTGGCTTTGGAAAAGGACTGTGAACCTCAGATAAGAATCACAACACTGGCCACAACACTTTAACTTCAGCCCTCAAAAAACCTTGTGCAGAGGAACAAGCCAACCCATATTCTTGAAGCAAGGAAACTGAGAAATTAAATTTGTGTTACCTTAAGTCACTAAGTTTATGGTAATATGTTGTGAGCAGTAGAAAACCAATACCTTCGGGTAGTAGCAATGGAGAAAAAAATAGCCAAGAAAAAATAAGGCAGAAGTAGGCCATAGGCCAAGCCCACTGCTACTTTAGCAGGAGTGAATTTTTCATCTTATATTCTCCATATTTATCCCCCCACTTCTGATAGGAGAGCAGACCGTTTTTTGCCATTTTCCTGACTCAAATTAGAAATAGACTTTGAAACACACTTCTCTCAGTAATGATGGGGAAGGTCCAGACCAGGATCCCATCACAGTAACTTATGAGTCTGGGCAGTCTCATTCAGAAGTGACCAGAGTGAAGGCAGAGTGCTCTAGGCAATATGATTCTAAAATGAAAATGGCCAGAAACATGAGTCAGAATGAATATTTCAAGAGAGAAAAGACAAAGGCAGAAAGAACAGAACCTAGAGCCTTGGTTATAGATATAGCAAGGCCAAGAAATGAAAATAGAGACCCAAAACAAAGAAGGCCCTGCGACATTTCTGTGAAAAGCAATGGTGCAGTTGGTTCTTTGAAGGTCACCAGTTGAGTGGTATGGGTGTGCCACGAAACTATAAAAGTATAGAATTAGGACATGTATAATTACTCTGTGCCTTCCCAGGCACTAGCACACACACTTGAGAAGGCTTGAAGGCAAACCCTTATTAGCTTCTCTGGAAAGCTTCTACTGGTTTATTTTGAGCCAAAAACCATCCATACACCTTGGCTGGGACCAGTTGTATGGGGGAAACTCCCCCACTCTCTCAGAAGACACCCAGCTTACAGCAGGGAACATGCTGATGGAGGTTTCAGTGGACCTCCAATGGAAGTCTCACATAGAATCATGATAGACCAATTCATGATCTTAGATATATCTTATGTGTAAAGTAATTTGTCCCATTATAAAAACAATAAAATAGAAGACCCAGAACATTTTGGCACAGGCTTACCCTTTCATAGCCCATCCTTGAGAATACAAGTTAGGAGAAGCTTTAGTGAACATCTGTCTCAACACCCTTACAAGGGTAGGAAATGTTCAGAGACAGTATGTGACTCTGAAAGAACCTAAAACTTATTTTCAAATATACAAAACACTGCTATAGGACAAAGTGATGAAGAAAGGATTGAGTTGGAATTCTAATCCTGCATTTATGAGTAGTGTGAGCTCAGGCAAGTCACTTCACTTCTCTAAATTTGAGTTTTCTCATTTGCAAAAATGGATGTAATGAATATACACATAGAAAATTGAACATGGCAATCATGGACAATCCCACAGCATAGTGCATGTCATATACATTTTATGCACATTTTCTTGTGGGTCTTAGGACTAGCAGTTCTTAACTCTCTATCCCTTGGACTCATTTCCCAGAATTGATTTGGAACAAATCAAAAGTACTGAGTTTCTAAATTTGTAGTCCTAAATCCTGAATCTTAGAACAAACCCATCACAACCTTGAGACCCAAAATGAAATATCACTGGTTTGTGTTCCCAGCTTCTTGTCCTTATAAGAAACCTGTAGCCTGGTCTGCAGAGCAAAAGTAGAGAAGATCAAAGCCCCAAGGCCCAGTCCTGAACACAGTTAAAGGCAAGTTGTCTTGAAAGGATCTGCTCACTTTATTGTGGATGCTTCAAGCATGTTAAACAGGAACTGAAAAGCAACAATGGAAACAAGTCTCAGGGCAACAAGAGTGCAACCATTAAATTTTCATGATTTCAGAGCTTAGGACATATGTGTTTATCAGTCTGGCACTTTTTGTGTCAGTGAATTTATAATGAACATAACTGTTGAAAATCAGTGCTATTCACAGCAATAGCTTAGTGAATAATGCTGGCATTTTAGAAATTGTTATCAAAACTATTTCACTGTAAAAAATGAAGAAACCTTTAATTAAGTAAAGGAACCTAAATGCCCCAGTACCACTATCATTTTTCAACAGGCTAAGAAAGGCTCACAGCTATCAGCTAATGCTTTCTTATTATGACACCTTGGTGAGGTCCGCTGAGCCATTTTTTTTTTTTGCAGAAAGGAGCTTGATACAGAAAATTTTGTGATTTGTTTAATTCACAGGTAATGAAGTCTAGCTGGTTTCTAGCTCATATTCCCCAGTCCAGAGTGATTTTCACAATATTTCAATCCCTAGCCAACCATCTCTCTCTCTCTCTCTCTCTCTCTCTCTCTCTCTCTCTCTCTCTCACACACACACACACACACACACACACACACACACTGAATAAGAGGAATGCCTCAAAGGGCCAACTTTGCATTGTGAAATTTGTGCTGCCTTTTTTATAGCCAAGGAGCATTGTTTTGACTTTTCACCTACTGGCTTCACTGTTTGAAGACCCTCTTTTCATGTTGGGTTCTCTTAAGCAACAGATACTGAAAGAAGGATTTGAGTACAAATGGCTTATTAGAAAGCATGGAGAGGTAATTTCAGGAAGCACTGGGGTGCAGTGGGTAATAAGACATAATAAGACAGATGAGAAGACAGCCAATATAGGGTGTTCTGATGAGCAAGTTACCACTGTAGACAATTAGGGCTGAATCCTATAGATGACTGCCGGGAGTCTGCTTAGAATATGTCTCACAGAAGTTCCACCTCCAAGCGATGAAAGAGCTGAGGTATTTGTCCACCAACTTCTTTTTACCATCAGTTCAAGGCTGCTCTAAGTAAACTCCTCTACACTTCTGGCTTGCCCCACACACAGACCAAGCACACTCCTGCTGCTAGCAAAAGCTCTTAGGCTTTTTCAGATGCTAGCAATGGGAACCCACCAGCATAGCATACACAGGGATGGTGAGTGCAAGCAAATACAAACAAACTCTTGAAATGTCCGCTTCATGCTATATATAAACATCTTCAATTTTAGACTCTCCGAAGTGGCCTTTTTACTACTTGTCTTCTCCCTCCTAACAGGCCTCCTAGAAGACCCTACCTGTGACCTTCCCTTATGCACAATCCTGACCAGGACCAACATGGCAAAGAAAAGAGGGGCAGATGCAGACAGGTATCCAATGGGAAGCAGTAGATGTGGTGGTTAGGAGCATGGACGCTGGTGCCCCCAAGCCTGGAAGTAAAGTCCAGGTCTTCTATTTCTCACTTCAAAGTTATTTCAACATTGTACCATATTTTCCACAAGACAATGCAATAGCCAGATTTCTGCAAGACCTCCCAAAATCAGTGCTAAAGATGTGTCATATACATACTAATACTAGACTTGTACAAAAACCACCCCAAACTGAGTAGCAGAGTCTTGGTGTTCAGAGAGCCAAGTCATGCAGCAAGAAAACCTGGTTTCTGGGAGAGCATGTGGACCTTCTGGGAAGGAGCTATAGAGGTAAGCTCCACCTTGGCAAAGTGAAAGCAATAGCAGAGACTTCCAGATTCATTATAATCCCATAGACCACCAGGCAGAGAAGGAGAGCCATGTAGAATTAATTGGGCATAAGCAAGGTTGAGAAGATTTTAACTTAAAGCGATTTAATTTAAAAAGGAAAGAAAAAGACCTTGAAAAAAAGTAACAGTGGAATGTGCATATGAGAAAAAAATTCTTGAGTATGTATGTCTGTTAAAGGAGACAATGAGAGAAAAGCACAGAAATAATTAAAAAAAAAAAACAACTAAATGGAGAGAAAAGTGAATGAGAGAAAAAATAAAAGCAGGGAAGTAGGAAAATAATTTTTCAGTTGAGATTTTTAGACCCTCACAATAGGAAATTCTGGTTGATTCAAATTTAGAATTACCTATTGGAAGAGTAATTCATAAATCAGGGAGAAAATGAAGAATTAAATAAGCAGATCTCAGGAGAACAGAATGAGATAGCTCCCCAGATCTAGGCAGCAAGAGGAAATGGTCATTTCTTCAGGTTTCTGCCCTCAGTACTCACCATTTTTTTACTGATACCCTCCTGAAACTTAAATTCTCAGGAGAAAGATTCTTGCTTATTTTTGACCACACAATGTACATTTGGTTGAGAGGTGAGGGAGGAGTCTGGATTAATAGTCCCACACAGACCACATAGAATGGGGGGAGTGTCCCTATGGTGGCACTAAAACAGAGCAAGAGATGTCAGGCAGGCAGAAGCATTAGCTGCCTGCTATCAAACAGTGAACCCCAAAACGAGGAAGGGGCTCAATGTGAGTTAAGATGACCAGTTACAAACCTGGGAAATATTAGGAAACAGAAAGGGGAAGAGATGAACAAAGGAACAAAAACGCAGGAAAATAAAAAAAAGTGATAGAGAAGAAAAGCTACATTTTAAAAAAGAAAGAAATCTAGCTCCTACCTGAGAAGTAGGAGCCAGACAAGGAGAAGGAAGAGAAGAAAGTGATGTGGGAATGGAGGGTTACTCATGATTTCATGGGTCTGTAACGATGTAAATATAGGCATATCACTTCCTATGACTGGGAAGTGAATGGCAAGTAGGAGGGGGTCCCAGGGCATCTCAAGAGAATATAATTTAATATCCACGCCATTCAGCATGGACATTCACTAAGTGATTTTGTATCCATGATTGGTATTATCTCAGTTCTGTTTGTTATACAATAATTCATTCTGAAATATAGTAGCTTGAAACCAGTTATTATTATCTCTCATGGTTCTTTGGTTTGACTGGATTCCCTGAGTAGTTTTCACATGGTGTGTCTCACACAATTCACTCATGTGTCAGCTGGAGCTGCAGTCATCTGAAGGCTCTACTGGGCTGGAATATTCAAGCTGATGTATCACATGACTGCCAGTTAATCCCACAGCTTCGCTGAGGCTGTCAACTGAAATAGCTCCATGTATCTTAGGCATTCCAAGCACGGCAGCTAGGTTCTAAAAGGGACTTTCTCAAGAGTCAACATTCCAAGAGGCAGAAAAAGGAGGCTGTCAATCAAATCAAGCTAAGCCAAAATTGGCACAGCATCATGTCTTTTCTGGTCAAAGTGGACACAGTAGAATTGCAGTGATAAACCAGTTCCATACTCTGCAAGACTCAGACATGCCACAGGTCCCCTGGCCCTGTTTCTTGAGCTCTGCCCACTTTCATTACTACTAATGCAGCTGGAATTTTTGTTTTTCTAATTCCCATATGTATTCTTTTAATAGATCCATACTTAAAGTTTATGGAATTCTTTAAAACTCAAAATATCTTACTGGAAAATAAAATTATTATAAAATAATAATGGCCACCATTAAAAAGTGCTTATTATTAAACGAGACATTCACAGCCTTATAAATCCTACAATTTGAAAGCAAATATTTACAGGTGAAGAAACTGAATGTTAAAAGAGAATGTCCCATGCTAGGTAATTAGTTGGTTAAATTATTCAAAGTCGGGTCCAAGTGGCTAAACTAGATTTAAAAATCAGTCTATCACATTATAAATCCCAAATCAATCTGATTTGTCAATGCTATTTTGTAGTAGCTGAGGTCTTCTCTGCAGGAATATGTACCATCTTCACCAAGGAGTCAGGTGAAGAGTCCCAACCTGTCATTAGTATCACAGATTTGCTCTTGGTTCCAAGTTGGAAGGCACGAGTTGATCCTCCATAGATTCCCAAAGGCTATCACTCAAGAGACATTGCCTTCCAGTGAATTCCTTCTTGTCTGAGAGGATAATAAGAAAACTGCTATACAGGCTGACCCTAAGGAAATTCAACTGTAGATTCTTAAAGAGAACCAGACAAAAGACTGCACAGAAAAGTCATCCTGTCACTTTCTCTGTGAGCCACATGGAGACACAAAAACAATCCCACATTAAAGTTTCCATCTCTCAAAGGCAATCTAAACATCTATTTACCTAATTGTGCTTTTTATGTACACTTACATACATATTTTACAACTGGGCCATCTGTGTTATCATAGTTATGGTCCTTCCAGCATTTCCATAAAAATGATAGTAAATCTTTGTTTTCTAAGGTCCAGGGATGGCCTATAAAAACTGGGTCTAGGCTGAAACTCATCCCCAACAGATTCCAGCCATGATACTAATGGATTTTGTTGGCAAATTAAACAAATATCAATTTACTTGGCAGGCTAAAAAGTTTGCTATTTCTAGAGGCAAATATTTTTCATAAAGGAGGAAAATCTAATCTCAATATAAGCAAAATTAAAGATTAACCTTAATTTTAGTAAGTCTGTAGACCATTCTTTTGATTAATTAAAAATGGTAAAATGTCAGGTTAGTATTGTACCAACTACAGATGTTTTCTGATTGCATTTGCTACAGACCTTTTGATAACAAGCAGCAGAAATCTGTAATAGCAACCGTAGGCAAGAACAGAATTCATCAGAGGGTTCTGTAGGCTCTCACAAGATTATGGAGGAAGGGGAGGGGATGCTGATACACCAGGGCTGAAATGGGCAGAAGAAGATCCAAACAGTCTTAGCAACATAAACTACTTGGTAGCACCATATCTAGAATGAAGGCACTCTAACTCTTTCATCGTCCTCTGCATCCTTTTGGTCTAGATTCAAAATCCCAGGGAAAGGTTTGATTAGCCAAAGCTGTCATGGGGCTGCCCCATGTTTCTACTTCTCCTGCTCCTTGGGGTACCACTGTTATGGGGGAACATCCAGTGGTATCATTTACAATTGTGGGGTGGTGAGAGAAAGCAAGAAAGCAAGAAAGAAAGAGAGAGAGAGAGACAGAAAAGAGAGACAGAGAGACAGAGAGACAGAGAGAAGGAAAGGAAGAAAAGAAAGAAAGAGGGAGAAAGAGAGGGATATACGTATAAATTTTTAATTGATAAATATATATAAATATATAAATATTTTAATATATAACTATATATAAATATATGTAATAATATATAATAGATAATATAAATATATAATTATAAAAAATTTATAAATGAATATATATTATTAGATAAATAAATATATATTTAATAAAATATTATTTGGCCAGGAGGTAAAACAAAAACAAAAACAAAAAAAACCTACCATTTGTGACAACATGGATAGACCTCAAGGGTATCAGGATAAGTGAAATAAGTCAGACAAAGATAAATACTATATGATCTCACTTATATGTAGAATCTAAAAAGAAAAAAATGAACTCATCAAGAGAACAGATTGGTGGTTGCCAGAGATTGTAGCTGAGGGGTGGGAGTGGGCAAAATGAGTGAAGGCAGTCAAAAAATACAAACTTCCAGTAATAATATAAACAAGTCCTGGGAATATAATACAAACAAAAACAAAAACCTCTTCCTGAATCTCTGAGGTAAATACAACATGTAATATTCCTGCCCCACTCCGTAGATGACACCGTTAAGGCCCAGAGAGGATGTCATCAGGTAGGATCACAAATCAGGATAAGATAGGAATCTAGAGCCTTAGTCTCTGAGTCCTGGCTATGTTTTGCTCTCTTCTGGGAGGGCTGGAGTCGCCTGGATGTGACCTTTGACAAAGGGGTTAAAACTGGCAGTTGACAGCCTTCTGATGAATCAGGCCAGCTTCCCTGTTTCCCTCAGCTTTAAGAACTGCCTCTGAAGCAGAGGGAGCGTCTGCTTTTTCTCCTGTTTTGTGAGAGAGGGTCATTAAAGTGGTATTGGAAATCCTGCATGTTGTATTAGAACTGCTGCACGTTATCTATCACATGCCATTTTGAAATCATCCCTGTATCTGAAAAGGTCACTAACACTAGCTAAATGGCATTGATTTTTTAGCATTTACAGATGTACATGACAACTCCTGAAAGGGAATTTCATGGATTGTGGAGCTGAGCCAATGGGATGCCAGTGGTAAATATCTCTTCTGAGTAGTCATTATAAGAGAAAATAAACCTAGAGTTATGCGTCGCTAGCAGATTTGAAATGAAGCCATGCTTTTCTTAGTGGCAGCTATCACTGCAAAACCCTCGCAGCCCAGCCTATCTTGGGCCACAGCTTAGGGGCTGACATTTGTTTTACCCAACACCATGATGCCCATGAGCTCCTATCTGCAGCCCCTCTATCCATGCACACAAGTGACTTCTGTTTCATAATAGAAGCTTGAGCTAGGTTTAGTGGTGGTGGGGAAGCGAGCATGGAGCTTGAGGCACAGGGTCCACAGATGCTGTTTCTCACTGTGAATTCTGAAAGCTCTTACAAAAGGCAGTGGCTTTTATTGAAATACTTCTACTTTGAGATACTTCTGCCAGGGCTGAGGATTCGTGGAAATTTCTGATTTCAGGAAGTCATCTGAGCCATGACCTACCATTTCCTAGCATCAAATGCAACGCCATGGAGTCAGCAATGAGTCTGTCTGAAACCTCCCTGTGCCTTTGTTCAGTGGCTTGACATCATACTCCACAATCAAGTAGTAGAGAGCTTCAGACTAGGCTCTATGGAAGGACACAGTAGACTTTCATTCCAGGGAGGAAACCAGATTGAAAGTCCAAATAAATTAGTTTGCTCATCTCCCAAAGCAAACACATATGTTGAATTAACCCCCCAAATCTGTATTCCAATAGAGATAAGTCCTGCCTACAGTGTGTGTGTTTCTATGGCTTACTTTTTTCCTAGCCATTTAGGTAAAGATTCTAGATTCTTTCCTATGCAGTATCAAGTTGTGATAGGGATAAAAAGAACATTGGATCTATTGTCAGTTCTGGACTAAAATACCAGCTCCATACTTAACCATCACATCACCTCAGAAAAGTTATCTAACCTAGTAGTTCTCAAAGTATGGTTCAGGATCACTTGAGGGTTTTGAGATCCTCTAAGGGCCACATAAAGTCAAAACTCTTTTTATAATAATACTAAAATATTGTGTTGTTCACTCTCATTCTCTTGTGAGTATGCAGTGGATTGGGCCAGAGTCTACTAAACATGAGATATTATCACACTGATAGTTAATGGAATATGTGTTTGTGTATTCTTGCACTTTAAATTATTATGTTTTAATTTCTGTTTTAATTTAAATTGATAAAAATAACCCAAACAAACAAATGTTCTTTGAGATCCTGGGTAAGTTTTAAGAGTGTTAGAGAACTGCTCTTTTTGCTTCTGTCTCCTAATGTATCAACAGGATGTTGTGACAATTAAATTAGATAAAGTGCATGGTATTGGAGCAACACACCCAAACCTATCCCTCCCCACTCAATACAGGTGTTGTTCCAACTTCACCTCAGCACTTTATTCTTTATGGGAGTGAGTTTCATGCCATTGTCCCCTCTATGCAATACCAGGGCCTTGACAGTCTCAGATTGAGTGCTCCAGGGCCTTCCTTTTAGATCCAATTTTTTGCCTTAACCTGCCATGCCTGGCTTCTTTGTGTGTCATTTCTATAGATATTAGGTGCAAAGGACTTTATTCAAGTGTATCTGGTAGACACCATTAAACCATACCCTTGTGGGATGAAGGCAAGATCTGTTTTTAAAATGAGTGGTTGATCATTCCATTAAATGGAAGGTTATATGACAGTACCATCTACGACAGCTTGGAAAGGAACCCTTCAGTAGTGTCTCTGGGTCTCAGTCTTGGGCTAGGATTGTGAGAAGTATGAGTGAATTTGTGGTGATTAGTGAAAGTAAAGGAAAGATGGCTCCTAGCACCTGGAAAGAGACTGAGAGCATTGCAGATAGAATTCCCACATTGGCAGGTTTATTCATATCTGTTAATCCCCAAATCCTCTGTATTAACTTTTCATTTTTTTCTTCTCTCATTTCCACTCTGTCATGTCTCAGCTCAGATCCTGGCACACCTGCTTCCTCTATGAGGGGATGACTCTGGCATCCTGTGTCAGATGAAATAGCGTAGGAAAAGTTTAGTGGAAGGAAAACCTGCCAGAGGCTCTGAGGAGAGAGAGGAAGTTTAAACTAAATAGATAATTCCCAAGGAAGAATATCAAAATTAATTAGATGTTGAGAGTGAAGGAAAGGAAGGAACTGAGAATTACTCCAAGGATTCTGGCTTGGAATACCAACAGAAGAGAAGTCAGTCATTAAGACAGAGAGTAATGGCAGGAGACCTGAATTGGGAGGAAAGAGGAAAAATAGTTAGAACTTTTGGTCTAAAGCTTAGGTTAGAGGTCAGCCTGAAGGTCACAAAATGGCAACTGAATCCCACAGGGCCTGAACTATTTCTCTAAGACATTTCTGAAGCAAGCAGAGCTAGAACAATGAGGCTGGCAGAAAGACAGCAGTATGTTTTGTAGGATTCTCCAGAGTCCCTGTTGTTGGTTCTCATTGTGAATAATATTTTCTGCCTACATGTCTGGGCCCTGACTTGGTTTCCCCCTTGGCCTTCAGGTCTGCTTTTGTACCCCATAACCGTAGCTCTCTTTCTACTCCCCAAATCATCCCTCTTCTCAGACTTTGCCCTCAAGAATCCACCTGGATTGCTTTAAAGACCCAATGCAAATATTCATGGCTAGTGCTGCTGCTCAGTTCTACAACACATCCTCATTCTTTGCACATTCCCAAGACCAGCCCAGGAAATCCTGTATTCTGCCTTTGCTAAGTCTCTTTATTAGAATCTGAAGGAGAAGTGAGATTACATATGGAAAACTTTGCAGAGCAAGGAGAAAGAAGTATCCCAGGAGAAGGAAAATGATAAAGTAGCCACTAGCAAACTTGAAAAACTATTATTTTTTCTTCTATGGTGTGCATTTGTGCATTTCAAAGTCCTCTTTTCAAAGGGATTATCCTAAATAGCTAATTTGGAGAATTCATATTTGTCATATTTGTGAATTTGAATTAGAACTAGATCTCTCACACTAAAAATGTTTCAGTTCAATGTAACAAATGTTACTTCATTCAAAAGTTATACATAATAAACATTAATAGCAAAAAAAAAAAAAAAATCTGCAACCTGTGCTGTGGTTTATTGGTTTCTAACTATTTATATGAATAATCTCTTATATTTTAAGCATTTAGGTAGTCACTTTTAATCAATTACTGACTGAATTCATTATTCACTAAATTTGTTATTTACTAAGTATTTTGCCAGAAGATAAGAAATGATACTATTTGAGATGGTTCTAGTTGTTTTGTTTGGATAACTTCCAGATTTTTGCTCAGTAATGGGTAAGCTAAACATTTATGGTAGCTAAGTTTCTTCTTGGTATTACGATGTCAGAGGTATGGTTTATATGTCAATTCTGATCTAAATGACAATTTGTAAGTTCCCCAAAATGCTACTATGTGTCAATGATCAACTTGAAATGGAGGAAGTAGTGCTAATCAGCACAACAAACTAGGTTATGTTGCAGTGACAATCCCCAGATATCATGGGCCTGAAGAGCAAAGGTTCATTTATGATGCATGTTTATTGCTTATAGATAGGTTTTCTCCACATCATCTTCACTCAGTGACACAGGGTAGTCACAGCAGTATAAGGGAGAGAGAGAGAATGAAGAATCATTACTCTTAATCCTGAAAATGACATATGTCATTCTGGTCATGTTTTTCTAACCTGCAAGTCATGTGAATTGGCCTATATTTAACAGGGAAATTGAAAATAGCAAACTATTATGACCAAGTATAAAATTTAACAGATCAGGAATAAAGACATTTTCATTTTTTAACTCTAAGCTCATCAGCAAGATATTTTGCATGAAGATGAAAGTAAAGAGAGTAATATAACATAAACATCTCAGAACACACATTGAGAATTGAAATTATATTATGTTAAGAACAAAATATTTGAGGGGAAAAAAGACCGTATGAGAGTAAAAGTTACCCTGTCATAACAATGATTAAGAAGCTTTCTGCCATGTCATTGTTGTTTGTGCTACTCCCCCTTTTCTTGTATTTGAGGGGATGAGAGGGTTGACCACTACAGAAACATAAGTATATATCTTTTTGTTTAGTTTTTATTTAATAACCATAAAATTTAAAGGGGTGGGAAAAAATGGCATAGATGATAGAGCTCTGTTCATCCCTCTGGCAACTGAATCAAAATTGTGACAGAAACAAGGAGCAAACAGCAAGGAAAAATTTCCTTGGATCTAGATGAACAAGCCATACAACTAAGAAGAAATCTAAGAAATCACTCTGCAGCGGCAGAAGGTAGGACGGGGTGAGGACACGAGGCTGCCCAGTCCAGAGCGGCTGAATGGAACAGAGGCCATAGCAGCAGCAAATGCCTCTTAATGGGGCCATGTCCATGGTGATGGACCTACTTATTCTGAGCTCCAGTGCAGGTTTGGCTGCACAGGGGGCACCAGGGACTTATGGGGGACACTGAGTTGTTGGAATGAGGGCTAAGGTAAGACTCCCTCTGGACAGAAGTGCCAGTGGTATCCATTGTTCCCTGTTGAACCCTTCCCACTCCCAGTGCATAGACTCGGCACTACCATAGTGGAGACATTATCATACTAGATAACAGAGATCACTCTGCCCAAAGGATTCACTGAAACTCTCTCTCTCAACTTGTGGCCCCACCCAAGCCACATCTAGGTGTGTCCTTGGTGAAGTCAGGTGCTCCTTGCTGAGCAATGCCAAGACTCACACTGGTGGCAGCTGGCCTTGGTTTCTGGTGTGGCCTCTTAAGGCAACTATAACAGAGCATCTGTGGATTGCTTGCTGAATCTTAACAGATGACCCCAGAGGGGCACAGGCTTGGGCTAAATTTGGCCTGCAGCTGAACTCCTCTTAGGACTATGCCACTGGACACCTACTACACAAATTCACACTAATAAGACCGAAAGACTTAAGAGCTTTGCTTAGTACATAGAAACAGACACAGAAAGGCAGCCAAAATGAGAAGACAAATAAGCAGAAATCATATGAGAGAACAAAACAGAGATCCAGAAATAATGGAGTCAAGCAATCTAACAGATGCAGAGTTCAAAATGCTGGTTATAAAAATGTTCAATGAACTTATGGGAAGTGTAAATATATTCAGTGAGAACTTTAACAAAGAGATAAAAAAAAACATAAAAATAGAAATGGAAATTTTAAAAGGGAAGCAGTCAGAAATGAAGAACACATTAGCTGAGATGAGAAGTATATTAAGTAGAATAAGCAGAGTGAAGAAAGAAGAGGATCAAACCCCTGATATAGAGGATAGAAAATCCAAGGACACTCAATCAGAATAGCAAGAAAAAAGAAGCCAAGACTGTAATTATAATTTAAGGAACCTATGGGATGCTATTAAATGTAAAATTATTCATGTCATAGGGATATCGGAAGGAAAACAAGATGTTGAAGAGTTATTTGAAGAAATAATGATGGAAAACTTCCATAACCTAGTGAAGGAAATAGATATAAAATACCAGCTAGTTCAGAGTCCCAAAAACCAGGGACCCAAAGAGGACCACACCAAGATACATTATAATTAAAATGCCAAAGGTTAAATACAAAGAGAGAATCTTAAAAGCAGCAAGAAAAACCAGTTAGTTACCTACAAGGGGCACCCATAAGATTGGCAGCTGATTTCTCAGAAGAAACTTTGCAGGACAGAGAGCTTGGCACAATATATTCAAAGTGATGAAAACCTAGGATCTATAACCAAGAATACTTTATCTAGCAAAGCTGTCATTTAGAGTGGAAGGACAAGTAAAGAGTTTTCCGGACAAAAATAAGCTAAGGGAATTTATCATCACCAAGCCAGTATTACAGGAAATGTTGGAGGGAGTTCCTTAAGAAGAAGAAAAATGTATCAAAAATATAAATAAAGAATGATAATAACTACATTCCTATCAACAAGTACCTCAAATGGAAAGGAAGTGCTCCAACCAAAAGATAAACTGGCTGAATGGATAAGAAAATAAGACCCCTACATATGCTGCCTACACAAGACTCACTTCAGATTAAAAGATACACAGCGACTAAAAGGAAGGGGATGGGAAAAGATAGTGCCTAGATTGGCCTAGAGGGTATTGCATTGCTTCTGTTGTTGAGTTTCACCATCTGAAGAGACACCAAGATAGAAAGCCAGGTCTTCCTTAACTTTCATAATTCATCACTTTTAGTTTTCTTTCCACCTCTGTGGCTCTGCTCTAGCACTACTATAGGCTCACTCTTTCTGGCCATTTAATACTTAAGCTCCTAAAAGTTTTAACTTTTTTTCTTCTCCTTCTATACTCTCTTTATTATAATCTACAAAACAGAACTCCATGGTAATTCACAGCAGTGTGGCACTGTAGTCACCCATTCCCATTGATTCCAGCCCCACTCTAAGATAAGACTGGCTCTGGCCCCAAACATGAGCAAGTCCCCATGATAATCTAAGGCATCCCAATCCTCTCATCTACCTGACCACAAGCACAGTTCTGGGTGGGAAGGCCTCTTGTTGAGCTACACCCTTTGGAGAGACTCCAGGGGATAATGAGACAGGTTTTACCATAGACCCATACGCCCAGTATAATTCCTTCCTAGAGCACCCATTCCCACAGACAGGTGATGTCCCAGCCTGAATGTTATCTTCACCAGCTTACTTCTTCCTCCAAATGAGGCTGCTATTGCCTCGGGGAAAATGAAACACAAAATTTATCTCCCTTGTTATTGGTTTCCATGTAATGCCTTTTCTATTGAGTATAAGTCATATTTTCCTGATTCTTTGTATGTCTAGTAATTTTAAATTGTATTCTGAATATAACATTGAATAGACGCTGAATTCTATTATGCCCCTCCAAGGAGTTTTGGTTTTGTTGTTGTTTTATGGGTTTTGTTTTGTTTTTTTTTAATTATTATTTTATTATTTTATTGTTTTTTTGTTTTTTTGGGGGGTGGTTATTGTTTTAATTTAGCAAATATTTAACTTGGCTGTATTCAAACTTAAAACTCTATGCTCCCTGGAATCTCAGATCAATTCCTTTCATCTTACTTTGGATACTTGGATTCTGTTCCATGTGCATCCATGGTTGAGGGGTCAGGAAGAGAGTTTATATATAGAATTTTGGGCTCCCACTTACTGGTTCTCATTTTTTCAGGATTTCCTCAACTCTTTTCAGTGACTGGGTAGCTCTGCACTCTTTTTCTCCAATTCCTCAAACCAGTAGGACCTCAGCCTCCAAATGAGCTCATAATTAATTTGAATATATAAACTACTGAGTCTTTTAGAATTGCATGAAGAGTTTTTTATTTGGTTGGTTGGTTTTGTTTTTTAATGGAGCATTGCAATATTTACAAAGGAGATACTGAAGTTGGTAAAAGATGGGGCTTGTATTTTAAAGATCTTTCCCTATGGACTATCTCTTAGACCCATTTGTTAATCAAATTAATGATGATATACTTTTTTTTTTTCTGCTATTGAAAATACTCAAGAATTTCCTGGATAAGAGTTATATTCTGTGAGTGTGAAATTTGCTATATAAGTTCCAGTGTCTAATTAAGGAAGAAAAGAAAACAGTACCATAAAACTATTCAGAATAACACCAATAAATGCAGTAGCATATAACTTACTTTAAAGGACTAAAATGTAAAAATATAGTAATATGCAAAAATAGCATGAGGTTTGGAGTATACATACACAAAGGTGACCAGACTAATATACTATTGAATATGAGAACAAAATATTAAATGATCTATAATTTTAAAATTTAATTTGCTTACCCCAAAATGTACACATCATATACATAACCCCCTAATGAAGACACAGCCATAAACTAGGCAGGGTATAATGGATTAACTCTGGGGTTACTTTGTAGTCATTGACCAGGGATACATATAAGCTAGAGCCCGTTTCAAGAGTGGATATTTCCTGAAAATGGTATCCTGCTTATGCCCGCTCTCTTGAAAGTCCCATAACTATCTACATACCTTGGCCACCAATAAGAGGATTAGTGGTGCCTTTCAAAGCAAATTAGTGTTCCCCATGCATTTAATTAAAGTGAGCCTCTTTCCATTATCCTTAAAAGCAAAATTATGCATAGAGAAATCCCTTATGTGCAGACATCGACTACAAATATGTTTCCCACATGGGTTTTAAAAGTGATCCAGAGTTCAGAATTTCTAGGATAACATGCAAATTCAGTGTTTTTTCTCCTGAGAACAGAAATGTCAACTCTTCCATGAGTGAGGAGCAAGTGGGGAGGGTCTTGTCCTAGATATGATATAAATCTCATTTTGTTAAATGGCAAAAATATTAATGTCCTCCTCAAATTGATAAACTTGCAAAGAGAGAAGTCAAATGAGAATGTCTCTCTGACTCATATGGACTTGGGTCATTAAGCATGTTTTTATCAGACAGTACCATCTCATAAATAACGCCATAAATAACAAAATAAATTATGTCATAAATGGGCTGGCAATGCTCTGGTCTGTAGCTGGGTTGCTATTTCATGTATTTTATCTCAAAATAGCAGATATTTCAGCCCTGAGCCATTACATGCACCAAAATGCACTTACTGCCTGACTCTTTTCATAAGGACCATAACAAATGATCACAGAGTCCTATCCCAGTGATTTGCAACTATAGCTACTCATTAGAATCACCTAGGAAACATTTAAAAAATTATATGCCTGGGTCTCTCTCTCTCATAAATTCTAATTTAACTAGTCTTGAGCAAGCCAAGACATGGTATTTTTAAAAGCACCATAGGTAATTCTGTTGTCAAGGTAGAGGGTCAAGGTGGAGAGCTGCTATTCACTCTAAGTCTTTCTCTGCCTGGGGTCTGCAAAAGTGAGCCTTTGTAGGTTCCAAGAAGATGAAATCTTTCTTACTTGCCCTTTGGGTTAATTTCCCTACAGAATATTTTTATTTAGACCAAAGAGAATATCTGTCTCTTGTATCTGATTTTGTCTCTATATATTGGCTTTCAAAATGGCAATGGACAGTGCATAAAAAAAAAAAAAAAGAAAAAAGAAAAGAAAAGCAGAGTAGCAGAGAAGGTGGAAGGGGAGTCCAGGCTCACCTAGTTCCTGCTGCTCATTGAGTTGTACACATACTTCAGGATAAATGAAAGGGGCGGGGGAAAGCAATGGTAGAGAATGCTGTTGTCCTAATAGGCAGCAGAGGAGACCATAAGTGTTTTGTCGGCTGGTAGGGGCTAGCTGAGAAGGGGAATATCTGTGACAGTGGACATTGGTGACCATTCTCACTCTGTGGACCAAATGGCCAAGAGATTCTCCCAAACTGTCTCTAGTTTACTGTTTCCTTCATTGTAACAGAGTCACAAAGCCTCTGGGTATTTCTTTTTACCCCCAGCTTTTTGGGCCTATTCTCTGATACTGTCATGCCAAGTCTGAGTTTCTCTTTATCATGTGCTTGTACCTCACACATACACAAAATCTTTCCTCTTAAAATTGGATTGGGTTTTACAGATGTTTCCTCAGTGATCCTCAAAAATGATGCAACGACAGTGATTTCTCTGTGAGGGGACCTGGGAAAGCACAAAGAAAACACAAATGAGATTAAACTTGAACCATTACTTATGATTCAAAGTTTACCAAAAATAGCAAGACACAGCCAAGCAGTGTTCCCTCAGAGAGATCCAAGACTACAAGCACAGCTCCCCAAATGTCCATTCTCTCCTGCAATAGGACTATCTGGCTCAGGTTTCACATGTAACATTTAAGCACTGCAGCATGTGCATTGCTTAAAGAGAGGGCCTCTTTTTATACCTATGCCTCCATACCTACATCTTTTTATACCTTACCTATGATGGCACCTGACATAAAAAAATAATGTAAATGAGATGTAACATGAATCACTGACCAGACCTAGTATCAAGTTTACTTCTGATTCAATGTACAAACAATAAATAGCAAGACATAGCAACTAGCAAATAAATTTCATAGCTTATGGAACAATTTTCAGTGAGCTCTGTTCCATAAATTCATAAATATCAGGCTTATTTACAATGAGCCTGTGACACAGACTAGGTATACTGCTAAAAGTAGCTCACAGACAAGGATTCTCCCTTATCTTTCTGTTGATAAATGCCATTGGCGTGCTTTCCAGGAAGTCTGGTTACTGGCAAGTCACAAGAAACTTTGTCTGGGTTATCACTTTCTTTCCCAGCTGTCCGAAGTAAAGACTGAATATAGGGAGCAGACCTGCTAACATTTCCTTTTTAGCAATTATGCAATTAAAAAATACTCATTGCCGTCTTGATGTCCCAAGAAACCTCTGGAGCAGGCAGGGGAAGATTTTTCTTTCCTGAGTAAAGTGGGGAAAATTCAAACTCAGAAAAGTGTAGTGCAGACCCTTAAAGCGAGATGACAATGAAACAACTGGAGAAATTCATCCATTGTTCCTTAATGTTCTGTCTTACACCTTCCCTCATGGATCATGATTCTCAATCAAGAACAACACATAAGTCACTCCTGAAACTCACATATATATAAAGACAGAAAAAATTTCAGAAGCACTATTTTCAACAATGATCATTGGGTAATATACTAAGTACTACTGTAAATACCGAGAGCAACAAACCCTAGAGCTCTGAGCTGTGTGGGTGATGGAGGCATTGACATATCTTTTTATCCACTGCTTCCAGGAAGAAGGAAGCAGCCCTTGAGGTGATAATAATAACTTGTTCTCTTATGCACACATAATATTTCATCATTTTGCATATGTAGCATGTTCCTGCCATATTTATTTTTTTAACCTCTGGTGCCTAGCATAATGTGCTCCACACATAGAAGATGTACAGTAAATGTTTTTGTTGGGCAAAACCATCTATATTTGGAAACTCACAATAACCATTTGAAGCAAGTAGTTCAGAAATAATTATCTTTACTTTGCAAATTAGGGAAATAATGCTAAGAAAATTAAATGGTGTTTTCCAGTTTATACCTGGTAAGCCCCCAAATGAGGGCTCATCCCCAGATCCGATGAACTCAAAGAATGTTCTCCTCTTCTCCCTCTGAGTCATATGAATACTATGGCTGTGCCTTCATGTCTCTTTTGACAATCATGATCAGCATTGTTACTCAATAAGCTCTTCATTGATTAGGTAACATCTGTCCCTAATAATCTCAAGTTCTTGTTATTCAAAATGAAGAAACTGAAAAAGCTTCTGGACTCTTGTGGTCAATGAGATGGTAGGGTGACAAGTGAAAACTAGGTATTTAGTGCAAAGATCGTTGGCACTAAATACCCATGTGCCATAAATGAGTCTCCTAACTAGTATGCCTCATTTCTTTAAGTGTGAAAGAAAAGATTTCGAAGGATTTGTCACTATGTCTGCTTAGAGTTCTAACCCTTTTTGTTAACTTTCCTCTTGCTATTTCATTCCTGTTATGTACCCATTTAGATGAATCTCAAGAAACTAAAATTATATTTTATTTCCTGTTCTCATGGTGAGGAAGCCTAACTTCACTATTTAGGAGAGGCCCCAGGTGAGATGCATGGCTATCATCTTCAACCACTTGCTGGATTAATCTGGAGTAGAGCAACGAAACTCATCTGCATTCAGGGTATGACTAACTCAGTATTGAATCACTTTTGTGCATTTTAGATGTGTCTATTTCAATATAGAAGTTGTCAGGGACCAGAAAACACATTTAATACAACTTTCACTTAAAGATAAGCCAGAAAACCCAGAATTCCCACTAACTAACAAATACATGTTTAAAGTTGACCAAAGAGATAAATATCAAAGCATTACAAGAGAAAGAAAAATAAGGGAGAGGAGAGAGAAAATGGGGCAAGAGAAAAGGGAAAGAAGGGAGGGGGGGACAAAGGAAGGAAGGAAGGAAGGAAGGAAGGAAGGAAGGAAGGAAGGAAGGAAGGAAGGAAGGAAGGGAGATACTAATTGAGTTTATGAAGAGCTAACCCTTGTTGCAAATTATTGCATTAGATTTTCACCAAAATCCTGTAAAATTTCCTTTCACATTTGGCAATTGAAGAAAATGATACTCAGAATGGTTGCAGACTTATATTGCTCCAGAGACAATTAGATAAAAAAAAAATAACAGACATCAATCA
This sequence comes from Cynopterus sphinx, assembly GCA_030015415.1. Taxonomy (NCBI): domain Eukaryota; kingdom Metazoa; phylum Chordata; class Mammalia; order Chiroptera; family Pteropodidae; genus Cynopterus; species Cynopterus sphinx. The sequence goes on along the minus strand of CM057389.1, from coordinate 63,330,967 downwards.
AGTGGGTGATGAGAAGTTGAGGTGACGATGATGGTAGAAGAAGGTGGTGAACTAAAGACAGACTGCTGCATGAACAAGAAAAAATTTTCCCACTTATACCAGCTAAATCACATGTCTGCTGGCCAGATTCAACCATGAACTGCCAGTTTTTGAGCTCCGATAAATGAAAGCTGGTATGTAGACGAACCCCACTTAAGCCACCTACTTTGGCCACATTATACTGCATTTTTTATCAGCAGAGGCCAGAATCAATTTTATAAAGGTTTATTTTATTTCTGTCCCTGTTCCTAGCAGCCCAGCAGAGTCAGCATTTCCAAATCATGCAAATGTTCTATCACAAACTTGCCCAGACACTCAGTAAATGATGGGGTAGATGGATGCACAAGTATTATTTTTCATACCTTTCAACACTGGGTCAAGCATGGCTAGGGTAAGAAATCCAGTGTCCTCTTAGGAATTCTCCTCCGTCCCACTTAGTTCAATCCTAAGGGGTACAGAGAGCAGTTTTCTCAGAAACTCCACACCCACAGCCTGAGCCCAAACCTTTATCCAGACACATCCCAATCAACCCATGACTTAACCAAGAACACTGGAGCTGTGTGACATTTCCTCCAGTAGTTCAATTTTTCAGAAATTCATGAAACTCAAAAATGCATACAACTCAGCAATATGTATTTACAGAAATGCTTTGCTTAGCTAAAAGGCGAACAGCCACTTTCAGATCATTCAAGTGACAAAGACCAACTAAAAAAACCTGCATAAGAAATCCTAAAGAGCTCAGAAATTATTATTTTATCTCGGAATTCTAGTCACACAAGAATCTGGGAGGTTCCCCAAAATTTAGCCACAGTAATGACTCTCTGGAGGTATCATTTATTTATCATTAATTCATGATACAAACATGTGTATTTATTATTATCTGTTCACTTATGCTCATAAGCAAGTCAGGGAAGAAGAGAGGGGTCTTTGGGTGTCCTTTGGGGTGATTTCAGTGTTCTCCACTGCACAGCTGATGCTCAGAGCATCAGTGTGAACACTCTGATGTCTCTTTGATCATTTCTGTCTTTTGTCCTGGTTCTGGGTACAATCTGAAGTCTTATTTTTCTTATATGATAAACAGAATTGTCGTTACAATCTTCATGTCCTTTCCACAATAAAATTATACATCTACTTGCTTTGTCATGTGACTTTGGAAAACCTCCCACTATACCAAACAGAATATATTTCCTTACATATTTTGTGTTAGGTTTGGCCCAGTGATGGTTTTGGGCAATGAGATATTAGCAAAAGTGAAAGAGACAGACTTTAAATGTGCTGGTGTGTTTTGGCCTGTGACTGTCAGGAGCAGAATATGCCCAGAGAACTGCCACCCTTTCAGCCTGGGCCCTAGAATGAGGACACATGAGAAGACCTTAGCCCAACCCATAGATGGAAGCAGAGCCATCCTTCTGACCTGAAGCCATATAAGCAAAATAATAAACCTATGATGTTGTAACTGATTGACATTTTGATGATTGTATCATTGAAGTTAATAGTGATAAATGCACATTTCCAGTAGACACACCATAAGTCTAAATATTGTGAGGCCTCTGTTAGAGGGTACAACCAAAAGTAATTGCCACCTAGAAGACAAGGCCAATTGGAGACATGTAGAAAATGATTTTGAGTGGCCCTCACACCAGCAGCCAAGCAATTCCTGCCTGAGCATTAACTATTTGTCTATAAGTATGAAGGTTACAGAGCCCCACAGGAATATAAAATTTCACAGTCATGGGCCATGTATTCTGAGCTGTCATCAATGAACAGCATGGAAGGCATGGCTCTTAGGAGAAAATGGAGCTTTTATAATACAGGTCTTCTCTTCACCTTCCTCCTGATTACAGGTACAAAACAATCACTGATTAGCAAACAGGCAGTTTGCTAAGAGTTCAAGCATGCACTGATATACATTTATATACTAACTATATTTTATACAATCTCCTGACCATTCTCTCTTTTTAATATAAACAAAAACTATTTGTAAATAAGCTATTAATTAAAACACAGTTGCCATTATTGGGTATTTACTATGTGCTTAACCTTACATCAGGTCCTTTGCATGCTTTATCTCATTCAAAAATCACAGCAATTATATAAACTAGGGACAATTAGAATTCTAATTTTGCAGAGAAGGACATGAGGCTTCTGGGTTAAGTAATTTGTCTAAGGTTGTCCAAGTAGTTTATAAGCCAGAATTTAGTCTGGATCTTTCTGAGTCTAAAGCTATCCCTGTCTCTAGCATCTGCCCATCTTTTCACTATCACTCTTCTCCCCTCGCTAATTTTAATTAATTGCTCAGGCACCTACGGCCAGTGCTTGAGCTCTATCATGGCTCCCAAAGTTTATCTACCCTTAGATTCAACCACTTCTTTTACAGGCAAAAAACAATGGCAGGATCATAACAATATTTGCGTGGCCTCTAGCTTTCAAAAGAAAAGAACATGAAACAATGATGCCTTACTGTGATATATCACACCTGCCAGCACCGTGTTGGCACAGAAGATAATTTGGGCATACAAGTTACAAATCCACCTACAAAGCAGGTGTCTTTCAGAGTAATTCCATCGAAGCAAGTCCATTGACCATTGGATTCAAATTTTACACACTCAAAAAATTGAATAATATACACTAAGAAAACCTGACAAGTCAATTGCATTTGTTCCAAGAGTTGCTACTAAAGATCTCTTGATTTTGACCAATTCTTAGTCCCATGGGCAAGAAATATGCCTAAAAGGGAACAAAAGTATGACAATAAATATGAGTTTTTCTCCAACTTTTCTGTACACCAGTGCTTCCTCTTTTGAAATGGGCTCCAGTGGTGATATAATGAACAAAGGTTCTGGAGTAAGTAAGTCCCAGCTCTGCCATTAGACAAATGAGTGAATTCATCTCACTATTGTCTTCAGTTTTTCAACTTATAAAGCAGGGATAATGTCTTAAGTTAGGTTTCCCAGAAGCAGATCCCAAGACGAGGATTCGTATTATTATGGAAGTGCTCCCAGAGAAAACTGGAAATTGAGTTGGGGAAGCAGGAGAGAAAAATGGAGGAAGCAAAGCAGGAGTGTAACCTTGGGTAAAAGTCCTGCAACAGGTAGCTTCAGCCTAATCCAGAGGGGTGTACTTTGGGCTGCAAATGATACCTCAGAGTTGGCCCTAACCAAGGGAGCTGGGGCTTTCATACTTCTGTACCTGCTAGTCATTGGTAAGGGGCTGTGTGACGGAAGGTGGATGTAAATTCTAAGGCACTTTCAGCTCTGCAAAGCAAGCTCCACTAACTTGAGGGAAATTCTGTGAAAAAAAAAAAATAGCCACAGGTGTTTACTGTTGGAAGCAAGAACATACCCAAACCTGTTCTGCACAAAATACAGAACAAGTGAAAAGAGAGTCAAGGTGCTCTGAATGGAGCATCGACATTTTCACCACAAATGGTAATACTCTCTTGCTCGGCTAATATATACATGGCCTGACACATAGAAGGCATTTGACAAATAATTTGAGAATTATTATTATTATTATTCTACTAATCTGGCCCATAACGTCTTCACAAAGGTGGTCTCTGGATTCACAGCCAGAAGTCCTGTCTATTCTACATCATGATACACTTGTGCTCCATTTGCCAGCCTGGTCGGTGCCTAAATGCTGATTTTGCATCATTGGCTTTCTCTAGTTGGCACCATGTCTGTTGCCCAGTCTTACAATCCCTTTTGGGATCTCCTCTAATCTAGTTGGAAAGGCACCCCTTCCTGTCGAGCGGGATGTTTGTGAAGAGGCAGGTGGTTGAAGGCTAAGGTTTGAATGCTGCTCTCTCCTTCAGCAATGCCATCGGGCCTCCTGCAGGACTTGCCAGCCCCAAATCCTCCTCTCTCATTAAATAAACCCTTGGCCTTTTTAAGTTTTGTCTATTCATCTCCCTGCTTCCCCACAGCAGGGCTAGGGATTTCTTGGAATGACCCACAGTCTACAAAAGGGCTTCTTTTCCCTTGTGCCTATGATCCTACCCTAAGAAACCTTTTGAGCCTTCCCTCCCTAGGGAGCCTAGGACACCCACAGGAATAATGCAGCCTGCATTTCATTTAATTAATCTTCCTTAACAATCAGCATCTTCCATGTGCCAGCACTGCAAGCTCATCGATGAAAGAGCCTCCCTTCTGTGACTAATCCCCTATGTTAAAAGACTGTGCTTAGCTCCAAAGCTACCCTTTACATACATCAGCTCACAAGAGCTGCATCTTCCTACAGTGCCAGACATATTCCTCGGCCACACTACTCCAGGGCCTCATTTTCTGGGCTGCCATCCTCCCTGAAATTAATCTAAGAGGGGCCCCTTTTACAAGCATGGCAGCAAATATCCAATTCAATTTGCTTTCACCCAAGATTTCCCAGGAGTCATGCTGAATGAGATAATCAATGATGATTATAAGACTTGGCCTGCCTCACTGAGCCAAAGTGTTAAAAGGAGGGAGAATTTCTGCTTCGGTGCTCATCAAAGTCAGGTGCTAATTCAAGCAGATCCATTACTTTTCTCAGCTGCTCTAAACCATACGTGCTGCAATAATCACGCTGGGGAGGTAAAGGCGACCAGTCATCCTACCTAAAAAAAGAGAATTCAGTTTTGCTTCTCCTCCCACCCCAGAACAACAACGATAAAAATGTATAGAGCATCTGGAGCAAAAGTAAGTAGGCTGTTTGAACCAATGATGCCAAAGAGATTTAATTTAGACAGGCTAAACTTTCTTTCTCTCCGAGGCTAGTCAATGCCTTTGCTACTAATCTCATCGAAGAAAAAGTATTAAACTACTTGTTGCTACCATTTTACCCCTGAGAAAACTGTTTTCTACTTGGCTGATGGTTCTGAAAGACCTTGACATGCAGGGAAGGAGAGTGGGGGCAAATAGCCTAAGAAGGACAAGGAAATCCTCCAACCCCTTTCCCCACCCCTCTCTTGCCTCTGCTGGTATCCTACAGGCTGGCTAGGGGTGGGAGCTCCTAGGCTCTAAACATTTTTGCAAAGGCTATGGCCTAAAGTGGGGTTGTGATGATATATTAGTTACCTTAGTTATCTATTTCTGTGTAACAAATTACCCCCAAATGTAGCACCTACAAATAGTAAACATGTATAATCTCACAGTTCCTGGGGGCAGGAATTCAGGGGAATCTCAGCTCTGGCTCCATGGTTCTGTCTCCGGGTCCCTCACAAAGCTGCACTCAGGATGTCGGCCAGAGCTGCTGTCTTCTCAAGGGCTGGCTTGGAAGCATCAGCCTCTGAGCCCTGTGCTTTGGAAGGATCAACCCCTGAGCTCATGTGACTATTGATAGGAGACCTCAGAAGGTCAGCTTTCAGGCTCAGTAACTTGGACCTTTCCACAGAGCTGCCTCAAAGCCTGGCAGCTGGCTTCTTCCAGAGGAAGTGACCTGAGAGAGAGCGAGAGAGCATCCAAGAAGGAAGCCAGTTCCTTTATAATCTGGTCTCAGAAGTGAGGTCATATCACTTTTCCATATTCTGTTTGTTAAAAGCGTATTAGTATGCCCAGCTCCTACTCAGGGGAAGAGGGTTACACAGGGCAAGAATATTGGAAAGTGGGATCATTAGAGACCATCTTAGAGGTGACTATGACAGAGGAAGACCTACCCTTGTGGGGAGAACATTTGAGCATAAAAATGGGCAGTGTAGCCTATTGAGCAAACTCCAAAGGGTGTTTATTTCTGTGGTGTAGGGTGTTACCTCTGACTCCAGGGAAGGAGGAAGGGGTGTCTGCATGTGCATGGAATGAGTCTGATGCTCAAGGTCAGACTTAGAGCTAGAAGCAAGGCCTGTCTTCACTGAGGGCAATGGGGCTAAGGACATACATGTTGGCGGCTTAGGTGCTGCCTGGGTCCAATGTCTAGCACCCACAGCAGGCAGCACACACAGGGTTGCAGGTAGAAAGTGCAGAGAAGTCCTCCTAGACAGAGGACCTAGACGAAGGAGGTCTGGTTGGCAATCTTTTCTCGCTTTCGCTGAAAGGTGGTTATAGTCATGGCTGAATGAATCACACCTCCAAGTATCACAGCCCAGTGTATTATAGCCCTCCCATACTGACTCTGGACCTGCCCATGGATCTTGCTTAGGCCAGCAGAATATAAGCACTCGATAAGTGCCTGACATCGGGGCTTGCCCTTTGGGAGTGCTGCCCCGAGACCATCATGCCAGAAAGACTCCTCCTCTGAAGAAACTGGGTGAAAGACCGCATCATAGGAAGTTACAGGCATCCTAGCTGAGCCCAGCCCCAGCCACTGCCCCTCCGGCTGGATGTGGTCTCATGAGTGGTCCCAAAGTTGGCAGAGAACTGATGGAGGCAACTCGCAGAATTGTGAAAGTGGTAAATTGTTGTTGTTTTAAGCCACTAAGTGTATGGTGATTTGTCATATAGGAACAGGTAACCACTATTCTCTCGTTACCACCAGAACTGTCAGGGCTACACAGGTAGGCAGTGGTGGAATTTGGAACAATCCTGTGGTCCCAGCCATTCTCTCTCTCTCACTCTCTCTCTTGCTCTCACTCTCACTCTCGCTCTCTCTCTTAGGTCACAAAAGTAGCTAATAAACATCAGATATCTCATGGTCCTTTTTCCCCTAGAGGGCATCTGGATTCAACCAAAGCAGATGAATCTGATCACAGACAATTCTTTGACTTAAAGGAGATTGTCCCAAGAAATCACAAACCAAAGGGCCTTTCCAAGTCGGCACTTCCTGAGAGTGCAGTGAAAATCCATACAGGACCACACTGTGTTCTGCAAAGGCCTTGTGGGGAAAGCAGGGCATCAGCACATTCCATTGTGTCATTGCCACGGACAGTGCTCAGTACAGTGGCTATAGAGCCTCAAGGTCACCTGCCCAGGTTGCTTGCAAGAGCAATTGTTGTTCACTTCACCAGCAGGTGAGCAGGTGGGTGACTCGAATGTGGGTTCCAGAGGGATACAATCAGGCCATCCCTCTGTCTGTTGAGTTTTTGTTGTCTGGGGAACACGGCTATCACAAATACTTATTTATCCACATTTCCTTGGGACCAAGCCTGCCTCTGGATCAGTATGCAGAGTAAAAACCAAGGACAGCTCCGCCACCCTGTTCTATTGCCTACTAAAATTCACCTCATTTTTCAAAATCTAGCCCTGGCATCCCCTCCTCTGGGGAAACATCGTTGCTTTAATGCCCTCCCCGACGTGGTAGAATAAGAACCCCAGGGCCTGCGGCCTTCACACTGCTGTGCATCATAACCACATTGTACTAGGGTTGGCTGTACCTCCACTTGAAGGACTCGGGTCACCCTCAGAGGAAGGATTTTGTTGTGATCATGCAAATACACTTAGTCTGTACCTGACAAGTGGTAAGCGTTTGGTGAATAGCTGCTGAATTCATTCATTCAGCAAATATTTTTTGAATTCTTACTTTGTGCCAGGTATTTGCTCTGAGGTTATGTCAGGGAACAAGACATAAAAATTGTTTCCCTCAGAAATCTTATGTTCCACTCAAAGGAGACAAACAACAAACAGAAAATAATAAGTAAAATATAGAATATATGAGAAAGTAGTAGATGGTATGCAAAAAATGAAACAGGAAAAGGAAATAAGGAGTAGCAGTTTTAATTGAAGCTGACACTCAAGCAAAGACTTGAAGGCAGGGAGGAAGTTAGCCAAGTGGATCAAGGGTAGAGTGTTTTCTAGCCACAGGAAACAGCCAGTGCAAAGGCCCTGAGGCAGGAAGGGGGGAGTTATGCCTAGATCATCTGAGGAACATCAAGGAGGTCTGAGTGGCTACAGCTGTGTGAACAAGGAAGCAACACTTAAAGATGAGATTGAACTGGTGATAGGTGTGGGTGCAGTCTGTGTGGAGATTTGCAGGGCAAAATAAGGATTTCAGCTTTTACTTAGAGTGAGGTGGGAAACTCCTATGGGATTTTTAAGTAGAAGAATGACATAGTCTTACTTAGGCCTTAAAAGGACTCATTTGTCTATTTAATTCAGTGGGTAAAAGCTATAGGAAGGTGTGAGTGGATACAGTTAGGAAGCGATAATAATAACCCAGATGAGAGACAATAAGGGCTTGGAATAGGTGGGGTGAGGTGGTCAGACTCCCAATGTATTCTGAACAATATTTTCTAACAGATTCAATGTGATGTATGAAAGAAGGAGAAGATGTGGGGAGTCATGATGCTTGGGATCTGAGCAACTGAGAGGGAGATGGATCAGGAGCCCTGCTTGGACATGTTGAGTGTGATATTTCTGTCAGGGGAGATGTTAGAAGAAAGTGGTATATTTGAGTCTGGAACTCATGAAGGAGGTATGAGCTAGAGAAATGAATTTGAAGGAATTAATAAACTCGAGAGCCTTCTTTTGCTCTCTTGATTTTCCTCTCCTCTATAGTCACTGATGTGAGGCAGAGGGTACTAGTGAGATATTGGACTAGATGATTATTTACAATCCTTTCCGGTGCTAGCACCAGTTATTTATCGAAAAGACAATTTCACATCCTTCACTGTTCACCTCTTTGGCATCCTGCCTTCGCTGGCCTCTCCATTTCTGATTCCACTTATTTTTTAGGCTCTTGAAAAACATTACTCTTTTAAATAGAGACCCCAGGTGCAGCAGAAGAGCATGCCTAAGGCCATGGGTGAGCAGCCCAGCTCTCAGGTACCCCAGTTCTGGCTGAAGATAGGGCATGGCCTGCAAATGGAGGCACAATGTTTCCATCACTAGAGAGCAGTACCTGCAAGTGACAGGCATGTGGCTGCTCACCTTGCAAAAGAAGCCCATGCTGCCCACCAGGCAGAGGCACCGTTAACTTTATTGTCACCAACATTGAACAGGAGGCTTTTTGCAGGATTTCCTTAGAAACAAGGTATGTGTCCTGCTTTGCCCAGTTCAGCCTGGACTGGCATCTTCTATTCCAGCACCCGCTTTCACTCTCAAATCACCCCAGCTTGAATAGTAAATTGCATGGTCACCCATCTTATAAACTTGCCTTTGGATATCCTTAACCAATAGTCTTTCCCTGATGATTCAGAACTTTCTGACTTTTGAGCACTTTTGAGTTGCTTCAGTCTTCATGGGCAAACTCTGGAAACATAGCAAAAACACTAAATTCTCTTCTAAATTCTCTTGGAGAGAAAAGGACCCAGGCAACAATCTCTGCATATGGCTCCCACTCAAGGATTATTGGGGACAGGATAGATTTCGAGGCCCCTGGGCTGACCTTCTTTGGGTCCAACCCCCGCCTCAAAGAGTCCTGTAGCTGACAGTGTAAATGGCTCGGGTCACCTATGCAGTGGGGGTACAGAACCCCACTTTCTGGCTCTATATCCCTTTATATTATTGTTCATCAATGACCTTTCCACTCATGCAACAAATACATATCAGATGTTTCTTATGTGTAAAGCATAATAGAGGATACAGAAAAGATTCTTATATTAATCATACTGTTGGATTGGGTATAGCACAGAACATGTTCAAAATTCACAAAATTTGTGTAGAAATGATGAAAAGATCCAGCTGATCAGAAGGCAATCTGATGATAGAAAATTCTCCTGCTCTTTCGACCAACATTTTGTGCATTGATTAGTCACTCTACAAACATTTGTTGAAGTGCCATTTACCCAATGCCAGCCACTTGACATACTTTTTATCATTTGACTTCACACACTCTAAGGTTGATAGTATTATTTCAGTTTTGCCTGAAGCCAGAAAAGTTAGATGACCTGCTGAATCTCACGGAGTTGCAGAACAAGAACTGGAATCAAGGTCTGTGTGCATGCTCTTTCCAGATGGTGTCTCCACGCAAGGCACTGCTGAATCCTTTCTCTGCAGCTCTGCCAAATGTGACACTCACTTCCTCAGAACACACGTTTAAGTCCTTGTGAAGGATCCACACCCAATTCCTCTCTAGCTGAAGCCGAAAGCAAGGACTAGGGTGACGAAAGGGAGGCATTGGCCTTGGGCTAAAGATTTAAGGGGGTGCCCCAAACTTCAATGATCACAATAAATAATATTTTAATGCAATATTTAAAATAAATTAAACTGAAAAACTACAGTACTTGGGCTGGCTGCCTGTTTTTGAAAATAAGATTTCATTGCATTTCACACGACAAGACAGGCCACATCCACTGGCCCAGTGTGCTTGCTTTCATTTGTAAAAAAGAGACTTCCTTTGCCTTTTTATGTCTGGAGGACAGAGTGTTTGTCTATTAATAAAGGCCACATGGGTTAGGTCCTGCACAATCACAAAGAGGGACACCAGAAGGCAGATTATTCTCTAATTTCTCCTTGGAGCCTGACATGATTTTCAGACATGAACAGGAAATGAGTAGCCAGTACTTAGAGAACTGGGAGAAAGTAACCAAGAAGCTGGACGACTGTACAGACAGCTCAAGTTCTCCTTCCCTAAAGGTCCTAACTCAGCCTTGTGGAATGCACATAGAGGGACTTGGTACCACACCTCCACCCCATAAATGTGATGGGAGCTGGAGTTATTTTTAACATACATACCTGCAGCTGACTGAGCTCTGCAGTGACTCCAGTGCCAGTACTGAGCAATTATTAATAGGAAAAGAGAATGCTGGGGCCTCCCACAGCCATTTTAACTGTGGACATTATTGCTCAGTTTTGAGCTGCACCCAGGGAATCGTAAGAGGAAGACATAATGCTTGTTTGTGGAACTTTTATAGCTAATTGACATTTTTTTCAGTGCTCCCCTGACAGCTGTAGTTACTCCCGACTGGAAGGGTCATAGAAAGCATTAAGTTGAGTACTGTCTCCAGATGGAACCATATTTGTGATTTACCACCAGAAAAAAAAAAGGAATAAATAAAAAGCCATCAAAATAAACACTCATGAAAGTGATAAACAGGAGCCCAAGTGATTAACAAAATCAATCATCATTGTGCAAAAATAACGCACAGTATTTTCATACTAATTGAGGATGTTTGCTATATGGGGCTGTCAGATTTTCACCTTTCTGGGAAGCATTTTCCTCCCTTCTATATTTGCTCTTTGCTCAATGGATAAGGGGGAACACAGAAGCAAATTTCTCCTTTCCCTAACTATGTACTTTTTCCACTTATGGGTCCCCATCTCTGTCCTTGGCACTAGCAGTAGAAGTCAGTGCATCATATTTTGGATGCTCTGAGTCAAGTTCATAAAATAAACAATTAGAATCAAGCTGGGAAATGCAACTAATACTAAGAATTCCACTTTCCTCTCTGGACAGAATCATGTAGAGATTACCCAGGATGATTAGTAACTAGGATAGCACAAGAGAGAGCAATAGAATTTTTGCCAATCACTTGGCATAGATGCCAGTTTGGATTTGTTAGAAACTAACGAATGTATGGATGGATCCATTTACTCTAGGCTTTATTCTGATTTCTAAATTTGAAAAGGCACTGCTTCGTGTGGAATGAGTTATTTGAGAACATCATTTTAAGAATGGAATAATATTCCGAATGAAGGCCACACTACGCCAAACACATTTTCTGGTTACATGGATAAATGCTACATTTTGCCTATATGGAGGTCTCTTAGCCCATACATTTTCTGACTGAAAATATATCTCATGACAAGCATAAAAATTATAAAATGCAATTGAATGGCCATTTTTAATATCCAATGTTCACATATCAAAAACTTACAGACTCAAAACCTATGTTCACTTACTTTACACACAATTCAAATGAACTCAGAGATGAGATTTCTCAGTTAAAGTGGTAATTAAGGAGGAGAAGAGAGGTTGCTAGAAGCAATCATAGTGATAGCAGAGAGAAATGGCAGAGAACTACAGCCTGGCAACAATAGAAAGGATTTTTAATTCAAAGTAATTAGACATAATAACTCAATGAGCCCTGTATACCACGTCTGCTTAATACAGATGCAAGGGCCCAAGGTAGCCCTGGCATCAGTGTAAAATACCAGCCAGTGTGCTAAGGAACATTCTGAAGACATTCACAAAAAATTCATGGTCTACAGCTCTGTTTAAGAAGCAGGAATAGATACATTTTAGAAAATATTCTAAATTAAAATGTTCATTATTGTAGTTATTATTACTAATTGAGAGTAATTAAAAGATAAACTCTACATATCAGGCAGACTCTTTTGGTCTCAAAAAGAAAAACCCCATTCAAATTATTTAATCATCAAGGGCATACATTAACTCCCCAAGTAAAACTTCACAGTTAACCTGGGTTCAGAAATAACTGGACTCAGGTGGTCAAATGATGTGATCAAGAATATCTGTCTTTGTATCTGGCTTTCCTTCTTGTATCTATGGTTGAAGCACAAGTTCTGTGAATGGTTATTATTGGCCCAGCTTGGGTCATGTGTTGGTGGAGATAAACAGAGGAAACTCTGAAGACAGATATAAGAAGGGGAGTAAAGATGCGGTGATGGTAAATACAACCGATGTTTGCTTCACCATTAGCTATCATAAAAGCAGTTTTCTAGCATGACTCAATGTCTGTGAGTTCCAGAGTCCTGAGTTCCCTAGGAAGAAGACTCTGAAATGGAGAATTAAATACAAGTGGGTTGTTGCAGAGGCCTCTTGGGATAGCATCGGGAGGGAGTGATGGAAGCTGGATTGAGCAGAGGAAGGAGTTACACTGTCATGAAGTTAGAACAGCAGCCTCAACACACCCCACAAATAGCTCCAGAGCTCAGACAGCCCTTCCAAATAACCCCGAACTGAGGCAAGGAGCCAGCCCTTTGTACCTCTCGCATTAACTAGTCATTGAATGTCTCCCTAGTCTTGGGTGAAGAGGCTCCCTTTAGCCAGGTATGATTCTTGGAAGAGAGACTCAGCTGAGGCAACATTCCCAGCATCTAGTGAAATGGGGTCTCATTGCTGAAGGGGACATCTGAAGGGAGCATCAGGATGAAGAATGGCCAAGCAAGGAGCAGTGTAGTGAAGGGCATCACAGCAACATGCTTGCACCTGAGGCCAGGGACTTCAGATTCTCTTTACCCTGGTACTAGCCACAAGCATGGCCTGAGTGCACCGATTCAGGAAAGGAGGTGGGCAACGCTGCAGACAGGCTGAGGCCATGCAGCAGCCTGGAGCACTTTGTGTTGAAATGATGGGAAAAGCACTATTATTTATTGAACACCTTCTACTAGCTAATTTCATGCTACTTTCTGTCACACATGGGATTCTATGAGTATTGGATGATGAGAATAAAGAGTCTCTGTAATTTAATACTCTATATACTACTCTAAAAAAAAGTATGAGGAATATAAATGCTGGGGATTTGTTTAAAAGAAAATTCTCTCCAAATTTGGATTAAAGAAACCATACTAATAGCAAAGGAAAAAAAAGGACACACAGCTTGAGCTTAATCAGTTCAAGGACAAGAAAAAAATGTTCTTTAAGTGAGCCCCAGGGGTGGGTAGAAGCATATTTCTGAAAGTGTGTCAAGGGGAAATGGATTCCCAAGAAGGGGTAGGAAATTAAGGGAAAGAACTTAAAACGTATAATTACAGAATTAGGCTAATTTTTGAAGTCTCCCTTGTAAAGGAGAATCACAAAAAAATCCCCCAGAGAATTGATTATAAACAGGGGTAGGGTGTTCTAAATCAAGGAGCAATGAGATAAATATGGTAGTACATGGCCAATTACGCAGTTTCTACGAGGAAAAGATGTGAGCAACAATGTTTTCTCACTTGCCCTCCATTGTTACCTTTAAAAAAAAATAAATAAAGGAGTTACTAATCTTGAGTTTGTAACTTAGATGATAAAATCCATGGATGCTATGAAATTGAATATGAAATTATGCATGTGTCTTCACATGTGCACGTTTACATTCTTCTGAGGATTAGTTCTGTGGATTTCAGCTGCTCTTTGAAAGCGACCATAATGCTCAAACATTTAAGAATGAATTATCCAGTCCAAATAGTGACTCTAGTAAGTAAATAGTTGTCATAGAAAGAGAAAAAAAATTAGAAAATACCATTTTTCCATATTGAGTAGATTTCTCATGGTTCAAAATTAGAAATATATAGTATTCGTAGAAAAGTTTCCCTCATTTACCTGCCCATATCTACCTAATTTTCCTCCACATAGCATATGTGTCTGCAGGGAATATGTTCCAAGACCCCCAGTGGATGCCTGAAACTGTAGATAGTACTAAACCCTGTATATACTATGATTTTTCTATGATTAAGTTTAATATATAAATTAGGCATATTAAGTGATTAACAACAATAACTAATAATAAAACAGAGCAGTAGAACAATATACAGTAATAAAAGTAATATGAATGTGGTCTCTCTCTTCCTGATGACCAATTTGATATACAAGATAGCTACTAAGTGATTAAAGGGAGGGCAGCATATGCAGTGCGGATCTGCTGGACAAATGAACGACTGATGTCCCAGGTGGGACAAACAGGATGCTGTAAAATTTCATCACACTGTTCAGAATAATGTGCAATTTAAAACTCATTAATTATTTCTGGAATTTCTTTATTTAATACTTTTAGACTGTGGTTGATTATAGTTAATTGAAGGCACAGATAAGAGGAGACTACTATACCAATTTTTGTGCAGTTTCTTAGATGTATTCTCTATATATTTATGTGTGTGTATATTATATGGGCAGATATACACACATCTACATAATTACACGTATATAATATGTGGGCATGTGTGTGTGTATAGAAACATAAAATATATATTATAATATATATGTATGTATTCATGAATGTATGTATGTATATATTTTTTTAATCAAAAAGTAGTATGCTACAGATAATGTTTTTTACTTTTTTTCACTTACTATATCCCTATTTGATGTAAACATCTTTATTATTTCTTAAGGCTCTTAGTATTCCTATCCACTGATGAATCATAATTTATTTAACCAGTCCCTCAGTTATAAACATCTTGTTATATAAACATAGTGTACTATTATGGCAACTGAATTAAATAAGCTTGACCATGCATAAATCTGTAAATGTAAAACTATCTGGAAAATAAGTTCCTATAAATTGAATTGCTGGGCAAAATAGTAAGCGAATTTACAATTTTGATGTTGCCAAATCACTCTTTGCACTTGTACGAACTTAAATTTCCTATAACAATATATGAGGATACCTATTTCCTCACACTATTACCAACAGAATGTATTAGTGTACTCTTTGTCTTTTCTTGGATAATGACATTTCTCTTATTATAAAAAAAGTAGCACTTTTTCATAGGGATACTATTTATATTTACTTTCCTATGAACGACCTATTTATATACTTTTCCCTTTTTTTCTATTGATTTGTAGGAAATCTTTATATATTAAGGTAAAAGTCAAAGAGGAATAGATTGGGTACCCATGACTTATAAAAATGGGGACAAAAGGCATTAATAGTGAGCAGAAGCCTTCACCTGGCTTAGTAGCACCAAATCTCAGTGCTCAGGTGCTCAAGACCTGCCTTGCTATCTGCTGTGTCACTATTGTCGCCTCAGTGTCGAGAACAGTATCGGACACATAGCAAGTACTCAATAAAGATCTGTCAAATAAACAATTTTATACCAAAGAACAGAAGCTGAGGCCAGAGGGTGGGAAGGTATGTTGCCTGCCTAAGTGTACCTTACCGGGAGGGTCATGAAGCAGAATGCAGAAGCTCAAGCCCCATCTTCTTTTTCCAAGCCCCTCCTCAGTCTTGGCCCTTTGATCTTGTTTGACTTAAGAACTTCTTAGCATCTGATTTTGGGTTCCAGATTTCCAAAGAAGCTTAAAGTAGTTTGTTATTAATCCTCAAACTCCTAAAAGGTTCTCTCTAAAATTCTTTGTTTTCAGAATGAGCGAGAAATAGTCTTATTTCTATTACTTTGCATGCCTTCAGCTCCTCCTCCCAAAACCCTCCTCCTTTTCCTGTCTCTAAGAACATACGACTCCGAGTGTGGCATTAGAGAGTTAATCATTCTTATGCCTTCCCCACAATCCGTTGTTCTTATTAAACAGCATTATAAACTGGGGTTACTTTTTAAGCAGCAATCAGGTTAAAATTAATCCATTCATAACTATTTCAGCCTCAAGACCCACAATTGCAGGCTCGTATTCATAACATGCTTAGAACACCACTAGCTGTACGGGCAGTCCCTGACACGATGGTGCATTTCAATGGTATGGCCACCAAAAGAGGTGCCACCATCTTGTCAGGAGATCCGCCTCTGAATTTTTAATTTTTAATTTAAAATGGTATGTTTTCCACAGAGGAAGTCATTAAAGCTGTATGAAGCAATACAAAACAAGCCCAGGCATAGCTTGGTGTGGCAGACTTGACATATGGGCAGTTATGTTAGAGTTTCTGAAGCTGGAAGAGCAAATAGAGACATAATCTTGGCTGTGGCTTTCAACTTAGCTCAGGGACAACTAAGTATTGATACTGACCAGGTGGGCCTGGTGGGGACAGGACACTAGAAAGTGGGAAGAGAGAATAAAACATTTCGAAGCACATACTGAGTGCAGAAGCCTCTTGGGTTTCTGATGTGTGTTATCTTATTTATTATCAAAACATACCTGGGAGGCCCTCTCTCAACTTTATAGGCAAGGAAATGAAAGTACCTGGTATGAACAGTTCTACAAAGTATGGATGCAAAATGGATCTACAATCCCTTCTCAAATGCCCTTCCAACCAGCTGAATTCAGAATGTTTTAGATTTGGAAAAGGTAACATGATGAATTGACTCTAGATTATGACTCCCCATCAGTGTCTGAGGTGGAACCCCATCACCTAACAGAGATATTAATGCAGGAAAACATAGAAATGTTCTCACTAAGAAGGATCAATGTAGAGTATCAATATCTGCATGTTACTTCTGGTCAGGTTTTACTACCCAATGAGACTGTATCAAACTTGGAAAAAAAAAACCTGATTTCAGAGCATTCTTGGATTTGGAATCACAAATTAGAAACTATGTACTTTTTAAATTTTCTTTCCTATGTCATTTCCTACCTCCTTTCTTTCTTTCATTCTTCCCTCCCTGTCTCTTTTCCTTCCACCCTTTAGTCATTCCGCTTCTAAATTACTAGAGTGTTCTGTGAGATAACAACAGGTCTTATTTCTATCAACAATCATTTTTTTCCAATACCCTCCCCCCCCCTGCCAAAAAAAACACCCAACAAATTAACAAACAAAATGTTTCCATGATCAAATAAACTGGAGAAATTTTGGAAATCTCAGCATTATAGTATTCCTTGTAGATTCTGCCCCCGCAACAAGATATGGTGTGTATTTGATGACAGGTCACCACGGTGGGCTTTTAAAGACAGTACCCCTCTCTTAGATGATCCATGGTGTGAGTCCCCTGTACACAATGTCCTTCCTTAGCTCTCCCCATCTCCAAAACTTCAGGCTAGTCCCATGTATAAGTTTGGGAAAAATTAGCTGAGGCTTCTAAGGATCCCTGTTGTAATACTGAAAACTAATCCTTGTTTGTTCAGAAAAATTCTACACTTTAGAGATTTTTTAATACTAATATTATGAGCTTATTAATAATATATAATAAAGTAGAAGTTCTATATTAAGGTAAAAACTGATTTGTCTTCCTATTTTTTAAATATTTTATGTATCACAAATGACTCAATAATTTAAAAATATATCACATTTCCATAAGCAATTTATCACCAGATTTATGGTAGATGAGATGTTCTGATATGGATTCTAGTTGAAAGTACAGATTCATTTAATGTTTTGGTAAGTAATATATTTAAATTAACACCGGGGCTTATCAATTTGGGGGGTCCCCATTTTTGGAACAGCAGCATTATATATGAGGAACACAGATATGTACTACTATGTAACAAACATCCTAAAACATAATACCTTATAACAGCAATAATTTATTATTTCTCACAATTGTGTGGGTTGGCTAGACTCAGCTGGGCAGCTAGCTGTTCCATGAGGAGCTGACTGAGATCACTCAAATGGCTGCAGTCTTCTGGAAGGTTGACTGGAGCTAGAACATCTTAGTTGGTACCCTTCACATGTCTCGTTGTTGGTATTGTCCATCTGCCAGATCCTATCTCCAAGTAGTCTCTCCGGATGTACTAAAATCTTTATGTGGTGGCTCAGGGTGTCAGATGAAGAAAGTGGAAACCACCAGGCCTCCTACGGCCTAACTCTGAAGTTGTACATTTCACTTCTGCTACATACTATTGGTCAAAGCAAATCTCCAGGAGAACCCAGATACCTGATGGGAGGATGGCAGATCGCATTGCAAAGGGGCAGGTGGGATGGGAGGAGTTCCAGTCATCTTTATGAACAATCTATGGGTAAGTTACAGCACATGAAAATTATAAAGGCTTCTGACATATATTAACCCCAGAGTTTGCACCAGTAACATCCATACAAGCAGAGTCAGAATATCTGTACCTCGATGTGTTCGCTAGTAGGTTAGCAGAAATCTCTTTAAACTTTTATCAGTCTGAGGTGTCTCAAATGGTAGCCCAGTGATGACTTCATTTTAATTTTTAATTTCTAGTAAAGTCAAACACCTGACGGTATATGTACATGAAATATTTCAATTTCTTTTGTTGGTATTAATTGTATGTTTATATTCTGTGCCATTGTAAAACTCAAAAAGTTTCAACAAGCCATTTAAAAATGGATTGTGTCTCTTTTACTAATTTGAAAGAATTCTACATATGTTACTAATTCTTTGTCACATATGTTGTAATCATTTCTTCCAGTTTGCGTTTTACATTCTTTATGATGCAAACACCACCTGCATCCTTTCATACCAAAGTTTTGCTACGTTCAGGCTGGGCTAGTCTATATTCTTCAGTGCCCAGCCTCCTCAGGCACATCCTCAGGGCATGTTCTTTGACCATCTGTCCTGTGGAGTATCTAAAATGCTGGTTTAGGAAACTCGCTGAAGGGAATGTGCTGGGTGACTTGGCTCACAGGGGTCTGTGTTTCTGGAGTCACAAGTCCCCACCAATAATGTTGGATATTTTCATAGTCCAGATCTTGGGAAAGAAATTGCAAGCTTTGAACATCGCAGCAGAGTTATCACAGCTAAGAAAGATTTCTCATCATTCGGTGGGAAAATGCGTTGAGCTTGTTGCCGATTCCCTGGAATGACAGTGTCACCATTTTTCTCTGTGCCTGAAGAGCTGTGCTTGCAAACCGTCAGCCTCTCCTTCCCAGCAACAGAGTTCAGTTAGGAGCACCTCAGAAGAACATGATCCAATGGCCTTCAGAGAAGTCAGGCCTGTTAGCACTTTTCCAGGTTTGGAGCAGATTGAACAATGGTTGGATGGACTTGAAAGCTCTAAATTGCAAATTAAGCCTCTGTGATGGGTTTTTGATGGTGAGCACACAGTTTCCTATTATCCAATCAAATACTAACCTAGCTGTTGCTGCAAAAGTACTTTGCTGGTATAATTGAAAACCCTAATCAATTGACTTTAAGTAAGGAAGTTGGTCTTGGGTAATTTAGATGGGTTTGACTGAATCCATTGGCAGGTCTTAAAAGCAGGTCTGAGATTTGAGAAAGAAAGAAAGAGAGGGGAGGAGAAGGAAGGAGAAAGAGAAGGAAAAGGAGAAAGAAAAGAAAAAGGAGGAGAAGAAATTCCATTTGTGGACAACAGCTTCTGAGTATGCCTATAAATTTCCATCCTACCCGTGGTCTTCCCTTCATTAATGCTGCTCTATGGATCTCAGACTTGTTTAGCCGGGTCAGAATCATATGTGTCTTCTTGGGGAGATGATCTTAGCTCACTGAAACCACACCAGTGGCCTTAGGTAGTCCGGCACTTGGAGAATTCATGGCCTGGTTTTTAAATTTTGTCCCTGGGTGGAACAGTGGATCAGTAGAGTAAAAAGGAGAGAAATATGAGGAAACAAGCTTCAGGATCTCAGTCCAACCTAAGCTTGCTGAGACTGAAGGGAAAGTGAGGAAGTATGAATGGACTCACTTCAGTTGTTTGATTGGTGGTGGGAAATACAAGAATGGATGATGACTGTCTGGAGTTGAGCTGGGGCTGTGGGAAAACTTTATACTAGAGAAGTCCACCTTCCCTCACCCCACATCTGCTTCATTATTCATAAACCTAGGCGGTCTCTGCCTGAGATCCCACACAAACGTCTGGCTGAGAAGCCCCTCCCCAGGTCTCTGCCAAGCCATCCTTTCCTCTCCCTCCAAAATTTGATTTCATGCTCCACTGTGCCATGACAGTCCCCAGGTTGGGGCCATCTGGCTGCAGTCTGATGTTTCCAGACTTCCTAGAAACCCAGTGTCTTCTTCCTTCCGTGTCTCACAGACACACAAACATCTGCTGCATCTCCAGTGTCTGTAAGTCTTTGGCTATACACCTGTCCTTTGCTATCTGTTCCGGCCCTTTACTAGATCAAGAAATAACAATAATTTAGGAGCCTAGCAGCATCTCTCCACCTTTGGAGTTTGGGTATAGCACCTCCTGTGTAATCATGCCAGAGCAAGGAAAGTTGATCAACCCACATGACTTACTTTTCATTTCCTCCCCAATACGAACAGGCTCAGGGAGGGCCAGCACCTGGTTTTAGAAGGCAGTGATCTTTGTTTGCGTTACCTTTGTTTTGGGATCATGGTTAACACCCATAGATCAAATTTTGTAGACCCCACCCCTGTGGATACCCCCTGTTTCTTTCTATCCCCACAGAGGCTGCCTCAGCTAAGGCTCTCATCACCTGTGCTCCCTTAACTCTTCTCCTTCCTTCTGCTTTGGTCTCCGAAGTCCATTTTCAAGCAGTAGCCGGGGGGATGTTTTTAGCACATTAGTCATCATTGCCCTGCAGTCCCCAGCCCAAAGCACACACCAATTTAACTCATTAAACACTGAACATGCTGGGCACTGAACTAGGGGAACTAATAGCATACAGAAGAATGTGAAATCACCACATAAGAGGGAGTCAGACGGGGAAACTAATACCTACAAGACAGCTGTTGAATGTCCTGTATTCCCGCTAAGTTAGGGAAGAAGTCTGACTTGCCATAGCAGCCTCAGCATTTACCCTCCATGCAGCCTCCAGGCAGCGTCACCACACTGGGCTCCCACTGGCCCCTGATACACCAAGTCTTCCACCCTTGTGCACCTGCTGCTCCACACACCTGGCCCCTCTGTCACTTTCCCGGTGAATTACTAGTGTGTCCAGCTGAGTTCCCATAGCTCACGACTAGGAGTCTCCCTAGAGACTTGTAGGGTTGGGAAGAAAACTCTCTGGATCCCTTTTCCTGTAAAAACCACACTGACCAAATCTGGGCCAATGGTCTTTCAGGCCCAAGATGGTGAAAACACTTTATTCGACATTCATAGGGATGGAACTAGAGAGAGAACTGGAAGGGACTAGAGAGGGAGAAGGAGTGAAGGAGGATCGGGGAGAGGGAGAGGGAGAGGGAGAGGGAGAACGGTGGGGAGAGAAGAGAGGGCTCCAGAGCCGGTGTGGTTGGTGAGCCACCATTCCTACCATCAGCTCCACAACTTTTACTGAACACCTGCTGCATGTTGAATGAGCCGTAGAATGACCTCTGCCAGCTGTATGCTGACAGGCTAGTGAGAAGAGACAGACTTGCAAATAAACCCAGGTTCCCATCCCAATCAGGCCCGAGGGGCCAAGTCTACCAACTGGATTTGGGAGGCTGAAGTTTGTTCTTGTTTTTATTTCCCCCACAGGACTTAGTCAGCTGTCCCTTTAACAAAGGAAAAATAAAGAGGCTTGGTATGGAAGAGAGTCACTCAGCCAACATGCTTAACTGAACAAATTACTGAACACACACACACACACACACACACACACACACACACACACACACTGAAGTTCACCCTTCACCATGCACAGTTCTGAGTTTTGACAAGCACATAGAGCTGTGTAACAACTGCCATAGTCAACATATAGAACAGTCCCTTCACCCCAAAATGTTCCCCCACGAGGTCCCTTCATGGGCAACCCCATTCCCATCTCATCCCAGGCCCTCGCTCCTGGCAACCACTCGTCTATGGCTTTGCCTTTTCAAAACTGTCATATAAATGGAATAATATAGTCATCATTTTAAAGACTCATTAGTAATTTACTGCTTGACCTAACTCTGCAATACTTGTTTCGCATTTTCTTTTGCTGCATTTTCTTTTATCACCTCTGCACCAGACAATGATCTCATCTTTAGAGGGAATAAAAAGATAGGCTTTCCTCGGGTCACAAGTTCCTGCTGGAAATGCCACATCTTGTGTGCCCCGCGTCTCACCTAAGGGCAAGTCCTGGGAGAGCACCAGCCCCTAGGGCCTGAGCTTGGCCGTGCTGGTCCACCACCATCCCCCACCCCCACTACCCTGCTGCTGCTGTGGGTGACAGAGGCAGCCTTCAGGACCTGAAGGTCCTGGTGCTGACAGGACCACCAGGTTCAAGGGATGTTTCCCAACTGGGGTAGAGCTCTCCCTCCCCGATCCTATTCCATGAATGGCTAAGCTGCTGCTTCCTCTCCAGGTCTGTCTGCAAGAGAACCCAGGGACCTAGAAGGGAGCCTACGCCTGTTGAGAGGCTTAAGTTGACACATCTTCACAGAAAATCTGTTTCTGCCTTTGTGTTTCCCTTGGGGCAACAGGGGGTGTTCAGGAAGCACCAATTGCCCCAAGCTTTGAAAGATGCATCCTCTGTTCACAGCTCTTCAACCTGGGTGCAAAGATGGCTTATCAGGCCATTCTCTGTGTATGTGCTCTCTCAGGCCTTCTGAAATATTGCCTCCAGTTTACAGAAAAAAAAGGGGGGATGCACAACTCAAATTAGGAGCTTATAAACTGGAGATTGTTGTTATAAGGGCGGTGGAGGAAGAAGATAAATCTAAATGCTTGAATACGTTTTCTGAATTACCTTTATTTTACCATTCTCTCTTTACCAAGTGGATAATGGTTAATTATAAGGATTGTTTGAAATATGTTTTATCTATTCAGACTTCCCCTTCTGAAAAACCTCGCTTTTAATTGAGTTCCCTTGGATCTGTAGGCATGGTTTTGGCTTGTCTCCACTGATAAGCCCTGTGACAGAGTATTTCTCAGATGGCAACTGTTACAACTCATGCTCCCGGCACCTTCACAGGATGAAGCTTTCTTTGTGATCAGATGTACTCTCAACTACTTGGCATCCCCCACACCGATGAGCTGATGATCTGTCATTGATACTAGGAAATATAATGGAAATAAATCAAGTTCTTTGAGCTTCCTGGGTAGCGTCCATTTCCAGAGGAAGACAAACACCAGCCCAGGCATTGTGGACTGGCTGGAGGGGTGAGATATGGAAGCAAGCAAGTACTCAATGCTCACTTCACTTCTTGAGGATTTTAGTATAGCCTGTAGATAAGTCTGAGCCTCAGAGACAGGAGACTTCTCTATACCATAAGTTACTTCTTGTGATTCTGGAATCTTGGGCCAGTTCTCTTCTAGAACTCCTTTCCTACATGAGTCTTCCACTTGCCAACCCGACCTACCCCATTTTGGTCTACTGCCTGGCAGAGGTGAGCAGAATAAGCTTAAATGGGAAGACAACCCTTGAAATCCGTGGATAGCAGAACTGGCCGCCACATTAGAAAAATAATCACAAGGAAGGGCCAACCGGAGCCTGGAAAAAACAAAACCAAGGTGATACCTGCCCCATCTTTGCTCACAGGATGATAAATGTCTTTAGGAAATAGCTACTCCTAAGTTCTGAAGTTCAAAACAGCCAGGAAAACAGCCATTTCAAGTCTCTGAAGGTCATTGTCATGGTCCAGTGCTAGGAGTGTGATGCCTGATTTTGTCTCTCATGGGATAAACACAGAGAAGTAATTTCTCAGGTGAGTAGCACTTGAGATCACCCAGGCAGAAGGGATAAAGCTGCCCACCTTGAATGAAGTCCCTAGGGAATAGAGGCAATTCCACTACAGACTAGTAAGGGCAGGACTGCAGGCTATAAAAAGGACCATAAGAGACCACGGCATTTAATTAAGAGCACGTAAACTCTGGGTTGTCAAGCCCTTGGCTACAAAGTTTATTCCCCCTGCCAGATGTTCTAGAAACATCCTCATCTATTCCTGAAGAGCCTAGCCAGACTGTAACTCAGCCTTACACAACCATAGAGATAAAATCATTCTTCCCAAATCCATTTTCTTAGTCACCAAAGAAACTTTCTTGGTCATATAAGGGGAGAACAAAAAACTAACTTTTAATTTGGTCCAGGGATGAATGTCCTATTGGTTTCTGGCCTTGTAGCAGTGTTTCAACAATTCTTTCAGGAGAACTAGCCTGTGGCAAAGTCCAGGTGAGGCAGGAGATATTTCCGGCATCGTTTCCCACATGATGAGCATTGCACTACGCAGGCACCATGTGGCCATAGCTACTTTGAAAGAAGAGCGTCCAGTTTCTTGGGCCACCGGATAAAGGTTTGGAACAAATTTCACCTTTGCTGGTAAGCTTCCAGAGGGCAGAGGCTGTACAGCTTCATTGCCAGGTTAGAGTGACCTCACCAAGCAATTGGCATACAGCAACTCAAGGATGTCCAGGGAAGCATTGTGGTAAGGGTTTGGGGGACATAGATGCCAGATGTTCTCCCAGAATTGATTGATAGCTGTTGAGTGTCATGTCCAGGCTTCAACTAGAGCAAAAGCTCAATTGGCCAGTTTGTGAGCATTTATCTCCCAGCTCCAAGCCCACCCTTCTCCACTCCACTTTAGGATACTGGGCTGGGACTCTGCAAACCAATTTCTGCTTTGCCAGCTGCTCCCACTAAGGAAGGCTCTGCCAAGACAGGGCATGAGAGGGAGACCGCAAGGTTGGAGGAGAGAGAAGGGACCTGTTCCTTTCTGCTTTCTGTTCCTGTGAGCATCATCCCAGCAGCACTTCCTATCTGCTTCCTTTTGATAGTTGGATTACTTCTTGTTCTCGTCAACATCACTTCAGCCTCACTTCTTTTCCCCAAGGCGGCAAGGCTTCCTGGCAGCAGTAGCTGAATCCAATTTGCAGTTTTCCCAACTTTTTCCAATAAGCCTCATTGTGACCTGACCCTCAGAGATGCCAGTACCTTCCACTCAGCAGCCTGGGCCCCAGCCCCTTTCCCATGTTCCAAAGTTCTGTGGCTTTTCCTCTAGCTCAGAGATACCAGCACCAGCGCCAGTGCCCCCTCTGGAGGTCACAATTTCAACTCTGTGGGGACCTTTTTTCCATGCTTCTAAGTTTTAATAATTCCAACCTCCTCTCATGTTCCTCCAGCCCTCAGGGTGGGCAGCTGCTTCCTGTTCTACCTCCTGATACCTTTGAGTTCTCTTTCTTTATATTTTCAGTTAACTATAATTGCTTTTAATTATCTTTATGAACATAACAGGTGTGATATCTATCTCTTGCACCCATAACTGCTACACTCAGTTTTTTCCTCTAATCTGGGTGGTAGAATGGGGCCAAGACTTAACACAAGATATTTTGACTCAGGTCCCAATTAGCTCTGTGACTTGGGTAAGCCACACCTCCTCCAAGTCACTTACCTTAAATAAAATTAGGAGATTGATTGAAATTAGGAATTGCAAATTGTAACCATGGCCGAGCATGCAGCCTAGAGTGTGTCAGTTTTGCCTGGTGCCTCTGAATGTGCTTCTGCAGCACAATCTGAATGTCTTTCGATAGAGTGTGTCCATGTGCATCTGCATTGTCTGTCTAGCTCTTGAACGAATGCTGGATCCAGATTGTTTCTAAGGCTCCTTCCAACTCTGACATACTTTCGTCTCCGGCCAGATGCGATGCTGTCCTGCTCATAATCTGTGCTTTTACTGGCAACGGGGAGAATATCCCACCAGGAGGTTCAACTAATATAAGTTCTGCCCAGCCACGGGCACAGGAAGAAAACAATGCAAGAACTAACTGGCCCCTCTGTTCCAGCTACTGTGGACTCTGGAGATATTAAAAGCATGTTAAAGTTATGCTCTTTGGGGTTTGCCGCCTTACTGGTTTGCTTTGAATGTGTTGCCTGGTTCAAGGATGCAACAAGAGGCATGGCCACTGATGGTAGAATGTTCATGGATTTCTGGGAAATGAACAGGACTCCAACCATCCACATGGGTCTCTGAGGCACTCAGTAAGGAGCCTTGCACAACTAAGATCACAGCTACCCACATGTGTAAGAAGGTGGAACAGGGAGATGCCATGGCACTAGGTAGAGGTAGCAGGAAGCCTACTCACCTGATGTTGAAAAGGAGAAGTGTCGTGAGCAACTAGAAGGCTTGAGACAGCCCTCCTTCTCTTTCTTCTGCCTTTTAACTTCAATATATTTGTCCCTAGACAAAAGCTACTTGGAAAGACTGCCTATGAAGGGTCCCTACTTCCAACAAAATTAACTCTTGCTCAGCACATACTACCCATTTTGACTCTAAAAAATGAGGCCTTTAAGCCAGAACAGCTGAAAGGCATCAGCAGCAGCAGAGAGAAGGTTCCTGGGCCTGGCCATTGAGAGCCACAGGGCCCTTTCTGTAGCTTAGACCACGACAGACAACTGCGGACTCGAGATGAGGCCTGGTCCCCATGGCCTCTTGCTTTTGTAAGAACTTATCACTGACTACAGCCATAGCCAAAGGCAGTCTGACCCCTATTGGTGACAATTTTATTGATGGAGACCAAGGAGGACCCTTTCTGCTTGCACCCAGCAGAGAAGCCAGTTCACTAAATAGCCTAGTGAACTAATGTGTGAAGAGCAATAGACTTTTCAAATGACAGCACTGAATTCATCCAAACTGGAGCAAGCCAAATTTCTTGGAGGCCCTGGTTGGGGTATCAGTCTATGAGTCATGTGCTCAGTAGAAACTGACTTACTACACTAGACCACATTCTCAGGGTTGCTGAGATCTTTCAATTTCTTTTCCAGCAAAGAGTCTTCTCTGTACACCCAAGGGATAGGTAATAAACTGTGTTTAATCTGAAAAACATCTTTCCTTTTATGGGGGAGGCTGGAATGATTATGTTCAGGCCCAGAAAGTAGGGAGAGAGAGGACTCGATGTCTGGGTGAGGATGCAGGTCCCGGCATCACAGGGCTCATGGAGGACACTGCCCCTTGGAGCTGCAGGTCCAAATCATAAACCGAGCACAACTAGCGTGCAGCTTAATGACAGCTGGCCTGCGTGGGGGTTCCCTGCTCCTGTTTCCAAAGCGAGGACTAGGTAGGAGCCCAAAGAGGACGCGAACTGTGGGGCTGCTGGCTACTGCATTACCACAGCTGGACATCTGAGGGTCTGGGTAAACCATGCTTCTCAATGGCAAGAGCCTCTAAAATCTTAGAACCCTAAACAGCAAAGGTCAAAGTTAGAAGAGCAGAACGGCCAGTCTCTAGATGGCATAGGACAGTACTCTTGGCTCTCAACTGGTCCCTTGGTTAATATTTAATCAGGCAGTTCAATTATCTGTATTATGTGGGATTTTAAAGGATGAACCCTAGTTGCCACATGCTCTTATCTTCCTCCCCCAGGAATATCCTTCTGGAACAGTGGTAGCTGATGGGAGTCATGGCCTCATTTACAAAATTCTACCCAGCAACACATCAGGGGCCCTTTCATCTGCCTCCGTCTCCCTCTCCAACATGTCAGTCTCCTTGATGTTCTCATGTTATAGCTACAATGGGCATTTTCCCTTTTGTGTGCTCTTCTTCAATTTGGGGCAATCTCTCTGCCACCTCAGCACTCATTCCTCATGTCTCGGGTCTCAGTTCAAATATCATTTGCTCTGGGAAACTGTGGAGCCTACCAGATTAGATCATTTCTCTAGAACAGGCTCTGCCAGCACCCTCTACTCTTCCTTCAAAACATTTATCACATTCGCAGTCGTGTAATTGTGCAATGATTGGCATCTGTGAGTGGAATGAGAGCTCCCTGAGGGCAGGCCCTTGGCCACGCTGCTCATCTGTGCAGGGCCCTGTCCTGTATGGGACATAGAAGTTGCCCATGAGGATGTGGTGAATCACTGAACAGTGAAGTGTGGGGTACCGTAGAACAGGCCAGTTCTCTACCAACCAGGAATGAAGAGAACACAGTCAGTCTACTCTCCATTCTCGTGCTATGTTTCTCTCAGCTAGGACCTCCCTACTTAGCATGTCGCCAGGGGAGTCACAAGAATGGCCAGAATTTGGTTGGATCCTCCCTTCACCATCCCCACTGCAGGTCGGGGCTGGAGCAGTGGCAGTGACATAACAGCAAGTGTCATCCACGCCTTATGCACTTTCTGAGGCTTACCTCACTATGCTTGACCCTCCCTCAGCCCAGTCCCTGAAGGGTGATGAGCAATAGAAAGGCCAGTGGGGTGTGAAAGGCAGGGAGAATGGCTCATCCTAGGTGCTAATGAGGTGGGTAGGCCCTGTGCTGGGGGTGTGTACAATGGGGGCTAATTTTCTGATCAGATTCGCTGACATATTCGGGGCAAGTCCAATGGATAGTGAGCCCCAAGGACTGCAAGCTTTTCAGAATAGATGCTCTAGACCCTGAGGGAAACACTTTGCTCTGTGGCCTTTGAGTTCTTTACTAAAAATAAATCTACACATGTGTGCTCTGAGGATGCTGCCCTTGTATTAGAAGGCATGGAAAGTCCTTTATAAACGGAAATGTGATCTTCCTTATCTGCTTATACAAAATAGTCAGTATTTTAATCTTATTTTGTAACCAAAGGCTTGCACCCTCTGTGAATCAACTTTTCTCATTATATTCACTGAAACAAGGAATTGAAACACTATACAAAAAACATCATTTTAGATGGCAAGACAGCCCCTTCCTTTTCAATGGCTTGTAGCTTGTTTTCAGGAGAAAAGCTAACAGTTTAGAGTCAATCAAAGTGCAAATATTTAAAAAGCTGTTAATCATCACAGTCTGGTATCGCTGTTCACTGATTTTTTTCTCTGAAGATTATTCCCCAGCAGCTTTAAAAATGCAGCTGCAGTTTTTCTCCTTCCTTCTTTTTCTTCCTTCCTTCCTTCCTTCCTTCCTTCCTTCCTTCCTTCCTTCCTTCCTTCCTCCCTCCCTGCATGGCTGAGAAGGAAGCAGAAGCCTCGGGAAGAGCAGACTGCTCTTCATTGAGAAGCTCTCAGGCACAATTTTAAGTGCTATTGAAAAGACACAAACACTTCTGCAAATATTAACTGTGCATAAGAATTCGTGACACTTTGAGGAAAATAACTCTGCTGTCAGCAATGAAGATGTTTAATTATATTTTGACTTTTTATTTTCCCCTCCAGATTTAAATTCTGGAGAAAGGTTTCTTTCTGGCAACCTGCCTTAATGGGACCAGTTTTGTGATGCTAACCTTACGGGGGCTTTGTGCATTCTGCTGATACATTTTTCTCTACGTGTTTCCAATTTTGTACCTAGTGTACTTCCCCATCTTCAAATTTTAAAGAGAGATGGCTTGTGCATCTTTGCCAACACATCTACTTGTCTCTCTTTGAACAGGTAAGATTCTGCCTTCTGAATAGAGAATCAACAAAACAAAATTGATGAATCTCAAATTAACTACAGAAGAGTGAATTCTTAGAAAGGTAATTCTTAAGAGGAAAAAAAAAAAAGCCCACTGTTACATTTTCAAATAAAAGGGTACCAAATGAGTATAGTTAAAGAAAAGACATTTTGTGTTCAGTCATTTTGCAAGAGATTTACAGAAGGGAGAACTTTCTAGAAAGGTATGAGTTAACCTTAGGGAACATGCCAGAGCTTAGTGTCTGTTTATTCTACAGTGAGAAGGGCACGTAAATGCTATTTGCAGAGAACGAGGATGTACTCATTTCCCTTGAACCCCTTCAGTTCAGTCAACTGTATTTCTGTCCTGTCCCTCCCATCATATTAAAATGTAACAGGGTTCTACTAGATTCCCAACTAAAGAAGACCTCCGAAGGTAATTGCCTGGCCAACACCAACATCACCCCACTAGGTCCCAGGTAGCATTGATTAATTTGAAATATGATGCTTCGGAAATTATAACAAGCAATGTGTGGATTGGTTTCAACTTGGAAATAATTCCTTATGTGCAAAATCCAACATCTGGGCATCACAGAATCAATTTTCATCTAATATATTATTATCAGAAAAAGGACTATAAACAGAAGAACAGAGAGTCAAATCTGGGTCCTCTTGTTACATGTGGAACGTGCCTTGCTGTTCAAAGGAGGGCTGCACAAGCCTAGCTGGTTACGAATGAGTCTCCTTAGGTGAATGGTCTTTCACTAGTTTTCCGAAAACATAACTCACCTGTCATGATAATTTATATAAAACTGAAGCAGTTGCCTTTGCCATGAAGTTATTTTACCTAAATTTTCTTACTACTCTTATTTTTAAAAAAGACAGACAACAAAAACCAACCTCCCCAGTAGCAGGTATGAACAGGAAGACAGGAGAACAAGGGTCTCAAGTGACAGAGATGTTCAACTCTGGGCTAAGAACACATCAAGGCACCGTTTTAGGCATTTGTAAAAGACGGGGTATTTTAAAACCTCTTGCCAACATAACTGTTTGGAACGCTGGACGTCTCTGAATATTCCGTCACATCAGTCAGAAACTATTTCCTGGGTGCTGAGGGATGAGGCAGGCCTTGTGGTAGGTTCAGAATAAGTAATAAAGAGCCACATCTTAACATGAGACTGTTCTCATTGCCAAGAGCACATGTAAGGAAACGGTGGGGCATTCGTGGGATTGTGTGCCCAGGGAGATTTGTTCAGAGGGGAAAACATGTGTCCTTAAAAGTTGAACCCAAAATGTGAATGTGCCCCGGCTCCGAGGCTGGTGTCCCCAGCTCCACAGCAGCCCCACAGCAGCCCCACTTCTGAGTTAATGGATGCTCAAGGTTAAGGAAGCTTCCAGTCTTCTGCCCAGACTCTAAAGCATATGCTGTCCAGAGCTCTGAGTAGGTAAACTGGGGCCCACTTGAGCAGGATTAACTCTTTTTTCATACAAATATAAATAGAAGCGGCCCTGGGGCCTGGGTACCCTGTTCATGAATGTTCAAAACATCTCCACATGATGAGACAGAGAATCTTCTAGATGTCTATTGTTAGAGAGCCAGCATGACTTCATTACTCCCTATTCACATGCCCAAAGTAATCACAGTGTTGAATCTGAAGCCTGCTAATTCAGAACCGGCAAGTCTGGGTGGGAGCCAGCTGAAGGTTACTGTGCTACTTGTGATTATAAGCAAGTTTGGTGCACATAAAACAAGTTTATTGTGAAGCAAGAGGACATGCTACAACTACTTACATAAAAAACTCTGTTTAAGTTCCTCAGAATTGTCTAACTACAAAAATACAAGTTGCTGGCACCTCAATCTGAATTGCCTAAAGAGGTCAGCTTAGCTTTACTTTCTAATTTGATACACTTGAAAGTAATAAAATATACATTTACTAATTTTCTTGTACTCCTTTGAATTAGTCCAGATTAACGTAGTTTAATTTTGTCATCCTAACTCTGTCATCTGTCTTTTCTGCATTCCAGAAAGAGATTCCATTATTTGTTTAGATGAGACTTTTCATTGGCTTTTTGACATTCCCTCGTGTTTTATTCAGATTAAGCTGCCTTTCAATCCATAAGGAGCCTGCATTTCACAACCACACACCAGTTGCAGTCCAAACTGAAGGAGTTACTTCTGCTGCTTATAACCATGGGCTAGAAATGGAACCCATATTTCATCCTGTGCAAAAACTTCATTTCCACATAAGGAGACTGAGGCTGAGAGAAATGACTCGCTTATGCTGTAATTGGCTCTACCCAGAGCCAGCCAGTTCCTGAACCCTAAACTCAGTTCTAATAAGTTAAAATGATTGGAATCAAAGGACTTTCTGGTTGCTGTACCTTTCACAAACATGCATCTATTTATTCTTGCCAAGTTATTATTGTACCCTGTGTAATTTTAATAAACAGTTGCCATAAGCCTGGCCTTGGATACAGGTCCAAAAGGGCAGGAGATAGATTATCTGGTCAGTAGAAAAAACCATTTAGTTTACTCAGCAGATGAGGAAAAATCTTTAGCACTTTGACTCCTTTTAAATATATGACCTATGGTTAATTATTATCTCCCAGCTTTTATCCTTTAATCTCTAGGTTTAAATTCTCCAGTAATAATTGCCCCTAAACCTATGCCAGTAATCACAACTGCAGACAAAAGCTAGTCTTTCTGCAGCAATTTTTTAAAAAGTCCTCATTTTTTTTTTAGGCTAAACTATGATATCTAATTAGTGCAATGATAGTTTTCCCTCTTAACAAAATAATTGCATCTTTAAACATATTTTTCAGGTTGGAGAACTCTGTTGCACAGGTATATTCTAGAAGACTAAATGCAAACTCGTTTTGTTATCCATTCATTTGTGACTTCAATCTTTCTATAACTGTATCTTCTGTAATGCAAATGCTAAAGTATACATTATGTATTTTTCCAAGCACATTAGATAAATTTTTTAACAGGTCTGTAGAAATGATCATGTAGCAAACTTAAAATAAAATGAGCTAAAGGGCAGACTCCATAACTTTATTTAATATTGATAGCAGCTCAATTTAAATTTTGAAAAGCAAATACCTTTAATAAATTTCATATGAATGATTATGTGTTTTGATAAAACTATTGTACAGGAGTGAATACATATATAAATCTATAGGTAGAATTATATACATTTCAATATATACCATATATATGTATTTTCTACTCACATTTTTCTCTTTAGTAAAACGAAACAGTTTTACTGTACATAGCTGTGCAATGCTACATTGAGTCCTGAGTAATTTAAGGGATTATTAATAAACCACTATAAATTCTAGTCTTTCAGCTAAAGATCCAGTAGATTACATAACAAAAATGCGAACAAAATTATGTTTAAAAATATGTATTCAGCTGTGTGCTCATTTTGTGCTTAGTGGAGAAAGCTTAAGAATGCACAGTAGCTATTTATATTTGGGAAAATTTTCTTGAATATTCAAGATTAAACAAATATCCTATTTGTGTATATTTAGTATGGATTTATAGAAATTTTACGTGATGTCACCTACATCCAATTTGTCAAGCATGGAAGACTCTACTCATGATTGGACCAAAAATCCTTTTTTGTAGAATATGAAATTCTGTGTAAACATCAGTGTTTAATAGGTATTATACAAAAATTCTGACTCGAATAAGAAGAAAAATAAAAAAATACAACGAAATAATTTTAAATGCTTTTCTTGGGATATAGGCAGCCACATGGAAGGAATATAAAAAATAAGAATATATTTTGGTGAAAGAAGAAACCAGATGAAAGTCATTTATGGGAGGTCTGGTGAGCCACCCACAGTCCCATGTTGACTTGGCTCAGAAAACCCAATAGTCAAGCCACATCCATCTTGCCACAGGGGACAGATTCTGATGCGCAATGAGAAGGAAGCTCTATGTGGGAAAGGCCACATTCAATCCCAAGGGGACTGTAAAATTTGTCTGTCAGGGTCGCCTTCAGCAAGCAAAGCATCCTGGCTCCAAACTCAGGCACTAGGTATGAACTGATGAGGCACTGGGCAGGCTGCTGCGTGTCTGGCTGCAGCAGCAGGAGGCAGGCCCAGACCTTGTCCGGGAGCTGCTCTGAACTGGGAGGCTCGCTTCGATGAGAAGGCACTGCACTGGTGGTTCCTCCATCGGCCCAAGATCAACCTGTCCCGTGGCTGCTGTAGTCAAAGACTCCTTTCTTGAAGAACGGCGAGAACTCACAAATGGTGTGTTTCGAAAGAGTCAGCCCCACTTTGTTGATGTGTAGGGGAGATGTCACAGATTGGAGCATCACGCTGAAAAAGTCCCTGAGGTATTTCTGAGGAAGAGACCAAAGTTAAAAACATGGTCAAGACATTGTTGGGTGGAGTCGAGGAGAGGAGAGGAGAAAATAATCTCCAGAAACAACTTCCCATCAAGCTTGAGAGAAACAGCACTCAGGAAATCTCTTGGACTGTCTTCTCTATCATCAGACCAACCAAGGACACATAGCCATGATATCTGTTATGCAGCTGACTTGTCTTTGGCCAGAGATGCCTGGCACAGGAGTCTGCTTTTTAGCAACAGTGTCACTCATTAAAACCCTATTTTTTAAAAAAGCCATTTTCCTCCAACTTACTCATTAAATAGAAAGATGATTAAAAGCGGGGCGGGGGGGAGAAGGGCTAGCCATCTGTACCATGCTAAACATGCTGCTGATTATTTTTAAATCGGACACTTACTATCTGCTTTGGATCCTTCTTATAAAAGAAAAGAAATACTGGGGACAAGAGTGTCACTTCCAAGTACTAACATTTACAGATTGTTTTGCAAATTCTATAATCGTCAATGAAAAGAAATTCTGACTAAGATCAATTGCTCTGAACCCTGGCTCTCCACCCCACTTCCCCTGCTGCACGTGTTTGTCACAGACAGCATCATCCTCCTTTTCTGGAACTGAACAGCAAAGCATGTCTGAGATTAGGATTTGAGATGCTGGGGATGAAATTAGATGCGGGTGCTGGCAGGATGTATTAAAGGAAAAGAGGATACACAAAAACAGTTAATGTACTTCAGGTCATGCAAATCTCACCCGTAACAGAAAACAGGACGAAGGATGAAAGGAGAGGAGGAGGAGGGGGTGGTTAGAACAAAGCCTTTATTACTGCCTCAGAGTATTTAAAAATATAATCACTCCTGTCACAAACTTAGAAATTAAACATAATAATTACAGACTCTGAGTAACAAAAAGAATTTGTCTAAGAAACATGGCCATGGCTTAGAGCAATGGTTTTCAGCCAGGGGTGATTTGCCCCAAAGGAGACATATAGCAGTGGCTGGAGACATTTTTAATTGCTCTTGGTGGGGGGAGGGTGTATCCAGTCGGTGGAGGCCAGGGCTGTGGCTAACAGCCTACAATGTGCAGGACAGTCCCTGTGCAAAGAACCATTTGGTTCCAAATATCAATACTGACTCAGTTGAGAAACCTTGACCAGTGGAAGTGGAATTCAGCTACCTCTAGGAATTGCCACCTGAAATTTACTTCTGAAAGAAGACCCTTTTCTCACGGAAAATTTGTTAGCTACTTTCTTTAAAATAATAACAAGAATTACTGACAATTAACATCTGTATAATAATTTATAGTTTCTAAAAATCTTCGAACATTTTATTTTTTATGCCTTATGGAAGTACCGTAACTGGTGCGCAAGAAATGCACATTCTTCAAATGTACAATTTGATGAGTCTTGACACATGTACACCCGTGAAACCATCACCAAAGCAAGATAATAGACATTTGCATCAACCCCAAAAGTTTCCTAATTCACCTGTTTTGTTATCATCGTACTTTACCTAGAATTACCTCTTTTTATTACTGTAACACCCATTTTAGGGTGAGAAACCTGGTGTGAGAGAATCAACTCAGACTCTGTTTTCCTTGTTCAATACTCTAAACTTCCTGGTCTCATGGTAATCTTTCATGAAAGGTTTTTGAAATAGTAATCAAGTTAAAGGAAGACGGTGTCAAAACCAATTGTTAAAAAATTAAGATCTTACTCCAGTTACTTACTGTGTCAAGAGGCAAGAGGCAACCAGACTTCAGCTTTTCTAGGGGAAGGGAAGTTGAGAATATCAACTTCAGAGGGACCTGGATTCCACCAAACATGTTTACTAGTAAATATCGTAGACCACACCAAACCAGACAACGCTTGAGCTGAAATACCTGTGTGCAACTGACTGTTTATGAAAGGCTAAGAGTGAATGATTTAGAACGAGGAAGATGAGAAGCTTGGACACTGGTGCAAGGGGCTGCAGTGCAACTCCTTCACAGTTTCAAGCGTGCGCAGAACTGAGCTGTGACACAGGCGTCATCTCAGGAGCTCCTATGCAATTCCTGCCTCAGGTCTCCTGCAGGCTGCATTAACATGCAGACTAATGTTCATGGCAAACTTGCCTTCAAGATGAATTCTGACTTAAGGGAAGGTATTTAAATCTGGGAACAGACACATCAACATTTGTCCTATGATTTCATAAGGCAGAGACTCTTAAACGGCCAATAAAGCCTGAAGGGTAAAATGAGAAAAGAGAAGTGCACATTAAGAATATGAAAAAAAAGAACTGGAGATACCATCCCTGCTAGAGCATGAGCATAATAAAAAGAGCAGCAGCAAACTAGGGGCAGGTAATGCCTTTTTCTTTAAATAAACTCATTAGCATGCCTGGATGAAAACCTGAGATAGAAGGATCTGATTCAACTAATTCTAAAAATTACGAAAGAGTTTTTTCTTTGCAAAGCAAATCTCTGCTTTACAGAATTGGGCAGCCTTGGCTCCATGTACATACATGGCTTCCTTGCTCAAAGAAATGCCCTGATTAGGAAGTGTTGTTTGTCATGACCCCAATGTGCTCTAAAGTGTATGAGGTGAGGCATGACCTTGGTTGGCTGTGCGCAGAGCCACATGCTTGAGATGGGCAGGGCAAAGTCTTTCCAGTGAATGACAAAAGCAAAGGACTAGGTCTAGGGCTGCGGACAGAAGACAGAACTAAAATTCCAGAAGGTTCTCAAAGTCACAGATAGAATCTCATTTTTCTTTGTAATCCCCAGTCATACCTGGCACACTGCTCAGCTTGAGGAAAAGTGCTTAGAACAAACTTGGATGACTGATTTTAATGAGCTGATATTTTGCAAATTGGATGTATACACAGAGAAAACAGTACATGTCCAAAGTGAATAGCTTAATGAATTTGCAAAAAAAAAAAAAAAAGAACATATCTCTGTGATCAGCAACATTTCCAACATTTCTAACCCATTTCTAGCACCCACAGCCCTCCTCATCCTTTTTCACAATTCCTTCCTGAAGCTTAACTGCTTTCTTGACTTTCTGCACCATCTATTGGTTCTAGTTTTTGAACTTCATGTCAATGCAATCACACAGAATACATCCTTGTGTCTGGCTTCCGCTGCTTACCACGACGTGAGCTTCCTGCACACCGTTGGGTGTAGCTGCAGTTTGGTCATCATCACTGCTGTATAACCCTGATTGCCTTTAGCAGAGAGCCACGCAACCATGACTGATTTGGGTCTTTTGTTTGAGCTCCTTTTCAATAACGAAATCTACTTTTATATAATGGTGTTCAGTGAGTCGTTTATTATTATTCTTCCAATAAAGAAAACCCTTAGGGTTTCAGGCTCAATCCAAGGTCAGCTAATGTACTAGAATTCTATTATATGTATGTATGTACACGTATATGTATGTGTATATATAACATACATTATACTTACATATTAAATATACTTAAATATACTCATATTTACATTAGTAATTTTTGTTGTCTGAACTCACAATGTTTTCTATAGCTGAAGGGAGAAAATTAAAGTCCTTCCTGTCAAAGCCCTCCCTTTACTGTTGAACTAAAGACATTCTACCCTCTCTGGTATATGAAAAATAAGTTCAGGTACCAGGCTGCATCCCCAAAGCAGTATACTTTATAAAAGAGTATTATAAAAATTAAAGGATATTAGTAGGAGATTAAGTGACTTATGAGGGTTAAAAGGGCAAAGCAGGAAAAAAAAAATCTGTGAAAGCCAATATCCAATTTCTATTCCTTTCACATGGTATCATCTTCATTAAAAACAATAACAGCAAGCATATATAAATCTCTGTAGCCATTAGGGCCCACAGAAAGCCTGCAACCCTTGCCTACCCTGGTGGTGGATGTCCCACCTGAGTCTTTGCTTTGTCAAACTCCCTGAATCTGGGCCACCGAGAAAAGCAGTCACAATCCTTGGGGTTGTGCAATGTTTCAGCCCTGCCTCGAATACTGGGAGTATGAAAGTCAGATTAAAACAAATCCTCTTTAAAATAAGATTGAAAACCAAAAAATGGAGGGGCAGAGCAAGAAAGGGTCTGGGGGAGGGTTTGTCTGAGTGTGAGTGAGGGAGGAAAGGGAGGGGGCCGAGAGGAGAAGGGGCCGCAGAGAGATGGGTGTGGTGAGGGTTGGCAGGGAGAGGGTGAGAGAGGAAGAGCTGAGATAAAGGTGAAAACAGAAGACAAAAGGGAGAAAAGTAAGTTGCATGACAATGTTGGAGATGAATATCCAGGAGTTATTTGTTTATTGAGCTGGCAAAAAAACTTAAGAATAGCAAGAACTATATTAAGTATTTATCTTGGTTATTAGTTTTTGCTTTTTGGACCAACACTGAAATATAAGGTATTTTCTTATCAGTACTTTCAGAAAATCAAATTTAGATGGCTCATCTTTAAGGCATATTTTAACACCGATACTATATACTTGAATGTCAGACAACCTTTTTTCTACAGGCTGCAGACATATTTTATTGTTTTTTAAAACTCAATCTATGCAGGTGCAGTGAGCAGGGTGTAGGAATAACTGAGAGAGATGAGTCCAATGGGGTCTGTTTCAAAGTGTTAAACTAGCATGTGCCTTTAAAAATACTCTCAAAGATAAAATCTTGTAGGGGCCACCACAAGTTTTTAAAGGGGAGGCCAAGAGAGACCAACAGGATGAGGGACATACAGATTGTCCGAGACACCCCATAGCAAGCTCCTGATTTTTTCTTTCTAAAGCAGCCCCCCCTTTTTAAGTTTTACCTGCCAAAACCCCCTGTGAGTATTTCCTTAGGATTCTGGCCCAGGTACATATACCAGGCTGACCAGCTACCATCATATTCCTCTTACGGAAAGTCCATTTATCAAGGGCTTGCAATATTCTAAACACAGTGAGAACTTTCAATGGTACATCTCATTTAATTACCACAATGACTTTGTGAGGTAGGGACTACAATTATCTCCCCATCTTCTAGGTGAAGAAACTGAGGTCCGGGAGGTTTAAGTAATGTCCCAAAGGTCACAGAGTATACAAGCAGGAGTTCTAGGACTGGCATCTATATCTTCCAACTCCAGAGGCCAGGTCTCAATCAGTAGGCTACCAGGGCATCCTCCATCCCCTGTTCTTCCATTGGGGCCCCCTCTCCTGGGCGCTGTTGTGTCTCATGAGGCAAGGCCATCTCGGCTGCTTAGGCAGATATACTGTCTTTCCTGGGTCTGACGGCTCTCATGGAGAGGAGACCAGGGGCACTGGGTTCTCTACAGTTAATGTCCATAAATAGAAAAAAGACATTTTTCCTGAGAATTTAGACTCTTCTACATGGAGTCCTAAGCAGCTATGCACATGCTCTGACATCTTACTCACAGTGCCTTGGTGGGCACTGGCCACTTTTTGACTGGCCTGCCTGTTTCCCTTCCCTAAAAACACTTAGATTCCCTTCTGAAAAGATGCTTTTCTCTTCTTTGCAGATTGGTTATCTGGCTATCTTAGGACAGAGAGCTGGTGAATTTTTCCCCAAACATGTTCTGGAATGGGCACCTCATAGTCAAAGACCTACTCGACGTACTGTTTGGAGTCATTTGGAACCAAGGGTCCCTTAGGGCGAGCCTCTTCCAGATTGCGTGACTGCTGCCGAGGAGCATTTTCAAAAGTGAAAGAACTTCAGCAACTTCCCACAGGAGGGCAGCTCCAAAAGAGCCTTTGGTCTGCCAATTCCCAAGCCTGGGAGTTTATAAACCCATTTGCTTACAACAGCCATAGGCATTTTCTACTGTTAGCCATCAAGTGAATTGAAAATTACCCATGGGGCACTGGCAAGTGGTAAATACCAGCCATGAATCTTAAGAAACCTTCCATGTGTACGACACCCAAGCACCTAGAGGTCAGAACAAGGCATCTTCCCAGGGCACTCTTCCCTTAGAAAGAGGTCAATCCCAGGAGTTTCATGAATGTTTCCACTGATCAGCTCATCCTAGTGCTATATCCCTTGCCGACGTTAAGCTGGAAGGCTCTTGCACCTACCCATGATATGTATACAGGCCAATCTTTAACATTCCAGCACCATTTCAAAACACAACTACACATTATTGATCTTTTGAACCCAAACACAGGCAAATATGGTCTACTGGCTGTGTTAATGAGTTCTGAAAGGCAAAACACACTCCTAACAGCAATACAGGGTAATTCAGCCATAATTCAGTCAATTATTTTAGAGCTTTAGCCTAGTACCTCAATCAATACACTACATTAGAAAAAATGTAATGTGTGCTATTTAATTTTAGACATTCTTGATGAAGGTCATTACGTTAACATGATTCATGTGCGACCTCTAATACAATTTTAGTCTCAGCTTTGGCTGAAAGATAAAGTATTTAAGTTACTGGAACAACCTGGCTAAAAACTGGCCTTTAGATAGCCTCTGCTGGGTTGTTCTTTTCACCTCTTGAGTTTCTGAACAAAATGCTAGTCTGGCATATGGACTGATTGTGTATTCTATAGTCCACCCAGGCAAAACCCTGTGAGATTAGCAGGGTGTCAAATGTTGGGCCTTCCCATCCTGCAGTCATTTCCTTTCAGTTCTGGGATCTGGAAAGGAAACAGTGCAAACAAAGGAGCAAGGCTAGCTTAGCAGAGCTCTGCATGGGTTAACAGCAGGACTTGAAGGAGAACATGGAGGGCCTTGAACCTAGATTTGGGTTTGCAAGCACTTTGTACAAAGCATTTCCCAGTTCATGAACATATGATCACTAAGTCACACTGAGGAGGAGGAGAAGGAGGAGGAGGAGGAAGTTGACGATGACAGAGGCGTATCCTTTGTTATCCTTTGATGAGGAAACTGACACCCTAAGATGCAGTGACTGAGCCAAGGTCAACAGAACATAAGAAGCTGACAAAATGACTGGCTCTCCATTCAGATGCAAGTCAGAATGACCTAATATAATTCTTATAGTGTAATCCTTTAAGCATGACATATAATGTGTAAATGTATATATAGCCCCTATCTTTGGGGCTCAGAATTTATCTTGAATTTCAACCAACCACTGTTTGTGTGCATATGTGTGTAGAAGATGTGGGAATGAGAATAGGGTCTCAGTAACATTTGAAAGACCTTATCTTTTGGCTTCCTTCCTTCTATTTTAATTAGCAGGGGGATGAAATCATGACCACTCTCTATTATTCAAAAGTTTGTTTTAATAGGGCTCATGACTATAACTGCAGCCTACTGCTCATTTCATGTGCACTGTATCACCTTAGATGTGGCATTCTAATGATTTTCCCAGCATCTCATTGTAGTGGAGCCCTCTTTATTTTTCAAAATTTTATCACAAATCCTTAATTTAATTTAAAGTTATTGAAATTATTAAAATTAAAGTGTTCTTTAAAAATGTAAGATGGCTTACCCACTCTCCATTGTGACATAGTAACAGGAAAGATAATCCAATGGCATTCTTCCTTTGTAGAGGCCATTAGCCACAGTGGCAGCTTAAAGACAACCACCAGTCTAATAAGACTTAGAGGTTTCATTTACCTTATGGTACTTAAAAAATTCATCATCAACTGATGGGCTCTCAAAATGGATCAGGCCCTGATGATGACATGCTAAGATATTTCTAGACTTGAGAAAGGTCTAGTCAATGGTAGGGTCAATATCATTCACTCAACCAAGTCTTCCTCATTCTAAACTCTCATAAATTCTAGTCTGAACACCTCTGGCTATTTCGGAATCAGGTGTGCTGGGTTCCTTTCCCAACATGCCGCAAATGTCCTCTGCACTCTGATTAAATTAGTACTGTTTGATTTGATTCAAGTGACTCTTTCATTCAGCAGTTACTACACACCTGCTGTACGCAAAGCGGTGTGCCAGTGTTGAATTAAACAGATACAGTGCCTGACAAGGCACCTGGGCTGGCCTGCACCCATCTCCTCCTTATTAACAATCGTTCCTATTGGAGCTTTGCTCCCAGCATCTAAATCTTACTTATCTTCTAAGGACTGGATAAAGGTTTGTTCTTTTTGGACTCCTCTCTCTTCCTACTTTATTCATGCATCCAATCAACATTTACTGAGAGCTTTCTATATGCTAGTGCTTCTGGGGATTCAGTAGTGAATGACTCGGTTCCTGTCCTAAGTAATTTGCAGGCCTTTCAGAGAGACAGATGGGTAAAGTAGTACTTAAAATATGGCTACGGGAAAACAGAAATGATATGCTTTTGGAGCACTTAGGAAAAAAGCATCCATCCAGTCTAGTCCTGGGAATTGGTGACATTTATGCCAAGATCGGAGGGGTCAGAACTGAGCAAGAGAAGATATTGGAGGAAGATGCTGGAGAAGGCCTGTTTTAGGCAGTGGGGAGAGCATGTACAAATCCTCGCAGTGGAAAAGCAGAGCTTGGAGCACAACCAATAGTCCAGCAAGACTGGACTGCACACCATGCATAGCCCATTCAGTGTGGGGTACGCACTCCTGGAACACCCTGCCCACTGGATCAGCTCTCCACCAGTCCTTACACTGGGAATCCTGCACTGTGCACTAGCAATCTCTCTTCTCTTGGACCTAGAGCCCTGATGGGCCTTCTGGGTGGGGTCTATTACTTGTTTTAGCAACGAGAATGCACTGGAGGTAACGCTGAGAGTGAGGAAGTCGCCTTGCAGGTTCCAGTGCTCCAGTTGCATCTCATCTTTCTTTAGTGAAGGCACAGCCAGAATGCAGCCATGTAAGTGGCCCGATTGGACATTGCTTGAAAGACGAACCACCCAGTTGAGCCCTGCCCAAATTTCAGAACCACAGAATC
This sequence comes from Cynopterus sphinx, assembly GCA_030015415.1. NCBI lineage: Eukaryota > Metazoa > Chordata > Mammalia > Chiroptera > Pteropodidae > Cynopterus > Cynopterus sphinx. Next base: position 63,288,341 of record CM057389.1, on the reverse strand, counting down.
CATAAGGAATAAAATAATGGTTGCTTTAAAGGTACAAAGTACATGTGTTTGGGAATAAGGTAAGAGATGACAGAATAAATGAAATTTGTCAAAACAGAATTTAAAGAGTTTATTTCTGTTATAGTTTATGAGTAGCCATAAATTACAGTCCTATTCTACTTCATGGCAACCTCTTCCAACCCTTTTAGTATTTATACTGAATAATTCTGTCTTAGCAGGTACTTCTTTTCTATCTATCCTAGGTTTTAAAGTAAATACTTGAAATAAGTAGTCATCATTTTAAATATGACATTTACATTTTGATATTATAGAGACTTCTAAGAGCTTCCAGTTAAAATTCATCAGAGTGAAATGTTAGTCTGTGATTACAAAATCAGAACTATTCATTACTGCTATTCAGAAAACCTTCTTTATGAGTTTAATGATATAAGCATGTAGTATTGAATTATTATGGTACTGTATCAATTGGACTCATAAATTTAATATACTCAGTCTGGTTTAAATATTCCAGTAAAATTCAGCAAGGTTTAAAAATTTTATAAGGGATGTGCATTTAAAATCCATGTGATATTCAATTTTCACAAGTTGATGTTCTAGCTCAGGGCATTAAGAAGCTTGAATGATCACGACTCAGCCTGGCTGACCAGTAAGCTTAGGTAAAACCCCACAAACAAGCCACATGAGAAAGCCACAAATCTGCCTGGATCGTGAAGCTGATTGAGTTTTGATCCAGAGAACAAGTCAATACCAGTCACATACATACATACATACATACATACATACATACATACATACATACATACATACATATATTTTTTGCTAATGGAGGGGAAGAGAGACATTGAGTTTATGCCGCACCTGTGAGCCAGAAGTGACAATATATATACATCAGCTGTGATGGGAGTAGACAAATAGTTTCCAGATAGTCTGACAGGCCCCACCTGCAGCTTCATTTGTTTGAAGCAAAATATGGGAGGACACCGTGGTAGAAGCCTCATTCCCAGGGCTTACCCAGGTTCTTTGGCTTTTTGTTTACTGGATCTAGCCAAGAGATCAGGAACAGGTTAAACACTGATACATAGCAACTCAGCTTCCTTACCATGAAGGGGAGGAGGCTGGAAGACAGCCCTAGAGGCACCATAACTGTTTGAACTACAAGGTTGCTGTAGTCTAACTGTGCACCATGAGCCAGCTCCTAGGGCACAAGGGACATTATAGCTGAGGGGCTTAAAGTAAGTTCCTGAACTCTTCTGCACCTCAGTTTCCTCATCTAATTATAATATCTTTCTAGGATTAGATGATTAAATGAATGACTGTAAAGTGTTTAGGGCTAGTCCCAGTCCACACTGTGTATTTATTAAGTAGTTGACATAATAATTATCTACATAGCTTTCTCTTCATGGAGTTAATTGGAAAACATGTTAATTTTCTCTTGTAGTTGTTTAAAAACACATGGGCTTAAAATATGTAAGTATTTAACATAAATGTTTTCTCCCTCATGGAAAGTAGGGGTCAGCAAGAATCCATAATATTTTTTTTTCTCCAAAGTCACCTCCTACAAGACATTGAGAGACCCTTATTACTTTAAAGTAAGAAAGAGTAAATCTGTTTTTCAAAATGGGGAATAATATTAAAAATAAGTTAAAAAATTTAACCTATACCAATTAAATTAATTATGCCCCAAAAGTTCATTTTAAGATATATTTTGGATACTGAGATTCTGAGAAGGGCCATCTGGAGGAGAAAAAAAATGTGGTTTCTAAATTCATGATGCCTTCCTGTACTTCAAAGAGGTTTCTGACATTGCAAGAGTAGAATGACTGTTCCCAACAACCGATGTGGCTGATAGACTTTCAAATGAGAATCTTGCTGTGTAGTACCTGTTGGCTGTAATGTACCTAAACTCAAATTCAAAGAACCAGGACCTATAAAACTTGAGAATCAAAAAGTAATTGCATATTAATTACTGGCATCCCTAAGTCTCCCAGTTAGTAGGACCCAAAACTGGATGCAATGTGATTCTGCAGGAATCCTGAATGCTACCACATTCCTTTCACCAGCTGTGCCTACAGTTGAGCAGAACAATCCTTCTCTTTACTACCTGACCTTAGGTCATTTGTATATTGGTGGCAAGCTTTCTTTGGCTGCCCTTGGACTGGGCCATCAGAATAGCACTCTGTCTCTGAACTCTAGGGCAAGAGGGTAAGCTCTTGATACTCTCTAAGAAAAGACCCAGTGCCCCTTTTTGTTGTCTGGACCAGGGGTTTATGATGATCCCTGTGGGACTATTTGCCTTGGAGATTATCCTCCGAACTTGGGAGTTATTCCTCACTGTGCAAACACTGCCCTGTGTCCCAGGGAGCCATGGTCATGCCCCAGGTGTGATGAGGACTGTGGCCCCAAGTGATGGGCCTGTGATCGCACCCCACAGAGAGGATTAGCTGGGTATTTGGATCATCTGCATCAATAATCCCCTTCACTGGGGACAATGACTGAAATTGACTATCTCAGGGAAGACGGAGGCTGAGAGAAAAACTGGATCAAAACTTCTCTAATTTGAAAAAAGAATGGGGTAGATGTAGATTTCATACAAGAAAGGAAAGTAAAAAATTCCTTCACCAAACAGATATTATCTACAGAATTAAACATATAAATATATAAAAAATATATTCAATGAAAACATGCACATACTGCACAGTACTTTGTTCATAAAAGACACTATCCATTAAATGACTGATGTATTACATAATATTAATAAATCATGATGAACAATGAGGAGCATGGGTTTTCTTTCCGTACGACCTTACTTGTAGCAAAGTTTCACAGGTTCATAGTATCTCCTTTCTCCTGAACAAGGGAAGTTTACTAAATTACTGGAAAGAAGGAATTCTATCAAATACTACTTTATGCTTCAAAGCCAAACTTCAGAAACTCTTAATACTGTCCTGGCCATTTTTTAAAAAATCTGATAAGATGCTGCAGGAGAGAAGTGAACAAAGTTGTCCATTAGGCAACTGATGAACAAGTGCTTCCTAGGACACTGTGTCTGCCTGTGTTAAACACCAAATGAACCTGAAACTGTGTCAGCATTAGTCTTTCAGTTGCCAAATTTTTAGCACCCATGAATATTTTGAGCTGGATTGGTGCAACCATAGTGCAGTAGAAGTTAAAGAGAAGTACTGGCAAAATGTAGACAGAAAGATCTTAAAGATCAAAGGGAAATCTCACTACCTAAGAGATCATGGAAATGCTATGAGGCATTAAATCTAAGAAACAATGGGCCAATTTGGGCCAATCTGACATCCACAGTTTCTAACACGAGGAAACACTGCCTTTCAAAGTAAATGTCAGTTTACACTGTCTGAGCTATTACTTGGATATGCCCAGATTCTTTCAAATAAGAAAGTGCAAATAAATGCAATTTTGTGAAGTGGAAGATATGCACTATAAATGGAAAAGAAAAGGTTATCACCAGCAACATGTACCAAGTAGCATAAATACCCCAGACTATGGAGCTAATAAGATTATCCACAGAGCTCTGAAATAAAAGCCCTCTAACCCATCAGGCTCTGTTTCCAGTTGGCTAAAAAAATTCACTTAGAAAAGGTGATGGCTTCATTTACTACTATTTTCAACTTTGATTAGCAAATGCTTTCTTGATTTCAATATTAGTTTCTTAATTTTACCTATATATAACATGAAACAGGTGATCTCAATTAGAAAACAGATTAGAGAAAGTCTTAATTTTTTTTGGTTGGCTGGAATGAATATCATATATGTAAATGTAACCGCATTACAGTGGGAATAAAAATAAGTCTATCTAAAAATAGATGGGAGCTTTATAGAGGCAAACAAGATAAAAAGTTGTATAGAAATGGAACAAACTGATGTGTTTATCCATTTTTCCCCCCAATATTGTCTCAAAGGGCTGCAACAGATGGTATGCATCATTACCATTATGAGATATAAGTGATACATATAGAAGAAAAAAGGGTCGTTACAGGAAAAAAATAACTAGCTGAATTCTAAAATAAAGACACACTTAAAAAGACAACAAAAGGCCTTTTTACTGACAAAGGCCACTGTGAGCACTTTTAATCTAAGAAAAACACTATCTGGGAAACAAATCTAAATAAATAGAGTTATGGGAACTGAAGCATTTTCAAGAAAGCCTAATTCAAATTTATAAAATAGAAAAGAGGATTCCTAAATACTGATATAAACAGCAAATAGAGAATTTAGTGGTGATAGGACAGTGGTTCTTAAAATAGATGAATGCACAGAATTGAGAATATGTCTTGGGCTGTTGCAACAAAGAAAGTGCATGAAGAGAAACTGTACCAACATCAGTGGGAATAAATATAATTGATTATTTTAGGAAGCAGGAAGCCAGGCCTTCAGGTTTAAAACTGCTCTAGAAGATGCAAAAGTAACAAGTGCAATGTTAAAACAGGGAAGAAAGAGTGAGGTGGACCACATAGAACAGTGCTTCTCAAACAATCTGTGGGGAAGGACCAACGGAGAGATGGAAGAGGAAGTGAGGAGACTATCATCTCTCTGTCTGTCTGTCTGTCTGTCTGTCTACCTACCTATCTTTCTATTTATCTAATTAGAAATAGAAAATGGAGGAGATAGGAAAATTAGAGGAAGACCAGACCAGGAAGTTCAATATAAACAAATGAGATTCCAGAAAGAAACAGGAAGAAAAAACAAGAGAGAGAGGACATAAAGGACATGAGAGAGATAATGGGCATGAAATTTCATTGATGGACTGCTCACCAGAATAGAACTGTGAAAGCTCAGAAGAATGGAGGCAAATGGAAGGCCCTGTAAAGGGTGAGAATCAAAATGGCTAATACTGAATGTCAACTCTAATTGAAAAATAAAAATTAAAAAAGAAGAATCCAAATGGCTTTGAACTGCTTACCACCAGAGTTAGAAGACAATGAAACAATCCCTGTGAAATTCTAAAAATAAATGGTTCCCATCTAATATACTCTATCCATCCAGTGTGTGTGTGAAGAAAGACATTTTCAGATATGTCTCTAGAAATTTACCTTACTCATGGGCCACAAGAAGCAGGGGAACAATTCAAGAGAAAGCAAAGGATGATGGAGAAGAAAGGTCGGAGTTGGTGTGACCCAGTCTGGTTAGAAGAGGCAGGAAGTTTCCAGGAGAGTTCTGTAAGGGGCTGAATTTCTGAAATAGCTGATGCTCTGAATGTGTGAAGAGATTCATGCAACTGCCCAAGCAACTTGAAGTTGAATTAGTGATCACTATGTAATAAACTAGGCAAACAGATGAGCTGTTCTCATGCTGACCTGACATACCACATGGGAGAGCTGAGCAAGTGTTCCCGCATGTTTTAGGAGGGCGTGGGCTTGGGGGTGCATGTTAGAGAACCATGGTTCACAGATGTTACTAGATAGCACCTCATATTCAAAAAAAAAAAAAAAAAAAAAAAGGAAGCAATACCAAATGCAATTTCATTTTGGAGGAAATTATCTAAAGGTATCAAAAGTACTGTTGCAAGGGAAAGGGGAATGAAGAGTATAAACAGGAGGTAAGGACTGCATTTTCAGAAAAGCCTAATAGAACTATTTGAGCGTAGCCATAATTATCATTTTAAAAAGTAAAAAAAAAAAAAAAATAAGCACATACACAAAACAGCATTAAGTGTGCTCACCACTCTGCTCAGAAAAATCATCAGAAGGATATACATCCAAGTTATAAGAGCAGTGACCTCTGGGCAAGTGACTCTCTGAGACCCACTGAAAGCAGACTGAGGTAGATGTTGTGGGGTGATCCTGGATATAGCAGCAAAGCGGTGAGAAAACAAGAGGGAAAGGATACATGCCAATAAAGGGGGGTACTGTTGAGTGAGTTACTGCTGTGGGTGACTGGACTCAGTTCTGCTGGGGGAACATGTAGAATGTGCTTCCAGATCACCCTAGTCGAGGATGGGAGGCAGGCGCATTTATCCATAGATGCCCAGCCTCTAGGACCTTGCTTCCTTCCAACTTTGAGGCTGGCTCAATCAGGGCTTGAAAGAACTGCCTGGGCACTGAAGAAGGCTGATGGAGAGAAGCTGAGAGACTCGGCGAGACATGGCAGCACAAGCCGCAACTGTCCATCATGGATGCAGCCAACATCGCAGGAGGTCAAGGGGACATGGAATAGCAGACAACATGTGTCAGCTACTGGCCAGGACTAGGGTTAGTGGTGATTAAGGGGGATCCTGGCTTTAGCTATGAAGAGGTAGCCCTTCGCTTGTGGCACCTGCTGAACACACTGGGGAGCTGGTGTAATGGACGGTTAGTCTTGTCCTGGGCTCTAGCTGCTTTGTTTCCTTCCCAGTGTTCTTCTAGTATCTTTATCATCCAATTTCCCGATGTGTACTTTTTGATTCACCTCAAGCTGATTCATTATTTTCCTAAGGATTAATAAGTATTTTAAAAAGTACTTAAAATCTAAGTTTTATGGAAACCTTTGACAATAAGAACTCAGGTGACTGTTACTCATGCACTGGGTCTAAGGGAATCCATCATCAAAATGATCCCAGAGCATTCAGAAAATAAAGTCACCCATAAGCTTCCAACTTGCCCACTGTCTTAGCTAATATGTAACTGGCTGGACTGTGGTTCTCCATGGGAGAGAAGCCAGAATGCCTGCCAGTGCTGAGGACCTGGGACTGAGCTACACTGCAGTCATTTCAAGGTTCTCCTGTGTTTTATGTTTTTACAGCCTGAGTGGATTCCGATCTTATTTTATCCCATTGTTAATAACTCTATATATCTATATAATTATGCATAATGTTGACTTTATCTATAATTGGCATCTCTACACACATCTATAACCTATACAGCTATAATCTACATCTATATTATTCCTATATAACTATATAAGTATGCCTACAATTTAACCTATATTATCTATAATTAAATCTGTTAAATAATATTAATTAAATAATAAGATATAATTATAACATGTGTTATATAATTTTATAACATGTTTTATCTTATTATAACATGTTTAATATAATTTTGTAATTAATAAAATATCATTGCACATCTCCTCCTCCAGTAAGTACTTTATAAGCCAGTGGCTGCATCTGAAACAATGCCATCAGCAGGCTCTAAATGATAATCTGGTCACCTGATAGTGCCAGGACAGGGCTAAGAACCTTACTGGTGTGTCACCCCTTTATCTTCACCCAGAATGATATGTATGCACACTAGGAGAAAAAGAAAATGAACAACATGACTGAATAAACAGGAATTCTAGTAGAAATTAATGACACCAACATGACACTAGTGTATACATGATTTTAAATGGTTGCTAATTCCAAAACAATTTTAAGAACTCGGGCATCATTGGAATGTGGTCAGTGTTCTTCCTACCCTCAACCATTGCATCTCAAGTAGGGCTATACTTTTTCCCTTTCAGCTGTATTTCTGACACTTCTCCTGGGGGCACAGGAGCTAATTAAATCCTTCATTTTAAACGACCTTTCCTTCTCACCCCTGTTGTGCTGCAGAGTGAATATGAGATGTAAGGGGCGGCAGAATGAGAAAATATTATAATGGCATTTAATTAAGCAGAGTAAACAATAAGGTCAATAGCAACTTGAAGCTAACATCTGTCTCTGAACAAGGCAGGCAAGCTACCTCCAGGTAAAGGCAACAGAGAAGTGAGCTCATGCCACATGCTCCTTTTGTCTATGCCACTTGCGATACCTACTTCTGTTTCAGAGGCAGTGAGACATTTAATAAGGGAAACAAATAGTGGCGCCTTGTTGTATCTAGGAGGAGAGGAGGAACAATCCTCTAGCTGTTTAATACTATAATTTTCAAGCTCTACTTCATTTTGCTTTTAAAATTAACCAAGGAAATAAAAAATGTTCTACACCAACTCCATAAGCAGAGCATGCAAAGCTTTGAAGTCTGCTACTTTGCGCTGTGCTGTGTTACCTTCATCTGATGCTATTTCTATAAATAGAAAAGAGTTGGAGAATCTCTGTTATGTATTTGTCAAGCCCCAGACACTTTGTAGATGAACATGGGAGCTGGGGAGACAACAGATGCTACAGTTTTAATGCTAGAACTGCACAGGAAGTGGCACCGTAATTGAGACTGATATTAGAATATCAAAAGCCCAACAAATGGAAAACTTACAGCTGCAGCTGTATTTGGGGTGAACAGAAATGGCTTCTGTCATGGTTAATTTTACATGTCAATTTGACTGGGGCACAGGATGCCCAGATACTTAGTCAAAAATTATTCTGGTGTGTCTGAGTGGGTGCTTTTGAATGAGATTAACATTTGAGCCAGTAAATTGAGTAAAGCAGATTGCTCTCCCTAAAGTGGTGGGCCTAATTCAATCACATGAAGGTCTGACTAGAACGAAAGGTTGGCCCTCCATCCCTCCATCCAGTAAAAAGGAGCTCCTCATTCCTGACGGCCTTGAGCTAGGACATCAGTCTTTTCCTGAGTTGGGACTTGAATGGAAATATTGGCTCTTCTCAGGCCTCAGGATTGTTGGTTTGCAGACTGGAACACTATCAGCCCTCCTAGTTCTCAGGCCCTAGGACTTGGACTAGAACTATACATCTGCTCTTCTTTGTCTCCAACTTACTGAATGCAGATCTTGGGACTTCTCAGCCTCCATAATTACGTGAAGCAATTCCTTATAATAAATTGCTTTACACACATACACATGCACATACATACACACATATTATTGGTTCTGTTTCTCTGCAGAACCCTGACTAATACAGTTTCCAAATCCAAAATTCACAAATATATTTAATACCAGATTTCGCTGTCTTGTTAAGACGCATGTCCAGGGTCTTGGCATCCATACTAATTTCATCACCACCTCAGCTCTCATTCAACTGAGTGACAAGCATGCTGATTCTACCTCCTGTGTCTCTAATCCACCCACTTTTCTCCATCACCACTGCCATCACATCCTCCTTCATGCCACAGTCATGTCTTACCTGAAGACAGCAACAGCCTGGTCAATGCTTTCCTGGCCCCTATCTCCTCTGCTCACACCATTCTCTCCACAGTAGTAAAATCCCATCCCTCTACTCCTCTGCTTAGAATACTCCATTGGCTCCTCACTGTCCTCTGGGTCAGGTCCAAAGTCATGGAGATGGCTTTAAGATCTGGCTTTTCCTTCCCTGTCTACCACCACACCAGTCTCATATTTCCACAGTAGAGTCACATCCCTGGTCCCATTCTAGCACTGCTGGATCAGAATATAATGTAGCAAGGTTTGAGAACCTGTATTTTTTCAAAAAGCTTCTTACGATAATTTCAAATTTCAGCCAGACATGTTTAGGAAATATTGCTTTGAGAATTGTGTCCTCTGACAACCTCAAAGGTAGTTCATGACTACTTGTGTAGTTATGACAGTAGCGTGTAATTTCTTGTTGTTTTGCTCCAACAGGATTCTGAGCTTTTTGATGATAGGAATCATATGACTGATGCATGCAGGACAGGCTCAATTCAAGCATGGTAGGCAGTCCTAAGCATGGACAATGACTGTCATAGTCACCAGATTGCTTTAATAAAGACATTAAAGGCTATAAGAGAGAGGCGACCAAGCATCATATGCTTCCTCTGAAAAGTGATGGGAAGTATGATATAACCTAAATAGTGTCCTGGCCAAAAAAAAAAAAAAAAAATCAAACCTGAACTTGATTGAGCAATTCAATCTAATTACTGGTTTTCAGAAAATGGGGGATTAGATGAGCATGATGAATAATACCATGGGATGCAATTAGCAAAACCTAAAATGTGAGAATTCAATAATTAAATGACATGGTTTCATCAACAGGAAGTGAGAAAAAAAAGAGGAAAGATGAAAGATAAACCTATAGATTATAAGACTCCTTAGAGACATATCGACCGATGCTACGTGTGGATATAATTTGGGTCTTGATTCAAGTACATCTACTGAAAAAAAAAAAATGAGAAAACTGGTGTGGCCTTAGCATTGAGAGAATATTTGTTTATACTGAGAGATTAATTAATTTGGTGTGTGTGTGTGTGTGCATGTGATAATACTGGAATTGTGGTTATATTTAAAAAATATATAAAGTTTTGCTTTTTAAGAGATACACCCTAAAAATATTTATGGATAAAATAACGATGTCTGGTATTTGTATTAAAATAACCTTGTGTTTATGCATGCATGCATGTGTGTGCATATGTGTGTGCGTGTGCATGTGTAGTGGCTAGGGTCGTATAACTGAAACAAGATTGGTCACATGCTGATTAAATGTTAAAGCTGGGTGATGTGGGAGGGTACATTGGGTTTACCACATTATTTTCTGGTTTTGTATTCAGTGTCATAAAAAATAAAGAGAAAAGGGTATAGGTCATTGACTTCTGTATCATAATATCTCAAAATTCCTTTAATATACTTAAGTTTGGAAAGCTGGAGATGGCTATATAACCCTGCGACTAGTAGACATTTGCTAATATAATAGAATTGCATCTTTTGTTTCTAGGAATTCTTTTAACACCAGACATTAACCAATTCAACAGACTTGGGTAAAGGCAATTTCTCTTTTGAGCCAGAGAGACTGCAAAGGACTACCAAGAAGGTCACTCTACAAAAGTGAACAAGAGCCATGCGGTTAAATGAAAATGTTCTCTTTTCCATGGAAAATTCTAATCACATTTTGATGCTAAAATGAATGTGTTCAAGTCCTTTTGGATTTTCTCACTAACTTAACAAAAAATCATTTTAACTTTTCTGTTTGACAAAGAACAAAAGAAAATTTAGTTTCAGTACAGTAGTAAGTTAAGAGGTAGAGGAAGGGGCGACCTATATTGACATGTCTTAGGTGACCCTTGAAAGTTTTTTTACAAATTATACTAACAGTATAATTACACGTAATAAATTACATAGATTATCCTAGATGGAAGCACATGAAGGTCCTCTGAATCAAGCATCAATGTGGAGAAGTCTTTGTAGTAATATATGAAAATGATGGAGAAAGGGTCTTTACAACCGTTTGTCAACGGTATCTCATCATTATCACCCAAAGTTCACAGTTTACATTATGGTCCACTCTTAGTGATGGGCTTTGACAAATGTATAATGATAGGTATCCACCATGATAGCATCAGATAGAGTAGTTTCACTGCCCTAAAAATTCATCCTGTGCTCCACCTATTCATCCCACCCTCCCCTGGTCCCTGGTAATCACTGATCATTTTACTGTCTCCATAGTTTTACCTGTTCCAGAATGTCATGTAGTTGGAATCATACAGTTTATAATCTTTTCAGATTAGTTTCTTTCACTTAGTAATATGCATTAAGGTTCCTCCATGTCTTTTCATAGCTTGATAGATCATTTTTTAGTGTTCAATAATATTTTGCTGTCTGGATGTACCACAATTTATTTATGCATTCACCTACTGAAGAATATCTTGGTTGCTTCCAAGTTTGGGCAATTATGAATAAAGCTACTACAAATGTGTAGGTTTTTGTGTGAACGTAAGTTTTCAACTCATTCAGGTAAATATTAAGGACTGCAATTCTTAAATCATACAGTAAGAATGTGTCTGCAAGGAACTTCCAAACTGTCTTACAAAGTGGCTGTATCATTTTGCATCCCCTGCAGCAATAAACAAGAATTCCCATTGATCCACATCCTCACCAACATTTGATGTCCATAGTGTTTTGGAGTTTGGCCATTTTAATAGGTGTGGTGAGGTATTTCCTTGTTATTTTAATTTGCAGTTCCCTATTGACATACGGTGTTGATGTATCCTTTACATACTTATTTGCCATTGTATATATTTTTTTTTTGCTCAGGTGTCTGGTTTTTTTGTTTGTTTGTTTGTTTTGGCCATTTTTAAATTGGGTTTTCTATTTTCTTATCGTTGAGTTTTTAAAGTTCACTGTATATTTTGGATAAGGCCATATTTATCAGATGTGTCTTATACAAGTATGTTTTCCCAGACTGTGCTGGTCTTCTCATACTCTTGGCATTGTCTTCTGTAAAACAGAAATCTTCACTTTTAATGAAGTCCATCTCACAAACTATTTCTTTCATGGATCACACCTTTGATGTTATTTCTAAAAATAAAAAAATCTCAGCATCATACCCAAGGTCATCTAGGTTATCGCCTACATTATCCTCTATGAGTTTTATAGTTTTGCATTTTACATTTTGGCCTTTGATCCATTTTGAGTTACTTTTTGTGAAGGGTGTAAGGTCTATGTCTAGATTCTTTTTCTTTTGGCATGTGAATATCCACTGTTCTAGTATCATTCATTGAAAAGTTTATCTCTGTTCCTTCATATTGCCTTTGCTTCTTTGTCAAAGATCAGTTGACTATATTTATATGTGTCTATTTCTGGGCTCTTTATTCTGTCCTATTGATTTTTTCATTCTTTGGCCAATACCACACTGGCTAGATTACTGTTACTGTAGCTTTCTAGTCTTGAAGTTGGGTTGTGTCAGTCCTTGAACTTTGTTCTTCTCCTTCAATATTGTATTGGCTATTGTGAGTCTTTTCCCTTTCCATATAAACTTTAAAATCAGTTTGTCCATATCCACACTACAAGTTGCTAGTATTTTTATTGAGATTGCACTGAATCTATAGATCAATTTGGGAAGAATTTACATCTTAACAATATATTGAGTCTTTTTAACCATAAATATGGAATAGCTCTTCATTTGTTTTTCCTTTTTTTATTATGTTTTATAGTTTTCCTCATGTGGATCTTACACATATTTTGTTAGATTTTACTTAAGTATTTAATTATTGCAGGTGCTGCTAAAAGTGGCAGTGTGTTTTTATTTTCAAATTCCACTTATTGCTGATATATAGGAAAGTGATTGATTACCTTTTATCCTGCAATCTTGCTGAAATAATTTTTCTACTTTTTGTGTGTGTTGAGTCCCTGAGTTGTTAGTCATCACCCCATAGAGAATGTTATTTTGAATGGAGGAGAAAATAGCAGAGGCTCAAACTATTTGAGGACAGTATGAAGGGTGTTTCCCTTCAGCTCCAGGCCTCCATCTGGGTTTAAAAATTGTTACTCAACTTGGAAACATTTGTTTTAATTTTGGTTTCTTCTTAAACCAACAGCTACTCATGGAAACCAAAGCGTAATTTTCTCTCCAGCTAGAGACTACACTCTTTGATGTGATCATAAAGAACCAACTTACATTGATACTGTGAGGACTTTGTTGTATAAAACGATTTCTTTACCAGCAGTTTGCTTCTAGAGTTCATTCTTTTTCATACTTCCTTGTCCCCCCCTAATGGCATTGCTTACTTCCAGTATACTATACATGCCTTCACAAATAATACCAACAATTCTATGGTGTGGATATTATTTCTGCCATTTTAAGAAACCGAAGTTCAGGGAGTGAAGCAACTTGCTAAGATCACACAACAGTGGGTTTCAAACTTAGGTCTGACTTTAGAACTTTTCACATTATTCTAGTACTACAATGAGTTTCCTATATCCTTCCTGAATTCAGCCCCAGGATCGCAGGATTTTCAGCTCTTCTGACTCCAGGGAGCACCAAGATGGAACAGACACCAAACCCCAAGTGAATCTCCTCTTCCACATCTATTGTCACTTAACTCCCCTCAGAAATGCTTTGCTACTGACAATGGTGATAATGAACTAATTCCTGCTAATATAGTCAGATAACCAGAAAAAGATAAGAACATAAATGAGTTAGAAAATGATTCTTTCTGTGAGGTATTTCTTAAATCTTTGCCTATGTTTGATAATGGTTCTACCATTATCCATCTTATAAGATCAGCAGAGAGTAGACAGAATGTTAAATCAAGCTAGATATCTTTTAGACAGCCAAATGAATGAGAAATCTCAAGGATTTTTACCTCCTAAAATTCACTTTGAAACTGAAAGGGCTCAACCTATATAAAATGTCTAAACCAAATGATTCTATTGTTGAAAATTTAAGGTTTAGAAGTAACAAAATACAAAGTAGAATGGGACACTGTTGTTGGTCAGAAAAGCTATATTGCCTGTATGTATTATAGGCACCATAGCCAGAAAAATGACTCTAGTAATGGGGGGGGGGGTAGAGATATATCAATACTGACAGCCACTGCTGATACCTATATTTGGCAGACAAAGCACTTGAACTATCAAGACTTTATTTTCATAACAATTAATTTATTTCATCATTCCCATTATAAAGGATGGTACCTATAAACTCTGGGCATCCCTTTGTTGTAAGAAAAGAAAAGCAGCTGGAAGCTGTCCTGGTACTCACAGCTAAGCTGCAGTGTTTTTCTATCAACCTTAAACAATTTCAAAGGATACCAACACCAGGCATGATGAAGAAGCAAGACCAGAAAAAAAAAGACCACTTCATAATCATGTTTGAACACAGACAAAAATGAGAACATTGCACAAACCATGAATATGATCAAATATCCCCCTATTATTCTGGCTAATATGGGTAGGTGCTACTTTTTTTTTTTTTTAAACCTCTTTCTGTTCTGCTTGCCTTCTAGGTTAGAACTATTAAAACATGCAATCAGAATTAGCTCATCAGCCAGTCTAAAGCAAAACCCCATTTCCTTGCACTCTCCACTAAATCCCTAAAACAAGCCCAAATCCTATCACAAATTCTTTGTAACAACTTCTTGCCAGGATGCTCCCATCTTTCCCATGGTATATATTCTCACTTAGTGTTGTGAGTCAATAAATCTAACATTGTTTGAAAAAAAGGTATTTCAGGGGCAGGGAGGGGCTTTGCTAAAAGGAACTGGTGCTTTTCTATTTTTTCTCAGGTAGAAACTCAGGGGATACATCAGGTGAGGTGGGGACGCCACAGCATGAGGACATTCTTGCAGGCCACGACCTGGGAGACATGCAAAGAAAACTAATCACCTGTGAATAACAGCTGTAAATATGGAAAATCCATGCTCAGGTCATAATTATCCTATGCCTTTAATCTTTCCACAACGGACAATAACTCAACCTTGATTAAATCAACAGAAAGCATTTCTACTTTTCAGATTACAATTTTATAGGTTGAAAAAAAGCCTGGCATTTCAGCAATAGATTCCTGGTATCTTCTAGGAATCATCATGAATAATAATATTCACATAATGCTCGCATCTTGGCTTTCAGAAACTGATTTGCAAGTGGATGTGACCGACTGAGACACTCATATTATTACAGAGTATGCCTGCTAGTAGGTAGTGTTCTTTGTCCTTCCTGGGATCTTAAAGTAGATATGCTGAAGAGGTCCATCACCGTTGTCATCGCCACCATCACTACAACTATCTTCATTACCATCATTGTACCACTTAACATTTTGAGTGACTTTCTCTGTACTAGATCCCAAGCTATGTACATGATCTCATTTAATCCTCAAGCCAACTGCAGGAAAGTGGTGGTATTATTTATCCTATCTTCAGATAAAAAAAACTGAAGCAGTGACAGTAAATAACTGCAAAAGAGCAGAACCAAGATTCAAGACCAGCATAATCTGCTCCAAGGCCCACACTCTTAGCTACCACATTCCTTTTCACCCTCCTTAATAACCGTTTAGCTTGAGATGAAAATGGGGAAGAAAGAAAGAAGTGGCCTTGGGCTGCTGCATTCTCTAGTACTTTCAAGAAAATTTCCTAAAATTTCTCAGGTTCTTTCTTCCAAAGGTGATTGTATAATTCTTGAAAAATTTACGGTTTCAGAGGATTTCACTTGTTTTCATTAATTAGCTACTCCTTGAAATGATGGACTATTAAGGTGATTAGCAGAAATGTTTCCAAGTAGATGACATTCTTGTGCAGTAACCAAAAATGCACTTCTCATCATCAATCAACAAAAAGCAAAGAAAATACATTAAATTGAGGCTAATGTGGGCAGGTTTTCTGATAATTCACTAAATAACTCAATGAACGTGAAGCATGTGTGCAATATCATGCTGCCTTCAAGTAACTTAAGAATACAACAGGGAAGACTTGAGATATAACTATGTCTTGTGATACAAGCAAGAAAGTGACAGGAGTCTTGAAAGCAGTGGGGGTGGGGGGCATGCTTCCATGGACACTATAGAATAGTGCTACTCAAGATGTGGTCCGTGTTTTAGACATTTATGTTGCAATTGCACAGTACTTTTATGTCTATTGATCTAAGATCATAAAAAAAAAGAATTTCGCTGGTATTTTATATCACCTTTCCCCCCCATTTTTTTCATTTCATGTTTCTAATAATCAATTCGCAATCATTTTGAAAAGGTACTAATGAATGATGAAGTGTAAATCATTGATCCTTCATCACTGCAGTTTGAGAAGCAGTGTAATCTAGAGACATGCAGTTCAACTCGAATGTTTAAGGTCTATTTTTGTTAAATACCATACCACATTTTACTTATTAGAACTCAATTTGAAACCCATTTAGATATACATGTAATAACATACTCTATAAATTATATATAATTTTAAAGTCACAAAAATCTCTTTAAAGCTATTCTGAGTTTATAATCTTTCGTAATTCTGATAGTCAATAAATTTGCATAAGAATAATGTGACATCAAGCATGAAGTTTTCAAAATAAATCCATAAGCAACTGAGACTCAGAACCACTGATGAGCCATGAAGTGAATATTTAAAAAGCAACAATTACAATAAATCAAAAAACAAGTGTTAAGGAGGATGTGGAGAAGAGGGAACTCTCACACGCTGTTGGTGGAATTGCAAACTGGTACAACCACTATGAAAAATAGGCTGGATATTTCTCAGCAAATTAAAAGTGGATCAGCCTTTTGATCCAGCAACTGCATTTCTAGGTATTTATCCAAAGAAAACCAAAACACTAATGTGTAAAGCTCTATGCACCCCTATGTTCATGAGAGTGCTATTCACAATGGCTAAGATATTGAAGCAGCCTTAAATGTCCATCAACAGATGACTGGATAAAAAAAGTACAGTTAGTTCATATACACAATGGGATATTACTCAGCCACAAAAAAAAAAAAAAAAATGAAATTCTACCATTTGTGATGTCATGGATGGACCTAGAGCTTAGGCTGAGTGAAATAAGTCAGAGAAAGAGGAAACCATATGATTTCACTTATATGTGGAATCTAAGGAACAAAATGAACAAACTAGTCAAACAGACTCACAAATACTGAGGACAATCTGGTGATGGCCTGAGGGGAGAGGGGTTGGGGAGCTAGGTGAAAAGGGTGAAAGGTTAAAGAAGTACAAATTAGTAGTTGAGAGATGGTCACAGGGATGGGAAGCATGACACAGGGAATCCAGTCAGAGTAATATAAAGGTTGTGCCAGAGGAAAGATAAGAGTAATCAGAGGGATCGTTTCATAAACTATATAAACGTCTAAAGAATATACTGTATACTTGAAACTAATAATAAAATAAAATGCGTTAAAAAAAATAATGTTATGATGAGAGGCCATCCCTACACCCATGGCCAGTTAAGAGATGAGAAAAGGGATACTGTTTCTTCAGTTCTTGAATACTGCTTGGCACAGAGTAGTTGCTCAATAAATAAAATGGCATTTAAGAATAATCAGGCAATGGATCCTGGTTAGCATTGTGGTGATAACGCTGGAAGGTGACAATTCTTCAAAGAAAATGATATATCTTTACAGAAGACTTAACTTTATTTAAAACTTACTGTGTGCTGATTACTAAGAGAAGGAGCTTGCTCTGAAGAACACCCTAGTAGGAACTGAGGCTTTGCCACTTACTAGTTATATGATCTGCTTTATCCTCCCCAAGACTTAATTTCCTCACCTGGAAAGTGGAGATGATAGAGCTCACCACACAAGCTAGTTAGGAGGACCAAATGACACGATACATGAAGCACTGTGCTCATGCTCGGCACTTAGTAAATACCTAGTAAATGCAAAATACCAATAGCATTAAGAGGAAGCATATGAAACTGCCCATGTGCCACCATTTTTGAGCTATAACAATGGCAGTTTCTTATGATCCAACCTAATTAACAGTAACATTATCTGGCTTCAAATCTAGTAAAAAGTACCTTTCTGCTCAAAATAATTGTCAGACAGAGACTGATATATCTGATATATTCTCTTCCTGTTACCTCCACTGCCTCATCTGCCAACCTTTGCCTCCTGGGCTGACATCTGGGGTACAAGAAGAGATATACAAGCCTGAAAAGTGTGCCATACATGGGGAGGGCTGCTGTCATAATCTTCTGATTGCCTGATGGCAGGGTCTGCCTATAACTGGTTCCAGCCGGCCATAGTGGTAGCAATAGGAAGATGTGCCCACGTTGGAAACCTTCTAAGATTCCGCAGCATGGATCTTTGATTTGAGCACGAGATGCAAATCAGTAACAGGCCAGAATCTGGAAAAATTGGCTCCAGGTATAAACTACAGTTGGCCTGATAACTTTGTGTGGGTGGAGCCAATAATAGGTTTATTAATAAGCCAAGTTTATACTCCACTCACCATCATAACATTCTTAACTTACTCCAGCCTTTAATGGTGCAATATGTTCAATGCAAAGGTCCCTGGACCCCCACACTGCTAACACCACCATCATCACACATACAACTAATAATTACTCTAAGGAAAGAAAATTAATCTCCAAGATATGACAGTTGGAAATTTCTGCTACTACCTATCATTTTTACAAATCATTATTTTAGCAAATTTAACTTATATAACTTGGAAAGGTGCCAATGTGGTATCTGTGTCTTTAATGTGAAACATTTTATACCTTTTGGAGATAAACTCAAACACAAGGTCCAAATCTTAGAAATATTTCAAAAGCAAGGAAGATCAAAACACAACTGAATGCTTGCTTAAAACACTGTTTTACACAGCTGATTCAAGGAGAGGAGGTTTTCAACACTGCATTTCTGGATTTAAAAATTGTCAGCTAATCCCTTTGAGCTCTCACTATGTATAATAGCGTATACCAGTGCAAATGTGTTCTATTGAAATACATCTTTGTTTGCGTTTATGTATGAAGTTTTACCTCTACGTAGTTTCTACGGGAATTTAAACATATATTCTAAAACAGAAAGAAATGTCTCGTTTATATTCCATATAACGCCTAGCACTGTCTCCACCATGTATTAGGAATTAAGTAAATGTACATTGAATTAAATTGAATAAGAAGTTCCAGGAAAGTAATTTTGTTACTTTGCACATGAAAATGCACTAAATCAAACATGGATTTTTGGTGTTAGATTAAAAAAAAAAGGTCACAACAGTCACAAGAAATTAATTAACCCAATTATTTCAGATTAATTTTCCATTAAAAGAAGCTGAATTATGCTTGCTCCTTGAAAGGAATATAATATTCTAAGATTTAATAGGCAACATTGGATGAAACACACTTAATAATATTAAATGTAAGTGCCTATTTCCACAAGGTATGGAATCCATTCTACAAAGGCTAATGCCAGAGGTAAACAACAGCACAGGCAACAGAAGGGATACTGTTCTGGGTAGGGACAGTAACAGGCACCTGTTGGCTTGGTGGGGCTGAATGATTAAGTAGGAGATACTAAAAGAACACATATGGATCCACCTGGAGGCACCAGGAATGAAAGAGTACCCTGCACTTTCTCTGCCCTGGAAGCTGGAATAGAAAGACAAGAGAGTCACTGAGAGCTGTGCGCAGAGATGCACAGCGCACAAAATGTCTCATCAGTTGGGGTGTAGTGGGCACCAAGTGAATTTCATTAGAGCCCTGAGTAGCTAGGAATGACAACAGTCTAATTTTTTCTTCTTGTTGTTTATAAACTAGTTTTTATATACTATCATTCTCCATGTTTCCATTAAAGATGAGTCTACATCACTGAGGCAAGTTAAAGGTTAGGCAAAGAAAATCATTACTAGTTCTGTCATTTTTAAATTTCTTATATAATGCAATTAAACCTTTAAGAGAATTTGATCGAGCAGGCTCACCATGAGAACCTCTCCCTGGAAGGCAACTTCTTCATTTGGATAATAGGGTCATGCCATCTCACAGGATGATTTTTAGATGCCTGCAATGACCCATCTAAAGCTCAACCCTAATAGTTGCAAGGCCTCATCAAACATGTAACTCTGTGGTTAAACTCAAATGTCTGTAAGTGTGAACACACCCTGAAATCCATCTTTCTCCACAGTAGTTCTGTATTGAGGTTCTCAAAACTCTAAAATGCCCATCATGGATCACAATCTCCACGTCTCCCACTCTGCCCCTTTTGCTCTCACTGGACTCTCCGGCCTCTGGACTTTCCCTAATCCTTGGTCCACCGGTATTAAGTGGATCCCTTGGGCAACCATTTCAAACCAGCTGTCACTGGGAATGAGATTAATACCTACTTTTTGTATAGTACTTCTCAATTCAGAAAGGACCTTCAGACTTTCTCTACTGGATTTCATCTGCAATAGGTCTTATTACTATATCTCTTAAAGTAGCAAACGGGACTTTGAAAAGCCCCCTGAAAATGGGCTGACTCAAGATTGTCGGAGCTATTTGCCTTATAATATCTGCCTCAGTGGCTCACAATGTCGAGAGAGTAGCCAATAACCTAGGACTAGTCGACCATGCCTGTGACCATGCCTCAGCACACAGACACAGCCGCATTAGCATCAGATCCCAACCACTTTACCACTTTACCACTTTACAAACTATATAAAACAGTCCGCAGTGTGCACTGGCAGAGAGGTCATCAGAAAAACAACAGTTGTCTTGAACCAGTTCTACATGTAGATGGCTCAGGAGTTAAAATAAGTCAGTCAAAACCTAACCATGACTAAAATCGGTTTGTGTCTTTTTGCTTCCATCTTGAAAAAGCAATAATGCTGCAGTACTATAAATCTTCAGCTAATTAATTCAGGGTATTCCCCCCTCCCCCCGCCCAGCAAGCTCTATATCCTCAATCCTGTATTATAAACCATCTGTCTATGGTGAATATTTAGTTTTCACCCACAGCCTGCTTCCTAATCCTTAGAATAAAAGTATCTCTTTAAAAAACAAAACAAAACAAAAACAATAACAACAAACATTCTGTTAGGCCATAGGGAGAAATGGGCTTATATTTTAAATAAACTGATAACATTATTTTATAATCTACTGCTGCCATCTTCTGTGTTAATGAAATAGCACTTTACACTCATGAACAACAGTAACAGTGTTTACTAGGAATAATTCTCACTGGTCAACCACATGGCAAATTTCCACATACACAGAGAGAAAAGCTTTATTCTGTTACCTCTAAGTGACTCCGCCTCTCAGCGATCACACGTTCATCCTTATTTCCAAATAGTTTCTTTGGAGGAAATTCAAGGGTAGCAAGCTGAAATACATATTGTACAAGAGATGTGTTAATGTCACACCTGTGATATCTGGGCTATTATTAACCTATTATTTGGAATCTCTATCATGGGCTGAAAAGAGAAAGGGGTTGAAAATTTAAAGATAGTAGGTCCCGCATTCCTTCGCCACCAACCGTGTAAACTTGAACAGATCAGGCAAGGTTCCACAATGGTCAAATGAGAATGTAGGACAATGAGGACTCGAAGGACAGTCACAGGTCTCCATACTTTGTCTTAGACATTAGACTCTTTGCCAGATGGTGTGTCACAGTTTTTATTTTTAAAACACAAGTCTGTTCTTCTTTTAGTGTTTTTCTTATTCTAGAATTTAATGATTGTTGTGTTGAGATGAGAATTGAGAAACTCAACTTGCACACTACCTGCATATATTGTAAAATAGTTCTCAGACCATTGTTAAGGCTCTTTAAACATTCCATATTGCCTTTTCCCCTACTACTACCGAAAATGAAAACTGCCATGTGAAAAGAGGACTTCTCTATTAATCTCTCCAACCTCACTTCCTAGAGAATAAAAATTAAGGCTCAGAATTTGCTTTTAGCTAAGTCTTACAATTTCACAATTATTTTCCTTATGCTTTTCTTCTTGGAGGTATAAAAATCATAAGTTTTATTATAGACTCCATGGTGAGAAAGATTCTATAATCAGGTAAAAACCTGGCCAGCCAGTGTCGCTCTGGTTGAATGAATGCTAAGCAGCAATAAGTGCTCGTGCTGATAGAATTCGCTGTTTCCTTCCTTCCTCACCTTGTGGGTTCAGACAAACGGAGAGGCCAATGAAGAGTTATCAAGAAAAATTTAACAACATTTCTCCCACTATATAGGTCACAATATGCCACAAAGTTCCTATTTTATACATATGCAAATCCCTTACTTGATTTAAACTTATATTGCCACAGCAAGAGTCAAAAATTAAGAACTAGCGTCTATACATATAGTACTTTAAAAACTTAATATTCGAGTAGAATATACACACCAAAAATGCACATAGAAGTGAACAACTTGGTGAATTATCAACATCTCAACGCACTGTTGCCACCACCAGGATGGAGAAACAGCACACACCCAGCACTCCAGGAACCACCAAATGCTCCCTTCCAGCCGTTCCCTCCCATACCACACAAAGGCTGGCTCACTCCTAACGGCTTAGTTTTTCCTATTTTTGAACTTCATGTAAATGGTACCATACAGCATGAACTCTCAGGTGTCTACCTTCATTACCCTACCTCATGTTTGTGAGATACATCCTCACTGTTCTGCATGGCAATGGTTTGCTCATTCTGTGGCTATACAGTAGGCCATCATGTGAACCTCTCACCATTACTTCTTCAGTCTCTTGCTATTGGGCTTTTGGTTAGTTTCCAGTTTTTAGCCATTGAGAATTGTGCTGCTATCATCAGGACTTCTGATGAACGTACGCAGGTGTTTCTGTTGGTCATACTCTTAGGAGTCAAAATGCTGGGTCATGTGGTATGCAAGTGTTCGGTTGTACTTGAAATTATCAAAAGTATTCCAAAGTGGTTTTACTAGCTTACACTCCCACCAGCAGTGACTGAGAGATCCAGTTGCTCCAGATCCTCCTCAACACTTGGTACTGTGTTTTTCATCTTAGCAATTCTGGTGGGTATGCAGTGATTTTTATTGTGGTTCAGATCTGCTTTCCTCTAATGACTAAAGATGTTGAGCATCTTTTCACAATCTCACTGACCATCTAGTTAGTCATTCTGGGAGGGTTTGTTCAGCTTTCGCCTATTTTCATTAGGTATCTGCCTTTTTCTTATTAAAAGTAACTCTCCCTTTCACTCTATTCAAGGTTCCTTTGGTAACTTTATGGTCCTTCTTTAAAGTTAACTAAAATCAGGCAGATGTTTGCTTCTTTCATGCTCTAGTGCTTGTCCTACCAAAGCAGAGAAACCTTGGGTGGTGGGATGCAGCGCTTCTTCTCTTTTTCTCAAAATGTTCCACATTTGTTGCTGACATTCTATTTTAAGGTCAGTTCAAGGTAAAGTAAAAGACCATGGGCACTTATGTAAAACAGGCCCAGTATGAATCTTGGACTGACCACTAACCAGCTAACTAGTTGTGTTTCTGAAACTGGGTATTCTCTGCTGAAAAACATGCAGACAATGATAATACACATCACTGCATCTCTGTGAAGATTTGGTGAAGTGATGCCAGATGGACCTTAGCTACTATTATTATTTGTTAGAGGTCTGATAAACACTAAGAAAGCAGCATGTCACATTCTCTTGTACCCTCCCCATGCCTGGAGTGGTGATGTGGCTTCAAGGAGCAACGATTTTTCTGGAACCCTGGCCTCACTGGCACAAATGTACTTCCCATATGTTGCAGCTTGGAAAAGACAGGTACATCAGAGATTGTCTTTTGGGCTTCATCCAGACTCAATTTCATCTTGTACAAATGTTTTCCCCCACTCAGTGTGGTGATGCTGAAAGCTTGGCAAGCAAGATTTCACAGTTGGTTGTTTTGTCATTTTCTTATGTGGCTGATGAGGTGATGTGGTTTCTGTCAGGGGAAATTTATAATCATACTTGGATGCTCAGTCAGAAATGATGCACTAAAAGGACTTCAGGCGCTGAACTGGGTGGGGACCAAGCATTTATACGTCCTCTTAGTCAATAGTAGTACTGATGGAAGCTAATATTTTATGCTATTCATGTCTACCCTGTGCTATAAATAATTATGTATAAATTATGTGTAATAATACTACTGTTCAATATTTTAGGAAGAAAAGGGCAACTTTAAATTACTTTAAGTTATATAAATAGGACTCTGATATTCAGCCATCTAACTTTAGAGCTAAAGAAACACAAGTCCAGCATTAAATGACTTCGAAAGGTTCAGAGTCATGGATGGGTTGGCAGAGTCAAGACAAGGAATCAAGACTAACTGTGGGTTTTTCTCAATAACACTGTGAAGGATGTCTGCAGTACTTAAGAATCCCCTGTGAAGCCCTTGGGATCCAGGTTTCGGATGAAAGAAAGTATCCCCTCCTTAAGTGTATTAAAGCAGAAAAATGATGTATAGCCACTAAGCAGTGCTCAACAGTTCCAACAAGAGCTGTCAACGGAACCTCACTGGGGACTTCTACCCAACAAAGGAACAGGAAAGTGACAGGAGTTACCAACAGCAACGGGGATAACAGGAAAGGGGATGGGTTTGGAGGCAGGCTCCCCAAAGGTCTGTCTTGGGACATGTAAAGTTAGTTAGTTCCTATCACCTTATGCCTTTCATAATAAAACAGAAGAATAATGGTGGCTATTTTTACACATAGTTGGAGGGTTGGAGGGAGTGAGAAAAAAAAAAAAATGAGAGCAGAAGTTCCATATGTGATTCATGATAGAAATGCATGCTACTGGGTCCATACCTAATTAGTGAGGCTGGGACATGGTAAACTAAAATAGAAAGGCAAAGCCATGAGGCAGAGTATAACGAGAAATATGGCCTCCATTAAAATAATTATATTTACACCAGAAAATGCTTTCCAACTCTCTTCCTTCTGACAAAATAAAATGTGCTTTCATTTCTCCTTTTTAGAGAATCTTAACAGTGCTATTTAGGCCTTGCTATCTATAAGCTCTTAGGGTCAAATGAGATGAAATTGCCAATTTTGTAAGTTAAAAATGGTTGCATATCAGCAATTTCATCTGGTTAAACCCTGCATAAAACTTTGACATTTTTAAGCAGCTCCTAGGGCAAAGACACGTTTCTACCTGCTTTACCTGCCAAGTGTAAATATTCTCATTTGATGGAATATAGGTTGGCAATATCTAAACCAATATTTATTCCAAAGAATATTTCCTGCAAAGCACTCAAAAAGAAACTAAAACTAGAAATTATCTTATATTAAAAGTATATAACATTAAAATAGCTGAGGAGTTGGGAATGCAGGGGAGGGGGTCAAAAAGACCATTTAGGGACCAATAATGTTTAACACAGAACATATAGTCACACTCAGCCATCTGAATCAGCCTATCTTCCAGAAAGAAAAAATGACCATCAGCGTCTTTACTTAGATTAAGAGAAAAGAGAGAAGGAATTGGTGCTTCAAATTCTTCAACTAGTAATATTATAAATATCCTTAGGAGAGCTTAAAAACCGGGGGTAAAAAAGAGAACTTTTTCTCTCCACAAGGGCAAAACAACTGCTTCGTTTATTTTAAAACAGACAGTTAAAGCAATCCTCTGTAGGTTTCATTCCTGGATTGTGAATTATTTAAACTGTCCAAATATTTTTTTAAATGGACAATTTACCAAAACTGGAAGAGCCACTGGTCAGGACAAATAATATGCCTAGAGAATTAAAAAAAAAAAAAAAAATCTCTATTTTGCTGAAAGTGTTCCTGCCTGAATAGTTAATATTTCCCATAAATTAACACTTTAAGAGAGGCTCAGAGAGGGGGTAATTCAGAATTGTCTTTGACTTCACTCATGTCCTACATATATCAATATCTTTTGTTTATTTGCCTGACTGGTTTCTCATGTTAAACAGAAAATTTTAATTAAAACCAATTATATTATCAAGACATTTTCATTTCTTCTCAAGTTCTTTATATTTACAAATTTCATTTTTATGGCCTCATATTTAATCTAGCAGATGGTCTAGATTTGATTTCCATGAGAAGTATTGTCAGAAACAGTAAAAAGCAATCTGTAGGTGGAATGACTCCTCTTTGATTTCCTTTGTAGCTGTCAAAGGAAACACAGTGTCCTACAAAACATCTAAAAATTGAAGTTCCTGAAGTTCCATATTCCTCACAATAACTAAATTCTGAAGAGTTCACGTATTTCTGATTCATACAAAAATTATCAAGAAACTTGGGATTTAGTCAGGAGGGAAAAGTAATTTTCTTTCTATAAGATTTCATTTTCATAAAGAGCGAGTACCACATTTTCCCTTGTAACTTCTGTGCAGAGACTCTAATGTTGAAAAGTGCAATTATAACAAAAACAATCTTTCTACAAATCTTTCTATAAAATTTGATGGAACAGTCTGGTTAAAGATGGTGCTTTCTTTTCTTCCCTCATCTCCTTCAAACACATTAAAACAACAAAAGAAATGAAAAGTAAAGGAAACACTCCATCTCTAACTAGGAAATGGCCACAGCCTCACATTACAGGCCAGGCAGCACCCGGGAAAAGCACTGTGGGAAAGAGATAAGGGGGGCTTCCAAGAACCTTCTTCCCCTTACCTCCAGACCATGGCACAGTGAGCTGTCCACCAAAGTCAGAACGTAAACTCTCATGCATTCCACTGTGTTGTGAGTAGAGAGATTAAATGTAGGGATGAGAAAAAGGTAGGGAACACCCAAAGCCAAGAGGAAGGCAGGAGGAAGCTGGGGGAGAAAGAACCTAGAAAAACTCACAGTGCTAGATGGAGAAAAGGCCTGAAGACCAGCACTTGGCTTTATGGCCATAGCCAGTGATTCCACAGCCCTTCTGAACACCAGAAAATGAGAGAATCTATTACAAAATTAAGGAAAAAAATTCAGAAAATTCCTAGGCAAAAGTTTAAGCATGTAGCAACTTGCTGACTTTCTCCATCCTCCTAGTATCTCTTTCCTCCTTGTCCCCATGATACACTGGTGTTTTCTCCCCCAACATTTAATCCACTTCACTTAAAAATGAAAAATAATTAGATGAAACCAAAACTGAAACTTGAATAAAAAGGACGAAGTAAAGAGATGTTGAATGAAACATAAGCAAAAAGCAGATAAAGAACATTTGCCCCAAGGAGAACTGGCCAAAGGCAGCCAGGAAGAATTCAAACAAGAAATCATTCAGTCTCATAGGAAGTACAAAAATCACCTCTCAAACAAGAGTCAAAAGAAATAATACACAGGTTGAAAGAAAAGACTATAAGTGGAAAAAAGGGTAGAAAAGTGAGCCAGCTCTTAGAAAAATGACTAATTCTAGGTCTTTGACAGGTAATACATAAAATAAGCCTGATATATCTTGTGGTGCAAAAGTAAGAAAATACTCAAAAACAAAAGCACAATGATAGAACTTTTACGAAGGAACACAGGTGCCAACTGAAAAAGCTAATCGCTGAGCTGTAACAATTTGAAAAACAAAACAAATTAAAAAACACATTGGTTTATAACCCAAAACATAATGATTGGATAAAACAATTGAATAAATTAAGAAATGAAGAAGAGACAAGCCTTCCATGCAGAAAAATTCCAAATAATTTATGTAAATACTCCATCTTCAAGGAAGTAGAACATACCTCCCCATTACTAAAATGTGTGCTGTGCACAGTTGCTTCTTTCCAATGTGCACAATATAGAAAGGGAGACAATCCAATAAATTTCCAGAGAAACCTGAACCAGGTGACCAAAGTCAGTATCAATAGTGATAAGTCATACTGATAGTGTACATATCCTTTATATGATGTGATGAAAATGGAACTTTATTTACCTCTGTGATTTTCCTCCTCCAAACCCATAATTCTAATCTAATCATGAAAAACCCATCAGACAAATCTCAATTGGGGACATTCTATAAACTACCTGACCAGCATTCCTCAAAACTGTCAAGGTCACAAAGGCAAGCATGACAAACTGTCACGACCAAGAGGAGCTTAAGGAGACATAATAACTAAATGTAATGTGATATCCTGGATGGGATCTTGGTACTAAGGATGTTATGTAAAAACTAAGGAAATCTCAAAAATATACTTTAGTTAATAATAATGCATCAATACTGATTTATAATAATACAGCAATCATTGTGACAAAGATTACTATACTACTATAAATTGTTAATAATAGGGTAAACTGGGGATAGGATATATGAAAACTCTGAGCTAACGACATTTTTTTTTTTTTTTTGTCAATCTAAAACGACTGAAATAGAGCTTCTGGTTTTTGATCTGATACTTAAGGAGCTTAGGAGCCATCATTCCTGTCCTCACTACCAAAAAAAAAAAAATGCTGAACAAACTAAAAAACAACTCCTCTTAGATCATCAGAGAATTGGGGTCACAGGGCCAACCACAGTCCCCAAACAGATCAGACAGACAGACACACAGGAAGAGAGATCACAGCTTAGAGGTCACAGAAGCCCGAAACTGGAACCGGTATTGTTAGGAAGGCTTTAAATTGTAATTGATGAATTGCTAGAAGCCCAGAGTAGACTAATCCTGAGTTAAAAACTTGGGGGGTGGGGTGTTCTCCACACTTTCATGAGTTTTACCTCCAGGAGTCCCACCGTCCCGCTGTAGAGATGGGAGAAATATGCCCTCCTTCTGGCAAGAGGCAAAGCCACCATTCTGAAACAGACACAGAGCCCTGCTTTCCTTAACAAGGCCCGCCCCCTCTGTTTTGAGTCTTTCACCAAACTCCAACCGCTTTGAGTTTTACCGAAGTCTGAAAGACCTGGGGAAATGAAATGCTCCACTCGGGCTCACTAAAAGACTGAAACTTAAGTAATCATAGGGTCTGCAGGGCATTTCTCCTCCCTCTGCCCCTCACCATCATGTTACCTGGCCTCCAACAACTGGGGATTAAGCTAAAAGAACAGCAAGCCTCAGACTCTACTTAAGTCTCTGAGAAGACCCAAAGACAAGGGAGACCAAAACAAGGCACTACAGGAACTTGCAGCCTCTGACACCAACCTACAGCAAACAGCAAACACTGACTATGTTCCAGCCAGGTAAACATGACACCTCACACCAAAGACCTATGTATCTTAATTCCTTTTCCCCAATACATCATGTCTGGCTTTCAGCAATAAATTACAAGGCATGCTGAAAGGCAAAACAAAGTCTAAACTATTCTAAAATTTAAAAAGTTGACTGAAAAAAGAAAAAAGTCAATACCACCACACTCTCTACCCCCATCCCCCTCCTACCTCCCCTTGATTTGCTAAAAATAAAGTAAAACAGAACTAAAATGAATGAATGAATGAATGAATGAATGAAACAAAAACAGTACTGGAACAAAAGCCCCATGGAAGGAACATAAGTAAAATGAACGCAATAAAAACACAGATTAGCATATAGTACACAATGTAGAGAAAATAACAATGCAAAAGAAAGAAAGTGTGACCCAAGACATTTATAGCTAACCAGAGTGTCTTTCAAATATGCAGGTGACAGACATTTTCAAGCAGGTAAGAACTCAGATAAAACACATCAAGGTGCATACTGAATGACCAATAACAACAACAACAACAAAAGAGAGAGAGAGAGAGAGAGAGAGAGAGAGAGAGAGAGAGAGAGAGCGAGAGAGCGCATAATATATAGATCTCAGGAATGAAGAAGATATGGTAAATACTGCCTCTATTAAACTCACAACTAAGATGAAATTGTGTATGATTTATGCATATAAGAATATGAATGTTATCTATCCTGACAACATAAAATACAATTCCAAAAATTTGGGAGACAGGAGCCAACAAAATGTGCTGATATTATCTTTGCTAGAAGAGTAAATTTATCATTTATAAAAGGGAAACACGACTGATGATTTATAAAATTAAAACATATCTGAAAACTAGCAACTAATGTTTTAATGATTTTATTATCTTTTCTCTTAAAGTTATATATTTTAGAGAATTTAATATAGCTTGTGGTGAAGAAACATTTAATTTGAAGTTCAACGATTTCTTCAGTATTAGCATTTAACTTCTGTTATAGTCAAGTTAAATTTAATGTTTGTAATTTAAAATAGCATATCTAGAATGAACTTAATGTTATAAAGTTATTTCATTCTTTCTTCCTATTCTGCTTTTTCTCATTTTAATTTTTTTTTATAAATCTATATATCCATTCTTTTATCTGTGCCTCTTCACTTAAGAACTTTAGAGTGTCCATTTAAATGGCAACATTTATTTAGAGAATGATTTTGGGTAATCTGTTGCTTTCTTTCTGTATTATGTGTAATTTTTATAAACGAGCATATATTGTCTTTACAGAAACAATAAAACATGATTATCCTTTCTATAAATTTCATATAAGAGTTAAATTAATATCATATGTCTCTTTCAATAACCTAGGATTTAGGGCAATCAGATTTCAAGTCTCAACTCAGCAAAGAGCTGGCTATATAATCGTGAACAGTGAATAAAACCTCTCTAGCTTCTAGTTTTGTCATCTGTTAAAATGAAGTTGAACTAAAATGTTTAAGTTTCCTTTCAGCTCTGAAATTCTGTAGCTCAGATACTGATCATTAAAATCTCTCTATGCTGAGTTAGAAGTAGCACTTTAGATACTATTTTGCTTTTAAGAAGTATACCTGACTTCCTGTAAAATCTTTATGGCATTGTTATTTGAAGCAGGCAAGGAGAGAAAATAGAACCCAATATAATAATAAAACATTAACTTTCAGGAGGTTGTAGAATAGTAAAAGGACAGACACAAATGGGAATGCAGTATAGATGAGAAAACCCTTAAAGTTATATCTTTTCCTGCTATAGCCATTATCTTTACAGCAGGAGTGGGAAATGATGCAAAGATATTTGAGCTCTTATAGGAAAATTGTACGTTAAAATTAAAAATGATGACTGAGGTAAAATAAACTGGATATTTGTGGGAGACACAATAGGCCTAGAGAATACTGAAAGAAAATTTAACAGTCCTATGGTCTGCTTTCTCTAATCATGAAATTTGATTATGCAGATGAAAATATAGAAAAAAAAAAAACAAATGAGGATTAAAACAGCATTTTTTTTGACCTAAGAGAAACATAACAACAAGCTTGTTATGAAAATCAGCAAATAAAACATACTTTAGAGACAAAATAATTAAAATAAAAGCCGTTTGAAAAATGAAAACAATAGTTTTGAGGCTACTGGTTTCCAGTGAAATTCATTTTCTCTTGCTCAGTGCCTATGAAGTCTACAAGATAATATGGAGAACTATCAACAAAGTCAGATAAGAAAATCAATACTTGCTTATAACTACTAGCACAGGAATTTTACGGAATTATTTGTGAATCTCAATATTGAGAAAATGAAAGCATTGAGAATCCATCAATTCATCTATCAAGTTAGCTTGCTATATGTATATGAGAAATACAGTTAGCATTCTATGTTGCTTTGGATTGTTTCTTCATGATCTAAATGACTTCAGAGTGAAATTTTCATCTACAAGTTGGTCTTTCCCTTTCTGATCCCCAGTGAAATGACACAGCCCAATTATCACACTCAAATTCTGACTTCAATGTTTATTACATCATAATAAGATCGGTCCGCCAGTTTGCTGCCATCAAGAAGATGAATTAAATGTGATGGAAATGTTTGCTTTTATTAGAAGCCCTTCTTTCTTGGCCAAGTTCACTTTTTAGGTTAGATGCGTTTCATATTAAGTCCAGGTGGTCTTAAAGGCAACGGAAAACACAGGTTTTGATAAATGGCATCGTTATTCCTTTGGATATAAATAATGACAGTGCTAACATAGAAAAGAAATTAAAATGAGCATCAAAGAGTCTTGTCTATCTTTTATGCTTTTATAACAATTAAGCAGCTAAAATTTCATTATAAAACACACAAAGAAAACTGAGAACTCATAAAGTATAGAATATTGACTAATGAAAATATTTGACTTTTGTCACCACCTAATAATAGAAATCTACTCTATAGTCATTCCTCATTTACGAGGCATTTTCTTTATTCATGTAATACTTTGCTACCTAATACTCATTTTTAAAGATTAGAGGGGAAAAAATCCTATATGTCACTATACGCTATAACCTGTTTTTTGCTTGTAGATGTACCTACATGATAACCAGCAGTGTTTGAAACATCCACACCCTCAAGCTTTTGAGAAATGCAAATAATGAAAATTCATCAAAGGGCAGCCGTAATTCTCACAGCTGACTAGATGGAAGCATTTCTGAGTACTCAAAATTAATAGCAGTTTCCAAGGCCTTTAAAGAACAGCTGCCACTGAGAAATACACTCGCCAACAAATAGGCAATTCTCTCCCAAGTTTGATTTGCAGAGGCATGAAGCAGCAACTCTTCAGGACAACCTAGGTGGTTATTAAAGGAACAACGGGCTACCTTTCGACATCTGGTATGGTAACTTGAACATATCACACAATATTTGTGAACACCTGTTGTGTGTCTAGCCCAGGGCTTAGTACATACCAGACTCTCTTTAGATACCTGCTGAATGAATGAGCAATGCAGAATTCTTTGCCAGTGGCCCTTGCGGAGCAGCCAGAAATTACAACTAGGACAGCACTAAAAGAAGCTGCTCTCCTGTTGTGACCTGTAGTACTAGAACCTGGAGTCATCGTAGGTGTAAAACCGCAGCTGGAAATCTAGTTAGGATCACATTGACTTCATTATACTTAGTATAAAGATTATAGCTCCGCCACATAAAATCTCACTCCTTCCAAAGCCAGTGCTGATTTTATTTAGGCATGAGACAGTGAAGACAGATTAGAGGACATACACATATGTCTCAATAATTTTTAAATGTGAGAAACATTTTAGATCTGAGAGAATTTCATGTCACATTTTTAAGAAGAATTATACAGTTGATCTCATTCAAATTTTGGTATTTTCGATCTCTTACTATGATGTTAATTGTCTCTCTTAGAGACTAAGACTACAGGAACCTGCCATTGTTGACATTCAATAAAAGGAACCCAATTTCTAGTTATCATCTATGGAGTCTTGCTATTCAGCAGATTTACACAGGGAACAGGTTTTCTTCTTTTTGGTCTCATTTGGAGCACTCTGAAAGCTCCCCCTTCTGAATGAACACATGGAGAAAGAGACTCAGGACAAAGGAGGAGGACTAGGAATCAGAGGAGACATGACCCTTGCCTAATCTCTAAGAATTGATGTGACTTTGAAGAAAACTTTGGGTATTTGATTCCTCATTTCTTAAAAAAAAAAAAAAGTGTACTACTCAATCTTTAAGTATTTATGTTTCATAATGTGCAAACGGTTTCAACTCACTGCTATTCAAGTTGCAGAGGGAAACCTTACATGTCTACGTCCCCTTGTCTTTGGTGATCAAAAGGACGATCAACATGTTTTCACTGTCTAAGTTTAAGATAGCCTGTCATTAATTTTGACAAGATTACTTGTCACTGAAAATCGCCTTTTAAGTTTCGTGATACATAACAATGAAAAATCAACTTATGCTCTCAAGGTGGATGCAAAAGGAATGACAGGCAGTGTCTTACCACTGGTCCAGAGAGCATCATTTAGGGGATATTTTTTTTTCCCCAACTACACACTCTCCAGCACCACTTCAGCTGTACTAAATCAGAATTTCCTAGTCCTGGGTGCACATTTCTAGGAAAAGCTTCCCAGCTAATTCTGATGCCTTTTGTGTCCCCACCCATTCTTGAAAGCAGTGATTTAAATACCGTGTATCTATCAGGTGGACAGAATGGAATGATACAAACAGTGAGATATCTCAGCCTCTGATAACACACCAGGTCAGGAAGCTGGCAGCATTCTATTTTTGCCTACATAGCTGTTTGCTATTTAAAAATTCAACGAGGCTGAGGGCTTGATGCAGCTGAATTTATCTAAGGCTTACTGGATGCTCCCTGTAGCTACGGTTGGTAGCATTATATAATTTGGGTGGTGAATAGATTTGCAATTCTTATATTAAATTTGGAATGCTGGTTACAAAACTGTTTCGAATGCATTTCAGTGATGGATGGTAAATAGCTGTCCAAGACAAATACGAGGCCAATAACCAGCTAGCTAGCTTGCTTGCTTGCTTGCTTTCTTTCTTTCTTTCTTTCTTTCTTTCTTTCTTTCTTTCTTTCTTTCTTTCTTTCTTTCTTTCTTTCTTTCTTTCTTTCTTCCTTCCTTCCTTCCTTCCTTCCTTCCTTCCTTCCTTCCTTCCTTCCTTCCTTCCTTCCTTTTTCCTTCCTTTCCTTCCTTTCCTTCCCTTCCTTCCTTCCTTCCTTCCTTCCTTCCTTCCTTCCTTCCTTCCTTCCTTCCTTCTTTCTTTTTCTTTCTTTCTTTCTTCTCTCTCTCTCTCTCTCTCTCTCTCTCTCTCTCTCTCTCTCTTTCTCTTTCTTTTTCTCTTTTTTTTATGGCTGATGGAAGCTGATCTTGTTTGCATTTTGGGGGACTCTAACACTCACTGTGATAACTTAGTCATGATGCAGACAGGCAACATGGCCTGCTGCACATAACTTACGCTCTTGCTATGCACAGGCATTAAAAGTACCCTTAGCATTTATTTTGATTGCACATTTTAATACATAAAATAGCCCATTTTCATGGTTCATCTTCTTGCCTCTAGGCAAACCAACACAAAACCTGCTTCAGAATCACTCTTAGCCAAGATTATAAAATGGCCCTCAATGATGGATTCCGAAATGCTTAACTGCTTTCGCTGTGAGGTGAATCTCCAGAAAGGTAAGGTGCCTATTAAGCTCTAGTAATTAGAAAGAGCTCTTTGTTAAATGTACTAAAATAAAGTCTTCTAAAAATCAGACAAAGGTTGGCATTTCTGAACCTCCTGGAAGGACCCTCTGATTTTCTAGCCCAGTGTCCTCCTACTTAAATACATTCAGAGCCCACTAGACACTCATCCAAAAGGAAGGGAGAGAAGTAGGGGACACTAGGTCTTCATTATTCATTCTAGTGGTCAAAGGGGATGTGGTTTTAAAATAATGCTTTATTCAGCTTCTTGATTAGCTATGTTTTTGTCTTAATGGACCCTGATCTGGATCCACAAGTGAACTTCACGGACACTAGACATAAACAGTAACTACCTCTTCCACAGAGGAATAAAGCAGACACCGAGGCTTTGTTCCTGCGCACATAGCTTGACTGATATTTAAAAGGATTATACTGATTTTGATAAAGTAAAAAAAGAAAATACATAATTTTCAGACAGATAAAAAGTATTGTGGAAATGATCTGCATAATAAAATTTCAAAGATGTGCTCTCTAGCAGATATAGCATCTAGTAGTTCATAGTGGCTTGCAATAATTTATCTGAGGCTCTCACCAATTTTACAAACTAGCTGTGGCATTATCACTTTACAGATGTGGAATCTGAAAATACAGGGTTTAATTTGATTAAGATTCCACACAAGATCAGTGCAGGGAAATGGAGAAGGAAAGCCAGAAGGAGCTATTACTTTTCACAATAAATGTCAGCAGATCAAGAAGACAATTAATTCAAAGCAAAAGGGAAACTGATTTAGAATCCAGAAGAAACTGCTAAGGTTAAAGAAAATAAATAAATACAAATAAAACAACAGTTTTAGAAATCGTAAATAATACAGAACTTCAGTGAGAGCTTGGTCCAGTCATACAGCGACTCTGGAAAGAGAAGGAGCATAATGCTTACAAGTGATCCAAGATCACATGCAGCCAATCTGTTCTTCTTTAGTATTATACAGGACAAGACATTTAGGTTTCTTTTTTTATTCTGAAATCTGTCAACATACAAAAAAAAAAAATAATAATAAAGTAAATTTTTCTTTGGTTGCTGCCTTTTCCCTGCCCTCAATCCGCATGTTCCAGAATTTCACGCAACTCAGTGGCTTCTTGTCCTTTCGATTCAAAAGTTCATTTCTCTTGTAATAACCCTAAGTTGCTTCTTTTTTCTTCATAGACATATGGTATGTCCAGTAATCAACAAGTCCTTCCTTTTTTAACTGGTTCACTACCCAAGTGTATGTAAAGAACCCCTGAGGAGGTTTTCAGTTGACATCATCCTCCAAGAAAATATTATAGTAAATAAAGAAGAAGATAATTGTGAGTACATAGGGAGATTAAAAGATTTAGCTGAATGATGGTTAAGAAATTCTTAAAACCTTGTTAATGGGGGTCAAGGCCCTCAGGGCTCTCAGCCTACCCAGTTTCTGCGTTCTTTCCTAATCTTGTTTTTTTGCAAATTAAATCTTTAAGAACAGTTGAACAATTACCAAATTTCTTCACAGAGAAAGTCTGCGCATGTGGATCAGAAGACATGAAGATATCATCAAGACTATCCATAGGGAAGCAGTCACAGCAACAAAAAACTAGAAAACTAGCCCTATGTCCAGCAAGAGGATTCTGGAAAACTCATGAGGTAATTTGCCAACTTTGCTACAACCACTGCTCACAGTAAAATGACAAATTGCTTGATAAACTGATCAACGGTTTGCAGACTATCGTAAGCCATAGCTTTAGGCTTCTCTGTCTGAGGTAACTCTTATAACTCAGCATGTCCCTTGTACAGACTTTGGAAATTCTGTGCATGGAGCTGTCCCCAGAGATCCTGGCTCCCTTGATGCACAGCATTCTGTGCCAGAGTGGTTGGCATCTGCCCCACATGGGTCTCATCTCCTTGTTTCTAAGCTGTTACCTGCGAGCGGTGGGACAAAGAGAACAGCATCGGACAGCTGTGCTGCAGGCACTGCTGAGAAGCAGAGATCACTGTCTTATCCCTTCTCAGGTTGCCCACTGCTAAGCATGGCCTTTGGGATTCCTGTGAAGCTGAATGGCTAGCTGGACCCATGAAGACCTTCAGAAGGCATTCTAAATGGTTATTTCTGAAGGTTAGGTTAAAAGAAACTTTCATTTTCTTTGTACTTATCTTTGAAAAATTTCAATCTTTTACCATAAACATGTAACTTATCTTAAAGAAAAAAGATTATTGAAAAAAAAAAAAATTCTCCATAAAAGGAAATGTGATATCAAGCTCCTTTAGAGGTATATCCCCCAACAGAATATGTTTAAAATTCCAGAAGGAATTATAAATGAATGAGTATAATTTTAGACAATGTTACAAAAGATTATCAGTGATAAGCAAAACTAAAGTTTTAAGGTGAACAAAAATTATCTGTCATGGCAAGTGTATTACAAACTCTACATATTTTGAATTAGAGTGTTTTTTTTTTTTTTCATATATTTTCAGCTTGATCAAAATTTGAACTAGGACTTGTATGACTAGGTAAATCTAATAAATATCATTAAAAAAAGTTACCATCAATCATTTTGTTACTATTGCAATTAACAGAGCAAGGGCAGTTTTCTACTTCCATAGAAATAATGAGCTAGCCCAATTTAGTGAAGGAGAGAGGTAAATAAAACACGTTCCCACTTGGCTATGAAATAGTCATCCACGAGAGAAAAATTTCAGCATCCTTTTATATGAACCCTTTGCCTTCCTGAAGAAGTTATGTCTTTAACAAGTCCAGTGATTTCTAAGATGTTGTTAGGCCAAACAGGCCATCTGGAGATAGTTGATTACTTCAAGGAGATTAGTATTCTATACAGAGATGTCAACAGTATGAACAATAACAAGAGCAATCATAATTGATGAACACCTTATAAACATATTACTCAAGTCCCAGTAAACAGCAAGAAAGACTATGTGAAGTTAGACTGCACAAAAGAAAAACCATTTTTTCTAAGGAAAAAATATATAGCTGATATTCAACTTGGTATTTAAGCTTCATCTTAAAAACGTAAAATAGGCAATGTTGTTCTCCCTTCACTGAAATAAGATCTAGATCTAGAATGAGATGCTACTGCAGTTTTGGAGATGTTTACCCCCATTTTTATTTTTACATTACTGTTAGTCTAGAAATAAGAAATAGAGTCGAACTGCCTGGGCTTCTACACTGGCTTCTGCTCACCAGCTGTGTGACATGAAAAAAGCCTCACTCCAACCACAGGACAGCATGAATGTCAAAAGCAAGCACAGCACCCAGGGCATGCTAAGCACTTAGTATATGGTGAGGAAATTAGAGTTGTGACTACATGTCAAAAACCTCAATGGCATCAGTTTTCCTGCTCAAGGTATGTAATTAACACAGCTTCCCTTTCTATCAGCATTGTTTTAGGAACTTACTACACAGTTCCAGATCACGACTCACATTACCACTTCTCTTTCAAATACACACACCTACGTGTCTATGGGTTCCCTTTCATAACTAACTTTATATTTGTCCTGATGGGAAAGAAATAAGGCACAAAGTTGGACTCAACATGAAAAAGCAATTTCCAGTCTTGGTTATCAATGAGATCATGAGTCTCTCATCTATGAATAGAATGGAAATTCCAGCTGAGTTTCAATGCTCAGGCCTTTTAAAATATCATCCAGTAGTTTCCCACAGCATGAAGAAAAAAATTCATGGCCCTAAAGCATCAAGTCTTTACCTACTTCCCTGCCCTCATCTCGACTACACTTGCCACTTTTTACAAGTCATTCTGTTCTTGGAACATGCCAAGCTTGGTCTTACCCCAGGGCCTTTGCATTTGCTCTTCCTTCTACTTAAGCTGTGCTCACCCCAGAATTTCATGACTAGCTCCTTCTCAACATTCTGATCTCAGCTCAAATTTCACCCCTTCAGGAAGACCTTCCAGGCCTGCCCATCTAAGGAAGCCCACAGCCCAGGTCTCTTGTCACACTTTCACACTGCCTGTTTTTTTTTTTTTTTCCTCCATGGCACTTAATATTGTCTAAAATTATTTACTATCATTATTTTTTGTTTATTGTTCATTCTCTCTGCTTCATGAGAGGAGGGGATATAGCTGTCTTGCTTACAATTATATTCACAGTGCAGAGTTGCTCAATACAGATTTATGAACGAATGA
The DNA here is from genome assembly GCA_030015415.1 of Cynopterus sphinx. Lineage (NCBI taxonomy): Eukaryota > Metazoa > Chordata > Mammalia > Chiroptera > Pteropodidae > Cynopterus > Cynopterus sphinx. Next base: position 63,249,444 of record CM057389.1, on the reverse strand, counting down.
ATAAATGAATAAATAAATGAATGAATCAGCTCAATTTTCTACATTTGAAGGTCACTTATTTTCAGCATGATGTATGTAATACACTCTTTCCCCTTGAAAAGAATTTTATACATGTGGTTATCTCTGTTCATTATTTTTGCCTGGTACCTGACAACCTCTTCAATTTACAGGTTCACACCATTGTTAACCTTTGGTAAATTTTGCTTAAAAATTGCTTCTGATAGAGATTCTCAATAAACATATGAAAAGAGGCTCAAGGTCACTAATCATCAGAGAAATGCATATCAAAACCACAATGAAATATCACCTCATGCCTGTCAGAATGGCTATCATCAATAAATCAAAGAACAAGAAGTGTTGGTGAGGATGTGGGGAAAAGGGAACCTTCATACACTATTGATGGGATTGCAAATGGGTACAGCCACTATGGAAAACAGTCTGTAGGTTCCTCAATAAACTAAAACTGGATATACCTTTTGACCCAGCAATTGCACATCTGGGTATTTATCCAAAGAAAACCAAAACAATAATTAGTAAAGATCTACGCACCCCTCTGTTCATGGCGGCACTATTTATGATAGCCAAGATATAAAAGCAAACTAAATGCCCATCAACAGATGATTGGATAAAGAAGTTATGGTTCATATAACAATGGAGTATTACTCAGCCATCTTAAAAAATGAAATCCTACCATTTACAATGACATGCATAGAACTAGAGGTTATTATGCTGAGTGAAATAAGTCAGACAGAGAAAGATAAACACCATAAGATTTCATTTATATATGGAATCTAAGGAACAAGAAAAAACAAACCAATCAAAAACAGACTCACGAATATAAAGGACAATCTGGTGACAGCCAGAGGGGAGAGGAGAAAGAGGTAAAGGATTAAAGAAGTACATATTAGTAGTTGACAGATAGATGGTCATGGGGATGGGGAACATGGCATAGAGGCAGTCAGCAATAATGTAATGGCTAGGTGGAGAGCCAGAGGAGAGAAAGAGCAATCGGGGGATCATTTCATAAGCTATACCAATGTCTAACCAATGTACTGTGGATCTGAAACTAATAATAAAATAATTTTTTAAAAAGATTGCTTGTTTGTTCTAAAGTTTTCTTTGAAAACAATGATTTAGTACTGTGTGTTATTTCTTTGCAAACTCATTTAAATTCTCTCACATCATACTAATTAAAAGGCCATTTCTTCAAAGAGCCCACCCTGAAATGATCTTATAGTAAAGTACCCAACATTTTCTGCTCCATCACGTCTTATTAATATTTTCCTATGAAATAAAACCTCATTTAACTGCCACATGACATGCACACTCTTTAAAAATTAATTATTATACATTCCTTGTTTATTGTCAGTCTATCTCCATATGAATTTAAGATTTATAAGAGAAGACACCTTTGCTCTTGTCACTACTGTATTACTGGAATCTAAAAAATGTGCCTACATGGAATGGCACAGAACTGACAGCACTGAAATAGGTGATATGAAATAAATCATGGAATGAATAATATGTATATAATTCATGTATATGCACATATATGTATGTATATATGTATATAAAATTCTCATAAAGTTTGTGTGCTTTTGTTTCAAGTACATTATTTTTCCATCTATTAATGTGGGAATTTTGAATATAATATGAATAACTATACACTATTAAAGTACTGACATAGTAACTTACAATCAAGCAGTTCATGAGTTACAAAGCTCACTTAAAAACAAGTTTCTGTACATTTAATATGTACACAAAATTTCCACTTTTTATTGTCAACATTAACTTGGGACATGAAGAGTAAATTGTAGTAACAAACTAAACTTGATTTTGAAGCAGTTATTTCTGAAATTAAAGCCTCATGGGAACATTGAACTATCATTCATACTTGAAGTTTCTTCGATTTTAAATAGAATACTACTAAGATAGCTTAAATTCACTCAGACTCAAGATTTTCTACATGTCAAGGAACCATTATATTTACAAAAAGGTATTTCTCCTTATATTGTCTATTTGATAAGAAAGGGTGGAAATGTTAAGGAAATATTATGCCTTACAAAATCACTTTAAAGACTGTCATAAGAAACTATAAAAATAGTGCTGAAAAACAACACTTAAGGGAAAGCAGCTTAATTAGATAGTGACTACTGACTAATTTTCAGTCAGTTCAACCCAAAATTCCAAAAGAGCTGTGTGCATACAAGGTTTCCTTTAGTTGAAGTGAAAATAAATAAATTAATGATAATAATAAATACATTCACTTAGAAGATACGCATTAATTTTGAGATTCTTTCTTTTTTGTTTAATAGTATTTTAAAAACTAGTCTTTAGCCAAAAAAGAAAAAAAAATTACTAACATATCAATACACTCTGGATATCTGATCTGATGTATGAAATGATTACTTGCTCCTAATAATTTCAGACTTATTATCTACTTCATGTTTGATGCTAAATTAACTTTTATGACTTTACTTCCCATTAAGTGGAAATATAAACATCAATGTAGCCTTTTTCAACAGAAAAAAAGGGTAAATCTATACTGAGGAATTTACTGCTGAGAAGTTGTAAATTGATGAAAATATTTAAAATATTTAAAATTTATCATAAAATTTATGAAAAATAATTCATTTACTATCACTTTCAAATCTCATGTTCAGAAAATGTTTAAATTGTATAGAATAAAAATAAAACAAAGGACAAAAATTAAAAAGAGATCTTTGACAGGTAATTGAAATAAAACTCGGTAACACTTATAAGGTAATACCTAAAAGAGGGACACTGATAATGCAATCGATTCATTTACTTTATAAAACAAATGTTAATTGGAGATAATTATTTTATAACTTACCTCTGCATACTTTAACTTCAATGTTTTATGCATTTCTCGAAAACGACTGTAACGCCTGAATACAGTCCACGTCTCATCTAGGACAGTAATCTATGAACCAGAAAAATCAAAATAAATCAGCATTAATTAGAGGAAAAAGTGACTAAAATTTGTTTTAAATTATTTAAAAATTAATGAATAGTGATGAGCATGCAAAATTTACCCAGAATTGCAAACATTAATCTAGCTTCATAAATAAGACTTATAAATAATAATTGCTCTCTACTTAAGCATGTGACTCCAGATCCCAAATCTGGTTATAAGCAGCATGTGCCTATGTAAAGGGAGAGGCAGACAGTTACCTCTTAATGACTAATGAAAAGTAACCCTCAACCTTCAACTTAGGTTGCAGAAAGAAAATCCCACATAGTGACCTTTCTGTCATGGCAGCGTGCCATCCAAAATGTTGGTGCAGGTCACCAGATGCCACTGGAGTAGACAGGAGAAAAAAAAGAGAGAGAGACTGAGAGAGATAGATAGAGAGAGAGAGAGAGAGAGAGAGAGAGAGAGAGGGAGAGAGAGAGAGAGAGAGAGAGAAATGGAAAAGCAGAGAAAAAAAGACAGGAAGAGGAGGAAGGGAGAAAGAAAAAGAAGAAAAATGAGGTGGGTAAAAAATCTTTCTGTATCTCAGTGATTACTAATATGAACACACAACAATACATTTTACTTTATTTCAGAGGAAGAATTCTCAGTCTAGCCCTTAACCTGCAGCTGCTGTTGAATGAGCTGGCACACATCAGCTCACATACTGAGGTCACAGTGACAAGCAGAAGCTGGTAGACAACGCCAGCCTTCAGGAACACACCAAAAGCCAGGCGTGACACACCAACGAATCTCAAATTCCTATTTCGGTTTCCACCTTCCTTCTGACCTGCAGGCGCAAGTATCCAACCTAGAGACATCTCCTTTTGGATGTCAAACAGAAACCTAGAAATTCAATGTGTCTAAAACCGAACTTGATATATTCTCATTAGCGAATATCGAGAACTAGAGAACTTGGTTCTTCTCTGGTATACCACCTCAGTGTATTTCACCACCCTCCACCAAGCTATGCCAGACAGACACTGAAGCCACCTCCATTCCCTTCTTCACGCCATTTCCACAGTAGAACAAGCATTAGCTCCTGCTCTGCATTTGTCTCTTAAACATTGCTTAGAGCTCTATTCATCCATCCTTCACCGTAACCACCATGTTACCCTAGACAACTGGGTCACATGTGGCCTCTGCCAGGGCTTTTCCCAGTTGCATCATATTAACCTCCTTCAATCTTTTCTCTGCACAACTGACAGGAGAGTTTTTAAAAACTTAAATCTGACCATTTCACCTTCCCACTTAAGACCATCCCTAGCAGCTTCACATTGCTCTTAGGAAAGACTCACATTTTCAATCTTAAAGGCCCAGTTTTTTAATTTTTAACCACTGCCAGCAGCAAACTCACCTCAAGTCTCTCTTCCACTAGGTATCTTCACTCATGCTGCACTCCCTAAGTGCACATGCTTCTTCCACCTCAGGACCTTTCCATGAGCCATCTGTCTGTATGGGAAGCCTCACCCCACACTTTATAGAAATAAACCTCTTGAGCACAATAATTCAACCTGATTCCCCAGCAATTAAATAATAGGGGACACGCAGGAAAATAGATGTATCAGTACACAGGATACACAGGATGAGTTGTTTCAGAGGAAGAGTGAGTCTTGACTTTCAGTCATTCTCTGGTTCACTCATTTCCCAAAGTGACAAATGAGATGATTTGGGAATGTATAAAGATGGTCATTTTTTATTTTCATCATCTGGCTCTGGATTCATTATTCATAATAATTGTTTAAATTGATATGTTTCTTCTTATGAGTTTCCTCTAAAAAGATATTTTATAAAAAAAAAAAGGTAAGTTTTAAAGCTGGTTATGCAAGTCACTCAAGCTTGGGAAATGCTGCTGCTGGCAGCTAAGCTGGGGATCCTTTCTCTCTGGTTCATGCCTCAACAGACCCGACCCCACTGAGCACAGTGAGCAAGGCCAGCACAATCAGCAGGGCTGTGATGGCTTTCTTAGGGCAAGGGTAGAGCAATACGCCTCCTTGGCTGGACACACACTGGCGTCAAAGAGAGAACTGGAACAGGTGTGGGCATGATGCAGCTGACCTGCCAGGAAAGTTCAGAAAATTAATGAAATCACACCCAGGACGTAGGAATAATAAGACAGAGGATGCTCATAGGCCAGACCATCCTATACTGGGACTTTGGATTCCAGAGAAAGTTACCCAAGAAAGTTAGGTGACCCCCATCCCCCAGATTCTAATGCCCCCTGGCTCTCCATCCTTGCCTTGAAATTCTTCCACTGTAGGTCTTGAACTCATAATCAATCAGTAAGATCCCTTAGATCCTCAGCGCCTTCCAGGAGCATGCCCTTCATCTTTGTTCTAACTGAAAACTGGCTGAGAAACCACTTCCTATGCAGCCTTCTCAGGTAGGGACTGTTTTCTCCCAACACTCTTCATCCCATTGTGCTGGGAGGTGAACAGACATTCTTGTTCCTCAGGCCAACTTCCAAAACACTGCTCTTCCACCTTTTCTGAAATCCCTTCTCTGTGAAGCTCACACATTCAGGTCCTGCCACTCTACTCACCTTTCTTGCAGGTGTCAATTTGCCTTAGTCACTTCCCCAATTCCTCAAAGGTTTAAGGTTCTGCTCAGTGTTATCTGCTCCAATGGACTGTGGGACTATGGAACTCCTGCCATCGTTCTTGATAATTTCGATAACCAACAGATGATCCCTCTAATACCCTGACCTCTTGTTCCTTGACCTCTGCCCTTGCTCCTTTCTCACTCAATTTGAAGAACATAGCAATCACTATAACCATTCCCTTGAATTCAACCTCAAATATCTGTTCTACCCTAGGACTAGGCTAAACCACAACCCTGGTTAAATTTGTTTCCTTCCTACCGATCTGTACCTTCTGAACACAATGTGGTTGAAGAAAAACACACCATCAAATGGACTGGTCTCATTTTAAAAGCCATAATCACTACCTTCAAGTCAGCTTAGATGCCTCCCACCAGTCATGGCACATTTCCAAATTCCATTCGCTCTTTCATTCTCTTTGACAATAGTTATCTAAGTAGTTTACTCCATCTTTCCCCTTAAACCTTCATCGTCTCTTGCCCTGTCCTCACTCTCAACTGATAACCTTAATTCCTATTTCACCGAGAAAATAACAATCAAAAAAAAAATTTCCACAAGCCTTTTCAACCAAATCTACTCATCTGTCACTATCTGCTCTGTACTTCATTGTTCTTCCTGTGACCAAGCCTGAGAAACAGATCAATGCTCCTGGTTAAGACTAACTCCTGTTCTGAAACACTTAATCCATCCCTCTTGCTGCTTGCAGGACACTAATAAGCAATTTTCTCTTCTCTCTCCTGTACCAACACATTCCCAGTCTCTACTCGATTATTCCCAATAGCATTTAAGCAAGCTATTCTTTCTTTCATTAAACTCCCATCAATACCTCCTTTCCCAACTACCACTCCGTTTCCTTCCTCCCATACCCCTTGAATCCACTCCAATCTACTGAAACCACTTTAATACTATCAACAACATCATCAGCAACTTCTATGTTGCTAAATCCACTGGTTAGTTCTTGGTCTTGACCTTACTTGATCTAACGGCAGAATTTGACATAGGGACAGATCCTCCTGGTAACACCTTTTTCATTTTGCTTCCAGGTTGCTACACTCTTTTATCTGAAATATTTTTTGCTAAGATTTCTCCTCATATCTCTAACCTCTGAAGATCAAAGTGTCCCAAGGCTTAGTCCTTGAATATGTTTTGTTTTACATCTACACTCACTTTTTCGGTGATCTCATGCCTAGATGCTTATCTCTCTCCTGAACCTAGACTCATATATCCTAGGGCCTACTTGGTATGTCTTCCCACCTGGATGTCTAACATGCATCTCAAACTTAACTTGGCTAAATTTACCAAAATTATTCTCACCCAAACTCAATCCCCTTCCCACTTTCCCATCTCAATAAATGACAATGTCATTCTTTTATTTGTTCAATCCAGTAACTTTGGAATCATCCTTGATGCTCCTTTTTCTCTCACATCTCTTACCTAATTGGTCAGCAAATTCCTTCCGCCAAAGTTCAAATAATAATGAGAATCAGACCATTTCTTACCATCTCCACTGTTATCATCTTGCTCTAAGCCACTATCATCTCTTGCTCAAATTATTTTTAACGGCCTTTTACGTGGTCTCCTCATTCCTGTTTTTGTTCCCTTTCCCCAATTTTCCCTTCATTTTTTTTCTCAACATGGCTGTCAAAATAGTCCTGCTAAAAATTAAGCCAGATGAGGCTGGTCCTTTGCTCCAATAGGATACCCTCCCAAAGTGTTCCACCTCATCCAAGATACAAATTCAAGTTCTTTTATTAACCTACAAGGATCTCTGTGATCTCCCTCCTCTTTGGCTTCATCTCCAACCACTCTCTCCCTTGCTTTCTCTGGATGCTTTGCATATCTAGAATACATCAAATTTGCTACATAGTAAGTATGGCCTCAGGGACTCTGGATGTGATTTTTCTTCTTTCTGGTATACTCTTTTCACAAGACTAGTTCCCTCACTTCCTTCAAGTCTTTGCTCAAAAGCTACTTACTAAGTGAAGCCTTTTCTGGATATAGCACCGAAAACTGCACCCCCCTTTTTCCATCTCCACACTACTTACTCCTCTATTTTCCTACTAAACACTTCTTACTACCTAACATTACTTAAATATGGGTGGTTTTTTGGGGGGGTCTCTTTCTTACTAGACTACAAACTCCAGGAGAGTAGATTTTTAGCTGTTTTTTTTTTTATGGCACCTTAAAAGAGTCCTTGACACATCACAGGCATCCTGAGAAGAGTTTAAAAGATGGAGCCCCAAGATGGACTTGTCTTGAATACACCCATGCTCTTACTGACAATGAACAAGTAATACCCCTTTTCATCTCTCTGTGTGAAAAAAGCCCTCAGGAAAGCCTCAAGCCAAATTAGGATAAGGCAAACTGGACACCTAGCTTGTGGGGCTTTGGTCTGCAGTTCTGTCGCTTCCACAGGTCATTAATACTGAACCACTTTGTGAAATCTCTGATTAATGGAATGGCTGCTCTAAACTTACTTCACAACTTTCAGTTTCATACCTCTTTCCCAGAATAGTGCTTCTATAAGGAATGCCAATTTTTCTAACAACATGCATAAAGCAGACCAGTGGGAGGACATGACACAGCTAAGTGATTTTCTGGGCAGTAGATATTAATCGCATTAGGGCACAAGATGACAAGACAGTCAGAAGAAAATAAAACCCCTGAGAGGGCCCACAGAAGCATCCAATATACTTCCTTCTGTTTTCTTGACATCACCTCTAGTGCTCATACTGGGACGTGGGATTCTACCATGGCAGGTACGCATATCCGGGAAAAGACAGAGAAAGACGGCCCAATGTGGTGAGGGCTATTCGAAGATGTGTTCATTTATATATATATATATATATATATATATATATATATATATATATATATATATATATATATATATATATATTCACACACACACACACACACACACACACACACATATATATGTACAATTTTTATCTTTTGAATTGTGCTGAATGAGGTCAGTAATGGTATCAGAGGGGTCTCTGTTTTCATGTGTAACCCTGGTGACTCCAGGAGTCTCATCATTAAAGAAGAGGCAGCAGACTCTCTATAACCATTAATTCTATGTATACAATAAGTTCTCTAAAGTGTTAAACAATGAAGATCATTACTGGTACATTCTGGGTAAAGATTTATTTTGTTGCCTTATATCTTACTTGATATTTTAATAAATTTGCATTAATAAACTCACATACAGATCTCAATGACTTATGCCCTCAATGCTGAAGTGTATAGTTTAAACTGGTTCTCAAAGTCTGATGTTTGTTCCGCAGCATCAATTTCACTTGGCAACTTGTTAAAATGCACGTCCTGAGGTCTTACTCACACTTACTTAATTGGAAAATCTGGAGTGGGGTCCAGGAACCTATGTTTTAACAAACCTTCCTGGGGATTCTGAGCATCCTGCTGTAAATCAGATATGGTCACATCCTAATACCTTTCTGCCCACCCCCTCCAAGGCCAAAGACCTTACCATGGCATTCAGGGCTTTTTCCAGGCTGATCCAACACTAGTTTTCTCACCCCAGCTCCCAGTGGATTAGAAATCTCACACTTTAGACAAGATACTGACAAAGAAATATGGCACATCTGTTGATTTATGGAAGAGTCTTTTGAATGGTCTCGGTCATATACTCTGTTCTGTGACTAGAGTATACCGGTTTGGCCTCCAGGAGGGGAATGGGGGGACATCCAAACAACAGCTCCTCCCTCTGTTAGAATCATTCTCTCCTCCATGATTCCTTACCATGCAGGTCACACTATGATCAGGGCATACATCACAGGATGTTAATTATACAACTAACTTTATACTAATTAATTTATATAACTGATATTAATGGTGTAAATGTCTCTTTACCCTACAAGATTTTAAGCCTGTTAAGGGAATGAGCCTTTGGCAGTTATTGAGGTAGTAGTGAGAGGACTGTCTTGTAGAAATAAACATTTATTGGGCTACCACTTTGTGTCAGGCACTATTCTCAATGCTGGTGGTTTTTTGAGAGACACAGTTAAGATTATTTTGCTCTTCAAATCAGGTAATGATTCCAGGCATGGTCCAGATCAGTCAAAATGGAGAACAAGGCCTGCTGCAACCTTGGCTCCAATTACTCTGTTCTGGTGATTCCCTTGAGATTCATCTGAATCATAGTAATTAAATTATTCACACAATGTTATGATTTTTTTTAACTACACTGAGAATATGGTGCATTCTCAATATTATTTGTAACATAAGTCAATAGTGAGGCACAGACAGATTTCTAAATTCTTCACCCTTGAGTTTAACCTGAATTCAGGTTAAATACAAGAATTACAAAGGCTCAAACTTCCTACTTTATACATAGAACATGTCTATCAACATGTAAACAAGATGAGGACAATGATGATGAAGAATGAAGGTCATCTGTAGCCATGACAGAAATGGCTGTCAAGGCAACCATAGGTGTCATCTCTCTATAGGAAATGATCATACCCTTTCTCTAAAACAAAGACACCTTCATACATAAAGCTGGAGAAATGGCACATATGAGGTTTGGAAAAACTACACAGAAAAGAGGAATATGTGTTTAAGTCTTATTTTGCCCCCAATTAAAATTCCACATGGGATGAGGGCAAAAGATTGCCATGACAAATAAATCAGATCAAAAGTCTCAATTACTTTTTTTGACATTGAGAATGTCAGGCATCTACTTTTTATCTGAGGAGCAAATTTCATCACTTCTCTCCACTAAATAGTTCTACAGATACAAATCCATCTTTTCTAGGCCATAAAATGATCAAGTACAATTTAAACACCATAAATATATCCACAAGATGAACTGCATTTACTTATAAACAATTCTCATTTGAGTGCTTTCCACAAGTTTATATTATATCCATACTTTGCTGATTTAAGAATTGTTATTTTTAAGATCTGTCCTCAATATATATTTGCTGTGTATATCTATCTGTGTATAGAGGAAAATCAACAGTTTTTATCCAAAGAATAATCTGGCTCATTTTAAACAGTTACTTATAGAGTTCTCTTTAACAGCATTTACTTTTTAACAACATTTGGAGAATCTATGTCAAGTACAAAAATATAAATGTCCTTGTATTTAGTAAGAGTTTGGAGAAAATGGTCTTATATCAATCGAGTATATACTAAAAAAGTTGTCATATTTTTTGCGAAATATAATCTATAAACCAACATAACTATGAAAATGTTTGAGGAAACAAAATATTTTCCAAACGTTTAAATCTGTTTAGTAACGTGCATTAATGCATTGGGTTTAATTAAAATCTCTTCAGACAACTGTTGCAGATGGAACTAAACCGAAGGTGGTAAAAGAAGCCAACACTCTCACTAATCTCAGTGATACCCCATAGAGAGCACAGACTGCCATTCAATTACTCCTGTCCCTGGTCAACCTCTAGGATTGCCAAAACTCTCTGAGGACAGACAGCACCAGGGCTTTTGCATCTCCGATAGGCATGCTCACCTGGCGTCCACTGTCTGTCTCCACCGTGACTGCCGATAACCTCTCCTGGTCGCTTAGCTCCCTCTTCTCTTCTAATCACTCACATATGTGCCCAGACAGAACACCAGGTCAGTCTTCGTGCCAGTGGGAAATGAGTATCTTAAAATCCCTAGCTGCCTAGCCCTTCTGGTGGGTCCCCATCAGGACAATCCCCAAACTGGGCAACCGATAGTGATAGCTTTCCTCCTTGAAGACCACCACCCCTCCCCGGAAAGGCAGACTGCATCAGCATGAAATCCATGCAATTTCAACTGGACAGGGTCACTCTTGGAAATCCTTCCAGTTACATTCTTTGTGATGAATGTTTCAAAATGTTCACGATTTTCAGTCCTAACGAATAACAGTATTATTTTACTGAAATTATTAGGGTTGGGTTAAGACCAACTCCCTGAGTATCTTACCTTTTCAGCCTATCTCAAAATGACACTGTTGCCATGTACATTCTCCTCCATCGTCCTTTGAAACCTCTTAATCTTCCTTATTCACTTCCACTTGGTAGCCCCTCCCCAAAGCTGGCCTCAGACTGCACTATTTCCTATTACTAATACGTCATCTGTAACTGTCTGCCCTTGGGCCTCTGTTCTGGTGTTTCCATTACCTAGAAAGCCTTCCATGGCTCTCACTCTTATCTCCAATCACTAAAATTCACCCATCTTTCTCAGGCAAATAAAAATGTTAAGTCTTCTTAATCATCCCTTAATGATCTCCTCTCCTCTGCACTGTACTTCTTTTCTGCATGTTGCTCTACCCCCGCTTAGCAGATAGTGAGTACATGAACTGCTTATTCATCTTTTCTGTCTCTCAACGGCTTGATACTTAGACTATAAGCTTTTAAAAATTATATTACAGGTACCAAATAAATATTTGTTAAATAAGAAAGAAAAAAAGAGAATGAAAGAACAAAAGAATGAAAGAACGAAAGAACAAAGAACAAATGAATGAACAAATGAAAAGAAAGAAAGAAAGAAAGAAAGAAAGAAAGAAAGAAAGAAAGAAAGAAAGAAAGAAAGAAAGAAAAAGAAAGAAAAAAAGAAGGAGAGAGAGAGAGAGAGAAAGAGGGAAGGGAAGGGAAGGGAAGGGAAGGGAAGGGAAGGGAAGGGAAGGGAAGGGAAGGGAAGGGAAGGGGGAAGGGAGGGAGGGAGGGAAAGAGGGAGGGAGGGAGGGAGGGAGGGAGGGAGGGAGGGAGGGAGGAAGGAAGGAAGGAAGGAAGGAAGGAAGGAAGGAAGGAAGGAAGGAAGGAAGAAAGAAAGAAAGAAAGAAAGAAAGAAAGAAAGAAAGAAAGAAAGAAAGGAGAGAAGAGAAGAGTAGGCCAGTCTCTTTTCAATAAATTTCCACATTTTCAATGCCCTTCCTCTCATGAAATGCAGGCAGCAGAGTGACAGATATTTTAATCTTTCCTGACTTACCAGTAACTGTTTAACATTTTTAGAGTATAGGCATTAGCAGGGAGGGTAAAGAATTGTAAAACAAAGAAAGAAAAAATGTCATTTACCAAATTCCTTTTGGAGAAAGGAGTCTATTGCTTTAGAAGAAATACTGTGATAAACAATTTGGGGAGGGTAAGAATGAGTGCACGTTGTGAAACTCCTAAAAACACAGCAAGAAATGAACAGTGATCTCTGAATTGCCTGTACGGAGTGGGCCCTATTAACCTAAGAGCCTTTTAGTTATTAGTGTCATAATCCTTAGTTTTTTTTGTTTTTTAAATTATTTAATTTTTAAATTATACTTGACACACACATTATATTAGTTTAAGGTGTGCCACATAGTGATTTGATATTTTTATACCTTATGAAGTGATCACAGCTATAAGTCTAGCAACCATCTGTCACTACACCGAGTCGTTATATTATTGACTATATTCCCTATGCTGTACACTATATCTCTGTGACATTTTATAAGTGGAAGTTTGTACCTCTTAAATTCCTTCACCATTTTTGCCCATTCCCTACTCCCCTCCCCTCTGGCAACCATCAATTTCTTTTCTGCATCTATGAGCCTATTTTTGTTTTGTTCATTTTGCTTTTAGAGTCAACACAGAAAATCATGCAGTATTTGTCTTTCTCTGTCTGACTTATTTCACTTAGTATAATACCCTGTAGGTCCATCTATGTTGTCACAAATGGCAAGATTTCATTTTTTTTTATGGCTGAGTAATATTCCATTGAATATATGTACCACCTTCTTCTTTATCTATTCATCTATCAATGGACACGATCTTGGCTACTGTAAATAATGCTGTAATAACGAATCTTTTCGAATTGGTGTTTTCATTTTCTCTGCATAAATACTGAAGAAATGTCATGGTCCTTTGGGTAAGCAAGCTTGAGGGTAAAAGCCAAGGATGTGAGCTGGAGTTGAATCCCTCTATTTAACAAGGGGGCAGTAGTTGGAGCTTCCAAAAGATATCTAGGAAGGAGGAGAGGGAATGCTGATGCTTTGGGGAGAAACTAATTGTCTAATGGGGTATTTGCAGTTATTTGCTATGAGATGTGCAATGTACCTCATTCTCTGCTTCCTCTAGGGAAACTTCAGGAAAGTTTACATACTTTTCTTTCTGGGGAATCCAAAAAGTGCTGAGATCTAAGTGGACATAAAGGAAAAGAGACGGTGTCAGCGACTATCCAGGAGTTCTGGGGGACAATAAAGTAGCTGCCACTTGAATCAGGTTCACGAAACGCATAAGGAGTTCCTAAACTGAGCAGTCGTCCCCCCTCCACTGCACTGGGCTCCAGGAACCAACAGCTCCATTAACTCCACAAATTCCATCTCAATGGCACCTGAGGGAAGAAGCTGAGCCCAGCAGGAGGAGGACAGTCTTAAAACCAGTGCACTGAGCAAGGAGACAGAAGTCTAAGTTCCAATACTAGATCTGCCCCTGTCTGTTGGTAATGGGGATGGGAGGTGTACAGAGATCAGAGAATGAAGATTCCTTAAAGCAGGAGACTTATGCAGATATAAGCTTATTCTACCTTATTATCCAGGAAACTCTCCAGACACCCCTCTGGGTAGAGCATAACCAACAAATTAAAACAAACAAACAAACAAAAATGGCTTCTGAACTTGGTCTGAATCTGGCCTGCCATGAAGAAAAGAGTCTAGAGGTTGACTACCAAGTTACATCATACTCCACAAAACTATGAAGTGAAACAAAATCAAACAGGGCCTCCCAGCTGACCAAAATGTTGGCCTTCTATAACAACTAGAATAACAATTTCTCTAGGCTTTCATTTCAGCACCTTCAAGATAGGGATAATACTCTTTATTTGAGTAAACTTACTTTATATATAGTAGCTTGAAGGTAAATTTGAAAGAATGTACAAAGACCCGAAGATTCTGATGAATAGATGCCTCTCAAATCCAAGATCATTACCAATAAGTATTTCAGCCTTCCACTAACACCTCTTGGAAGCAATAGAGATTATTATTCTACTTTAAAATTGTGGGAAATTGTGAGAATGACTGTCTAAGCAATTTCCCTTCAAATCATCAGATACCCAGAAGCAAAGCACAGAATGCCAACTCTCTACCAGTCACCACTGGAGAATGGAATAACAAAGAGCTCTGGATTGGGACAGACCTGGATCTGGGCTTTAGCACAGTCACTAATTAGCTGTATACCTTTGGCTAAACTATGCAGCTCCTTCAGGCCTCATTTTTTTTTCATTCATAAAATAGACTCATGATATCTAACCTGCAGATGAACTGAAAAAAAAAAAATGTGAAGCAACTAGCAGAGTGTTTGGGTGCTCAATAAATAGGAACTCGTGGCAGTATGGTCATGCTCCTAAAGGCTTTTCATTACGCATTAGTGAAAGGCCAGGGTATCCACAGACAGCAATGTAAACCATCTTGTGATTTATTTTAAAAGAAATTATTCTAGGAAGAGATGTAAAACTCCTCAAATTCTAAAATTAAGAGAAAATATCAATATATATTTATAGACAAAAGGAATTTGACATGGAAATTCAAGGTATGGCCACAAGGTGATGACTGCTTTTCTTATGAGTGTGTGACCTTAATCTCATTTCTTCTTCCTCATTTCTCACATGTGAAGCAATTACTTTGTGATGATAAACACAACTGCCCAAGTAAAAGCAATATAAAAGATTAGTTGCTTTGTGTGAAAACAGGGAAAGGAAAAATGTTTTTCTTAAGTTTTTTAGTAAAAGAAAAAGTTCTCAAAGAGATGGTAGGGGTGCCTAAAAAAACTGAAGATCAAATATAATTCTTCAAGTCCCAGTGCTATTTATTTTAACTGTTATTTATGTTTAAAAATAATACACAGACTGAATGTTTAAATCTAAATGGACCACAGCATTAGCAACACTCCATTTGTCTCAGCTGTGCTAATATGCATGCAGGGAGATAATCTATCAAGTTACTAAAAAGCAGAGAGAGATTCGGATGCCGACATACAAATGTCCTTCTGAACATTTATATTCTATCAAGTTGGGAATACTTCTAAAAGATACATATGTACACACTTTATCTAATATGCTGCAACAGCTCTTATTTTTATTCTGCCAAATAAAGAGAAATTTCTCTGCAAATGTGACTGCTTTCACCAACTCCCACACTACAAATTTTCTTCATGCTTCCTGGCAGGTCTATCCACATCACATTTCTACAGGTTTGTCAAAGCCCTGACAATAGCCCTAATTTAGAAAGGGACTGTGACTTGGCTAGAATTTAAAATAAAAAGTTAAAACACACAAAAACAACAGTAAATTTTGAGAATTTGCAAGGATTTGGAAATGACCACCCTGTTTAGGACAACACACACAAAAAGGCAGAAATCAGTGATATTTAGAAGATGCCTTAAAATGAGTAAGCGAGGGAGCCAGTGCAGCTCAGAAGACTAAGATTTAACATGGACTTTTGGTCTGTGGAACTATTTACTTGCTGTGTAGCCTTACACAAGTTACTCATAATTTCCTAATTCATTAAATGCAAGTAAAACCCCCCATTTTGCTACATTTTCCATATGTGTGAAAATGTCTAGGAAAGTGTCTTGGAGGAAGAAGAAGGTACTTGACAGATGTTAGTGTCCTTCCTTGAAAAGAGACTACAAATTCAACTGTCTACAGGGATCACTCAGGAACAAAACCCTGAGGTCCGGTGACTATAAGATAATAGAGAGCATAGCAGGAGTCTCCATATTGTTTGAGAATGTTCAATCCTGCTATAGAGGATGGATGAAGCTCATAAGAAGGGCTAAGCATAGCCAGTAAGTAAGCTGGAAACTTATGCAATACAGGGAAATGTCACAGAATGTCTGAACAGATAATGAGTAAGCAAGCAGCTTGTGAGACGCAACGGAATTCATAAGATGTGCTAAATTTAGGCCTGTAACTTATAAGACTTGCCAAACATAGCATAAATATGACTGAACAGACAAGAATGCTACTTAGATACAGATACTGTTAAGTCATGATCATGCCCTCTCTGGCCGACAGTTATGACAACTATTGACCACCTTGGTGACAAGTGACTTGGTCCCACGCTGGCTCCATGTGTGCTTTACCCAAGAACTGCATGTGAAAACCAGGCTATTCAGCAGGCCACCAGCCAGCCATACCCCCATGGAGCAAGTGTGTATTGCTGTGGTCGCTCTGTCAGCTCAGGCCCCTTGCTCAAAACTCTAAGCACAGTGGGAAAGGTTAAAGTGGCACAGAGAGGGCAGATGGACATGATGGGACCCTGGGCTCAGGTCATGTGTTCCATCCAGCTGCTCCCCTGGCTTCTGTGCGTGTCTAAGCTGATGTAATAAACCATGTGATCAGAGACTGAAGTGGTCCATGTGCCTTCTGTACAATGCAGTCAGAACTTGGGTGAACCTGATAGACACTATCTATCAGGTGACCTTCTCTGGGACAGGGAGCTCTGAGGTCTGCAGTAAAGTAGAATCTCAAGCCACAACCCAAGACGAGCCACTGCTCCCACGCAGCCGGTGCTGCTTTGAGGAGACATCAGCCCAGGCTTCCCAGGTTTTCTGATATTTTATAGAAACTTGGACAATCTGGATTTCCATATCAGATCTCCCAAGTTTTAAATATTGACAACATACTCCAAATTGTAAACATTTGTTTAGGCCAAATAATACACATCATTCTTTACCAGTGTGCTCCTGCTGCCTTAAGCTAACGTGTGCCTCCAGTCCTGGCACCACAGTCTCTGTCACGTGGTAAAGGGAAGATACCAAAATTTGAAGTTTACCACATCTCACCATTTCGGGAGGACCAGACAGATATGAGTACTCAGTGCTCAGCATCCTCCCAGCTCTAGGGCTGCACTCAAAAGGGAAGAAGGCTCTCAGGACTGAAAAGAAAATGATCACAGGGAACTGTTTGCGGGTGGTCTACAAGTTCGTGCTGAAAAACTTCCTTGAGGTTACATCCAATCTTATCAATGTCATTCCTTATCCTTGTGTTCTCTGCTTTTATCCTTTTAGGCCACTGGCCAGGAGTTAGAGAAAAATGAGGTGGCAAAGAATGAGTAGGAGAAGGAGACTATT
Source organism: Cynopterus sphinx (assembly GCA_030015415.1). NCBI lineage: Eukaryota > Metazoa > Chordata > Mammalia > Chiroptera > Pteropodidae > Cynopterus > Cynopterus sphinx. Next base: position 63,231,821 of record CM057389.1, on the reverse strand, counting down.
ACTATTATACCTTGAAAAATATCAGATGATTAAATGAGGACAGGTGGTATTTCAGACATCATGCACTTGAGTTAAAGTATGTAGCCCGGGTCAGCAAATCGACCAAAGTGACTCTGAGCCAAAGGGCTGATTTCCTGCAACCACATTAGAAAAGGCAGGGACCTGTCCTTTCCTGAACAGTATGTGGGGAGCATGACTAGGGTGCCAGGAGGCTCCTTACAGGGGACAATATTAAAAACTGCACTCCCAGGAAGAAGGGCCTGGAACATGCCCAGGAGCTCGGGATAATGCTCAGAGGGTAGACAGTTGGCAGACGTCTACCCCTTTCTGCGTACAAGTCAGAACAAAACTAAACTACTTGATGGGCGCTAGAGGCTGCCAGAGCCGGGACATGTGTGCGGGCACACGCTGCTGTGTGTGTCTGTGCTGCGTGCATGCACGCACTGGTATACTGGAGAACAGAACAGAGAAGGTGGGAGGGAGGCAGGAAGATGGGGGCATCGGCTATCTCAGATTCAGATGCAGGCAAGAAGCTTGGTTGTCCACTCTACCTGGACAACTGGAGAGCCAGCCACATCCTGAGGAACTCAAGGAGTGAGGTGGTAATCAGTGATGGAATCCATCAGCATAGATAGAGCATGAAGCCCCAGGGTTGGGGGAGGACTGCTTATAAAGAACTCATGGTCACATAATTGCCTGGAGCTGTGCCCAGTGAGGACACCTGTGACAGGTTTGTGTGGGTTATATTATTGGGTAACTTCTACTGGTGAGGGCTGGGGACTCAGTGCTGCACAGAATGACAGGGCCCACGGGGCATATGCCTAGGACAGAAGACCAGCAGTAAACATGACATGACTGAAAAAAGAAAACAGTGTCACTGCGGGCTGTGACATCTGCTGTGAAGGGAGTAAACCAGGTAACGGGATGGAGAATGCGGGAAGGGGCCCTACAGCAGATGGCACCACTTTAGGAAGAAGACAGGAAGACAATCTTGAAAGATTACTTTCACTTTTAACAGGAATAAATACTCTCGGGGAACAAAATATTTAAAAAAAAAATACATGAGTATTGGCTTGTTCCTTTATATCATCACGTTAATATGTAAGTTAAAAGGCAGGGAATTTAAAACAACACTGGAAACATCCGTTTATTTCTATAACAAGAGTATGACAGTCTCTATTAGTCTTAACCACAGATTTCCTAGGCCAGTGTTTTGTATCATGCTGAAATGTAATTTAAAAATTAAATTCTACCCACTCTGGTCCTAGCTAACTAGAAATGGCAAGTATAATGTAGTGTAATTGATTTCGTTTAACAATCACTGGAAAGCACTTGAAGCAGGAGTTTTAAAATGACTTTTGCAGTCCAGTGAGTGGCATTTCCCATGACAGCAGCCATTTAGTGCAAGCACAGATTATACCGGTACATTCTGTTGACCAGTAGGTGACATTTGCAATATTCAGCACAGAATGAGTTCTCAGAAAGTAGCCAGACTGGCACACCCTCAGCTTCCCTGCCTGTCTCCGGCATCCGCTGGCGGGGCAGACATCTCTTGAAGCATATGTGGACACAGTCCTAGAAGGATGTGCTAGCGGGACCCACTGGAAGGTGTAAGTGCAAAGACAATAGGACTGATGCCTGACCAGGGGTTCCCAGGTATGTATCTTTCAAAGTATTATAAAGAGGGAAGAGATGCAACACGGAGATGGGAACTTTCTGTATTTTCAAATAAGGACATTAAACTCCTATCTACAAATTGTGGCATCTATACAATGGGATCCTATTTAGCAATACATAATAAATGATTGTTACCTTCAACTGTATGGATAATTTCCAAAACATCTGTAAAATGGAAGCATCCAGACACAAAAGAAAATGCTGTCTGGCCCCACTTACATGGCAGATGAAAACAGACACAACTAATCTGTGTTTGCAGGAAGGAAGCAGATCAGGGCTCCCCTAGAAGCTGGGAGTGGACACTTCCTATAAAGGGGCACAAGAAACTTGTGGGAATGACTGAAAAGTTCTAAATCTTGACTGGTTACACGGGTATACACAGATGTCAACACTCATGAAACTACACATGAAATGTCTGCATTTCACTGTATATAAATTATGCTTCAACACAGTTAATTAAAAAAATTATATGTAACCAAAGGGGGGAAAAACCCTATATATTTACCTATTCTTACAGATATTTCATTTAAAAAAGTTGTTTTTAATTCCCCCTGAAAAAAGATATAAAAGACAGTCCTTTTGAATTAAATATATTTTATTTTAATAGAAAGCCAGTGATGGAAAGCTCCTCGGGTCCCGTCAGAGATCAGAATACGAGCGTTTGAGAACCACTGATGAGTCACCTCCACCTGCCCCCTCCCAATTCCATCCCTGAACCCTACCCTGACCATTCCTTTAACAAGGGTCACCATTATGTCTTCCCACAGTGAACTGATCACTGGAGCTACCAGACTGAAATGAAAATGGCCAGGAAGAAGTAATGATTTAAATAGCTAATGAATCCTATTCTAAGGAAGGGTAAGCAGAAAAGGTCAGGAGGCAGAAGGAACAGGAAAGGTGAGAAAGAAACTAGAGAACTCAAGGAGCCACATCTCAGTGCGCTCTCTCTTCGCAGGCTCTCTGGGGTCTGCCACCTCAGAGGAGACTTACTCCCAGTGGGACCTGTGTGTGCATGCGTCGTCTCAGCTGCTGAAAGGAACTGGCAGCGACCACTAGTAAGTTGCATAGTCAACAGGGATCTATTCTGGCTGTCAAGACTCTGCCCTACTGGTCAGAGAGGGCACGAGGCCTTGCTAAATGCACCAAGGACCCCAGGAAACCCTTAAGGAGGATGGAAAACCAAAAATGTTTTTCTGGGAGGGAATCAGCAAAGATTCTTCTAAAATATAAAGAAAATAATATAAACTGTCTATATACATTAAGACCAGAATTTACTTCAAAGAAGATCTAAAACTAAATAGAGTAGACTCTCAAAATTAACACTTTTTACCTTAGCCTTCTTAAAGCCTAATGGCTCACCAAGAAACTTTAGTAGTAGCCACACTATTTCCTAAATGTGACTGTTTATTTTAGAAAACACTGCCTCTGCATGAAAGTCAAATGATGGATGGGTGGGGTTGACACACTTAATTTTAAAAGTCAGAATGTTAAGGGGGAATAAGTAGGAATAAAAAAAACCCCACAAAACACAAAACCTTTTAAAAACATAATTGAACACTGGAAGTCATTAAAAGGTTTCCAAGTGTAAAATGTCACTCATTCTCTAAATCTTTTTTAAATTAATTCATTTATTTTTAATGACAGTCATCCAGCACTTATCATATGACAGGCCCTGTTCTAAGCACTTCACATATCTACATGCACTCCTCGTACCAACCCAGCTGGGCGGGTTTCATTAACCCCATTTTACTAACAAGGCACAGTGAAGTTGTCACCTGAAGAGGTTTCCTGGAGGAGACTGAACAGGGCAGCACTACTCCAGCAGCTAGGCCTTTGCTGGTGGCTCAGCCATTTTTGTTTTGTTCAGGGGAGGGACAGTATATTCATGTCATGTTTGTTTCTAGTTCTGGTCCTGATACTTCTGTGACTGGGCATCCCCATGAGAACGGAGGCCCTCAGCACACCTACTTGGGAATGTACCAGGGCCCGACCCTTCCTATAGGGTAAACTAGGAATTCTCCAGGAAACGCTCACAGACCATTTCTGGTCCTGACGACTACATCACCTGGGATAAGCACAAAAAAGCAGCAGAACAATGACATGCTTTCAGAACTTCACTTTGATAAGTTCAAAGAAAAAAAAAACTCTTTGGTTTTGGATTTTATATATTCTCAAGTGAAAGCCTAAATTCTCAAAGGCCCCATAAGATTTTTCGTATTTGGTTTCTCTAACTTGCCTTTATAGTAGCATCTTCAAAATTTTGGCCAGATTTGCATATGGCCTGGGCTATTTATTATTTACTCAAAATTTTTATTTAAATCAACTCAGTTTTTTCTTGTTTTTTTTTTCTTTTTTAGATATAATTGACACACAACATTGTATTAGCTTCAGATATACAACATAATGATTAAATATTTGTATATTTTGCAAAATGATCACAATAAGTCTAGTTAACATCTGTCGCCATACAGTTATGATAAATTTTTTTTTGTGATGAGAATTTTTAATATTTACTCTCTTAGTAACTTTCAAAAATGGAATACAGTATTATGATAGTCACCAGGCTGTACATTACACCCCCAGGACTTATTTTATAACTGGAAGCTTCCACCTTTTGACTCTCTTTATCTGTTTCACCCTTTCTTCTGTCCCCTCCCCCTCAGTCCCCTTTGGTAGCTACCAATCTGTTCTCTGTATCTATGAGCTTGGGTTTTGTTTGTTTGTTCTTAGATTCCACATATAAACGAGATCATACAAAATCAACTCAGTTTTTAAAAATTAAATATTTTTGTTGTCTATGTCTTAGTTTTATGCATGAAATCAATTTAATATGTATATTTTATTAACATATATATCTATTAAAATACATAAATCTAAGCACCAACTAAAATCATTGCATGTCCTCCAGTGCTGTAAGTTCTATGTTTTGGAGAAGTCAAATTCTGAGCTAGGAAGGCTAGTCTTTATCCTCTAATTAAAAATATTGAAATAATACAAATTCACCTTCAGAAATTATTTTATGCATGTATACACCATTACATGTTGTATACAAAGGGAACTCTACACACACACACATGCACATACGAACACACAAGCACACACACATTCAATATCAAATGGTTGAGAAAAAGGAACTGAGCAGGAATGAGGCATTAAGCCAGGGCAGTGGAAAGTACTGACTTGAAAACATAGTATAACATTAGTTATGTGAACTGTTTCTCTAGGAAGACTGAAAGAACAGGCAAACCTAATACTTTAAGGCTCAGGGGCTCCCCTGAGGTGTATGGGAGCAGGGAAGAGGGGCAGGCTGGCTTGAGGATCTCTCCCCCACCTCCAGAACCAGCAAGCAGCTTAGAGTTTCTGTTTGCTATAGTGTCCTTCCTTATAAGATATTGTTTGAACAAAGAGCTAGACTAAGAAGAAATTTGGAAACTACAGGTCTTATCCAATGTCCTATTTTACCTATGAGAAAACTGAGGCTCAGAGAAGGTAAAACACTTTGGGTCAACTCAGCAAACCACAGAAGAATCAGAGCCTAAAGGACTCAATCACCAGATTCTTAGTCTGACATGTATCCGACCCAGCCACCTCTGAGAACACCTTCCCACAGATGTATACTGGTGACTTTGGTGGGTGCCATTACATCAATACCCTTCCTTGAAAATGAAGAAGTGTAATTAATCATTAATTTCTGAAGGAGGGGCTCATGGCCGACAGCATTTAATGAAGTGTTATGAGTCAATGGGAATAAATTAGAATAAGATGAAGTCATTATCTTAGAAAGATGATATAAGGAAACAGGCACATCTCTTCCTGAAAAGTTGTATAAATCAAACAATGTCTAAAACAGATCAGGAAAGCTTCTACTTAGTAATCATAGAAACAACAATAAAAACAGCCGTAGTAACCACAGCAATAGCTATAATTGTTTTATCACACACCAGACACTAGACTCAGCACTTTATATGTGCTGATAGCCCTGAGACATAAATGTTATTATTCCCATTTTTATAGATAAGAAAATTGAGGCCACGCCCATGGGTAGGGTACCCAACTGTCATGAGTTACCTGGTGGCATTACCGGGTTTCCCAGGGCATGGAACTTTCAATGCTTTATTTAGGAAAATCCTTGGCCACCTGGGTTGGTTGGTCACTTTACTTGTGGGGCTGGTGAGTGGTAGCAACTTCCATGGCTACCTGACTCCCCAACAACCACGCCCTCTTACAGGATAACTTCCCTCCATGTGCTCTAGTCAAGACTTTCACATACTGGTTTAAAAAGGGAGTAACCAGTATCTTACAAAGCAAGATATTCACATGTCGCTCCTCCTTATACAAAAAAGACAGAGAAGGCATTGCATTGCTGCAAGCCTCCATTCCTCGAGAAGAGTAAAGAAATGACACTTACCTTGACCTCAAATTCAAAGTGTTCGTCCTTTCCTTGTCCGCAGAGAACATAGCGTGGAATATTAATTTTAATTGGATCCTTCAGGTCATCTGGATTTGCTCCCAAAGAGCGAGAAACCATCCGCTATCAAAGGCATATCAGATGGGAAGAACAAAGAAAACCAAGATCACTCAATTGCAAATACCCTGCTTGGGCAGATGGAAGAAAATGTTTCAGGTAGAGAGAAAAGCATCAAACTAGTAGAGCTTATTTAGAAAAATGATGGTTTCCTTTGAAAGAGAAATGCTAAGTCTCTTTCATAACAAAAGACCATTTCTCTAGGTATACCATTCCCAGAAGTAAGGGCAAAAGCACTTCAAAATGTTGTTTGGCTTTGAAGTTCCTTCCAATTTATAAGAACAAGTGAAGAAAGGGACAGATTATATATTACGACTTTTAAAGAAATCAGTCTAAACCAGATCCCTTTCAGAAAAGTCTTGATCATGTGATTTCTTTTTTTCTTCATAGACTATCAGATAGTTGTATACGCTGGAGATTTTATTCAAATTTACTTCATTTTTAACTTCTAGACATATTCATAAGCCAGTGTAGTGTGGAAAGCTCTTTAAACCACAATTAAAACAAATCCCAAGCATGTTCTCCAGGCTCCATTTGATTAATAATCAACTTAGTTCTGATAAATATTTATGGTCTGGATGGTGGGAAGCCAGAGGGGTTTGAGGAAGAGGCATTATGAAAAAAATAAATCTTTGAAATGAGTTCTCTTGAGTGTGAACAGGAGGAAATCTCTCAACGATCCACAACGTTTGCACTAAACTGAGGCTTTATGAAAAATAAGAAAATATGTTTTTGAAGCAGTAGCAATAATAATTAGAATTATAGTTGCATTTATTGAATACTACTATATCAATAATTTCACTTAATAGTTTATGTGCATTGTTGCATTTAATCTTCATGAACTCCTATGAGGTATTAATCTTTTTTGACTCTATTTATGAGATGAGAGACCCAAAATAGAGAATTTAAGTGGTAGGGCCAGGATTTGAACTCAGGCTAACCTAAAGCCCAGATACACCACCCCTGTACCATACTGCTATACCAATATTTAAACAAAAATTTATCCATCTGTGACAAATTAAGCTAATGAACACTTCAATGGATACAGCATTTAAGATGGAAACTCCACGATTATGCAGTGAAATCTACTACTTGACTAAGAAGAAAATAGTGGGTAACATACTCCCTTTTTCTCAGGCAGAAAGAGTTCCTGGATCCTTGGATCCTTAGCCAGGTATAACATGAAAGGTCCAATCCACTTCTGTGGTGTATGTGTGCATGAGAGAGAGAGAGAGAGAGAGAGAGAGAGATTGAGTGTGTGTGTGTGTGTGTGTGTGAGAGAGTGATTTCCAGATGATACAGAGGTATGTGATTTATCTCAGATTACTGCTTTTACCTAGCTGATAGTATAAACATTTTGGTATGATATGTTACCAAAGGGTTTTAGAGCATCTTCATCCTTCCCTGTGTGGCTGGCCACCCACAACAGTAGTGCACCTATTTAGCTGTCCCTGATGTCAAAAATCATAGTAGAAATTTTTAAAAGCAAGTTTTTTAACAAGTGCATTGCCAAAGACCTTTTGATTCACTGACCGTGTATTTCTAAATTACTTTAACTGTAAATAGTTCCTGAAGGAAGAAATACATTTTTCTATTTAAAAATGATAAAACAAATAATTGCACGGTTTTATTTCTTTTCAAAAAACACATTCAGTGTTAAGAAATGCTGACCTACAAATGCCAGTTTACCCATGAAACTCTTGCTCTCTGCCTAACCCCTGAAACCTTCTATGTTATGCTTAACAATTGTATTTTTCAAGTAGGAACATCAACTGTTTTCAAAATCTGACTCAGTCACTTGGGAAATCAACTTGTTCATGTGTGTGGATTGGAGGTTGGGGTTGGGAGTAAACTGGAGCTTGGAACAACTTCGGCAGAATGCGGCTGAACAGAGTTTAGGCAACTAGCAGCTGATCATATTAGTTCTACCTTATGAAGAACCTGGATCCTCCCTACAGATTAGACCAAAGGGCCCACACAGCAAGCAGCTGATATAAGGAGCCATCTCTGTGCAGATGCAGGATCTTTCCTAAGAGGAGAGAATGTGGAAAAGGAAGAAGGCAGGCAATTGAGTCTTTTTCCTTCCATCAACTAGGACCCACGTATTATCATGTATATGATGGGTTGTCAAAAAAGGTGTACATGACAATATCAACAAGGGTTAACACGCTTGGTGCTAACACTACCTGTTATCTGCTTTTCTGAAGCAATCACAGAAAACGAACTTGGGATTCCATGTGGTATTCACTTCAAAGACTCAGAGAGAGAGAGAGAGAGAAGACTCGGAATCAAATCCCCACTGGTGGACTTATTACAGTCTGAGTAACAGTCATCCATCCATTCTTACTGCACCTAAGTTTTCTTTTGTCTGTGGAAATGGGAATATTTACTAAATCTCTGCTATATGGCAGGAACCCAAAGCAGTGTACTGCCTAGTGGGATTTCCGGTTTGAGTAAACCAGTAATACAGTAGGGTTAGTTCTGATGGGGACACTGAGTGAGAACTATATGGACATTGCTATTCTAATGCACTAAATTTTACTGAGGAAGAACTGCAATCAAAACTGCCCAGGTAATGGGCGGTTAACTAAGCAATGGAGAGTTAACTTTAAATTTCTAAATACCTTTTCTTATAGGTACCCCTAAGATATACAATCAAACACTGGTATTTTTTTATTGAGCACCAACTATGTGCTCAATAAAAAGTAACTTTTACAAAGTGTCTGTAACTTCTAAGACCTTTCTTCCTTTTCAGTTGCATTAAGTTTTGAACTAAGATTTGGTTTTTCTACTCTAGATGGACTACATCCTAAAGTGAGCAAATGCTGTTAACTTTCTCTTTAATGTCAGCTTTCAAAGTCAAGCAAGATTGTTAAGTGATGATCTGATTACTATATAAGCCTTTTAAGACTGGAAAGTTCTCTATTTCTAAGAATGTATAATTTTGAAACTAATTTCTAATGAAAAAAAAAAAGTTGCTTGGAGCTTAGGTTCATAGATCCTTTAAAGAAAAAAAAATCCCTGTCTTCAATAACTTAATTGGGATATGAATTAAGTAGGGACCAGGCATCTGGGAGTAACTGGATCTTATACTTATGCACCTCACTTAAACCATAGATAGCCCTTTACACAGCAGCACGTACAAGTGCAGCTCAAGAAATGGTTCTAGATGGGATGCAAGAGCCACGGCCTCAATCAGGATCGATCAGTGAAGTATAACAGAATCCTTCTTTCATTTTCTTGCATGTTGGAGGCTAAAAATATAGTTAGATTCCCCGGCTATCAATGGTGGTCACAGTATGCTTCAATTTCGCTGATTTCAAAGTAACTACATAGTAAGTGTACAGAAATGAAAAAAAACAAACACGCAGAAATAAATAACTGAAAAATAAGCCAGGGATCTGAAAACATCTGAGGAAATGTATAAACAGATAAACAGAAGAAAAATCAAGAGTGTGTGTTTCCATCAAAGCACTGCTGCAATGGAAAATTTAGAAATTACTTTTTGAAGCCAATTTCATGAGAAATACAGAAGTCTCAGCATATAGTATAAAAGGTTCCTGACTTTTTCCTAAACTATGTTTATGTTGGGCAGGAAGAAAAACTAACAGAACTGTCTCCTAAATTTACCTTTTATTTGCAAGTAGCTATATTTTGAATATCTTGAGTTTTACACTAGACAAGTAAATAGATGTTGTATCACGTTATGTTCCTTTATTTATGAGAGCTTTTAAACTTATATGTAATTATTTATTTTAGAATCAGTCACAGTTTTTGTATGTGAAGCAAAGAAGATTCTTAGACTTGGAAAGGAAGCTGCTGACATATCACAGAAGGAGGTAAAGAAACATGAAAGGCTGTAGGCTCAAAGCATGTCTTGCAGCAGATCTGGCAGCGGTAAATACACAGGACATGTCAAGCAACTGCACTGTGGAGTGGTTCTATTTAGATGTAAAAGGTCGAAGAAAAGCATATAATTAGTAATCTGGACTGCATTTCTATTACATAAGAAATATCGTCTTTTAGAATAAGACACAAAGAAATATTTTCTGATAGCTTTTAATGAAATAATGCCCTGTGTCAACAAGTACTCTATTTTTCAGTAGCTGAGGAAATGCTATAGCTGGGTCCGGGGAGAACACAGGCTACATTTTAAATATTCACATTAGAATCTTCTCTTCCGACTCAGACAGTATCCTTTAAAAGAGGCAGATTAAGGAAATTAATAGGAAGAGGCTTTAACATCCACTCAGATAACTGTCAGCAGTGCAGAGGGCACAGAGCAGACCAGTCCTACAGGGAGTCATCAGTGTTTTCCCCTAAACACTCTAATTATGTACCAGATGGTTGAATTCAGCGTACACTGTAACTATGACAAGGTCAGACCTAAGGACTATTGTCTGATCTCCTAGTGCTAAATACCTAAACTTTGCTTCTAAAATACAGGCAAACCTTGGTTTTTATCAGATTTAACAAAATTATTATTTCTTCTGTCTCTGTTCCCAGCACAGCAGATATTTCTAATCCTTCCTTTTTTCAATCATATACACCATAGTGATAGTTCTAATTAGAGCTATTATGGAACAAGCACTAACTATGTGCCAGAAGTTTGAAAATCAGAGCCTCACTAAAGATCAGATACATTCTCAAATATGAGCCATGCTACTGGAAAGAAGAAATAAAAGTAACTTGTATGAGCAGGTGCAAATTATGAATACGGTAAAGAGCCAAGGAATGTTTATATTCATGTCTAGAAAGTGAAGCCTACCGACATGCTAACACCAAGCTGTCTTGAAGGCTTAGTGTATACAACTGAATTGGATTTTGCTAGGACATGGGACCAGAGGTGCCACAGGCACACCCTGGCCATCCTTGTCAAGGTGAAGACTTAATAGCAGCCTGACATGAAGAAATAACACGAACATAATCTCATTTTAAAGTCAGTTTAGAATACTCTCATCAGGAAGCAGAAATAAGGGTTTTCAAATACAAAGTATTTATTTAATTTTTATATATATATCTCTAGGGGTAAGTCACCCAGAAAAGGACACCAAGTTGGACTTGTCTTATTTACCCTATAGGACCTTTGGGTAAATCCAAAAGGTTTGGGTAACATGTACAATCCATGATTCTTACCAGAATATAGTATTTCATCCACACAGATCTGAATTGGTCAACACTATTTCACAGTCTGGAAATACTGGATAACTGATGAATGTTTCAACTTAAAACTATTAAAAATGTTGCATCTTTCTCTAGATCACCAAAGACTAGTCCCTTTAACGGTCACCATTTCCAGATAACTCATCATTAAATAGATGTGTTTTAAAAGACTAAATAATGAGTCTAGAATCGCTGAGAACACGGCAACAGTTTCCTAAAGACAGTGTATGACCCCTAGCAGGGAAAAATCACATGTTCTCCCTTCTAATTCTGTAATGTTTTTGATTAACCATGAAAATTACTGCTCATCTTCACTCATTGATTTTTGCTGTCTTAGTTTTGGTTAGAAATCTGTTAAACTCTAAAGGCCAGAAGAAATAAAAGTGTGTGTGGTGGTTGGTGGTTGGGGAATTCTCTTTATCAGGTTTCTGTAGAGCATATTGTTTAACCTTACAGATAAAGAAACAACATGGAGCATACAAGATTGTCTGTACTATATTTATTCCATGACTGCACCCACTTTTTTTCCAGAGAAGTTAAAAATGCAGAGAGAGAAAAAAAAATGAGGCCCACACAAGGAAACAGTAAAATTGCAAAGAAACTTGTAAGGCAATTTGGAGGGAAGGGGGTCATAAAAAGACAAATAACCTTTAATATCTAAAAATTCCAAGAAAAGAACTTACAAGTCAGAACAGAATCAACTTAACAATTCTTCCAAATATTCATTTCTAGTATAGCCATTTCTTTTTTAAAATATCAATAAAAAATGTGCTCAATGTCAAGAATAACTGTGACAAGGAAATAACTTTGGCATTGTGGAAAAAATGTACGTTCTGGAGTAAGGTCTGGGTTTGAGTTCCAATTCTCAGTCAAGTGATCCTTTCTGAGTGAAATCCCCAAATATGAAATGGAGATAGATAATAACAAGTCCTTAATCTCAGGAGGATCCAGGAATTGTTATTCCCAAGGAACAACACATGGAAAGGAGCTTGTACACTGTAAACCACAATATAAAGACTGGTTGGGATTGTTATTTCTATAATCCACTGCATCTGCAGCAATGAAAGATTTTAACCAGATATTAAAAAGAAAAGGCAGGAGAAATGATTTAGAATAAAATTTTTCTTCTCACCAACTAGATAATTTAGTTACATTCCTTATAAAGAAGGCTTTACCAAATTACAAGGGTGTATCCTTAACAAGAGATTAGATGGATGTGGTTTGAAAACCTTTGGGTAAGCAGCCGCTGAGAGAGATAACTGCCTTCTTTGAAGGGTTATGATACAACACAGATTGGGGAACAGACCTGTTCTGCTCTGCTATAGAAAGGTGTCATGGACAGACAGACTCTGCAGATGGAGACCACAATAAGGAAGATTGTGGAAAGAATGATCTAACAATGAGAATAGTTTCCAAAGAATAAACTGCTTCAGAGGTAGACATCAGTCCATCCATGAGGGTGTCAGGCAAAGACTGAATGAACTAGGCAACTTGAAGGAACTTATGACCTATATCCTTCCTCTGACTGAATATTTCCGTTACAGAGAAGTCTGACGAGTTTTATCTGAAGTTTTTCTTCAACAGCCATAGTAACCATGACACAATACATCTGTGGCAGACTGATTTACTGGTCTCAATTCTTCCCTCCCTTAGTCATGCCATGGCTTCATGGTGGAGGGAGTGTATTTCCTTGCTCTTTGTCTTTAGACTCAGTTGTGTGAGATGTGTTGGCCAGTGTGATGTTAGCAGTCATGGTGCAGTGACTGCAGATGACCTGGAGCCGACAGCAGAGTTGCCTCCACCTATTTTTACACCATCAGTGAGAAATAAAAGGGTTTTTTGTATGTCACTGAATTTTGGGAGGCTGTTTGTTATTTGGCAACAGCTAAATGATACAACATCCATTACAAAACGTATTTTAAGAAATGATGCAGAATTGTCTCCGACACATACTGGAGGCTGTGTAAGTACATTACCAAAATGACCTCATTAGAAACTCATCTATCCACAACACTGCTCGATCATCAAAGAAGCATTAATAAAAGTGCTCTAATCTATTTATCATTCAAAAGAGCTCTATTTATCATTCAAAACTAGGAAGAACATAAATAAAAATTAACATAATTACTACTGCTGGAAGACACAAGTATTCTCTCCAAAGGCTGAACATACATTTTTTAAAATAATAAGAACAGAGAGGCAAACTGTTTTTGAAATGTTTTTCAACAAAGCCTAAATAAATTTACCCTGCCAATTGCAAGTCTGCGAAACAGGCATCTGTGAGCAAAATGGATTTTAATCAAATTCAGATGAAATCCCTGTTTTAAAAGTGTTCAGAGAGGTTTTGTAGAGTACATTAACAAGCCCCACAATGTGTTTAAGTCTATGTCACAACAATGAAAGATGTCACATAAAGCATGTATGAGGCAGGAACTCATTACAATTGAGATGTTACATTAAGCTGGATACTGAGACTTTCATACCTACTCCACTACAGCAGTGCCATGGGCTCAAAACTCCTGACGAATAAGCTGGGGGAGCCAGTGGGAGGCCACCAAAATTGAAGCCATGGTGGATAGTTGCTCAAATACTACTCTACTAGCTTCTACAGGCATTAGGACAACCTTAATATTTACTTCATGGATAGTAAATCAGATTCTCACATCAGCAATCATACTTGATCTCAAAGTAAAAAACGTGCTTAGGTGAGAGAGGTGACATGTAAAATCTGAATGCCAGAGGCAGCCTCTTTTATATAGTGAGCTCTGGCTATAATCCTCATTGTGGCATATTTAGATCATAAAGCAAACTGAGAAGTTAGAATGAATATGACTTTTATGCAAAGCTCATATTTGCTACATGCTCCATGTATGAACAATATAAAAGGCCATAACTTATCATACAGTAGAATTATGCCTTTTTACTTGTAAAGACAAGCAAGTCTGTCTGCTTAATATTTGTCACTCTTCGTTAAAATTATGTACTACTTATATATTTCCAACCACAGTATCCCCATGCTGGCATCTTAAATTCCACTCCCTCTGCTCATTGTAATTGTTAATTATGTTTTTTTTTTTCAAGGACAAAAGGAGAAAATACTCAATGGGACAATTTAAAAAAAGATAATGCAAAATATATTAGCTTTAAAAAAGTAAAAAAAAAAAATATTAAAACACACTAGGCAACATACTTTTACAATATTAGAAGATTATCATGGTTCATTCTTGAAAATTTTCCATGGTAGAAAATCTACCAGCCAAGAATATGACAAACCAATTTTAATAATGTCCTCATCATCTCAGACTCAAAGCCTTCATGTACTTATGTCTGCGTATGTTGGGAGGAGAGTCTGGGGATTTTGGAAGTGGCAAAAACAGGCTTCATTTAAAAACATTTAAATTTTATTTTCTTAAGAAGACAAAAAGCCTCCACTTAGCCACTGCAAGCAAGTCTGCAACCTCTAGTGTGTAGATCCTCATGCACTCAACAATTTCTTGCCTTTTCTTAATCACGTTCTCAGTACCTGAGTATACAAGAATTAACGAGGAAAATGCAGAACAAGTTAATTACCTTGTTGTTAGCTCTGATGGGGAAAAGAGAAGATCTGCACTTCCTGGCCAAAGGGAGATATAAGTTTTTGGATGGGTAAAGCTCTGACATTGTCTTTATCATTCATTAAAAATAAAAATGAAGAGGAGACTATGACATTTACGTTGCCCATCATGAAAAGATCTGACCAGAACAGAAAATGACCCCTCCATGCTAGGGGTAAAATAAACAGCTCAATGGAATTGCTGACTCACTTCACTGTGTAAGATATTCCATGAGTAGCTACCATGAGCTCGGCATGATCCTGGCTGGAAGGGGAAGGAGAGTGGTTGGAACAACGGAGACGTCCACCTCCTTTCTTCTAAGACTCTGGAATTTAGCAGAACACACATGCCCAAGAAACAGGAGTCTACTGGTGGAGTAGATGGGGTCAGATGAAAAAAGAAAAAAAAAGGCAAAATGTGTAACCTAATCCTTACGGGATGTTGAATAGAGGTGGACAGAAAGGAAAGAGTCAATCAGAAGAGAGATTCTGAACTGACAGGTTTTAAGCCTCTGACAGAGGAGGAGGGCAACCTACAACTGGATGGTACTTCTGAGGCTGACATGGTTGTAAACTCATCTCAAAAGGAAGGCCAGAACACCAACTGGCTGAGAACAGCAGAAGGCATTGGCCACAAGTTAGGAGTAATTGGGTTAGGTGAGAGGCAAGAAGGAGGACAGCCAGGGAAAGGTTCTGAGGTGACCCTACAGCTGATGAAACAGTGTAAAGAAGCATTAGAAAAAGTAAGATGTGGAGATAAAGCACTTTCCTAGAACAGAAATACAAGCTCAGAGAAAGAACTGGTATGCGGAGGAGGGGGCATGTGGCATAAGGTGGAGGGTAGTCAAAGATCAACCAACAAGTAAGAAACTGAAATCACAAAGGCTAGAAAGGAACAGTCAAGAAAGTTAAAAGGCAGAAGGACAGGGCTACTAACTGAGAAGGAGATGCTGCAGGGCATGTGGAGGCTTTACTGCACCCATCACAGTGAGGGGAGGGCATCTAAAGTCTCTGGGTCCCTTGGGAAGCTTGACACATCACTAATGTGCTTGGCTACATAGCTTGCCCTAATCACGGCTACAACAGAGGATGTCAGTAAAGGTTACTGCCTGACTGGGCACTTTTTCAGGCAGCACGAATTAGTCTGCTGGAACCCAGCAGGCACAGACAGACTCTAAGCCACCACACTATTAGTCGATGTGAAGCCAAATACAATCAAAAATGCTTTAATCATCTCACAAGTAATTAGGAGGACCTACATTTACAACAAGGCTAGGGTTCAAAAAAAAGAAGCAAGGTGGTGATAAAGGTATTTTAACATCATCTATTTTTATTTTATTGTAGATATTTAAAATATTTGCCTCTTCAAATTTAGATGTCTGCATTTTTCCAATTTCAAATCATTTAGCTATACCGAGTCATAGTCCTTAGTTGCATTTATAATGTTCATTTTATTAAAAATTTCAAAAAATATGCACAGCATTTTCGCAAGTCTCCTTAGAGCCTTGTCATGTGTGAAATTAGCCACAGAGCCTCATCCTGAGAGTTTAGGGTCAGTTTCCAGACGTCGGGTGCCACATTACGACTGTCATGAAGACACAATGAGCTGGTGAGTGAATGGACATTCTGGGCATCTTGAGAGTATTCAGATGGACTATTTCTTAAATGTGATGGAAGTCTAAGTTTTTGTAAGAAGACAAGTTCGACCACTGGTAACTTTTTCATTTCTGGAACAACGATGCACCTGAATTCACTTAAAGCTCGGCATTTGATCACATCAAACCGTGTTCGTGAAGGAGGTGTGTTTAGAGACCGGGTGTGTGGATAGAAAACTCGATCTTCCCTCACAAGGGCAATGTGGGTGTTCAGAAGGACCAGCGACTGGCAGCAACCTTGGCTGGAGTCACCTTCGACTCTGACCGTTGTGTAAAACAACAACTGCACCTCCGCCAGGGATGGGATGTTGACTTCCATATTTCCATGAAGAAAGTAAACCATGTCGACCAAGGTGTTCTGGAATTTGGATGACAACTGAACTCCGTTTGGCAAAAGTAAATCAGGGATTTCTGCTTTCCAATCAAGAGAAAGCTGAACCAGATCATGCTGGAGCAATGGATGATTAGTGTAGGCAGCAGCATCAGCCCGGGGCATCAGGACACCCAAGAGGTCGTGGCATATTTGCTGACAGAGGTTTTTGTTGTAACTAAATACTGTCAGCAGCAGACTCTCTGCAGAACCCAGGAATCGAATGTGCTGCCCGCCAAAGCCAATTTGAATTTCCTGCAGACCAGATAGAGGAAGAGCATGGAAAACGCCCATGGAGCCTGGGTGGTCATCTGACCAGACCAAAGCATATAAAGTCGAAGGAAGCAGGAGCAAACATGCTGGCTGGGGGTCAGGTTCGGTGCAGTTGGCAACAGCAAGCCAGTAAATGCCTCTGACTTCACGCATGTCACCCAGACTTTCTGGTAGGGAACAAGCCACATGCTCAAGAAAGTCTTCTAAAGGGCATTCTTGAAGTTTCAGCATTTGATCTGGGAACTGCACAAGGGTCTGCTTAAATGCAGAGCTCCTTCTAGCATCCTCATACTCCAGGTGGACAACTGAACTTGGCAAGGAAGTTGGCCCCTCTGTGGCTGTAAAGCCTAGCGCTCTGAAAGGCACTGTGCTCTCTGCTGGCCTCGTGGCCCTTGCCTCCTCGCTGTTGCTATTGCCAACCTGATCTGCAGGAAAAAAATGAGATTCTGAGGACATCCAGTGTGACTTCAAGGGCAGGTACGAGGGTAAGTGTTTCACAAATGGCAGTCTACTGATGAATGTTGTTACGTGGGGGGTGAGCCCAATGGGGTCCCACAGGCTCCCCAGGTGCCTGGCTTGGCTGACTGCCTTTGTGCCTGCCTGGAGCAGGCGACTGCTGGTATCTTTATAAAGGTCTGAGAACCTGTGATAAAAATAGCCCAAACCACTGTTTCCTTTTGTCCTGATATTTATCAGTGATTCTGGGGTGCTAACTCTTTCAGAAGCTAACTCTTTCTCAGTGTGCTGCTCACTACAAGACTTGGAGGCTGGTGCACTCTGAGGAATGTCGGCGGATGCACTCTCCTCACTAGAAACCGTTTCGGAGAGAACATAGCAGAGTAATTTGCTTTGCCTGGTCTGCTTGCTCCCACTACTCATAGACATTTCTTGGGACGTATGTTGCAACAAAGTCCAGCTGGACTCGATTCCCAAGCTGTGTTCATCTTTATGATGCATCAGCTCACTGAAATTTTCTGACTTTCCCTGAAAATATTCTGCTCTGCTGGTGTTGCTTTCATTAAGAAAAGAGATTTTAGATAGGTTGAGACATTTTCGTTGAAATCCACCTACATACTCAGGACGACTATATCTGTAATCACTGTCCTGCAGCACCTCGTGTGCTGAGGGCTGACCCTTTAGCTTGAAGGTTCTCTCTTGTGATGCTGAGGAGGAAGCTGCAGGGCCTGAGAAGCTCCATGTCATGGGGTCATTCTGGTGGTTTCTTTGATCCACCTCCCTCCTCTCCTCTCTGCTGGAAGTGTCAGTGACATCTTTGGGCAGCAGCGGAGCAAGACACCCTTTCTGTTCAAGATGTCAAAAACAGTTGAAATGGGAATGTGGTAGAAGCAGTTTTTGCAAGGTTTTTTTTGGCAAATGATGGTTCTCGTAGTTATTGGTTTCATTGTGTGGATTGATTCAGAGGTTAAATCAAAAGCTTAAGCCATTTATATTGATTGATACATGATTTAAAAGTATATGATCTAATTCACAAATAGAATATCAATTTCCTTATTAGATAATTTATAAATTGCCGAGTATTTTTACAGAAACACCTTGTATGGAATTAATCTACAGTATCCTTTCTTGGTCTAATATTTACTCATAAAGAAATCCTAAGACCTTTGGGTCAGTTTTCAAAAGGTCAAATTTAGTTGTGAAAATGATTCACAATTATATGTCCACACGTAAAAGTTATCAGGGCATACTTATGAAAACCAGACAGCAAAGTCAAAAGAAAATGACAACTATTCCAAACCAAGTTGTGTTTCTCTCACCTCTTGGTTGGTTTTATGAGAATCCTTCATCTTATCCGGCTGGGTGAGAATGCTATTACTATATATACAAACCAACACCATGAAAGGCCAGGCGCTATAAATACAAATAAATGAAAGGCAACATCCTGATCTTCATGATGTTTTGGCTAAAGAGAGGGAAGTCTGGAGGAAGATAATGTTTGGATGATTGGATGATTGAAAGGAGAGAATAACAGTGACCAAAGTCAGTTAAACCTAATGTGGAACACTCAGCCTTTCACCTCTTGCTCTCTATTCGGTAACTTATGAACACCATCTGTAAAATTTGTACCACCCAGTAGTTTTTTGTTGTTATTTTTTTAATTTAGAAATATATGGAAAGGACAAGTCCCTCAATGGAAAAGAATAAAAGTAAACCCCTACAAATCATATGTCCAAATCATATGAAGCTTGGTTTGACAATCCACCAGAGAATAAGCTAATCAACCAAGAGTTATTTCCTTTGTACTACTGCCAACGCACAGTCTGTAAAACAAGCAGGGCTTTTAAAACATAGAAAAGTACTCAGTTTCATTTCCAAACCTCCTATATGATTCTGATTACATAATTCTGTCTTTTAAATGCAGACCAAGGGAAAGGATACTGTTATAAATGAAAAATTGGGCAAAGCGACTCCAAACCACAGCTACATGCCATTCAAATAAAGTCAAAGCAGTTTTCGACCCACAGGATTCATTTAATTTTTAGCCCATATAATAGCTTGCCTTCTCTATTAGCCATTAATCTCACTGGGACTTCAAATTCTAATTATGCAACTAAACATTAAGAAAATTTAATCACATGAGCATGCCATAATTTAAGGCAACCCTATCAATCTGAAAAATCACTACCTACCTCATATTTTAGCTTACGTTGAACGGTGCCATTGTGAAGTTTCTCATTATTCTGAAAATGAAATAAAAAAAATAACCCTGTATTAAATTATAGCATGTTCATCAAGGAGAAAAACTGATTTGATTAAAAATATTTATGGGAACAAAATTCTAAAGAAACATACTTGTCATTCAATAATGACAACCTTTCTACAGAATTTATATTCCAAGGTAAACATGACTCTATTGATCCATCTGCCTGTAGAAAACCTGAACCATTTATTCTCAATCTTAAAATTCTAATAATAATATTAAAAGCAAGATTTCATTAGGATACTTCTTATGTTGGCTAGAAAGAAACGAAATGTTTCTACTTTGATAAAAATCAACTTGTGGCAAATATTTACCTTCTCAAAGGCAAAATTATACTTCTACTTAAAATAATTTATCAAGCAAATTAAATACTTATGGATATTAGTTGTATTTCAAGAGAAAAAAGAAAAAAAATGTTACATGTAGACGTTTATAAATCAAACAATATAAATAGAGCATTTTAGAAAACTTTACATCCACTTAAGAAGTTTAAAGTTACTCTTGATCTAATATCTGATTTTTCTAGGACATTGCATCTCAATATTCTCCCTGACAAACAATAATAAAAGAAAACAACATCAGCACCAAGAACTACTGAAAAGTCATCTTAAAAACGATGGCTCCTTCCGCTCACCTTTGTCACAGCTGCAGCTGTACTGCTGTCACTGCCAATCACACGATGCAGATCCTGAAGACGTCTTTGAACTTCTTCTTCAATGTAAGCACTGACCCTGGAAACAGTGGAGATGGGGGTACTTGAACACGTCTAATCACACACAACATCCGTGATCCTTTTTTCACTATGCCCTTCATAACAAAAAACTTTCTCATTTTCAATGTCAAACATAACAACTCAGGACCTTAAATGTTATTCTACTTTCTGTGAAATCTAGTGCTGTGTGAACAGTCTGTGTTTTCTCCCAATGAGAGAGAACTGGATGGAGAACAGAATCTTGAGAATGGAAGGGAGACTACGTGATCCCATCCAACTCTCTCCTGGAATTCCTTAGTGGAAGCCCTGCTGTCATGATCACAGACACTGGTTTTTGAGTATCCATAGCCTCTAACCATGGGTCACTCACTCTGAGACCGGACACTTCACTTGCTGAGCCCTGGATTTCTCACACAGAAAAGGATAATAGTTATTACATCACAAAATTATGTAAGGGTATTAAAAATAAAATGAAAAAAAGAAGAAGAAGCAAAACACAATCTCTACAAATCTTCACTATTCAATGTCTTGCATTATTCTTGCTCTGTCTTGCTTCTCCGAGTTACCGGCACCTGGCAAGGAGAGACCTCATTTTAAAGATATCTACCTTCCAAACTGCCTGGCACAGAAACAAAACAATGGAAAACAGAAACAGTTGACTTTTGGGGCAGTTTTCAACTGACTATTTCATACCCCATAGAATGGAGGAACTGGGGAGACTAATTTAGGAATTTTACTTCCATGCATAATCTTTCTCGTGGCTTATAATGCCCATGGAAGTCTTATTGAGCTCTAAACACTCCCTCTCCCAGTTCTATAGACACTGATTGGATGCATTAGTTAAAATGAACTGTTTCACGTGTTTCTATCTTACCATACTAAATTAAAATCTGGATTTACCTTTCTAAGCACATGCATGGTCTATAAACATCTCTGTACTACTGACCACAGCAAAATGATTTTGCAACATGCTAGGTAAAGAGATTAGTATTTTAGATAAAATAGCCCAGAAGGATGCAGTTAGGTAACAATGCACTAAAGAGCTACAGAGGCACATGCTATTGAGTATATTTTAATACCCAAACATATGTCTGCTAATACCCAGGACTCAGGAATACCCAATTTGAAAAGTTCTCATGAGATAGAGGGGGTTGAAAAAAATAATCAAGTTTCTTATAGGCAAAGAATGATTAAGTCAATTTATCTGAGAGCTTTAAGTCACAGAGCAATTGATAGGGCTACCCAGGTTGAAAATCATTTTACTATGGTAAAATCAAATATATATTTACGCTATTCATGATCACTCTGGATATAGAGGTACACTTTTTGTAACACACTTAATCTATTTGTATCGATGACTTTTATAAATTGTCAAACAAGGTCCTTCTTCTTTGTATAATTCAATTAAACCTACATCCTTATTCCTCTCCTTTCTGTATGAGCTGGTTTTCCTGGACCTTTTAATTCTAACTTCTCACACAAACTCCTTGCACCAGAATTCCTTGGATTTAGATGGCCAGTTCTGAGGTCTTTGGTTCCTTTGAAATGATATCTCAACCAACCACTGGCCAGACAGAGGTTGATGGAGACAAAGTATATCTCAGGAACATGGATCACCTGTCACCTGTGACAGATCCCTCCATATGTAAACTGGCCAATATGAGGTACAATGGCTCCTTAAATGACATCAGAAATGTAAGCATGGCATTAATTTAATGTCCAGTACCTGGCATCCATCAGAGGAACCAGGTGAGATTTTTCAGCACTGGGTGACAAGCTAGAAGCAGCATTCCCCTCCAAGGTCCCACGATGCCCTTTTTGAACATCATCAACCTCACAGATCTTCTGCTTTAACTGCTGGATTTCATGTTCCAACCTACAGAGATGGGAGTTATGTGAATTAATTCATGAAAAATATTTCCTGAGCATCATCACTGGTTGAAACACTGTTCTAGAAACTATGGGGGATCCAGACAAAAACTCTTAAGCAAATAGTTTGACCTTCTAATAGAAAAGGTACCACATGACTTTAAGACGAGGTATAAGTGATAATGGGCCACAAACGGGATTCAGAACACGTGCTGTAGACATCCAAAAATTGAGCTTTGCCATCAAGGGAAAAGATATTCCCACTATGCTCCAAGCAAATTCTCAGAGGTGAAGATGACGGATTATGAGTCCGCTACTTTGGCTTCAATAAAACAACTGTTTACTACATAGCAGGATCCCACTAAATATTTCTATTTGGGAAAGAGATCTATGCTTTAGAGTTTTTTAAAACCACCAATTTAAAAGATACTTCATGTTCGAGGTAGTTCTAAGTTGAAACTTCAGAGGCCAGTGGGAATCTGGACATTTGCGGATGATGATGGAGGGTTCTCCAGGTACAGAAAGCAAGATGAACAAAGAGGCTAAGTCAGGAAAACCAGGAACCCACTTTGGCTAACTAAGGCAGAGGGCATGAAAGGCAAACAGGTGAGAGACCAAGGAAAACAGAGTATCTCAAGAAACTCAAATAAACCACAAACTGTGGAACCAAACATGTTATTTCCCAAGATAAATAAGACATCTAATGTGATGTGAAGTGTCTGTAAGGCTGTTCTCCCCCTGGCCAAGGCACACTTGAATCCAGGGCCACTAGGCTAGAGGGGCAAGCTACCAGTAAATTTAGTCTCAAGAATATAAGACCCAGCTAGGGGCTACAGCCCACTCACTGTGTGAACTTGGGCAAGTTAATGAAATCTGGGTCTCAGTTTCTTCATGTATAAAATGCGAGAGTCAAGCAGTCTCTCTAAATTCCTTCAGCTAAAAAAAAAAAAAAAAAAAAAATCAGGATTTCCAGCTTCAGATCCTGGCACACCATGACATTGCCTGCTCTTTTGTGTCACCAACAGCAACTGCCTGCTCTATCCTGAATATGAAAATCAAGTTCTTAACTGGCAAAAAGGGATTATGGGGTCGCCAGGGTCAACATCATGGGTTCCACAGGATGCAATGCCCTACTTAACTCAGCCCTTCATCTATCTACAGATTAGCAAGTACCTACTGAGCACCAACTTGCATAGCAAATAACATTTTCAAAGGAGCAAGGAATAAGTATAAGAGTGATATTAGGGGCCAAGTAGTAAGCCAAGAACCAGGGAACAATATGAACAGATTCTCAGAGATCGTAAGGAAAATGAACCGGATGTTAGCAAGTAACTGCCAAACTTTATAAAGATGACACCCACTAGAGTCATTCAAAGATACCCTTTAGGGCCAGGGCAGAGGAGAAGCCTCCACAGAACAAAGGGGTTCAAGCAGGGCCCCGAAAGTTGAGAGGGATTTGTAGGAAGGGTCGCTGCACATGTGAAAAAGTGGTCTGCCCAGGCCGTAGCTCTGGTCAGCAGACGAGAGGACAAGTGGCTAAGTGTGGTACATGAACCTAGATTCAGGTTGCGGCTCTGCCACTTTCTAACTGCCTGACACTTGTCCTTGATAGTTATAAAACCAGTGGGTGGAAAAGAAGAAAGAAAACGGATTAAAATCTTTCATAAAGCAAGCTGGCAGGAAAGTCAAGTTTAGCGCACCGCTGTCTAATCTGGTTCCACATGAATTTAGTATTTCACACTTGTGGAATTCCACAAGTGGTCAAATCAGCCTGCACGGCAGGCCCCAGATTAGCCATGAGAACCCAGAGAGATAACACAACACTGGACGCTCACAGAAAACCGCAGGCGCATCACAGCCAAAGCAAAGAGCTCAGATTTGTTGGCCCAAATTAGGTCTTAAGCAGACTCTACTCCATCAAAACACACGACGCTAAAAGCCTCCTTCACGTGGCTGCCAGAGGAATGCTGACACTGGGAAATCGCTTCCACAGAAATCACAATGCTGTATCCACTATAAGAGAGTATTAATCCTAAATGGCCAGGGAGTGAAGCCGGTTGACAAAAGCCAGGGACATGAAGCTAAAAGCGCGTGCTGCATTCTGACTGTACACTGCAAGATACAAATTGAGAGCATGCCCTCCACTACTTTAAATTTCCTGGGGCTGGAGCTTTGTCCAGCAATTTCATTTACATAACACACCTGCAATCATTTCCTTAAACCTCCAACCTATTTCTCTGAAGTAATAGCATTATGGTTTCTGATTGTTATTTGTTGCTGTTTCGCCTCAGGGGATTATCAGAGAGCAATGGCAAACAGAATGCTCAGAATAAGGCAGATCATTTGAGGAGGCTGTCCTGACCTTTTCAAGCAAGATGATAGATGCAATTTCCAGCAACACCTCAGAGTATGCTTTGCCTAGTCACCAGCATGGATCCCAGACCTGTGCCAAGGTCAAGCTGGGCTCCTAGAGGCCAGCAGACTGGGCTTCTGTTGCAGCCCCTCAAGAGGGGCTATGAGTGAGAGGAATGCTGGGGAATGGGCAGCGTTCAGATGTTTCAAGGCAGAAAGGGCCGGGCCAGGGCATGAAGCCCCCTTGCAGGACAATAAATCAGGTGACGTTTGCAACCAGGAGGCCCTCAGCCTTTCTGGGAGTCTTGGCATCACATCTATAGCGCTACCAAAAACAGCATTCTTGAATTTATATATTTATTCATTTTGAGAACGTACTGTGTGGGATAGGGGAGAGAAGATAAATATTCTCTCTTTAGCATGAAAATGGTGCTAGTTCCTGGTTTTATTTTTCAGAAATCAACAGTAATATCAATAAATCATCACTAACCCTGCCTGAACATAACTACTGTGTTCAGAATAATCAGGAGAGCTTTGTTGGCTTGGTTTATCTTTTAATACAGAATCCTGGGGCCTCCCCTCAAATACTGTGAATCATCAAGGTGGAAGAAGTCCCCTTCCCCATCAGTACATTTTGCAATCTGTGAGCATAACAGGGTGCTATACTGTAACTCAGGCTAGCCAGGGAAAAGACATAAAGTCAAAATTGAGGAAGGGGAGAGGGAAAGAGAGAAGGAAGCAGAAGAGGGAAGAGGAAGAAAGCAAAGGAAGGGAGAAAGGAGGGAGAGAAGGAAAGAGTAAAAAAGGGGGGGGAAGAGGGAAAGAGGGAAAAGAGGGAAAGAGGGAGGAAGGTAGGGAGGGAGAGAGAGAGGGAGGAAGAGAAAGAAAAAGGTAGGAAGGAAATGGAAGGTCATAAAAGGGAGGGAATAGACCAGAAGGGAAAAGGGGAAAGGAAGAAGGAATCAAGGCTAGAAGCTTTAGTCTTTTGTATTTATCAAATATTAAAATGTGCACATTCCAGAGGTCGGTGGGGCAATGGACAAGAGCTTTGCTTTTGGGTGCATTTTCAACTTTAGACCAATGATTCTAAAACAAGGACGTTAAGAAGAAAGTAAAGAAAGTACTTCTCTAAGATTTGCCTGTATACTAGAGAATACAAAAGCTAAAAGAATTGCTTTTTTAAAAGACAGTGAGAGACAAACTAAGAAAGATAGGAAACGCACAACCATTTGGCACAAAAAGGCATGCCACGCTCTTCCTATCCACGTCTCACCTCTCCCGGTCCTTTTCCAGGGCTTCCTGCTCAGCTGCCAGGCTAGCCTGGAGCCCCGACTGCTCGCTGCTGCTGCTGATGCTGCTGCTGTTCAGAGTGGCCAGCTTTTGCCTCTGCTCTTCGATCTCCACTCCCAGGGTGGAGCGTCTCTGCAAGGCCGAATGCCTCCTCTCCAGCTTGGCCACAGCACGCTCCAGTGCCTCCCTCTGCTGCTTCTCCCTTGATTCCAGAATCTCCTTTTCCTTTTTCCTGACTTTTTCTTCTTGACGTGCAACGTTGGCAGTGAATTCAAAGGTGGCTTGGAGCCTCTGCAGCTGGCTTGCATTGGCTTGGTACTGCGCAAGCAGTTCTTCCTTCTCTTCCATTTCTTTTTCTACTTGATAGAGAGTGTTATCTAAGCCGAGAGGGCCTCTGTCAAGGATTTCTAAAGCTCTCTGCTTTTCTTCTAACAGAGTTGGCAAATGACTCTGCAGGAGGTACTGGAGCTGGCGTTCTTTATATTGAAGCCTATACTGTGACAGCTTTATTTTCTCTAGATCTCGAGCCACCTGAGTGACATCTGTGACACCATCAGCATTTTTTCCCCACAATCTAAATTCCTCTTCATTTTCAGATTTTAAATGCTCCAGGATTTCCTGTTCTTCTTCAACTTCTTTTTTTAGGAGGTCCTTCTGCTGAACCAGATCCTTCTCCAAGTTGGCTAGCTTAACCAGCTGCCTTCTCTTGAACTCTAAGAAATGTAGCTGAGCCCGTTCTAGTTCCTCACCATCATCTTCGCCCTCGGCCCTGGCTTCCTTTGCCTGCAGAAGGGACTCACGGATGCCTTCCAGGTCTCCCCTCTCCTCCTCCACCCGCTGCAGCTCCCCTCGCCGAAGGAGCCGGATCATCTCCTGCTTCTCTCGGAGCTGCTCTTCGAGATGGGCCACGAGCGTGACTTGCTCTTTTTCTTGCTCCTCCAGCCTCTTCTTTTCCGATTCAAGCTTTGCATACTGCTCATCTTTTTCCCTTTTGAGCCGGTCCAGTTCTTGAAATATCTGGATCTTCTCCGCCTTCTCATTGTTGTTGAGTTCCTGGAGCCGCTGGAGTTCTTCTTTGACCAGGAGGAACCTCTCCTCTTCTTGTTTCTTCTTCTGCAGCTCGATTTCCTGATGCTCCCTCAGCCTCTCCTCTTCAAACTTCTCCTTCTCAGCGAGCAGATCCTTGAGCCTGCTCTCGATGTGGAAGCTGCGGCGTTTGAGGCTCTCCTCCTGCTTGCGGATCTGGCGCTGGACAATTTCTGTCTCCTTGCGCTGACTCTCCACCTCCTGCTGCATTCGCTCCAGTTCCGCCTTATCAGATTTTTGCTTTTCCTCCATTTCTTCTATGAGTTTCCTGAAATGCAAAACTTTGATCATTATTTGATCGCTGTGTTAAAATGTTGCTCTAACTTTCCTGTAACTGAGATATTTGGAAAATGAATATCCAATATAAAACCAAATCCTTCACCACAATAAAAATGAGGGAAAACTGCTTTTCTTTTCATTTCAGCAGCAGGCTGTTTAATTTTTTTACTTTGCAACTGTCCAACATATCATTTGCCTAATCTCTTGAAGTAGCCTCCAATATCATTTCTTTGTAAAGTCTATAAGCATAATGTGTTATGCATGATATAATTTTAAAAGCCCCCTGAGCTCAGAGAAAAAGAACCATGCCCAATTTAAATTTAAATGTGAATAATTTTATTCAGCCCAATGGCTAAAACGCAACAGAAATTCAGTTATGAGATGACATTAAATAAAAATGCTTATGCTGTCCTCAACTCACTGGGGTCAAATATCATAGTCAAGATAATTGACAGTTTGTTGTTCCAGCTCAAATAACTACATGCTTTTTAGCATTTAATCAGTAGTTTAGGAAAAATAATAATCACCAAATCCACTTTGTAGATTTTCTATGGTCTTAGTTTCTATTCCAATATCTATCCTTGGTTCATTTCTTGGATCTCCTTTAAACAGGACAGGAGAAAAAGGAGGAGAAAATACTTACAATTTTATCAAAGAATTACACAAGATTTCACAACTATTGTGTGTATATATGTGTGTGTGTGTGTGTTTGTGTATGTATATATGTATGTGTGTGTGTGTATGTATAAAAGTTGTTAAAAAAATATATGAAGAGGCAAATTATATAGAAAAAGACAAATGGCCAATCAGCATAAGGAAAGATGTTTAACATGGGGAAGCATAAGGCAGGGAATTTGTCAATCTTTCAGCTTTTTAACACTTCGGTGGATATTTTTAAGGAAGACTTACTTCTGAGTTAAATATATATATTTGGTATATCAAATTTAATGAATGTATTAAATTTGTCTACTCACTCTATTCCTCCTTTCTCACAAGTATTTGAAAATGAACTATTTAAAAAATTCAAACATGAAGTCAAACTCACCAGCTAAAGAGAAATGGCCTATAGTCATTAGACATGTAAACAACCGACATAGAGCGGAGGGAGGTACTGAACCAGACACAGATGAAATCAGTCTAGGATATTAACACAAGTATCCACAGCTACAGCAGTATTAAAACTTGTACCCCAAGAGGCTTACCTTTTACTTTCTAATTTTTCAAGTTCTTCACGTTGTTGCCGTTCAAATTCAAGTCTAATAAAATCAAATGAAAATGAGTCACTTTTCTGAAAGAGCTTTTCTCATTTACTCTCTATATTGTTATGTATTACAGAGAACATCAGTTATTTATGTATTGTTTTTTGCGGATTAGCAAGTTTAAAATGTATACTTTGCTCTACGACTGATTAGAAATTAGACATACTTTTGGGTGCTAGAATTCAGACTAAAAAAATATATTTTATTTAAAGGAAATAAAATAAAACACCACTGTACTGAAAAAGCAGAGTTAAAGGAGACTTCTAAATGATCAGCATGTCTACTCTATGCAGCTTAGTCACTGATGAGTATATAAAAATGGAGAATCTCTACCTTAGACAGATGGGTCCTTTTATAGGAAAAAGACTGCCAGGGAGGTAAAGAGAGAGAAAGAAAGCAGACATCAATTAAGAGAAGAATTAACTGTGGGAAACATCAGGAGAACAGCAGTAAGGTACTTAAAAGCTAATAGCCATGCACAAATTGAAACGTCTTTCTATAAATATCACATTTCCCAATCATTTCTTGAAGCAAACACACCAAAGAGTTATGTTTTGTACACTTTCCAGGAGAATTATAGCAGTAATAATAATTGAGTACCAATAATATTGCAAACAGTAGTCAAGTTCCTATTTTTACTACTTTATAGTTATACTGCATGTAAGGGCGACAAGATCCTCTTGTAAATAGCAATTACATGATGTAGGAGTTCCTGGGGGCTACACAGATCACGAACAGATTTATCACAGTAGGAGAAAAATAAAAGGAGTGAAGTCATTAGGAATTTTAAAACAACCTGCTAAATTATTGATAACAAAAGTTGATTTCTTCTCAAATATTACTGCAAGGTTACTGCAAGATTTCACTATTCCTATTAAACAACACAAATGGTAATTCTTACACTTACACATATTCCTGTTGTGGAAGATGGCAAATACATCTAAAAAGCTGAACTATGAGAAAATTCACCATAAATTATTTTCCTTGGATAATGTGCGAATTCAGATTGGCAACAGTTACCTTTTACAATGAGCTAACATATATTTCAAATAGACCTGTTACCAATTTAATTTGGGCTAATATTGAGAGTAAGATATCTGATGGCTCCTGTAAGCAGAACTGAGTGCTATGCTGAATGGTTTACACTTGAGATACTATGTCTTCCTAGCAAATCTTTAAGGTAGTAAATATTATCTCCATTTCATAGATGAGGAACCAAAGCTTGGAACGTGTCCAAAGTCACAATGGTAAGATGTGCTGGAGCCAGAATTTGAACCCACAGGAACTTGCTTCCAAAATAGCCTCAATTAATTAATTTTATGAGCAATGCTCAAATTTATGATATGTAATAAAAGCATTAGATCCTTCTTTGAAACTTGTCATTTAGGGTTTTATTTATTCTCCTACCAAATAAAAATAATCTGTAGATTATAGGTATCGCTATCCATAAGAAATCAATGACATGAATATATGTAAAATGTATTTGTTAGTTCTTGAGTCCAGCACGTGTCATTGCACTAAGTAGGTACAGTATTCCATTAAAGTTAATATATAATCGTTCTCTTTTATATAATGATAAAACAGAGCCATGAGAATATTTCCTAATAGATATTTTTAGACTTTGGTACAGTTTAGTCTTTCTATAGATATTTATACAGCCAAAAAGAATTCCTGGATAAAACACTTTCAAAACCAGAGAATTTCCTTAATGGAATTATCATTATTTTATTTTTATTTTCTGGGAACAACAGCTTGATGGGACCATGAGGAGATAATCCCCTGACAATGTTACAAGAACATGGTCATATATATGCCAAATGCTATTCTGAAAGTTGGGAGACCCAAGTTCGATGAAAACCAATCACCTGAGTCTATTTATAACGTGCAGGTGCTGAGTTGGGCACTCAGCATGCACTTTGTTCTCCCCACCCTAGCAGGTTAACACGTTTCTCACTCCATTTTATAGAACAGGAACCTGAGGTTCAGAGCAGGTGAGTAGCAGAGGGAGGACCTAAATCTAAGTTTGGTACTAAAATCTGTACTGCAAATTATTGCTAACAAGCTGTATAGTCTCAAGAGGTCATAAAACATAAGTTTTAATATCTTCATCTCTAATGTGACACTTTTTTTTTAATGAGCACAGTGCCAGGAACAAGTGATACAGCAGCCTGTAAGGCAGACGTGGTCCCTGCTCCCAGCCTGTGACAGTCACATAAGCACAACGGGTGCACCCAGTATGTCACAGCCAGGACTGAGGAGGGACACAGTGATATAACATACAGAGTAGGGTATTAACTTCAAAATCTGGAAGCATCTGGAATCACAGTAAGGTATGCAAGGAAACCTCCATCTAAGCTGCACCATTCTTTTTCATGCATAATATAGAAACTCAAGAGAAGATCAATATAACTAGATCTTGTCTTGCTGTAGGGGAAGTGGCAAGTCATGAAGCTCAATAGGACAATAAAAGCTGGACAGTGAAGGGTTTTGAACTTATTTTTAGAATTTTGAACCTGACCTTACACATGATGGCAGAAAGTGTCGTGGAATAGGATTGTCGAAAAATAGATGACATGTTGTGTAGAGAACAAGTGGAAGAGAAGCAATATGAGAAGTTAAGAAACAAATTAGGAGGTAGTAATGTAAATAAGAGATGATGGAGGCAGGACCTAGAATAACTGAGATTAGGAAATGAAGATATCTTCTGATATTTAGAACATTGAGGTAACATAACTTGGTGACTGGTTGCATTTTGTTGGGGGTTGTGATGAGAAAGAAAGAGTCAAAGAAGACTCTCAGGTCTCTGGCCAGGTTACACAGGAGGTAAGAAGGCAGAACTGCAGAGAGGCTGAACTAAGAGGTGAGCAGGTCTGATCGCTTACAAATTCTGGTGGTTATAAGACTATATAATGAGCTCTTTCACTTTGGATGCTTAATTCTAACAGAAATTGAAGAAAATAACAAGCCGTACCTCAAAGGGTTATAGCCAAGATCAAAGGAGATAATTCATTAAAAAGTACCTGTAGAGCACCTGCGTGTATCAGGGGATAGAGTGTTGCCTCTTATTGTTAGGATCCACTGAGATAAGGAGGAACGCCAGGGATGGGGCCAGCTGGGGGAGGGTGAGAAGTAGCACTGGTAGTTGTACTGTACCTCACATATTGGTGAGGGCAAGGGTAGTAGTTAACATACACTAAAGTTAACACCCAGTAAAGATTCATTCTCTACCAGGTTCTGAATACTCCACATTTAACTCTCAAAATGGTTTCGTGTGGTAGGTACCACCATTTCCCCATTTTACATGTGAAAAATGGCCATATTGCTTATAAATGCAATCCATATTGACTCTACATACTACCATTTTAATCTCTTCTCTAACCTAACTTGCCTTCAAGAAGGTATATTTGTTGGATGTCAGAAACATGGCAAAGTGAGAGACATCTCCCCTTGAAACAATAATAAGCTGAACAACTAAAACTCAACAACAACAAAAAAACACCCAAACTGCACACCAACACATCTGAGCATGGGATCTGCACATAAGAGCTACCACAGGTCAGAACCTCAGGTATTGGGTGGTGGACTAGAGAAATAAAGAAGTTGTCTCTTTCCTATAGGAGGAGGGAGAGGGGAGAAAGTGTGGTGACTTCCCTAAATAGCCCTGCCTGGAAGACTTATGAGTTCAACACAGCCAGAGGCAGGGCCCAGCCATCAAGGCAGAAAGCAGAGAAGCAGGACAGCAGAAAAACAACAGCTGATTTTTACCAGCCCCAGATGCAAAACTAAGGCTGAGCCACAGCCCCTATTCTCCAACCCAAAGGGCCCCTTCCCCCATATCCTCTGAAGCCGATCACCATGGAGCCTCAAGAGAATTTGAGCAAACACTACCAAAACTGTTGCTAACACTGACAGGGACTGAAACTGAGGGTAGGGAGTGTGATTAAATATCTATAAGAAAATAAAAAGGCATTTTTAAGGCTTTATATAAAGCAAGGATACAAAAGGCTTAGATGCCACCTACTGGAAACCAAAAGAAAAGTGCCTTCTTTGCAGCAGACTAAAGAGAGACCTTTACATAAAAATATTACTCGAAAAACAAAACCACAATACATTTCCATTAATTCCCAGGCTGAGAAACAGTCCATTAAACACTATGAACAACCAAGGTGACAAGGCATCTCAGAAAGAAAGAGAAACATTTCCAGAAAATAAGCTTGCAGACATAGAAATATGCAACTTAAATGACAGAGAATTCAAGATGGTACTTCTGAAAAACAGTGAGTTCCGAAACAAGTGATATCAACAATTTCAGGAATTGAAAAAACAACTAGATGAGCAAAATGAGTTCTTTAGCAAGGAGATTGAAACCCTCAAAAAGAACCAAATAGAACTCCTGGAGATGAAGAACTCACTGAACCAGGTGATAAATGAAATAGCAAGCTTGGAAAGTAGAGGAAAGGATCAGTGACATCAAAGACAGAAACCTAGAAATAAATCAAAAGGAAAAAGAGAGATACTGAAGAATGAAAATGAATGAAAGGGAAATACAAGAACTAGATGATACCAACAGGAGAGGAAACATAAGAATAACGGGCATTATCGAAGGAGAGAAAAAGGAGCCAGGATTAGAAAGCATTTTCAGACAAATAGTTGACAGTAATTTCCAAAATCTAAGAAATGAGATGGAGCTTGGAATTCAAGAAGTCAACAGAACACTCACTGATCGCAACTCAGGTCTTCTCTAAGAAAACTTATATTAAAAATGATCGAAAATCACTGACAAAAAAAAATTCTAGGGCAGCCAAGGAAAAGACGACAGTAACCTATAAAGGAAAAGCCATTAGATTATCATCAGACTTCTCAGCACAAACCTTACAAGCCAGAAAGGAGTAGAATCAATTTATTAAATGAAAGAAACTACCAGCCAAGAATAATGTATCCAGCAAAGCTCTCCTTTAGATATGAAGGAGAAATAAAGACCTTTCCAGATATATAAAAATTGAGGGAATTCTCAATTATGAGGCCTGCATTACAGAAAATACTAAAAGGGGTCTGCTCACCTAAAACAAAATGACAAAAAAGCACCTAACTAGGAGTAAGGTAGCAGGCAGACAGAAGCAGAGGTGTATAATCCTTACTAAGAACAGGGCATTATAAGCTTAAATAATAAGAAGAGATTTGTTATAGCAAGATAGTAATGAATATTCAGCATACATAGGGACAAACCCAGACAACAATGACTGAAAAGGGGAGGATTCAAAGTTCCAGATTCTCAAAGGGGAATGGAGATAAGGCACAGGCAGAAGAAAATGGACTGCTAATATATATTTAACTATCCTTTACATATTTGTAATGGTAACCACATGCCAAAGATTCAGAACTGAAGTACATAACATAAAACAAGAAGGACCAGAGGGAAAACCCACAAAACCCAACCAGGAGAATCAAAGGACCATCTGAGGATTTAGGAAGAGGATGGCTCAAGTGTTGGGGATGAGGAATTGATTGAACAGGGAAGTAAGGGGGACAAGAAAAGGCTTCCAGGCAGAAGAAAGAAATCAAAGAAGTCTCCATGACTTATCCATGCAGAGTCACTCAAGATAATGTCAGGATATAGAAATATGGTAAAAAGGAAATGTGTGGAGGGCAAGCAGATAACAACCATAAGGAGAGGCAAAGCATGGGAAAGGCAGATGCCAAGTGGATGGACCAGGAGTGCTCTATGGGTCAGAGAAAGGGTGGCCTGACAGCAGCTGCGGGGAAGACCAATGAGTATTTTGGCTGATAATCTCACTGGTTCCTCCTAAGGAGATTTCATTTTAGAACATGTGACAGAGAGACAGGCAAGAGAAAAGAATTTGGATGGGTGTCAGCTGTCACCCTCAGGTGTATGAGGCCACAGTTCTGATTCCTCCTAAAGAGAAGTACCTACTGAAATGTGACGTTCGCAGTCAAGAAATCAGAAAAAACTAAGCTGTATACCTGGAACTAATATAACATTGTCTATCAACTATAATTGAATATATAGATATATTTTTTAAAAATCAGAGATTCCTATTTTAATTCTTAATGAAAAGGTATGACTTCGTTTCTATGACTTATTTTTAAATAGGAAAAAGGTTTGATTGCTTTATACTGAAAGCAGTATGTCTTTAATAAATAATGACTCCCATTTCTTCAAAACTGAGAGTAAAAAGAGAAAAAAAAAATAAAGATGCTTAGACTTAAAACAAAGTCCCAAAAAGTCTGAAGAGAGAGTCATAATTACAAAGTTAGAAACTACAATTTAAATATGAGCTGATATGAGCTACTGCAGTTACTGTGTAACTTCTGTTAAATATTACACATTTACTAATCATACTTTAAAATGCACCTCTCTCCATAGTCAGTGATAATTATTTCAAATAGCAAATCTCAGTAGACTATAAAATATAAATGTGAATGCGTTAATATCAAGGAAAAATATCACCTATAACTTTGTTTTAACGTGGCTTCATTTTAAATAAGTGTCATTCACTATCTTACTCTACTAGAATTATCTTGGCCTCAAATGCTAATTTCTTAAATTTAAAGTTAAAAGGAAAACCACAAAAAGATATAATTTTTGCAGCAGTTTTTAGCATTTTAAAATGACATCTGGAAGTACACATACTGTATTAGATACAACAAAAAAAGTGTAGCATACAAGTAATTTTTATGGGAAACAGCTTATTTTGTTTGCATTAAGAAGATATCTAGCATTTTCAGGTATAATTATATATCTTGTAATTCATATTCCTGTTATCATTGGAAATGAAAAAGTAAGAGGGTGGGAATTTCTCAGCTTCCACCATTACATTGAAAGTGAGACTGTGATTATCAAAATAAATAAATAAATGAATGAACTAAAAGCATAAATGTGTGAGTCCTTGTGTTGTCCCACTGGTAATTAGTTCTAGACTTCTGATGTTATTTCACTTTCTAAAAGGAGGAAGATGGCTCCTTAAGCCTAGCCAATGCTCGAGCTGGCAGATGTGTGGGGTTTGGGGTGGGCCGGAAAGGTATTGTAAGCTGAGCTCCAGGCTACAATATACCTGAAAGGGAGTTCTTACCAGGCAGTGGAGGTGAGCTGAAGGGGAGGCAGTCCTCCCCATAAATATTTTTAGCAGGTACATGAACAGGTAAGAAAAAACCTCCTGGTTCATGGGTAGGTCTGGATTTTCCTATGTGACTCATAGGTTATAACCAAATATACGAATGACTGTATAGGTATTCACAGGGCCCTGCATTCACTTGGTGCTGTACTGTCATCATCTTAAATTTTTTTTGTTTCTTTTTTTATTAAAATATAATAGATATATCACATAAGACATATAAACATATAAAAATATATAATAAAATACACAATAGATATATAAATATGATAAAATATAATAGAAAATTAGTTGTTTGCATTTACATTGTACAATTTAATGAGTGTTTTTTCAATTAAAGTTGGCACACAATAAATTAATTTCAGTTTTGCAGCATAGTGACTAGAGATATATATATAATGCACAAAGTGATCACCCCACTAAATCTAGTATCTTTTCTCCCTTACATATTTATCACAACATTGTTAACTATTTTCCTTATGCTACACTTTATATTTCCGTGTCTATTGTGTAACTATCGATTTGTACTTAATCCCTTTGCTCTTTTTCACCATATACCCCAACCCTCCTCCCATCTAGTAGCCCCCAAAATATTTTCTGTACCTATGAGTTTGTTTCTATTTTTGTTATTTATTTTGTTCTTTACATTCTACAAGCATGTGAAATCATGTGATATTTGTCTTTATCTAACTTACTTCATTTATGGCAACACCCTCTAGCTCCATCAAAGTGATATTTTTTTCAACCCCTTCCTCTTAGTTCGTGTGTGTCTTAATCTGAAGTGACACTCTTTTGGGCAACACATGTAGGGGTTTTGTTTTCTCATCCATTCAGCTACTTTATCTTTTGACTGGAGCACTTAATTCTTTTCCATTTGGAGTATTTGTTAATAGGAATGTAGTTATTACCATTCTTTATTCATGTTTTTAATACATGTTTTTTTTTTTTCTTTTTAAAAAATCTCTCCAATATGTACTGTAATACTGACTTGGCACTGACAAATTCTTTCAGTTTATTTTTGTCTGGGAAGCTCTTTATCCTTTGACTCTAAATAACAGCTTTGCAGGATAAAGAATTCTTGATTGTAGATCCTGGGTTTTCATCACTTTGAATATGCTGTGCCAAGCCCTTCTATCTTGCACAGTTTCTTTTGAGAAATCAGCTGCCAGTCTTATGGGTACTCTCTTATAGGTAACTAACTTCCCTTGCTGCTTTTAAGATTCTCTCTTTGTATTTTAACCTTTGGCATTTTAATTATAATGTATCTTGGTGTGAGCTTCTTTGGGTTCATCTCTTTTGAACTTCCTAGGATTGTATGTCTATTACCTTCACTAAGTTAGGGAAGTTTTCCATCATTATTTCTTCAAATAGCTCTTCAACTTCTTGTTCTCCTTCAGGTACCCCTATGACATGGATATTTTTACATTTAAAAGTGTCATAGGGTTCTTAAATTATTATTATAGTCTTGGCTTCCGTTTTCCTGCCATTTTGATTGGGTGTCCTTGGCTTTCCCATCCCCTCTAGGTGGTTTGATCCTCTTCTTTATTCACTCTGTTGATCCCTCTAACATACTCTTCATCTCTGATAATGTTTTCTTCATTTCTGACTGCTTCCCTTTTATAATTTCCATTTCCATTATGTTTTTTATCTCTTTGTTAAAGTTCTCACTGAATTCATCTACACTTCCCCTAAGTTCACTGAGCATCTTTATGATCAGTGCTTTGAACTCTGCATCTGTTAGATTGCTTGACTCCATTATTCCCAGATCTCTGCTTTGTTCTCTCATATGGTTTCTGCCCCTTTTCTTCTCATTTTTGCTGCCTTTATGTGTCTGTTTCTATGTACTAAGCAAAGTTCTTAGGTCTCCAGGTCTTATTAGTGCAGCTTTGTGTGGTAGGTGTCCAGTGGCACAGTCCTGAGAGGGTTTCAACTGCAGGCCAAGTTTAGCCCTAGCCTATGCCCCTCCAGGGCCACCTGTTAAGATTCAGCAAGCAATCCACAGATGCTGTGTTACAGCTGCTTCAAGAAGCCACGCCAGAAACCAAGGCCAGCTGCAACCGGTGTGAGTCTTGGCTCTGCTCAGCAAGGAGCACTGGAGTCACCAAAGACACACCTGGATGTGACTCGGGTAAGATCTTGAGTTGGCGGAGGTGGAGTTTCAAGGAATCCTCTGGGCAGAGCGACCTCTATTATCCATTTTAATGATCTCTTAGCTATGAAGGAATTGTGTCTGCATACTGGGAGTGGGAAAGGCTCAAAAGAAGAATAATGGATACTACCAGCACTTATGCCCAGGAGACAGCCTCACCTCCGGCTCTTATTCCAACAACTCAGTGTCCCCCTGCAAGTCCCTGGTTCCCACCAAACAGAAGACCCTGTGCTGGTGCTCAGAGTAAGCAGGTCTGTCACTGCGAAAATCTGCTTGCGGACAGGTTCCCTTTAAGAGGCGTCTGCAGTTGCTAGCTGCCATTGCTGTAGCCTCCATCCCACTCAACTGTTCTAGGATGAGCAGCCTCACATCTTCACCCCCTCCTACCTCTACCATTGCAGGGTGATTTCCTATTCCTCTCCCTAGCTGTAATGCTTCTGTTCATCTAGACTCCCGGTGATTCTGCTTGCTGTTTGCTCCATGTTTCCATAGCAACATTGACATGGTCATAACAGCAGGTGAACAAAGCCTCTATCATCTACTCCATTTTCAGGTGCCTCTCTAAAATTCTTAGTATATGAACAAGAGGTGTCATATTTCATTCTGCATCGAGCCCGGCAAATTATGTAGCTGGCCTGATCAAGTGTCATTTTTTAAAAAACTCCTAGCCTCTTTTTTCCAATGCTTGATGTCATTTCTCAGTCTGGATTCTGGTAAGGGATAAATGAAAAGGAGCTAGAAAAGACTGGAATTCAGCATTAGATGATTCATCTCTCCCAGATCCTTCATAAGAGATTAGGTTTTAACCATAATGAATTATTCAACAGTTTCAACCAGAATGGCTGACCTTCTCACCTCCCTACTGCCCTCAGGAACTTCTAGTCAGCTTCAAGTCACCTAATGAATGAGCAAGTCCCATGGACCAAGGAAATATTAAAGACTAATGAGAAAGTTTAAATTTGGATACTGGAGTTTGAGTGAGTCCTTCCTAATCATCTCCTTGACCTTGAGAACCCTGACATTCTAGGTGTTATTTAGAGGCTGAGCAGAAACCAGTTACTACCCCAAGGTAGGCACAGGAAAAATGATGAAAGGAAGAATTAGCCATTCGTCCAGATTCTGACTATTCACAGAAAGGTCTTTCCTGTGTACATCAGCTCTCATGTAAACTTAAAAAGCTAAGGATAACTGACTTATAGAGACATTTGGAAGTGCTATGCCACTCACTCCCTGTCTCCCTTTTCCCCACAAATCATGGTTTAACACATCAGGTTATCCTACAGAAAGTGGCTGATATACAACTGCAATCCTAGGTGTGTATATCAAAGTGGGGTCTTACAATGCAATTTAATCTGGGAGATTGTGAAATATAACTGACTTTTAGATAAAGTCAGAGTTTATAACATAAATATCCTTAGGACTCTGGGAATAGTTTTCTCATAAACTTTCAAATATTTGGTCTAGAAAGTCATCACTAAAGACTTTCCATGGATACAGAGAACATTTTGAGTTGCCAGATGGGAAGGAGATTCAGGACATGGATGAAAAAGGTGAAGGGATTAAGAAGCACAAGTTGGTAGTTGCAAAACAGTCAAGGGGATGTAAAGTATGGCATAGGAAATATGGTCAATAATATTATAATAACGACATATGGTGTCATATGGTATTAGATTTATCAGGGTAATCACTTGTGAGTTTTACAAATGTCAAATAACTATGCTGTACACCTGAAATTACTATAGTATTGCATGTCAACTGTAATTGAAAAGTACAAAATCATTTTTAAAAAAGACTTTCCAGAAGCCAGTCTTAAGCCTTTGTGCTGCAAATGAAAGTGCTCAAAAAACTAAAGATGCTTTAAAAAAAAAAAATAGTGAAATTTGATACCATAAGCATTTTAAGTAAGTTTCTCTTCAGCCTATTTCTCATAACAGTGGTATAACTGGCTCTAATAAAGATGGTCAGAACCCCCTGTTAAGCCCAGGCAACTAACCTGATCAATCCACAGGGCAATAGGTGGTTAGAGCTACATGGAGACTCAAGAATCATGCATTGAACTCAACACCTACCTGCACACCGTGCCCCCTCTCCACTTTACAGACCAGGAAACTGAGGCCCCGAGAGTTTGAGAGAGAGGTCCAAGGTGACCTCCTCTTTAGAGAAACTGAGAGTAAAGGCCACCTCTTCTTACTCCTCTTCTATTCTTACTTCAAATTTATAATTCCACCTCACTTGCTCAACCAAACCACAGCAACTTTTAGCCCAGAAACAGTTTCCCAAAAGTTAAAAATAATTAATCACTCCGAAATGTACGTCTGCCTGTTGGATAAACTAGAATAGTGTACCACTGGCAATTCTGCTGCCAATTCATTCAGTCAT
The DNA here is from genome assembly GCA_030015415.1 of Cynopterus sphinx. Taxonomy (NCBI): domain Eukaryota; kingdom Metazoa; phylum Chordata; class Mammalia; order Chiroptera; family Pteropodidae; genus Cynopterus; species Cynopterus sphinx. The sequence goes on along the minus strand of CM057389.1, from coordinate 63,191,339 downwards.
GCATGCCACACATCTAACAAACCTTTATCAGGCATGTATTATGCACAAGGCAGTGGATTAGACTCTGAGGGGAATACAGACTGGATAAAGTACCTTTCAGTCTTAAAGAGCAAATTTTAAATGAAATAAAATACACATGTGTATCAATCACATAGAATGTGTAAAGTCCAACCAGAAAGCTCCATTTTAAACAGGAGATGGGGTGGAGGGAGAGCTTTTATAGCTGCAAGGAGGAAAGGCCACCCAGAGGGGCTATGATCTGAGCTGGGCCTTAACAGATGGACAGAATAACAATGGTACAGTGTGGTAAGTGGGGAGAAATCTAATGGGGAAAAAAACAGAAGCAGGAAGACAAAAGATACAAGCAAAGGAAGCAGTAACGAACCTTGTTTGGCTATTGCTTAGAATAAAGGAAAGTGATAAATAAAATCTGAAAGTTAGACTGAGGGCAGATTGTCAAGGGTTAAGCTGACAGTCTTGGGGGCACCTTCCCGGGAAACTTCCTTCCACAGCCCCGTGCTGTCCTCCATACAAGACGTGGCATGAGGTACCAGAACCAGTGGCTCATGCATTCATTAATCCTTTTGTTAAACAAATCACCTATGTGCCAGACACAGTTGTGAGCACTGTGGGTGCAGCAAAAAGAACCAGGCCTCTTCTGTCATAAACCTCCCATTCTAGGGTAGGCTGATTAACAGTGAGTGTGTTATGTGATAATGAAGAGAAGGAAAGAGAAGGAGGCCAGGGTGGAAAGAGAAGGTGACCTTTTGGGGAGATCTGAATGAAAGGAGGGAGTGACCATGAGGACATATCTAGTTTAAACATGAGGGAAAAGCCAGGCCAATGACTAAGAGATGATGCGTGTGGCATTTGGGAGCACAGCAAGACCAGCATGGCGATAACAGATGGAATCAAGGCAGAGTGATGGTATGACAGCAATTGTGGCCCAAGAGGGGACAAGGACCAAGACCACCCAGGGCCTACAAGTCACAGAAGGCAGGCAGAACCCTTTTTCCCAGAGCTACTTGAGGACAGAGGCCTAAGTTGACTGTATATCCTGAGGGCCTTGTGCTAGGCACAGAGTAGGTGTTCAACCAATGACTGCTATGAGTAGTGCTTAGAAGTCAGTGACACAATGCTGAGAGCCACACACAGTCACAAAATACCCGGGTTAGGAGGAGATGCTGTCAGCCAATGCAGAACTCTCTTTGCCTTAAGAAATAATAACTTGTCATGCTTCCCACACTCTCATAATAAAAGTAACTAACTGCAGCAAACATAGAAAACAGAGAAGCCCATCACTACAAATGCCCCATCTTGTATATGGCCTTTAGCCTTCACAGCCACACACACACAGCACACAAATGAGAGCCTAAACGGAGACTATTTTGTAGCCTTTTCCTCTTACTGCATACCTTACAGAAATCCCCAAATCATTAACTATTATCCTATAACATAGTTTTATATCATGCAATTCTATAACACAAATGCACCGTGGCTTATGTAGACAATCTCACATTGTTGGACATGTACACGGTAGATGATTCTGACGAATAGTTTGATGAAATCTACACTGGGTAGCCCAAGGAGACGTTTGTTTAAAAATAGAAAAGCTATGCATATTTGTGGGCAGGGGGAAGACAGAGAGCAGAGAAGGGAAGTTTGAAGTCTGAAGATGTGAAAAAGACTTAAAATGCACCACAGTTCCTTTGCCTTGACAATACATCGTTGAAGTGAAGAGCTTTACAAGTCTGCTTCACACATTTGTACTTCTTTGATATCGTACATTGAAAGACAAAATGCTAACACGCCTAACCAGGCAACGCTTGAAATGTGTGCCTCTGATCAAACTGGGGCTGAGCAGAGTGCTTTTTGTGTCTCCATGGGCCTGTCCGCCCACTCTCAGCTCTCCACTGTCATGCCTTTTCTTTCCTCAGCCTTCAAACCTTCCTTCCCTTTATTTCTCTAATATCTCCCTTTTAAATCCTCCCCTTGGTGCCTGAATGTAAGCAGCAGCTGCCATCAAATAAGAAATTCAGAGAAGGCATGGATTTAGCAGAGAAAATAACCAAGTAGGGAAGATTTATATAAGTGGATTAATTGCAATGTAATCAACAATTTATGTGGACAAAAAAAATATTCACACAAATATTTAATGATTAAGCAATAGTTACATTATGATAGAAACATGAAATTAAGACTTTTTTCATTGGCATGAAAAAAGTTCACAATAAAATGTTAGAAGAAAAAGCAGAATACACAGAATACAGAACAGCATATCTAATATGATCTCAATTTCATTTTTTAAATACTCTTTATAATGTATAATTATATGATATACAATTAAATATATATACTATTAAATATAAGTAAATATTATAAATGTAAATCAATCATTATATCTTGGTGGAAGGATTGTGAATGCTTGTGATTACTTATTCCTGAGTGTTTACTTTTTTATAATAAGCATTTTAATTTATAATGAGAAAAACTACCTGTATCAAATTTTTTCCTAATCTACTATGATTATCGAAACCATTTCACCTTGTTTTTTGCTTCCACAAATCTCTGTTTTCATTTCCATTTATTTCCAATAACGATGATGATTAACCTTAGAAGATCATATGATATAGGGGTTGTTGATGGTAACTAAACATTTGATGTCACTGAGGGGAGCACAGTTATTCAAAGGTAGAACTATGGTCTATGATAAAAAGGGAACGGAAGTGCCTCAATGGGGCACAACAATTCTCTTTCTCTCTCATGCACACACACACAATTATTATGTTTCAACCACCCACTTAGAAGTGGGAATATAGTATTAAGAAAATAAAACCCTTTTACTTTACCACTAAATATACAGACCTAAAGTAGACAAATAGTTGCACCAGAGACATAATTCCAACTACTGAGTTTAAAGTTCTACCAAGAAAAGAGAGAGGACAGTATGAATAGGCAAGGAGATGAAATTTGAATTGGGATTGGGAGGGCTTCTATGAGGAAGTGGCATTTAAACTGAGATTTGAGAGACTATAGAGGATTTAGCCCTGTGAAGAGCTGGTAGACACATGGATCAATATTCCAGGAATAGGAAACAACCTATACAAAGACCTGGAAGCAAGAATGGATAGGTAAAACTGGAACCCTTGACTGAATCAGCAACAAGCTCTAACTAAATGAGCTGAAGTACAGAGAGTTTGTGGCATGTAATCAAGTTAATACATTATGAAAGGAAAATTGTGTTGTCATGTAGGACTAAAAGGAAATCTACTAACTTCTACCCTTGCCCGTAACTACCATTCATCACTTCACAGGGAAAAGTCTCATTTCCTCAGCTGACCTTTATAATTCATCTTGAGATTGTGCAATTATAAAGTGAGTGAAGCACAATGCAAATCTAAAGTGACTGAATAAAGATGAACTGTTCTTTGAATTCTACAGCTCATCTTTCTGCCTGCTTTGAAAACAGAAAGCACAGGGAGCTCATCACTTAAAGTGGCTCACAGTGAAATAATATTCAAGGACAAAAAGAAAAAAAGAAAAGCAAAGTCAGTAATTAACACTAATCTCTATTAATGGAAGAAAGAAACCCACTTCTTTCAGTTGCTTTCATCACAAAGTTCCCCCTGACTGTGTATCTTAACAAGCTATTTAAGACACTCTCCAGCAACTGTAAATTTAGTAAATGGTCCATAAAAACACAAGACAACTGAGACAAAAAGCTGAAAAGGAAATCAGGCTTGCAGGAAAGCAAACTTTTGAAAAATGGTAAGGCCCAATAAAAATAAACCAACAGAGATAAACTCAGTAAATAACCATCAACTAAAACACAGGCTAACTATCAAATCACCAGCAACATAAAGATTGTCAACTTCATATCTAAAGCGTTAATGCTCAAGGTCAACAAGAAAGAAAAAATAAAAGGATAAAACAATTTATAAAGCACCAGAAAGTGAGAGGAGAGAAAAGAGTGGACTTAGAAGGGCACTGTATGTATGTACAGGCCACATGACTATTCCTACCGGACATGCAGTCGAAACCAGGACCTCACACAATGGTACGAATCTTATTAAGAGAATCTCCAGTTATGACTCAATTCTGTTTCTGAAGACCCTTATATATTGGCATGAATTAAGGGGGGAAACTAACTTCACGTTAGTTCACATTTATTAGATGTCTATTAAGTTCCAGGTATTATGCTGTGAGCTGAATGAAAAACAAATTAGATTCTGTTCCTGTTTGGCAGGAGCTTATAGTCATCTACAGCGAAGCTAAGGCTCAACACAACAAAGGATGTAACCCTGTTATTGGTATCTTCTTACTTTCTCCCTAATGTGATGTATTTATCCTTTCAGTTGAAGAGAGGAAAGGAGATGGGGAGGCAGAAAGGAAAGGGGAGGGAGAGCATAAGGAAGAAATAGGGAAGGGGTGGGAGAAAAAAAGGAAAATGAAACTATTTGTTTATAATTGTTGACAGCCAATAAAAATGCCAGGGAGGCTGGAGCTAACCACATGCAGCATAGTACGGCACGTAGCTCAGCACAGGGCAAACTACGTGTTTTGGTGAATCCTTGATGATGATCAGAATGCCTAGGACACAATCCTCGAGAGAGCTACTGTTAGGATTCCCTGGTCGCTAGTTCCCGTGAATACAGCTGAGAGCTCTCTCTCAGCCAGGAGGGTGTACTTATATGAACACAATCTATACATCAGGAGGATTCCTTTCCGGTTTGCAAGCAGATGAAAACTCTTGTGGTGATATGTACAACCAACCATTCCATAGAGCAATTTGGGAACATGTAAAAAGAGCCTTAAAACTATATACACCCTCTGGCCAAGTAGTTCCATTTCTTCTCTTCTATTTTCTTCCCTGAGGAAGTAATCATGGATAAGCACTAAGATATAGCTACAAATATCTTCACTCCAATTCCTTGTGACAGCTCAAAACTAGAGAACACTACTATTAACCATAGAAGATAAGTAAAATGACACATGGAATATCTATAAAATAGAATGTCACATGGATATTAAATTGATGTAGAAAATATATATATCAAAGGAAAAGATCTATCTATAAGTTCGAAAAACTCTTACATGTCCAGCTTGAACCTACCTTGGTAAAAGAACATACATATAAGTACAAATGTATACATATATAAATGTGTGTACATATATGTGCACACACACATACAGAGAGAGAAGGACATAGAGAGATGGCTAGACAGTGGAACAGACAGAGGTATAGACTAGAATATGTAACATGTTTAACTCTGTAGTAATTTCTTCTTTTATGACGTGATTTCTAAATTTTCCATAATGAACACAATATAATAAAAAGTTAGGTTAAAAATAATTATCATTCATCTATCTTCATTGCCTGATTTCTGATGACATCAGAGCATCTTCAGAGTTAGGTGCCTTCCATAACTACTGAAGTCTGTGTTGGCCCTGATGCCAACCAAACGCCATCTCAGGCTGCAATACTCCACGAAACTGTTTGGATTTGTTACCAAATAGGGGTCCAATTTTTCATTTTTTATATTCTTTAGTTTAAGTCAAGGTGTTTCTCCTCTTCAGAATTTAATTATTCAAATTTATGTATTTAAATGGGCTCTGGTTAGTGCTTAAAGAAAAACAGCACATAAGTAAAAATTTCTTTATTTTCAAGACTGAAATGAACTTGGATTGCATATAATTTTGCTTAGAGCACTTTCAAGAAGCTGTGAAAGCTTCTACATCCTGCCAAATTAGCTGTCTGTTTGCAGTCTCAGAGCAAGACAGAGGAGCTCAAGCAATGGTCCTGGCTCCTTCATAAAGACTGTGTGCTGGTTGAGGAGAAATGATTCTCTCACAGCAAAATTATTTCCTGGCAAAGACCCTGGCTTGGCGCTTCTCCAAAGTAGAGCTAACTCCCAAAAGAAGTCACCAGGCTGCTTTGCCTCATCCAAATATTTTCTGGCACCAAGGACCACACATGTGTGTATATAAATCCCTATTTCCAGGGAACTTGAGATGTGGGCCAGCAGCAAGTTCCAAAACTATGTTAGAAATGATACACCCAACTCTGTGTGCCCAATCAGGCTGATAAAATGTTCTTGAGCAGCAAGGACTTCATTTTTTTAAAACTCCAACTCTTACTGTGAGTTAGCACTTGTTTTCCCGCCATCTCCCACACCCCATGGCTTTTTGGAAAATTAATAAGTTACCTATTAAATAAAGAGAAAAAAACTGGTTGCTTTGAAGATAAGTTGGATCTTCTGGGATTCATTAATTTATAAACTAGACTTAATTCTTTCAGAGAGCTTTGCTCTAAGGGGAACTCAGTACTAAACAGTACGTTTTTTAATCTACAGCAAAACACACACACACACACACACACACACACACACACATACACACACACAAGGTATATATAACACCAGAGAAATAAAAAGATACGTTGAAAGCCCCAAAACATGTATAAAGTACATCTGTGTGAAGGAGAAAACCAAAAAGTTAAGGAGTAGCTAACCTGGAGATACTAAAAAGTGCACAGGAGTCACCTGAAGCACAAAGCACCTGGAGACCTATGAGCAGATACATCCTGTGTGCTGAGGGCTCATCAGCTGGCCACAACCCTCAGCTCAATGTACCCACCATGTGGGAGCTTCTGGAGATTCTAAGATGAGGTAGGAACAGCTCCTATCCATAAGAAGCCTACTGAGAAAGCAGGCATAAGCATCAGTTAAATAAACTTGGGAAATGCTGACATTTGTGCATACAAATGTCTGCTAAAGAAGAAAGAGAAAGCATTTAGGTCAAGTTGGAGACGCCCAAACACTTCCTGAAGAGACAATTCTTATACAGTTTGAAAGATGAACAGTATAGGCTCACAGAAAGAGTGGGAAGGTTCTATAGGTTGCGTTGAGTTTTATAGATGGGCCTGACCTGGAGTGGGGCGTGGAAGATCTTTTTGTCCGCTTAAACCAAGGCCTAAAGTTCAAGGTGGATTGTGACAGAAGACAACATTGAAGGATGAAGTCATGGATGATGGTGTTGGAGCTTGGAAATCATCCCACAGTCACTGAGGTGCCAGGCTAGATGCTGGGAAGAGGTTGGGTCTTGGAGGAGGAAGGAGTCACTAAAACAGGCAAAGGAGGTATAGTGACCCCCAACCCCGAGCTCAAGGTTGAGAGACAGGATTCCAGGGGCAGGTCCGTGAGTCTTTCCTATGTCATCTCATTAAGGAAGTCATGAATCCTAGTCAGGGCCAGTGATATCACATCTTCTTTACCCATTCATCCATCAATTGACACTCAGTTGTTACCATATCTCAGCGATTGTAAGTAATGCTGCAATGAATATGAGGGTGCATGTATGTTTTCAAATTAGTATTTTCATTCTCTTCAGATACATTCTTCAGATACAGTCTCTTCAGACCCAGAAGTGGAATTCCTGGGTCATGCAGTAATTCTATTTTTAATACTTTCAAGAACCTCCATATTGTTTCCATAATGGCTACACCAACTTACATTCTCATCGACAATGTACAAGAGCACCCTTTTCTCTACAACCTCACTAGCATTTGTGTGACTTTTTGATAACAGCCACTCTGACAGGTGTGAGGTGTATCCCATCATGGTTTTGATTCGCATTTCCCTGATAATTAGTGATGCTGATCATCTTTACATGTGCTTCTTGGCCACCTATATGTCTTCTTTAGGAAAATGTCTATTCAGGTCCTCTCCTCATTATGCATGTATGTATGAATGTATTTATTTATTTTGCTATTGAGTTTATGAGTTCTTCACATATTTTGAATATTAACCCCTTATAAGATATGATTTACAAATATTTCTCCCATTTAATAGGTTGCCTTTCATCCTGTGGGTGATTTCCTTTGCTGTGTAGCACATTGGCTGTTTAAAGAAAAAAAAAAAGTCTGTCTTGCATGTTCTTCCACACTGATAGGCAGAAAAAAAATTCAGAGTGAAAAGGCCCAATGAATTTGCTCAAGATGAGGATGGAGACTGCAAAAGGCAGAGAGTTGGGAAGATAAGAGTCCCTACGGAGAGCCAATCTAAGAGGAAAAAAATCCTAATGGATAGAGTGGGCAGTGATTTCTATCAAAATTAAAAAAGCAGGCTGGTGCTCAGGAAACTGGGGCAAGAAGGGAAAGGAGCTGTTGATATTCAAGGACTCCTAGCATATTTAGACAGACGTGGTCAGGAGTGTTTAATACGAGAAAAACAAGAGGGGAGGGACACTGCTACCATTTATTAAACAAAGACTCTGCATTATGCAATAATTAAGAAGGGTAAAGCTAATTTGCTGAAGGGAGAGCGAATGCAAGACAGGAGGAGAAAGCTCTACAACAAGTCTGAGCAGGAGGTGCACCATCAATTCTTTTTTAATTCCTATTTGTTAAAATTAATCCTACAGAAGTGACAAGGCAAATATAGGGTAAGGGACCCAAAACCCTTCACTTTTCACCAGGGTTTGGCCCCCTGCTGATCACAGGGTTCATTAACAGTGGGTGCTCTGTGAGAGTACCCACTACAAGACACAGAGGCTTCAGTGGGGGGTGTGGATCTGGACTGAACTGCACACTTTCCCTACCCTAAAAACAATCCAGAGAAATCTAAGTTTGTACTGTGCAAAGACAATGCTATCTGCATCCTGATTCCTGAAAGGCTTTACAAATGTTTTCCTGGGGCACTAAATCCTGCATTGAGGTGACTCAGCCCCTGTCTGTCTTCTTACTCACTAGAGCCCTAGCACGGGGCTGGACAAATGATGGGTCCTCAAACAGCAGCTAAACGGATAAGGAAAAAGTGGCAGAACTTGTGAGCATCTATTTTATTCAACGGGGGAACCACCTTCATCCTGTGCTTTATACAGGCTACAGAGACCCCAGCTTTCCGAAGGGATGCATGATGGCAGAAAGAATACTCAAATGTATAGTCGCTTATGGGAGAAAGTTTGCCTGGAGCCATTTTCAAGGTTATACTCATTATCCTCCCTGCCTCCTGACAACCTGCTCTTCCTTCACTGTATTTCTATTTCAACTAGGTAGCATGCAACCCCTAACCAATTATTTAAGCCAAAAAAAATGGAAATCAGCATCTTCACTTTTCACAACTTATTAATCATCCAGGCCTCATTACTTTCTTCCCCGAACACCTCTATAGCCCAGCTTTCTTCTAAGTTCTTTTGACTGTTGCCTCAGTTCAAGTCTTTATGTCCAATCTCCTTCCTATCACTTCCTCAGGGACCTTGTTGCTCAATCACCAGTGATCCCTTTAATGCAAAGATGATCACATCTCTCCTTGACTAGAAACTCTTGGATTCCAACCATCAATTGGATTTTGAGATATAGGTGAATGCGCTGGCTGAACTGAAGTTGGCAGGGCTTGAGAAAGGGCATCTGGAAGTTGATCCTTGTTAGGCATATGTTCACTATTTGATTACTATATTTTTAGGGGGAACTAAATTTTGAGATTTTCTTTTTTTATTTCTAAATGCTATTTTCCAGTTCAGACATGCTTGAGAAAATGAAAGGAAAAAGAAAACGAAAAAAAACACAATGAGATACCTTACACCCATTCGGATGGCTACTATCATGGAAAAAAAAAAAAAAAAAAAACCATAAAGAAAACATGTTGGCTGAGACATGGAGAAATTGGAACCCTTGGTTCATTATTGGTGGGACTATCAAATGGTATAGCTGCTATGGAAAACAGTGTGACAGTTTCTCTAAATATTAAAAATAGAATTACAAAATTATCCACATTTCAATTCTTGGTATATACCTAAAAGAATTAAAAACAGTATTTGTATTTAATTATATTTAATTATAATTATGTTTATAGCAGCATTATTCACAATAGCCAAAATGTAGAAGCAACCTAAGTGCATACCTACAGGTGAATAAATAAATAAGATGTGGTAAATAAATACATTCAATGAAATATTACTCAGCCATAAAAAATGAAGGAGGAAGTTTTGATACATGTTACAACACGAACAGACTTTGAAGACATTATGCTGAATGAAATAAGCCAGTCACAAAAAGACAAATACTGTATGATTACACTTCCATTAGGTACCTAAAGTAGTAAAATTCCTAAGACAGAAAATATAATGGGGACTGCCTGGGATTAGAGGAAGGAAGAAATGGGGAGTTAATGTTTAATAGGTACAGAGTTTCAGTTTTATTAGGCAAAAAGAGTTCCAGAGATAAACTGCACAACAATGTGAATGCACTAAAAATTACTAAACCATATACTTTAAAATGGTTAATAGTAAATTTTATGTTAATTACATTTTACCACAATTAAAAAAAAACTGAAGAAATGAGCTATGAAATGCTTATGAGTATATAGAAAATAACTGTCTATTGTATTTGAGGCCACACATTTAAATCATAATCATAAATTCTGAACATACTAACCAAAATTTAGGAAAATGTGACACATACACTGCTGCTATGAATTTGCGTGCAGAACCTGACCTGCAATCTCTCTCCTATCTCTAATCCATCCTGTTCAAACCCAAAAGTACATCTCCCCAAACAGCAGTTGTCTAACAAAAGCAAACTACAATGTCCGTGCTTGGCTTTCAGAGGGCTCCCCAGCCAGGCCTTAATCTGTAGATTCCTCTTATCTCTTCCTAACCCTCAACATGACTCTCTCTCTCCTCCCAGCACTCATCCAGTTTGCTCATAAAAGATACCTTTCCCAGAATTATCTTCTGTCCAATCTGCCTCTCCTACATGCAAACATCTCAGGGTTCAGCAGAGAATCCAGTTCATTGGTGAATCTTGGAGAGAAATCACAAGCTGAGGTGAGTGACTTGGGGCTCCTCAGGGGTGGTGTCAGGACAAAATATTTGGTTAATATTCTTCCCTGCTTCATTCTCCAAGCATTATTATAGATGTCTAACGTCTTCATGTCTTCAATTATGGAGAAGAAAGCACTAGACCAGAGGCTTCTAAAAGAAGGTTCCTCAGAAACCCCTTCTATCCCCTCCACACCACTCTTCTCCTGACATGGGCTTTGGCTATTTACTATCAGCTATGTGTTGCTATGGCACTGAGAGTGAGCCAAACAGGGTGAAAATTGGGAAGAAGATAGGGAAAAATGCCTGGTCTCCATAAGATTTGAAGGCAAGTGGATTGCGGTGAATCAGGCTTACAACAGATTCCATGATGCTGGCTGGAGATGATCTCAACATCAAAAAAGATTCCTCTGCAAGTCTCTAGTTTTCTGTCACCCATCACATTACAAGGCATGGCTACACGAAGAGAATCCCCTTCCTCGGCACATCCTACCATTCCCTTCACTTGACCTGCCAGGAGGTTGCTTATACCACTCTCTTTGCCCTGAGTCACAGATACCTTGCCTTCATTCTAAATGGGTTCACATGCATGTGTCAGTTTTCCTAGCAGAGACAACATTGCATCTGACACAGATTCTCCACACCCGACAGACTCTCAGTAAATATATGCTGAACTGTTAAAGCATCTCAGTCCTACTTTTCCATCTTCAGAAACTAACACACTCTTGTGTCTAAGCAGCTTATTACCCAGATTTAAATAACAAAATTTAGCCAGATCCAAGCAGTAAAGATATTTCTTTCAATATTCTTCCAGTGTATAGCACTGTGCTTAATTTAGGCTGAGGGTATTTATACTGTCACATCAAAAAAGGTATAAACAGCATAGCCAGAGCTTTAATTCTGCTTTGTTTTGCTGAGTTACTAGAGCAGCCAACTTCACTAGGTGTCTGCTTCCTCTAAATCAGAGCAGAAAATTTCTCTCCAATTATGTTTTAATTCATGGGCAATCATTCTCTACAGCAAGCAGAAAGTTGAGGGGAATGAAGGCAGGAAGATGAGGTATCAAGTAATTTTAATCTCAGTTTTCACAAACGAGTATTTCAGGGGCGGCAGAGGCAAAATGTGTCTGTAACTGGAGCCTGGTGAACAGGAGGCACAACGGTAGTGTCAAATGCCTCTATAACCATCTCTTTAGCCAACTGCAATGTAGTTTAAAACAGACTGCTTCTCACTTGAATCCTCTGACTGCCTTGACCTAATTTCTCATATCAAGAGGCCCTCTTCCCATTTTTTGCTTCAGGATCCTAAGATTATTCAAAAACTGCTGTGTCATTTGGGAACTGACCCATGCCACAAACACACGTTCCTTTGCATTATATGCCATTTTCTGCTATTTCAAACACCCAGGCCCAGAGAAATTAGAAAAAAACCTTTCCTCAAAAGACCCATGTAGCTCATTAAAATTTAATCCTTAATCTCTGTGCTAAACATTTACTAAGCATGTTTTATGAGTGAAACTTGAAAATACAGAAATTCATAAGACAAGCCTTTGACCTTGAACAACTTCCAATGGGAAAGACACATAAGCTAAACTCTTACCCAAACACCTGCCCAAATCGGTCCTCCCTATTGCCCACATCTCAGGAAATGGACACACCATCTTCCAGTCGTTTAAATCCAAAACCTGAGCATCACCCATGATTCCATGATACTCCATCTCTATGGCTACCACTCAGACCCAAGCCACTGTTGTCTTTCACTTGAACTAAGGAAACCACTTTCTAAATGGTCTTTTGCTTCCATGCTTCTTTCTCCAAAAAACATACATCTTATTTATAGTACTTCCATCAGCAAGTCACTCGCCTTCTTAAAGCCCTCTAATGGCTCCCTAGCACTCTTAGAAAAGAGCCAATCCCTTCCAACGGCCTACCAGGCCCTACACTAGCTGGTCGCCAACTTGCCTGCTACCACTCTTCTTTCTGCTTACTACATTGCCTCTTCTCTGGCCCTCTTTCTGCTTCTCGTTTTGAAACCATTGTGCTTGCTTTGTCCTCTGCCTTACTCTCCTCTTTCCCCTTTCTGTTGAATGAGTGTCATCTTTTCTCCATTCAAGTCTTAAATATCCCCACCTCAGGAAGATTTCCTTGATCACTCCATCAAATACTGCCCCAAAACATTTTATATTAATTTCATTTTCGCTTTCTGCATTTATTTGTAAATTAACTGTAACTGCTTCTCTCTTCCCAGCTTGATGTAAACTAACCTTGTTGGTGGTGTTGGCGATTGTGCCACTGTGCTAGAACCTGCCTGCTTCACAGGAGGGGCTCGGAAAGGACTTGTTGACAGATGAGTGTCCATTCCAAAGAAGAAATTAAAAATGACAGAAATGGAGCAATACAGTATGAGAAAGGGACACTTCCTTCTCACTGGGTGGAGGAAAGCTGGAAATAACTTTCAGAAAAGAGATCGCATGTACTAAGCCTTACAGGACAAGTGGGCGCATCCCAGGTCTGAAACTAGCAACGGAAGAGTCCCGAAGGTGAGTCTGAGCAATAAATATGGTACCTGAAATGGCTGGTGCCCAGACACAAGGAGGGATGTGCTGAGGAGAGCACAGGCAGCAGAGTTTGAATAACATGGAAAGGGACTGAAATTTTATTTTTTAGATCACAGAAGGTCACAGAAAGGTTCTGAGGATTAAAATTAGTATATTCTGACCTTCATTTTATAAACACTGAGAAAAGTAATTTCCACTTAAAAACAAGCAAACAACAACAAAAAATGGCATCAATTTGAAGAGAACTACATATTCTCCTGTGTTTGGAAGAAAGAGACTTAGATCCCATCTTTAAATGCAAGAGAAAAAGGGGATCACAGTTGGTGACCCTGTCTCTCAAAGGACAGGACAACTACAGATTAATTTTTTATTTTCAAAGGCACTGGGCAGCCATATAACATCTCCAAATGGTTTCAAAGTAAAAGGTACCACCATCGAGGTTAATGAAGCAGCCCTGGGTTCCAGGACCGGAACTGGTCCCAGGATGGAAAGTAATTAATTCTAAGAAGCATCCTCATATTCCAGAACAATTGAACTAGTCCAACAATATCAAACAGATGGATCACATCATGCAGATAAAATTAACCCTAAAGACTTACATATTATATTAAAGTAAGCACATGAATGATTCAACTCAGGCATGATAAGACAGTTGCTAAAACTACTGTAAGGAATTAAAGACTACAACAAAATCTGCCTTTTGAAGTAACAGTAATTCATTGCTTTGAAGTGTTTTTTTTTTTTTTTTTTGGAATGGTATGGCTAATTTCATTTACTTAATAAGCACAACTCTCCTCAATAACCACATACGGTGGAAAGGCTGACTGGTACAGACAAAGGCTGGCACAAGGGAGTCAACTGCTGGCTTATACTTCCAGAAGTTATGGAAGGAGGGAGAGGCCCAGGAGCCTACAGCAGCCCTGGCGTTGCACTAACTGGCTTTTCAAAAAAAAATTTTTATATCAAATAAGGTGTCAGATCTTGTTTGATATAAAAATAAAAAATTCAGAAACGTGATCAAAGGTGCTTCCCAATTTTAAATTCCTATGATATGACAATGAAGAAATTCCTTGTAGGCGCGTCTGCTTTCCGTGAACTACAGTACTGACTTGAGCTGAAGGAGAGAATGAATGCTGTTGGGCCCGGTGTTTGTACCAAAGCCACCAACAGTGGAAATGGGCCCAGGTCTGAATTAGCCTCCAGGTGGAGAAAAGCATTTTCAGAGCCTGGGCTCAAAATGAGAGACCTGAAATCATGCTATAGCTCAAACTATGGAACCACAGGTGAGCAAACCTATATGAATTCTCTCGGTATGAAATGGGGATAGAGTCATCTGAGAATTATGAGATGATGGATGTGAGCTGCTTAGAACAGTGCCTGTTATACGGCAGCTACTAAACAAATGACAGTTCTAGAAGATGTTGTCAGCTTTATCTCACTTATTTTGCTACTAGATTTACCGCCACTGTCTTACACAAGATTCTCCTTAGGAAAGATAAACTCATGGAACATCACAAAACTAGAAAAGACCCCGAAGTCCCTTCATCTAGTTTCCTGTTTTTAGACGTTTTCATTATTACCACCATTTCACTGACGAAACCATGAAGGACCTGAATTGTTAAGCTGATCACCCAAGGTCACCCAGCCATGGAGCCCATTTAAAACACTATTGGTTGTGTCCTCAGGGGCACCCCCTGGGGCTTGGAAGTTGTAACCATAATTTTGGGGGCCATTTTGTGCCCTAAAAATCAAAGCTGTATCTGTTATTACAATAAATTTATAAAATGAGATGAAAGTTCAGCCAAAAAGAGATCATTCACTGAGTAATCAAAATGCCAACTCTAAAATATTAGACAGTTATGAAAATGATAATGAAGCTTGTAACAACCCTCACTAATGCTTATTATGCTGTTCAGCAAAAAAAAATCAGAATATGTAATGTCATTTATGTTGTGATTATAACTAAGTAAAATTATGTACATATATAGCAAGGGTTGGAAAGGAACGTGGAAAAATCACTACAGCTGATTTGATAAGGAGGCACAATTACAGAAGTGTTATTTTTATCTAGTGACTTTAATGGAATTGACACAATAGACAACACAACAGTGATAATCACAGGGAAGGGGATGCTGCTGTTCACTCACCCTGGGTTGTATAACATGACTGTGGAGAGGTTCTCACAGGACTTCGAGAGGTCGGTCATGGACAAGCTGAAGGAGGACAGAAGGCCACTCTAAGAGCAGACACAGAGCAGAACGGTTACCTTAGCAGATAGCGGCCTGTGCTCTGATCTCAATGCTTTCGACTTGTGAGAAGCAATGAAGTGCATACACCCCTCATTAGCATGCAAAAGCTGGTCCATCTGAGGATGACACATCAGGGACAGTCTCAAACCCAAACCCTCAGCTAAGCATAACAGGGCTCTAGCAAGCTCCGACAGGGAAAACTAACCAGGAACTCCTGTCCTGATGGTCTTCCCAACCATGCTGCATTAAAGTCAAGGGAAGGGGTCATGATATCTTTGATTTCCTCATTCCCTGGCAGGAGTGTTGTCCTATTAGCAGCAGCACTCATGTACACTTAATTGATACAGATGGAGGAGGGAGAGTGAAGAGAAACAAAAAATAAGAGCTCAACCTGTTTTGCTTCCATGGAAAGCTACTGCAAACATTTTTCCAATTCTGTACCAAAAAGGACCCTTCAGGGAGACCCTGGGCTGGAACAGGTAAGAGGCTTCAATAGCTAGAAGGACCAGCCTGGAGAAGGCTGAGGTTTGCAGGTTTCTCATTATTTCTCATCTACAGCACTGGCAACCTCAGGAAGCCCTTGCGAAAGTTGGCTGAGACGTGGGGCTGTATAACTTAGAGATGAAGGGCAGGCACTTCTGGGTCGGCAGGTCAGGGCTGCAGGCCCGACTCCCTACTTGCTAGCTAGGAACAAGCTTGTCCAGTTTCTCATCTAGAGCATCTGTGACAAGGGGTAGTAAAAGCTGTTACACAGATAAAGCAGTAGAATATACGTGTAAGTCTCACACAGTGCCTGTCTTTAGGAATGTTCACTGTAGTCTTTATTATTTTTCTCAATCTAAAGACAGCACGACATCTTTAGACAGATCTCTCTCCCTCTCATTTCCTCCCCTTTCTCTCTGCTCCTCTGCCTACCTCGCTGATCCAGCACTTAAAGTACCATCTGGATACTCACTTCCAGCCCAGAGGAAGTCTCTCCCAATTGTCCTAAACTTACTCCCTGCTTTATACCCCAATTGAAATTCCTATTTAACATGGCTGAAAATAGAAAGTGGTTAACTTTTAGATTAAAGTCATTCTGATACTGAGATAACTACTAAAGTAGATGCTCCTAAGTGGAAGTCACTCTCCACTTCATGCACAATGATGCCCAGTTCCTTCGTGGGGATGAAGGGTTGAAGAGAGGAGGCAGCAGGAACCATTTCTCCTGCTCTGGACTTTACTTGCTTGCCCTCCTACTTCATCGACCGGTCATCTTTTGGGAAACAAACTCCCTAGAATCAATCTAAGCTACACAATAACTTTTCTGGTTCTGTACTCCAGAAAAATCAAACTTCTGGAACCAGTACAGATTTCCCCCAGCCCAGCCCCACCCACATCAGAGCTGGCTCCTGCAGATTACATGTGGCTCACCTTCCTCTTCTCCCTGAGCTTGGCAGCCTCCTTTGGATGGTTAAAGCGAAACATATTGGTTCTTCCCAAGAGGATCACAGCACCTAAAAGCACACAAATGACTGATGAGTTTACGGTTAACATCCTGGTCAGTTGGCAAAACCATAACATGAAATTTTACAGTTGGAAAGCAACTTCCAGTGTACTATATTAAAAAATAATAATAAGAGCAAGGGTCTCAAAAGTCTGTTTACATGAGCCACTTTTAAATCTGCAAATACTTTTATTTTTATAGCCAAGTGTCACAATACTCATGATACCCAAGGCAGAGGGAATGGGTCCAAGCATTATAATATATTATGATATTTAAAATTTAATATAATTATAATTTTGATTTTTGAGGAGAAAAAAGGAAATCAATTCTTCGAAGAGACATTGTCATACCAAGCAAAATATACGGTCACAAATTTAGAAAATGTTTACTAATGCTGGTAAAAGTAGAAATTGCAAAGGAAAGTGTTTTCAAAAGAAACATAGTAAAACAGGCAAAGTACAGGCAACTATTATGAAAATCTCCCTCAGAATTTGATAGGAAAGAAATTGTGTACATGGAGTGTCTATTTCCACATAAAAACATTGCTTCTTGTTTAATCCTGTTAAAAGAAAAATCCTTGTGAATGACTTGGGTCCTGCTTCTCCAGAAAAACACAGCACAAAGGGTAAAAGAATTCAATGTAGATGCTCAAGGGTAAAAAAACCTTTGGGGGACAGGTGGCGAATTTCAGCTTGATTAAGCAAGTAAGCAAGCACACACTTTCTAAGGTCAGAGCTGCCCAATGCTGGCACGGTGCCCTGAGAAGCAATGCGCTCTTGTCGCTGGAAGCATCTACGAAAGCAATGTTCCAGTAGAGATTCACTATCTGATCTGGTCCCATGCCCACCTCCAAGTCTACCACGGCTCAGAATAGACCCCCATGTTCAATCTTTGCCCTGAAAAAGAACGCAATTTATTTGAAAAGACAAGACATACATATTAGAAGTCAACCATGAAGGGTGACGTGTGATGAGGTGTTGAGCATCTAAGTGATGAATGCAGGCTGCAGCAAGGAGAGGACTTTTGCAATGAGGAAATAAGCTGGGTCTCACACAGAACAACTAGGGGACAAGTGTTCCAATTTGGGGTAACCAAAGGAAAGGGCTAAACCATAGACAGAACCGGCCTGTTATGCCTTGACAGAGGAGAGAGCCAAGTCTACCTAAAATGCAGGACATCTCAAACTAGCAAGAATCCTTACTGGAGAGTGATGCAGATAATGTGAGGCTCCACAGAAACAAGATAAAGAATTTGCACCAAAGGCCACAAATGGGAGGCCAGAGAAAAAATTCAGCTCATATGTGAGTTTTGTGTGTGTCCTCTGAAATGTTTAAAAAACAAAATTATCAATTTTCAAAAAAATAATAATCACTTTTCACATAAAGGTCTGAGTTTCTGTCTGGACTCCCTTGAAAAATTGAAAGATGTGGTATCAGTACATCTGTGTTGCCACTTGACAAAACTCCCAGGGCTGCTGATGGCAGCCTCCTTCGGACGAAGCGTGTGGCTTCTGGTTGACCACAGTCACTGACCTCCCACTTGGGTACCATGTCTACCTGGACCCTGGGGTATTCTCATAATGCCAGAAGCTATTCTGGAGCTTCACCCCAGTATATATACCTGCCTATTCAACATATTATCTCAGATTCTCAAGGAAATTTCAGATTCAGTATAGTTAAAACCTAATGAGTTGATCACAACCAAGGAACAACCAAAGGGCTGTTTCCAGTGGTGGTTATTATTTAGTGGAAATGAAGTAAATATGAAAAGGAGAACACAGTTTTAGGAGTCTCAGAGGGCAGCAGTGGATATTATCCACCCTACAATCCGCTTATCTCCCTCATATAAAATTGCATTCATATATTTTCCTATTATGGAAAGGCACCATTACCATAATTTTTTCCCATGCCTTTTATGACTAGGACACAGAATTGTGCCATGCAAAGTCAAAAGTTAAGCAGCCATGTCTAAGATATATGTATATTTAATGCTCATAAAGTGACATTAGAAATTAATAAGGCAATCACATGTGAGGCATTAATTACATCTAATTCTTTTTTTCTGTTAATCAAATGCACAATCATGCAAGTTGAAAATTGCTAAAAATGTTAATGAAAAAAGTAGAATAGTATTTCAAAGATATATTTCATATCATATTAAAATTAATCTTGCCACCCACGTATTTGCATGAAATACACATAAAAATCTCTTTAAGGAGTTATTAAAGAAAATAAAACTATCCCTGGCCATTCCTCATTTCCATCTAAGTAATGTACGTAAACTACCTGACACCTACAAAGGGCTCTGTTAAGGCTGATTTCCTTCTCTTCCCTCTATGGTATTCCTTTACTCAACAAACCTACTGACTTTAAAAATCTGCTTCATTTTTATATGATGCTGCTATTCATTCATTCATTCATTCATTCAACAGATACTTAATGAACACTTGCCACATGCTAGTCACTGTAATAAGCACTGGGGATACAAAGTTGAAAAGTCATACATATGCCTTGCCCTTCTGGAGCTTATAAACAAGCAGGGGAGAGAAGTAAATAATCAAATAATTCCACAAATAAATATAAAGCTGCAGCTGAAGAAGAGATACCCTGCCCAGTGCTCAAAGGCACATAAGGGAGTTTATTGCAGGAGAGGTTAGGAAAGGATGCCCTTAAGGAGTTGGTGCTTAAGACAAGCTCTAAGAACTGGGGTTTAAGGGCAGGGGGTAGGGAGTAGCATAAGTAAATGTCCTTTGGCAAGAAAAGACGATGATGGTGGTGATGGTGATGATGATGATGATGTGATTGGAAGACAGATGTATGTCTTAGTAGCGGGAACCAGGGAGAGCACTGTATAAGATGAGGCTTAAGAGAGGGAGCAGAACACAGGGAATCTCTGTGGACACAGTAAAGCATCTTGTATTTCACACAGGTGCAAAAGGGAAACTCTGAAGGGTTCTATGCAGTAGCATTATATGATTAGATAGATTCAGAAAGAATATTCTTTCCACTGTTTGAAGAATGAATCAAAGCACAACTAGATGTATATACACAAGGTGGGTGGCTACTATAATGCTCCAGCTGAAAGATAATGATAACTCAGAATTGAAGAGAGGAGATAGAGATGGAGGGAAATAAACAAATCAGGGAGATATTTAGGAGATAACATCGATAGGACTCAATAATGAGTGAGATATAGGGACAAGGGAGGCAGGACAGATGGCTCCTGGGGTTTTGCCTGCAATAACTAGTTGGGTGGGAAGTTGTTCATACAGATTGAGAACATTAGAAATAGACTAAGCTTGGGTTAGAGGAGAAATTATGAGTTTGGCTTCAGATATAATGAATTTGAGATATCTGTGGCAAGTGGAAATATGGATCCAAAGCTCCAAAAGAAAAGCCTGGGATATCTATCAATCTGTCTATCTACCATCCTGCCTACCTACCTACACACCACACACCACACACAGACACACACACACATCTATACACTTATCTATAGATAATAGTTAAGTATACATATATATGTATATGTGTGTTTATCATTCTATACATATTTGAGAGTCATCTCTAATAAATGAAGCCATGGATGTGGGAAAGTCACCTGGAGAATAGAGAAGAGACTGGGCACTATGAGGAATACTGGCTTTTAATGGCCAGCTAGAGAATGAACCTGCAAAGTAAACAGAGAAGGGGCCACCAGAGAGGAAGGAAAACCTCAGAAACCAAGGGAAGGAGTGGTCGAGGACGCAGAATGCTTCAGAGAACAGCCTAGATGAAAAGACTGGGAAACTCCATGGGTGTGATAGCATGGGCGTCACCATGAAGCTGTTTTGATAGCGGTCAGAGCCAAATTGGCGGGGCTGGGAAGTGAACGAAAGTTAAGGATCTGATGAGTCCAGACAACTCATTCAAGAAGTCTGTGTCTGAAGAGAAAGACAGAGTTGGTAGTAGCTGGAGGGTGGTAATAAATCCCAGGGGATAATTTGTTTTGTTTTTATTAAAAGGAAACTCATGAGTATACATTAAAAAGCAATAAGTGAGTTGAAGAAAAAAGAAGGAATGAATGAGAATGACGATGGTGTAAGGCTTCTGGAACAGACCCAGAGCACGTGTCCTGCCCTGCATTCTTGGTGTGGCCAAGGACGAGTCACTGCTTAACCTCTCCAGAATTCAGTTTCCTCATCTAGTTACCAAACCAGATACTATCTAAGGCTCCTTCCAGATCTTAAGTTCTCTTTAACTATGAACTTGATCTAAGGTTAATACGATTAATCACAGCAGATGGACTTTCTGTGATACACTTAATTGTAACTTTCAGTAACTAAACCTCTTGAAATGTATGATGGCTTCTCGATTACTTCAGAGCCTGTTAAATACCTGAAGATAAACAAATTCCAGGTGGTCTTTAAAGGGGATGGAGGAGAAATGACTTTGAAAAAGGGTAGACAAAAACACTTGTTAACAACAACAAAAAAGCTTCATTTAAATATCTGAATAAAAACACTGAAGGCTGGTTTCACATGACATTTCCTACTTTAATATTTCAGGTGCACTGAAAAATATTAAACATGTAAACACTCCTAGTGATTTTTAAGGAAGAGAGGGACAAAAACCATTAACATCGCTATTATTTACTTTTTTCAAATTTTATGTGAGATTTTTAAATTCTGCTACTACATAAATAAATCAACATTTTTTTTTCTATTAAACATCATATGAATATTTCTGAGGCAATGATGTATAAATTATTTAATTCTGGGTTACAATTAATACAAACATAAAAGACAACTGTATTCTCAAAAGTACATGGCACACTGTAATATGAGCTTAGAGACCAAAAATTGAGGTCCCTCTGAAATTCTGCTTTGGGGTTCCACATTCTGAATTTAATTACTGTAGAATCCCACTACTCCCCATACACACAGGCAAGATATAATGTGATGCTAAAGCATGCTCAGTAAAAGAGAGGTTTCATTCTAGGTACAATAGTAAGAAAAGCAAAGTTCTGTCTTGGAACATATAATTCTCTGGTACTAAATGAAAGGTTGAGGTTAGGTAAGATGGGTGAAGTTCATATTTCATTTCTTGATATAAGCAGAAAGTAAACTGCCTGTGTGTGATACTTTTCCTTAAGTTTAAACCGTCTTAAAAATATTTATATTAAAATAAGTCATGACGATGGCACCACTTTGGGGACCAGATAAAGAGAAAGTCTAATTTCCACTAATATATGCCAGTATTTAAGAACACATTAAATAATATGTCCTAGGGCCATGAACTCTTGTGACATTGACTTTATTATTTATGATACCTGAATTATAGTAATTTTTCTTTAACATAAAGATAGCTTTGAGCAGTGATATGAGAAAAATTAAGATCTGCCATCATGCCTGTGGTGGGTAAGAACATTTCATATGAATACTAATGAATTTAAACAGGGCACATCGCTTGAGGTTGGAGGTCAGCTTGGAAGATGATAGGTGCTCAACGCCAAGGGTAGTGGGTGTCAGTACTGAAGCATGCTATCAGATGATTGGCTCATATTTCTGAAGGATATAAATACGTATGATTCCTTACCAAAAAGCCACATAAGTCATGCTTTCCTTTTCAACATTTATAATTCAAATACAGGTTTACAATTTCCAGCTTTAGATAAATCACTTAAACCTTTGTTTACTCTTGGGAAAGTACAAATGACAAACTTAGATTATTGGGATCCAGAGAAAAAAGAAAATAGATTTTCGATCTTTGTTACTGAAGTTTCCAGCCAAATAAATCCATCAAGAATGATGTGCTCAACTGCATGCACAACAGGCTGAACGTGGAGCTTTGTAAAATTTCAAGATGCTTCAGTCCCATCCCAAAAGAAATTTTTAGATGTGTCTGGGGGAAAGATGCAGGATGAGTGGGGGCTGATTTATTTTTCTTCTTAAAGACTCAGGGAAGATAAAAAAAAAAAGGGGGGGGTGGGATAAGGAATAGTCTCTTCCTTCTGAAGAAAAATGTAGACAGTGTATGAAATAGAGAGTGATACCAGACAAACAATAAAATGGTAAATTCTAAGATACTAAATGGAAGGCATTACACTAACTGGTCAAGCTATTAATAACTTTCTTTATTTCACATTCTTTGTTAATGACAATACTACTTATTTTGTTAGTAACAATCTCAGCTGTTCAGTTCTCGCCTCCCACAAGGATCTGAAGCACCACTGAACTGATGATGAGTTTACCATTTTTTTCCTCCAGTGTTCCCTGCCTTGGTCTAGGAGGAAATTCAAAAGTTGACATCAGTGCAAATGAGAGAACTTCAGGAGAAGCGCCCCAGTTCAGGTTCAAGGCATAGGGAGAGGGTCTTTTGGCAGCACCAATGGCAGCAGCGGGGGGATCACAGATGTCTCAACCTATTAAGGGGAAAATCTCTCTCCAGTCAGAGTTATGGTCCTGAGAGGGTGGGAGCAGATCCCTGTTGCTTTTTTCTTTCTCTGTCTTTCACTGCTTAGCCATGGACAAGTACAGGAACAACATGAAAAGTAGTAAAGCTCTATACTTCTAGTTAGATGATAAAAAATATATATTTTTTTTAATTAAAAAAGTAAAAGACCCCTGGGTGATGGTATAGAGAGAGAAGTTCAAGGAGACATCCTCATAGAATTGATTATGAACTCCTGGGTCACATCCCGAACTGTACATGCATGGATCTGACCCTCAATAGCACATGAAGACTGAGAACTGAACTAAGGCACAGACCACTGCTCAGGTTCCAGATTGGCCACTAGATAGTACAAACATGGGACAGACATATCAATATAGCATTATAAAGTATTTGAAAACTAAACTAGTTTTAGAACTAGAATCAAAACCCACATAGGCCCATTCTAATTTATGATCTGAATACAACCAGGTCGATTGCCTGCTAAAACAAAACAAAACAAAACACAAATCAATGCTTCCCACAGGATTTAAACACAATCCAGATTCTCAAAACATGATATAGAAAATGTCCAGGTGCTGTCTAATATTACTCAGCATATGATGAACTGGAAAAAAATTTCAACTTGTATGGAAAAAAAAATCACCAGATGTTAATAGGGAAATCACAGAGATGTTGAAGTTATTTGATGAAGACTTTAAATAAGACTTTAAAAAAGCTTTTATAAAAATGTTCAAATATGGGAGAACATTCTTAAAAGGTAAAAAAGTTTCAACAACAAAAATATGTATATAAAGTATCAAATATTACAACTAATATATATAAAACCACCCCCCCAAAAATTATAAGATGAGCTCAATAACAGAATGGAGATGACAGAGAAAGGTCAGTGAACTTAGATCAACTGAATAATCTAATCTGAAAAGCAAATTAAAAAAATTACCAAAAATAAAAACAAGAAAACATAACTAAGAGATCCGTAGGACAATATTAAAATATTTAACAGTCATGGAATTGGAGCCCCAGAACAAAAGGAGAAAGAATGTAGTATGGAGGGAAAAAAATAGCTGAAAACTCTCTAAATCTGAGATATAAACCTACAAATTCAAAAACCTCGCATACCCCAAACAAGTAAATGCCAAGAAATTCAGACCAACATTCATTGTAAAGCCACCCTAAGGGAAGCTGAAAGTTAAAATTTTAAAAGCAGACAGATCATGAAAAAGAGATGTGATGAACCAAACATAAGACTGACAAATTGTTGTCTCATGCACTGAAGTGTGGGATACCAAGAAACTACTTCAGTGCGATTAGCTTTGTTCAGCTGCTCTCACTACAGTATGGATCCGAATCACTTGCAGGACTTGTTAAAAAAAAAATAGATTATTGGGCCCCATCCCCAGATTTTTTGATTCTAGAATGAAGCATATCAAAAAGCTCCCAAGTAGTGCTAATATCGCTGACCAGGGACACACTTTAAGAAGGAACCTACTGGTTTTGGTGATAGTCTTTAAGAATAGTTAAGGCTTTGACAATCAAAAGTATCTGCTGGATCACCCAGGTGCAAGCCGGATTTGCAGCTCTGAAATCTGAAGAAGAAATCTAAATGGTGCTTATTATGAGCAAGGGCAGGTGAGTCAAATGAGGGGTTAGATACTAATATGCTGGCTTATTGTACTGTGTAGAAATGTGCTGTTCACTAGATACCTGGGCTAAATCCCTGGACAACCTACTTCTAGTTCCACAAAAAATCTTTTTTAATTTGCTTCTGAAAAACTCACACCAGCCTTCAGCAGAGGAAAGTTTTATCAAAGGCTCCTTAGCTCCACTCCCTAGACAATCACCTGGTTCCTTTTTTCTGAGTGCTTGAATAGATGCAAATATACTTTGGCACTCAAGCATAACACATTCAAATGCACCTAAGTGTGAATTCCCCAGATGCAGTTTCTACAGCACTTCTAAAAGGAGAGATGAACATGCAATGGCTCTGAGAAACCAGCAAGAAGACCAAAGGAGTTTAATGACATGAATAGAAGAAATAATTACCTTTAACAACTTTCAGCTTTCAAATGACATAATACGGTAAAAAGAAAATCAAAATAAGAGATACTACTTCCTGGAAATTATAGGGCAAATGCGGAAATACTTTTTAAATTATAACTCAACTGATTTTTATAGGATTTCATATTAAGCATGTGAAAAAAAAAAAAAGAAAAAAAGAAAAATCTAAGGTCTGAGGCTACCAAGAACAACTCAGGTCTATGGACTAGACTCCTGGGTCAAATTCATACTTCTCTAGCAACTGCCTAATCTTTCTACGGAATTGTACTATGGAGTCATTCTAAGAAATCATACTATGGAATTGTCTGTGGAATCATGGGAGTGAGGAAAACTAAGAATCAGAGAACATGCCAGTTGAAGAGCATAGTTAAATGCAATGCTACATATCCCATACACTCTTTCTGGAAGAACTCAAAAAAGAAGAGAAAAGCTCATACGCCACACTTTAGGCAACATGTATTATACAAGTGACCACATTTAATTCTCACAGTATTAGCAAACGCTTTTCATTTTAGTGACATTGCCATATAAAAACATCCCTATAATTTAAGCAGGGCAAGTACTGTTTATGCAATCTGAAAGAAGGAAGGCTGTTAAACTGATACAGGTAAAAAAAAATTCCCCTAATGGTGACAATCTGCTAAATATAGATAAATCTATTAGTTGACATTCGCAAGTGTCTTAAATGATTTCGATAAAGAAGTGGTAATTACTGCATGTACTTTTTAATGGGACAGCCTAACTAACACATTTCTAAATGAATAGTCATTTACTAATGAAAAAAGACATTTAAATACCCAATATTAGCAATAAACTAGAAACTGGTAGTAAAAAGACAGCTGCCGGCAGTGCAGAGTGAACCAGGAATTCAGTCAAATGTGGAGTTAATATGGTTAGATCATGGGGACTTGGGTAAATATCCATCTGCATTCTGTTTTTGATACTTTTACTTGAATTGTTTCATGCGTAAAAGCAAGGTAGTTTTTGGAGTTTGAATACATTGCTGTGCTTCATCTTGTTTCCCAGTTATTATTAAGTTTTAATGAAGCCCATATACTTTTTGCTTTAGTCTTTTTTCTTTAAAAAATAAAACCTTACAGATACAGTTGAAAATTCTTTTGTAGCCCTGCCTAATCGACAACTCTCTCTTCTTCTCCAGAGGTTAACACTAAACTGAAGTGTTAACCAAAGCTTGTTTTCACTAATTTCAACACCAAGAAGAGTGCCCGTTTGGGTTGTAAGTAGCTATTCAATAAAAACAGCTCAATTGTCTACAGCTTGGCTGTGGAGCAGCACGGCTGTGAGACAGTTCAATCCAGTCCAATCATAAAACAGCACAGCTACGGGACAGCTCAGGTGAGGAGGCTCCAGTGCTGAAACTCCAGTGTTACAGTAAGCCCAGCTTCATGATTAGTTCAGCTTCAGGAAAATGTAGCGTTTGAGAGAAACTGAAAGTGAGCTTCACTGAGGCAGAGGAGAAGATGGCTTAGAGATTTCTGATCCTAGCCCCCATCAATCCATTCTCATGCAAATGAGGACTGCAAATCTTCACAGTTTGATTGATCCAAACAGCACCATCCTGGTTGGTCAGAACGGAAATGCTGATTGGTGGAAGATGCAAATGAGGATATAGCATATAGCGGTGCAGCCCCAATAGGCCAAGGCAGGTCTTTAGCCCATTGGTTCATTTATAAGCCTAGAATTTCCACTATAAGGGTCAACTCAAATAACAGGAGCACAGTGCAGGCGATGTGGCAGCTCAGTGTAGCTTTTCCCTGAAGCGCAGAGAGTATGAGAGGCCCTGTTTAGCAATGACCTCTAGACTGTTAATGGATTTGAGCCCAGTTAGCCACAAGGAGTCCTTACCAGGCATGTTCATTCTTGGCATTGAGAGAAGTAATTATGTATCAGTCCCATTCACATTTTATTTTTACTGCATATTTTTGTAACTACAAAAATATATCATACAGTTCATGCTTTAAAAACGTGTTGCAGTTCTCATTTTAATAAGGCTCAAAGATCAAGAAAGGTTAAGTGGAGAATTCTAACCTTTAATTTCTGAAGGACTGTGCAGTTTTCCTTTGATGGAATCTTTCAGTCTTAAAGGAGGTGTGTTAAAAAGAAAGTCTCATCTTGCTTCTTTCACATAATGCCTTGAAACACAAAGTCATCTTGCATTTCACTGCCCTAAGACTTGCTAATGACATCTGTACTCAGCGCATGGTGTTTTAACACTTGGGAGCATGGCATTTTTATGTCAGTTTCATTAACAGTGATACTGAAAAAGCTGTTTGGTAGCAGAGGAGAAGCCAAAGGAACTCAAGCCCAACAGATCTGAAAATCATGGCACCGTGGTAATAAAACAATGAAGAGTACCCCTCAGGGAGAGAATATTCCGACAATGAATCTTGAATGCCAATTAGTACTACTACTTTCTTAGGACAAGTCCTATCTTCAATATGTAGATCAAAAATTTAGTTCCGGTCATCACTAACTTAAAAAGGCATTTTTTTTTAATGGTCTTTCAATTTTGGTAAAAGTTTAAGATAAAAAAAAAAACATTTAATAAAAATACTGCAGAGATATATTATTTATCTACCATGCCTCAATCCACAAGAGAATTTGAAATGTAATCATAGCTTCATAGGCAGGTGGCAATGGAATAAGCAATTGCTTTGAACTAAATAAATAAGCTAATCATCTTTTTTTTCAGTTGTGGGGAGAAGAACCCCAACATTAAATATTAAGTTCTAGATAATTCCCATATTAAACATTATGTGTTCTAAAAGTTCATTTTTTCAGTACGTTCTTTGGAACTCAGGACTGATTTTCTCATAGAAACATCATTACACGTAACAACATTGAGGCAAATCCATGAGACCTATTTAACCTATAACACAGTAGGAAAGTGGCCACCGTAATTCACTCATTCTAAGCATTCAGTGGCCAGGACTGTGGGGGGTGTAAGCTGCAGAAACTCCAGAGAAATAGGGCTAGAGCAGGGAAAACACACAGAGGAAATGGTTTGATGCCTGGAAAATAAAGCCAGGTGGACCCAGCAGCCAGGGTTGAAGTTTGTGGGTTGTTTGTGATTCAAGCACTACTTATACTAATGAATGCCCCTGGTTGTTCCCAGCCATAACTCCTTCTCCAAATTACACAAACACCAGACTGCATTCTACATATTAGAAAAACAACGCACAAGACTCAGAAGTCCTAGAGTCCAATCGCTGAATTCTCTGAGCCTCATTTTCCCTGTATGGTTTTAAACTGGTATTCTTAAAGACCCTTTGTGCTTAAAAACCTGTAACACTATCATGAAAATAGATTATTATGGAATAAAGGGGTTTTTTTCCTCCCCATTTTTGGCATTCAATGCACATAGCTATGTTCAGAATTGTGTCTATATGAATTAACACAGTTCACCAAGTATATATAAATTAAAAAGCCTTCAAAGTTTTATTGGAAGAAATAGATGAAAATTTAAATACAAAACACGTACAAAATAAACAGCTCACAAGATGGAAATATATATTTTTAAAATGAGAACAAATCTAACTTCTCAAAGGGTATTTCAGAATAAAATGATTCTAAAATTTCTTTGAAAAAATTAAGACATAAAAAGCAAAAACCACTCAGATGAAAACTGATATTAAAGTATATTATAACACAACAAGCATTGAAACTGTGTGGTACTGGTATAAAAGTAGAAACACAAAGTAATGGAATAAAGTAGAAAGACAAGAAGTAGATATAAATGCTATATAAATGTGTTTTCATTTTTGATAAATGAAATTTCTTCAAAAATGAGGTGAGTGTAGGAGGAAGGTTATAATAAATGGTATATCAATGTCAGAGAAATTAAATTAGATCTATACTTTACATAGCAATTAACTCCAGATGTATTAAACAATTAAATATGAAATTCTAAAAATCAAACCATAAAGAAATAAAAAATAAAATATAATGTTTAGTAGTTCTGTGGTAGATTTCAAAATTATCAAAGAAATCACAAAGAAAAAACAGTAGATTAAAGAAAATGAAAAGTATATTTAAAAATAATAAAATTAGATTTAAATAGAAAATATAATATTGGGAAAAGAGATAAATCACTATGAGAAAGTGGTTATAAGGAGACATAAAGTTATATGGAATATACATTCAAGTTGATCAGAGATAAAATGCATGATTTATTTCCCACAATTCTAGCAGGCCACAGTAAAATTCTGCTCATGTATTAACGATGATATTAAAAAACCAGTACAATCTCTTGTAAAATCCTACAACTATAAACACAGTCACCTTCCTCTGACCTGAGGTGCATGAAGCTAATACAGCAACCTCTACTGGACAAGGAAACATCTCTCATCCTCACCATCATCCCTGAACCAGCCCTACTGCCTGGAGAAATAGCAGCAGGGCCTCCATCAGAGGTCCAAAGAGAGGACAAACAGGTGGTCTGACTGCGGCCTAGATCCAGTTACATAATTCACTGGTGGGGTCATCAGTCAACTGTATACCCTCCAACTAACCCCTTTCACGGAACTAGGGTCTGTGCGTTGCCAAGCAAGCTTGCCACTGAAGAGCCCTACATGGTGACCTCTTGTCTTCCAGCTAATTATAGTGACTTTACGGGCTCAGGGCAGAGATAGCCTCTCACCAAGACTAATACTACTGTCTTGCAAGAACTGGTTTCTCCATCCCATATGGCCAGGGCTCTTGTCCTGATTACAAAAAGGGAGAAAATGCAGCTTTGGAAATAATTACTGTGTCCTTGTTTTGGGCTGGTCACCTGCTATGCTGACCTCTGACTTTCCTAGCCAGCTCCAGAACACTCAAGTATTTCCCAAGCTCAACTTATCACAAGGAAAAAAAAAAAAATAAGGGTAAAGAACAGATAGACTGATGGATGGGTGGATGATATGTACATGGGTACATTGGCGAGTGCTCCCTCTATTGCTTTTAGGATGTTTTTGATGGACTCTATGTACCTCTTATAAAAGCATTATCATTGTCTTGGTCATGCTATATGTCCTTCATTTCTTAGATAACTCCTTGCAACTGACTTCTGCTTATGATTTGGGTAACACCAATAATTCATGCTTTCCAGTACCCATATGCCAATTTCTATGTCACAACAGGTATGCAACCATGAAAATCTATAATTATAAAGACTATATAATATACAAAAAAGGGCTTAAAATATAATGTCAACTTATTTTTTTCCTTCTTTCTGGCATAATTCAGTCGAAAAGCCACTAGGCAGGGCTAAGCAAAGTAGGCACCAGCATGGGAATGGGAGGCATGTTGCATGTTTCTGCACTATGAGAAGGGAGAGGGCACCTGGCATGGAGTGTCATAGCCTGAGCAAGAAGAGAAGGGTCCCTACATGAGAGTGGGCAGTGGTAACAGGATATTGGTTACATAATAGGAGTCAGGTTTGTCACCATCAGAAAAGGGAGCTTCAAATACGAAAACGGAGAAAACTAGAATAAACTCTAAGGTATTGGGCTGGAATTAGATGAGTGGGTGTGAATTCCTGGTTAGCAACATAGTGACTTAATATACAAATATAAATATAATTATAAATACTCTCTCTCTCTCTCTCTCTGTCACACACACACACACACGCATGCATGCAGGCACACACTTTGCATAACTCTGTTGAATGACAGGACCTGGGAGCAATGATAGCTCCTCAGCAGTGAGCATAATGAGTTGCTTAAATCTTGGTTTCTAAATCTCATTCTCCACTAAAAGAAACCAAGCTCCTTAGAAACTGGCTGATTGTAGGAACGTGTAAGATGAGCCTGTTAGAAGATGAGGAAGTATTCACAAATGATAAGGACAAACCAAAAGGACAGAGAAACCAGCTTGAAGGTATTCCCACTGGCCAAATCTGGAATAATTTGAGTATCAAAATAAATAATGATAGAAATAAACAAAAACCTACCAAATAAAATAGTAAGCCATGTGGCTCTGCTGATCTTAATAAATAAATGAATACATAAATGGTAAGAAGAAAAAGCTAGTAAAAAGCCAACTTTTTATAAAAATGGTTTTAAAAATTGTTTGAGAAAGTCGTTTTACACTAAAAAAGAAAATGAATGTAGAATGAAGAAAATCACCTTTTGGCAACCATCAGAATAAAAATTTAATTACACATACAGAAAAGCGATAGATACTAAAACCAGGCTAACGTCACAGTGAAGAAGCCTGGCAAGCACTACCTTAATCAAATGATCACGGTGAGCATCATTGGTAATGTCAAAAGAAACCATGTAATGAGACGTGAGAAAAATATGGCATCAGTTCTCTGATATTTCTGCCAAAATCGCATAATATTAGTTGGATCATGAGGAAGCACCTGATAAATCCTATATATTCCATAACATATCCGACCTGCAGTTTTCAAAACTGTCAAAGTCAAGGAAAAACGAAGAAATATTTCAGACTGAAAAAGAGTGGAGAGACATGGTAACCAAATGCAACACAGGATACCAGACTAACTACTGGACCCATTATGAACATTGATGAGACAAATGTCAAAACTTGAACAGAGCCTGAGAACTGAATGGTAGGAATGTATGTGTTAGCCTCCTAATTTGGATGGTTTAGTGTAGCTACATAGAAGAATGACATTGCTTCTAGGAAATATGCACTGAAGTATTCAAGGGTGGTGGGGCATCATACTAGCAATTTATTTTCAAACGCTTCTGAAATTAAAAAGTTCTTCTTACTATTCTTGCGATTTTTCTATAATACTACAATTTTTCAAAAGATACTGATAACTTTTCATGAAAAAAATATAAGGTAATTATTTAAAGAAACCATTATATTAAGATTTTGCATTTGAAGGGTACTTTTTAAACTTAAAATAACTTCTAAGACAACTACATGCAAGTTACTATTTAATTCAACAAGACAATGGGTATTATAAAGAAGTCCTTCAGCCAAATGAAAGAGAAAACATCATAATAAGGCAGTCTTCACTCTTTTCACCCATTTCCTCTTTGCCCTGAGAATACTCGTCAGTGGCACTTGCGACTGGCAGCATTTATCATGGGATAATTTGCAGATTGCAGTCCTAACCATACCCCTAAAGTTAGCCACAAAATATCTCTTTTATTATTATTTTTTTTGCAAAGCTATAGTATGCTGATAGTCTTTGGAAACAAATAACATCATTCTAGTTATAGCATTCTGTTTTTATAGTGGCATTTCCATTTAACAAACACAGTAATTCTCCATGGCTGAAAATGGCGAATCCTAGAAAACATAGCATCCACACACGACCAGTTGTTAGCCAAAGATTCATTTGATGAATCTGATTTGTGTATACGTTTCAGTTACATTAGGATTGGAGACAAGTTCTGTTTAGAAATAACTCCAAGAACAGTTTCTATATTTTATTTTCACATTGCTTCAGGATCAAAGAGCATGTTTATGTAAAATTAAATTAATGCGGGCAGCAAGCTACACTTACTTTTTCTAAACAGGAAATGGGAAATCATTCCAGGATGCACAAGTTCCTTCATTACTTAGCCAACTCGTATTCTAGCAACAACATATACAAAAAGCTCTGAAAACCAAAACCCAGTTACCTTGATTTAGGTGTGTGGCCTCCATGATCTGAACACCATTCACAGAGCACTGAGACCCACTCAGCGGTACGAGAGTCACCATTCCCCCAACATTTTCAAAGATACAGTGCTCACTCTCCAAGTCAAGGCCATGAAGAACTAAGTTGGAAAAAGAAAGGAGAAAAAAAATTTTTTCTTTGGTTACCTAGTACAATGATTCCAAACCTTTATTTGCTTTCCCACAATGAATACTTGTCCTTGTCCATGTAAACTCTGTGAAGTGAACATTTATGTTTGGTAAGAAAACTGAATTTCAGGAGCTCATGGCATCAACTGATAGAAATGAAGGTAACCCTTCAATGTTACCACAAAGGGTCAAGATTTCACCGGCATAAGGAAATAAGTTCTGAAATATTAATTTATTTCATCCTCAAGGGGAAAAACAGTTCAGCAATTTGTCTTAACTGAACACCACTGTGTTGGGATTTATGCTGAATAAATTTCATTTACCAGCCACCTAAAAGTCACAGTAAAATGGAGGGAACAAAAGGGTTCTGATAGTCAAAAACTTACTGTGATGTCCACAGTTACAGACACGGTGTTCCAGGAGTGGAAACAAAGGCAAATTTGGCACGGCATTCATCTTGGGAAACCCAAAAAAGTCTCCCGAAGCCATACCGTGATGCGCACAGTCACAGTCTGTGCCAATTATGGTAGAACTGGACCTCCACAGATCTCACAGAACAAGTGCCATCTGAGATATTCTTATTTGACAAATGGCTAGGCATGAACATGAATGCCTGCCAAATAAATCTACACGATTATCGGCACAGGTCTTAGCCAGCTTCTCAGGAGTACACAAGTTTGCTCTACCCAAAACAGTTGAAATGAAAGACTTTTGGCAAGTGGGTTTCAGCTCTCCCAGTTTCAGAGGAAATAGTAAATACATGCAAGGGTTGGCTGATTAATGGCTTACACTTAGCAAGAAAGAAAGCCCA
Source organism: Cynopterus sphinx (assembly GCA_030015415.1). Taxonomy (NCBI): domain Eukaryota; kingdom Metazoa; phylum Chordata; class Mammalia; order Chiroptera; family Pteropodidae; genus Cynopterus; species Cynopterus sphinx. The sequence continues at coordinate 63,157,156 of CM057389.1, read as the reverse complement.
TCACCAGCACTTCTAAAAAAACAGCTGAGGAGATACAATTCTTCCCCTTACAGTCCCTATCTTACCACACACACATGCTTACCACCACCAGTGCTGCCACCACAAATTCTCTCAGTTGGGCTTTTAAAACCTGGCAGGTCCCTACCCTGCTCAGGCTGAATCCCTGATTGTGTGTGTGTCTTGTGAAGACTTTTGGGAGACCCAGGAAGTCGTGCCTCCATCTATATGCATGCTGTATGTGTGTGTGTTCTACTTTCCATCATCGTCTTTGTGCACATAACTGTTTATAACCTTCCGTTAAGGGGTCTTCTACTTGTTTCTGTTGGCATATTTCCATCAACCATTGTCCCACTGTGACAAGAACAGAGTGATTTCAAAAACTATATTCTTAGAATACTTGACAGAGCATAATATGTATGTAAAGTGGGGGTAAAAGATTCACAGTTCTGTTTTATTCACTAAATTAACTGTTATTCTCTGAGTTGAGTTTGATATTATAGAAATACACACACTGATCAACACCATATTTGAAAGGGTTTTTTTAATGGTTATTTCATGTCTGTCATTCAAAGAAAGATCTTCATTAAATGATTTAAAATATCATTGGGAAGAGAAAATTGATAAAGATTCTCACCAATATCTTGTTCTGTTGAAGCATCTTCTCTACCAACATATGTCTGACCTTCCTGAGAAGAAAAGTCAAATAAAATTTATTAGTAAGAGGAAAATGGCGTATCTCTTCATTTTCTATTTAAGTCCAAGCAACCTGATGACCATTGGGCTGAGCAATGTCCCTGTAAAGGGCACGGCAAAGGTCCATGTCCCGGGAAGGCCATGCCAATGTCCTAGGGAAGGCCAATGTCCTAGGGAAGGCCAATGTCCTAGGGAAGGCCACTGCCTCAGTGCAAATAAGGCAAAGAGGCTCTGAAATAATACCCAATGTTGCCTGGAAAATGACAGAACTCCTAGGGCTTGATGTTCAACAACAGACAGGTTTGGTGTGCATCAATAACTTGCCCATGACAGTCATCTCAGCAATGTTCCTGACCCTTTCTGGTGAGTGTTTCTCCTTCAGTGATAAGGAGTTTCTTTGTGTCTAAAGAGTGTTTGTGGAAGCCCACAAAGCACAGTGCAATACCATTCTCATTTCAAGCCATGGATCAGAGAGAGGATGCTAGGCTGAGGTTACAGAAGCAGCACTGGTGCTGATGCAGAGATTCTGCTCTCCTGACATAAAAGCCTGTCCAGGACATTGTCTAATAATATAGATGGGAGAAATAATTTTATTATTAACATAAGGAAACTGTACATAAAGCCAACCTCAGTTTTAAATGCTTATGACTTTTCTTCCTCAGTCTATCTGCCTTTTTGTTCCTTATCTCCCTCTTACTGATTCTACAAATCAGAAGGCAAAGTAAATGTATTTTCATTTAGTTTGGAACTCCATAACAATGGGAATTCTAATACCACAGAACCCCAATGAACTGCTGAAAATCCCCAAAGGGCTCAGGGATGTGTTGTATATTCTTTAATGCAATAATTATGTTCATGGACATAGAATATTGTAACAAAACTTGCTAGTGTCTAAAGGGGAAACTGAAAACAAAATTAGAACGTTCCACTTAAGCAGTTTTTACCTTCAAATGGTATAAGATGATTCCAGTGCTCAGAAGGTCATCATCAATGCCAATCAGGTGGGGCAGTTCAGAATCTAAAACAACTCCAATCCCTTCTTTCCTGAGGGCTAGAGTTTTTTCCTGAAATTAGGGGAAAAAAAATAAAAAGAAAGGTTACTTTGAGGAAAGGGAAAATCTAACTAGACATTCTTTAGAGTGTTAGAAAATTTTCTCATCAAAAAAAACTGCAAGAAAAATGGACCTTAAACTTTATGTTGAAATCCTGGCATATGATAGGCATAGTGAACTCGAAACATAAAAGCTCAATATAAAATCAATTAAACTTATTGCCGGATATACATAACCTCTTTGAAGTCAAGCCCAAACCTCGTCTCCGTTAGAAAAGGTTCTATAACCAACCACCAAGTATTCTTTCTCCCTCTTCAGAGCCTGTATTTTTCTTAATATCTAGATGTCTCCTGATTTGCTGGCATCATCTCTCCAGTTACTATGTTAAACTGTGCACGCTCCTGAGAGCAATCATTTCCTGTGCATTAATTACAGGTACGCCAGAGGTACCTGACCCTATCTCCTGTATCGTCTTCTCCTCTTTACTGATCACTCCCATCTACACACAGATGTGCTAACTATCTCTCACCGACCACCACCACCACCACCACCACCACTTCCCTTTGCTTCCCTCTAGCTACCACCAATTTCTCTCTGAACCAGTAGAGAAAATAATCTCCAAAGTGTTCCCTACACTTGAGGTTCTCTAATTCCTCCTCTCCTGCTCTCTCTTGAACAGACTCCATGGAGTCTTTCATCCTTGGAGGTCTAGTTATCTACAGTCACTCCTTTGATGGTCTCATCCTGTCTCTTGACTTTACCTGAAATCTATATGCTATGACTCAAATCTAAGTCTCCAGGCAGACCTCTCCCTTCACTCCATACTGTGTGTGTGTGTGTGTGTGTGTGTGTGTGTGTGTGTGTGTGTGTGTGTGTCTGCCTGCCTGCCTGCTCAGATCCTTTACGTGGCCTTCCATTTCACGGAGATAAGAGCCAAAATCTTTGTAAGGTTCTACAAAGCACTACACAATCATATCCCTTGCTAACCTTCTGCTCTCGTCTCCTGCCACTCTCCCCTTTGACCACTCCTCTCTAAGTATCCACAGCTCCTTGCTGTCCTCAAACCTGTCAGCCTGCCCCCATCTCAGGGTTTAGTCATTGCTTTTCCTTCTGCTTTTGCGGTTGCTGTTTCTTCTAGCATCGTTTAGTCTCCCTCTTCTCCTAAAGCCAGGTTTCTTGATCTCTCAGCACTACTGACATTTTGGACCAGATGATTCTTAATTATGGGAAAAACATCTTGTGTTTTGTAGGATGTTTACCAGCATCCACAGACTCCACCCAATAGATACAAATAACACACTACTTCTCTCCCAAGGTCGTGACAACCAATAGTGTCTCCACACACTGTCAAATGACCCCTAGGGTAAAAAATCATCCCCAATTGAAAAGAACTGCCTTATAAAACTTGGTCTTCACCTTCTTGGGTCTCTACTCAAAAGCCACCTTCCCCATCACCCCATACAAGACAGTCATCCTCAACTTCACTTATCCTGATTTGTTTCTCTCCTTAGCGATTATCACCATATGATATGTTATATACAAGTATATTATTTGTCCCCTGACTAGAATGTAACCCAATGCCTAATTTCATGTCTGACACAGAGTAGATCCTCAATATTTGTCAAATGAATGAATGAGTTTAGACCCACAGGAATACAGAAAAATGGAGGAATGGTGGTCAATGGCAGCCCTTCAGAAAAGAGACTGGCCCATGTCTTCATATCAGCTCCACCTGACCCAAGATAAAAGACCTCTAAAATCAGGCTTCTAGGCAAATCTGAGGGAAAGCAGACAAATTCCAGATGACTGAAGGTTAAAATTCTAGCCTGGAGGTTGAGCTGTGCTAAGTTCACACAGAGTCACATCCAAAAGCATGTCTGACGTAGTGTTCTGTGATGACAGGTGTGAGGGGAGCAACAGGGGAGCAAGTTCCAAGCTATTGACCGGGGCTCCTGATCAAATACACTCCTAGTGATTCTCTTCTCCACCCCCACCTCAGCAATCTGACAGCAGTGACCAAGGCATGGGTCTGGAACACCAGTGCCCAGCTCTGCCTAAAATATGATCAGTACTCCCTACATTCCCGAAATGTATAAATGTATTTTGTGTCATTTAAATATTAAAACAACATACAAAGTCTACCATTCTGTAGGTGAAAGATTCAGAACTTCACAACCGTGCAGACAGGAGAGCTCCTCAGAAATTCTGAGGGAGGGCGATGGAAACAGAGAAGTCCCTCAAGCCTTCATCTATCTCTCCAGACATTTGAGTTTTAAACACGCTGAGCTGGAGTCATATAAGAGGGCAATGAAATGAAGTGGCAGAAAAGATGATTAAAAAGAAAACATAAAAACCACAACTTCAAACAAAGCAATTTAATTTAACAACCATTAAATAGATATGCAGAGAAAATGACCAATGCATTACTTAGATTCAAGAGAAGGAAATGAAGCATATCGTTGTTCTTCAATTACTCCTCTTATCAGCCAGGTTCTTATCCCAAGGCTCAGAACTTCAGGCCTTGAGGTCAAAGACTTCAGTCATCTTGATTTGCTACACCAAGGTCCTTGCAAATCTTAGCTGAAACGAGCACTCTAAATAAGCCAACCCCTGCTCCTACGTCTGGGATGTTAGTCTAATTCGTGTGTTTCCTTCTGCCCAGAGAATTCAAGAAGTTAAAATAGATGTAATTTAAAAACATATATATTACAGTGGAGAATTTAATCGTACAGTTCCGTCTCATAAAACAACGTCCTCACTGGAAGGGCTGGTAGCTCGGGACTCTGATAATACCGCACACATGGTAGGCAGCCTTCTGGCAATGAACTGTTCCAGGCCTCCAGGTCCATGTGAAAAGGAGAGTGACTATTCTCATGAGTCCAGAGACACAGGTATTTTCTTTTCGCATAAAAGTGGACAATAAACTCCTAAAAGGCAATATTTTAAATTCTAATAGCTCCCACTCAAGCTATAGAAATGTTTTGGGCTACATCCCAAACCAGTTTGGTTTCTTTTTTCTTTTTTAACCACTGAAAACCACTTTTCTTTCCCCTTCTTTAAGGTAAGTCTCAGAAACTGAATATCATTTAAATTTTGGAGCCATCAAGGTCAAAAGCATTACTTGTCCTGACCCATACCTAACATACACACACACACACACACACACACACACACACACACACGTACGCACGCACACCAGCCGTACTCACACATGCCTCCATACACAGAATGGTTAAAATCTGAATTAAGACAAAGTTTCCAGAATTGAAAGTGCAGGGAGATGAATTTATGATTAATGCTGCCCTAAAGCTCTATGACATTCAAGCTGCATTTGCTACATGATATTATAAAAGTGTCACCTAATAAAACTAAAAACGAGGGTTTAAATCATTGCTCAAGTGAAAAAGTGATTTCAGACAAAAATATCTATCACATATAAAATATTTATTGAGTGGCATCTACTGTTATACATAATTTATGAAACACCTCCTTGATAAGATGGAATATTTAAATAGCAGAGCTGGCGACCACTTTCCCAACTCCAGGCACACTGGGTCCCAAGTAAAGAAAGTAATAAAATATGTATAACTGCACATATTTTGTATTGAAACAAATCTTTTGGCAACCAATATTTGCATTAAAAGGAAAGCTATAGCCTGACTAAAAGTGTCAAAACAGCATCAGCTTACTTTAAACATTATGTTCATTACATTTGCAAATAATATATTCCATACGTTTTTTTTCAACCTTTGAATTTAAAACATGTATCCAGCGCTGGGACAATCGCAGCACCACTTCAGGCAGATTCCAGAGGTTCAGGTGAGTTGCAGGCAGGGCTGCCCCGATGGGAGGGAAGAAGGCCACACATGGGCTTGGCTCGCTGACAGCATCCCATGTAACTAGCCACTATACTCACTAGAGATTGAGCATGGATTCAACCTCTTAATCAAAACCATACCCTTCATACTGAGCACTGTATCTAACAAAACGCAACAACTTTCTTGAACAAATAAGTGAAAATCAATATAAAAACTTATGAACAACAAAAATCTATTTTTCTGTCTTGAGAAGCCCACCTGAAAGCTAGATCTTGCTTGGGAAACATGGGGAGAATTGTAGCAATGTACCTGTGCCGCCTAAAGAGCTCTTTAAGAGAAGAAACTCTGTTTCCTCATACTGCACATGTTAGGTGAACACAGCTGCGCTGGGTACACAGCTGTCACTCAATAAGCGCTGAAAATCTGGCACTCCAGGGAACAAGTGGATCTTTTTTTTTTTTTTTGATAGCCAAATATTAAATGTCAAAATCTTTTTTGTGGAACAGTCTATGTGTTTTATTAACTAGTGGAATTGTGTAGAGATGCCTCACAGCATAAAGTGCACTTAATTTCTGCTAACCTGCCTACAACAGCAAAACGGAAGGACGAGTACCGTAACTGGGGCTTAGGGCACATGCCCAGGGGGCGTGTGAGAAGGAAGGGAGGAAGTCAGACTGGCAGGAAGACTTTTGTAAAAAATAAAATTATTCTCTAGCAAAACCACTCTTTAATTTTTTTAAATACATATGATTTTGTTTGAATTTCATATCAGGAAAAGCAGTTGCTGAATTTCAACCAAATGTTTCTTCACTGCAAGAGATACTTCCTAAAATATCCTTCTAAGTTAAGACATTATGAAACGTATTTAGAGGTTGATAGCACTGAATATATATTTTTCATAAAAGTTTTGGTTTTAAGCACCAATACTCAAATGCGTACATGTTTGAGAATATCTGCCCCCTGCCCTTATACCTGAATGACATTGGAGCTACCCTAATTTGGGCCACATGCTGGCTCACACTTCCTTTCCCTGGGAATACTGAAGACATGGCCCCACCGTCTTCTGAAAATGAATGCTGCTCTAAGAAAATATGAAGCTAATCTGACGTTCTGTCCATGGAATATAATTTGGTTTCCTGCCTGGATCCCTGAATTTTTTTATACTTGAAATTCAATAGTTAATTAGGATAGATCCCAATATTAGACATTTTGTACTCTAAATTTTCTTGGAACACAAAACAGTCTTCTAATTTAAAGACTCGGTAATTTCTTTTTCATTTCATGAAAATTGTCTTTTTATATTCTATTTTCTTTTTCATTTGTTGACTGTGTACTTTGCGGACACCAATTATCCCTGTAGTACATTGTCTTTGTTTTATCTTTCAGTTTCTGATTGCTTTAATATCTTGATCATTTCACTTGTGTTCACTGAGATTATCAAGCCTTTAACTTTTACTAATTTAATCTCAATGGCATCTATTGTTTTCCTTGATAGTTCTAACTTTACTGGTCCTGCAATGGATGTTGTTTTAGACATCCAAGTCTATCTTTAAGTCTACAATCGCCCTTGTTCCATCTCATTCTGCTTTTTATTATCATCTTGTTTTGTTTATTAAATTCTTGTTTCGATTAACTTGTTCCACAGAATGAAGCAATTGTAAGGAATTCTTTCTTTGCCTTTAGGTATATTTTCATCTTGATCTGGATTTTATCTTTTGCATGATTTATTCTTTTTCTTGCATTCTGTCTGTCATCTGTCCATTTAGCCATTCATCCACCTTTAGAGCTATGTTTATATACTTGCCCTACTCTTTTTTTCCTCATCTTGTGTATGCTTAGGTGTGTCTCTCCAGAAATTCCATATGCTGTAACACAGGATGCGTAACTTTTTGACTCCTGTCCTGCCATATCCAGGATCTTTCTAGCTCAACGACTGAGTAGTCTGTGTTGCATCTACTCTTCTCTGGCTTGATGGAATGACAAAGGGCCAGGAAGTATCAGCTGACAAGCTGTAGAGGCTTTGAGTTACTGGGCTCTGCCCTCACTTAACAAGGTGGTTAAATATCCCCTATTGAGCTCCTTCCTCCAGCCTGAGCAGATTCCATTCCTATGGGGACGGTTTGTCTCAGGCTGTGCATTGTTTCACCAGGCCTTCACTTACAGAGAGAGTCAGCATCTTCCCAGTTATCACCATCAGCCACATCTATGATTCTTTAATAGGAGCAGGAAAATGAACTTGTTCCTCCCTGACCTGAGAGTACTGAGGAGGGTTTTTAGAATCCTCACTCATTCGGCTTGAGGCACAAGCTTCGGAACATGCCCTTACAACCTTCCTTCTTCCTCAGCAGCCTGTCAGGACCTTTTTCACCTGACTCCTATTCGTGATTTTACAGTGGTTTCTGCTGCAGAGTGAGATGTTTTGCTTTTTATCATTATCTCATTTCTTTGAAATCTGTGATGCGCCATCTCCAACTAACTGCCTCTTTAACATCAAGGTCAAAAACAGGGTTTCAGCAGGCCACAAAAGGGAAGAAAGAAAACAAGAGGTACTTCAGGTATGAGGGGTTTTTTGAATGAAGATATGGAGATGGAAAATGTAGGTACGTATTCAGGAAACCTCTGGACATCCAGTTTAACTAGTAAACCTGGAAAAATGATCTGAAAAGCCAGGCAGACGGGTCATTATTTCGACAGAGAAACCAAGAAGCCAACTGAGAATCTGAAGACAGGAACTGTTTGACACTTCAGAAGATGAATCTGGCAAGGATGTGAAGAATGAACAGAAACAGAGGGTAAAGAGGGTCAGAATTAGCCAGGGGGCGGGGGGGGGGTCTTGAAAAACAATGTAGAGGAAGATGGACTCTAAGGTGACAATTAGCTTAGATTGACTGTAAGCAGACATTCTTCTGAACTGTTTTACATACTGTTCTCAATAAGAAATAAGGAAATCGGAAAGTTTGCAAAAGTTACAAAAAGCCAACAAATACCCAAAAGATTTTTACGGCTAGGAAAAACATCCTGACATTTCCTGGTCATACTTTCCAGACAGCTCAGCACGTGGGTCCTGCTGACTCATTAAAGCTCACTCACCAATTTAACTAGCAAGTGTTGTCAATTTACATGTTCCTTGTATAATATAAAAATGAAACAATCATTTTCAACACAAACCAATTATCTCTGAAATCCTGAAAGTATACCACAAGCTGGCGTTTACCCAGAAGTGAGGCACTGTTTCTTGTACATCCTTAATGCATACAGAAACAATCGTGTCCATCTAGCAGAGGAAGAAAACAGTTGCCAAGATTACCAGGGAGTCAATGCCTCAACTGTCATCCTGCTCTCCTCTACCTTTTGTCCATGCAACATGAGCAAACTATGATGAAAAGAAACAAGAATCTCCTTCGCATTCCTCCAGGAAATAACTTTATTTTTGCTATGTTCCCAGAGAGAATGATGAGATGAAGAAAAACATATCTGCTGGCTAGCAGCATGTTCTACGTCCCTGCAAAGCTGACTGGTGGCATGTAATCCTTCATGGGAGAGCTCTATTAACTATGTTTTTTGAATCATAATCAGGTTAAAAAAAAAAAAAAACAGAAAAAGAAGGGAAAGAACAGTTTGTGTAAGTTAAGGACTGGAAATCTACCTAAACTGAAAAGGTCTGGCAGATACCACAGAAAGAGACAATGGATGACCAGAGATCAGCATCAGGATGAAGCCCCAGGAAGAAGGAAGTTCAAGTTGGAAGAAGGAATTAGCAATTCACCGGATGGTGGAGAAAAAAATAAGTCAGGTGAGTTCATCTAGAAGCCACCATCAATCCCTCCCTTTGCCTCGAAACCATAGCCACACGGTCAGTGGGTCCATCAGCTCTAGCTACAGGACAGTCTGGATCACCCACAACTTTCCATCTCCACTGCTACTGGCCTGGTCTGGCCACCTCCATCTCCTGCCTGGAGTCTCTTACAAGCCCTGATTGATCTTTCTGCTCCTTCCTTTCTTACTACCCTACAACCTATTCTTCATGTGACAGAGACATTTTTTCAAAATATTAAGAGGTGAGACATTAAACCCTACAATGCTTTCTCATGAATTTAGACTGAAATGGCCCATACCTCAATTAATTCTGCCCTCACCACCTCCCCAACCTTATTGCCCTACACTCTCCACTTGTCACAGTGGCTTCCTCATTCCCAACGCAGGGCCTTTGCACATGCTGTTCTTTCTGCCTGGGAAATCCCCCACTTAAATCTTCATGGCTTAACCCCTTCTTGTCAGTCAGCTATCATCATATATGATGCCAGCTCTCTAGAGATAACCAGTGAGTGATATAGACAAAGTCTTTGCTCAATAAAGCTTATGTCCTCCCCCACCACTACTCCCCTACTCCCAGGCACCTTCTATCACTCCACTTGGCTTATTGTTTCAGAGCACTCAAAGCTATCAAAATTATATTATTGGTTTGTTGTCTATCTGCTTCTCCAGAAAACAAATAGTGGGTCCAGGACAAATCAAACCTGACAGATGAGAGACAGGGATAGGATCATCAAGAACCAAATGAATGAACAGTATTCGTGACCTCTGAACCCAGGGCAGAAACTGGCCTATTTATACTCCTTGCTAAGCAAAAACAGCTCTTGAACCTCAAATGAATGTTTGAAAAGACCAGAATAAGTCAAGCTTATAGGAGAATCTTGTTTAAATGTAAAGATTTAATTCTAAAAGACTATATTATAAATAATTTAACAAGTATCCAAAATATCTGAACCTAGCATCATGAAGTTGATATCAGATTGAAACTATTACATTATAAAATGTGAAATGAGAATGCAAAAGCCTTTATATTTTTCCCATGACTTTCAAACAATCCACATTACAGTACCGGTGGTCAAAAGAAACAAATTTAGACAGATGGTGAACAGTCCCAGACTCACCAGGGCAGAAACAGCAAGGGAAGAACCTGGCTACCACATACTCAATGGTACTAACAAATATAAATTTCCTGGCATACTGGCAGTTGACCTTTAAACAGTAAATAAAATTAATATTGTCCTTTTAATGAACAGAAACTCTTGGGGCCAGTTCAATTTCTACTACACTACCCACTGCAGAAACATCATTCTTTATTTAAATGCACAGCTAACTGCTGGCAGGCAATTCAGAGAAGATGCTGTGTAGATCTTTCTGATGAAATAGTCCTCTCTGCTGGCTGAGCACATCACCCAGATGTCTGTATTTAAATTATGCAAAATGCATAATACCAATTAAAGAAATTACGTGTGAAAATATGCAAGAGCAAATTTCCTCACATTAATATTTAACTAGACTTTTTAAGTAGAGAAGGCTCTTGTGATCACAAGTACTTTAGTATATTTGACCTAAACAGAAGTCCAAAATACTCCGAGTAAACCTGACAGTTCCAAAAGGACAAGTCTATATAGTACAAACTCTAACGCAAGGTAAGAAAGCTAAGTGCAAGGATCACTTTAGGTAGCATCTTGTAACCCAGAAAGCTTCAATCTGACATTGGCCTTAAACTTTGGTTGGTAAAGTCAACCTGCTCTTGCTTCTCCCACAGAAATGACACACTTCTCTCCACCCCGAGCTTTGCTCAAGTGATCATGTCTGCTTGGGACAGCCTTCGAATTCCTCCCCCCACCTGAATCTCACCTGCACATTCCCTCTCCCTGGGAAACACTTGGAACCTACCTGGGTCCTCAGCAGACCCTTCCTCTGCACTGACCAGAGTTATCCAGCCTAATGACTTGCATCTCAGTCAAAAACAGGACCAGAGTTTTGTATCCATGCATTGCTTGTTTCCTGCTAAACTAGTGGATCACCCAAGAAGTTTTTTAAAAATACCATGCCTGAGCCTCACATAGCCCTTTAAATTAGCATCTCAGGGACAGGGCCTGGGAGTGGGTATATTTTTTAAGCTATCAGGTTTTTTGTGCCCTGCTTTGTACTATAATTTTCTGTATCCTCCAAATAATCTGTTTGGCTGGGAGCATCCTTTGGAGGATGCTCAAAGGAGTAAGTGCTGTAGTTTATCAACCTGAAACCCTTCATCTTCCAGTTAGTTTTTTCTGCAACTCATTCAACTAATACTTAATGAGCATCTGCTACTTGGCAGGTGATAGTCCATGCTGGGGATGTATCAGTGAATAAAAAAGACACTCCTTTATGTATTATCTACATCTATTGTTATCTCTAGATTTGTATCTATATCTATGTTACATGTAAAGGTATATCTATATTATATAAGATATATCTGTGTACCAATCTCTTAATCTGTAGATTTATCTATATCTACTTATCAGTATTGTAGATAGTAGCTATTATCACTAATATCCTTATCTTGCTGCATTAGCATAATTAGAATTACAAAAAAAAAAGTCAAGCAAAAACCAACTAACATTTTTGTTTAACCAAAGTCTCAAGGTCCTGGTATATGACAGAATTATTCCAAATAATATTTAACCCAACAAAATTCTTGCCTACAGAGTTTTAGCAAATTTTAACTCTACCTGGCCAGGCGGGACACTAATGGGCTACCAGTGTCTAGTCATAGATTGCATGTCCTTCCTCCTGAGTTCCATTTAATCACATAATATAGTATGCTAGGAAAAAAAAGAAAGAAAGAAAAGAAAAGAAAGAAAGAAAAAACACACAGTGCCACAGAAAAAATGACGTGCTTCTGTATCAAGGCTATAAGAAAGGTAGTCTTCTTTCTTTGGGCAATGTAATGAATTAGCTTGACACCAATTTTTCAAGGGAGCCAGTGTTATCAGATCCACTTTACAAAGGCAGCAGCCAGAGTCAGAGGGTGATTCCTCCCTGACCCAGCACACAATTACCCCAGACTCAGCGGTCTGGATTAGTCCAGACCCAAGAAGGAACAGCGGGCTCTGTGTAGTCACCCACTGATGTCACAAACGAAGGGCATATTCAGAGAGCTTCATGGCTGGCTTTCAGGGCACTATCAAGCCTCACCCAGCTTTAGAGACAGAAATTTGAGCTTGTATTGCTGGCTGAAAACACACAGCTAACCTCAGAACAGAAATTTCCAAAATGCATGCTGACATACCTTTCCATACGATTCCCTAAGAGCCTACACATAAAAGCTCATGTCTTTCCACGTATTACCTCTGCACTTTAACTGTCCACTTCTGCTATATTCATGATTTAAATATAGTCTGTTATATGTCTTCCAGTCTACAGAAATAAAAAAGAAAAACAAAGGCCCCTCAAATATCAACAAACCTGAGCTATCACTATATAATGGGCATGTCTAAAACAAAGCTTTAAATCATGACAAAAATTTAAACTAGTCTCAGTTGCATGGGAAAGCATGCAGCATGTATTAGGGGAAAAATATAATTTAATCACACTGTAATTTATGCTAACAGTAATCAAAAAATTTAAAACTATCCACTATATGACACAGAAAATGACCTCGATTTCTGTTTAAAATGTGTGTGTCTGTGTACATAAAATGTGTGTGTGTGCACACATGTACATGTTAGCTTGGACTACCGAAACAAAATACTGTGGGCTGGGTAGCTTACACAACAGAAATGTATTTCTCAGACTTCTGTAGGTTGGGAAGTCCAAGATCAAGGTGTCTGAAAGGCAGATTTCATTCTGAGGCCTGCAGGCCACCATCTTCTCCCAGTATGCTCACAGGACTTTCCTGTGTTACATGTACATAATAGAGGAAAGAGAAAGATTTCACACTTTCTTCCTCCTCTTACAAGGCCACCAGTCCTACTGAATTGGGGTTCTGTACTTATGACTTCATTTAATGTTAATTACCTCCTAAAGGCCCTAACTCCAAATACAGTTGCATTGTGGTTAGGACTTCAACATGAATTTTGGAGGCAAATAATTCAGTCTATACTGTGTGAGCGTATGTGATGGTATGTGTGTATATGCGTGAGATATGTCATATACTTATAAATATAGAATATATAGTAAATACAATAAATAAATATGAGAAAGAGAGAAAGACAAGTAGAGACTGAGCCTCACAGAGACATCTCATGCAATACTCCAAAATAGGAACAGAGACTATCTCTGGGTAATGTTTTTCTTTATGTTTTTTCACTTTCCAAATTTTCTATACCAAATACACTTATAATCAAAATAATATAATGCATGTAACACCGAGTTTTTAAAGTGACATCCTTCTACATAATAATTTTTAAAGTATTTTACTTAATATATTTAAATTTATTTTGTTAAAATACATTTTACTCAATCTTAAGTACATCTCCACATGTGAGTTTTATTGTAAGTTATATAATGATCTGAAGTTGGACGTCTAAAATGATGAAACAAAAATGCATCAGCCAAAATGAAAAACCAGAGGCCTCAATAAGGAAAAGCCACCCACAGCTAACATACTCAATGGTGAAAAGCTGAAAGCTTTTCCTCTAAGGAATAAGACAAGGATGCCCACTCTTGCCACTTTCATTAAACACAGTACTGGAGGTCCCAGTCAGGGCAATTAGGCAAGAGAAAGAAAAGGCATTCAAATAGGATATAATTAAGTAAAACTGATACTATTTGCAGATGGCATATTATATATAGAAAACCCTAAAGACTCCACCATAAAGCTGTTAGAATAACCAAATTCAGTAAAGTTGTAGGACATAAAAGCAATATACAAATATCTGTTGAATTTCTATACATTGACAGTGAACTATTAGAAAGAGAAATTAAGAAAACAATCTCATCTACAACTGTATCCAACAGAATGAAATAACTAAGAATCAATTTAATCAAAGAAGTAAAAGACCTGCATACTGAAAACTGTAGGACATTAATGAAAGAAACTGAAGAAGACACAAATTAATTGAAAGATTTTCTATGCTCATGGACTGGAAGAATTATTATTAAAATGTCCATACTAACAAAGCAATCTACATTTTCAATACAATCATATTTTCTTGAAAAACTCCAACACAGCATTTTTCACAGAAATAGAACAAACAATCCTAAAATTTGTATGGAACTAGAAAAGACGCCAACTAGCCAAAGCAATCTTGAGAGAACAAAGCTGAAGGCGTCACTTCCCCATATCAAACCATATTACAAAGCTCTGCTAATCAAAACAGTACACTACTGGCAGAAAAAACAGACACAACTGAGAGCCCAGAAACAAATCCACACATATACTGTCGATTAATTTACAACAAAGGAGGCAAGAATAAACAATAGAGAAAAGATGGTCTCTCTGATAAATGGTGCTGAGAAAACTAACAGTTGTATGCAAAACAATAAAACTAGACCCCTATCTTACACCACATAAAAAAAAAAAAAATCAATGCTAAGTGAATAAAACACTTGAATTTAAGACCTGAAACCACAAAATACAAGAAAACATAGGTGATAAGCTCCTTGACATTGGTCTTAGTGATAATTGTTTGGATTGGACATCAAAAGCAAAGACAACAAAAGCAACAATCAACAAGTGGGACTAAATCAAACTAAAAAGTTTTATCACAGCAAAGGAAACCATCAACAAAACAAAAATGCAAACTACAAAATGGGAGAAACTATGTGTAAATCGTATATCTCTGCTAGGAGGCTAACATCCAAAGTATATACTGAACTCATATGACTCAGTTTAAAATTTTTGATTAAAAAATGGGCAGAGGAATTGAATAGACATTTTTTCAGAGCAGACATACAAAAGGACAACAGGTATACAAAAAGGTGTTCGATGTCACAAACTATCAGGGAAATGCAAATCAAAACCAGAGTAAGATATCACCTCACACCTGTCAGAATGGCTATTATCGAAAAGACAAGAGATAAAGTGTTGTAGAGAGTGTGGAGAAAGGAAACCCTTGCACATTGTTGGAAGGAATGAAAATCGGTGCAGCCAGGATGGAAAACAGCATGGAGTTTCCTCAGAAAATTAAAAATTGAACTACCCTATAATCCAGCAATAAACCTGAAGGAAATGAAATCAGTGTCTCAAAGAGACATGCGCAGCCCTATGTTCAGTGCAGTATTCCTTATGACAGCCAAAACATGGAAACAACCAGAGTATCCATCTCTGAATGAATGGATAAGGAAAATGTGGTGTGTGTGTGTGTGTGTGTGTGTGTGTGTGTGTGTGTGTGAGAGAGAGAGAGAGAGAGAGAGAGAGAGAGAGAGATGGAATACTACTCAGCCATAAAAAAAGGAAAATCCTGACATTTGCAACAATGTGGATGGACCTTGAGGGCATTATGCTAAGTGAAAAAAGTAAGAAACAGAGAAAGACAAATAAAATACTGTATGATCTCACTTTGAAATCTAAAAAACCCAAACTCATAAACACAGATAACTGGTGACTGTCAATAGGGGACAGGGGGTAAAATAGGTGAAGGTGGTCAAAAGGTACAAACTTGCAGTTATAAATAGTTTATGTGAATGGGCTCATTGCTTCTAGTTAGTGAGAAAACCTGCTTTTCATGGAGAAGAGAGAGAATAGGTTCCCTTTCTTTAGTAACCTAACATCCACCACAATCACTAAGACCAAATTAGTCTAATGAATCAAAGCGCTCAGACAGCTGCTGACACCACAAGTAACGATGGCTTGTCAAGAGCACACAGCAGCACAGAAGTGAGTTTCTGCCCTAGCAGTAAAGTACACTTGGGAAAAGAAATGGAAACTCAACACAGAGGGACGTGACCTGGGTACTCAGTGAATAACTAAATAAACTTTCCTCCAGGAACCGAATTAGTTAATGCTTTCCAAATGGTCTGCCACTCAAACCCAAACCGCTAGAGAGTTCGTGTCCTTTACATCACAGAACTCTTAGATGAATGCCAACCCCAAAAGAGCAGCTCCTCTTCCCCCAATTAATTTAGCAGCAATATAAATGTATGTCTTGGTTGTATAAATACTCTTACGGTCAACGATATTTCACATAAGCATTCCTGTAAGTGATACATTACACTTTGAAACGTTATTAATATACCTTTAGCAAGACAAATTGCACAGAAAATCAAAAGGTCACATTCACTCGGCTTATACGAGAGCTTTCAAAAGCCCAAATATAATTTTTGAATGCTGACTATACATAACATTACCCCAATAGTTTATTAAAATAGGAAACACAACCCAGAAACACAACCTGTTTTAAAAAGAGAAATTACATTTGAAACATGAAATTCTAAATAAAAAATAGTGTTTCTTGATCTGGTCCATTAACAGTAAGGAGTACACAAAATAAAAGATTGAAACACTTTCCAATCACACGCTTCAATTATTTTTGCTAATAAGTGCAGTTCCAGCCAGTTATCTAAACATCTAACTTCCCATAATCACAACCAGGCGAGAATCAATAGTAAGCCAACAACTCTTACCTAAGCAATCACAAAATCCAAACACTAAAATCTATGTCCTTCATTCATTAAAAAATAATTTACACTGTGTAAACTGAATATGATCCCTTTGGAAAACTGGCAGAACCTTCTTTAGTTAAATTTAAATAATATCTGCACCACATGAACCCAGCAGGCCACCCTAGGCACATGCCTCATGGCAGGGGTCTGCCAACTCACGCCTAAGGCTAAATCAGGCTAGCAGTCTTTTATTTTTTTTTCACCCTATGTGTTGATATTGATTTTCACACTTTCAGAAAGTTTTTAAAAAATCAAAAGGATCATATTTCATGACATGTGAAAACTATATGAAATTCAAATTCCAATGTCCATTATGAAAGTTTTATTGAAATACCCATTCCACGTTCATTCATTTAAGCACTACCTATGGCTGCTTTCATGCTGCAGCAGCGGAGACGAAGACTAGGATGCAGGAAATATGGGCCCTTTACAGAGCAGCTTGCTGACCTCTGCACTGTGGAAATGTACACATGTATTCACTAAAAGGTATGTTTGAAATGTTGATGGTAGTAGTATTCAAAATACACACAAAAAAACTGCAAACTACTCAAATGCATATTAAGAGCAGAATGGGTAAACTGCCATTTACTCATACGATGGAATAATATATAGTAATGAGAATGAACCAAAAATAGCTACAGAAAACACCATGGGTGAATATCACAAACCTAATATGGAATAAAAAAATTTTTTAAAAATAGGGGAAAAAAAATGATAGGAGATTCCATGAGTCTAGGGTTCAAAAACAGGCAAAGGCAAAACAGTCTGTGCACACAAGATTCAGGATAAGGGTCAGCTTCCAAGGTGAGAGCAGTAAGTTATGAGGCAAACTGCTGCAGTTCGTCATTCTTTTCCATCAGGATGTTGGGCACAGGATATATTTGCTTTGTAAATATGAAAAAAATTGGACACATGACTTCTGCACATGATAGCTCTATGTCAATACTTCAATGGAAAATTTACTTAAACACATACACAAACACACACACACACACAGTCTACACAGGTGTGAAAATGTGACTTCCTGACCCACATACAGAGTAGAAATGGCCTTTGAGAAACGAGGAAGGATGTGACTGGGAAAAAGTTAGGTGCAGCGGTGATAGCAGATAAGGCTTTCCCCAGAGAAAGTAAAATGACTCGGAACACTTAGTATGCAATCTGTGTTCACGGATGCTTCTGCCATCATGCAAAAAAAGACTTAAGAACACAAAATTACGTGGGTAGTAGTTGGTAATTTTGCACTGAAGAACACAGTACTAAGTGTGGCCTCAAGACATCCCTGATTAGGGGTAAAAAATTCACCTAAGTTTCTTAACAATGACATCTGAGTCATTAAGGAACATTTAGAGTCCTGTCGCACTAACGGCTCACTCTTCACCTGTCAGCTGCTTGTTTTAATCATCCCACCTCCCCACACCTGAGGACAGACAATCTCCCTCCACAGTAATTCTTTCATTGTACTTATCAACACTAAGGACATGTGTAGCCAAGTATTAAGGCGCTGTTCCATTGCTATGCTATGTTTAAGATGATGGGGAAGTGTCTATTACCTAAAAAATTTCCACCACAAATGGGTAACGTGTTTCTTAACTCTAAGGGGTAAACTTCTGTAACTTTGAAAACAGAAACTTGTAGGAAATGCCTCACTCACAACAGCATCAGATCATGAGGGCTCTGCAGTCAGAAAGCCAATGCCCTTCACTGATATTAAACTAAACAGGTAATTTACCCTGGGCAATTGTGTAAAAGGTGAGAAAACCCAAAGTACATATAAATTTTAAAACTGTGTTAGTCTTCTGTTGCTGCATAACAAATTATCATAAACTTAGTGGCTTCAAACAATACATATTTATTGTCTAACAGTTTCCATGAGTCAGGAGTCTGGACATGGGTTTACTGTTCACAGCTCAGGGTTTCACAGGAGTTGGCCATGACTGTGCTCTCATGCGAGGCTCAGGGTCCTCTTCCAGGCCCATTCATGTTGTTGATGAAATTTAGTTCCTTATAGTTGAAGGACTGAAGTCCTTGTTTTTTATTTGTTTGTCTGTTTGAGAGGGGTTGCTAGCTGTTGGCTAGGGGTCATTTTCTGCTCTTAGGGGTCACCCTCAGGTCCTAGCCATGCTCTCAAAACATGACAGCTTACTTATTCAAAGCCAGAAGGAAAACCCCTAATCTGTTATGACAGAGTCTTATATAATGTAACATAATCATGGGAGTGACATCTCATATTCACAGGTCTTACCCACACTTGAAGAAGGGGTCATGTAGTGTGTCCACACCAGGAGACAAGAATTTTGGAGCATCTTAGAATTACACCTCCCACAAAGATGAATAAAGGTTAATTCACTTCTTGAAGGTTTTTACAACTTTAAAAACTGACTGTATAGTTAAAATTAAGCAAAATATTTGAAAAAATACTCAGTTACAAGGATAGATTAAAGCACTATATATCTATCCTAAAAATATTCCCTTTCTCTCTTCTTTCCTTCCTTCATTTAGCAATATGCCCTGTAATGTGTTAAGGAGGCAGTACTACCAGAAGATTAAAGAACTTGGTCCTTCCTCTCCAATCTTTTGCTTCAACATTTGGCTAACAAAGGGTATTAGCCTGGCACAGAAAATAGGAAAAGACATATGTTCTTTTAGGTATCCATATATTCATCCATCTTATGCATAAAATTATATATAAATAGACAATTATGCAGAACAGAAGTTAAAACAACAACCTATAGTATTCATCAACCAAAGAAAGGATGGCTCCTCCAGCTTTATGAATACTTCCTACCAGAAACCTACAATTCTTTGCTTTATAATTAACATACTTCTATTATGCCCAGAGAAAAAAACAAATATCTACCAAGTTGTAGTCATTTCCATGAGAGTTAACTGATGAAGCCTATAGCTCTCTGCACCTCCGTCATTTCTGGCACACATAGTAGGCATTTCATCAGTGTTTGATGAATACCATAGATGATTTTAAGGCATGACAAAGAAAATAAGACAAGAGATGTCAGCTCAGCCTAAACTTATTTTCCTTTTGGAAAATTGCTATTTGATTCTAATTATGACATTTTTTGTTGCTTGTTTTGGGCAAGGACAATATGGCACTTGGTCGTCTCAACCTTACAGACATAAGGACTGAAGAAATACTGTCGTGCTATGTTCTGTTTCGGACAGTACTTGAGTACTCTCCCCAGAATTAAGCTACTGAGTGGCAGGACTTCTCACAGTCTCTGCTTACAGGAGGAGCTCCGGCCGGTCAGGAGAGGCAGGGCTCAGGCATTCTAGTTCCTGGATTTGATCCTGGGCTCCCACTCGTGACCGCTGACCTTAGGTGAGTTCTTAACCTTGCCCTCTGTTTTTGAAGGCAGGAGCAACAGTACTTGTCTCAGAACGTCTATGAGTTTAAGTAAGATGATATTCATAAAGCATTTAGGACCCATTACAACAGTACTTAGAACCAAGCAAGAATACAATAAATGTTACATATTTATATCTTCATCGCTATAAAATAATTATTTCTCAACAGGGCTACATTTCCCTTAGAAAACAGTTATCTCCCCTGAAATGGAGTGATCCTCTAGGAGACAGCCTTGTCCAGCCTGACACACAGCCCATGACAAGTTTAATGCTAATGACCTCAGACCTGCTTTTTTAAATTATCAACAGATTGGGTCATTTCAACTATATTTCTTTGAATCAGTGACACATTCATGTGGAATAAAATTCAAACTGCATGAAGAGCATGCAGGGAAAATACTCATTTCCACTCCCATACCCCAGTCAACCAGAACCCTTCCCCAGAGGCTCCTGTGAATCCTAGCAGAGACTCTGGCACAAACAAGTATATGATTACTACGTTAACCTCTGTTTTTGTACGTCATGAGAGTACATCATGAATACCATTTGGAGTCCTGTTTCTTTTGCTGGAGCACTAGCTCACTCAAGCTCACTCTCAAACTCTCTCTTTCCCCCTCCCTCCTCTTAATATTTTTGGAGCTCATTCGTTATCAGTATATAAACAACTTCCTCAGGTTTTATGTGACTTACATAAAATTCCATCGTGTGGATACACCCTAATTTGTTTAACCCATCTTCTGTTCATGGCATTTAAGTGACTCTCAGAATCTTTCAATCCCCGGTTATGGCCAACAGTGTTGAGAGGTATAATACTGCACTTACAATAAACCTTCCAGTTCCGGTTAAGGGAAAAGACAGACATTCATAGTTGATTCTCATTTACAAATCAGAAACAATGCAAAAATCTTCCTCGGGGACTGGGTTCTAAATGAGCTAAGTTTATACTAAACTTAAATGTAGCCAAAAACCTCCTTTCTTTCTAGGGAGCCAAGTGTACAGGGTGTTGGGTATCATATGTGCATTTATTAGAGGTGTTTTGGGTTTTTATGGACAAAAAATAGAAAATAAAAATAAATAAATATATGTGGACATATATTTATTCATTTATTCATGTATATTTATATACATATATATGTATCTGTGTGTATGTGTCTATAAGTATATTTTCTCCCCTATATCTGAGATCTTTCCAAACAAGGACTTTACAGGAACTAATTTAAATATGCTTTTAAGTCAGCAATTTTAATAACAAACTAAAGTCACAAGTGGCTTGGAGTTCCCGGTGCTCTCAAATGTCACAGCCAGGGAGAAGTTTTGATGGGTTTTTCCTAAAATAAGAACCTTAACGGCATGTTTTTGCCCATGTCAGCACTTTTAAAAGGAGATGGGAGTGTCAGGCCCTTTTCCCAGAATGACAGAGTGTTTCTTAATGAAATGCAAGTCCAGAGCAGTAATTCAGAGTACGGTCTGCAAGCTGTTCACTACCATTCCACAATAAGTACAGAAATTAAATGCAAGTACTCAGAAAATTAAAGAACAATTGGCAGAGTAATTTAATGAATCAAATAATAAAACACTTGAACTTATATTTTTGTATTATTTTCCATTATGTTATTCTAGTAATTCATTTTTATTGAATTTTACAGACATATCAGAACACAATGGATTAAGATTGAAAAGTAAAAAAAAAAAAAAAAAGCCTGTATTTGACGACGATAGTGAAGACAACTTCCTCTTCCTATAGAATTTGCCAAAATGGACGAATGGGAGAGTAGAAGCCTGCTGTCACTACCTTGATATCATCAATGCCCCATACAGGTGGGAGAAATGAATCAGGGAAAAGAAGGTTGTCACCGTCAATAAAAATAAAATTTGCCCTTGTGCAGTTAAATATTAAGAATAAAATCAGAGATGCTAAAAGTCCTCTTCTTTGTTAAAAGGCAAATTCAAAAGTTTATGAGAAACCATAAGGGGAATTCCATTGCAGTTTTAAAGAGAACAATGTCAAACATGCTGATTCCAACTTCAACAGCCCTGCGGTCCTTATCTGAACACTAGATCAGCATTGGTTTGTACTTTAATTAATCTAATGAACCGGTTGTCTGGCTTCAGTAGGCATTTTTTAAATGTCACTGCCTATCTGGGGGCTGCAACTGAACCAGTGGCGAGCTCTTCTGCACCATCTTGATTCCATTAACACTTCCCTACAGGACCATTTTACGTCTGCATCTCATATACCATGATAATGTTGTCAATTTATGCTTTATTAATCCAATTAAAATACAGAAATGTTAAGTAATGGAAGTCTACAAAATCAGAACAATTCCTTAAAATAGACTACATAAACTCAATTAAAAAATATGTTCAAAATGTTACTGCCAGCCTTCAGTTACCTAAAAGGTCCATGGATTTTAACTACATAACAGGGAAAATCTTGATCTAATTACTAGAGATGAAACTATTTAAATCCTAGGTATTGTATCAATTTAGGCTTAAAATAACAGTATGCACACTAGGTAGAACAGTGGATTTCTGAAGACTTTACAGACTGAGCAGTAAATGTTCTTAGATAAAACTTGCAAACAAATTTGAGAAAATATTAAGACTCAAAATATCACCCCATACACTAGATTAAACCCACCCATATCCACCAACTCTATACCCACATTACCTCTTGCAAACAGAACCATGCCTTTTTATATTTAATTGTAACCACCCCAACACAAGGCAGGTACTCAAACATGAAATGAATGCTTCCTTGCAAACTAAGTGAGCACTTTAAATCCTTCAGATCATGGACTGTACTTGAAAGTAGGAAAAGAGGAAAGAGTTTAATACATCTCGTTAGGGGCTTATCTGACTTACATTAGATGTGAGCCATTTAGAATATCTTTTCATTTTTTTCTTCTCCTTGTTCTAAAAGACTTTCTATGACCTAAAAACTCTACCCTAAAATTAGACAGTTGAAGAAAAGTGCAGATAAGTAACAAATCACAAACTCATTCTGATGTGAAAAATGCCCCAATGTTTTTGATCACCTTCTTGAATTGAGATCAGAGACCTGCCTTTAACTTCACTAATCATGGGAAGAGGGATGAAGGGGCCCTAGAGAGTGACCTGCAATTTGATCAGAAAAGGAAAAGATATGCCAGAAACCGACACTGAAAAATTCCATTTAAAATATCCACCTCAAGATAAAAGCTCCAGTAAGAAGTCCCGGGGTTTGAGGGTGAGGGGTAGCAGAGTTTGCCACCCCAAAATATGGCTTTCTGAGGATATTGATTATTTTAAGCTGGTTATTTTTAAGAAACAAGAGACTCGTGAAGAACCTTTGGCTTTCTCCCTAACTAACTAAGAGAAGTTAAGACAGCACCAGCTCCAGGAAGGAAACTATCATCACAGATAACTGGAGCTTTATGTGACCTACACGATAGAGGAATCTAGCAAGGGCCCCCTCTGGTGTCCCATTGTTAAAGATAGCCAACAAACATTTGTTCACAAAATATTTCCTTTTTCATTTCCCTGTTAATTGCCTTTGTGCCCTATGAGGTCTCAAACCACACCCCCTACCTTCTCCTTAGCTCACAATGGTACATAAGCCTCAAGCTCCTGCAGTTCCATATTTTTATGGAACCCTTACATGTACCTATGTAATAAATTTGGTTATTTTCTCCTGTTGATCTGTCTCATATCGATTCGAATATTAGATCAGCCAGAAGAACTTAGAAAAGTAGGAAAAAAAATATTTTTCCTCCCCTTCAACAGCAACTGTTAAAACCAGTGGCAGCTATTCCACTGTCATCTATTTCCACATTAAAATACTCATGAAAACACAGAAAAAAAATGCAAACTAACAAATGCTTTGAGATTTGGAAATATGAATGATAGAGTTAGATGCTGAGAGATATTTCTATCAATAAAACCATGGAAAGTTAAGTATCTGAAAAAACAGCAAGGTTAGGCAGAAAGACAGATTTCTACCCATGCCTTCCCATACCCCCACTGCCAATTCTGGGCAGCAGGGACCTCCTTTCTAAAGTAGCCTAGACCATTTCATCATCTCAACCCAATCATCCCCATTGCTAGTGTTCCTCTGTAAAAATGTCACTCAGAGCCAGGGTGAAAGAAATAGGCCACTGCACTGTGTTTTGGCACGTGAAGGAGGAAGGAAAGAGGAGGGAGCAGAAGGAGGAAGAGCTACCCATGCAATGTCCTGTAAAGAAGATAGTTTCTCATGCTACACTTATTCCTAGGTAAAAATAAATGCAGATGTTTCTATTATGAATAAATCTTCCTTTAAATAATCCCATAAAATACAATGGGAATAGGCTACCCCTCTTCAGAAAGGCAAGCTGAGCTAGACAAATAACTGCAAGATACTGAGAATCAGCTTGCCATCTGGCAAAGAATTCTAAGAAGAAAGAAGGTAAAGCACTGTTGGGAATCAGAGAAAATCCCTAATCAGATAAAAGCAACAACAAACAGCAAACACAAGTAACCAGGAACATAAGCAACAACAATATCAACAGCATTAACAAACATCAACCAGCATCACTGACGAGAAACAAGCGACAAGTACTAGCAAACAATTTAAGTGACATGTAACAATAGTCCATATATAGCAAGAGCCAGCAACAGGGACTCTCAGGGCAAAAACATTTTGCAGTACAAAATAAGGGGAACGGTGTATTCCAGATACTAGAAATAAACTACTTTTCCTCTATTCTGTTTACAGTAAGAAATATAACTTAATCCAAAAAAATGTGACCTTGAAAATAAAGGGGAGGGGATGAAGCAGTTGAGAGTGCAAACTGAGAATTAAATTCTGTATTGAAAGAGGAAACAACAAAATTCGCACTCCAAATAACCAAATGAATGAAGGAGAGAACAAACAAGAGATAGTCATTAAAGGCAAAGTGTAAAGAATGAAGATATGAAAACAGTGTAAGAAAAGATAACCAATACAGAGGAAGGAAAATGGAAAATCTCAACTAAAGGAAAAGGGTATTCCAGAGGAAAAGAAGAGAAAAAAATGAAAGAGAAGCTACCAAGAGTCAATGGAAAGAAGCTGAAAAGAGGCCAACATCTGAAAGGCAAAGATCTCTGAGTAAGAAAGCAAAAGAAGAATTTCATTAAAAACTTAAAATTTAAAAAATGTAAATGTCACAATAAAAGGGGAAAATATTTACAAAGGAAAAAATATTAGGCTGATATATGAATTTCCTTTGGCAATACTGAACCAGAAATAAGAAAGTGACATTCAGTTTTTGAGGGGAAAAGATCAAGAGCAAAAAAGTTCTATATCCACATGGTTTTCCACTTGCAAAAGCAGCAAAAGCACAAAAAGATATTCTGCAAACTCATTCTGAAAAGAATTATTCTGAGATGACCAATAAGGGATGATCTAAACAAGAAACTTTGTAGAATGTTGCTGGGCGTGTGGTGTGTGGTCTAAGACAAGGGGCAGTAAGCACTAAAACTATTTCAAAATAAAGATTGTTCTTAAAAAATTGTTGGAAATGAGATTATAAAACTGCATGTAATGTCAAAATAGAGGAAAATTAAATAGAAGTAGTAATAATACCACATAAAATCTCTCATTACATCAACAGCAGTAAAACTGATGCCTGATGAGTAAGATAATTACTAGAAAATAGAGGCTAGTGCTGAACTGAGTTCATATAATTTGGTTCACTGAGTAATTCAATGAGCAAGGCACCATGGGACATAAAGGTGAACCAGAAACAGTTTTTAATGAGGGTAACTATGAGACTGAACAGCAGAAATACTAGAAGAAAGTTTAAATAATCAAGGGGGAAAAGAAAAGATACAAAAAGGACAGATTTTTTCTTCAAAATTCAAAATGCATTCCAGCCTGCTTCTGTGTTAATCTGTGGTAAAGGTTACTTGTGTCTGAGTTTTAACTTCTCACTACTTTATGTATCTTTGCTAATTTAGAGGAAATATTATATTTATTTCCACAAAGGAAAATAAACATAAAGCTAAAAGGGACACAAACACTTACACACCTCAGTGTTGGTGTTCATACAACTTGCGACTGGCACCACAGCACAAATAAACTTTATAAATAAGCCCCAGCTCTACCATTTAACATGTGCACACAGTGCTCAAAGACCCACTGGTGTCTTCCAGTTTAAAATACCAGAATGCTAGGTTACTGTTGGGAGCCGAAAGGCCTTCATCCTGACCGCCCAGCCCCCCGGCATGAGAACATGCCTTTTTGCCCTGTTTGTTCTGAGAACTAGCTGATTATAAATTGTTACAGAGAGCTGCCCTGGTGCTGGAAGGTTATCACCATCTGCAGCTGCCCACCGCCTCCTCCCTAGTTCCCCTTTCCTTGCACTCCCCCATTTCACACTCCATGTCCTCTAAACTTTTACAGCCCCTCACCCCAGCAACCAGGATCCAATAACATTGTAACAAGTGTTCCCCTGCCTATAGTCCTGCCTCCCTTTGTTCTTCCTGTATAAATATACCCGCTCTGAAATAAAACTTTTGAGGCTTGATCAGAATACTGTCTTGCCTCCGCTCCTTTTTCCACCCATTTCTCTCCAGGCTAGGTCCTCCTCGAGCCCGCGAATAACTAGGTCCCGCGGGTCGGGACAGGTTACTGGCTCCAAGCTGGTAAAGTTCTACTCCTAAGGCAGGAGGCAAAAAAGAGGAGAGCGAAAGAGGATTTAAGACCTCTGTGACAGCATCTGCAAATACACACACACACCGGCACGCACGCACGCACACACACACGCACACACACACACACACACACACACACACGCACGCACGCACGCACGCCTAACAGGTTTTTCTTTTGCTCGAGTTCCCCACTTACACTACTGTCTGACTATACTGAGTCATACGTTGTCCCACTCGATGCGTTGAGTTTTTCACGGTAGCTAAAGGAAATTGGACTTCGGGTGGTAAAAACACAACAGAATATAGAGATGTCAAATTATAACGTACACCTGAAAATTATATAATTGTTTTTAAAAAAATAAAATAAAATAAAAACAAAGACAGCACCCACTCAGGTTTGTAAGCCAAGCCCTTAACAGTGGTGTATGGTGCGCGCTCAACAAATGAAGTGGGCCTGAACTGAGCTTTATGTGAGTAGGGACACGTGGCATTTGGAAGCAAACATATCATATTTCAGGTCCATATTTTAACTGGTAGGAGCTCCACTCTGAAGAGACTTGAATGTACCACTCTGAGAGCGATAAACAGTAAAATGATGTGAGCCGTTTATACCTTACTGTTTTCCATCAATTTGTTTTAAGTGACAAGTAATCTGAGTATAAATAGAGTGCAGGGCAGCATAAATGATGACAATGTCATCTTCTACTTTCTTGCATATTCTCAGACAGGTTTGGGTGAGTCGAAAATCTCTACTCTTCCACACTACACAGAAAATAAACTTGTCAGCTGCCTCCCGAGCTCACATAGAAAAAAATAAATATAAATGAGAAAGACTAAAATAGAGTAAGTCATTTAGCATCTCATGTGGCTAATGTCTTTAGGGAAAACATTTCTATAATTGTAACTTCCTTATTTGGCCTTCTGATGGGATACATTTATAGCAGCAAATGCAAGATGCCGCTAGACTTGGGAGACATAAAAACACATTTCACAGAATAATGAAGAACAGAAAAAAAAAAAATGGAGCTCCCCTAGCCACTAGGAAATTTTATGAAGCACACACAACTGCAATTCTCTTGGTATTTAAATTTTCACTGATGGTGATTCTTGATAAATTATAAATGACCCAAAATAGCTCTCCTAAGTAACTTGAAGACTATGCCATTTCCACTAAACTGAAATAATTACTACCACGTCAATAAATGATCACTATTTCTCAGAATATTTTAGTGTAGGTCATTTAAATCTCTCTCTTGTGAACCTGGCAAAAAGAAATCAGGAGAGAAAGTAATTATTTTTAAAACCTTGTCTCATGTTCATACTACCCAGTTCTGGTGAAGATTACATACCCAATGCATGTGAAACATTCCCAAGGTATCTGAAGAAAGGGTTAAAAACCATTTTTTTTAAATTTGGACCTTGGTTTCATTTACTTTAATATTCGATATTTTAAAAATAAGTACATGTTTACCTATTTTTAAAAAAATAAATAGGATCTCTCCAGGTTCTGGTAAGAATATGAGGAGTGCCCACACTGGAATCTTGCCACTTCTAAAAACCATGAAAAGCAAATAGAAGAAGAAAAATATACCAAACCTGTTATGATGCTTATTTCAAATAATATGAAAATATGGGGGTACACCCACACTGGCAGAATTGATGGCACGTGAAAAGTGACAAGAGTGTGCAGGGGAGGGGAAGCTGTGGGGAAGAGCAGGTGACAGGTGGAAAGTGAGGGACAGTATTAGTAGCAGACCTAGCAAACATTACCAAAAAATTATTCACCACCAGAAGGGTTCACCCTCTGTGAACTGCTCTGGGTAGGTCTGAGAATGAATAGGGTAGAGCAGGAAGCACGGGGGAGGCAAAGAGAAAAGGCATGGAAAGCAAAGAAACCTCCCATTCCAGTGGCAGCAGCAGTAAATACCTTTGCTGAGAAACTAGGAAGGTTAAGTCTCCTCTACCATCACAGGACCCTATTACTAGTAGATAATTCAGGAAAACACAAACAATTCAAACAGGAACAAAAGAGCAAGTAAATTCACCAGATCTACTATAAGAAACAAAAAATTATTTCTCAGCATAAAAAAATTCACCAGAAAATATGGCCACCAACTAGAAAGTTGCAACAAAACATTCCGAGAATTTAAAGATAACGATTAAACAGAAGCAGAGAAGATAATGTACAGGACTCAGGAAGGACAGAAGTGAAGACTGCAGTACAAAGAACACATGGGAAAACAGAGATCCTAGAGAGACAGTAAAGGACATGAAGAAGAGAAGAGCTATGAAAATGAAACCTAGATTGATAGCCAACAGACGGACAGACAGACAGAAAGGACAAAAGGTGATGGATATAAAAATGCAGTCAAAAGAAAAATAAATATAGTTTTTTCATCTGAACAAGAAAACCCAAACAGATCAAGTAATTGAAAGCTAATGCAAGCAAACGTTCCTGAAATAAAGTCACACTCTAAACCAGCTGCCAAACTGGAACCCAGGAGCCTAATCCGGACAGGCCATGTCCAGTTGAGGAGCATAACACATGGCCTACACTGAAACAATTTACACTCTGGTTCTTTACATAAAAAGTTTACTGATCTCTAGTCTAGCCTATGAATTGGAAGGCACACCGTATGCCTAGAAACACCAAGACATACATGCAGTAGGAAAACCAACAGACTAATATTTAAAGATGAAGAACTTTTCGGACAGCCAGTCGAAAAGACCAAGTCGCTTACGTAGGAAAATAAATCAGGTTGGCAAAGGGCTTTAACAAGCACATTCAATACCAGAAAATAATGGAACAGTTATTTTCCTACAAATAATATGTGAATTAGATACATACACAAGCTTTCAGGGAGTATTTTTCCTGAGAGCTGTTCCAGAGGAAACTACCGGAGGACAAGCTTAGCTAACCAAAAGATGAGAGAAGCTTTAGAATAAAGGATTAATGGAGACCCATAAGAATTATGTCACCATAGAACTAAAACTCAACAAAAAGCAGAGATAAAGATAGCTGAACAGCATGTACGTGTTCATGCACTGACAAAGCAGCCACAGCAAACTCATAGGCTACTTCACAGGTAACAGCTAAGGCAGAAAGGATAGCATTTTAAGCTGGTAATTCTTATCTAAGGATAAAAGTTAAACATTAATAAATGTCACATAAGTGACCAAAAGTAGAAGTGGAAGAGGAAAGGAAACCAGAGAAAGAAATTACAAGTTAATTTCATTGTTGCTCAAATTCAGGGGACCAATAAACACGGTTTAAACTAAAGGAAAAGGGGAATGAAAGTCTCTTGTGATTCTACTATCACAGAAAACTACTAACAAAAAAATAGATCTGCTCAAACATTGAAAGCATAAAAAAACACATGACTAAACAAACAACATATAGAAATGATCCTTTAAAACTGCATACCGCATGCATACATAAGCAACGCATAAGTCAGTATCACAGAACTAAACCTATCACATTGGTCATACCTATCTATCTATCTATCTATCTATCTATCTATCTATGTATCTATCTATCGATCAATAGACATATATTGAGGACTAAATTCAATGATTTTCAGATTAATAAAGAAAAAGTCTTTGTCAAGGAGAAGAGACCTAAAATCCATCATAAAGTGAGAAACAACAGTATACAAGACAAATGCAAACAAAAGGAGTGCATAGGTTATGGTGTTGACATTAAATGTATAAAATTAAATCATGTAAACAATGTTACATAAGTGAGTAAGTAGATAAACAAAAGAGAAAGTCTAAAAGTTCAGAAATAGACCTAAATACACTTGGGAAGTTAAATGATGGCATATCAAAACAGTCGGGTAAAGATCAATTTGCAAATATACATGGTGTGACAACTGAGGAGCCTTTAGAAACTAAAATTAACTTTACATTCTTTACACAGGATAAGTTATATGTGAATCAAAGATTTAAATGTAAAATATAAAACTATTATAGATGCTATGAAAAACAAAGTATACTCCTTTATCATTTCAAAGTAAAGAAAAAGTTTCTAATTATGATTCAAAATCCAGAAGTCATAAAAGATTAATAAATTTGACTATAAAAGTTGTGTGACTATATCATATGTTTTTAATATATTTACACGCATACATTTATAAACAGGAACATACACAATTCATGTATAAACACACACACACACACCACAATGAAAACACAAGGTTAAAATTGGGGGGGGGGGATTGTAACATACACTACTGAAAAGGAGTTAGAATATGAAGATCCCTAGACATTCAGGGAAGGGGAATGATGAAAAAATTAACAGAAAAATAAATTTACATAAACAAATAATTCACAGAAAAGGAAATACAATTGATTGGCCCTTAAATAAAGCAAGCATTCCCTCAATTTCACTCATAAGACAGCGGCACATCAACACTACCATGATCCATTTCTCATCTACTGGCAAAATTTTACAGTTTGATAATATATTCTACTAGAGACTGTGGAGAGAGCAAATCGGAACACCTACAGAAAGTAATATGGCAATGTCTTCCTATATTACAGATTAGTTTATCTTTGACTCGGTAACTTCACTTTTAAAACTCTGTCCTATGAATTTGAAGGAAAAAGTATGAAATGACTTACACACACACACACAGACACACACAGAATTATTCAGTCATTTCTTATGATATTGTTTATACTTCAAAGACTGAAAGGAAAAAACACCCAGCAACAGAGAAATCTCAACAACAATCTACCATGGATACAGTTCTATTCACATAATGATGTAGTATGCAATTGTAAAGAGAGCTAAAATATATTGTTAACTGAATAAAAACAAGGTGTACAACAATATATATATTTTCTTGTCTTATTTCTTATAGGTGTAAAGAATAAATTATATACATACATACATACATACATACATATATATATTCATGCTTGCTTTCCAAAAGCATATTCTTATTATTCATATTTTCCAAGAGAAAAATTTGAAAGATAAAGAACTAATAAAAATGATTGCCTATGGAGGCAAGAACAAAAGTAAGGTTTATCTGTATATTCTTTCTATATTGATTTAGACTGTAGAATTGCATAAACATACTATATATTATGTAACACATAAACATATAACACACATATACATTTATATATAATGTAACATATATATAATTTAAATTTTAAATGCTAAAGCTGAAAACAAACTAAATCTAAGCATGCATCAAAATGAAAATATAACCACATAAACAATCATTATTTCACGTGAATCTATAACAAACACTTGGACTACACATCCGCCTTAATAAAAAGTATTCTCAGGACAAAATATTTTTATCTTAAACTTTATTACTTTTATTATTAGTTATTAGTAATGCTGTGTTACAGCAGCTTTTAAAGAAATAAAAAATAGAATAAATCAAATAATTTGTTAATGGTCTTAGAAATCAAGATTTCCAGTTAAGGAAAAGATATACAATTACATCAGGGACCAGGGCTGGCTGCCTCAAAATGGCATACTGATTAATTAATTAAAGTTAGTCAAGAATCTGCCCATTCAAGCAGAAAACCCTGAAGTCCCTTCCCGTCTAAAAGCAGAGATACCTCTCCATGTGACAGGCGCCCTTCCTACTCCTGAGGGCTCAGAATTTAGAGGCTGGTCTTAATGCTTTTCCCTCACCAACAGGAACTAGAACTCACTAAAAAAATGGCTGATTTCAACTTTCAGACAAAAAAAGGTTCAATATGTGCCTGAGAAATTTTGTTCTAGCAGGAAGAATGCTTTCAAAGACTGATATGGTTAGGTAAGGACAAAAGTTGAAAAACAGCTACTGAACAAGTTGAGAGTTTATACATAAAAAGAATATGTGTAGTTGACTGTAACACTGAAACCAGGAAATTCCTTGATTCTATAATAATAACCAAAAAAGAAAAAGCCAGAAAGTAGCTATAAAACAAACTTACCTTAAATAACACGTTAAAGAAAAAAATTAAGCATTTATTCTGCTTTTCCAAAGGATCTAAAAGGGCCCTCGTGATTAAGGTGAAGTTTGACTTTACAGAAGAATGCTAGCTAATAAAGGAG
This sequence comes from Cynopterus sphinx, assembly GCA_030015415.1. Lineage (NCBI taxonomy): Eukaryota > Metazoa > Chordata > Mammalia > Chiroptera > Pteropodidae > Cynopterus > Cynopterus sphinx. The sequence continues at coordinate 63,124,109 of CM057389.1, read as the reverse complement.
GAATAATAAAATTACAAAATCATTATTCTGTAACTTATAATAAAATCATTGATTCAAGGCAAGAATTATCAACTATTGTCAAAACAAACAGGTAAACATCTCATGGAAACAAAAGTGACAATGCACATTCTTTATTATCTCTACTCCAGTGCCCAACAAAAGTCTCCATACAATAAAGGTAAAATCCAAAAACATTGAAGAGGGAGAAAAAAAAATACAAGACCAAAGGGCAACACAATAAAGGAGTGAGGAAAGGCTACAAATCACCTACCTACCAGGAAGTCCTGCATGTACATTCTTTTAGGGTAGACAAACCTCTGACCCTAAATATAGCCTGAATGCACAATTCACAGTGTTGATGAGTTTAAAACAAAAACCTCTTCCCTCAACACAGTTGGGATCCTCTCAGATCCCAAGAGAACTGCCCACACGGGTTTTCGAGGAGAGGCAGAGACTGGCCCTTAACAACTCCTTAGATTAAACATAGCAACCTGCTTTCTAGGGCATATCCTTCAATATAGGTTAATGGGATGCTGACTAAAAATCATTTCAATCAAAGCAATTCTACTGGGAGCTATTATTATCCAGTCCAGTCATGTAATTCTGATGGTCTGATCTAATCCAGGAAAAGATTTCTGGGTATCTAGAATCCAGCTCACCACATTTTACTCATATAAACACATGGCAGATTCATATTTCCTATGGGAGGCCCAATTTGGAATGCACAGCTCTCCAATGCTTAAATTCTCCAACTCAAACTGACATTAATGTCTTTGCAGTAGATTGCTTTTCTTTCTTTGAAACAAAAAAATGCAAGCCAAAAATGCATAGAAAACCCCTTCCATGGTCTTGCAAAAAACAGTCTCACTTTTTTTGGATTCTAATTAAGGTGTGCACACGCAGACACACACAATATTTATTTCAAAATATTCACACTTCATGCACTCTTTAACCAATACGGTGGTGATGGAAGGTGAGATCCTCCAAGCCCCACAGTAATCCCAAAGGAAAAAAAAAAAAAGATATAGAGAGAGCTAATATCCTGAAGACTATAATGTAAGTAACTTGCCCAGATTACACAACTAGTAAATGCACCTAGTACTGGACCTTACGTAACCTGACTTTGGTGACCATGACACTAAACACTTCCCTCTACTACCTCTCAACAGCATATGTTTCTCCATGCATCCTTTCCTGTTTTGTTTTGTTTTCCCCCCACTGGGTTGGCTTAACAAAGAATATAAAGATAGCACCCGAACTCGCGTACTATTTTTAGCGACCTATGAATGCTGCAGAGTAGGCTAGGCTCCCCCAGCCACAGTAGGACCTGCCTCACCACATAGCTTAAGCTTCAGGTACAGACTGTTTCTCAGGGTGGCAACCGACCTACAATGCCTGAAGATCCCATCCGTGTATCAAATGAAGACACAGAAACAAGTGTGAGGGGTAATGACCCCTCCCCACCCATTCATTTACAAGCCAGTCCAAGCAAAACAAATACAGTGCAGCCTGGGTTAGAATCCCAGCAACTTCGTACTCTTGCTCACAACACCGACAAACGACCCTTCTATGTTGGTACGCATGGTGGGAGACCTTGGGTCAAATCCTGCTTGAGAGAAATGTCATGCAAGTGTTTCTGTTTTGGTGGAAATAATAACAAAAATTAGCAAATTATGCCAATAACCTAATATTTCTAAATCTTTGTGCACTGTTGCCAAACAACAAATTATACATATTCTCAACAGAAAACATGTAATGTGGCAAAACTGCTTTGGTCAGTATCTCAGCCCAGAAATTATACTCATTGCTATTTCTCTGACAACGAAAATGAAAACTCAATAGTTGCCTTTACTCAAATGAAGTTACAGACTTACAATTTAACGTCACCACAGACCTTCGTTTCTGTTCCAGGAGATGCTAAAAAGGAAGGGGCGGAGGGTGGGGGGACTGAGTCCTGAACAACCCTCACCTTTTGAAGCTTTCACTGTCTCATCCATGAAAAGCTCAACTGCGCTCTGTAATCCAATATTCAATAGCTGAGCAGGTCATATGTGAATGCTACCTATCCTTGTACTGGATAGAAAACAAAGAGGACTATGAAATAATACCTTGAAAGGTCTTTGCCTCAAGCAATCTTGAAACTTCCAGCTCAAGATGTTTATAAAGAGTCAAAGTAAGGTTTTCCCCAGACAAGAAACTGACCCCTGAAACGGACAAGGGCCTGAAACAGGCATCATGATAATTAAGGAAAGTGTCACTGCTAAGCTATACCTGCAACACTAGTTCAAGGTCAGAGTAAAAATGATGGATGTAAAATCCTTTTATTCCTTTGGAATGAAAAAATGATCATCTAAATTACCCAAGTAAAGCATACGAAGAGAAAACTTCAGATTCAGCGTTTCAGGAGGTTGAGGGACGAGGGTGGTACAGTTTTCTTTTGGCTTTGTGAGGTCCTACTACTTTAATCAATCAAGAAATCCATGAAAGATTCTGCCAGAAACCAGATCAAAAGAATCTGGTTTTGCTGTGAGCCACTTCATGGACAAAATACAGCTGCTATGAGAGCCATCCACAAAGGCACTGATGGCTGCTGAAGATGAATATCAATTAAAGAAAATGTCAGAAGCAGAATAAACAACTGCCCAAATGAGCAACTCTGGCAAAGAAACGAGGATAATAGAAAACTAATATGGGTGTTTCACATAAAATGTTGAATTAGGAATATCCTTACCTTCTCACAATTCTCACTTTTCTTATCAAATTACTTGCTTTCGTCACCTAGGCAAATTGTTCACCCAAGGATGGACGTGAAAATAAAAGCAATGATTAAGAAAACAAATCCTATTCTAAGAGTCAAAACAGGAAGCTGCTGTTGAAATTCATGTTCTAACAGCATATCTGGTATCAATTTTTGATTAATGGTCTGATATGTATGGCTAGCATATGCTGTAATTTTTCCCAGAGAACTCTCTCCATGAATAAATGTAGCTTAATATTCTAAAAATAGTATGCAACTGTTTGAAACATTAGACTTAACAAAATGCCAAGTTCTATGCAAGAAGAGATTCGGAAAGTAGCTCACAATAGATGGAATGAAAAATGAAGAAAGGAGAGAGGGAGGATGGGAGAAAAGGGAGGAAAACCGCGTACAAATGCACGAGCGCTCACGCTCACACCACCCTGACTAGCCAGCCACTCTACAGGAGAGCAAGAGATGAATTAGATGATTTCTGGAAAGCATTTTGAGTCTTTGAAAGAAAGGTGCTACATAAACTGAAGATATTAGTTTTCTTATTATTGTAAAAGGCATTTTCATTCGCTTCTGGATGTAACATCACACAACTGATACCCAGTCTGCTTTAACAACGAATATTAATTAAATCAGAAGTCCTTTTAGAATTTTTATTAAGCAAACACCAATTCCCCATTCACCAACTCGAATACTTATATGAGTAGCATTTTTTAACAAGTGCCTGGAGTCATGATTTCTTGCCGAACTATTTTAATATAAATTTAATTACAGGTGTTCAGATATTTCTGACTGTTGAGAATTATGCCCTCATCAGAAAGATGCGCAACTATTATACTGACTACCTACCTTGAGTAAGAAGAGAAGCACAAAATATGGTCCGTGACCTCAAGAAGCTTCCAACTGTAGGGAGGTTACATATACACAAATGTATAAAATATTCACAAATTTCATATCTAACCAAGACTGTGACCGGCAGGTGGGAGTCAGGCGTCCGCCACAGAAAAATTTCCCTGAAAGCCTAGGCCCTCTTTTATAAAGTTTTAAACCATTTTCTAAAATGGAATTATATTCAAGGGAATTTTTTCCTAAAGAGAACAGCATACTTTGCTGGCACATGAGTTGAGCACACTGTCATCTGTCTCTGGGACTGAGTCACCACTATGGCCTCAACTGACTTAAGTGTAAAGGAACTTAGTCTCTGCCCAAGGCTGGGGCCTCTGAAAAGTGGTGTAGAAGCTTCTTTCATCCCAAACAAAGGAGCCATCAAAGTGCTTGGGTTTGTGTAACTTATTCTGCCTCTTTTCAATTCAGGTTGTCATTCAACCCTGATATCTAGACCTGTACCACAGCTCCTACCCCGCTTCTAAACTGCAGCTTGCTGATCTCCTGTGCGCTGGGAAACTCAGAAATCCTAAAGATGTGTGCACAGAAGGGTGTCTCATATAAGTTTCTGAAACACTCCAAATACTTTCCAACCTCTCTTTGACTTTTGACCTGTGCTCAAAGGGCATGCCCTGTTTCAGTGCTCAACTATTTTCTAGATAACCGAAACTGTCAAATTCATGGGCCTCACATCTCTACTCAGAAATACCTCGTCAATGGGTATAAAAATTAGAAAAATAAAGGGTAGCCCAGGGGCTTAAAAGTCAATAACTATAGAACAGAAATTTCAAGTTGTTTTTCCTATGAACCCAAGCAGAACGAGACAGAGGTGGCCAGAACCTGCACATCTCTTGGTAATATGCTTTTAAGATAAATAGAAAATGCCATTAAGAAGTACAAATAAAAAATAAATGCAGGTTGACTTCAAGTAGCAAAAATGATCTCAGATCTGTCCAACTCTAGCATTTGGGAAAAAAACAGAGCATGTTTAAGCTTTAACAAAAACATCATGAGCCCTACAGTGCTCCACCTGTCATTTACATATAAAAGCCCAAAAATCCCAGGGATACCTCCATTCATCCAAGGAATAAATCAAAAGTGTTATGTACTGGTTTAATATGATTTGGAATCAACTTGTTTCAAATTTAAGTGGTTTTAACTTACTTGTTTACAATAAAAAACAAACAAAAAAAAGTTGTTTTAAGAAGTAAAGAAGTTGTTTTGATATGAGAATAAAGTAAGTTATATCAGGATGTCATCATATCTGCTGTCTTTGATTAGCAGTCAGTAGCCCAGGTACTTAGGGCCCCTCTGGGGGCTTATGGATAGTAATATGCAGAGAAGCAACTATGGAATGGGACATTTAGACTATAAACACTCAGAGTTTGTGAGAACCACTACAGAATTTACATTTGGGGAAGGTGACTCTCTGCTGACCTAAGAAGTCTCCAAAGACGTTTGCGGTATTAGTGGCTGCTCCCAGGCCAAGGTGGCCCTGGTTGACAGTGGTTTGGAACCCCCGCAGGAACCCATGAAAGCAATCAGCTTGTCTGTCAACACTGGCACCTTCATCCCCTTGAAATGACCTCTATCAACAGGGATTTCTGTTTGCTAGGGCATTTAAATATCTAGGGGTTGGTGAAAACTGTCTCTCCGGGAGTGTATAACAAGGCACAGCCCTAAATTTGGACTTTATCCCTTTCATCACCCCTTGCCTAGAACAATAGTGAATAATTTGTCATTTGTCTAGAATATGTCTTATTTGGTTTATTGAGAGATATTATCCTGTGTGCTACTGGCTTGTAAAATTATAATTCCCACAGCAAACTTGTGTTAAATAAATGTCTGGCAAAGACAAAATCGGTTCCTGAGTAAAACTCTGCCATCTCCCTCAAAATAAACAGAAACAAAATCATGTCACTTCTGCTTAAAATAGGCCCATTTTATCCATCACATGAAAAAATATACATGAAAAAATAAACACACATGAAGTATACTGATGACAATGAATCCAAACTAAAGATAATTTATCATTTATTTATATGTGAGAAATACCAAGAACATCAGTGATTGAAAACCATCATCAACTCAGGCTCACATTGAGGACAGTGACACAGCGGAGCTCTTCTTGAAAGTCACCGATCTTAATGGAATTCCGACTATAGCAACTCCTAATTTACCCTTTAAAATACCAAATTTTAGTGACCTGATATGTTACAAACAAATAACTACGGTATAAAAACAAAACCCAACAGAATTGTGCATCATGTGCTCAAAGCATTATAGAAAAAAAACGTGAATTTTTAGTGAGTTTCTGGCCTACTAGAACAAAGGTGGGTATTTGAAAATCACTGCCCAAAAACAGACATCTTAGACTGAAAGTTTTTGAGCACAGAAACTTCCAGAGGATAGTAACCATAGATAGATTTCAGGAAATCAATTTCCAGATCTCCAGTTAGACCTGTACGCTTTTCTAAAATGGATCTTCCTGAGGTGTCTGCAATTCCCAACCCCCCGGCTCTGCTCTTCTCCCTCACCTCCATTTTCACAAATGTTCTTCCATTTTACAACAGAAAGACATACCTTTACCCACCTTGATTTTTCTACAGTGCACTCAAGGTACCGAACAAAGATCATATCTGAGTATTTGGCTTATATCTAACCCTCCTTATTCGAGGCATATGATAAAACGTGTCTTTTCTTATCTTACACATATTTCTGTTAAGCACAAAAATGGTGACAGAATCTGGATATTTTGGCCAGTGTTAGGATGCTCTGAATTGAGATACATGAGAATGCCTTGACAACAAGACAAACAGAAGAAGTGATAAGACTTGTTGAAGATAGTTTCCTTATTTAGAGTTGGCAAAGTCACAGTAAGGCATTGTACCTAGTTTTCACCATCTATCTTAGAATGGGAAAACAGAAATGACACAGATGCCAGAGAAATAGTAATATTTGAAATGAAAACTGAATTCAGATATTTTTAAACAAAAGGCCTGATTTTTCTAACTGCAATGACAATAATTCTAGTCTTTACCACGTATAGAGACAAAAAATACATTTAAAGCCAATAATACTAAAATGCATTCTCAACCTACCTATCCAGAGTACCTGGGATTTTAAAAGATGCCTTAAAGTGAAAAAGCCACAGGTATAACTGACATTCTCTGATAAGTCAAGGTAAAGCCATTCTGGTAAACTTCCCGAGGACGGAGGACATGAATGATTCTAACAACTGGGAAGTCAGGTAGTTTCCAGTTCCTGACTTTCAACAAAACTGAAGGAGGACCACATCTCGAGTCACCAGAACCCAGAGTATTAACAATAATTTTTGGTAAAGATCACCATGTGACTTTTTGCTCATTATTTAAAATCATTTTGAAGAATTGACAGACACCGCTAAATTAATTCTCCTCCCATTCCTATCAACTCATCTATGTGAAAAAAGAAAAGGTTTATCAAGAGCAAATCTCTGCCCCTCTATCAATGTCTCTGTGAATAGTCACCTAATTGAGGGGAAAATCCCATAAATTTTGTTAAATGATACATTTTTAATAACATTTTTTAACGTTTAGCATTTAGTTATCAAAATGTATAATACTTATGTTGCTTTGATAAAGCATGTACCACTAATAATTATAATAGTAACTCACTCTGGAAGAAATTTTCTTTATAATTACAGCCTCATAATTATAGGAAATATTTTTAATTACATCTAAATTTATTTGCATGGTTTTAGTATAAGGGATTATGCTAAAATGATCACAGGAAAGGTTCCAAGAATATATTAAACCAGAAAAAAAAAATTTGTAAGGCAAATTGGATACACAGGTTCAAGAAGAGAATAATATAAAATTTCTAGCAGTTAGGCATGCACTCCAAGATCAGACTCAATCATTTCTCTCTGGCACCCTGGCACCCACCACTAATTTCTTCAAACGAACTGGATTCTGAATTCCCTTGTTTACTCTTTCACTGTACTTGTATCCCAATTGCCTACCACAATAGTCCACGACAGTCCTGCAAAAAGTATTGGTTTTCAAAATGAAATAAAATGTCATTTGCCAAAGGTTAGAGAGTCATTCCTTGCTCTTTGAGAACCTGTTCAAGCTGAACATTTATCAGACACAAGAGATCAGATGAGTTGAACTTTGGACTATATGAAAGAGGCCAGGAGTTGAGTTCCTAACCACCATGAATTCTAAGAGTGACCTTTGATAAATCATTTAACTGCCGGATGCTTCATGCAGGCTTCCATCTATTTAAAAACAAATGTAGAAGAGATAAGGATCCTGCCCTATTGCAAAAGCGGCCTCAAGTGGATTAATATATGCCTGAAAAAGCATTTCCAATTCCTAGAAGAAATGTGTAACGCTGGGACAAGAAGGGACTTCAAGTACTCATTTATTCTAGTGCATTACCTGCCTCCAGATGAAACCAGAGCAAACCAATTCCACACAGAGCTGAAGCTAACACTTGTATTTAACCGTAATGAATGGGAAATCAAGTTCTTTCATAAAAAGGAGTCTTCGCTAATGCAGTTTGGATCCACAGCCTCTCACACCTCGGTGGAAGTCAGACAATCTCAGTCCATCATGCAGCCTCTATCCTCCACCAGTGAAGCAATCCACATACCTCCAAAGTACTGTGTGCAGCTATCTCAATGGGCCCCTGCATTATTTTTTATTTTAAATCATTTTAACACACGTTATTGTAAAACATGTGGCTGCATCAATACACATTCCCACACACAAACACACATGCACATGCCAGGTCTGTACATGAATTATTTTACATAGCTCAACAACTACAGGTGAAAGAAAAGAATCACTCTTAGGTCTTACAACAAAAAGCTGATACACACACACTTAGATATGTACATAACACTTATTTAATCACATCGCATATTATGCTCTATACAGCCAAGGCTGAACAAAGCAGATACATCTTTTCTCAAACTTAAAAAAAAAAGAAAGAAAAAAAAAAACCTCTTAAGTGGAATTCCTAACAAACTGACAATTAAATCATTCCTCCTGTACTTCTCTCTCCCTTTTTTTTTTTTTCTTGAACTTCAGGAATGTGTAAAAGAATTAGAATGATGGACACTCCCTGAGAACAGAGCCCTGGCCCATCTTGCTCCACCTACCAGGCTGGAGCACAGGATACAGAGTTATTACTGCTGAACAGACAATGCAATAATGATACCAGTGTAAAAGGGTGCGGTCTCACCAGCACACACTTCAGACCTGCAGGGCAGATAAGTAATAGTTTCAGTGCAGCAGATTGAAGTAAAGTTTATTTGGCTTATTTACATCAAAATAGCAATCTTTTCCAGCTTTATTAGGATGTTGTTGACATATGACATATGTAAATTTAAGTTATACAACTTGATGGTTTGATATCTGTATATACTGCAAAATTATTACCACAATAAGGTTAATTAATACTTTTATCTTCTCACATAATTATTTTTCTTATATGTGCTGATAACACTCAAGTCTACTCTCCTGGCAACTTTAAAGTATATATATACAGTATTAACTATACTCACTGTACTGTATATTAGATCCCCAGAACTTATTCATCTTATAACTGATCATTTGTACCCTCTGACTGACATCTCCCAGCCCACAGCACTGTAAGTTCATTTTTTAGATTGCACATATAAGTGAGAACATACACTATTTGTCTTTCTCCGTCTTATTTCACTTAGCATAATTCTCTCAAGGTCCACCCACATTGTCACAAAAAGCAGGATCTACTTTTTAATGGCTGATATTTGTAGTATACACATATACCACATTTTCTTTATCCATTCATCCACATGTGCATACTTAGTTGTTTATAAGCATTGGTTACCAAAAATAATGCTGCAGTGCACATGGGAGTACAGATACATCTTTAAGACAGTGATTTAATTTCCTTCAAATATATATATCCAGAAGCAAGATTGATAAATTATATGGTAGTTCTATTTTTAACTTTTTGTGGAAATTCCATACTGTTCTCCATATTAGCTGACCAATTTACATTCCCACCAATACAGGTGTGAGGTAACATCCCATTGTGGTTTTGATTCCCATTTCCCTGCTGATTAGTGATGTTAAACACCTTTTCATGTACCTGTTGGATACTCTGTATCTCTTCTTTTGAAAAAATGTCTATTCAAGTCCTTCGCTTTTTTTTTTTTTTTTTTGCTATCGAATAGTATGAGTTCCTGTATATTTTGTATATTAATACCTTATCAGATGGATGGTTTGCAAATATTTTCTACCATTCTATAGGTTGCCTTTCATTCTGTTGACTGTTTCTTTTGCTATGCAGAGTTTTGTTTTGTTTTGTTTTTTCCATAGTTCCACTTGTTTATTTTTGCTTTTCCTCCTTGCACTTTTGGTGTTATCTGCAAAAACTCGTTGCCAAGACCAATGTCAGGAAGCTTTTCCCCTATATTTGCTAATAGTGCTAAGATAGTTTCAGATCTTACATTTAAGTCTTTATTCCATTTTAAGTTTATTTTTAAGTAGTATAAAGAGTCATAGCTCATTCTTTTGCATGTGAATGTCCAATTTTCCCAACACCATTTTTATTGAAGAAACTATAATTTTCTCATTGAGTATTATTGACACCCTTGTCAAACATTACTTGATCATATACGTGTGGACTATTTTCTGGGCTCTCAATTCCATTGTATTGGTCTATGTGTCTGCATATGCCAGTACCATTTGATTACGATAGCTTTGTAATAAAAATGTAAATTATTATAATGAGCACAACATGACTAAACACTGATGAGGGCTTGAATGAGAACCCACTCTGGATTAACTTCAAAGGAAAAGAAAACTAAGACCTAACTTCGGTTTTCTAGTCCACCATGTAAGGAGATTGTAAGTCACAACACCATCCGAACAAGTTAAAGGCTGAAAAAAACTGAAAAATTAACAAAACTTCCAAGATCTGCAGAGAAATAAAGTCACAAGGCAAACTGCTATTCCCAAAACTGGAGGCAGACAGGTAGATACAGAGGATCACAACTTAACTATGGCAGAAACCCATAAGAAAGTGCCGGGGTAGGAAAACCTAAATGATAATCTGACAAATTGGTGGAGGCTCAGTGTGGATAAGTCTAATAGTTAAAAACCCAGGGAAAAGCAGCCATTTTGAAAAACAATAGAGCATTTTGTTCTTCTTAACAAGGCCAGCCCTCGGGAGAAATTATTTTACCAGAGGCTAATCTGATGGGGTCTTATCAGAACCTAGACTACCTGGAGGAAGGAAAACATCCATCTCCAACTCACTCTAGCCCTCATGTTCCACCTAAAGGGGTATAGACAGTCCAGGGGCACAAAAAGATTAAAACCTAATCATAAAACCATAGAATGTGTCCCCTCCTCCCACACCTTAGCACTACATTACTAAAGGCCTATTTACCAGTTCCACTTGCACAGTATACATGTCCACATTTCAACTAAAAATTATAAAGCACACTAAAAAATAAAAACATAGTTTGAAGAGACTGAAAAAGCATTCAGAACCAGAGTCACATATGGCAGGACAGTTGGAATTATCAAACTCAGACTTTTTAAAAACGATAGTTAATATGCCAAGAGTTTTAATTTAAAAAGAAAAATGGAAGACAGGCAGGAACCCTTCACAAAACCAACATAAAATGGATCATAGACCTAAATGCAAAAGGCAAAATTATAAAAGTCCTAGAAGATAACGAAGAAGAAAACCTAGACAACTTTTGGTATAATGATGACTTCTTAGATACAATATCAAAAGCACTATCAATGAAAGAAATACGGCTAAGTTGGATTTAATTAAAATTAAAACTTCTGCCCTGCAAAAGATAATGTCAAAAGAATGAGAAGATTGGCCAGACTGGGAAAACATATTTGGACTCCTGGTATTCTATGTGCTTTGATATGTACCCACCACTGCAGAGTAGTTTTACTGCCCTAAAAATCCTGTGTTCCATCTCCACCCTCCCCGAACCTCTGAAAACCACTGATCTTTTTACTATCCCCTGCCACTCTGTGGATTGAGTCAGACTCCCCCGGCACACTGACCACCAGCCCACTGACTTTGCATTCTGTCCTTGCTAACCTACTCTGTGTACCATGACTGTGCCAATCCCCTCCCTAAGGACTAGTAAGTCATTATCTCGGGGTACCTCATTCCTTGAGCTAAACGGATTTTGGTAGCTCATCTGAGAACGTATACACAATTGACTATTGGGACTCAATGAACAAAAATGAGTTCCATACTCCGAGAAAATACGCACACCGTTCGTTTTTCAGAATGCAATTATCTTCTAAGACAAGGGGTTTTTTAGCAGAAAAAATTTTCTCTATTTTAATATCAAAAGACCAAAAGACAACCTAAATAAGAATAAAATCACTTGTTTTATAGAATCTATTTAGCCTACAAGTTTTCTTAAATTCTGAACACAAATCTAAAAAAGGATATTTAGCTTAGAGGCAAACAGGAATCCTAGAACTCAGCAAGTTCAAAGTGAGCAGGCCCTCCTCACACCCACTTAGAGACACAGAGCACAAGAGTATATTGAAGGCTCGCCAACCTTCTATAAACATATCTATTTAATTTTAATTATCCCAGTATTTCCAAAACTTATTTGAACAAGAATTTTTTTTTTTTCTTTCTTTCTTTCAAGAAACTGGAATATTCTGTCACCAAACAGTTCCTGAGAGTCTGCTATGTGTCAAGCACTCAACTAAGGGCTGGAACCAGAATCCAGGGAAGAGGGTTCATGTTTAACACATAACTGCAAATTATTAACTAAATATCAGTGTACTGTGAAGGTGATACACAGAGACTGGAAAACACATTTTGAGAAATACTGATATAGGGGAAGGACATTGGACTGGGAATCAGAAAAATATCTGACCTAATCTTGGACACTGACTCCCTACGTAATCCTGAAGATCACTCAGCAAAGAAACATCATGTGCAGACTCAAATGCTCCCAACTAAGACATGAAAGGGTTGAATAAGATCAGCTCTAAGGCTCTATCCATTTTGAATATTCTTTGTCATTAATTCAATGTGAAATGAGAGAACGAATAAGAAATTTTACTGTACTACTTAGACACTTCAAAAGACAAACTGATGGCTTAGATAATAAAACTAAACTGGAAAAATGTCTTCAGAATATATGTTCAGAATTTAAATTAGCTCTGAGTATTTTTCCTGAAGCAATAATAAAGCAGTAAGAGCTTTAAAGGAGAAATTAAGTTCTTCATGACCTAACCCATACTCTTTCTCCAGCCTTAAGACCTCTAGCCTCTCACCCCCTTGTTTCATGCTCAATTTCCTCAAAAGCCTCAATTCACCAGAATAACAGATTCTTCGGAGCTCAGGACATCAGAAAGCCTTTATTACCCAACCCAGGACTCCCAACATCAACTCAGTTCTATGGTGAGCTTAAAGGTCAAATCTTTTCTGACCCGTTCCTGACATCCTCATTACCATCTTCCAGAAAGCTTGACCTACTGACCAAGCCCTTCTTTGTGTCTCTACCAATCCTAAGACAGACTTCTGGCCAGCCTGGTCACTTACTAGCTATGTGGCAAATTTCTTATCTCCTCTAGTCTCCATTTCCTATAATAGAATAATAAGTATTCACATAGCAAGATTGTTATATGGTTCTAATGAATGATGACACGTAAAGTGTTTAGAACAGAGTGCAGTGCACAGCAAGTGCTTGTGGCCAAGATGGCCTTCCGCTTTCCCTTTCTTCCTTATGAACAAAACCTCGTTTTGTCAGAGATGACAATGTGTAAAGCTGAATAAACCATTTCTTGCCTTCCTTACAGCCTGAAGAGGTCACGTGGCATAGCTCTGCAGTGACATATAAGCCAAGCTGTTGAGCAGAGCTTAAAAGAGAGGTAAACTCAGCTAGAATAAACTCAGCCCCTCTAACCTTCCCCATTTCTCTTGACTGAATCTCAGATGTGATCATGTGGTTGCAGAAACCATCTCAAAACCATAAGAAAAAAAGACCAAGGAAAGTACACAAATGTCAGATCTGGCAACTATGAACTACTAAGACCATGCCACCAGCAGCCTAGCCCTGTAGAGTTCTCATCTGGTGAGAGAAAAAAGAATAACATTTAACTGGCTTAAGGTACCTTTTCACAGGTTGCTGCTATCTGCAGTCATATGCATGCTTGATACAGTTAGCTCTCACTATTATTAACCTAGCACTTATTTCATTATTTGTTTAAAGTTTGGTTTCTCCAGCAGATAAAAAGTGTCTTATTCATTTCATACAATAATATCTCTCATCAAGCAGGTGCGCAAAAATGTTAAATGAATGAATAAAGTGATAGTAATGGCCATCACAGTTTGGCTAAGAGAAAAAAAAAAAAAAAAGATTTTTCTTCTTCTCTCCCTAACTAAACTGAGTATACTTTAGATTAGTTAGCATTTATAAAGTGCCATAGATTGCCTGAAACTAAAATTCTTAAACAAGCCCTTAAATAAGAATATTATTTGCCAAGGACTAAGTTCATAATTAGTTCTTTCAGAAGGAACTCATCTACTCTACATAAAAACCCAGTGAGACCGGTGCTATTATCTCCATTTCACAGATGAGGACAGAGAGTAGAGAGAGGTTCAATAAGGCACCCAAGGTCACAAAGCTAGCAACCAACAGAGCTGGGACAGGATTCCATGCAGTCAGGTTCCAGAGTTTATGCTTTTAACTGTTATTCTCAGCTGCTTCTCAGTCACTAACTGGGACCGTATCTTCTTCTTCCTGTTTCTACATAAATGAGAAAGAGCGAAGAGAAAATTCAATCCGACTATCTATGAAGGTTCTTGGCTCCACAAACCAGCAGAAACCAAGGAAGAGAACTCTGCATCCACCATACCAAGAGCTGAGGTTACTTTGCTAGAGTAGATATCAAATGTACAATTAGTGACAGAAAGAAAAGAAAAGGAATTGCATATTTTAATTCTCTTGAGATCTTCTAGAGCTGGAAGATCTATGAGGAAAATACGAGGAGGAAAAAGAAATGACATACCAAGAAAAGTCTTTTAATTGGCAAATCTAAGTAAATGACAAAGAAAGCTAACTAGTGGCAAACTAATCAAAATGACCAGCTAAGATCCAGATGAAGAAAAAACACTTTTAGCTTAAAGTTAAAGGTATCATCCAGGTATTCTGCTCTTGAACAACTATATTTAAAACTGAGAAAAGAACCTCCAGAAACATGCAGATACATTTATATCTTTCAGCAACAATTCTCAAGTTGGCAGCAAGAACACATTATACTAAATTCTTCACAATTCACCTCTCACACAGATTCAGCATAGAGGAATCGGTAACCAGGCCCAGGCCCACTTAGCAATACCTGTCATGTCCTTTCACACAGCTTTAATTCCAAGGACCTGGAATTAGACAGACAGAAACCTGTTTTTCCTATCTGCAGCGACATCTAGTGCTAGGAAACTAAAATGCACCCTGCAGCACAACATTTATTCCTATTATCATCACATTAATTGCATAGTATAATATAGGAATATGTATAACTCTAAAATAGATGGCTTTTTCCATAACTGAAATTGCCAATTGTCAACTGCCTTCTAATCCAAAATTTAAAATACCCCATTAGATTAATCCAGTGAAAAGATACACTCATTTGGGTTAAGTAAAAAAAAAAAAAAATCATTTTGTTCTCCAATATTTTTTGTTTTAAATGCAAACACATCTTTATTCACTAACAGCAGACTGGAATGTTAGAAGAAACATTAAAAGACTTCCTCTTAAATTTAACCAAAAAACATGCTAGCTTAATAAAACCATAAATATAAGCCAAAATCAATTTTCAAAACCTCTGAAGGAGAATAATTTAAATGTAGATGAAGCTCATTACAGAACAGTTTGCTGATTTTAGTATGCTATGGGCTAAATCTTCTCTCCAAGTTTTACATATTAAAATTATATTCTAAAAGATGCAGGCTATCAATATTCTCTCGATCAAAGTAAAGTATCATTTTGGTAACTAAGAATCTGGATGTTTGGAAAATATTTTAAGAGAGAAGTAAGGCACAGAGCACTGGATCGGGAGAAAGAAAACAGGATATAGCCATGGTTCTACCCTAGAACTTTGAGACCAAGTCATTCAATTTCAGCTTCAATTTCCTCATTAAAAAAAAATGAAGAAAAAGGAAGGGGGGGGAGGAGGAGAAGGGGGAGGGGGGAGGAGGAGGGGGGAGGAGGAGGAGGAGGAGGAGGAGGAGGAGGAGGAGGAGGAGGAGGAGGAGGAGGAGGAGGAGAAGGAGGAGGAGGACGAGGAGGAGGAGGAGGAGGAGGAGGAGGAGGAGGAGGAGGAGGAGGAGGAGGAGGAGGAGGAGGAGGAGGAGGAGGAGGAGGAGGAGGAGGAGGAGAAGAAGAAGAAGAAGAAGAAGAAGAAGAAGAAGAAGAAGAAGAAGAAGAAGAAGACGACGACGACGACGACGACGATGATAAGAAATAAAAGAAAGAAAGAAAGGTGGAGTAGGACAAGGGAAGAGTTTAGCCTATATTCTTTCTCAGGTCCCTTGTTCTAACATTCTATGTTCTATGAACAAGATGATCTTGAAGATGCCACTGAGCACTTTTTTAAAATTCCACACACACTCTGAGGAAAACTGTGCTCAAACAAGACTCAGGCAACAAAGGAGATCTGGACTGCAATCGGCATGGAGTACACAAAGGCCTCTTCAGAGTGTTTAGACGGTGACTCCTGACCTGAATTAGCCACATGAAATCGCGTCCACCATGACAGTGACTTCTGAAACCGAGGATCCTTATTACTTTGATTACATTTAGCTTTCAATCCTAGCTCTAGAAATCACATCCCTCTCTCTCTCTCTATATATATAGCCTTCAAAGGCCTAGCTTTCCCCAGGATAATTAGCAACCCCCGAGGCAACAGAAGACAGCAGCCTGCACCTGACTGACAGTCGCTCAGTCTGGACCTCTCTCAGACTCCTGAGCATCTTGACCTAAGTTATGTTTCACTTCCTGAGCTCTGAGGTGACATAAGCCTCTGGCTACTTTCCCAAGAGATCAGACAGAGGGACCCTGGAAAAGACCTCAGACCTCAAGACCTGAAGAGAGGATTCATTACCCTTATCTCACCTCTGACCAATCAGCAACCAATACAACCCCCAAACCCCGAACCCAGGGTCACATGACTTTGTCCTATATAATCTGTAACCTGCAGGTCATTGGGGAGCTCAGGCTTGTGAGTGTTAGCATCTTGTTATCCTGGATGGCACTATTCATCAATAAAACAGCCAATATTTCGTCGCTGAAATTCTTGGTGTTTATTGTTTGGCTTTGCTAGCACCGGGTAGACAAATCTTTCTGTTCTATAATACTTTCTAAACCATAGGTATTGTCTAAAGCCTTTTAATAAATACCTTCAGAAATCATGTAATTAAGTGGGCCTTGCTGCTCAACCAGGATATTCATGAACGTTCTGGTTAGATGACATTCTGCCAGCAGAATAAGCTTATGTCTTACTTATTTTATAGGGAATGTTCACTATAAAGGTTTCCTAAAATGAGGAAAGACATCTAAGTAGTGTAAAATACGCCTGGAGTTTTCTATAACAATTATGGTTAGTACCCTCTCACTTTGCAGAAAGCACTTCGCTCTCACCAAAAGATATAGCTATGGCTTAGAACAGCTAGAAGAGATGGAAAGGAAATGAGTAAAGCTGAACCAAAACCCACCAGATTGGAGCTGGCTCCTAATCACTGCACTGGTATGCCTCAAGCACCTCAGAAAATCTCCTTGGGCACATGTGAAGAGATGGTGACTGAGTGAGTGACAGCTCTCCAAAATGACTGGGGTGGCAAGTTAATGCCTAAACAAAGTAAAGTAAGCTGGAGAAAGCTGGAGGAGTGGCCAGTAACCGAGGACATTTAAACACTGGGATAACCCACTTGTTGACAGGTCTGAAGTGAAGTCACTTATAAAATAAAGCTAATTAAAAATAATGAGACATATTTTTATTCCATTAGGAAATTCAAAATAGAACCATAATGTGATACCACTGTACATCCAGTGAAAATGGTTAATAAGAAAAAAAGACATTTCAGCAATTGTTGGTGAGGAGGACCAGCAAGGGGGCCTCTCATTCATAGCAGGTGAGAGTGTAAATGGTTCCCTTTGGAAAACTATTTCCAGTTTCTAGTAAAGTTAAATGTAAACCTGCTCTATGACCCAGCAAGTATACTCGTAGGTATGTACCCAACAGAAATGTGAACATACGTTCACCAAAAGTCATATAAGGAGGTTCACGGCAGCACTGTTTCTGACAGCCAACACCAGGAAACAACCTAAATTTAAAGAGCAGAATAATAATAATATAGCCACGTTATATAATACTATTCAATAATGAAAATAAGTGCAACTATGTGCAAAAATATAGATGGATCTCACAAACATAATGCTGAATAAAGCCAGTCACAAAATAAAGTGCATTCTGTATGATTCTGTACGCATGAAGCATAAAAGCAGGATAAACAAAGCTATGCCTTTAGAAGTCAGGCTACACATCTCCTTTGGAGGAGCAAATGGAAACGGGTATAGCCAGGACACTGAGGAGGTGATGATGTTGCTTCTTCATCTGATCAAAGCATATATTAGTGTGTTTGGTTTGTGAAAATCCATCAAGTAGAACACTTGTGACTTGTGTAATATTCTGTATGTCTGTAAAATATAAATGCCCAGACTGAGAACAGGCTCCCAAGACATTCAAACACACACACACACAGTCCGAGGAGCAAGGGACGAAAAGGAAGTGGTCACTGAATACCCCTGAAGATGGAGGAAGAAGGAGGGTCTCCACACCCAAGATATGGGGCCCATGGTGTCATTCCATGTGGCCTCCTGAGGAAGAACCCAAGTCCTTCTCAAATAAAAGAAATCTTAAGAGCTCACCCAGATCAGCCTACCCCATTCATGAAAAAAAAAAACCTGAGACAGAGAGAGAGATAGGGTGTAGCTTGGTCAAAGTCACACAACTCTTTAGAAATACTGAGTGTAAAAGCCAGTTATCTCAATTGATAAGACTTAAAGAATTATTTAAAAGTCAAGATACCTCAAAAAAAAAAAAATGTGTGACCACTCAAAATGGGCACAGACTCAAGAAAAAACAAGGCTTCTGTCCACTTCATTCAAATAAGATAAGCAGTGAAAAGGTGACCCGATGCACACAGCATCCACAGAGAGAAGGGGGGCCTCAGAAAGGGAAATCTTAAAAGCAATCTGAAAGAAAAATCTGGGAACACAGCACACTGCAGATGAAACATAACATACTATCACTGTATCTCTGCATTTCCTTTCTGCATACGCAGCACTCAAAACAATACTTGGCACGTCTGGATCTCTTTTCCTTGCCCAAGATCACATTTTAAATCTCCATTTTAAAACAATCATCTTTGTAGTAAAGGGCAATAGAACAATTACATAAAAGCAAGTCTCGTATGAAGTAAAATATTACCTATCAAGACAGACAAGCACACACAGCTGGTTGGATACATTTCAAAAATAAAACCTGAAAGATTCTGAGAGAAATCAGTAATACATAAACAAATGCTAATAATACGTTAGGAAAAAAGGAAATGATACCCAGGGAAATAACCACAACCCTTTCTTAAGAAAAAGACTAGAAATGAGCCAAAGCAAAAGTGAGATGATTCAACCTTGGAGGAAAAAAAAAAAATCAGATTCATTATTTAAAAAGAGCATTACAAAACACAAAAGGAAACCCGGGGCATTATACTTGCAAAAGTAAACCTTGCCTCAACATTCATGGAGATCACAGAACAGATGGTATTGAAACAGTGGCCACTATTTGGGTTTTTAAAACACTGATGGGCGACTAAATTCACTGCCCGTAACGGGTCACTTTTTAAGACTGCTTTTTTAAAAATCCATCTTTATAACATGTAAAAGCAAAAAAACAAAAATCAGAGAAAGATAAAACAAAAGCCAAGCATCTGAACATGAAAAAAAGTGAGGTCAGTTTCAAACAATTAAGAACTAGATAGTATAGTGGGGTCACCAGTCCAGACCTCAAGACAAGGCTTTAATTCTGACCTCACCTCTTCCTTCCTTAACTGTGTGCCCTCTGGGCCTCAGTTTCCTTGTTTGTAAAATGAAAAAAGTAATATACTCCCCGAGGCTGCTGAACATAACAAATTAATACACGTAACACTTAAATCTGTGCTGGCTATTTAATATTTGAAATATGGCTAATGCAGTGGGATAAGTGAGCTTTTAATTTTATTGATTCAAATTTTTAACTATTCAATTAAGTTAGTGGAAAATTTTATAATATATTTGGAAAAAAATAGCTAGAATAAGAATTTACTTTTCAACTGTAAATTTTATAAAATCAAAATACAGATCAAGTGTACCTGGTGCAAACTGAGCATCTGAGCTGAGATACTGAGATACACTGCAAATGCAAAATTCATGCCATGTCAACGGTTCATTAAGGAATAATCAATTTTATATTCATTATATAGCAAAATGGTAATATTTTAATATAATGGAATAAATAAAATATACTGTTAAAATTAATGTCAGCTATTTCTTTTTAGTTTTTTAACGTGGCTACTAGAAAAGTTTAAATCCCGCACGTGGCTTGCATTACACTTCGATCCAACAATGTTGACTTAGAATAATGCTGGCACATAGTAAGAGTGCAGTAAACATTATCCATTATTATCCCTATTCATATTATCATTATTGATGGTTGGATGCAAGACACTGGTTGGGGGCTGGAGGGGATCCAAAAGCAATTAAAACTTGTCTCTGGACCTCAGAGTCCAGCAAAGAAACACCAGACAGACCAGAACAGCTTTACAGGAGACAAATTATTAAATACCGAGCTGTGAAAAAAGAACACTTACAGAAAAGAAGTATACACAAAGAGTATATTGAAATTACTGAAAATCACTGAAATTGTCATTCTAAAGATCTAGAGAAATCAGAATTAATTTGTGTTATTTCACCCAATTAGACTAGATCCACAAGAAACAGAAAAAAAAATTATATGAGCTGCCCACACAGACTGAAGGCAAACATCTGCTGTTTATGGAAGGGCGGTTTTGATCCCACTGGATCCGGGCCCGGTCCTCTTGGGACAGGGGCTCTCACCTTGCTCCCAGCCCAGCTCACACTGAGAGCTGGCTGGGTGGGGGCGGAAGACGTTTGGATCAGAGATACCACAGTCATCAAGGCTGGCACACATACACAGGAGACAAGCAAGTCAGGGTCACACTCTAACCAGGACGAGCGCCAGAAAAGGGGGTCCTGTGAATGCATACTCCCAACAAAACAGGTTCAAGAATGTTCACAGAAGCACAGAAGCATTACTCTTAATAACCCAAATAAAAACAACCAAGAGTAGAATGGATAAAAAGTGCAGAATATTCACATAATAAAGAGAAAACTACTGCTAAACATAGCATAGGTGAATCTGAAGCCAGGAACAAAAATAGAACGCACTGCATGATTCCATTTGAAGCTCGAGAAAAGGCAAAACACATCTATGGAATAAATGTCACAGCCCTGGTTATCTCTGGGAGAGGAGGACAGGAAGGAACCGGGGAGGTACAAGAGGCAACCTCTGGGAAGCAAGAAATGTTCCATATCTTGATCTGGGTATGGGTTACACGGTGTATACACACAGGTAAAAATATATGAGCTGTACACGTCAGAGGTGCACTTTTTTATCTATGTTCACTGAGCTGCACACATCAGACATGCACATTTTGTGTGTATATAAAACTTTAGCTGTTAAAAAAAATCAAATAGTTTTTAAAAGGTCCAATGAACAAAGCACCCTATTTAACAACAACAAAAATATTCTATTCAGCTGAAGTTTCTTTTCAAATGGCATTACCCAATGTCTCCAAATGCCTGTATGAATGTACAATTTGGGGACTACAAAACATTGCAAGAAGTTATGTGCACCATTTTTTTCCAGGAGCATACACACATACAACGAACATGCCAAGATGCTCTAGGGCTGTGGGTCCCAACTCTTATGAGTCCCAGGGAACTTGCTTAAAAGTAAAGATTGTAGGGTACCATCACACTAATTCTCCTTCCATAAGTCTGAAGAACCCATAAAATGATCTTTTTTAAAGGTCCCCACATGATTCCAAGTGGAATCATTTTCTGTATAGAAAATCAGCTTCTATGACATGCTGAGTAACTGGTATTTAAATTGTTTTGGATGAGAAACTGGACTTAGCATCTTACAGAAGTGTCATAGCAAGTTCTGTTGCTTGATTTCACTTCAATCTGCTGGAGATGCCAGTATAATTTTTACTTTAGGCAAGAACAAGACGGGCTGAAATATAATACATTACTGTATAGAGTATTAGATCCAGAGAAAAATGACCATCTTTGGTGATATCTGTGTTGCTAGATTCTTTCAAGGAGAAAAAAATCACAGCTATTTGGAATTAATTCCTCTCATCTCTGAGACACAGACAACTTGCTCAGGAAAGCTGTTTTGGGCAGGCCAAGTTGGCACTAAAGTGGTAGGTAAGATGTTAGAAATTTATAGCCATCTCTCCCCTTGCAAGTATCAGAATATGCTGGTAATAAATATCCACATGTAACCTACATCCATAGTTCTTTTTTAGTAGCTGCTGCTTGCTAATCACACTCTTACAGATGCATACTTCTTAAAACTATCCCTTTTGCTGAGACTTGGAGCCTGGTGCCTGGAGTTAAGAAAAACTACTGTCATCCTAGAATAATGCAAAGGCGAAACCAACCAGAATGCTAAGGAAAAATACTTTAAAACCTGCTGTTGTGTTACAAATGGAGGGCAACACCAACTCGCTCATAGTAACTGTTGCTAGGTAGACTGGGCTGGGAAACACCAAGCTAAAGGGGTCAACTGGAAGTTAAGCCAAATTCAAAACTACATGTAAAAAGTGGGAGAAGAGAACACAGCCACATTAAGAGCACATTTTAAATCACATAATCGATTTAAAGGAGAAAAGAAAAATGCATTTACAACGCACTTACATACATGGAATTCACTGTGTGCCATCTTCCAAATCCAACACCAGAAAACAATTTCTTCTGCATGGAATGTTCACACCACAATACAGATATCCAGCTGGTCCTTTCACATAACTTCTCAGCTGAATATAGGACCTCTGAGTCATAAAGGAAATATTCAAAAATATTCTCTCTTAAATATAAGGGTGCTTCAACTAATTTGTATCTCATGTCTGCCTTGAATATATCTTATACTATTGTAAGTGACCAGGTTCTACATCTGCGGTGGAAAATGTGGATGGCGTCACCAAGATTCACGGCCACACCCTCAATCCCCACCCCTACCCCCACCCCCAAACCCCACAGTGCACATATAGCAGCTGTGGCAAATAGGCCTCACCCCAGCTCAAAAGGTGGGCTTTGATACATCTTAACCAATTAAGATAATCCATTCCTTTATCAAAGTGATTGGTTTAGATCACGGGTCCCCAACTCCCAAGACGCAAATGCTGATTCCTCAGCATATTAGGAATCTGACCACACAGCAGGAGGTGAGTGGTGGTCCAAGAAGCAAAGCTGCTTCTGTATTTGCAGCGGCTCCCCAGCGCTAGCATCACTGCCTCAGCTCCATCTCAGATCGTCAGGCATTAGATTCTCATAGGAGCACAGGTCCCTGGTACCAAAAAGGTTGGGGACCACTGGTTTAAATAGCCAGGGCCTAAACTCATCAGCATAGGGTCCCAGGGATTAGTTCAGAAGTGCACCAATCGGTGCAAATCCGAGAATTGTGCTGGGGACTCTGAAACAAAGATTCTGAATTTAGATGGTGAAGGGAAACTGAGTTTGCTACCCCAAAATACATCTTTTAGAATACTAATTTTAAGCTGGTTATTAAGGACCAGAAGACTCAGAGAAAACCTTTGACCCTAACCCTTTTACCTGCCTAAAGAAATTTAGATAGAGGTCCGGCTCCAGAAAGGGGGATATCATCGCAGATAACTATAGTTTAATATAAATGGGTGTGTGATAAATTATCAAGACCCGTCTGTTGCAAGTCCTCTCCGTGTCCCATTGTTAAGATGGCCCAGCAAACACTTACCAAACATTTGCTTTTCTATCTCCATGTGAATTACCTTCCTGTCCTTTAAAGTCCCAAACCATAACCCAAACCTCCCCCTTCTCCTTCCTTCCAAATGGCATATAAACCTCAACTGCCCAGTGCTTCCTTGGGTCTCATATTTTATGGCACCCCCAAATGTACACCCATAAAATAAACTTTGGATATTTTCTCCTATTAATCTGTCTCACGTTAATTTGATTATTAGCCAGCTTAGAAGAACTTAGAAGGTGAGAGGAAAGTTGTTTTTTGCTACTCTCTTACTTTGCCATTCTGAGAGCAGAACGCCTGGAGATAAAGTCAATAAAATAAAAAGGTAAAAGCAAGAACCATCCTAGAGAACCAAAACCAGTGCCCTGATCAAACCCTACCTCCACAACCATTACTCTTCTTTGAGCTAATACACATAAGCCAATTTGGAATTGGATTTTCTGGGGTTTCTTATTTTTAATTAACAAACATAAAATGCTAGATGATAAAATGTCTTAGAAGTAAGGCTATATTATAGCTGCATAAAACTATACTTTTAAGAGTTTCCATATACATAATTTGTTGTTTTCTGCCCAACTGGGAAGACACATATAACTGGCAACCCAGTTTTACATGTAAAGAGGATGAATTCAGAGAAAACACCACATATAAGAAAAATGACCACTTATATGATGTGGAAGCTGATAAAAGGAAAAAAGAAATAAGACAAAAAACCACTGAGATCACAGAATTAGAAAACAGACTGGTACTGGCCAGAGGAGAGGAGTGAAATGGGTGAAGGTGGTCAACAGGTGCAAAATTCCAGTCATAAAATAAATCACGTACAGCGTGGTAACTAAAGTTAATAATGCTGTATTGGATACTTAAAAGTTGCTAAGAGAGTAGATATTAAAAGTTCTCATCACGAGAAAAAAAATTTTATAACTATGGACAGTGATGAATATTAACTAGACTTACCGTGGTTATTATTCCCCAGTGTATATGAATACTGAATCACTAGGTTTTACACCTGAAACTAATACCATGTGAGACGTCAGTTATACCTCAATAAATTTTTTTTTAATAACATTACTATAATGCTTATAACCTGACTGTGTACCAGACACAGTTCTAAACACTTTAACTTATTTCTTTCCTACATGACAGGTACTATTATTGTCTGCATCTCACTGTGAGATTCTGAGAAACAGAAAGGTCAGTGTGACCCAGGTCAGACTGACCCACAGATACAAATCATAGGTTTGACAGGCCAAGAACCATCTCCTCGCTCCCAGGCTCACTCCACCATCCGCTCCTCTCCAACTCACAACTCTTAGAAGTCCTCCACGGTGACTGAAGTGTGTTTTCCTGAGTGACATAAACAAGAAACTGATTGTACCATGAAATGGTTGCTTTCTAAGCTTCCCTGCCAACTAAACCAAGTTCCTACAGTTCAGCACACCAGTGATTCAGGTGTACATAAAGTTTACTTCCATAGAACCAGGCATTTTTTCCTCCCTGACTATGGCAATAAATATACAGTAAGAGCCCATCAGCACACATGCCTCACTGCAAAAGATCAGAAGAAAAATCCTATATGTATTCGAAATAATTTATTGCATGGTACCAACATTTAACAGGGTACATCTGACTTATTTCTGAGCTTTTTACTCCAGAAACATTATTCAAAAGGAAGAACCAACATGGACTTGCAATACCTTTATTTACGGGCAGTTCCTTCAAGATGAAAACTACCATGAAAAATACAGTAGGCCTGGCATTATTAACAACATTAGAGCTGGTTCTGTGCATCGTTTGCTTAGCCTCTGACTCTGCCAAGTTCTTTAGTCAACCCACAGTGCTGGAGAGCAGACAGTATCTTCCCTATTAAGTCCCAGTATCAGAGAACAATGAACTTTATTACTTTGCCTTTTATCTTAAAAAAATAATAATAATAAAAAATAAACAGCTGCAGGAGCAGAACTTTAGAAAAAGGAGAATACACAGTTTGATGCAAATTAACAGCCAGAGTCTTACTTTAATGAGACATTGACAAATTAACAACTGCATACTGTGCAGTAACATCTTTTTTTCTTGTTTCAGATGAAGAAAGAGCCAATGAGATAGTATGTATGAATGAACTAAAAAATGGTAAAAGGCTTTGTCTTATACATGGCAGCACTGACGGTGACTTCTGGTCAAAAAGGTACGAATGCATCCACATTAGTCTGCAGATTAAAGCAGGGAGACAAATAGTTTCACATGATGTTCTCCCAAGTCATCCTTACTACGACCACCCCCCATCCCAAATCCTTTTACCTTTCGGTACTCTCTTCTATAGAAGGACAGAAACACACACAGTTGGAAATCACTGTGGTGGCATTTTATTTTTTCTCAAAAATGGAAAGAATCTTTGCTCTCCCTGGGCCCATGCCTTTGTGGGATTTCCTCACACCTAACCCCTGAGCTTTATGACTAGCTTTGACCAATGTGACATTAGCAAGTGAGGGGCAAGGGAAAGCTTGAAAATTGCTTGGATATTGGAACTCACCCCTCTCGCTCTTCCTACAACCCTGAAACCACCATATAAATGAGCCTGAGGATGAGAGACATGGGGCCAAATCATCCCCAGCTGACAATGAGTCAATCACGGGCCATGTGAGTAAGGCCATGCTGGACCATCCAACCCCAGGGCATGAGTGAGGGCAGCAGAAACCCACTGAGCCCAAAGATCATTGGAAATATGTTCGTTTAAGCTGCTGGGTTTTACGGTAGATTGTTACACAGCAAAACTTGTCCTGAAACCTCTCAGCAATGGGAGAACACAGTTAAGGTCAACAATTATTCTTTGAACACTTCCTATTTATTAAGAACTACTATACAAGGCACTAGAATTTATGACAAATACAAAGATGAGTGAATAGTGTTCTCTGCCCTCAAGGATTTTATAATCTAATATAAGGAATGATGAACACACAGACAGTCATAATGCTACATGAAGGATAATATATATTTGGAAGGAAGTGGAAGAGATGGAAAAAAAAAAAAAAACGAGATTACGGGAGCTTTACAAAAGAATGCCCAATTTGGGGAAAAGTCTTCTGGCGCCAAGATACAATCTCCATGAGGGCAGGGAATTTTGCTTTGCCTACTTGGTATACCCGGTGCCTAGAGCTATGTCTAACATACAAGATGCTCTCAGTCTCTCAATGAACATGTGTTTGATGAATGAGAGAAAGAGAGAGGGATGGAAGTAGGGAGGGATGGGTGAATGAATGGGTGAGTGAGTGCAGACATGTGGGGGTTTGTTTAGGGGGTGGATGGGTGTATAAGAGATAAAACAAGGCAACCTGGGAAAGCAATGACAGAATATTTTCAAACTCACATTAATGCTAGGAATTTCTTTATCAACATAGGCAGTAATCCTAGGTTATCAGAATATGAGCATGCCAAAAGGATGCCCATCATCTTCTATCCCTTCTTTGCTAACAAGCTTCCAAAAGTTTGAAAATGAAGTTTTTAAAAATTGTAAGAATGCTGCGCACAAGGCAGTTACTGAGATCCTAAAGGAAAGACCTACACATGGAGTGCAGGTGCTGAGTTGGACCACCTCTCTTTTTATAATGAAAACCAAAGAAGAAAGGGCAATGACTTCTAAAATCCCGACTGGAGCCAACCTCTGCTTGGATGAACACCTGAAAATCCAATGCATTATCTTCATGTAGCCAAATGAGCTCTAAAGACAATATTTTGTATTTTTAACACAGCTATAACTAAATGATAAACAGCACTGTTATTGTCTGAGGTCAGAATTTTGAACCATCAAATGCCCAAACCATTGCTGATAAAGAAAGTGACTCGTGGTTCAAAGAGATGTCTCCTCTCTAATCCAAAATCTGGGCAAAATTGATGCCCAAAAATACAATTCTATCCTAGAGCTACTCACAGGTTCAATTTCTGTACCAAGACGAGGACAAGATTAACTGAATCTAAAGGAGACACAAAAACTGTTATCTTTCCAATGCTTTCTTTGTAGGTTTTCTAGAAACCAGAGGATTCAGAGCCCCAGATAGCAGGAATACAGAGGACCAAAAACCTAGTTTGTCACAGGCTATTACGCAACAGCCTGCTATTAATACTGCTTCCAATTCAATCACACTCCCCAATAGGCAGCTTCTACTCAAATTGTAGAACTGTAGTCAGCAGGAAAAAATCTTCTATAGGTTGCCATCATTTTCTAGAGACAAAAAGTTCAGCTAACTGATTCTATCATAAAACAAAACAAAACAAAAAGTTGGTTTAAAGTACTGCCTCTCCATAAAATTTAAATCCAGAAAATCTTAAGCAAGTAAAGGATACCAATTTCATTTTACTATAATACTTATCAGTCACAACATTATGAAAGAGTAAAAAAATTTCTTCCATCAATGGGTTATCTACTCCTTCCAAGGGCTTGTCGTAGCCTGCCTCTTTCTATTCCCCAGAGATGGAATATTAAGACACCAGCACAGTCTAAACTTAAGTCATTTGCATTAGGATCCCATCATCACATAGATTCAGATATGCTCCATTCTCCAAATTCGATTCAACAAACATTACTTACTGTTATGTAAGAAAAAATCCATATGTTTGAAGAAAACAACTTTAATTCAACTTGTACAAACAGCCTCTCCAGTTACAGCCTCTGCAGCCTGCTTCCTCCCTCCCACCCCCATGTCAAGTCACAGTCAGATGTCCTGTGCAGAGCAATGAAAACACAAAACCAAGTAAGGCACTGGAGTAATCAAAAGATATGTCTTCAGGAAGGAAAGGACCCTATATATTTAAAAAATGAGAAGAATAACCAATGCTAGAGGGATGCAAATATGGCTCCAAGCACCACTTTGCAGTTCGGCTCTGGACTGCATAGAGTCAGCTTTCCCTTCTGTCACACCATCTGTCAGACACTTGAGAGCTTGATGCTGCAGTCCAAACTGTCTATGATTTATTTTGAAGCGCAGAGCTTAAGAAGTTATTTGGAAGTCAGATAACATATCTTCAAGCAATTATTTCATTGTTTATAAAACGCTAGACAGAGAAACCAAAGAGTATACAGAACAGACAAACCAAAAAGGTGCATAAAAGGTGGGGGGTGGGGAGAGTGAAAGAGGGATGAACAAAGAACTTGAGGATTCTTCGTTACCTGAAAAAATTCATTGACAATAAAACACATGGGATTTATAAAAAGCCAGGCCAAGATGAACATGAGTGGGGTACTAAGTAGTCATTTCATAAACCACTTCAAACACTAAGGAGTCGGTGCAATACTGAAGCTACGCAAAAGAAGGATGAACAGTAAGGACGTGGGAACGCATTGAGCCGGGGCTGGGAGAAGCTGGATTTGTCACAGTGAGTTCCAAGTCCCAAAAGAGTAATAGCAGTTTAAGGCAAATTCAACCAGGATTTAAAACACACTGGGACAGCATTCTAAGAGACTAGAAAGACAAACCAAAAAAGAGAAAGAGATGTTAACAGATTCTGAGGAGCTGGCAGTGAACAAGAAACCAAGATGTGGACTACGTGTCAGACCCCAAAACAGAAATGCAATCAGTGTTTAAACCCCAGGAGCTTTAACACAGGGAACTGGTTACTGAGCTGAAGGACGAGCTGGGAAGCCATAAGGGTGAGGCCACTCACAAATGGACAACAGCAGGAAACTAGAGTCTTCCATAAGTATGGGGAACCAAGGGAAAAGGAGGTGTTTTCAGAGGCCAGGGCTATGTCACCAGGCAGAACACCAGACTGGGCCTTGTGGATGCCACACAAGGCCAGAGGGGGCAGGGTCTGGTTTCTCCCCAATCTCCGTCAGTGAATCTCAAAAAGCCCAGAGAAGAGCAGGCCACAGGGACCAGCAATACAGGGCAGAGAGGGAGAAAGAGGAGAAGGGACATGAACCCAAGACTGCTTCACCTTTCCCCAGCTTTTCTAACTCAGCATTCAAACTTTAAGGTGCAAGACACATTGTGTTGGCTGGAGAATTACTGTTTAAAAATTAATTACTTGCTGGAAATTACTGTGTGACTATTCCCATAGGAACATAGGCTACTAACTATGGAAACATAACATTCTAACAGCTTTCTGCTTCTGTACCCCGGCTTGCACACCTGACCAGTGGGTTGACAGGTAATAAATAGAAGAAAAATAGATCTTTGTGTTCAGACAGAATGAAGAATGGGATTTTGGGCTTAAAAACCCCATACCTCTACATTTCGGGGCTGCTTCATTTGGGGGTCTGCGTACCCCTGGAAGACCCAGCTGGCTGAATAGAGTGTGATTCCTATAACTCACTGAGTTCTGGTGGTCTGTGTCTTTCGGGGGCTGGCGGCCACAACAACATCACCTGGGAACCTTATTAAAACACAGATTCTCACATAGGAAGTCTGCAGTGGGGCCCAAGATTCTGCATTTCTAACCAGCTCCCAAAGGACGCTGATGCTTCTGGTCCAGGAGCCACACTTTGAACAGCAAAGATCTAACTGACCCAAAAGAATGAGCAGAATAAATGAGTAGACTACAATCAAAGAAATTCAGCCACATTCCTTCTAAGAGTAAAAATCACAGTGCTATATACGCCTTCCAAATAGGAATGAGAAAAGTAAGATGGAGGGTACAGGTGGGAACACTGCTAGGGCAACACTGCCGTCCGTCTACAGGGCACTTCGTTCTACTTTTCCTACTAGGTCACTGAATTTGTATGGTTCAAAGTTGATATGGGCTGAAATGCGTCCCCCTAAAATTTATATGTTGAAGCCCTACCCCCAGGACCTCAGAATGTGACTGTCTGTGGAGATAGGGCCTTTAAAGAGATAATTAAAAGTTAAAATGAAGCTCTTAGGGTAAGCCCTAATCCAATCTGATCGGTGTCTTTATAAGAAGAGATTAGGACACACAGAAGGCAACCAGAGGTGCAGGCAGATGGAGAAAAGGTCATGTGAGGAAAGAGAAGGTGGCTGTCCACAAGACAAGGAGGGAGGCCTCAGGAGACACCAAACTTGCAGACACCTTGATTTTGATTTCCGCTATTTAAACCACCCAGTCTATAATGTATCACTATGACAGCCCTAGCAAATTATAAGGTTTTTGTTTTTGTTCCCTGATACTATTTTAATCCAGTAAACATTCACTTCATGCCTTCTTGGTGAGAAGCAGTGTCCTAAGAGTTGGTACGCAGAGTGATAGAGCCAGTCCTTGCCCAGATCCTCCTTCTGATTAGAGGGAGACCCCAAGACCACCAAACTAAGATGATAATGGATACTGTGACAGAAATAAAATCAAATGCTATAAAAGCCAGAGAAAAACAATATCATTCTACCCGGCAGGTGGGAGAGAGGAATGATCAGAGTTTCAAAGTAGGTTCTGACAGGCCTAGAAAGGGGAAGTATCTCTGATGATAGAGCAACACAGGCAAAGGACTAGAGACACCAAAACACCCAAGGCCCTAGTCTGTGCAGGGACCAGCAAGACATCTGGCAGGGCAGGGGAAAGTGGGGGTGCTAGAGGTGCGGGGGCAGAGAAAACTGTGATAGAACATGTGAAACCGAAGAAAATCAGAACCTGTGGGGGCCAGGCAAGGGAGTTTGGACTTTAATTTCTAGAAAATGAAGATTAATGAAAATGAGGAAGGTAGATTAAGGGGTAAGAGAATGGATACACAAAGTACATTGCAGAGGATAATAAAACTCTCATACTTAACTGCCTAAGAACTGCCTCTTTACGATAAGCACAGTTTACATTGTCATTAGCTACTTTCAAAATAACTCCAAGCACTTTATTATCTCCTGTCCTGTTAACTTGAATAAAAGAAAAGGGTTGCCATCCACCCTGATTTCCAAGCTGGGAACTAGTGCATGTGACAGCTGTGGAAAAGTGTCACTTCCTAGTGAATCAGGAATAGAACCAAGGCCTAAGTTCCAAGTTCCAAAGACCAAAAAAGCTCTAGGCTCCACCCTTATCACGAAGGAGCTACCAGCTTAGCTGAGAACAGTCAGTGCCTTTATACTCAGCAGCCTTTCAGTCTCTCCACCCCATTCAACATGATCTTGGATTTCACTCATGCAGAGCAAGGGAAGCCATAGATCAGATTTAAAAGAAGAAAATAAAGTTACTCTTTGGCTTTTGAGCATCTAAGAGCTCATGATCTGGTCATTTCTTGGGAAATTAAGGGATTTTTTAAGAGTGACTCTGACTTTAAGGGACCTTGGCCTTACACATGAATTTGAGACTCCTACCCCTGTATGAGAGGGGCTCCCATATATTCCTGAAGCAACTGCTCATAATATACACTGATCAACTTAATCTTAAACCTTGTAACTGAAACAGGAAATATAAGCATACATCTTTCTCATTAACAATGAGAAATAACATGACTCTGATGTCTGAGAAGATGGCTTATAATAGTTTTTTAATTGTCTCTTCAAACATCTATGAGTTTTCTCTGAACTTACCTGTCAGTAAAGTTGGGAAAGAAAAACCAAGGCAGGTCCTCACATTGCCGAAAATACCCACTGGCCCTTTTATCTCCCTTCAATCCCCTGGAAGTTTTTCTCTCGGTTTTCTCCCCAAAGGTCTCTCCTTGGACGTTTAGAATTTGAGCCTTGGAAAGGATGATGATTTAAAAAGTGGCAGAGTAAACAGCCAGGTCCTGATAAAGATGATAATCCTGGAAACACACTGCTTCACTGGCCCTGTCTCTACAAAATGGGCAAATTCAGTAGAACAAATCCCCAGAATGTAAAGATTCCTATTTTAACATAGAGATGTTTAGAGGAAACCACTGATCTCAAAGTAGGATTATACAATCACATCCTGATATGGCCTTTTTATGAGTGAAATGTACTCCCTTGAGTTTCAGTTCAGTCGAGTGACTTGCTTTGGTCAGTGGTTACTAGCAGACATGAGATAAGTAGAAGCTTGAAATGTGCTTGCCTGACAAGGCTGCCTGCTTGTACCTTGGCCAAGACTATGAAAAGAACACATCCTGGACAACCAGCTGGTCAGAGGATGCGAGACATGTGGAGCAAACCTGGAACCCACCCACAGCCTGGATCCAAGCCCAGCCAAACCTTCTTGACCAGCCAACCGATCTGCACAAACACGAGAGAAAACAAATGTTTTTTTAAACCAGTGGGTTGGAGTGGGTTCTCTGCAACATTACCGGGTCAATGGCTGGCTAAAGAAACAGTCAGGTGGCAGAAATATAGCAGAGGATTACATAAACCACATAGATACAAACTCCTCAAGTAACATCCTCTTCTCATCAGTTTCCAATTAATGTTTTCAAAAACATTGGAGTAGCCCTCTTCTTCACCTCAGCAGGCAGGCATTGTCTTCCAGTAAGAGATGAAGACAGCCCGTATCAAATGCAAGCAGGAAAGAACTACAGATTTAAAGCATAAACACCAGCAGAGAAATCTAAAACGGGCTTGCATGGTCAAAAGAAGGGAAAAATTTGGCATGTCATTAGCCTTTCTCATAACCTTTATCACCTAGTACATATCACATTTCTATTCTTCCTATCTGGAAAGTTATAAAAAATAAAAATGGTACGGTTTATGAAAAACAGAACTGGAATTACAAAAGGATTTCAGCTTCAGGACCCAAAAGCACCTTATGAAAAAAAGCAAAAGTTCAGGGGTTCACCATGGTGGCACTCTGTGTAGATACCTTTGCAGAGAGTGTTACAAAAGCACCACTACAGTGACAAGGAGAGCCTAGCAGCAGAAGGGATCAGGCTGAAATCCTTCAATTCATTGCGCACTGCCTATTCTGCTAACAGCACTCTGTACACTAAGGACTTTTCAAATAGCTACTTGATTTCTCTCTTCCTTAAATGGAGCAGATTTAAGCCCTCCCTCTTTGGCAGATTTACTGAGGAAAGTGTACAATGTGTGTGAAAGGCCAAATGACTTGGCTTCCTAAGCCTAGGGCTGCAGCACTGCTTCTTAGAGTTAGTGCAACTGAAATGAAAAGGAAAATATTCACAGCTTTGGTGGTACTTATTCCACGTCTGACTATTCTGAAATGTGAGTCAGGTCCTTCCTTCTTCAGTTTCCTGTGCAAAAATCTCTCAGCAAAGGAAACTCTGAAGAAATACCTCAAAATGATACACTATCATCATAATCAAGAGGAGAAAAAAGAAAGTCTGAAGGCAGAGCCTTCCCTTAACTACATTTTCGGTAACTGGAAAAAAATGTGTCTAAGACCATCAGAACCCACCACCACTGAGAACTGCAACACAAACTGTAATTTATGAGGAAGTCTTTTTAACCCCCAGAATGGACTGAGCTGCCAAAACGGTACAAGAAAAACTTTACACAATGCTGACCCCACCTTCCAAGACAGACAGCAGATGCAAATTAAATGGCTTAGACAAGCCTTCGAAAGTTTACCCCCACAAAATGATAATTTGGTACCCTATTTTCATGTGAAGGGGATCCACGTTAGGGTTCTGCCAAGACATGCAGCTAAACCTCATCCATCCAGCCTTGTCAGTACTACAGGGGCATTTTAATCCTTTGAGAAAGTTTTATCTCAACAGACCTCAAAACCAAACCTAGAATTCAATAACCTGTGGATCACAGTCTCTCATACATAAAGTCAGACAGAATCCATCAAAGCAAAACATTTAACATCACACACAGGTTTTCTACCAACTCAGCAAAAAAAAAAAAAAAAATGGAAACAGAAAGAAACATGTATTCTGAAGCACAGGGTATGACAAATGGAAGCCATTATTGATGTCCTTTCACGAAGAGTCCTGCCAAATGCAGACCATCTCTGTCTAGCCCTTGAGACATACAGGAAAATAATTCCAATAAAAAATTACTAGTTTAGCAATTTCTGGAATCTAGCCATGTAATACACACATACGCCACAATTCTACCATAGGAAGTATTTTTTTTTTTTAATTTAACATCGCCTTTGTACTGGGTTTAACAAAAGAAAAGAAAAGTAGATGCCCTTGAATATTAAATGGATTTAAGATGTGCTGACAAAAATGGAAAAACTCCAACAAGTGAAACCAAACACCTTAGATATCAACATCACCTCTACATGTTAAAACACACAGCTTTAACGTGTGAGAGCTCCCTTTCCCACTTCTTCAAAATCAAACCAGAACCCCAACCCCCAAAAGTCAGTCATTGGTTCCACTGATCTTACCTTAAGCAAAGCACATAGCCATATTTGAGGGAGAAAGAAAAAGTATTACCTATTTAAGCCAGCATAGTAAAATTTAAGACATCTTTTTATAGTTCTTACTTTCAAAATATTTTGGGTTTCATTCCACTTATTTGTCCATTCCTTGGTCAATTCTTGAACCTAAAAGGAAAAATATACATAAGTGGTTGCTCCATTAAAAAAATAAATTATTGTAATTTTTCTTTTAGAAAGCTTCCATACTTTCATAGCTTTATGGAAGAATATACTATATACATATTTTTAATTAGATAGTAATTTCTATTCCCAAAAGAACCATCACCTAATATATATATCAAACAAGCTGATCTCATCCTACAATCTACATTATGGCAAAGGAAAAAACAAAAAAAATATTGTCAAGTTGCCTAGAGTTTTACAACAGTCTTTTTCATGGTGTACTTAAATAAAAGCTCCTTCCTTGGAATATTAAGAAAAATTACAAGTTCAAGGATGACAAACTCCTATTAAATGGGTTAATTTTTCCTGATTCTACTTTAGGTCCTAAGAAATTGTGATTAAGTTTTCTTTATCATTAGATGTGGAGATTAAATCACCTGGGTGCTACAGTTTTAGGAGATTACCTGTTTTGGTAGCTATTAATAGGGTTTTTAAATTTCATTCTAGCTTTAAAAAAAAAAAAAAAAGGTGTGCAGTCTTAAATTTACTCATTAAAAGCAAAACTTTTTGATAAAAATCAGGTTCTCTCCAGTCTGCTGTAACTTAGGGAAGATAATGTCTCCAACTGTTGAACATAGCATAGTTTTAAGTTGCTTTTCAAAGTTATTAATGATATTCTACTAGTTCCATAAAACTTTTTAAATGATCCTAGTGAGTAATTCATTAACAAGCAAAAAGTGACAATTGATTAAGAGGTAGGAAAAAAAAATCTATACCATGAAAAGGAGTATACCTAAGGCTAAAAGGGTGACTTCTGAGAGGCAGAGGAGGGGGAACCCATGATTTCAAAGCCTTTTCCTGTCTTTACTTTAGCTGTCCCGCCACTCCCCACTCCCAATGGCAGACATCATCCCATTTATACCTACTGGTCTTCCCTCTGACAAGTTATCTTATTTAACCTGATCAAAATGAATGCATGGAATACATGTGCTTGGACTATCACGCTAAGAGGAAGCTCCCTTCCACACACTTAATATTAAGTAAAGTAACTGGAAAGGGCATTCGTGTCTGCAACATCATAAAAGAAAGTATTTGCTATTGATAAGAAATGGAAGAACTGGACTGATGGTTTATCCAAGAGGAAAACCAAAACCTATCTCACCCATCTATATTGAATTGGTCTTTCATTTTACTCCTCAATTTACCTGTTAAGACTTCGACCTTCAAATAATCTCCTTTTTACTAGTAATATCAAAATCTATCATACTCTTGGTAACAAACAAAACAGTACTGAGCCTCTCTAACTTTGCTTCTTGTTTGTTTTTTTATGGTTTGATAAGGTTGTCTTGACCTCTCTGGAACCAGTCATGCACTCCAGTCCCTCATCATTTGAATGGTGCCAACCCCGCAAACTCTAAAGACAACAATAAAAGTCACATGGCTCTCAGGGCTCTCATTTTGGAAAAGGTTTCAGAGAGGGAATATTCTTATATCTCCTCCGCCTACAGAAGGGAAAAGACAGGTGTTTTGAATTTACTAATTTACTAATTTATAGTCATCGGTTAACAGTTTCTCAATGGCAATTTATCTAAGAAGCACAAAGCATTCAAAAAATAAATGCTTTTGCATTTCACCAACAGATATGTTTTCCTTAATGAAACAGAAGCCAACCAATCCTTTTCCAATTCATTCAAATAATTCTAGCTTTAAACAAATTGTAAGTATGCCTTGGGTTTATTTTACTACTGAATTTAAAGCAGATAATCTTCATTTACAAAATTAAGAAAAAATGAAAACATGTTGACACCACCTCTAACAATATGACGAGGCAATAAGATTTATAGCCAAGGAGATGGCAACCAATTTCAAAGGTCCGTCAAGAAATAGATGAAAATTTAGAAAATGTTCTGAACAAGATAGGCAGTCACAGCATGTATATGCATTCAAATTAAAATGTTTATTGGTTTCTATTAACTTTCCAGGTATTCCTGAAAACTATTATTAAGACTATCTCCAGACATTTCAAAGCACTCAAAATTAGAATGTGAGGTACTAAATACAAAATTTCAAGAGAAAAATAATGATTAAGAAACTAATGATTTTACTAATGCTATTACCAGCAAATTAATTAGCATAATTATGCAGGGAAGTATCAACAAGTGCCTAACTACAACCAAATTTATATCTTCAATACTGTATATTCTTGAAAGGGCTTCACCAACAGAATCCAATTCTTTCTCAATCTGTTTTAACCATTCAGCACAGTGAATAAAATCCACTCCAAAAATGTTCTTAACCACTATTTCTCTTTTCACAGAGGGTTATGTAAAAAAAAAAAAAAAAATAGTATAGAACCAGATCAGTCATGAAACTGGTTTTCAAAAAGCCCCAGCACACAGATGCTGGCTTCAGCCCACCATATCTCTAGAGCCACTCTCTCTCCCTGCCTCAAATCCCAGCTTGCTTAAAAGGGAAACTAAGCATCTACCTAGAGCATTTCAAAATTCCCCAAATGCTCCATCTCCCACTGGAAATGAAGTAAAAGTTATGACAGAAAACTAACGGGTAGTCATGGTTTAGGATCACTGCCATTCTTGAATGTTGAACGTGGCCTCCCTCAATCTATCTACTCTAAAGGCCCGAGCGCCTGTTTCATCTACATGTGAATTTCACTTGCACCTAACCATTATGTGCTAGAGAAACACCATTTATTAAGACAGAGAATGTGATAAGATACATAGAAAGTCAAATATTGTTAAAAAATATCACAGTATGGAGGCAAGGGAATGTTAAATGTAATTTAAAAAATGTTTCAAACAGCAAGAAATAAAAAGCATGCATTTAATAATGAAAGTTGATTTTAAAATAACATGAAATCAAGGCATCACTTACTCTTGCTTCATTCTGCTGAAGTTTTTCCTCCATACTTAAAGCTGTGGGGGAGTCTAACAAGGCAATCTAAGATTTAAATCATAGGAAAGCAGCAATTAACAAACAGCAATAACCTAGAAAAAGAATTTCTCCATGACATAGTAAACTGCCAAATAAACTATTAAATACAGGTAAAAAGTTTTGCCCCACATCCCACCCAAAAGTGTCTATCATACCACTAAGTCTATTCCATGGGCTATATATCTCATAATATTCAAAACCATGGCAGCCTAGTAAACCTACATTTATTTGTAATACAAATCCAGAGTGAGAAAAAGACAAACATGTAACATAACTGATATTTTAACAAAATTGAGCATGATCTAAATCCCTGTATCCTGAAGGAGTCATCTGCCTTGAATATGCACGAGTACAAAATAAAAATGTAAGAAGCCTAAGCCTTGCTTGACTGCAGGCTCCTGAAATTTATCCGTGTTGATATGTGCATGCAAAGAAAACTCATTTATTTTCATTGCTGGGTGACATTCCATGCATGGTATGTGTCTATACCATAATCTAGTTATCCATTTTCTTATCCATGTTACAAAGGTGTAAAGATTGACATGAGAATGATAAACACCAAAACCAGGTTAGAACTGGGCAGAACAAGGCAGATCAAGACAGGAGAGGCAAATGGAGCCAGGCAGGGCACAAAAGGGCTTTGACTGTACTCATAACTCATAATCTGAGAAGCAGAGAGACAGTGCTCCCTCATACAGCATAAGAAAAAAAAGGGGGTTTTGCTCCCTTCCCATCCCACAGGCAACCACTCTTAAACTCAATTTGCTGTGTAAACTTGCAATTATTCTGGTCACATGTTTTTCTTGCTTTTTTAAACATAAATAACATGAACACTATTCTGAATATTGCTTTTTTCATGCAATAACATATTTGGAGGGAAATTTAGTACAAATAAAACCTCTTGATTTTTTTTGACAATTCCAGTTCCATCATAGAGCAGAATTATATGGATATTCTGTAATTTGTCAATGCTTCCCTATTAAAAGAAATAATTTTTTCTAATCTGCTTTATCAGCAATGCTAAAATAACTAGTCCTATACTAGTTGCCTACAGTATAAATGGCTGTTATCAATAGAATAAATTCTTAGAAGGGAATTTTCTGAGTCATCTTTATGTATGATTTATTTTAATTGTCAAGCTGTCCTCCCCAGAGGCTGGGCATTTTTTTTTCATTACTACTTACTTTTCAATTTCTATTTGAACAGATATAATACCCATGAGGTGGTCTTATTAGGCTCAGTTAAACATTCAGACTAACGAGACTATAATGGGCCATGCTCAGCATCATCTACTCAGCATAAAGCAGAGCTGCCATCATGGAAGGGCAAATCATTGCATGGTCTCTGCAGTAGTCCACGGCTGTCCAGAAGCTATTATCTTTGGTCCTTTTGAGAGGTGGAGAGTCACACAGACATACGTGGGGCCCACCTTGGCTTAGAAGTCCACACCTGTGGGGGCCAACATTTTCTGTAACAATGTCACGGGCACATCCCCAGGGTCCTCACGAGGAACACATCTATTATAAGGGTCACCACATGCAAGGAAACCCAAAGCTATGGCTCCTCAACAGGCATTCAGTTTATATATAGTTTTTCCTAATCCACACACAACTCGCCAATTAGGAGGCATTTTTATCATTAAAGATGTTGCCTGCTTATACAGCTGGCATCCTGTTTTTATCCAATTTACAGAGAATGAAACCAGCAAGTCAATCCAAGGTCAAATTCATCCTTAGAGAAGTAAAAGGAGCTTTACTGACATATTACTTCAATGGTCACTGCATCAAGCATGTCACCACAGAGAGCACTCACTAAACATATTTCACTGAAGAAAAGCAAGAGGCAGACATTATAATGACTGCATCATTATATATGGTTGATAATTTCAAAACAATTAGTAACTCCTTTATAACATGGTTAATTTTACAGACTCCATTGCTGGTATTTTTCTATAATCAAAGATGAAACATTCTTACCACATCATCAACTAGGTAGACAACAACTGACTAGACATATGCATGCAGGGCACCATGACCATCATGCCTTCTGAATAATTACTATAAAGCACACACAAAGAAAAACTTTCCTAAGTCCTGTTTAAATCTTCAGTAAAACAGTTCTAATTAAGTTATTCTTTGCAAGGTGTCTGTTTAGAAGAAAAATGTTCAGGATTAAGTAATATTCAGATTAAGTACACATACTGAACTGCAGCAATAGCAATTCCACTAACAACGTACACAAGCACCTCCTGCGTCTCGCCCTTGCCAATATACTGTGCAATCAAGTGTTCTGATTTTTGCCCATTTGATAGGTGAAAAGAACATCTCATTATTTATTAAGAACTTTGATGGATCATTTACATACAGTAAAATATACACCCTGATAACTATGAATCCATATGCATATATATACTCATTTCACTACTAATATTTGCATTTGCTGTACTTCAAATGACATTGAGCATATTTTCACACGTTTAGAAGCCATTTGAAACTCTCCTATGAACTGTGCTCACATTATTTGTTCACTTTTCTGTCAGATCATGATCTTTTTTTATTTTTTAATAGCTCTCCTCATAATAAGGAAAGTAGTCTTTTGTTGCATGAGTTGGCAATCTTTTTCCTTGGTGTAGATTGATTCAAGAAAATTTCCATTTTATCATGTAAATATGCTGTGTCCTCACTTATCTGTGTTTATGAGAGCTCTCATGAAATGAAAAAAAGTTCAAGTTCCCTGTGACAAATGCGTCTCCTGCTATTTCCAAAAGACTTGTTGTTCTTTTTTCCTTAATAAAAGCTAATGTCATACTTAATTGTAATTATAAATTGCACCCTTTGTCATGAAAATGTATTTTTAGGCTCAAATAATGTTGTATTTGCACTGCTTTTTTTTCCCTTTGAATTAGCTCACAGACCTTCACCCATCCTTACAAACATCATATAACTGAACTTTCCTGTGTGACCCTCACTTAAAAGTTTACAAATAATGGTATTTCTATTATCTACCTATTATTTAGTTTATCTGTGACTCCAGCTATAAAAATGAGAAATTCATCCTACATCCATCCCTCTCATTGTTTTCTTTGCTTCTTGATTTTTACTGCTAATTTCATGTCTATAACATTTAATTTTCTTGTTAGCTCCAGACACATTCAAGAGAGAAGAGTTAAGAGACATTTTCTCTCTGCCAACTTCAAAGCAGAAGTCTGAAAATGTTTTAAATATAATGAAAGAGAACATTTCAAAAGAGAAATACCCAAATGCTCGACTTCATCATTATCTGAGAAGTGCAAATTAAAATCATTCTGTGATACCACTATGCAACCACCAGAACAGTTACAATGAAAAACGAGCACCACCAAGTGCTGGCAAGGACCTGCAGCAACTATAACTGGCACTTTCATATGCTGATGGTGTATAAATTGGTATAACCATTTAAAAAAATTTTTTTGGCAGTATTTACTAAAACTGAACATATGTACACCTCATGACCCATCAACTCCACTCTTAGGTATAAACCTAACAGTAATGTATCTGTACACTCACTAACAAACATTTAAACGAAAGTCCATAGGAGCACTAATAGCACCAAAAAGAAAATTCACAAAATGCTCATCAAAAATAAAACGAATCAATGAGCTGGGACATATTTGTATGATGGAATACAACACAGCAATGAAAATATATGAATGTACAACTACATGCACCAACGTGAATGAATTTCAAAAATACACTGTTAAATGAAGAAAGTGAGACCCAAAAACTATATACGCTGCATGATTCTATTTGTATAAAGAACAAAAACAAGCAAAACTAAAAACTAATTTATGCCTTTAGAAGTCAGGATAGTGGTTATCCTTGGGAGGAAGGGCTAGTAATACCTGGAAAGGAACATTAAGGGGGGTTTCTAGGGAGCTGGTAATGTTCTGTTTGTTGATGTGAGTGCAGTTTAGATGGATGAATTCGGCTTGTGAAAATTCACTGATCAGTGTACTTATAATATGTAATTTTGGGAGCATACACAATATTTCAATAGAGTTCACATACATATATAAACTCCCCTATATGTATCTATATATCGATATCTATTTAGTAGAAGCTTTTAAAATTGACACACATGATATTTTGCATTGGCAAATACATAAAATTATTACAAGTAGGAGTTGATTCTTATTTAAAGCTGTACGAAAATAACTCTAGAAATAAAACTTTCGATTTGAGTAGCATTCTCAATGAACCATGGCAGCATTTAGAATAAAATATTGTGGGAATACGGCAATGTCTTCAGAAAAATTTAAACAGACTTTTAATGGGCACTTAAGAACACCTGCTTATTTTATTGAGCATCACAAATTTTATTAATCGAGAATAAGCTGTATTGTCTCACGACAATTTTATAGCTTCATGGTATGATAAATTATTTTAAATTGGACTCCTGTTTTTATTGTAACATTGTAATACATTAAGTTTGTCAAAGAATTTTATCTTCAGTGTATTCTAAAATAGACTTAACTATCTTTTCCATCCTCAGCCCCAAAACTACAGCCAGAAAAATACTCCTTTAATCACAGCAGCAGTCTTTGGTCATGAAAGAAACAAGATAAAAGAACACAAAGTATAAGGCGAGTGGCATACACAATACCTCTGAAGACATTCCTTACATAGAATTTGTAAAAGTTTCAGTAAATCAGAGTTTTTCTGACCACGTGATAAGGCTCCTTTCAAGAATTTCCTCAGTGTAGTTAAAAAAGGCTGATCTTTCTTTCCCTTCATTCCCTTCATTATCATTACTTAGTAAAATGTTAAATACAAAAAGCTGCACAAGAACTTTCCACATGCTTTCATTCTCATATAGTAGTAGTTTGTGTGGTCCTATACAATCATCCTTAAATATTTACTTCAGATAACGTTTTGAAAGCAGTGAAAAAAATTCCATTAACAAGATGTGCAAATAAAAATGCCTGTTGTGGTTCACATCGTAAGTTACATGAGCCTGATAACGCCACATACAGCTGGACTATTCATTCTGACACCTCCCGTTCTCACAAAGGAAAGCTCCACATCAAAAAGTAAAACGGAAATGGATATATTTTCAAACGCAGTGAGCAATTCCTGTGCAACTAATGTCCGCCACCTTCGGGGAAAGAACTGTCAGGTGTATTTCAGGACACAGGAAACTCAGTGAGGTTTTCCTTCTGTCAATGTTTTCATAGGTCAAATCTCTTACGGGATGTCAATGGTTTCAAGGGCCATATATTCCTAGATAGAAAGCTGCTCCACAGCAAACGCTTTGCATTTAAAGAAAACTACTTTTTAATGATGCATTTAAGACATCTATTCATAGGTTAAGAAAATAGAAAGAAATATACCTTTGTTTATTTCTAACTCCAATCTAACTTAAACATTTTAAATAGCTCTCCTTGATCTTTTTTTCAAGAGTGGCCTTTCGTCACAACAATGCCTAAACCTATAAGATCCTAACTCACACTATTTGTCAAGAGTGTAACTTTATATGTACACTGCACAGATTATAAATGTACTGTGATAAACACAAAAGGCAAGGATCCTTCACTAGAATCCCAAAAAGATCCTGAGTTGAGGCCCCAGGGACATCATCTCAGCCATGCCACAGGTATGTCACACATATCACTGGATCACCAGAATCACCTCTGTAATGGGTAATACACAATAAAGACTGAAAAACATGTTCAAACTAGCTTTTCATTCTGTTCAAAACTATTTTCAAGTCAAAATACATGAGAAGAATTTTAAGTATTACTCCAAGTACCTCAATTTCCTTCCACTAATGGAGATTATGCTGCTAATCCTACTGCATGCTTAATTTCTATCCATAATTGATAACTATGAGATAGTTAATCATTTCAGGTTTAGTGGATAAAATCTTACATACAGAGCACATAATGAATGTAAAGGCCAATGGGGCAGTGATGTAAAGGAGATACTGGCTAACTCATTCAAGCTTTACTTAGCACTTATTTACTCAAATCAATGCATTGAGTGAGATAATTGTCTCATTAAGATCTAGAAAT
This sequence comes from Cynopterus sphinx, assembly GCA_030015415.1. Taxonomy (NCBI): domain Eukaryota; kingdom Metazoa; phylum Chordata; class Mammalia; order Chiroptera; family Pteropodidae; genus Cynopterus; species Cynopterus sphinx. The sequence goes on along the minus strand of CM057389.1, from coordinate 63,079,975 downwards.
ATGCCATTACTCAAAGAAAATTATCCATAAATCTCAGAAAAACCCAACCTGATTCCCTTGAGCAAGCAGCGTTTTCAGTCTCGCTATTTCAGCTCGCAGCTCACGAATGAGTTTGACGTTGGCATCCTCATTAATGGTAGGCTTGTTGATGATATTTTTGGCTCTATTTGCATAGCGAAGAGTACTTAGGGTTTCTCCATAATTGACATCAGCAGGTGAAATGGCTGTGAAGAATGAATTCAAAAATAATTTATCCAGCTCTCTGTGTTTCATTTAACACAAAGCTGGTGTATAATTTAAAAGTCAGATTAACCCTGGGTCAAAGGATAGACTAAATATTCATTGCCACAGTAATGAATATTAAAAATTACCTAAGATTTATAGCAAAGTTGCTCACTATACTAAATGTCATTTTGCTCTTATTAAGTGTAAAATCAGCCATCTGACCAACTCTAGAATATGATATGAGATACTCCACTGTAGCTTAGGGAGTCTTCTCTATTAAAAATAGAGGAAGAAGAGAATTTCAGGACTACAGTCGTCCCAACCTTACCCACAAGGAATACATTCCAGGACCCCCGGTGGATGCCTAAAACCACAGATTGTACCAAACCCTAATCAACTTGTTCAACTCTGCTGGAAATGTGGCAGCGGCTTCTTCACCAGCAGATGAAGCCTCCCCAGAAATTTTTTTTATTTTTCAGTCCAAACCTATTACTGAATCTGCGTCACTTGTTTCGAGGGACATCTTGTAGTAAGTGGCTTGGTGTCACTCAGGGGACATCTTGCTGATGTCTGTATATAGGCTCAGTGCTTTCTGGCTCAACATGTTGCTGTCAACTGGAACATGTTTTCTGTTCAAGCCTTCCACCCATGATGGCAGTACCTTTTACACATTAACTAAGCACTTTCAGGCACTGTAGCTATAACTTACAGCTTGAGGTGTGACAGTAAAACTAGCACAAATTTCTTTTCCCTTTTTCACAATTACACAAATAGAAGACTTGTTCTTACCACAGATCTTAGCAATCTCAGCATTCAACTTTTTTCCTTCCTTATTAAGTCTAGAACGTTCACCTTGTCACTTAAAAGCAGCACTTTACAGCATCTCTTTGGCATATCCAAATTACCAGCATCACGACTCTTGTGCTTTGGGGCCATTATTAAATAAAATAAGGGTTATGTGAACACAAGCACTGTGATACCAGGACAGTGGATCTGGTAACCAAGACAGCTACTAGGTGACTAATGGATGGGGAGCATATACAACATGGATGTGCTGGACAAAGGGATTCACATCTTAGGAGGAGCTGAGCAGGATGATGCAAGATTTCATCATGCTACTCAGAGCGGCACACCATTTAAAACTTATGAATTGTTTATTTCTAAAGTTTTCCATTTAATATTTTCAGACTGAAATCGATCGTGGGTAACTGAAAACACAGAAAGCAAAATCGTGAATTCTGGGGGACTACTGTATTTGTACTTCTCAATATTAAGTAGAAATTAAAATAGCTTTTAAAGTTCTGGCAAAGTCTACCACCTATTAAAATCCAGAACATGATAATTTGTGAAGAGTTAGTAAACTAGTTAATTCTTTTCCTATTAAGGCTCTGGTTAATCAGACCCCACCACCACCACAAATTTTAGGGCCTAGATCAGGGATTCCCAACCCCTGGGCTGTGGACCAGTACCAGTCCGTGGCCTGTTAGAAACCGGGCGGCAGAGCAGGAGGTGAGCAGTGGTCCAGTGAGAGGAGCTTCACCTGTATTTGCAGCCGCTCCCCAGAGCTAGCCTCACCACCTCAGCTCCACCTCAAATCACCTGCCATTAGATTCTCATAGGAACACCAGTCCCTGGTGCCAAAAGGGTTAGGGACTGATGGCTTAGGTAGCGATACAATTGCATCTGGGTGCATACCCCAGGGCAACTTCTCTATTTAGTTAATACGTGGCATGGAGAGTGGAAGAGACATGGAGATGGGAAGAAAAAGAAAAGAGAAAGGGGGAATAACAGTGATGCTAGAAGGAAAACAATTTTTGAGTTCTCCTTAACAATTACCCTCCCTTTGTACATTTTTTCTGTTCTGCTTCTTTTAGTTATTTAGTGAAAATATATAAGTATACTACAGTTGTTATAATTTGCTATATTTATTGGTTCTTTTCTCTCTCTCAATTCTTAATTTAAAATTCCACATTTACTGCTTTAAAATATAAAACAAAGTTGGGTTATTTTTACTTTATGTCCCTAGAATGATTTTCTCTTATGAGTTAGCGGGGTTAAAAGTTTCTATCCTGTACTTTAAGCAGACAAAAGCGTAGAGTCATTCTGTAGATACCTCAACTTGCATAACCAAGAAAGATACATTTATGGAACTAAGAAGAGAAAAAATAGTAATATAATACTACAGAGTGAACCACAGTAAATGGTTTCCTTCGAGACAGAAAAACAGTTTTTTATCTAAAAAAGGTGTGATTTCCTAAATAAGACTCTTTAAAATTAAATATTTACAGTTAATTCACATATAACACTACATACTGAGGAAAAGAACTTAAAATTCTTACTAGCAATCATGATAGTTTTAGAGTTTCCTCCAAGGCTATCTTTTAACAACCAAGTCAAAACAGAATCCCTGTAAGGCACAAAAACTTGTTTCTTCTTTACAAGAGGGTTTGCTGCATCCTGAGATAAATCAGCTGCAGAGAGGAAGGAAAAAAAGACCAAAAAAAAAAAAAAAAGACAATTAATAAAGTTTTTTCCCCCTCTAATTTGGCTTCAGAAAATCTTGAGGATATAACCTCAGTTTGTCACACAAACATTAAACATACTTGCTTTGTGCTAATACAGTATCATGAAGAATAAGGGGAGGGAGGAAACAAGTATAAACCTACCTAAGGCAGAAATGACATTTCCCAGAGTGACGAGGGACTTGTTAATATTCCCCCCTTCTTTTAGTCGAACCCCAGTGGCACCAGTGGCATCAGCACGCTCACTTCCAGCAAGATCAACTAAGTGGATCTTACTCACAGTTTCACATGGCATTTCAGAATCAAATTTTGCCTGTAGCAAAACATAAAAGCAAAATTGAAGAAGTATAAACAGCCCTGATGTTGTTTATGATACAAATTCTAATTATTTTCCTCTCCTCACTGTGATCTCAGGGTAGGGTGATTTTTGTTTGTTTGTTTGTTTGTTTGTTTGTTTGTGTTTGAATTGTGTTGTTTCACTGGCCTTCTTACTGATTATAAAAACTTCCAAAATTAAATTGAATACAAAGAAGTATACCATATGTTATTCTTAAATTTTCTGAAGAACGATTCCATTACTCAAATCACTCAGTCTTTCTCAACAAAGACTTATGGAGTCTGACTGGGACAAAGTAAGAATTTGGGCATGAAAGAGCACAAAACAAGGAAAAATTTAAATAAACAAATAGTTTTGTTCTCATCTAGAATCCTCAGCACTCCAAGCACAATGGCTCTCCAAAATATGATAAATGTAGATAATTATGTAAAAGATCATGTGACTGTCCAATGTTAACACGTTTCACAAATTATAAAAGGTTAAAAAATCTTAAAAACTGTATTCCCTGATTCTGAATTCCACCAACATTTTACTTTCCAAAGACAACCTACATTTTATAGTCTGAACCAAAATGCCAAAGATAAATTACCATATTTTGCTAGAAATATAAGCCTCTTAGGAACTAGGAAGATCCATATCCTAATCTGCATTAACCAGAAAACAGAAAAAGCAGAAGAGCAAATCAAAAACAAAGGTCTAACAAAGATAGCAGTGTGAGGAATTTATCAGGAGTTATTCGATTGACCTTAGAGAATTTTTTTTTCATTTTCTTTGCTCTCTGATCCCCCCTCATTAATAAAATGCTATCTTTTTGTATCTGATATATCTAATGGTTAATATAAGCCAGGACATCCTTGAACTCCTAACATACTGTTAAATCCTGAGAGAAACCTACATTTTTTGCATTAATCTGTTCTATTAGCCTAGGTGTTAAAAATATTTACCCTCACTGATTCCCAGACATATTCAAAATGTCCTCCTCCCCTGGATCACAAAGAATTCTTATATTAGTACTTAAAAGTGTTCGCTGTATTTAATATTATTCTAATAATCATAATCAACACTGTGGGGTGAGCTCCATGGAGTGATAATGCACAGAAATGAGTTACTTACCTTGGCCTCCAGCTGTCTGACTCATACTCCATTATCTCCCACAGAGCTTGCAACAATGAAAACTTTTGCTTAATTAAGCACAAAGCAAGTTTTTTTTACCACTTGAACAAGGCAGAAGCCTGCTAAATATTTCTTAAGGGTATACATCAGGACATTTCAAATTACTGTGATTGTAACTACAGAGAAACTCAGCATAAAGCACATGTTCAACTCTAATTAACAAGAAAATGACAGTCACCTTTGCCTGCTGCTGCTCCTGGTTCAACAATGATGGGTCCTCAGCTGGTGTTAATCAGCCAGTAAAGACCTCAGGGACAGAGCCAGCCGGCCCCACAGCTGCCCTTACCTGAGTGAACTTGATGGTGAAGATGGCATGAGACCTGCTACTGACGTCATTCATCCCAGTAGCTGCGGTGGTACGATTGATATTTCCCGCATCCATAAGTTCTTCTACATCACCATAATTCTGCACTAAATGTTTGGATAAATCTGAAGAAAAAAAAAAAAAGAAGGCGTGAAGAAATCTTCCTAATATATAGCAAATGGAATAAGAAATTTAATCTCTAAGAAATAATATACAACTGGAAAAATCTGCTATTTGAAGATCTTACTCCTACAGCAGGGTAGTTTATAAACACTCACAAGCTAGGCTGCCTGGGATCAAATCCCAGCTCTACTGCTCATCTACTGGACTTACATGGTTATGGCCAAGTCACATAGCCCACCATTCCCCCGTCACCTCATCTGATAATATGTGCCTAACGGAGAGATAAATATTAGCTAGTAACATCAACCCTATTAGCATTAATCAAAGCACACAGAGGAAAATGTAAATGCCAACTTCATGAAAAACCCAAAAGCATTTTTTAAAATCCTCTTTAAAATTGTTTATTCATTTTCTTGGGAACATTCATATGATTCCAAAGTCAAATACTACAAAAAGTAAACGTGTAAAATGCATTCCCTACCCCCATCTTATAACCCACCCTCAACTTCTTCTGTTATCAGTTCCCAAAGTTATCAGTTCCTCCATACCCTTCTAGAAATAAACCGTACAAATGCAGGCCATTACATATATTTTTAAAATATCTTTTTGTCTCCTTTTATGAAAATGGCAGCATACCATAAACATAGTTTTGCACCATGCTTTTTTCTTATGTAATAATATGTTGAAAAATATTCAGTATTAGTTAAGGTGATTCTTCACTCACTTTTATGGCTACAGAGCATTCAACTATATGAATGTGCCATAACCAACTTAACTAGTCTCCTACTGAGATTATAGAGGTTGTTTACATTTTGTTTCCAATTACAAGTAATGCTGCTACAAATAACTTGTATGTACATAGGTCTTTTCAAATGTGTGTGAATACTTCTGCTGAATAAATTTTTAAGAGATGGAATTACTTGATCAAAGCACATTTGAAATTTTGACATACACTGCAAAATTGTTCTATGTAGAAAGCAATTTATATGCAGAAGTAGCAATGTATAAGACTGCCTGTCTCCCAACACTATTCTATCAGGCTTACATACATCTGCAAGACATAGGTGACAAATGTTATCCTGAAAAATTTTTATTTTGCTTTTTTCTCTGACTATGAGTGAAGCTGAGCATTCTTTCCTTCAGTTAAAAATCACCTGTATTTCTATTTCTGTGAACAACCTATTCACATATTATGTTCATTTTCCTACTTGACTGTTGGGTCCTTATTGATTTATAGGAGCTGTTTATATATTAAGGAACTGAGTCTTTAGTCTGAAATTTGAATTGAAAATATTTTCCCCATTCTGGAAGTTGTCTTTCTACTTTGCTTACGATATTTCTGCCAAATATAAAGTTTTACTTTTTTACCACTTCAAATTTAATACTTTTATTTCCCTTCTCCAAATTTCTGGAAAAAAATTAACTTAATAACCAGTATTTCCCCAGTATTTGAAGAGCAGATTTATTAAAAACTAAATCCCTATATGTGCCTACTTCAGATTTTGGATGTTTTGCCCTATTTGATTATTCTTTCTCTTCATAAACCAGTTTTAGAATATGTTTTAACATCCAATAAAACAAAGAAAAAGCATAAAGGTACAGTTAGGCTAAAAACTATTAACAATAATAACTACTCCACACTCCATACAATAAATACATAGTCACACCTTACTTTGGGCATAAAAGACAAAAGTCCAATCAGAAATTTAATAAAATAATAAAGATAAGGTCCTACTGGTGGACCTGATATCTTCAGGTAAAAATGATAACCAAAACAGGAACATCTTTAAACCTATGACCAGTTCTCAGCCTTGCCTCCGTGAGACACACATAAGGACAATAGCTACAGTGAAACATGTTTCTATTGAGTCATTCATATGTCAGCCATCACTCTGTCATCTTACACAGAAAAAGTAAAAATAGCTTCATTACAAGAAAAGCCTTAAATCCGGCCTGTTTTCAAAATAACTAGGAAGGACCAGGCCAACCCGGTACCCATAGTTACTTGTGACATTCCTCACAACTGACTATGACACAACTGTCACAACATCAATGCTGAGAACCATAGCAGAGGAAACTCTGTAAACACCCTTCTCAAAAGGTAAGATGTCTTAGAATTTCCTTATGGTCATATTACCAAGTAACATACTACTAAAATACAACATCATTCAAAAGAGACAAGTTGTAGGGTTGCTTATCATGCCTGAGAACATTGGAAAACAAACTGCCAGAGAGTTCTTAAAGCAAGAGGAAATCTACGACAAACCCCGCAAAACCAGTGACTTCTCAGTGAAGTAAAAATTCATTAAATGAATATTGTGTAGTGATAGCACATCATTTTTACCATAATAAATGACCAAAATAAATTTTTTAAATATCACCATTATCCTACTTTTTTTTCTTTCAAACTACTATTTTTGCACAAATTCCCAAGAAAAGAGCTGTGAAATATTCATTCTTACCCTCAACATAAGGTCCTTCTTTTGGATGTTCACGAACTCTTAAATTGAAGGTTTTGGATGACTTCCGCCTTAGCAGATCTCTCACACGTTCATTGTAAATTTCTAAGTAGCTAAAAATGTTAAATAAAACTAAATTCAGAAAAATAATTTCAGATATTAATAGCAACAATAACAGCAATAATAACAGCAACAACATGTATTTGTGGATGGTAACTAGGCATCAGATATTATTGTAAGCACTCTACATCAATTATTTCATTTAATCCCTACAATAACCCAGAGGTAAATGCTACTATTTTTTTACAGATTAGGTAATGGAGGTTTACGGTAATTTAAACAACTTGTCAGGGCCACACATCCACTGAGAAGTCAGGCAGCCATGAGAAGACTTAAGACTGTTATGTGTGCCCTCAAAATCACTGATGAGACTGGCTTCCAGAAAGGTTTAAGTTCAAGGAGGAAAAGACACCTCAACCATGCAGATTTACTTAAAGATTATGTCTACAGTGATCCTACCAATGTAAAGAATAAAACAAACCTTGTTCAATCAAAAGAATAAGGCATACACGTAAAAGTCAAAAGCTCACTCCATTTGAGCAAAGCAGCCAACATTAGTGTTTCTGACCAAGTTGGATTATTTCTACCAGCCTCCCAAATCCTATTCCAAACTGTACCCAAGAAAGTCATTGAAAACAAACATGTTTTATGCTTTACTTCTAACCACCATGTTCAAGAGGTGAAAGAGGCAGACTCTTCCTTCAGGAACCCAAAGGCTTTATCCATCCCTTGCGCCTGAAAGCAAGCTCCAGCCAAGCTCACACTCAGTTACGAAGGCCAGAGGCCCTACCTGACTTCAGTTCGAAAAGATGCTTCATCCCATCTGGTGGTTTCATTTATCCGACTAAAAAGACCTTCACAGATTCGAGGTATTAAGCCAGAATCACCCTACAATGGGAAGGAGGAATGGCAACAGTTAGCACCTTAAATAAAAGCAAAAGGTGACTGAATTTGATTAGACTCAAGGGGTTTGCACGCCAACCCTAGGTCTACTACCAACGGCCCCAGACACACCACTTACCCCTCCAGAACTACTTCCGACTCTCTGAAATAAAAGGATTGAGAACTCTAATCCCTACACACTATATTATAGTAACATACAGTCATCAGCTGTTAATCAGTTAAATCATGGCTTGCAGACATAAGAAAACTGACTCTCTAGCTTTCAAACACAAGAGTCTACAGCTACAGAATGTTAAAAATCTGATCTGGTCAAATGACCAAAGGAAGTGAAAGACACACTGAGCGGAACAGAAACACTAAAGATGCCTTAGTAAATCCTCAAAACAGCAAATAACTGTCTTAAAACTTGGGTGACAGAACTACATCTAAACATATAGGATTATCCCTCTTCTGATCTCGACACTGGCCTTCCTAGACAAGAAGATTTTTAATACATTGTATTATTTATTCAAGGTGGGCATAATCAATCATTTTCATGTTTTAGTCAGCATTATCAAGCTGATGAACCTCAGAACAATACTAAAGATGAGGCGAAAGTTCATGTTAAGAACATCAGGAAACTGAAAACTTCAGAGCTTCAATGTTTTCTTCTGAGGTATATCCCTACCTTCACTCAACCCCCCTCCCAAAAAAAAATGCAAGAAATATCATCACAGTTTTAAGATATTTTTTTTTTACTTATACCATTAAATCAATACCAGTGCTTATCAAGAAAAAAATGGGCCTTTTACCATATTTGTTCTTACTTTAAAAAATGTTACTTTTAAATACCTAACAGTCTCAACTGTAAGGTCAGAGTAAACAGCTGTAGTTTATGAGTGTTTTATAAATGTTTAACTTACATAAAATAGCTAGTAGGGAACTGATATGCAAATTACACTTTTAAAGAAGGGTTTGTTTCCCCTGGCCCCAAAAGACACCATTGGAGAGTAAGAAAAGCAATAATAAAAGAAAATCATCTACTTATTCTTCCCTACTTTTCAGCACTGAGGACTCTCCATGCAGCATCTGTCTACTCAACACGTCAAGGAAAAGCCTGGCTTTAGAAGCCAGGATGTATGTGCAGAAATACTTTCATCTGGAATGACTGATGTTCCTTGACTGTACTACTACTTCTGTGCCCACAGGATCTGCAGCATTAAAGACACAATTGTGCCTGCCAGCAGGAAGCCCTGGATTATCTCAGTATCTCCACATCTAGAACAAGCCTCAGGTCTGAGAGTCAGTGAACAGTTTTTACCATGACAAAGTAAAACACACAAGCACTAACCAGACCTGAAGAAAGCACAGACGAGATGAAGTTCCTGCAGTAATGTCTAGTTTTTACTCCTCCATATTTTGAGGCAAATATAACTTCATCTGTTAATTTACATAGCATAACTACTAAGCTCCGCATACTATAACTATATAGACTCCATACAAACTATATAATTCTAACCCTTTTTATGTATTTGTTGGATTTATGCAGTACTTTTCTACCAAAGAATATTTTTTACATTTTTCTTAGAAAAAAATGTTTTGAATAATTTTAGAAAGAACAGAGTTCAGTAATTTTATTCAAACTGTTGTATTGGCAGAAAAGAAGAATAAATTACTTGTAGACCCAGCATATATTTTGATAAGATTATAAAGCCTTTAAAAATGGAAAATGAACTGAGACTTGCATCCATTATTCATGCTTATAAACTTAAAACTGTTTCTAATTTAAAATCTCTCAAAGGAAATTTAGTCCAACTTATTACTGAGTTTTATCTTATTGCTAAAGAACGATCAGAACATGAAAAGCAAGTTAGTACAGATCAAGTAGATAAAAGAAACAATTCTACCAGTCCAAAGAGAGAGATAATAAAAAATTTTCTTCCCACACAGCGTAAACAACGTACAGAATTTCCCATCATAGTGTATGACTTTCCCGATCCAGTTTGCCCATATGCAAAGACACAAGCATTATAACCTTCAAATGCAGACTTCACGACATCTGTACCAAGGGTTTTGAAAACCTGAAAGGCAAAAAAAAAAAAAAAAAGATACAATTACCATGGGTTTTAACAAAAGCCCCTTTGATACTGACAATATTTTTGAATGCTACTTTCATCTCATAAGGACTACACAATAAGTCACAGGAGAACCATTAACAACAGAATATATATGTGCACCCCAGTTTTTAATCCAAAGGAAACTTCTTAAGCAAGCAAAAAGCAATTCTATCGTTTTTCCTACTTAGGCAAACAAACAAAAAAAAAAAAAAAACCCTGAAATATAAAAATGCAAACAAGGCAAAGGGACAATGTCTGCAAGCAAAGATATTGTAAAAGGTGATGATTTGGCATTTCAGAATTAAATAAACTTATAAAAGTATTTATCATTCTATCAGACCTTCCAGAAAGTAAACATTCAAAATATGAAAGTCACAGCAGCCAGAGTTACAGCCAAAACCATGCCAAATCAGTACCAACATTTTAAAGGTCCAGCTTTTCATCAAAATAAGTCCCTGGAGGTTCTGACAGCTGACTGATAGCTAGGTATGGATGAGAGGGGATGGCTGGGCCACACCAAGTCAGAGTCTAGATGTTTTTCCTATTTGCACATTTGCCCAGGATGGAGAGGGCTGGGGGAGACAAGCTGTGTGGAGCCTGGTGTAATACCTGCAAAAGCCTCGGTCCACGCCTGCAGCCCCATATAAGTGCAAAGTGTTATTCTGGGGAACGAAAAAGGGTGAAGGGCAAATACTCCACCTAGACAACTGAGGTAAATGAAGCAAATCACGATGTGTGTTCGTCTGAGTCACACCCAATTCGGAAGGCGACCGACCAACCCAAGTTTATCAGCCCCCCACAAGCCCAGGCTGCCCCCGCCCTCTCGGGCTAGCATGTTAAGGGCACATAAAGCTCATTCCTACTTTAAAAACGCAGCACAATGGCAGCTGAAGGGTATTAAAGAGAGGGCGTTATGATCAGGTTTTCAGTCAGAGCCTGGACAAAGTGAGGTGCTGCTTTGTGGGGTCACCACAGTCCACGTCAGGAGGCTCGTCGACCCCTCAGGTGTGCTCAGTCTCTGTGAGTGATGCTGCGTTAGCAGGAACATAGACCCTCCAGCCAGAACCCCCAGACCCCACACAGGGCTGACAACACACTGGCCATCCTGATCTCAGCGCCACATAAACCATCTCTGCTAGCAATGCAGCCTGTCATCCAAGCACAAGATAAAAATATAGCCAAATAACTTCAGCTTTCTTCAGGCACCATCATCCTGCCATCTTGTTTGGACTTCGCTTCCTTCGTCTCATCAAAGATTTACAAACTGTCCTTTCAATTGAGTTTCTTCCACAAATGACCAGTCTCATTCCTTCTGCGTTAATTTTTAACCATTTCAGCTTTTAGAAGCTGGTATTTTCTGATCTTATTCTCAAATTCTGATGAGTTATTCAACTCTCAGCTATCATAGCAGCTTACACTGGATTCATGTCTTAGTCCTCAAAATCAGGCTAGATCCACTTTTAAGGAAAGAGGCTAGGTCACACTGGGCATGCACAGTGAGTGAGAGTTGGGATTCGCACCTGGGACCTTCTGACCCAAAAACCTGTGCTTCTAAAGACCCCACAGCCACGTGTCTTCTTCCCATACCCCCAACGTAACCATGAGGCCCCTACCCTACCTGCAAGGATCTTCCTCTGCAAACTGGTGGCAGAAACCACCAATCTCAGAGAGACTCAAGGTACCAGGCCACTGTCTGAGGTTTGTTTTCACCACTGTATGTGGAATATGAGGGAAAACTCTAAATATTTATTCAATTCCTTCTACTTAAGTAAAAGGCACGTATCATTTTTACCATTTCACAGAGTGCCACTGGATAGGAAGAACAGCCTTCCAGAAACTTCGAAAGAATAAAGGAAGGAGCTTCTCTCATACTTTTGTCTGGAGCTAAAACAAAGTCATTCAAAATATCGTATTCAAACTAAACCCCAAAGTTTTCGAAGTGAAGTTCTTCCCTCGGGTTAAAATCCGTAACTAATTTTACTACTACTCTATTTCCAGCTGGAGTTCTCTGACAGACTCAGAGGCTCCATGGGGGGCTGGGGCTAGTGGACACGACTGCAAAACAGGCCTAGAAAATGCACGTCTGAAGGTGCTAAGACCCAGACCTGGCTCAGTCCCAGCTTCAAGTAACCCACCCAAAGTCAGCTGGAACGCAGAGGAGCAGGAGGACACTGTCCACACCTCAGGGGTCCTTGGCGAGAAAAACAGGCTACCCCATCGCAGCTCCCACAAAGGAGTTACCTACCGAACAGGGGCGTAAGGGAAGGGCTGCTTTATGAAACCGACGACCTGCTCTCCCCACTGGCATCAAACCCCTCTGAGATCCTCACCCGTCCATGTTACCTAAAAGCCACTTTGCTGCTTGTCTGAGCACAGACTTTAAAGCTGATTTCCAGAGTAATTCCAGAACCTCGGGGCCTCACTTGAGGCGAATTGCCCACAAGAGGGCACCGTTAAAGATCGCCCATCCAGGTTGTCGACTGACATTTGAGGTTTCCAGTTTCTCCAGGGTGGAATCAAGGAACAAGTTGTGTGAGCTCAAAGTCTCCCTTTGGAGTTTCAAAGAACAGTTCAGAAAAGTAGACCTTATTTCAATGATCTTTAATTTACATGAGTGTAGATTTAAATTGCTCACTGACTTTTTTTTTTTTTTTGTCTAAATCTAAAATTAACTTGGAAGGAAGAAATATTAACAGTCATCTTACTTGGTATCTGTTTAACATTGAGGAAAATTTGACTTGAATTTAGTAACAGGCATGATATATTTTCTCAAGATGCTTTTAAATTTGAATGATAAAAGAGAAGGAAGAAGAAGAAGGGGAAAGAGGAGAAGAAAAACAAGACATTATGCTAAATTTGCATCTTCCTTTTATAGCAGGGATACAACCTGTCAGGTTAATCCTCGAATAAATGTGGCAGCATGAAACATTGGTCAATATTCAAAATTGAAGCTCTTTTTAGTAACAACAGTTATTAAAATTAGGGATGAGAGAAATTTACCTTTTCTTTAATAGAATGCTTAAAAATAGGTATTTTCTTGTATCTTTTCTTATTATATTAACACACAGTTGTACTAGAAAATAGTGTTTACTAACATACCTCAAGGCTTTTCTAGTTTTGTAATTTGATGGAACAATCTCAGGTTATTTAAATAAAGTCAAAGAACCTGAAGCCTCTAAGAAAAGGTGCTGCACATACCTGAGCATGAAAATTATCCTTATCAGTGGAAAGCTTTCACAACCTAAAACCATTTTAAAATCCTAGGCATTTATTTTTAACTTTCAAAATCGCTAAATTTGTTACTGCTCCCCTGATCTTGACTCTTGCACAAGAACCCAGGAAACGTCTTCTGTTCCCATAAATTAACCACCATCCCTAAAGGAGTTGTTTCAATCAGCAAACATGTACTGAGCATCTCCAGTGTGCCAGACCCTGCTGTCATACACAGCTCTACCTTCTGTCCTTGGGCTTTCCCCTGGCACAGCCCTCTGTCCCCACAAGCCCTCAAATTTTGGTTATATAAGGGGAAAATCCAGTCATTCATCAGGTAAGTTAGAAGTGGGGATCCTCATGGCTCTTCATTCATCCTCCTTTTAAGACATTCTAAAGACTGTACAATGAACTGGCTTTTCCCTTCACAAATTCCCTTTGACGACCCACTTCATTCCCATTCTTATATTAAAGCCAAAATTCAGATTCCAATAATAGCTATAATAGTCTATTCCTCACCAGATGCCTAGCTACCAACATCGATTAATCCAGTTACCTCAACACCAAAGTCATCTTCACACATTCACTAGTTCATTTACTCAGGGCTACCATATCCATTTGTCATTTAGAACACACCAAGCCTTTTCTCATATCCTTAAGACTTCCCAGTGGCATCCCCAAGGCCCTATAATACATCAGCCCCAGGATCTCAACTCTGCTAAGTCAGTTAGGTCTACGGATCTGAGCAAGTCATTTGAACTCATTGTAACTCCTGGACAAAGGAAAATTAAGCTAAGGTTGACCTACTTTAGTTCTTATGAGAAATAAACAAGATGGCACACAAGAGCACCAAGCAGTTTCTGACACCAATGCAAACCCAAGCAGCAATGGTTCATCTTTCTTCTCCTGGACCTCTTTCATACCTGACACCTCATGTGTCTTTACGACTCCCACTCGTGTTGCTATTGTCCTTTCTATTTTCTCCCAATGCTGAACCAATATATTCTGGATATAATACTCCAGTCCTCTCCTTTGAACAGCTTCTCTAAGTTCATAACCTAAACACCAATATTTACATTGCCTCAGAAAGCCAATCTCCTCCATAATCCATTTCTAAACCAACTAAATTTCTCAAATATTAAGGTACATGCAAATAACCTGGAGATCATGCTTAAAAAATGCAGTCTCTGACTCAGCAGGTCAGGGATCACTCCTGCGATTCTGCATTTCTAATGTGTTCCCAGGCAATGCCAGTGATTCTAGCAGACTCATCAAATTCCAAGAAACCAGTCAAGAACAGCACTTCACGATGCCACTGAATGGATTATAACCCAAATCATGCTGGACAGGAATTCTCATTCTTATTTTAATACATAGATGCCTGAAGTAATGTATCTAAAGAAGCGGTTAACAAGCCAGGAATAGGCCCAGGCTGTAAAGCCATGTGTTCTTCCCCCACACTGCTGCCTCCCATAACCCCTTTGCTCAAACAACCTCCCTGATCCTCGCCCCTCCCCCGCCACCACCACAGAGAAACACCCTTTTCCCTCTGCTCACATGAAATGAAAACACGTGATGGTCTCTTGGGAGGATCTTTGAGTCTGTTCTTACCTGCCCATGTCATGTCGACATTTTAGATCATAAAAGCTACAGCACAGGTTTCACGAACAAATTCCAGCTTCACTCTGGTTTCTAGAAAGATTCTGGACAAAAATGTTCTTTCTAAAATTTTTCGTTCTAGCATTTTTCTTTCTAGAAACTTTAATGATCCACTCCTAAAACTCTTCATCACCAGCAGGACGCAAGGCTAAGTGGCTTATTTGCCAAGATTAGCAGCATAAAAGTGTCCCCCTAAAATACATGGTATTTGCAGAGCTCCTTAAAAATAGTGGTGTCGAAGTTTTAAATAAAAGTTATAATCATGCTTAAAGGTTAAAAAAAAAATCAACCTTTGGGGAATTTATTCTTCTCAGTTAAGATAAATGGTGCTGCATAACAACCAAAAAGCTAAGTTAGCAAAGGCTAATTTTATATAAATTAAAATTATATTCAGAAAAAAATTAGTAAGATATTTTAAGAGTTTTAGGGTAAGCATGGTTTTCTCCATATGAAAATAAAGCAAAAGAAAGATTTTGAAACTATCTTACCATTTCTTGTGAAACATAATCTGGACTTTTTGTATCAGCAGAAAAAAAAGAAAAGTCGTAAGTGAAGGTCTTGGTCCGCTCTCTTCCTGAGTCCCCAGACCCTCCTTCTGGTATCTAGAGAGAGATGATTATGATAATAATAATAAGAAGAAAATAATAATAAAGAGCACTGTCAGTTGAGAAGTGATCCAATTAAAAAAAAAAAAAAACTCTATAAAAAATATACAACCATCACCATTTTCCATGTTTACATCCTAAGAAGTATTTAATTCCTCCTGACCCCCAAAAACTAAGTAAATAAAACCTAAAGTCCTCCCAGTAATCCATGGTCAATCAATGATATAATCTAACACTACTTTTCTGAACTTTTTATCATGATTACCTTATATGAACCCAACGCTCCAGTCAGACTTTATTTTTTCCTGTCTTTGATGCTTTTTACTATTCCCTCCACCCCAAACCTCCAGAGCAGGGGTCTGCACAACTCTAGAGGGTGCTATTCACATAGATTATGATGTAACTGGAGCCCCTTAGAGTTGTGTGATTTTTGTGGGCCCCCCAAAAAAACTTTATGTCAGATGCTTACTTTGGGGCACTTTTCAGGAAGTAATTCCCCCCACCTCTGAAAGACCAGACTCTCCCAAGACACAGCATATTACTGCAAATGTCTGCATCTCTCGTCTACCTTGCTCTAAACCTAAGTGAACCAAAATCCATATTTAAAAATGTTCATATGTCACCAAAGACTCGCACAGCTCCCTGGACACATGCTGAATAAACTCTAAGAGCATCATATTTTCCCAACATGATTCAGACACTATAAAGAAAAATCTTCAAAGTCTACGTATCTGTTCTGGTTATATGAGTTGAGGAAATGTTTGTAAAACTCAAAAGGCAACAGAGTAATCAAGAAAACAGATTCCATTATGCACAAATAAAGGAGATTCATCCAAGGCCAAGGGTCTCTCACTGTTTCAGTCAATACAATTTTTAATGATTAAACTTTTACCGTAGCATTGTGAGCATAAAAAGATACATGACGCAAAACAAAGGAAAGTAACAGCAGGAAAGGGACAAGGGGTTACTGAAAGAAAGGTGAGAAGTGGGAGGTCAAAGGAGGGGAAGCTAAGTGTAAGCCAGACAGAGCCAGAAGGTACAAGGATTGT
This sequence comes from Cynopterus sphinx, assembly GCA_030015415.1. NCBI lineage: Eukaryota > Metazoa > Chordata > Mammalia > Chiroptera > Pteropodidae > Cynopterus > Cynopterus sphinx. Next base: position 63,063,250 of record CM057389.1, on the reverse strand, counting down.
GGTCAGTGGAGAAACAAAGACATTCCACTGGAGAATGCCTGAGACAAAGGAACACCAAAGTCTCAAAGGAAGCCTATCAAATTATCCAGAGCATGGCCCGACTGGAAGACAACATTCCCCAGCATCTATCACTGGAGATTTTTAAATTAGATTTCAAAGTGTCCAGTCCCTTGAGCCAGAAATTAAAAGAAATCCAACTTGAGACCAATCTGCACTTGGCCATGAAGCAGCAGGCCTCAGAAATGCAAAACCTGGACGTTTCTAACAAATATCAAAGGAAAAAGGGGTTGAGTCCATAAAGCAGGTGACTTCTTTATTATTAACTTTGCACCCATATTTCCTCCCTAAGTGAAAAGTATTCAGGGTCCTTAACAAATTCACTGACCAAAGAAACAAATACAATATTTTAAGAGCAAAAGGAAGAACTTGTCATCTTAGAAAATTATTTTTTCAATTTTTTTTTCAGAAAAAAATTGATTTATCTTTCATCCTCTGAGTTTTGAATAATAAGAGCTCCTCTTACAAAGATTATAAATTGACTATTTTGATTAAAAATTAAAACAAACCTAGGGCCAAAGCTTATTTAATGATTCACAAAATGTAGTCAATTGCCAGACTAAGGATCCACCACAGGATACAGGCTTAAAATGCTTGGGTCTGGGCTAAGCCAATGAGCTCATATACCAGGGCTACACCTTGGGTCTGGTTTTCAGGTCAAATGAAACCAAAAATGGGAGAGAAAACAGAGGATCAATGTTCTTGATTTGTGGCTGAGCCCAAGCCCAAGCCAACCCAAGGGCAAGCTGACCTGGCTAACTGAAAAGAGGAGTAGCTAATTTAAAGGAGGGTGGAAATGGCAGATGCATTTTATTGATTCACAAGTCATTCTGACAAAACACACATGGGGACTCACGGAATGGGAGCAAGGAAGGCCAGGTTGTTACTTGCCTTTAAGTTTGTGATTGTTGTTTTGCTTTTCTCCATTTGAATAATAAATTTGGCTTCCAAGTCCTTTTCCCTGCAACATAAATCATTCAGTTTGATTAGGAAAGACATGTGTTAACAAATTATTATTGACATTTTTACATATGAAGTTTGTTTTTAAATGGCATCTGAAGCACAATCCTTGATATCATTCCTCCGAAATCCTTGCCAATATAAACATGAACACACACAAAACAGACACCATCACTAAAAGTTAAGAATGACAAATAATGTCAAAACCTAGAACTTTTAACTATAAGCCAAAAGGAGTATAAAGGAAATGACAGTAACCATGAAGGCTGTCAATCATGATAATAGTAGTCCCACTTAACTAGTTAAGAAAAGACAACCTCCACCCAGTGTGACGATGTGCCCCTAGAAAGATGCAAGAAGGGGTTAAGACTAGAAGCCTCCATGCCAGCCGCCACAGCAGCCACATTTCCTGATCGAGTACCTGGCAATTACACCGGTAGGCTATTGTTTAACTTTGTTCCCACAAGAAAGAGGAGGAGGAATTTATGGGAAACATGGTATGGGAATCTGACCTTTTCACGTTCCCCTTTCTGCTTCTGCACCCCCCGCTTACGCATCATATCAGACCACCATTTGGTGACGGGTAATGAATAGATGATGTATAGATCCATCGTGATTGGGATATAGTGATTAATGGATTTTTGGGTATAAAACTGTGGCCCTGAAATGGGTCGAGGCTGCTCCTTTGGAAGGACAGCCGCCAGCTAATAAACTGCCTCTAACATCAAAGCACTCAGGTTGAGTCTGGTTATTCCGGTCACAACACCAGGATGAGAGCTAAGAAGAAAACGGTAGTGAGTGGTCACAACCAGGTGCTGCTTCTACAAGCAGCTTGGGTATTACCCTCTCCTTTCACCTTCTTGCCTTATCTAATACGGGATATATCACTTGTAAAATTCTTAATCTTTTAGCAGGAAATGATATGAGACATCTCTTGCAGAGTTCTTAATCTTTTTAGTAAACCTAATTAAGTTTTCTTCCCTTTTTTCTTTGAGAAAAAGGCCGTCTCCCTCAAATCCAGATAATTACCCTGAAACTGGTGACTCAGGTCCTCTGGCTATTGATAAGGGTCATCAGCCCTCTGTTAGCAAAAAGGGTGATAGACCAGACAGGGCCCTTAGAGTCTGAGAGGGGAGAGGACCTTTAGTCCAAAGGCTTTTAGATTCTTTTAAGAAATATATTAACCCAGCCTGTTTCCCTTTACTCACTTAATTGGCAAATCAATAATAGAAATTAATAGATACAGGATTTCAATAACAAGTTTGTATCTTCCTTGTCTATGGACTGAGCTGGCACCTCAGCAGGAAAACCAGGACCCCGCCCAGACAAAGGCAAAAAAGGGAAAGAGCCCCATGAAACCCCAGAAGGCAGGGACAAAGACTCTTCTGCAGGAAACAGATACAGAAGAAGAGACCTCCCGTCCCTCAACAATCATACTAATAATGAGGGGGTTCGTGGCTCTTAAAAAAGAGTTAGGCAGGAAAGTTAGGAGTTGGTGGGTCTGCCTCAAAGACACTGAGGTCATCCTATCCTAGAAGGGGTCTAGCCTGCCCACAAATAAGCAAGCCAAAGGCATTTTTGAGCTAAAAGTAACTCATATAAGGAAACAAGCAGAAAATTAAGTACCAGTTTAAGCCAATCACTCGCACCCCCACAATGAATACCTAATGACCTTCAACTCACCTGAGCCTCATCATATCCTCATTATTATATGATGCAATTGCCTGGAAGTTCATTAATATCATTATAACAGACTGAATTCTGGGATCAAACATGCGCAGAAAGCAAAGGATGAATCACTGTGTTCTACCAGTCTTAAATGTCAATCAAGGAAGCCCACCCCTCTTAGAAAAGTAACCGCCCAAAGCAAATGGGGATAAAAATCCCAAAGGCTTTGTTACCAGGCCTTTTGAGGCATGCTTCTCCTGCTCAGGCCCACTTCCATGTCTGGAAGTGTACTCTCCCTCATAATAAAGCTTTTCTTTTCTGTTGTATTTCACTGTCCTGATCAATTCTTTGTACAACACATCAAGAACCCGGACAACGCACCGGGAGAGGACCCCACTCTCCAGTAACATATCCATTCAGAACAGGAAGTCAAGAGAACTCTTGAAAAGTATAGTTCTCTAGAATAAATAACTGTATAGCTACACAATGAAGTGTCATGTCACTGAAAAAAAAATGAAGATCTCTGCGCACTGCTACTGAGTGGAAGCCAGGATCCACTGCTGCTAAATGAAGAATGCAAGATGGAAAAAAAGTATGCACAGAATGCTACCACTTATCTTTAAAGATAAAAAGGAAAACCTAATTTTTTTTTTCAAAATGCTCCCTATGGAGAAAGAAAATGAAGTAGAAAGGACAGTGATAAATCCTTAGATTTCTTAAAAAATATGTATATACTTTATAAATTATCTTCCAAATGATGAAAATAATTTATAGAAAATAAAAAGTATATTTTAAAATAACTTAAAATGTAAAAGTTGAAGCAAATAAACCTAACTGCGCTGCAGTGAGAAACCATTTCAATTACGACTATATAGAGATTTGACTGTATAATGTAGTGCGACATAGCCTGAGGAGGAAAAAAATTATAAAAAAATGTTAAAGTATTTTCAGTCATATTTTTGGTGATAAGTTTTGTCACTCGGAAATTTCTGTTTGTGTGCTGTAGAATAACACAGGAGTAATTATGTTGGTGCCACTAAACCAAGGTTTCCAGATGAAAGAATCAAACATAAGATTCATGAGGTTAAGTAAAAACTCTCTAGTCCTGAATCTGAATAAGAAAAACTAGTATAAACTTGATCTAAAGTTGACAGAACCCTGGCAATGGAGTAAGTCAGCTGCCACGTTGTCAGGAGCCCTCTAGAGAGATCAAGGTATCAAGGTATCAAGGAACTAAGGCCTCCCAGCGGCTGCGTGGATGCGCAGGAACGCACCCCACCCCAGCCACACCAAGAGGTAGCTGAAGGAGCCTGGCACCAAGAGTGCAGCCTTGAGAGACATCCTGAGCCAGAGGACCCAGCTCAACTCCCTCCAGACTCCTGACCCGTAAACTGTGAGTGAACACTGTTGTAAGGCCCCAAATTTGAAGGTATTGCTACACAGCAAGAGATGAACTGATAGAAGTAATGCAGGGAGGAGACAGAGGATTAGGATGCTTAAATCAAGCCACAATCAGGAATCAGAGTCACTCCCTATGGCCAAAACCATGGGGAATGAATGGATTAAAGGCTGGGAACTGCCAGAGGCCTTTCACTCTACATATTCTTACCTTTTCAGGCTACAAACTCTCCCCCTTCCTCACAGTCTGTCCATATCAAAGGAAGTGGGTAAAAGTCTTTAAACTGTAACTGACAGGAACAGCAGAATGATGTATAAACTGAATGCAATTAACACTCAGGGTCCCTCTCTTCCTTTATGCTCTCACTGTCCCTCTGAGACCACACTCTGGAGCGTTACTTTTTTTCTAATAAACTTTCCTTTTGACACTAAGTTTGGTGTGTGTTGAATTCTGTCTACTCTCACTGCCAAAGGACCCCCTTCTCTTGGTGCAGGGCTTGGTCTCCCCGGTACCCCCTGCCCCGGCAACTTGGGAAAATTTGTCCTGTCCTGCCTCAAAATGATATGTCTGGGGTTTACTTTAAAATAATCCAGGGGTGGGGGAACCACATGGGAGTAGCATCCTGGCCACTTCAAGAGGAAGAGACAAACACCTAAATCCAAGAGCATGTCAGAGCAAACAACATTCAAGAAGGACAGTAAATTCCCACAGAATCCATTTAACCTTCCCAAGGCAGTCTGAAGAATGGTGTGACTGGATGAACAGTGACTTAAAGACAAGTAAACAAATGAAATCCCTCCCCTGTGCTAAGAGCTTTCACTCCTGCCCTCCAGGTCTTGGGCTGCTCCATCATAGAATAAAAGTGAGAAATGCCTCAGGGACATCCTGAGTTCCTGTGGCCAGGAGCCATAAAACAAATACTTCACAAATTGACCCCTTTCCTACAACAACTACCAAAAGTACATTCTGCCCAGCAAGAGAACTGCATGGGTGAGTTTTAATCCGACAGACTGCTGCATCTGGGTCCCCATGGGTCATTCTCAGCCACTCAATGTGTGCCTAGATCTTCCATTTTAAAATCACTATTATCAACAAATAACTGTTGGGTGCACAAAATTATCCAGGTATCTAAGACTAGAAGTGACTCACAGTACTTGTCAATTCTTGTTTAAAAAACATGAAGCAATGCAGCTCATACAAATGCCTACCACTCCTGCTGGAAGCCAGGGATGAAGTAATGCCACAGCTCAGAGCTTTATACCTTTGGAGAGCCAAATTTAAAGGCCCTCCACATCACCATTTATAGTAGCCTGCAGGTGCTAGGGCAGCGGGGGAAGAAGGGCCAGCCAGATGCCTGCCTAGAGACTCCCCAGCTTGATACTGGGAATCCAGACCTTCTGAAGAGGGGCCACCCTAAAGCCCTAGGAACCACCACCCTAATCCGGAGGCTCAATTACCATTTGATTAAAGGTCCCCACCCTAGACCCCTACCCCCACATAACCCCATAAAAGCTGTGCCCTCCCACCCCAAGACAGGACTTCTCTGGCCCCTCTCCTCTCAGGACCAGAGAACCTCACCCGGGAGCCCTCTCCCAATAAATACTTGTTTTTAAAACTTCTCTCAGCATTTCATGCATTTACCTTACAGTAGGTAACTATGAAAGTACTTTCCAAGTTTTAAATTAACATCCACTACATAAAAACCGTCATGTAATAAACATCTCTCTACTACTACTTCTGAAATCAAAACTGAAGATGCGAAGTGGGTTTCAAATGGTTCACCTCCTTGACATGGTATGATTGGGGTGTGATGGTAAGGAAGTGTGCGGTGACAGGTTCACTGTTCTGAGGGTCCACAGCTTTCCTCAAAAAACTGTGCCCCTAAAGACGGGACACCCAGCTCAGACCCTAGTTACTCAAAATGTTCCCGAGGACCCAGCAAGCATCGGCAGCCCTGGGAAATGTGTTAAAAATGAGGGACCTCAGGCCCCACCTCAGACACACTGAGTGGGAACTCGCATTTTAACCCTAGTGATTCCAGTAAACACTGAAGTTTACAAAGCACTGCCCTGACATTACACTAATGTGAGGGAGTGATACCCGGTCTTACATTTACTCTCATGAAACAAACTCCACAACATTCACACTTTGTACACTGAGAAACGAACTTTGTACTCGGACCTTTAAGTTTTATTTTTAAAGTTGCCTTGAAGGATGTAGATATAACCTAAGTCAGCTAACACTGTCTCTACCCTTTGCTCTTAAATTGTACATTAGCTTCTGACCTAGAGCAATAAATATCTGACGCAACTGCATCTAAGAAGTCATCTGGGTGTCATCATATCCAGGTTCCCTCGTTCTCATCACTCTGCCAAGCTTTCAGCTTCTAGCCCTTTCTTTCCCCAGACTGTCTCCCAATATCAGTGTAAGGTTGCTGAAAACAGCTTGAAGTCATTTTAAAAGTAATCACAGGTCATCGAGATGGAGATGGAGGCCATCTGTTCCAGGAGGGAAATTTCACAAATAACCATTTCCTAGATTGTTTTCCTCTTAAACATAAAAACTGAAACTATTAAGAAAAAGGTTTATCTTTACTCCAAAAGTAGTCTCTAAGTATAACATTTATAGCAAAGATGCTAGAGTTTTAGCCATAGAGAGCAAATCTCACTGCAGTGCCAGAAAATACTAGAGGAAAAGCCGATGTCTCCATACAGTGGGTATGATGGCTGGAGTTAGTAAATGTTGAAACTAACCTTTGCAAATTCCTGGAGGATTATCAAACTGCCACACATTTCAGAGATGAAGGAGAGAAGGAAGGCTCCAGGCCACTCTTACCTTCCACACCTACTCAGCCCCTCATCCACTGGAGACTGGCGACTGCTCATGATCTCTTTACCCCAGGAAGAGATCATAGGTGACTTTAGGGTCCACGTGATACTTCATCCAACAGCCTTACCTCCCACTCCCCCAACCCCACCCAACATTCAGCTCCCTAGTCCTGTCCAACCTGCCCCTATTTACCCACCTCAGCCTTGTCTGCCCACTCCACAGCCACTGTCCCAAGTCGGGCCACCACCACCCTCCATAGTCTCTTTGCCTCCAACCTTGTCCCCTTCCAGCCACACTCCATGCTGCTGCCAGAAAGATCCTTTTGAAATACACACCTTACCATGAAGCTTCCTTTCAACTCCTTCAGTGACTTCGAAAGGCTATAGGACAAAACCCAGCTCTCCATGGTATAGAAAGTCCTTTGTGATCTGACCTTAACAATGCTGTCACTTAACACTACACCTACCCTATCTTTTCTCCTGGTCTCAGCCATCCCCTCCAGACGCAGCTTAGAGGCCACATCCTCTGAAGAGAGTCTTCACAAGCCCTGTACCCTTTCCCCTCGTTAGATGACCTATCTGCTTCTCATCCACCAGACTGTGAACTTCTTAAGAGTAAGGACTTTGCCTGCCGGGTTCTTATATCCCCAGGCCCTGGCACAGATTCTGCAACTCTCAGGTGCTCAGAAAATGGTTGTTGAATGTGATGGACTAAGATATTAAATGAATTGTTCTTATCCCAGCCTATTCTTCATCATGTGCATCCTCTATTTAACTCCATTTTCCTACTAGCCCCCCCTTACATCCTTTGTTCTTGCTTTCCCACACACAGTATCTTTCCATCCACATTCTCAAGCCAAGCATGTCTCAGGTCTCTAATTTGACTCACTTATCCTGATAAACCTTCAGAAACAATTTTCCTTCATATACCTACCTAGCTTATCTCATTCATACAGGTTTCATCCCTGTTGATGTCATCTCTCCAATTAGTCTAGAGAATCTCAGAGAAGATTCCTTCACACTCCACACCCGGAGTCTACCGAGCACAAGGGGACCATGCTCCCAATCCCAGCTCAGTGATTTGTCTTAATCCTTCATCTAAAAACTATGAAACACCAGGCACTGAGAGTTCCCCTAGCTCAGGTCAATTTCCTCTGACATTTAAAAAACATGGGAAATAAATCTTGACATTTTTCTCATATTGAAGAAAATAAATAATCCTAAATTATTATTTGAACATTGATCTGATAATAGAGCAAAATGAACTATGTCTCTCCCTGGCCACTTTGGTAAATTGGGTTTCTCAACCAAAAAGTCAATTATAGTTCCTTCATATAAATAAGTAATTTATTTGAAAGGTCTGGAAGCTAGATCATAAGATGCCACAAATGAACCAGCTAAAGGATAATGAGTTATAGATAAATTATTGGGAGGGAGTGGGGGACAGGGAATGTAAAATAGCCAATCAGAAAAAGAGATAAATAATGTCAGCTCTGAGATATGACCAGAAGAAAGCTTATCAGAAAAAGCAACTTCATGTTAATTCAAATATTTTGAAAAATGTTTTTAAATTATTCAGCAATTCAAACTGATTCCATTTGTTAACTGGTGGCATTTTGGACCACTGAACAATAAACGGCCTGAGTGAATGGTGCTGAGATCTCCAGACCTAGTCATGAGCTTGGAGGGTTCTGGAGTGGCTCATTAAACCAGACTTCCGAAATAAATTGGTATCCCCCAAATTCACCTTAAAACTTACGTACTATGAACTAATATTTAATTGCCTTCATTTTGGTGGCAGGACACTCAACATCAAAAATAAAAACACTCTATTAAAAAAAAAAAAAACACGTGACTGCGATGGGTACTACAATGTTAAGTGGGAGAAAGAACAAGAAGAAAAAAATGTGCAGACCATAACCCAGTCTATGGTTAAATAAACAGACAAATAAGGCATAATATGCTCATACATGCTTCTAGGTCCACAAAATACCTCTGAACATTCTGCAGTGACAAACAGGAAGCTGTTTATAGTGGTCACCTCTAGAGTAAGGGGGAGCAAGACCTCAGGAGATGAGAAAGTGAACTGAACATTTTACTGCTGGAATTTATTTCAGCATGATTTAACATTACTTTTATAATTAACAGAAATGTCGTTCATTAAGAGACAAAAAGCTTCTGATTTAAAGCTCTGGGCGGCTCCTCAGTGCTCCAGGGTAAGCCCATGTGCTTACATGGCTTGAAATTGAGGGCTGGCTTATTGACCCTCTTCTCCTGACTGCCCGGCCACAGAAACCCCTCGCCTTCACCTTGCACTTCCACACTTCCCCAGCACTTTGTGCACTGCCTAGATTTGCCTCTCCTCTTCTTCCCGACCTCTCTATGAAGTGGTGCTCAACATTCAACACCAGGCCCAGATTCCCCTATTTTGGGAAGCATTTCAGACCCCTTGAGCTCAATAAATTGCTCAATCCCCCTACTCAACCCAAGAGCAATTCTCATTTTCTCTTTTATTAAGAATTCTAGATAAAATACAGGACACCCCATTAAATCTGAATTTCAAATAAATATTTTTTTAGTATAACTATATCCCAAATATTGCATGAGAACTATTCATACTTTTGCTTACTAACTCTGATGCCACCATCTCTTACCCTGGATATGCACCCATGGGCCCCTCTTATGAGATGCACATGTATCAGCCAGCCTTCCTCCAGCCCAAAGAGTGACGAAGCAGAGACTTCAATTACACCTACACCTTCAGCACCCAACAGTGTAGTGGAGGATCCAGAAATAGGTGACCCCTCGCTTATGTTGAAGTGTGGAAACAAAGTCAGGGAAGGCTACTCTCCAGAAGCCATGTGTTCCTTATCTTTTCTGATTGCTTCTGAGGACTCTAAGGTTCTGGGATTGCTGACTACTTTCAGGGGCTCCCCACGCAATCCATAAAAGCTTTCAATGCAGTTTCTGAGAAAAAGCCAGGGGAAACATTTGCTGAAAAAACTTCTGGAGTGGGTTTTTCAGGCAATCACCCTGACTTGATTTCAGCTCCACAGAACACACTTCAGACACAGAAGTCAGCTAGAGGTCAGTAGCACCACGACCTACATCCAAATGCCAACCTCGAGTGGCAGCCAGTGAGAACCTGCACAGCCTCCACTCTAGTCCCCGTGGACTACTACTATGAACAAGCCAAGGACAACCCTGCTGTCATAGTCTCGTATGCTGTGAGCATCCCAAGCTAAGTGAAATCCTCTGCTGCCTTCAGCTATAGTAGGAAGGAGCTATTAAGCTGAGCCTTTTATTATCTTCCCTGGCCTAGAGAGGGTGTCATAAACCTAAAAGATTAGACAAAGACCCAGCTGTAACAGATTGGGATTCCAGAGACGGGTGACCTGAGACAGTTTAGCATGCAGGGTGCTCACTGAGATGTGACCTTGGGAGCAACATCTGGAGAAAGACGGAGATGAAAGCAGGACTGGGCAGAAGAGCAGTAGAACTGCAACACAAACCCAAGGACAGCCTTAGCCAACCTCACAAGCAGTTGTGGAGCTACAGACATCCCTTGGAGATGCTAAGGTTGGGCCAAGATGGCCATGTCTTTATATCCCTGAATTAAGCAGTCACAGAATGAGGGCTGCCTGGGGAAGGGGTGCAGTCTTGGGCCCCTGAGGAGCTTCCACTAAGGGCCATGACAACAGCACTGCAGCAACTGGGCAAAAAGCTTCAGCAAAAAACGATCTGGGCAGTAAACACAGGGTCCACCACACCAACGCCCCTGAACTGATGCTGTAGGGCATGCTGACAAGTGTCAGCCACCACCTCAATTCTCCAGCATAATAAGTAAGAAAGAAAGCAGATACCTTTTCTGTTTCCAGCTGAAGTAAAGACAATCAGAATTGCCTCAATACAAATGGGCTGTCTTAGATGTGCAGAATCATCACTGAGGAGGTTTAGTCAGAGGCTAACAAATCCTTATCTGGAACACTATGTGGGGAGATTTATGTGTTCATTCAGTTTACAAATATTTAGTGAGGACCTCTGACATGCCAGATAACACTCCAGTGTAGGAAAAGCGTGGTAAACAATACAGAGTTCTCCTGGTGTTTGCATTTCAGTTGGGATGAGGGTGGGTGGGTAGGTAGGTAGGTAGGTAGGTAGGGGGAGGGGGAGGGTTTAGGAAAAAAATACAATAACATTTTAGATACTGGTATGTGCTATAAAGAAATGTAAGGGCAGAGGCAGGCAAACAGTCACAAAAGACCTCACCAAGGGGAACCTATGAGCAAAGACCTGACCAGAATGAGGCAAAGATCTGGGAAGAGCATTTCAGGTAAAGAGAACAGCAGAGGCCCAAGGAGCAGGAACCAGCCAGAGGTCTGGGGAAAGAGCAACAAGGCCAGCAAGACTGCAAAATGGAGGAATGAGACCATAAAAAGAATCAGGGATCATTTTACATCAAGCCGTACAGGCCTTGGTTCAATGGCTAAGACTTTAGAACTAAAATGTGCTAGGAAGCCACAGACATGGGAAAGTTTCAGATACAGGGAAGTGGCAAAATTGCATTTACATATTTAAATTGTTCCTCTAGCTGCTGCACACAAACTCCAGAGGTGAGAGAGTGAAGCAAGAAGCCCAGTGAGGAGGCCTCAGAGAGGTGCTGGGTCAGGGGACCTAGTGAAGTTGAACCCAAAAGACGATGGGGCCAGATCCAGATTCCCAAGCCCTGATGATCAGCAGAAACATTGGAAGAGCCCAATCCAGACCTACCAAGTGAAAATCAAGGATAGGGATCAGGAATATGTATATTTAACCTCCTAGGAGATGTCGATGACCAATCAAGCTTGGGAGCCACTGCCCCAGGTGTCTGTGACCTCTCCTCACATCTGAGGAGCTAGGACTCTGTAAAAGTGTGGAAGCGTACGTGCCCCTCTGCTCCTTCGGAGACGGTGCTTCACAAGGTGCTCTCGTCTGATCCTCTGAATGGAGCCCAACCCAGCTATCCCCAATTCCAGAATGAAAATCCAGAGTGGGACTATGCCTCTTGGGTTGTCACTGTTAACCTCCCACTGGGGCTTCTAATCTAGACTCTAGAACACCAAAGTCATTGAGAAACACTGTAAAATGGGGAGAAAGAACAAGCAGCAAAACAACATGAAGACTACAATTCATTTGCAGAGAAACAGAAAGAGGGGTGAGGGGGATAATATACACATCACTGAGTAACTATTTTCCATCTTCTCTAAAAGGTCCATAACTAGCACCATTCTAAAGCACAGGAGTAAAGATAATTCACTCAGGGTATTGGATTTAATTCTGTCATGGAAGCATGGTCCCGGCTGATAAAGCTGGAAGAAAGCTGAAGAATTTCAAACATTACAAAATTCAAGCCCCAAACCATAAAGAACTAAATTCTGCTCATGACCAAAGATGATGGTGACACTTTCACAGGGAATGTTGGATATTCTGTAGTAGGACAAGTAGGGCCAAGATAGGGAAGGCCTTGGGAACCAAGATGAGGCTCAGGTGACAAGAGGATGAACTCAGGAGACCCAGTCTATGACCTCGCCTCACAAAGAGAGAAACTGATACCTCAAGAGGTTAAGTGACTTGCTCACAGTTGCTACTACAGAGTCAGCACTGTGAAAGGTTAGAGGAATTAACCAAGCAGCCAATACTTCAAAGCCCCAGAGATCTACTAAGAGCAGTCTTGGGGGTTCTATAAGCTTGGGGTCCGAGAGGAACACAATGAGCCAGGCAGCACATTTAAGGAATGCACACTAAGATTACTCTCTAAACAGGAGTCACCGTCACCCAAGCTCCCCCATCCCGTTCCAAACCATCCCTTCTTCCAGGATTTACAAAGACCCTCCGGCTGGTCCCTCTACCTGACTTTTCCTTCAAAGCCCTTGACAATGTTTCCTCCTCCAGGCAGCTTCCCAGATCCCCCTTAGCCAATATCTTCCATGTGATATTCCATAACACACTGCAACAGCTTCCCCATTCTACCTGTTCACTGTTGGATAACTACATGTCTGTCTTCCCCGCCAATCTAGATGCTTCCTGAGGGCAGATATAACACTCTACTTTTTATATATCCCCCAATACCTAGCACTGTCCTTCCATACAACCAAGCACTTGGATGAATGAACGTATGACTGAGCAATGAAAAGAATGAAACAGTTAAATGAAAAACAAGATATTATTCTTGAACTCAAAGCACTAATATAAAGTTGATGTTTCAAAGCTTATTATACATTTTCAACTTTTAAATGCAAGTGAATTTTCCTAAAAATATCAGTTAACTTAGCAGATGTTAACTCCAAAGGCAGAAACGAAGCTGGGCTCTTCCCACAGACCCACAGCTGTGACTCTGACTCCAGAACCAAGGCATAAGGGCCTAGTGTCTCTTTTGAGACGCAGGAAAGAGGAATAAAAGGATGTGCATATGGCCAAACTTCTTCAATATGCTTCTCCAAAATACAAAAGGAACTTATCCATACAAGAAAAGTGGAAGTTTAAGAGGGGTGGTGTAAGTATAAACATTGGGAACATGAGAACACTTTAGTAATACTTCCTTTTGCTTTCCTATGCTCAAACACTAAACGAACTATCAAATGCCCCAAGATACTCTAGTGCTGCAGCGCCATGACACACAAAGAAATGAGTGTTCTCTGCTCTTTACCCACACCATCACTACAACCCTCCTTCCAGATGTATCTGTTTTAGAAAAATGTTCTCAGGAACAACCTTAAAAACAAAAACAAAAAAAAAAAAAAAAAGCTGACCTATACAGAAAAGATTGCTTCCTTTTACAACACTGCCAGCTTAATACACCAGGTAGGAAAAAGGTATGCTACAAAATACTAAATTGCAGGACTTTTTCTTCAAAAGACTTTACTTTGAGTCAGAGTAGAATACAAGGCAATCTCGGTCTTGCATAGCTTCTTCCCCCAGCACAGTGCCTGATGCTGCCAAATAGAGTGGTTTAATAACTGGGGAGGGGAGGGTGGGCACTGGGCTTGAAGGACCCGGGTTCAAATTCTCAGTAGCTCCGTAACTTTTACACCTTATTTAACTTTCCTGAGCCTTGGTTCTTCACTTGTAAAATGGCTGACTAAAAACTATCACAAATGGTGGCTACAAAGTACTGACTGTACAACAACGTTCTGGGTATTGAGCTACCCTGATACATCATTTTTGGCTGAAAGACATGATACGAGAAAGCAGACAACACAAAACCAGGTGCTCAGCGGACAATCGATGTGCTCATTTCCATCACGAAACCAAGATCCATCCATTTATTCAGAAAGTTCTCACTGTGCCTCTACTGTTCAAGGTACTAGAGATATACCAGAAAAGAAAACCGATAAAAAGTCCTGCTGTCTGGGAGCTGACACTCTGGGGGGATGATTAATTTTAATGAAACCTTTCCAGTGCTTTCCAAAAATGGGTGGAAATGGAGGGAATTCAGAAAACACATTTTGCCAAATTTTTTAGCCACATCTCAAAAAAAATCATCATATATAGTTGATCTTCATAAGTGTTGTCTATGAAATGCTTTATCTTCATCAGCACAATCCAGAGGCTACAGTTCACTGAGGATATCAAAACACCAAACTTCTTTCACTTATTTTTAAATGCTTGCGAATTCTGTCCCGTTATTCTGACTGTCCAATCTGAAGACACGTATCGCATGCTGTCCTGCACTGTGCCTGGCAGCCCTTTCCCCTCTCTCCTCTAGGGCAGGCTTGCAACATGCACTTGTATATCAAAGAGAGCAACCGTGGCCAGGGCTTTGGTGGGTCAGTGAACGAATGCAGATGTCTCCCTTTGACAAGGCTCTTTCGAGGATACAGACCAGTATAATCATATTCTTGCCCTTCTACAGCCCAGAATCACCCCCACATGCCTTAAAGCAAACAATCTGAAAAAGCAAAGCCTATTTCCAGGTTGGATGAGTGGTTCACCCCACCCCAGGCATGAGAGGCCAGACAAAAGAGAGACCTGATTTCAGCTGGCATGGCAAGTGAAACACAGTCACTGCAAAAAGGAAGGCTGACCATTGCCTACAGCAGCACCCCCATTTTGTATACTGGGAGAGAAGGGCACAGGTCACCAGCAAGTTCCTTTCCAGGACATTCTCGGAACACCAAACTGAGCCACATTCCCTTCCTCAGTGCTTGACAAAGAGCTGCTCCCCGCTGCCTTTTCACTCCTTTTCAGCCCGCACTGGTCAGACACAGGATGTCATTCCTTACCTGGGCTTTCTAAGCAGCGACACAACTCACACAGCAGCAAAGAAACAAAACAGGAGGAAGAAGCTACACTCTACACTTACGCAGATTTTCTTTTTGCCATCACCAGGGAAACATCGTCAGGAGAGCACACTGACCATCACCCAGGGCATCCAGCACCTACAGCATGTCCAGTAAATCAAACGTCCGGCAAGGACTCCCAGCCCACAAGTCCTCCAACTCTGCCACGCACAGAATTTCCAGGGGGCTTTAAAATTCCTGATGCCCTCCACCCCAGTTAAATCTAACTCTCCGGGGTAGGAAGGCATCAGCTGAGATGTGAGGCCAGTGTCCTAACGTCCTGGTTTCTCCACCTCCCCACATTAAAAAAGGAAACAACAGGCCCCAAAATGGAGTCACTTGTGCTAAGCCCTGAGTCAGCAAACCAACGTTTAATACCTAACCTAAGTGCAATGTCGACTTCTCCCAGGGATAGTCTTAAACCAGTCAATCTGGAGTTCCCTAGTCAATACGAGTAAAATAATCTGCCTGACAGAACCCTGCATGCCGTCCTGGCCTCTAAGGAAAAACGAAATCACTATTAGTTTCCCTGTCCCACCCACTTCCGTTTTGTAGAGCAACTAGGAGCTCCTTTCCGTTTCCAAGATGGGACGCTGCCTAATTCATGAATCATTCCATAAAGCCCAAGATCTTTAAAATTTGCGTAACTGAATTTTTTTAAACAACTGCTAAATGTCTGAGAGGGACAACTTAGGGCTCTTGCATAGATGTCACTACCAAAACCCAAGAGAGAAAGTGAACCATGACATAAACCTGGGCAAAGCCAGATGAGGGAATTGAAAAGACCAAGCAGGCCACCAAAACCATCAGCAAAGAAGAAAAGGCCCTCAAGCACAGGCAGGCAGCACACACAGAATCAGAGCGCTGCCGCCCAGCACGTCAGAGCCCGAAGGGCCAGGTTGAGGCTCTGAATCTCTAACTGATCAGCGCTTGGATGACCACTGAGCCTATCCACCCATCCATAAAATCAGGACGAGTCCCACTTGCTCTCCCTGCCTCAGAGGAGACTACAGTTCAGAGGATGGATGTGAAGAGCGCAGGGAAGGACAAGCTTACGCAGACGGAATCACTGTCCTTATTTAGCATCACCACCACAGTTCACAGAAGCCCCTTTAGAGCTTCTCTTCCAGGAGCCCCTGCCTCCTATGGCTCCTCTTTTCCGGATCTTTGTGGCAACCAGAAAAAGACCAGTCTCCGGAAGCATGCAGGGAAATTCAAGGATGCCTGCGACACAGCCATGGATCAAGGAAAGAGCACTCAAAGGCGAAACACTGAAAACACAAACTGCAGTGAAGTGGGAAGGGGATACGGTCTAAAGTAAATAAAGAGTTGTAAATAAGCAGATAAAGGAGAAAGATTTTTAAACGTTCATTCTAACCCATAAGCTCTACAATGGCATCCAAGGCTAGGACTGGTATACTCTTTGTTCTAAAACATCTTTAAATGGTTTTCAGTATTTTAAAAATCAGAAGATTTTACATAAGAATCTGGGTTTCTGACTTCCCATGAAATACGGGAGGACATGGCACTCCTGAGTCTACGTTCTATAGGACAACCAGGGTGGCTTTGAGGCACCGTCCTGCCCAGCCTACTCAGGTCAGCTGCTGCTGGCCCCCAGCTCATCAGACAGGAGTTGAGACCACCACCACCCACCCTACCCCGCAAAAAACTAAGAGACTTCAGAAAAGGGATTATGCATTTAACAGCAAAAAAAAAAAAAAAAAAACTTTTTTAAATGACTAATTGGCAGCAAAATTAAAGAATCTCAGACTTCATGTACTTTCTGTTGGATTTTATTATCTTCTCCCACCCATAACGCCTCTAAGGGAAAATGAGCAATGAAAAAAGCTGGCTGAGGTGATGAAACTAATCAAGCTTTTAACAAACTAAAATACAATTTAAGCCAGCTAGAAGCAAATAAGGTTTGATTTGTTCGGGTTTTCTAATTTCTTATTTAGGATTTACTAAAGAAACCACCAGTGAGGGACTTTCTCATAACCTCCTGTCTTTTCAGCAGAAGCTCTACCTCTCTGATTTACAAGCCCTCTGACTCTTAGACAGTATTTTCACCTCTTGATGTCCTGTATGCGTGCAACTTTGAAAAATGAAGGTGCCATTCCCCAGAGCTCTGACACAGGGGTGCTATTAGCAGATTCTTAACACTCAAGAATTCATCCATCCCAGATTCCTTGAAATTGAATACACTACCACAATTTACAAACAGAAATAAAAAGAATAACCTTGTCATTGAGCTAGAAGGGCCTGAGGTAAGAAAGTCCTCTGATATCACCTTTTCTCTTTGCAATAAAATAGGGACAGAAAGCAAAACAGGTCTGGCCTCATTTCTGTGGCTCAACTGACCAAACAGTCTCTGCACAATAATGCAGGTATCCTCCTAGGCCAGCCATATGAGGGCAAAGGAAGTCTCAAGTTGCACCTGGTATAATACTTATACTTCTAACTTGGACGTCATTTCAAAGGAGAAGAGGAGACGGGGTGGGAGCCAGCACACAATGTAATGGCACTGTCTCAGGCCAGAGGTCTCACCTTGCAAAAACAAGATGACATCAAATGAGCAGCTCTACTTTGTTTCACTCAAGTCCTTAAAGCTCAATTGTCGCCTTTCCATTCTTTTACGACTAGTCATGCTTTTAATTCAGCTTCTCCTGCACACTGATGCTTCCTCTGAGCCCCCTAGCCAAGTCTATTAAATATTCTTGTAGAAGGTTTTTCCTTTTCACCCACGGTACTTCCCTCAGCCTCTAAACAAACACCATCTGTGGGATTTTCATATCTGCCTCCCCAACTAGATCATAAGCAACAGAAGAGCTGGAATGTGCTGTGGTTTGGGTGATTCTGTGATGATGTGCCCCTAGAAAGATGCAAGAAGAGGTTAAAACTAGAAGCCTCTATGCCAACCGCCACAGCAGCCACATTTCCTGATTGAATACCTGGCAATTACATCGGTAGGCTATTGTTTAACTCTGTTCCCACAAGAAAGAGGAGGAGGAATTTATGGGAAACATGGTATGGGAACCTGAACTTTTAACGTTCCGCTTTCTGCTTCTGTGCCCCCGCTTACGCATCATATCAGACCACCATTTGGTGACGGGTAATGAATAGATGATGTATAGATCATTGTGATTGGGATATAGTGACTAATGGATTTGGGGGTATAAAACTGTGGACCTGAAATGGGTCGAGGCTGCTCCTTTGGAAGGACAGCTGCCGGCTAATAGACTGCCTCTAATGTCAGAGCACTCAGGGTGAGTCTGGTTATTCCGGTCACAACAATTTGACAGGTAGTTGGTTGGCCAGATGGATAGGGAGTTGGGTGAATGAGTGGATGAGTGAGTGGGTAGACAGGGGTGAGTGGGCAATGAGTAAGGTTGGTGGGGGCATAAGCCACTGACCTGGTAGGTGAATGACTCCTGAGTAGGTGAGTAGGTGAGTGGGAGAGTGGATACACTCCAACTGCAATGCACTAACTAGTTCAGGATCCTATTTGACCTGATGGCTTCCCAAATAGGTCTGGGAGCAGCTATCTCACTCCCTGGCTTTCTAATACAAAAATCTCATCAAGTTATACCTATTTGTAAAATGGCTTCCATTACCTACAGAATCAACTTAAAGCTAAATCCTTTTTAGAATAATGGATAGGAAGAAATAATACAGTCCTGACTGCACAAATCAGAGCCCCATAATCTGAACCTCCCACTTCTCCAAACCCCTCTCTCACCAGCCATCTGCAGTTTCAGCCATGCCATCATGTTCTGCAGCTCCCTAATCATGCTCTCCAGTTTAGGGCCTCTGTATCCTTTCTACTTAAAATGCCATTGCTCACCTTATATGCTTGGCTGACTCATCCTGCACAGTACTGACTTCAGTCATAATATACTCTAAGAGAGGGGTCCCCAACTCCGGGCCATGGACCACTACTGGTCCGTGCCCTGTTAGGAACCAGGCTGCACAGCTGGAGGTGAGCAGCTGGAGGTGAGCAGCAGGCGAGTGAGCAAACCTTCATCTGTATTTGCAGCTGCTCCCCAGCACTAGCATCACTGCTTCATCACCATCAGTGGTGATGCTAGTGCTGGGGAGCAGCTGCAAACAAATTCTCATAGGAGTACTGGTCCCTGGGCATCAGGCATTAAATTCTCATAAGAGCATCGGTCCCTGTGACAAAAGGCTGGGGACCGCTGCTCTAGGATGTTCCTCTCAGTCCTCTGGAGCCACTCTCAACACGTCCACACCCTCACGCTCTTATGCCTGGAGTATACCTAGAGAACCTGTGAAGGTCTCTTTATATCTGCTGCTTCCACGAGATCATGAGCTACTGGATACTAGGGATCATATCTTCATTCATCTATGATCAAAGAAAGAGTTCAATAAAAGTTAGAAAGCTGGACAGGTGTCAAAGTCGCCAAAACTGCTCTTCACCAAGCTGTCTACTCAGACTTTAAAACTTAACTTCTGCTATCACACCTTGACTGTAGACTTGGATCATAATGATCTTCCTTTCTCCAAACACTTGCTGTACTTTATTATCTACACAACAGAACCGAGTACTTGGTAACTAGTAGACTTTGTCCACTCTTTACTGAGTCATATAAAACTCCCCATGAGCAGCAAAATATTCATGAAAAATCCTAAAAGGTAAAACACAAATCTTGAATAGTTACTGTTGACTGTACCCATTCTGTGCAAGCACTTCACAGCTATTAATTCCTTAAATCATAAAAACTTGATGAATAAGGTATTACTAAGGCTATTGTACAGATGAGGGAAAAAGAGATGAGAAGACTAACGTGTCCTTAACAAAACCATGTAGGTGACTAGTGGAAATGCTAGAACCATGTGATTTACCTACCCTTCCACATCATGCCTTTATCACACCTCTATTACACTGAGCACTGTGCGAATGTTTGAGATTATGGGGCAGCAAATCTCTACCTCAGTAATTTAATCAAACCACAGTCCAAAGGCATCCTTCCAAAGAAAGCGCTTATTTAAAAGAAAAAAAAAAAAAAAAAGACAATTCCTCATATGCAGAAAGCACTTAATGTCTGCTGGATGGATGGATGAATGAATAAGAAATGACAATTCAATAACTACAAACATGCCCCAAAAGACTAAGGAAGATGGTATAAAAAATAAATCAGATTTATGCAGGACTAATAGCAATAGCTACCTCTCAGAAGTCAGAGTAGAATAAAAGAAAAAGGGGAAAGATGGAAAAGTAGAAACAACCACAAAATCCTCTGACTATTCAAAATTAAGAGAGAGGAATCCCAGCCAAGATCAAATTAGAGACAATCAAATCAGTTCTATAAACATTTAGGTTTCAGGAAAGGAGGAATGAATTCCTTCCACCTATTCTTTAATTCATGTATCAGCCAATAGAAAGGACAGGAAATCTGAAAACTATTTGTTAGTAGAAAGGGCAGACTAAGTTACCACTGAAAATAAGATTCCCTTGAAGAAACGCCTGCCTCTGGAGAGTTCTAACTTGCCCTCCTCACCTCCCTCCTCCTTCCAACACTGGTCCACTGACAACAACACACTGAATATCATCCCCCATCTCCCAAGCTCACCTTCAGTAGTTGTCCACTGCCAATGGAATAAAGGCTGTCGATCTTAGTGCTACAAGGATTTACAGGTCACTTTAGTGCAAGCTCTTTAACCAGACATTCTAGCCTGGTGATGAGCCCAGGGAAAGTTTAAAGAAAAAACAAAAACAAAAACAAAAACAAAAAACAGCACAGCCAGGTGACAGCACACATCTGCCTCAACAGTATGGCTCTCTGTCTTCTCTCACTGCTCCTCTACTCAACCTTTCAGTTTTGAACCAGCTGGTCACTAACTCACTAGCCTGAGCTTCCTAAGGACAGAAGCCCTGCCTACTGGAGTCCCCAGTGACTAACACAATGGTTGGCACTTCATAGGTGGTCAATCAATGCTTACAGGGTGAATGATCACATGAATGATCATGATCTTATATATTCACGTCTCTTGTCAAATCATCCACTTCACCACTTCCATTCTTGCCGCCTTAGAGTCCATTCTCCACCAGCAGCCCAAGCGGCTTTTTGATAACATAAGTCAGATCAGTCACTCCCGTTCTCTCACCCTTCCAATGGCCCTAACCACACTTAGAATAAAGCCTAGGAACATACCATGGCTTACTGGGCCCTACATGGTCCACCGCACGACCCCTCCATCCTTGCACTCGGGTCCCTCTTCTTCCTGCATCCAGTGCACATTCTAGACTCACTCCTGCTTTAGGGCCTTTGTACTTGCTGCTCCTTCTGCCTTGAACATTCTTCCCAAATATTCCCACAGTTCGCCATCTTCTTTCAGCTACACAGAGAGTACTCCCTGATCACTATTTCCTGTAGTTATCTATCCTTTTACTCTACTTTATTAAATAACTTCCAACCACCTACCAGTACACAGGATCGACTGTCTCCTCGCCAGACCTGTGCTATCCAATACGACAGCCACAAACCACATGTGCCTACTGAGCACCTGAAATGTGAGCTGTGCTGTAAGTGCAAAATAGACACCTTACTACAAAAAAAGAAAAAAATATATAAAATATTCTACAGATTGCATGTTGAAATGATAACATTTTCAATACATTGGGTTAAATTAAATATATTATTAAAGTTAATTTTACCAGAAAATTCCAAATTACATATGTGGCTCAAATTGCATTTCCATCATACAGCAGTATACTAGAACATAAGCTCCCTAAGGGCAGTCACTGTGTCTATCGTGTTCACCAAAGAAATCTCAACACTTTGAACAGAACCCTGGATATAGAGGCGCTCAACAAATACTCGGTTTAAAGAACTTTCCCTCCTCGACTCTGAAGCTGAGAATCTGCAGCTGTTCATCTTCTCCATGCTTAGCTCCTTAAGTGGATTTTGCAGGTCTACCTGGTCCCTGCAGGCACCGAGTCTGTGGCCCTTGTATTATAGATTTAACTAATTATGCCTAAGACCTATCCCTGACACAACATGAGACCTGCCTTCCCTCAACTCACTCTAAACTCCAACCCTTTCTGTCCTATCAAGGATTAAAGGTCCACTATGTCCCTTTCATTTGACATGTGGAACCAATTAATCTAAACAAGATGTTGATAGCTCAAAACGCCTGTCTATAGTCAAACAAAGGACGCCAGAAGGCCTAATTCCTCAATCTTTCGAATGAATAGAGCTACTGTGGAGGAAGTATTATCTTTTCTTACCCTTAATATTATATCAGTATGGGCCAAGTTCTCTAAGAGGGAGAAAAGCTTAAAAAAGAAGATGTTTTACAAGATAACCCAATGCACTGTGTGATACTGGACTTGGACCAGAAGACAAGACATTATTGGAGTAATTTGAGAAATATGAATAAGTATCAATGTTACTTCCATGGTTTTTAATTATACTACAGTTATTTAAGGTTACAACATTTGGAGAAGTTGGATGAAAGATACATAAGAACTGTTGCACTATTTTTGCAACTTTTTGTGAATATTTTTAAAAGAAAAAGTTTTAAAATATTTTTTAAAAAATAAAAAAGTGTCTTAATTAGATTCACACATGAGCACCAGCCTGGGACTACTGACATAATTAGATTCACATATGAGCACCAGCCCAGGACGACCGACATTTTTCTCATAATTGCTCTTCTATCTGATTAAGCAGAGACAGCTCACATGAAAACACTAACTTTAGGAAAAGAAAGAGAAAGACCCAAATCTTTTTAAAAGCTCCATCTCTGCAACTCACTTCACTTTGAAGTAATCTCCATCACTTTGAATCATTTTATCTTGAAAACTTCATGGGGAACTGTAAGTTCTATTCAAAGGGAGCTCACAAAGTGATTTACCTGTGCCCCAAGCAGAAGCACTGTGATGGCTTAGACTCTACTAACAAATCCCTGAAAATAAGAATCGGCAGGTGCAGTCAGGTGAGAGACCATGAGACCACGGGGCTTAAGAAAGAAAGCTCATGAGAGTGGACACCCCATGGTGGGTTCAGAAATCTAGACTCCTAAAGGTTTAATATTCTCATTCAAAGCTTTATTTATCCTCTTGAGATCTTCAGTCTTGCCTACTGCCCACCTCCCCCACAAGCTTCCAAGAGGAAAGAGAATTGACTTTCATTCTGATGGCATCCTATGTTCAATGTTCTCTCATGTAACAAAATCAGATTTTACTGACTTCTGCTCTGGATAATAAATTCACTAGTGTTTTTCAAACTACAGAGCATAAAATCAATTTTGTGGGTAACAACCATCTTTTATTTTTTAATTCCTAGTAGAGAGTAGAAAATATCAGCATGCATTGAACTGATAAATGTCTTATAGTCGATCATGTTTGAGGTACACAATACTACACAATCATCATCAGCCTTCTAAAACACAAATGTCCTTCATTTTCAATAATGTAAAACTCCTTTTTCAGTATAAGTCAGAGGGAAAAAAGTTTTAAATTAATCTTATATTCACAATAGCTTTTATTAGAAAATCTGAAACATGTTCCCACAAGGAAAATTCTCTTGTAAACTGAAGTCAAAAACTTTCTGCACCATGTCTTCCCTAAGGTGTTTATTAATTACAAAAAATATATATAACATTATAGAAAACTAGCAGATACCTCCTTAACCATGTGATCAGGGTCACCATCACCAGGAATAAGACATCTTACCATACTACCTAAAGTTGTATACAGATTTAATGCAATCCCCATCAAAATCTTATAAGCATTTTTCAAAGAAATAGAACAAAAAATCATCAGATTTGTATGGAAGCACCAAGACTACAAATTATCAAAGCCATCCAGAGAAAAAAGAACAAGGCTAGAGATATCACTCTGCCTGACTTAATTATACTACAAACCGACTGTAATCAAAACGGCATGCATGGTATTAGCAGCAAAACAGACACACGGACCAGTGGAGCAGAATCTAGAGTCTAGAAGTAAACCCATATTTATATGGGCAAATAATTTTCAACAAAAAAGCCAAAAACATACAGTAAAGAAAGAAAAGCCTCTTCAATAAATGGTGCTGAAAAAACTGGAAAGCCACCTGCAAAAGAATGAAACTAGACTGTTGTCTATCACCACACACCAAAATTAACTCAAAATACATTAAGGACCTGAATATAAGACCTGAAATAATAAAACGCATAGAGGAAAACATAGGAATGAAACTCAAGGACCTTGAATTTGAAGAGGATTTTAATACTTTGACCTCAAAAGCAAGAGAAGTAAAGCTAAAATAAATGACTGGAACTACATCAAACTAAAAGGCTTCTGCTTAGCAAAAGAAATCATTAACAAAATAAAGAACCTTCCGAGTGGGAAAATATATTTGCAAGCAATGCCTCCGATAAGGGCCTATATCCAAAATATACAAAGAACTCATACAAAAACAAATGATCCAATCAAAAATGGGCAGAGGACTTGAACAGACACTTCTCCCTAGAGGACAAATGGCCAACAAACATGAAAAAATGTTCAACATTGCTAGCTATTATGGAAATGCAAATCAAAACCACAATGAGATACCATCTCACACCTGTTAGAACAGCTATAATCAACAGGACAAGTAATAACAAATGCTGGAGAGGATGCAGAGAAAAAGAAACCCTCATTCACTGCTGGTGGGGCTACAAATTGGTACAGCCACTATGGAAAACAGTATGGAGGTTTCTCAAAACACTAAGAATTGATCTACCACATGATCCAGCAACCCTACTACTGGGTATTTACCCCAAAAACTTGAAAACCCATATCCAAATAGGTATTTGCACACCGATGTTCATAGCAGCATTATTCATAGTGGCCAGCACATGGAAGCAACCAAAGTGTCCTATGATAGGTGACTGGCTAAAGAAGCTGTGGTACATATATACAATGGAGTGTGACTCAGCCATAAGAAGAGATGAAATACAGCTTTTGTGACAACATGGATGGAACTTGGGATCATCATGCTAAACAAAATAAGCCAGACTGAAAAAGTAGAAAATCACATGATACCACTAATATGTGGGATATAAACCTAAAAGCAACAAATGAACATGACAGAGACCCAGAGACATGGACAATGAACTAGTAGTTATCAGAGGGTTGGGGGTGGGGGAAAAGGGGAGAGGTAGATGGGGTAAAGGAAGTCAAATATTGGGTTTAGGGGGAGGGTGAAGTGGGTAAAGGGGATCAAATATATGGTAGCTGAAGGAAACTGGACTTTGGGTGGTAATCACACACAACAGAATATATAGATGTCAGATAATAATGTACACCTAAAAATTATACAACTGAATTAACCAATGTTACCCCAATAAACTTAATTAAAAAAAATTTTTTTTAATAATTTTTTTTTAAAAAGGGAATAAGACTTATTAACATCATGTACCCCCTGACAGATGTGTGGTGACGAGCGCAACATTACTTACATGATATTCTTGCCAAAACTGCATAACTTCAATTTAATTATGATAGAACATCAGAGAAACCCAAATTGAGGGTCATTCTATAAAATGATTAATACTTCTCTGAGACTGAGAAACATTCACAGAGCAAAAGAGATTAAGGAGACCTGGCAACTACAGGCAACATGGGATCCTGGACTGGATTGTGGAACAGGAAAAGGGCATGAGAAGAAAAACTACACCTTGATTAATAGTGACATACCAATGTTAATTTATTGGTTTTGATAACTGTACCATGGTTATTATGTAAGATGCTGTTAGGGGAAGTAAAGCATATGTGGGAACTCTACTCCAAGTCTCAAATTTTTTCAAGATAAAATGTTTAAAAAAAAAAAAAAAGCTTTTTCTGAATAAAGAAACAAGAGTCCCATAAACTAGATATTATTTAAACACAGTAAGAGTAGTGTAATTCTCTAACTCTAAGAGATAAACATAATAAATACTGGATGTGTAATTTATGTATCATTAACTTAGTCACAGGGAAAGCAGTGAAGTTGTCACTCTACCCAGGCTCCTCCTCAGCCCTCTTTCACCTCTCCCTTCCTTTCCTCCTCACAGGGGGCAATGCAAGACATCCTATAACAGTGGGCTATGGATTCCTAATTACAAGTGCACACAAACTGAAAGACTGGGGGTGAAGGGTGCAGTTGTTAATGCAGCAAATATTTTCTGTGCACCGAACCCTTCCAGGAATGTTTCTAGGCCCTGAGAAACACAGTCACAAACAAGACTGACAAGGTAACTGGATCTCATGGGAGTGTACATGCAAGAAGGAAACAATAAATAAGTGTGCAAACAAAAATACAACCACACACACACACGCATGCACATTCACACACATATAAACTCAGATCATGGTTAACGCGATGATGCCAAAAGCCAGAGTAATTGAAGGCTTCCCTGAAGAAGTGGTATTTGAGCTTTGACATGATCCTTTCTGCTCTGATGTTCAGTTTCCTCATCTATAAAACAGAGCTAATATCTGCCCCTATAGAATTGTTGTTAAGAATTAAATTAAACAAAGATGACATCAGTTTTACCAGAGTTCTAGTAAGTGAATGAGGGGCTAGGAATAGTAATTGATGACAAGTTACTTATTAATACATCACAGGGAAAGCACAGACTTTCTCAATCCTAGATGTCGCACTGAAATCTGTTCAGTGTCTAAGAGTGCATTGTTGATCACAGAAACAGCTATTACCCCTCCACTGGGCAGCACGAGGGCTAATGAATGTATACAGAAATGGACAGAGCAGGAAACACAAATGCTCAGTCCAGAGCCCACAAGTACAAGGGAAAGCTCCCAGGCTCTGCTAGCAGTAACCTCCTCCTCCACACTTGACGAGAATCAGTGAGCTGACACCAAGAAAATGACGATTTCTTCCTTGACTGTGCAACAGGAGCTGGAGAGAAGGCGGTCCAGCCACCGAAAAAACCAAAGACTCAGTTCTGAAGAAGAAGCAGCTGGCGTTGTAAGGCACTATCACACTTCCCTAAGGCTGAAAGTATAGTATATTTTCTTTCACAAAACAAGCTGAAGCCAAGATTGCATCCCAATTCGAGAATTCACAAAAACAGTAAAAGCTACTGAAATACTTTAGAAAAGTAATTGTGCAATGAGAATGAGTAAAACAAATCAACTGCAGACCAAAGGCACTGTTGTCTGGCACAACCTGGACATTTCTAAATAACCTCTCTCTGACAGACAGAGAAATGCACACACTCTCAATCGCTCTCTCTCACAGCCACCATAAATAAAATAAAGAGAAGTTGAATACCAACTTATGCTGACCAGACACTCTAAGTCATTGAAGAGCGATTTTCAACCTACCAGTACTCACATTAAGTATAAGTGCATTATCAACATGAAGATATTTTTAAATGTGTATAAAACCATACCAGTCCCTTAGGCATTTGCTTCACATTACTGCCAAGTCCACCTAAAAGAAAGGAGAAAGACCTCCATGTGCTCCAAACTCCAGAGTCAGCTACAACACAACACTCCCTGGGGAATCCCACCTGAAGCACCATAGCTATAGAGAAAACCTGCCTCTCCCTTTCTAGCCATCCCTACTTCCCTCCCAGGCCCCAGAGGACTTCTTTCTCCATTTCTTTTCCTCTTCTTTAAAAGAAAAAACAGACAAAACACACACTTCTCCATTGCTGAGCCCAGGTTTGTGATGCCTGGTGGGTGAGAGCTGGGGTTAGAGTCAGACTTGGGTCTCTGTGTGTCACACAAGCAGTAAAGGAGTTTGGAAAGATTTTATTATAAAAGCTAAACTGCACTTGTGAACAGGGGTCAGCTCTCTCCTTCCTTTAATCCCTCCATTACTGGAAGAGCAGAAAACAGGTACCACCTACATGCCCTCAGACACCAGCCTGAGAGGGCCCTACCTCCCACCCCTCAACTAAAATATCTTCCTCCAGCTTTGGGCTTCAATCTGTACAGGCTCCTGATATTGGCAAGCCTTTCTCCTCCCCTTGTTGGTCATGACCTTCCATTTTTCTGCTTTTCTCCCTCCTTTTCTCACTGCCTCCTTTTCTCCACTCCCGCTTCCTTAAGTGTGGCTGTCAGCAACAACAGTGATTATAAAAAAATAATAACAGCGATGATTCACTGAAAGGTTATTTCACATTTGGCAGTGTGCTGAATGCTCTATATACTCTCCCATCTAATTCCCTCCACAACTCACACAGTATTATTTCACAGTAGTATTCTCAAACATGGTAGCTTCGAGACTCTTACACCCTCAAAAATTACTGAGGAGTGCAAAAAGCTTTATCAATGTAAATATAACTATTGATAGTTACCATATTTGAAATTAAAACTAAGAAATTTTTAAAACACAGAACACACAACACAGAGCCGTTACATCATCACACATCATGCAGCTTCTGGAAAACTCCACTGTACCCTCATGAGTGACAGGGTAAAAAGAAAAAAAAACATCTTAGTGGCATTACAGTGAAAACAGTTCTGACTGCCAGCCCCCTAAAAGAGTCTCATGATTCCCAGCCATCCCTGGATTATACTTTGAGAATAATTGTTCCATGGAAAAAGAAACTGAGCCTTTAAAAATAAAATCGACTTGCCCAAGTCAACTCAGCCAGCCTCCTGAAGAGCTCTGTCTTAACGCAGGTCATGCAGGTCTGCTGTGCCCTCCATTCCCGTTGTCCCTACTCCCCGTTCCTCTTTCTTTACTATGGTCTTCCTCAGAAACAACAATCACTCCCATCACATGAACTATCTCCTTCAAGTGACCACCTCCAATATGCACCCACAGAGCTGATAACTTACCTGAGTTCCTACCTCCTGGATCCCCCATCAGCACTCTGAGCCATCCCAACTTACCACCACTCTCCTTCACCCCAACCAGGTCATCCTGGCATCCTGACTTTGGGAAAGTTCATTCTTCCATTTAATGTGGCCCCAAACCCCTCAGCCGTCTTTGACTCTTTGCCTCTCTAACGCTTGCTGATTTGTCTTCAGAATGTCTCTTGCAAATGCAAAAAAAAAAGGTCTATGCATTATGTTCCTACACAAACCAGGAAAAAAGACTGGATTCAAATACACCAAAACTTTACAGTTATCTCTGGATGATGGAATTATGCTCAATTTGCGAACTGTTTTCTTTAATACACTTTTCTGCATAGCACACATTTTTTTATAAGCACACATTATTTTCACAATCAGAAAATACTATACAGTGATAAAGCTTCTTCAGGGTTTTGTTTTTAAGTAGTATCCCTTGACGATGCCCTTGCATATTACAGCTCCAATCTAGTCCACCATTGCATTCTCACAAGTCAAATTTCATTTCTCCTTAGTCTTCCTACACTGGCCTCCTAGGGTTTGGGGTCTTGCATCACAAGGTATAGCAGGAAGGCCAATGGAATATTAGTACATAAAGACTCATCTCATCACTTGGAAAATAGTAAATAAATGTTCCCTGTTGCTGTTCCCCACGCTGCTAGTAGACGAAACTTCTGAAAACACTAACTGGCAAATGACAACCCTATTTGAAAACCAACAGTAGTTCCCAGTGCCTAATAACAATAGCCAATATTTATAGAGCCCTTACTTTGGAGCCTGGCACTGTTAGCAAGTGTTACCTCACTGAATCATCATCTCAGCCCCATGATGTGAGTCCTGTGAGATATCCACTCCACAGGTAAAGAAACTGAAGCAAAGAGCAGTTAAGTGCCAAGACATGAAGCTAAGATGTTTTAGATCAGAGATTCAAACCCAGTTCAGTCTCACTGTCCAATAAAATTTTCCACGATGATGGACAGGTTCTATACCTGTGTTGTTCAATGTGTGGCATTTAAAATGTAACTGTAATTAAACTAATTAAATGAGCAATTAAATTTTTACTTTAATTCATGTTAATTTAAATAGGTATATGCAGCCAACAGTGGCCTGCATAAGACTAAAGTATAAAAGCCCAAACTCTCAAGCTTAATAAACAGAAGACCTCACAACAGCCTGCCTACCTACCACTCAACTAATTCTTACAAAAAGTTGCAGCAACTCTAAAAGCCCTGTTAGGAGGAACTTGTTCCTATCTCCAGCCATCCCTTGGTCTCCTCTCATTCAAGGCTTCTGTATATGGAGGGGCTTTAGAAGTTACAGTAAGAGAGACTTGGGTTCAGACCCGGGCTCCACAGAAACCTGGCTGTATAACCACCAGAAGGTTGGTTTAGTCTGTGATCCCTTGCTCTTCATCTGCAGAATGGGGTGACAAAACTACCTTCCAAAGAGCATCTGCCAAAGAATATCTGCCACACTCTCCAAATGGTCACTACTAATATATTTTCAGGGCTCAATTCAAACTCCATCATCTTCTCTAAGAGACCAATGGAAGACCAGGAGATCTCCCCTCCCCCTTCCACCCAGGCTCCATCTCAACTGCGCACAGATTCTACTGTCATTTTTGTGTGTTGTGTGTCTGTTCCTTCTCTGCCACTAGACCAGAAGTCCCTGAGGCAAAGGGCTTCTGTCATCAGTGAGCCTCAAGGCAATAAGGCACCATACAAAAGGCTCTAGAGGGAAGTAGAGCCACCTCGGCCTAGCAATTACTGCCCAAGAAGTATCAGATTCTCTCCATAAAATGGAGATAAAAAGTCCTCCGTCAGTTGGTGGGAGGAGAAAATGAAGTTGCCAAGGTAAAGAAATGAGCATGGTGCCAAGTGCAGGCAGCATCTCAACAGATACCTCCCATCCTCAACACAGAGACTTCTGTCATCAGCATCACAGACCCAAGAGACTAACCATGAACCTTGCTCAACTGTCACTGCCATGCTCTTAAAATGGGAATACTTCAGCACACCCCAAGGATTCAACCCTAGTCATAATATCAAGGGCATATTTTTCCTTCTCTTTTAACTTGACAGACATGACACTAAATTCCATGTGAGAGGCTAATCAGAAAAAGTGGCTAAGAACAGTCAGAAAATGGAAGGAATGGGATGGACTTGCTTTATCAGATAAGAAAGCACATTATAAAGCTATCACCTGGCCCCTTGACAGCACTAGGTAAAATTTATTTTTATAAAATATTTTTAAATACTTGTCATTGAAAAAAGTTAGTGTCTAAATTGTAAAAATAACAGTAATAACAATAAGCAATTTTTATGGAGCCCTTGCAAGATGCCAGGCTGTGTGTGCAGAGCTTTATCTGCATGTATTATCTATTTGAACCTCACAATAGTGTTTTTCACACTGCTGATTGCAACTCCTTAGTGGATCTTAAAGTCAATATAGCGGATCTAGAAATAGCATATTTTTTAAAAAAATGAGACAGAATAAAACAGGACAGAATAAAAATAATAATAATATAAAAGTGAACTGCATGAAACACCCCATGAATCTTTTACATTATCTACAGTTTCAATTTAAAATGTTTCTTACTGTGAATCACATTAAAAAAAATATCTGAAAAAAGACCTCATCTCACAACTTTTAAGGTATGTACAATTATTATTGCCATTTTAGAGATGCAAAAACTGAAGCTCAGAACAAATAAGTCTCTTACTCAAATTTACCTAGCTCATAAATGATAGCCAAAACTGGTACCCAGGCAGGCTGCCCTCAGATCCTGACCCCATAAACACTGGCCTATCAGTAGGACAGGATAGATGACCCTGAAAATCATGTAGTGTTTCCATGAAAAAATGAAGATCTGAAACCAACAGCAAATGGACAAATTAGTTACCATATTATTATTTTGTCTTATCTTCAGTGAGGGAAAACATATCTTATAAAACTGTAAAAAAATGAAACCAGTAAAAAGACTAGGCATAAGAACAATGGAATAAATCACAAAGAAAAAGGTGTACAGACAACACATAAATATTAAACTTTTGCCCATCGAAGTTATGAGTAACTGTGTCTCTGCTAACATTTTACTCATTTTAAAAAGCATAGCTGTGACTGTCCTAAGAAACTGACTTTGGGCAATTAAATGTTTCCCAGTCTGTAAAATGGCATGACAATAATAGACTCTACCTGCTAAGTCTGCAAATATCAAATTAGATTTTGTACCACTGGCACAAAGCAAATTCTCAATTAAAGTAGCTGCTATTATTATGTGATACAATAGAATGGCTCTTTTGAATTTGAAACTACTACTAGGCCACATTTTCAAAAGCTACAACTTGGTGAAAACGAATTCATCACATCCTGGCCTGCATCAAGCATCAGGTGTTCCTCACAATGAGGACTGTTTACTACCAAGGCTCCAAGCTCAGGAACTCAGAATCTTACCACCTTGCACCCATCCTTTATGAGCCTGACTGCAACAGCTGTCCTCACTTTCCAATCACTCCAGGCCTTTCCTTCCTGTTGGTTGCTTCCTATGCCTAAAGCTCTACTCTAAAAATTAACATTAAAAATATTTTTTATTTATGCACTCCTATGTTCACAGCAACATTATTTATAATAACCAAGATATAGAAACAACCTAAATGTCCACCTACAGATGAATGACTAAAGAAGTTGTGACTGATACATACACACACACACACAGGGGAATATTATTCAGGTACAAAAAAAAGAAAATCCTGCCATTTGCAGCAATACAGATAGACCTTTAGCACCATATGCTAAGTGAAATGAGTCAGACAGAAGATAAATACTGTATAGTCTCATTTATACGTGGAATCTTAAAAAACAAACCTATAGAAAGACAGATCAGATTTGTGGTTTCCAGAGGCAGAGGGTGGAAGAATTGGATGAAGGCATTTAAAAGGTACAACCCTCCAGTTATGACATTAAATGATGGGGATATATTGTTCACACGATGTCTGCAGTAAACACTGCCGTATGGTATATCTGAAGTTGATAAGAGTAAACCCTCATTATATGAAAAAAAAAAAAATTCTACTTAATTGGTATTATATGAAATGATAGATACTAACTAACCTTACTGTAGTACTCATTTTACAATATAAGTCAAGTCATTAAACTGTACATCTTAGACTTATACAGTGCCATATATCCATCACAGCTCAATAAAACTGAAAAAGTTTTAACAACTTCCTTCAATGCTCCCAAACAAGCTAAAAATTCTTTCTCCAGTGTCAATGACTTTTTAGGTAACATCTAAAAATTACACAAACGAGTTTTTAATTATTAATTATAAAACTATGCCCTGAGCTAAGTAAAAATTTGAGCAGTAAAGAGAAAAAGAAAAGCCTTCCATCTTCACCTGACAGATTCTTCATCCGTCCTCCTCCATAGCGTTAGCACTCTTAGGCTTCTTATGGATCATTCTATACAGATACATATAGTCGTGTGTGTGTGTGTGTGTGTGTGTGTGTGTGTATTTTTTAACACACATTCATAGAACTCTAGTATATGTTGACTTCTTGCTTTTTTCACTTAATCCTCTCCTCTCTTGGAACTCTTTTAAGATCAATACATTCTGTCATAAGTACAGCACAGCGTTCTACCAAATGCATAAGCCATGACTTAACAGATTCCATTTAGACCATACATTTAGACCATTTATGATTTTTTCTTATTACAAATAATGATGCAACAAATATCCTTACACATACATCTTGGTAGGTAGCACTGTATGTAGTCCATAAAATAAATTCTTAGAATGAAACTGCCCAATCGAAGGGTTTATAACTTTCTAATCTTGACAACTATGGTCAAACTTCCCAATATGAATGTTTCAGGTTTTCACAATTTATACTTCTATCAACTCTCCTTCACCAGCACTTTCAGTTTACAGTCATCAATATCGCTGATAAAAATGGTTTTATTGCTATTATAATTTGTATGAGTCAGGTCTAGTATTTTTGGTTGGCTATATATATATACATATCTTTCCAATTTACTGTCAACTTCTGAATCACTCTCTCTCCTTGAAATTGCTGTCAAAGGTTATCGCTGTCCTTCTCTCTAAGACCCAGGACTGCGTCTTACTTGAATCATCATCAAGAGCACCTTCTTGGCAACAACTAACACTAACAACCACCTCCTTCAGGAGATACTTCTTTCCCTGCCATGACATTGGCTGGGCTGGTTCTCCATGAGGTTCAAGCCTAATTTCTCCCTGGAATTCTGAAGAGAAGCATATCTCAGCATCCAATCCCTGGTTCCCTTTTCTCCTTATTTTAACATTTTTAAACTGTCATCTACATGCAAGAGTTCCAAATATCAATCCAGGATCACCTGAGCCCTAAACCCATGTGTTGAACAGCTGAAGACCAGCAAAAAGATAGATGTCTTTCCCACACTTTAGATAACATGTGAGCAGCACTCACCCTGTGCTGGACACTGTGCTTGTGCTTGACCCTAACTGCGTCTCATGTAACTCTACATATCCAAGAGAGAACATCAACCTCACCAACCTCACACCAAACTCACTGTCCACATTCCCAAGCTCTTCTACCTCTTTGATCACCAAACTTCAGTTAATGACTTTCCATGTTCCTCCTTTTTTCTCCTTTCCATCCAACAAGCTGCCAGATCCTGTTAATACAGCCTTCCCATTTCCAACCCTGGCCCAGATCACTGCTTTCTTACCTTTTATCCTAATCCTGATGCCACCACCAGAGTTCTCTGCTAAGAGCACATACATCATCACTTCAATCTACCTCCTCAAAGCACACGGCTTTTGGACATGTTTACTGCCATCCCTCCATAAACCTGGGCCCCCAGCCTACACTAGCAAAGCACTGTGCTTACATCACCTTTCTCAAATATTGCAGCCAGCCCAATATTTTACAAGAGTTCTGCCAGCATGTAGTATCTCCCTCACCAGACAGTAGGCTTATAGAAGATACTAAGCAGACTTCGTTCACCTTGTCCCCCTGAGAGCATCAGCATAATGCTGTGCATTTGGTATGCACTTAATAAATGCTTTCTAAGTTACCCAATACAATCCTCTAGCATGTGCTAATATTATTCCAAAGAAAAAATATATATTTCTCTTTCTCTCTCTCTCTCTACACACACACACACACACTCACACACACATTATCTCCAGAACAAAGAAAAACCTTTTCAAATCATCTAAATGACTTTGAGGTCCTGTTTGTCTTGTATGGCTGGAAAAATATATAATATTCTCTTAGAACTTACAGAAAGATCAAACTCCTTCCCTAAAAGCTTAGAAATAACTTGAAAATCACAAAAGTATTGATTCCCAATAGTTACAAACCAGAATAAGATTCCCAATTTGCCAATAGAAAAAAACATTTAGAGGCATCAAAGAAGGTTCTGGCACATAAAAGCTCTTAATTTTAAGATCTTCTGATGTCCCAACCAGGTCTCAGAATTATTAAACAATGACATATACAAGTAGATATGACGAAAGGAGAAAGATCACATGGTAAGTCAAGTGTCCAACTTGACTGAGAGCCAATAAAAACAAATGACATTGTGTGACCTATGATACCAACTCGAAAGACACGTCCATTTAAGTCTACTTCCTTCTTAAAAGTTAACCCAATTTTAAAAGTAACTCTTCTAAAGCATCTTCCTAAACTGATTTTATAAAGAGGTAATTGGAAAGGAAGCCCAGATCATGTTGAAAATTCTGAAAAGCATTACTTTGTAGAAATAGTGAAGATTAAATTCTAAATGGGTTTATAACTCTCCACCTCTGTAAACATGATCATATTTCCAACATGTGTAGTTAAGTATCCTTGTTTCCTGACCGCCCAGGGGTCAAAACTTTGTTAAAGTTTTCCCATCCGCTCTTTAACCTGAACTTTAAAACTGCTAAATTACCAATTACAAGTGTTCACACTCAGGGAATCGAAATCATCTGTTAAGAAAGCGATTTTAAAGAGTAACACTGTTATTGTGTAAAGAACTTCTGACTTGGCATAGCTGGGGGGTGTCGCCTAACAGTTCTGGTGTCCCCATGCCCGCGCTCAGGCCTCCTGAAGGATTCTACATCTTCGTGAAGGTGATCTTTCGGTGTTCTTTAAACCGGCAGCAAGCGAACCCCCTAAGTTACAGAATGGGAGAGTTGGCAGGACTCTTCTCCGTGGCTTCGTGAACTCTTTACCATCGGGGCCCTTCCGGGGCTGCGTGAAGGGGAGAGCAAACCATAAAGTGCTCCAGGCCCAAGAGGCCACAGTCAGGGCTCAGGGGGCCAGAGACCCCCCGTGACAGCGACGTCCAGGCTTGCCTGGGAGGAGAGCTGGACACGAGCTTCCTCCCGGGGGGGGGGGTGCGCCGCGGGGCCGTCTGCACCGCCCCCCACTCACCTGCGATTCATGGGCCGGACCCTCACGGCCACCTTGACCGATGCCATGGCTCATGCCGGCCTGGCCCGCGCGGGGATCGCAGCTGCTCGGCTCCCCGCGGCGGCCGGCGGCTCCCCGGACCCGGCCGCTGCCCCCGCCCCTTCCCTCCGGGCCCCCGCCCCTCGCCTCTGCTCCCGACCTGGCGCCCCGCGGCGGCCCCACCTGCCGGGCCACGGAGCATGCTCAGAGCGGCTCTGGCGCGCGTGATCCGTGCGCCCGGCTCGGCGGCGGCCGGGAGGCGCCCAGGGGCGGGGCCGGGGCGCGGGGTGCGGCAGTGGGAGGTCGCCGGGGCCGGAACGCAGCGCCGCCGGGACGCCATCGAGGGCCACCAGGGCTGAGTGATTCAGGAAAGCTGGAACCCAGCATCATCCCCTGAAAAACAGAAGAAAGAGAATGAGGAATGGGTCGCCGTCATGTAGGGCCAGGGCAAGGACCACAGTCCTGGGGGACAAATTATTCAAAACAGAGTTTCAGTCCTTAACGGGGTCCCGGCTTTGCCCCATCGTGCAAGAGTTAGCTCATCCGTTTTAGGGAGCAAGAAGCTGAGGCACAGAGATAATCACAGCTTGTTAGTGGGGAACTCCTCCAGGGCCTTCTCCCCTTCTCTAAGGCTGTCAAAGCGAGCGTTTGGACCCCTCAGTTCAGAGATACCGAGAAATGAAAATTAAAAGGGTGCTAGGTGCTTTAAATGCAGGCAGAAATAGCTCTATCGGCTGAAATCGGATCTTAATTAGACTTTTTTGCACTTAGTTTAGTTTTAATCGGAAAGGGTTTGAGGTTGGTGACCATCTCTTTAAGGTAGGGCCTTTGGTAGAAATGAGATCCCAACCTAGACTCTTCTAGTGAGCTCCCCTTTCCCTCCCCGGAAATGTAAATTAATGCATTCAGCCATTCGTGCAATTCGTGCATGCGTGCACACACACACACAGACACACGCACGCAAGAGCCCCGCGAGCCACAGGATTATCTGCAGCCCATACTTAACCAAGACAGCAGCTCGGCCTCACGTTGCCCGGTTCCTGGCCGCTCGGCACAAACAGCCCATCCCACCAGTGCTTCAAGACCCACCCTTCCTCCTGCCCCAGAGCTGACAGCAACTCCGCAGCTGCAAACCCACTGGATAGTGCTCCGCTGTCAAGATCCACTTTGGCCCCCACGTTCTGAATGGAGCCACAAGGGGATGCTCTGCCCTCACCACCTCCTCCCCCTCGCCGTTGGTGCACCACACCCGCAGGGCGCCCAGGAGCTGGCTAGCAGCTGTCCTGGTTCAAAGGCAGGGGCCAGACTAGGAAAGCGGGGCTCCTTCTCGGGGAAGCCTCAAAGAGTAGAGGCTGGACTCCTGGGTCTGAGCCCTAACTCCGACACTAGCTTCGGGAATCCTCCAGTCTCAATCACTGGGCGCCTCGGAGGCTTTTGCCGGACTGCACACCATGCACACCTCCCTGGGGCTGGTCCGTGCATCGCGATGACTGCGACCATGCGACGCACTCAGACAAGGAATCGCTATCTCATCTGCCTCCTCAGAGCCCCGCACGTAGCCTGGAATCCGCACTCTCTCGGCTTCCAGGGCCCCGAAAACCCCGCGCTTCCTCTCTGGCTGGCGCAGAGAGAGCCTCTGGCTGCAGGGAGACCCCGCGCGCCGGCCCCTGCACCCCGCAAGCCAGCCACTCGGGTCGGAGCCTCGACTCAAGGAACACCAGAGGGCCCACACCCGGAGGAGCCACCCCACTTTTTTTTCAATTAGACTCTGTTGGAGGAGTTCTAGTTTACTCATCAATGCGTTGTTCTCTGCGCAGGGTTTAGGGATTGTCGGTTGACGTTTCATTTATTCGTTGATTAATGTCTTTCCAGCAGTCTACACGTGTCTAGAAATCCCCTGTCCTTCCGTGGCATTGTCATTTGACACATAGCATCGCAGACCCACAGACACGTTAAGCCCCAAAACAGCGCACCTGGAGCTTTGGAATAAGAAGGAGCAACTAACTCGCCCCTGTCGGGATGGAACATAGAGAATATTTCTAATTGAAAGTGAAAGCTTTTGAAAGTGAAAGTTAATTATAAGATCAAGGGCTGTCTCATCTCTAATGTCAATGTGCATACTTTCAAGTGCTTTGCACACTTTAAGGCTTTTACAAATCGTCTGGGGATTCTGATTCGGCAGATCTGGGATGAAGTCAGATCCTGCTTTTCCAACACGCGTCTAGGGTCGTAGGTGCTGCCAGTGTGTGACCTGCACTTGAGAGGGGTGAGGGGTTAGTGATCTCCAAACAGTGTGGGAGCTTTGAAATACTGATGTTAAAAAGTATTCATGGGTCTCAATCCAAAGTCCAAAGGGTCAGCGAGTAAAGTTCAGGGCTCCATATCAGTTTCGTATTCTAGCCTAAAAGTCCAAACTTTAGCGGCTTAACACAAGAACCATTTATTTCTCACGATTCTGTGGGTTAGAGGCTTCACCTGGGCTAACAACTTAACGAAGCTAAGGGCTAGAGTTTGGTCTCAGTTGGGATGACTGAGAAGCCTGTGCCTCTTTCTCTTTCATCCTCAAAAAGCTAGACCAGGTTTTTTGTTTGGCAACGTAGTCTTCAGGGAGGGCAACCCTAAAGACTGCTGGAGTCCAGTTTGCTGATGCCCCATTGGCCAAAGGCAGCAAGCCCAGCTTCATCGTGGGCGAAGTGTCATCCACTGAAAGGGAATACTCACGGGAGCCACCGAAGGTATAAATAAATCTACCAGAAGGTCAATGAGCTTGGATGGGGGGGGGGGGGAATCTGTAATAGCCTCTAAGTAAAATGTATTAATTTTATTAATACCAGAGATTTCGATACCTTTAGAAATCACAGATATTTTCGTGTTAAATTAGAATTGTTGCAGGTTTCTCAAATTGTTAAAATCATCGCTTTGAAAATGTGGTAGTCATTAAATTGACACTAAATATTATTGTTATTTAATATTTGTCATTAGACTAACACTAAATGTTATTTGTATTATTTTATTACTTAATATAAGTACATGTTACTCGACTACAACTTTATTTTTCTTGTACCTTGATAATTGTTTTTCACTGTAGCTGATTTTCTTTTTAATCCCATTTATTTTAATTTATGCATTTAAAAATGTTATTCTGAAAATGTTGCTTTCACCAGACAACCAAAAGGGTCCATGGCACAAAAAAGTTTAAGAACCCATAATTTAAAAATTCATTTGGATGAGTGAAGGGCTTTTCTGTGTTCCAAAAAAAAAAAAAAAAATGAATGGTGATGGAAAGAAGAAAAGATTCTGAGGCCTGTCTGGTCAAAACTCAAATGGTATTAAATGAGATTGAAGCATTAATCCAGTCACCAATAATGTGTTTGTTTGTGTTATTTGTATTTTGTTTGCTTGCTTTGATGTAGTTTATTTGGGCCTTCACTTATTGTTTTTTTTTTTTCTAATATTTAGCAATCTCGTCATTGCCAAAGTTGTTTTAATGTGGTTTATTTGAGCCTTTGCTTATTGTTGAATTCTTTTTTTCCAATGTTTTGCAATCTCGTCACTACCAAATAGTTGTGATTTAAACTCCCTGAGCCTTAGCTCCTTCATTTCAAACTGAGATAGCACTGGAATAGAATGTTCACTCTACCTGAAGTTATTTGAATCATCTTGAAATACAATTATCAGGGGAAAAAAGACTATATCCCTATCAGCTACATATATAGCTACATATTTTTCCCTAGCCTCGAAGGAGTAAAATTGATTTATTTTCTCAAAAGAATGACTTTTTAAAAACCTTGATAAACAGCAGACTGGCACAGTTACATTGGAAGAAAGGATACAACTAACATCTCAGAACCCCATCTGTTTTCCCATGTGCTAGAAGTACTGACCTCAAGCATTACATCACACAGTACACTTAATACCTCCTTGTTGGGGTGCCTTACAGGATGAGACTTATGTTGAATTCAGGATCTATGAAGTAAGTAAATAAAGAAAATTAAGTATTTTCCTGGTTTTCAAACAAATGCATTAGTATCAGAGACAGAAATCACATATATCTAATCCAAACCCAGAACCATTTTCATTTTCTAAGATTTAAAAGTAAATTCATAATCTTCTAAAATACTAAACATTAAAAGCAAAGATAACGTGAAAAGATGGACTTCGGGCCTGAGAGTGAAATCTGAGCTTCAAAGTAACAGTAAAGATAATTACAAAAGTCATACATAGTAATTTTGCAACAAAGCTATAGGCAGGTATCTATGAAAGCCAGCTTTCTTTTACATTAGAAGTGAATAAAGAAACCACAGCAGATTCAATTTAATAGAAGCTGTCACCCTAAATCACTGTCATTTTTATATACTAAGATGAAAAAAATATTTGTTTTCAATTGCATATAACTATGCCTATGGTTACAAATATATCAGAATTCATGGACTTTGTAGAGTCTGTAGCAGCATTTCAACTTCTTTAGAGTGAGGAAACACACTTAGCTGAAGCAGTGGGGAAAAAATTCCTCGATAAATTAGTTTTGGAGATGGGCTTTGCAGGAGGGATGGAATTTGAACCCCAAGATGGGTGAGGAATTGATTAATGTTCAGAGTTGGGAAAGCAAGGGTCCTGATCTGGGAATAGCGAAAACGCCCCTTTAACTAGAGTATAAAAGATTTAAAGATAATTATAAATTCTTCTCCCTGTACTTATACCTTGCAATGTCACTTCACAGCAACCCTCAATTAGGGGTGGGAGTCTGTTTCTCTTCCTCTCTAATATGATTGGCCTTGTAACTTGCTCTTGGAGAATACAGCAGAATTAACTTTGTTATTTCCAAACCTAGGCCACAAAAGGCCTTGCATGCTCCCGAGCACCTGCTGCTGTCATTTGAGCAAGCCCAGGCTAGCCTGCTGTGACTCAGTTAAACCAAACATTATGACCAATAGCCATCCAACCACCAGAGGTGTGAGTAGGGCCACCTTGCACTAGCCAGCACCAGGCAACTCATTAGCTGATCACAGATGTTATGAGTGAGGGCAGCCTGGAACAACAGAGCCCATCTAGACTAGCAGATCCACCAATGTGACTTGTAGACTGAATGAGATCAGAATACGCTGCCCCAAAATATGCCTCTTTGAGGTAAGAATTATTTTAAGCTAAAGGCAATTAAGAAGCAAACACAGAAAGAGCTTTTTACCCTCCCCCACCTGCATAAAAGCAGGACATAAATTTTCCATTGTGAAGGTGTTCCTTTCCCACTCCTATACAACTCCTAGGACTAGAAACAGAACATCAGCAGGCCTTAAATAACCCTTACCTTCCATTAGTTTTCCCCATATATTTACCGCAATTCACTGTTCCTAGCAGCCCAAACCTTTTTTCCTTTCTCTAGTCACTTCTCCACAATTTGTTACTCTTTGTTAAAGTGAATTATAAGCTCTCTGGCCTAATTGCTTTTGGGGGTTTTCATTTCTTTTCTGTGATGCCCTTCGTGTGCATTTCATATGAAATAAACCCTTTCTTCTGTTATTCTTTCTTTTGTCAGTTTAATTTGCATATACCAAGTGGTAAATTTAAGAGGTTAAAGGAAAAGTTTTTTTCCTCTCTAACAAGACTCATAAGCAATAAACCAATGGTTTTTGTTTAGGCCATTTGCTTTTGGGTATGTGTTATTCCTAGCATTAAAATACATCCTATTCTGTATAACGAGAAAGGTTTTAGATGGATATGGCAATTCAGGAGCCTTCT
Organism: Cynopterus sphinx; assembly: GCA_030015415.1. Lineage (NCBI taxonomy): Eukaryota > Metazoa > Chordata > Mammalia > Chiroptera > Pteropodidae > Cynopterus > Cynopterus sphinx. The sequence continues at coordinate 63,021,047 of CM057389.1, read as the reverse complement.
TAACAGCATAGAAGTTTGACATAAAAAAAAAAAAGACCTATATACTAGGACCTAAACAACGGCCTTTGAAGTTGTAGTTTGGAGTTGAATGTCTTCATGGTCATTTCTTATATCGCACATGAGGAAACGAAGGCTCAGACAGGCAGCGTGTCTGTGGATGCCACTTTCCTCACCACCCACCCCTTTCAGTGGAACCTAATCAATAAAGCAGACTCATGGAAAAATGAATGTTTTCTGAACACACTGTCTGCATTCCCACTCCCTTACCTTTACTTCAGCTGTGTATCCAGCAGAAAGGCCATCTCCTCTCCTCTTCTGCGTCCAGTTCTTCCTTTGAGTTCTTACTGTGTTTAGCCTCCCAATAGTGCCAGATTGGTAAAGGCTGAAGTTGACAGCTATCAGAACCAATAAACTCATTACACTATTCAGTGTCTGTAGATAACCAGTATATAAATATGAATTTCTATGTGGTGATTCTTGGCCTATTTTGCACACCCCCTCCTCCCCCCGCTTCTATCCAGGTCATCCATAAAGGTTATACCATTTGTTATTGTCAAGCTTAATTAAGCCCATTATAATTTGTTAACCCCTGTGCTTGCTTTGTAATTAACATTGATTGACATAAACAAGTACAAAATAGGCCATCAGCACTTTCCAGAAGTGCTGATTACAATTAGATCAGTGATTCATTACAGTATAGAAAATGACAGAGTAGTAATTTGCACTCTCCCTATATAGAGATAAATGGTCCCAGGCAAAACTAAGCCTAGAAACAAACTACTTTGTTCAGCAGATTCACCAGATTAAACCTTCACCTTGTTAACATCCTTTACAACTGTTAAACCTCAGGTAGGATTACTGAAGGCAAAGCTCCAAGTAACTTGTGTCATTGCCTCACTAGACCAAGAGAGAAGCACTTCAAAGCTGACAGTAGAGTGTCCAGTCACAGCAAAGCATCCCCCAAGGCTTACAACAGACAATCCTGGGGCCAATGCTGCTTTTGTAGTTCTGGGATAAATTCTGGGTTTCATGGCAGCAGGTTGAAGATTTACAACAATGAATGCCCAAGAGCATTGGATCCAAAAAGTTCAGAGTAACAATCTGAAAATAAGTCTGCTGCTCAAAATACAAAATTAAAAAAAAAAATTTTTAAAAAACCTATTTTCTAATATAGTCAGGATTGTGTTTAAGTTTCTTTTCTCTCTGACCTCAGAAGTCAGGTACACAATCTTGACATCTGGGTTAAGAGTTCGCCATGCTCCCAAGTGACTGTTGTCAATCGCCAGTGGGGATGGGCACACATTTGAACTTTTGCTTATTTCTGGAAACGAAGCTAGGATATGTAGGAGCTGTAGCAGTTATTGTTCTGTATAAAATAAATGAGTGGGACTCTGCCCCAGGGCACTCTGGGGAAAGATTAACAGAATTGATACCATCCAAATCAATTGGCCATGTGCAGATGACTTGATACTGAGCCCCTGAAGTTTTCACAGTTCTCTATTATTGTTCCGGAAAGCATTCTATGGAAATACTTCAAACACTCTAAAAGGAGTGTTATTAGAAAATGAGGCGTTTCAAAGTCGTCGCTGAAAGATTTTTAATGTTCATGAAGATACCTGAGATACCAAGACTTCTATCTAAATGCATGAGTCATAAAGAAAAAAAATCTTCCAGATAGGAAAATATAGAAAATAAGCGGAGAGTCCTATAGCTTCTAAGTATTGAACCTGGGGTCTGTACCCAAATGTCTCTGTCCTCAGAGCGAGGCCTTCTCTTTTCACCCGCTTCTCCTCAGCAGATTTATTAGACAAAGTGCTGGAAATGGGAAAACAGCTGTAAGAAGCAGAATTGAATAGATAAAAATAAAGACAACTACAAACACACATTAACACCATTGATAAAAAGTGTCAACCTTAAGCAAGATTGTGACATTTGTGACATTGGTGACATTTGTCTTTGATGTTCATAACCTTCTTTCCATCCTGCCATTATCAGACATTATGCATAGGGTTTTATATCAAGCTCAGCAAGTCATTTAATCCTCTCTCTTGCAGTATCTCATCTCCCTCTCTCTCTCTCAGTATAAGGTATGCCCAGCCATGTTTTCTTCTTTACTTTTTAAAATAATATATAAAATACATGCAGTGTGGTGCATAAGTATACAAATCTTAAATGTACAGCTCAGTGAATTGTTTCATATATATACACTGGTAATAATCACCACCCAGATGAGATTCAGAATGTTTCCACCATCCCAGAAAACTCCCTTGAGCTACAGGCTTTTTATTTGAAAGTCAAGTTTATTGAAGTATCATTTTCATATAATAATAGTCACCATATACAGTTCTATGAATTTTGACAAATGCATACTGTCACCAATGCAATCGAGATACAGAACTGCACCATCACCCCCCATTACAAACTCCTCTGTGCTCCTGTGTAATAAATCCCTTACTCCAGCTCCACCTCCCCTGGCTTCAACTAATCTGTTTTCTGTCCTGATATGTAGATTTGAATTTCTAGAATGTCATATAAACTGAATTATACAGTATGTGGTCTTTTGAGTCTGATTTCTTTCACTAAGCACTGTACATTTGAGATTCATCCATGTGGTTGTATGTTTCAATGGTGCCTTCCTTTTTATTCCTAAGTAGCACTTAATTATACAACAGTCTGCATATTCATTCATCAGTCAAAGGACATTGGATTGTTTCCAGTTTTTGATAGTTATGAATAAAACCACTATAAATATTCACAAGTAAGTTTTTATGTGAATCTAAGTTTCATTTGCGGGGTGGGGAGGATGCATAAAAACGATGGAAATGGATTTTTTGGTATATGCTAAGTGCACGTTAAACTTTATATATATATATATATAAAAAAAGCCAAATGACTTCCCAGAGAGCTTGTACCATTTTACCTTCCCATGAGACCTTTAGTTGTTCCATATTCTCACCAGCACTTGGCATTGCCAAATTTTTTAAAAGTCGTCTCACTAGGTGTGTGGCACAGATTTTTGAAGCTGAGCAAACATGTTCATGGGGTTTATTGCTGTCTTCAGAGAAGACTTAAAATCAATCTTAAATATCTAACTGTATTGCTGAGAGCTACTTGGCTGCATACTAATTAGGCAGTTCATATTAATGATTCTCACTGGAGTTACTTCTCATTCAGTCTGATTTTGATTAGCTATCTGTATCTCGAGCAGCACTGATGTCGGTTTCCTTAGCACCTTTATTAAAGGCAAGAGTCCTGGATCTTACTTGCAGTTGCCCTACAGGTTACGTCTAATAGCTCCTTGCTTCCTTTTGGCATCTTTAAAACAATCAACAAACCTACACCTAATTACCATGTTTAGGTGTGTTTTCTGTACTCCGAAAATAAAACATCCCTCCAGCTTCTACTTTCAAGAATATGTCTATCAAAAAACACCCTATGCTGGAGAAAGGAAATAAAATGCTTCATTGCTGTAAACAAATTGTCACACTTAGGGAATTGCTGGAAAATTTACTTTCTTGCTTTACCCTCAATATGCAAAGGGCTGGTGCTATTCTCTAGAGGTAACTACTGCTTATTTTTTTGACGTGAGCAGAATGTACTCGACCAGAGAAACTGATGCTCTCAGATTTGTCACACAAATTCCTCTCTGGCCTGTTATCAGATTCTGTCTGGAATCTCAATGCTAATACCTTATTCATTTGCATCAGTCTGCCCCATCTGCTGGTTCTAATGGTGTGCTGTCAGCAATTAGGACTGTGATGCATGTGCCACCTCCTATACATTACTTATGTCCCTACTCACTCCCCCCCCCAGCTATTTCTCTCTTTCTGCTTCATCCCATGTTTCTTATTTTAACTAGATGAATGTGAACAAAGAATAAACGCAAAAGCTACAAAAGGAGATAGAGCTATAAGTCTCTTCTGTTCACTTACCCAGTTCCCTAAGTCCCTGACTCAGAGGAAACTGCTGTCACTGGTGTATGTGCCCTTCCAAAAACAGATATTCTATATATTGGCAAACATACAATTTATTTTTATTCTTTGCAGAAATGGTAACAAGCTATAACACTTTTTATCACCTAACTTTTTTCCTACAAAATATAAAGCTTTTCATCTCAGTTTACCTGCATGTATTATTGAGCATATTTCACTAGATTTGCCTCGATCTTTTTGAGTTGTTTAATGTTAAAAGTTGTGTATATTTTATGATTTATTTTACCAAAGTCTTTTTTAAAGTATCTAAAATAATGACTTAGTGGCCTAAACAACATAGAAATTTATATCATAAAAAAGATGAGCAGAGTTAGGTAAGTAGCTCAGGGCTGGTATTGGTAACTATAGCCTGAGAGACTGAGGATACTCCCATCTTCTTGCTCTTCTGTTCTTAGCGTATGAATTTCTCCTTGTGGTTGAAGGTGGCTGCTTAAGCTCCAGCCTTTACTTCCACATTCCAGCCTAAAGAAAGATCAACATGTTTCCCCTCAAGAAAGACACTTTCTAGCTCACAAAATTCTGTAAGTTATATCCCACTTTCCAAAAACTAGTCACAAAGCTACACTTAGTTGCAAGAGAAGATGTGTGAAATATAGTCACAATCCCGAGAGCCTGTTAAAAATTTGGGTTCTTTTAAGAAGGAAGAAAGGTAGAATGGACATTGGGGTACAACAATTAGCTTTTGTCCCAGAATTGTTGCCAGTCCTTTTGCTCTTAGGTACAATGCTGAAATAAAGATCCCTGTGAACATTCCACTTCACACTATGCAGAAATTTCTAGATCAGAGGCTGTGTGCATCTTTATTTTTATGAATATTACCAATTGCCATCCATTGATAAGGTAACAATCCACACCTGAACTGACATTATATGAGAATGCCTGTTTCCACACACCCTCAACAGTCCTGAGTGTGCTCATATCTTTTTTTGATTTTTTTGTTTGTTTGTTTGTTTACCATTACAATAGCTAAAATGCAGTAACTCAAATTGTCTTAATTGGGCTTAATGGAACTTTCTGTTATTTTTAGTGAAGTTGAGTACTTTTTCAAATATCTAGGAACGGTTCATATTTCCTTATCTCCAAACTATTCTCACCATTTGCCCATTTGTTCATTGGATTATTTCCTTGTTAATCTGTAGAAAATCTAAATTGAGAAAATTAGCATTTTCAGTAGTATTTATTACAAATAGTTTTTAACAATTTTGGCCTTGTTTATTGTTTCTGTTTCTATGCAGAGTTTTTAAAGTGAAGTAAACCTTTATTTCTTTGTTTCACAAATAAAACTGGCTGAATCAGTTGCTTTTTGGTGATTACTAGGGGCTCCAAATCCCATATCCTCTTCTGGCTCCTCAGATTCTTCCTTTGCTCCAATCTTGGCTGGGGCTACATCAACAGCAGAAACAGCAATAGGGGTAGCAGCCATGGGGCAGTAGCCACAAATGCAGATGTATAGCCAAGAAAGGCCTTGACCTTTACATCAAGAAAAGGTGTAATCAGTCACCACAGATAAAACTAGGACCCCCTCCCTACACCATCGATGACAGAATGGGGTACTAATGCAGCAGGTAGGTAACTAATCTGCAGGCATAAGCTGGAGACTCCTTCCAAAAAGTAAGAATACAGTTTTCTTGATGATGTCAAGCACTTTTAGGTTGTAGATGCTGCATTGTCAAACACCAAATGAATGATCAAACTGAGGAGGAAAGAGATGTTCAGCATGTTCAGCAGTGTGGTTTTGTCTCTAGTCTTAATTGGCTATACATCACTTAGGACATATTTCTTTATGTAGTTGAATTTATCCCTTTTAAGAAATTGTTTCTTGCTTTGTGATGTTCTTAGGAAGGTGCTTCTCACACACCAAAATTACAAAATAAATTATCTCGTGGTTTTCTTTTTCATATTAATAACAATTATAAAGAACCTCCAACTACATTTACTTTATCATGATTTCTGGTTATCCTGGCCCCACTGATTCATTTATCTTCTCCCATTGATTTGATAGTTTGGCTGCATCAAAAAGAGAGGCAACAGTTTTTTTTTCAATTAAAATGAATACATCTTATTTCTACTTTCTATTTCATATATCTTTTACTGTCATTGATATTATTCATTACATTTTAGAGTTAGATAGTGCAGTTGTATCCATTTGCCAATGAGTGGATATAAGCATTCAGACTCATCTGCTCACAGCCTAGATATTGAACCATATAATGCTAAACCATAGGGAGTTGTAAGGGAAGAAAGTCAGGCTTTGGAGATTCTTATGGGCTGACCTATGTCCTCCTCAAGTTCATATATTTGTCTTAACTCCCAGTATTGCAGAATGTTCCTGAATTTAGAGATGGGGGGTATTAAAAAGGCATTTCAGTTAAAATGAGATTGTAAAGGTGTTCTTATAAGAAAAAGAAATTAGGACACAGATGCTCACAGAGAGAAAACCATGTGAACACACAGGGAGAAGATAGCCACGTACAAGCCAAGAAGAGATGCCTCAGAAGAAGCCAACACTGAAAATACCTTGATCTCAGACTTCTAGCTTCCAGAACTGTAAGAAAATAAATTTCTGTTGTTTTGGCTACCCAGTTTGTGGTACTTTGCCATTGCAGCCTGAGCAGACTAATGCAGTGGTATAAAGACCTGTCTGAATCAATGAGAAGTCTTTGGTCGTAAGTCTTAGAGGTTTAGTCAGGTGCTAACTCAGCTCATATTCTCCGGACTCTGCATTGGGAATCTGGATCTGCATACAGCAGGTATGATGGGATTGCTCACAAGGGCCGCCACACCTATGAGGGAATAAAAGAAATTGGAGAAATTGAATTGTGGTGTGGTTGCAGCAGAGGATTCAGTTGATCCAAAGGGGAGCTCTGAGCCTGGGTTCCCCAGGCTGAGGAAGGGGTCTGGGGCTTTGTACTCCTACAGGCTATCCCCCTGGAAGACGGTCTAAACATAGGTAAGGATGCTGCATGATTGAGGGCAATTGCTGAAAGGGACTTAACTGTAAGCCATCGGTTTTCAAAACTGCTAGTAGCAGAAGAACAAGTGTCCTGACCTAGAAGGGGTATCTGAGTGGTGCACTATTTTATCCACCACACCTACCTACACAGAAGAGAAGCTCACAGCATGGAGAGACACCCTGAAGAAGGAGCATTCAGGATGGACGTGGCCCAGTGTTGCCATGAAGGATTTGGAATGCAGGAACAATAGGACAGTTTCTCTAGGCAACTAGGCAACAACCACTGGGATGAATAAAATCCCAACTATCATTATACCATTTCTTTTAGAATTTCAATTCATAGAAGAGCGAGTCTACTCAACCTGACTTTGATCACCTACTTGCCCTCTGAGCAGAGAAGGAAATGACCCGTTGACTATAAGTCTCTAGAAGGCTGCACAATGGGGGTGAAGCATGGTCCCCAGAGAAGGCCAATTGCAATGTCATCACCAGAAAGAGATGGATACTGGGCAGGTGAAAACAACATGCATCTATTGGACCCAGGCAACATGAGTTAGAATCTTTCTTTTGGATGTCCTGAGAGAAGTAGCTTGAACTCTTAAAACTGTAAGGGCTTCATCTGTAAATTAGAAATAGTATTACCTATGTCATAGAACTTTTCAGGATTAAATTATATTGATATCTTTTTATGTATGTTTGCAAATAAATATGTAGATGTGTATATGTAAACAAAATATACAAATATACATGTATATGCATAATTGCATAATGCATATATGATGCCTATATGACAGCCATCATATATTTGAGTGTCTACAGTTCCTAGGACCTCATCAACTATTTTGTATCAATTAGTCTGTCCAATTAGAGATGCTGCCTTTAAAAAAAAAAAGAATATTGTGGAATTGCAAAGTTTTACAACTTTATATTTCTCATACCAGCTGTGTGGGTGCGCATAATTCTTCATTTAAAAAACAAATTTAAATAGTCAGTAGTAAAATGAGAAAATCAAAAGGAGAGTTGGCTCAATAGGTCATCTGTTTACTGGGGTATGTAAAAGCAGAGCCTTCTCAGGGGGTTCTCAACAGCAGATGGTTCAGGCAGAACTTGAAGGGAGCAGTGAAGAGAGGGCAAGGCAATCAGGAAGGGGGCTGACATTTTCTCCCGTTTATCTTTTTTCCAAAAGAGATCTAATTCCAGCAACAACGTGTAAACTTCACTTCCACATGCAGCCACCAAAAGGGATGCTTCTGTAGACCATTCTCAGCTTGCAAATGTTTCCCCTCCGAGGTCGCACAAATATCTGATACATCCATTTCCCTGAAATAAATGCCATCATGGAGATCTTCTCCTCTCCGTCAGAGGTTATGAGCAGCCCTGATGGAGTGAGGTAATGACATCGCAGAGTGATTGAAAGCATTTGGGATATGATTTCCTATTTGGTTCAGATGAAATAAAACCATTATCTGTGCTTCATCTTTTTTTAAAGAGATGTTTTCCAAACTCTCTCATGCTGAAAGACTGTTGCAGCACCAAGGAACAATATTAGCCTGTCACAATTATAGATCAGTTCATCACTACTATCAGCGTCCAATCTCCTTGACCTCTTTCTAGGGGAAATTATTTTTTCTAGGTCTACCTTATCCTTGGGTATTTTTCTTTTTGAAAAAGATGGTGCTGTAGTTATTCATTAGGTGCAGGAAGCTGTCAGATAGCACATACCCAGGAACCCTGGGGAAAGTGCAGGTAACCATCTGTGAGAGACCTGGACCTCCCTATTTGCTCAGGGGTCCCCAGAAATGAGACGCTCAGACTCTTGAATGTGATAAGGGCAAGTGTTTGCTTAAATAACTTAAGAATATACTCAATATTGTTGTACATATGGTCCTCTGGTGATTTCTTATCCCTACCTACGGCATGCCCCTGTTGGTGGGCTTGTGTGGCCAATCCACAGGGAGAATTTCAGGAGAGCTCTGAGTATCCTCAGTATTACACTTTTATCCCCTACGAACCTAGGAAGCCATGTCATTAAAATCCTGACCCCTGACTTGCTTTACTCAACACCAGTCTGTCACCACACCTATTAACTCATTTTCAAGTATCAGATTACTAGTTCTATACTGCAAAGAATTTTGTTTGTTTGTTTGTTTGTTTGTTTGTTTGTTTTATCCCAGGCAGCAGGTTTCAACCCAGCCCTGCATGCCTCTACTCAAAGAGTGGAAGGTCCTGCTGCCTGTTGCTTTTCCCAGAATCAAAATTTCTTTAATTCACTTTTATAGGTAGGAGCAGCAAATGTATACAGCCACCAACTTGTTCATAGATGGCTCCTTTTAAATGTGGTAAAATATGCATAACATAAAATTTATCATTTTAACCATTTTTATGTGTAATTTAAGTGGCATTAAGTACATTCATATTATTGTGCAACCATCACCACCATCCATCTCCAGAACTTTTCCATCTTCCCAAACTGAAACTCTGTACCCATTAAACACTAACTCCCCATTTTTCCCTTCCCTAGACCTGGCAACTACCATTTGTTTTTTGTCTCAATGAATTTGTTTATTCCAAATTTGACTACTCTGGCTAAATTAAATAAGTGGAATTATACAGTATTTTCCTCTTGTGACTGGTTTCTTTCACTTAGCATGATGTCTTTAAAGTTCATCTATACTGTAGCATTTCAAATTTGTATTCCTTTTTTAAAGCTGAATAATATTCCACTTTATGTATATACCACATTTTGTTTATTCATTCTTCTATTCTTCTGTTGGTGAACTTTTGGGTTGTTTCTACCTCTTTGCCATTGTGGATAATGTTGGTATAAACCTAAGTGTATTCAAGTCTTGGCTTTTAATTCTTTTGGTATATACTCAGAAGTAAGATTGCTGGGTCATATGGTAATTCTATGTTTAATTTTTTGAAGAACCATAATATTATTTTCCACAGAGGTTACACAATTTTACAACCTCTCCATTAATGCACAAGTTTTCCAATTTCTCCACATTCTCACCACCATTTGAAATTTTCTAATTTTTTAAAAAACAGTCACCTTAATAGATGTTCTATTGATTTTTCTTTTTCTTTTTTTTATGTAGTAGTCACTATTCATTTATAAAGTTGCTTCAAAATAAAGGGAAGCGAAGGAATATGGAAAGAAAACTATTGAGAAGAGAACCAAGAATTAGTCAGCCTTGTTGTTGGTGAGTAGACCTCTTGGATCCAAGAAGATGGACACTCCAATCTTTCATACTTCTAAAATATTTCATATATTCTCAGGCAGCAAGCTTAGACCACTGTCATTCTTTTAATCTATTAGCTCCACAGAACTAAATATATTTATGAATAACAATATCAATTTTAAAAAAACAGACTGATGCCACTTGGTAGGAGATATTTGCAATATCTAAAATCAATGGTCGATTAATATTTAAAATATAAATAACTCCTGCAAATCAATAAGGAAAATCAAGAAATCAGATAAAAAACTAGCTCTGTTGAGGAAGTGAAGGATATGGATAAGCAGTTTACAGACAGGGAAGTTTAAAGAATGCAAATGTGTGAAAGAATCCTCAACTTCACTAGGAATCAAAGAAATAGAAATAACAATTAAAACAAGCAATTCATATTGTACCCCCCAAATAACAAAACTTTAAAAGCTTAAAAGAAAAGAGGCAAGTATTGGTGGGAGGGCCACTACAAGACCTTTCATGCACTGCTGTGAAAAGTGTAAACTCAATTGTTTTGGAAAACAAATAGACATTGTTTCATGACATTAAATATGTTTAAGACAAAAGAGGCAGAAATATCCTTCTGGAATATCCTAGAGCAATTCCTGGACAAGTTCTTTGCTAAAATAACTAATGAGGATCTTCATCACAGCATTGTTTGTGGCACCAGAGGGTGGAGAGAAACAATTTGGAGTCCATCACAATGGGACAAGATAAACAATATTACTGAATGCATCATGGAATAAGATGAAGCAGCTAGAAGCAACAGATTAAAGGTACATTTATCAGCGAGAAGATATGATAAAACAAAATGTTAAGGAAAAAATCTGCAATCAGGAAATAGACTGAGATATACAGCATATCATCTTTAATAGTATTTATGTTCACTGAAACTCACACAGATACAAAACAACACTGAGGGCCAAACAAAATGAAACAAAGGAAAAAAAGCAAAAGAAGTTTCAATGATCAACATATGAGCTGATTGTTCTGTCTTACTTCATAATATCTGTACATCTATATCTCACTACCCAGGAACATTCAACATAGATAGCGAACAGCTCTACATAATAAACATGAAATGTGTCCTCTTGTAGTGGATATTCTAGTGAGGGCAATTAGTAAAATAAAATAAAATAAAATAAAATAAAATAAAATAAAATAAAATAAAATAATTAAAATAAAATAAAATAAAAAATACAGGCAGCCAGATTGGAAAGAATTATTAAACTATCTTACTTTGCAGAAAACATAACCTAACATATAGAAAGTCTATTTTGACAGGATTGCAGATACAAGATTAATGACAAAAATCAACTGTGTTGCTGTATACTAGCAAAGAACAATTCAAAAATAAATTGAATTTAAGAAGACAATTCCACTTATACTAGCATCAAAAATAAATAAATAAATGCTTAGGAACAAATGTAACTAAGTACAAAACTTGAACTCTGAATAGCAAAAGAAAGTTATTAAAAAGAAATTAAAGAAGATGTAAATAAATAGAAAACTTCCCAATCATGGATAGAAAGACATATTACTGTTAAGTTGGTAATACTTCCCAAATTTATCTATAGTTTCAACACAAATCCTATCAACATCCCAGCTGAATTTCTTGCAGCAATGTCAAGCTGATGCTAGAATTTATATGAAAATTTAAGGACCCAGAATAGCCAAAACAATCTTGAAATATAAATTTTGACATATAAATTAATGAAATGCAACTGAGAATCCAAAAATAAACACTTATATTTATGGTCAATTGATTTTTGATGAAGGTGCCATAAGAACATAGCTGGTAAAAGAATAATCTTTTCAACTTGTGGTGCTTAGACAACTGAATATACACATACAAAAGAATGAGTTAGCACAAGAGACAGAAGAAAAAGTAGATGCTAAATTTTATCAAAATTAAACTTTTGTGCTTCTAAGAAGGCCATCAAGAAAGTGAAAAGACAACCTATCAGGGAAAAAATATTGCAAATCTTATGTCCACGTATGAAATTAATTAATTCAACAATTAAAAAAAAAAAAGACAATCCAATATAAAAATGGGCAAAGGGTCTGAATAGTCATTTCTCTTAAGAGTATAAACAAATGTCCAATAAGTATATGAAAGATGCTCAACATTATTAGTCATCAGAAAAATGCAAATCAAAACCACGATGGAGGCCATGTCACACCCACTAGGATAGGACTCACAATAACAAGTGTTGGCAAAGACATGAAAAAATTGAAACCCTTTGCTCTGAGAATTTTAAATTGTCTAACTACTTAGGAAAACATTTTGGTAGTTTCTCAAAATGTTATACATAGTTACTGTATGAGTTACTAGCAATGCTACTTCTAAGAATAAATCCAAGAGCTAAAAATATATATATATCCATGCAAACACATATGCAAATACATATAGCAGCAGTATTCATAATAGCTAAAAAGTGGGAACAATCCAAATGTCTATAACTGATGAAAAGATAAATAAAATATGATATGTCCAAACAATGGAATACTATTCACTAATAAAAAAAAAGAAATGAGATATTAGTACATGCCAGAACATGGATAAACCTTAAAAATATTATGCTAAGGAAAAGAAGCCAGTCACAAACAATCATATACTATATGAATCCAATCATATGAAATGTGCTGAATAGCCAATTCACTTTCTAGAGAGACAGACAGTAAATTAGTGTTTTCCAAAGGCTTGGGGAAGGTGAAAATGTGCAGTGACTTTTAATGGGTAAAGAATTTCTTTGGGGGTGATTAAAACATTCTAAAATTAGTGAAGATTGCACAATTCTGTGAGTATATTAAAAACCATGGAATTGTACATGTCAAATGGCTAAATTTTGTTAGTATATAAATAATATCTCAATACAGTTGCTTTTAAATAAAGCGAAAATAAAAGCTTTATTTGTTTTTATTTACTTTTTTGACATCACTGTATGTGTCTCTATGTTGAAAGTCAACATTGAGGAGGAAAAAATAACTAATTTTGTGCTTTTCTAGAACGCCAAATACTTTGCTTTAAATGATCAATCACTTGGGGGAGAAGTAACACACAAAATAAGTATGGAAATAAGAATTTTCCTTTTTCTGTTGCACTGCATGAACACAATGACTGCTATAAAAAAAATCTAATAATGTTCAGCTAAAATATACAGTAATATTTAAGAGTAGGTAGGGAAATTTTCAGAGCATTAGAACTGAACACATACTGGAAAACATTTCAAATTACCCGTCTAGATTTAATAATAATATTATTCACCTCAGAGTGAACACCTAGTGTACCACAAAGGACATAAGAAAGGGGACTGTTTTATATGTGACTTTGGGAAAGAATTTTCCCCTGGTGGAACATACACAGCAGCAGGAGCTCATTATCAGACTACTGAACTATCAACTTTACTGCATCCTAGAAAGATTAATCCATTATCCATAGCAAAACTTGATCATCTTCACCAAGATAAGTCTTCCTTTTCATTGTTGTGCCTCATATTGTACATGAAATGACACAAATACAAATCTTTATCAGTCATTCATTTACACGAGCCATTTTTACCTGTTAATGTCCAAAAATATCTATAAGGAGAGTCATATTGATCAGGCTAATGTTGAGAGTAACTGTACAACATATTCTAGAATGGACATCCTGACCTTTATAGAACTCCCTTTCTAGTGGTGATATGTTTTTTCTACTTGATCTTAATTTAAAAATAAGCACTTCAGGAAACATAACTGTGTGTATTTTATTTTTTCATATCCTCTTAATCCCATTGAACCTAGAATGAGGTCCATCAATCTATATGTACCTAATAAGTTGGAAAGAATGACATAGAATGGACTAGAACAATAGACTACCAAAACCATAGAAACAAAATGATAGAAGACACGTTTAGGAGACATATCAACCATGCTTGTTGGGATGCTGCATTCCTAGCAGCCCAAAGGACCTTGGCTTAGGAGACAAGTGTTTGTTTATAGAAGTTCAGTATGGTAGGTAGGGGACATTATTTGTGGCATAAAGGAGTCCCAAATGATATGACTTAGTATTGTTTATAAAATCAATTGTTGTTTATTTTTATCAGCCCAAGGGATTTCTAATTTTAATATTTGACATCTTGTTATCTACCTGAGGAGCTTCTAGGCTAATCACAAATTTGAACAAAGTTGAATTTTACTCAGCCTATCTACTTTTTGCTTCTGTGACCCAAGTAGACTGCCTAGATGAAGATTCAAAAGTATCCCAGAATATTTTTGTAGACACAAGATAAAATAATAAAGAGTGCCTATGTTTTAAAAATAATTTTGAAATTGTCAAATAATCAGAAAAATTCCCCATTTACTTTTACAATCCAAGGATGGCCCACTGTGTGTATAGCCAGTACTAAAATACTATATAATCGTTGGGTTAATTTGATTATAATATAAACGACCAAGTCAGATAATTTAAGGCAAAGCAGAACAGAAAATAAAAAAATGTCTTTTCTGGAAAGCAACCGAGCTTGAGTGGACCCTGGATGCATGACACAGTCAATTCTTTCTATATATAATTTTCTAGATATTGCAGTTACCCAGAAAGGCCCATGTGCTTTGGAACTGGAATAACACAAAGGTGTCTCCTTGTGACTCTGCAGTCTTTTTTCTCCTTGCATCCTGGCCCATAAGCAGATGTATGGGGGAGATGTAGGAGGAGACAACCCATTAGAAATCAAATCGTGCCCCAAGATGACACCAAGAGATAATGAGACACAGGGGAAGATTGCGACTAAGTTTTAATTGGGCAAGTTAACTGGCTGGTGAAGATGAGCAGTTCATCATTTCAAATTTTATTCAAAATGAATCAAGAAATTGTTACTCAATATTGATTTAACCCATTCTTCACTGTATCTAGAAACACTGAAATAATTATTGGAATCATGATCTCTGCTTCCATCTTCCAACATGTTTACTGGGGGGGGGGGACAAACAATGTCCACACTTTTGGATAGGTGCTAAAATAGCAGAATGTTACAGAAATCTAATAATTCCAACCTATCTGTGAGCTTCTTGACCATCTACCCAAGGGAACTTTATTTGGCTGGAGGGAAGAAGAGCATTTAATTCCTACTGTGTTAAGGGAAAATGGGATGGATGGTCTGCCTACCTTGCTGAGGTGCATCGTAAAAGAAAAACATGGATTAGGTTCCTGATTTGTCTACTATTTTCCAGAGTTTGGTGACAAGCATACACATTGTAAGGGGTGGGAAGTCCAATACACCATACACCAGCCTTTAGGTATTCAACTTTCCATCCCAGTAAATACTACTCACAAAGGTGAAACAATTTTGGGTTTATTCCCTAAATTCCACTGCTAATGAGTACTGAGAATGAATTACAGAAAAATGGTAAAACCAACTCTGAGGCACAGCTCTCAAGTCTTGGGGGGAGGGTGAGAAGATCTCTAGAAGCTCTAAGAGAGGTGAGAAGCAACTAAATGTGTTTCTGGGCCCAGGTCAATGGCTCACATCAATGGTCCTCTGTATTCACTTGAGTTAAGTGCATTTTTCAAGATGAGCCTCACAGCCTCAGAGTGAAAGGAAGTGGTCTGCTTTACCATGTATGATTCATTCTATTCACATTCTTTTTTTTAAAGTTGAGATATAATTAACATATAGCATTGTGCTAGTTTTAGGTATACTACATAATGATTTAATGCACTATATATTGTGAAATGATTACCACAATAAGTTTAGTTAATATTCAGCACTACACATAGTTATACATTTTTTTAAGATTTACTCTCTCTTAGCAAATTTTATTTATATGATATAGTATTGTTAACTATAGTCACCCATACTGTACTTTATGTCCCCAGGACTTATTAATCTCATAACTTGAAATTTATACCTTTGACCTCCTTTACTTATTTTACCCATTACCCTGAACATACACCTCTGGCAACCACCAATCTGTTCTATCTATGAGTTTGTTGAGTTATTACTTTTTAAAAATTACACATATAAGTGAAATAATACAGTATCTGTATTTCCCTGACTTATTTCACTTAGCATAATGCCCTCAAGATCCATTGTATTTGTTACAATGGGAAGATTTCTTTCCTTTTATGACTGAATAATATTCCTCTGTGCGTGCGTGTGTGTGTGTGTGTGACACTTATTTTTGATGGATGATGGACACTTAGGTTGTTTTGATATCTTGGCTATTATAAACAATGCTACAACAATAATGAGGGCACAGATGTCTTTTTGAGATAGTGATTTTATTTACTTTGGGTTCTTATTTAAAACACAGCTTTGTAAAAAAATTTTTTGGAGTTGTATTATAGTTATGCAAGATTTCAATACTGTTGGAAAGAGAAGTAAAGAGTCATAGAACTTCTCTGTACATTTTTTTGGGAACTTTCTCTGAATCTATAATATTTTAAAATAAAAAGTTTTAAAAAGTATTTTTGCTTTAGGTATAAAGTAAAATAATAGAATTTTTTATTTAAAAATATAAGTTCTGGATAAATATTTGTTAGGGTTATGCTTTAATTTAGACAATTTTTTATACAACTATCATATAATATCACTTCATCACATGGTCATTCATTTGTTTATTGAATTTCTTCATTCACAGAATATTAATTGAGCACTAATTCTATGGCTGCAGGTGCTGGGTATAGTATGCTGAGTGAAGATTAGATTTGTCCTCATGATTCTTATAGTTCAATAGGGAAGACAGCCACTAAAAAAAAACTAAAAAAAAATTCATAATGTCATTGTAACAAATACTATGAAGAAGAGGTGCATGGGGCGATAATAAAACTTACTCTAAAATTCTTTTAAGGACTAAATGAGATAACAAATGTAAAATACTTTTAAATCAATTAAGTTTTTCACAAATGTTAATGGTTCTTAATAATTCGGGGTAGACATGGAAGACAGTTGTCTTTTAAATTCAGTCCTTCAAAAAGTGCCCCAATTGCTAGCACTTTTTAGTAGTCTCATACTTCTTTTTGACTGGACTTCCTTCCCCTACCCCACTTCCCTGGGAATTTTAAATGCCACCTTCCCACCTACCCAGGCACATACATATAGCTTCCCCATAATACAGCGTCTCCATCATACAGCTTAAAACATACACTGCAGAGAAGCATAACTTGGCACAGGCCCCTGAAAAATTGGCTTCAGATTCTCTGAGCAGCTGGCTTCCCTTGCAGATTACTTCGGGGCAGTTGAAAGCCAGCTTCTTTGGAGGGCCTGTAAACATGGCATGGGGGAGGATCCAAGCACTTTTGAGAAATTGCCAAGTTCAATTTTCAAAGAGTGGTGCAATTGCTGACACCAGAATCTATTCCCAAAGGAGAAATTTGACATACCTTCCTGTGACAGAAGTCTCTTGGGACTATCAGTGGGGCCAGAACCATTCACATTTCAGGCACAAAAATGTTCTTAGTACCTAAGCTAAGAGGTATGAGGCAAACATATGGTTGTAACGCAGGGACCAATATTTCTAAGAATGAAAGAATAAGGAATGTCAATGGAGAATGACAAGTCTCCAAAGGGATACTGGGAGCCACAGCATCATTGGACAAGAAACACAGAATTGAAGTATCTTGGGGTTAAATAAGATGTTTCTGATATACAATCAACTCATTTCATGCTGTGGATGGGGACGTCGAAGCTGAATCTGAAATTCATAATAAATGGTGATGGAGAAGAAACAGAAGGTGGGGTAAGAAAGATGATGAGTTTGGTCCTACTGAACTTGAAAAGCTGACAACAGTATGTAGAAGTATCCTGAAGACAGCCAGCCATTTATGCCTGAAACTTAGACAAAAGGCTGAGATGAGAGGACCTATGAACAGAAGAGGCTGTTGAAAAGATAAAAGCAGTCAAACCTGCTTAGGGAGAGCTAGGAGTCACTTGGTGCCAAAAAGACTATAACTTTGCTGCTCTCCCAAACCCACCTCTTGCAGTAGTAGATTAAACTGTCACCACATCCTTGCTCCATATAGATTCTGCACACCTCTGCCTTCCACAGGATTTCTTTCTCTACTGTGTCTGATAAGGAGAGACAAAAGCAGAGGGCTGAAGACACCAGCTGCCGTGGCTAGGACTTAGGACAAGGCACTGAACTCAATCTGCTGCAGTCTCTCATCTGGAAATAGAGAAACAGTATTTCCTACCTCACAGTGTTTTGGGGAATATTCTAGCTTTTGACACAGTGTCTGTTAGTATTCAACAAATGTCAGCTATTAATGAAGTTGGAAAAGAGCAAAAGAAGAATATAAGCCAAAAAAAAGTGGTCATCTATTTTTATAACAGTGTAACACAAAAATAGCAGTTTGATTTAGATTATAACTGTTAACCAAAAAAAATTCATGACACTGCAAAATTAAAAACATGTTGGATATTTGTATATATCCACATATGTATGTAAGGATTTATGTGTACATATGGCTTAGGTCTTCAGGAAATGTTACTGTACCCATTTTTCTTCAGAGCACTGGTTGCAATTGCAATTTTGCACTTCTTTTTATTTTAAAAGTCTGTTTCTCCACTAGATGTAAACATCATGAGGGCATGGGACATGCATATACTTATGCACACCATAGACCCATTGCCAATCACTGACAATGGCAGTGGCATAGAGTAGGAGCTCAATGACACTTTGGTGGATAAATAAATGGGTGAATGGAGAGGTTAGTAATGAGTAGAGAATGGTATCCAAACATTAGCTACAATAAAGAGTTTCCTAGACAAACATTATTCCAGCTTCAAATAACTTAAGGGAAAGTAAACTTGTTTACTTCTCTAATTCCTTAATTAGACTTTTAAATTGAGTTTTGTTTTTTAAAAACTTAAAAAATAAAATGAATCATGAATGAATCAAAATGAATTTCTGAATCATGAAAATGTGCTGTAAATCTAAAAATAAAAAGATTTCTCTCCAGCCTTGATCCTTTCCAATTTTATGTGTAAGCAAATTGCTTGAAGGGGGTGTTAAATTCAACCAACTTAACCAGAAGGTATTTACTGAGCAGTAATTATGTGTACATTACACTAGCATTGTATGAAAATGGCAAGATGCATGCACACAAAGGAGCTATAATCTAAAAGATACAGACATATTTTGAAAATTAGCATTTGCAATAACTGACACTAATTGAATTCTTATGTTTCGAACACTCTTGTAAGCACTCTTCAAGGCAGTTTCCTTTTAAACTCTGTGATGACTCTTCCAAAGTAGGCATAAATTATTACCATTTTATATTGAAGAAATCGAGGCACAAAAAGTCAAAGTTACTAGCTCAAGATCACAGATATTCAGAACCTACACTTGGGAGCCTGTGCTGTTTACCATTACACTTTACTTTCTCTTAGAAAAGTAGCTGAAGGTGATGGTGGGATGTGTATTCAGAAATTAAGTAGATAGAGTTTGGATTAGCTTTTTTTTTAAGTTGAGGGCTGTATTCAAGAAATAAAAATAAAAATCTGTTTGCTTTTAGAAATTGCCTCTTGGAGCCTCTTAAAGTAATTTGTTTCAGAGAGTTTGAATGCAGGATGCAACACTGGCTTAGGAATATTTTTTTTCAGGCTTAGGAATATTTTTTTTCACTGCTCTGGATTACAGCAATTATTATCAGATGCAAGTTGATCCTTTATGTGTATTTTGGTTTCATTTCCTGGCACTTGGGGTGACCACATCCCAATGTGTTATTCTGAAATGAAGTCAAGAAAAACGTCATGGACATCATCATGGAGTTAACATACCTCATCATTGACAGGGGTATAGACATTTTCAAAATCAGCTTGAAACTCTCCGGGTAGTTCCTAACCATTTACATAGGTATTTGGAGTTTCTCTATGCCTCTGTACTCACTGGGATACAAAATAAGAGGAAATTTAATTACAATTTATTGTGAAATATCAATGTGCTATCTACCCTACCTCTATTAATTTTGTTGAAGTTTTATTATTTTGGTCTCTGAAATCATCAAATATAATATGCAACTAGCCACCACTGAGTAACATCTACCTAAAAGGAAGTGATGAAATGTCTTTACCACAAAGTTTTCCACTTCTTTGACATTTTAACCAAACTATTCCCTTTGCTTGAAATGCTCTTCTGCATGTTGTCTACCTGGCATCTTCTACTCAATTTAGCAAATGCTTAAAAAATTATGACTTCATGAAAATAAATGACATTTTCTCTTTTTTTTTATTTGTAATTCTTTTTAATTCTCTGTGTGAGTAAGGATTGATTTTGGTGAGAGAGATTACCAAATAAGAGGTTTGGTTTTCTCTCTCATAACAGGAAACTTAAGAGTAGAAGTCAGGGCTGGCATATAGGCTGCAAAATGACTCCCAGGACCCAGTCTTCTCTAATTTTTCTACTTGGTCATCCTCTTTCATCCTGAGATCGTCTTGTGATTACAAGATGTCCACTGGAACTCTAACTGTATCATTCTAGACAGAAAAAATAAAGAAAGGGAGGAAGAAACAGGGATACTTTTCAGAAGAGTATGCCCTTTAAAGAACTTTCCAAAAAGTCTCATTCAATGACTTACACTTACTTCTCCTTCAACTATCATCTTCAAGGGAGGCTGGGAAATGTAGATTAAAACACTGAGCAAAAATGGCATAGATGATAGAGTTCTGTCCATCCCACTGGTGAACAAATCAAAGTTGTAATGGAAATAAGGAGCAAGCAGCAAGAAAAAATCACCTGGGATCGAGATGAACAAGCCATACAACTAGGGAGAAATCCAAGAAATCACTCTGCAATGGCAGAAGGTAGGATGAAGTGAGGATGGGGCCTGCTGGGTCCCAAGCAGCTGAGTAAGACAGAGGCTGCAGGAGTGGCAGCGGCAGAGGCCTCTTAAAGGGGTGGCGTCTGCAAGTGGATTTTCACTCTAAGCACCAGTGCCCAATTGGCTGCACACAGGGTGCACCAGAAGCTCACAGGGAAACATTGTTGAAGTGAGCGCCGAGCTGACTCACTCCGTACAAAAGTGCCGGCAGTATCCGTTGTTTCCTGTTGAGGCCTTCCTCTTGAAAGTGTACCTGACCCACTGAGGCCATAGTCAAGAAGTCATCAAACTGGATAACAGAGGTCACTCTACCCAGAGGATTCTCTGAAACCCCACCTCCCCCAACTCATGACCCCACCCAAGCCACATCCAGGTATATCCTCAGTGAGTCAGGTGCTCCTTCCTGAGCAGTGCCTAGACTCACGCTGGAGGCAGCTAGCTTCAGTTTCTGATGTGGCCTTTTGAGCCAACTATAAGCACAGCATCTGTGGATTGCTTGCTGAATGAATATTAGCCAGTGGTCCCAGAAGGCTAAATTTGGCCTGCAGTTGAACCTCTCTCAGGACCTGTGGCACTGAACACCTACTTCACAAGTCCACACAAATAAGACTGAGAGATTTAGGAGCTTTTCTTAGTACATAGAAACAGACATGAAAAGGCAGCCAAAATGGGAAGACAAAGAAGCAAAAACCATATGAGAGAACAGAAGAGAGATCCAGATATAATGAAGTCAAGTAATCTAATAGATGCAGAGTTTAAAATACTGGTTATAGAGATGGTCAATGAACTTTTGGGAAATGTAGATAAATTCAGTGAGAACTTCAACAAAGAGATGAAAAAAAAACATAAAAATGAAAATGGAAGTTATAAAAAAAGAACCAATCTGAAATGAAGAACACATCTGAGATGAGAAGTATATTAAATAAAATAAAGGAACAAACTGTGAATAAAGAAAAGGATCAAATGTCCTATTAGAGGATGAGAAAGCCAAGGACACTCAATCAGAATGGCAAGAAAAAGAAGCCAAGACTACAATAATAATCTAAGGAGCCTATGGGACACTATTAAATATAAAAATATTTGTGTCATTGGGTTCCTCAGGGAAAACAAGCTGTCGAATGCTGTTTGAAGAAATAATGATGGAAAACTTCCCTAACCTGGTGAAGGAAATGAACATAAAACTCCAGGAAGCTCAGAGAAATCTAAAAATCAGGGATTCAAAGAGGCCCACACCAAGATACATCATAATTAAAATGCCAAAGTTTAAATACAAAGAGAGAATCTTAAAAGCAGCAAAAGAAAAGCAGATAGTTACCTACAAGTGGACATCCATAAGACTGGCAGCTGATTTCTCAAAAGAAACTATGTAGGACAGAAGGGCTTTGCAAAAAATATTTGACAGGTTGAAGACTGAGGATCTACAACCAAGGATATTTTATCCAGTAAAACTATCATTTAGAGTTGAAAGACAGATAAAGAGCTTTCCAGACAAAAATAAACTAAAGGAGTTTATCACCACCAAGACAGAATTACAAGAAATGTTGGAGGGATTTCTTTAAGAAGAAAAAACATGTATCGAAAACAGGAATAAAGAATGGTAACAATTACATTCCTATCAGTAAGTACCCTAAGTGGAAAAGAATTAAGTACTTTAACCAAAAGCTAGGGTGGCTGAAAGGATAAGAAAACAGGACCCCTACATATAAAAAGGAAGGGAATGGAAAAAGAGATTGCTTTGATGAACCTAGAAGGTATTTAAGATAGACAGAGAAAGATAAATACTATATGATTTCACCTATGTGTGGAATCTAAGTAATAAAAAGAACAAACTAATCAAAAACTGACTCACAAATATAGTGGACTATTTGGTGATGGACAGAGGGGAGGGGGTTGGAGGGTTGGGAGAATGGGGTGAAGGGTTAAAGAAATACAAATTAGTAGCTGATGGATGGTCACAGGAATAGGGAGCATGGCATAGGGAATGCAGTTAGTATTAATACATTGATTAGGAAGGTCAGAGGAGGGAGGGAGCAATTGAGGGGATTGTTTTTTGAATATGTAGATATCTAACCAATGTACTGCATACTTGAAACTAATTAAAATAAATAATTTTTTTAAAAACTGAGTTAACTGTCTAACAACATAGGGGTTTTGTTACCAGGAAAGTAAAAATAGAACCTAATTGGACATCTAGTAAACTCTGTACTTTCCTTACCAGGATGGTTTTAAAATGTCTACAAATTCTTAGACACTCTTCTCATTCAGAGGTGGCATCTATACCCTACCCCTTAAATCTGGGTTGGCCTTAGTGACTCAATTACAACCAATAGAATGCAGAGGAAGTGACATTATAAGGCTTCTGAGGCTGGGTCACAAAAGGCCTTACCATGTGCTCCTCCTTCTCTTGAAACACTTACTTTCTTGACACCCTTTCTAGAATGCTTCCTCTTGGGACCCAATTTCTATACTACCTGAAGCTCAAGACACATTAAAAGGCCACATGTAGATTGTCAGTTTCAGCTAAGCACAGTGTTTAAGTCATCCAGCCCAGGTGCCAGACAAGTGAGTGAAGGAGCCTCCAACGACTAGAACCCCCAGCCATGAGGTCATCTATGGCCTGAGTGTCTTGCAAGATGTTTAAAAGAAGAGATTAGCCATTCCCACCATGCCCTGCCTAGAAGCCCACAGAATCTGAATTTAATACAATAGCTATTTTAAACCACTAGGTGTTGGAGTGATTTGTTATGAAGCAATTGTATCTAGAATATCTCTCTTCTTCTAGAATCAGACACTAGTTTCTAAATGTTTCTAAAACATTCTCGTCATATATACACACTTTCTATAACTTCTATTACCTAGGACCTGATGGTTTTCAATAAATGTTTATTGAATGGATATATTATATACAGTACTTATATTTGTTCTAGTTGCTTTTTAATGTGCCATCTTCTCTGCTAGACTGTGAATGCCAAGGCAGGAACCATCTCTAAGGGCAGATAAATAAAATTCTGTGGAATTGAATTTACAATGGATAACTTAGTACTCTGTTTGAGAGTATGCAGGGATGGATTTGGTTGTCCCCATAACACTGATTACAATGATTTATGTTTTATATTTAGTGGAAAGAAATATATAAGTTGCTCACAGGGAAAAAAAATCAGGACAAAGGAATGTCAATTACAATTCAATAATGTACATAGCCTGGGCTTGTAGCCCATACTGTAATCATCTCGTGGGCCTTATAACAGTCTCTACCTGGCCACACACATCCTTGCAGGCCCTGAAAAGAAATGAATTCGGTGGCCCAGGCTCACTTTCTGACACTTCCACCTTCAGGTCAATTAGTGCTCCAATAAGTACAGCAGAGATGCTGAGTACACTCCACGTGCCTTAGACTATGGCTTGGTACGTGGTGGTTATAGAAACAGTATTTGGCATAATGACATAGTCTACGTCCTCTAATCATCCAGTGCTATTGGGCAGGCAATTTTCAGCACCTGAACTTCCACAGTATATTTATCAGAATGATTATACTAGGTTATGCTGCAGTAACACACATCCCATAAATTTCAGAGGCTTAATCCAAAAAAATTTTATTTCTTGCTCTCTTACAGGTCTAATATGAGTCAGTAGACCCACCTTGACATACACTTTTGATTGCTGAGGGAGGACAAAGGAATGTGAAATGTCACACACTGGTTCTTAAAGCTTTCATCAGAAGTGACACAACACTTCCACTTACATTTCATTAGCCAAAGAGTGTCATGTAGCCATACCTGACTAAGCTGGATGGAGAAAGTTCAACATATCCAATGCTGAGAAGGCAAGAAGTCATAACACGGTAAACTGCAGGAACGACTATCTGAGGTATGTGTATGCCTCTACCCGCATTGAAATGCAAATTCTCTTAAGACTGGGACTCCACACCACCCATCAGCACAGCAGCCAGTAATAACCATATTTTTCTTGAGAATGTCTTCATGTGATCAGGAAAATGTTCATGGAGACTGGAAGGAGACAGTGACTTAGATCACAGAAAGATCACATGGGATTATCAGAGAACTCTCATGAGGAGTTTGCTGAGAAGTAAACAAAGAAGAGAAAGTTCAGTTTAGGAGAGAAAAGAAAATGACTTTTGAAACTATCGAGTCCTGATTCTGCCCCTATGTAGCTAGAAGTTCTTGGACAGTTCCTTCTACTTCTCAGGGTCTCGGTTCCCAGTCAATAACTTAAGGCTACTGTAGGATGTTATTTCTAAGTCACAGGCCATTTAGTCAAAATATAAGATAGTCTCACAGACAAGGAAACTCACAGAAGGGGAGGAGAAGAAGGAGAGGAGGAGGGGGGGGACAGAAAAAATTGACAAAGCAGCAGATAGGATGCCAAAAAAGAGAAAATTAATGTATATTTTAGAGACAAGAAACTCAGCCCTACAGGATTTATACCAAGGTCCTTCCAAATAGCAGGTCAGGCCTCAAAATATTTCTATTGTCTTTTTAAGAAAGAACAAATTTTTAGTCTAGTGGAGAGGAAAAAGATCCAGCTCTCTTTACATCTCAAGCTGCCCTTCAAAATGTGAGCTTATTAAACTCTGAATAGATGAGGGAAAAAATAAAGAATTCTTAGGGCCAAACCTAGCCAAGAGAGACTCCGAGGGTAGGTTTTATTAGTAATATAACCTCTTTCTTCAGGAATTTTATGGGGACCTGTCAGACAGCGTGGACCTGGGCAGCAGAAGCCACATGACTGCTCAGTATCTGAAGGTCTTGGTTTGAAAGCATATTCTCTATAGGGTCTTGATACCTTTTTAAGAAGACAAGCAGGAATTACTTATTCCTCCCAGTGTATTTCTCATTTTTCTTCCAGTGGAAATGGAGAATAGATTGCTTTGGGATTTGTAAGCTTCCTGAGCATTTGGGAGGATGGCAGTTAGAATGACAGTAATGACTTAGGTCTCCTCTGAGGGTGGTCCCTTCATTATCAGGACTGCCTGAGCTCTGGCTCCATCATTCACCCTCTGCCACTCCACTACTGCTTTACTTCCCACGCTGTCCATCACAGTTGTACACCCTCCAAGCTGGCTTCTAGGACAGCCTGTCAGCATTACCTGACATCCCTTCCCAAATGGGGTGAGACTAGATCAAACCCCACAGAGTTCCTTTCTTCTCCATCCCTGCCAACACACATGTATACACACAAGCACACACATGTATCCATGTGTGCCCATATAGACATAAAGAGACCTTGCACTTGGGTGAATATTGTAATCATCTGAGAAATGAATGAGGGGTCTTAAGAAGAGAAGTGTGGAAGTAAGGTGAGCCAGCCCCATCTATTTCAATTTGGTGAGAGGTAAGGAGCTAAGGTTATTGATTACTATATGTACCAGGACCGTAAAGTAAAGGAAGAAACTGAGTTTCGTAATCCACTCACTCATATCTTCGTCTTTCTGAAAGACAATTTGGAGATTGATCATCTACTACTGCATGTAGAAACAGAGAAGAATCTCACAGACATAATGTCAATCAAAAGACAAAAGACACACATGAATCTTTTTTTTATGTGAAAAAAGCAAAAGGAGTCGGGGCAAATAAGTCATGGTAATGATGGGCCAGTGGCTGAAAGGAGACATGAGGGACTTTTGGAGGCTGGTCATGTCCTGTTTCTTGAACTGGGTACTGGTTATATGAGAGTATTGATTTCATGAAAATTCATCATTTTTTAATGCATGAAACCAACAAAAATCTGATCATACTACTTCTCCTCTTCAAGGGTTTTATTGGCTGGCCATTCTCTATAACATTCTAAATACTCAGCTCAATATTCACTTCTCCTTGAAACTTGTCTTGACTTCTTTTGTCCTTCATTACTCAGTTATAACGCAAATTCCACCACATACCAACATTTGATCTTGTGTGTGTGTGTGTGTGTGTCCCCAGAAATCACAAGTATCTCTAGGACAGCCACTATGTCATGCCTTTTGAGTCTGAGTGACTAACACAGTACCTAGGATATAGTAGACACCCCATAAATGTTTGATAAACAAATAAATGAATGAATAAATTAATAAATGACTTCACAGCCAATCCTCCTTAGAGCTACATGTCATCTTGGTACCAGCCATATAGGGTCTTGGGCATGGGGAGGTGTGTTAGGAGTTAGCTTCCTATAGGCTCCTTATCCTTCACACGCCACTTACCCTGGGACTCACCCAAATCTGGCCTCAGGCTCTACCACTGAAAAGTCTTCAGCTTCAGTCAACAATGACCTTATAGATGTCAAATCCAAAGGACTTTTTTCAAGCCTCACTGAGGCATCTGATATTGTTGAACATTTAATCTTAAAATATCATCCTCTGCTGGCTACTCAGGCAATATACTCTAGGTTCCCCTCCTACAACCCTGATAATTCCTTCTCAGGATTCTCTTCTGGCTCCTCATTCTCTGATCTCAAACACCAGACCTAAGGCCATCTTCTCTTCTCACTTCCCACACTTCACATGCCCATCTTTCTTGCATTAATGTCAGCTTTTGGATGCTAAGATCAATGTCCTCCTACTAAAGATCCCTTCCTGGGAAGCCCACAGATTTCCAGGATCTAATATCTGACACTGAAGTTATTTTTTTTTCTCTCCAAAATTTATTCCTCTTCTTTCATTAAGGCCTGATTTTAGAAAATAGTGTCACCATCTGTGCTTTACCCAAGCCATAAGCCAGGGGGTGATCCAAGATGTCTTTGTCTCTCTCACCTTTCCTAATAAGTCAATTCTGAGACCTATATAGAGTTCCTTCTTTGTCCCTCTTCTTCACCTTCATTGTTATTGCTTTAGTTCTGGCCCCTGCCCAGATTTTTTTGTGTGATAATCTTCTACATTTTCCACTTCTAGTCTTCATTTCAGGTCAACAGGGAACCAGCTTCCCTTCATTGCATGCAGTACTACTGGGCTGTCAGGGGTGAACCAACCAGTCTTCTGGAAGTTTGAGGCTTGAATAAATCTTACAAAAATAGAAAATGTTTCCTTCTTCACCCCTTATGGCACCAAAACCAGTCAGGTTCCTATCCTCTCTCAGACATGGCTGATCAGATTTTATTTCTATTATGTGGCCACCTGTATCCCTCTAAGAAATTGCATTTCTCCCTTCATCACAAGGAAGTTGGTTTCTCTGGCTTGCACTTAAAGAACCTTTATATGTATAATAATGCAAAACATCACAATCATGTTTTTTGATCTTAGTCATGCCCTAACTGCTGCTTTCCCAGAAGTCCTGCCTCATCTCAGGTGATTCACCTTTTGGCTGCCTTTTTCTATAAATACCTGCTTCTAAATTCTTGTTACTCCTGCTTCCACTACCTACCTGGCTGTGATTTTAATGGGTGAGTTGTTAGAATAGCAGAGGCTCTGATTCCTTAAAGATAAGGGCAATCTTCACTACTTCTTCCTAGCAGGGGTGCTGCCTCATTTGGGAAAAGTGAGTGAAAAGGGAAGCCTGTGGTGTTATGGTTAGAAATAGGAACAGAATGAACTGAAGTGAGTGTGGAGAGTCACAAAATTGGACAAAGTTGTCTGAATTTGAAAACATTTTAACTACCATTGGGGCCAAGGTTGAGAGTCTCATGGATTTACCTGGAAAGTTCGTTTCTTACCAGAGGTGGGAAAATGGACAACGGGTTATTTTCCAGATTGAGACAGAGCATTCCTAGCTTCTGAATGCTTATCTTTCAAAATCTCATTTGTAGTGCAGTTGTGTAAAACTCATGTGTATTTTCTCATTGAACAATATAATAAATGCTGGCTACAAAGCCTCAAGTTAAGCCACATCGGGGCTGGGCTGCTCCATGTGTGTAATCACTTACTCTTTCTGGTTATCCTGGATCCTAGCTAAATCCTATGAGCTGAGCTCGGGAATCAAAGTGGGCAGTGGAAAGACAGGAGGGACATGGAGTCAGGCCATGGCCACCTCCCACAGTAAGGAGAATGCTGCTGTTTCCACCCACGAAGTATATCCCTGCTGTTTCTGGTACCAACACCTCCATTGCACTGAGGAACTACCCTTTTCCCAACCTTAGCCCATGTGAAGTAGGTAGTCTTGGCCCTATTCCATTCAGCTCGGCCAATAAGATCAGACTCTGGCCAGAGGTACTAGTGCACAAACAAATCAGGGCTCAGTTTCAGAGACTTTGAGCTTACCTAGACATCAAACCAACACTGGGGTAAGCTGGGCTCAGAGGTGAAGAGACAGGCACGGAAGCTTGATGACATCATTTACGCCCCTGTAGTTGTCACCTCCTTTGAAATCTATAATTATGTCATCCTAGCCTGAATGACCTGTCTTCTCCAAAGTTTTCTCAGCACAACTGTCACTAGCCTACAGTATCCCTGTCTAGTATCCCAGTGACACATACTACCTGGAGCACCTAACAAATCTTAAAATGGAGAGTTAGACACCTTAAACTTCTCAATCATATGCCAGCAGAGGGTAAAATGAGCACAGTGCAGTCACTGTCTAAAGCCCATCACCTGGTAAGTAGGAGAGAAGAAAAATAGCTGGTTGATGAAGAAACTGAAGCACAGAGAAGTAAAGTAACTTGCCCAAGGACACACAGCTAGTAACTGGAGGTTGTATTTAAACCCAAATTCTGATTCCAAAGCCTTGAAAATTTAATTACTACTCATGTTTTTTTTGAACTGTGAAAGATGTTGCTAGAGACATTTTCCTCAATGAATCTCTCCTTGGAGAGTTGTTAGTTGGGAAAGCTTTGCCCAATAGCATACAGAGACCTGGGTGAAGGTGGAGGCTGAAAAGGGCTTGTTTTCACCCAAATTTGTCTTTAACTGACCTGAGGCTATGACATGGTTTTTGGAGACAATTGTTTGTTCTGCTGATCTACATGTCACAAGCAAAATGGATTTAGAAACTCTCAGCTCCTACTTTGCCTTTGTCAAATCAAGTGGGATAAATGGCATTTGTGATATTAACTCTAACCCACCCCCACCCCAGCATGGCTCCCTGAGGAACTGGAAGAAGCCACAGCTATTGACTCTGGCTTCCTTTGGCTGCCACCTCAGCAGTAGTTACTTAAAAGTCCATCACTTCTCTAACATTTTCAATAAACTCATTCCACCCTTGTCCTGCCTTCCCTCCAATGTGTCACATTTGGACTTAGTGCAGCAGAGCCCTTATAGGTACTAAGAGAGTAGTACAGAGAAGAAAATCTGTCTGGAAATCCTAAGCTGGCAGAACCTTGTGATGAACTTTCTCTTATGACTTTATGACCTAGGCCAAGAGGAAAGCAGCCTATCCTAAAAGATGGCTGCTTCAAAGCTGGCCCGTCTCTCTATTGCCTTGATCTCAATTAAAAAAAAAAAAAATTAAAACAATGTTCTTTGAAGAATTTCACTAATTTTTCTATCAGCCATCTTCAGGCCAAATCCTTGATCTCTTTATAGAAATTATTTCTCCACTATCTCAAAAACAGGCTTTCTTGTGTAAACCCTTCCTACTCATGTGGCCCATGACCAGCAACTGTAGCGGCCTCTGGAAGTTTAGAAAGGTAGACCCTCCAACCTCATTCCAAATCTACTAAATCATAGTCTGCACTGGCAGGAACCTCATACGATGCACATTTAAGTCTGAGAAGCACAGATATAGACCAGTGGTTCCCAAACTTTAATGGGCATTAGAAATCCTAAGAGGGCTTGTTAAAACACAAATTTCTAGGCTCATAGTATATGTCCCATACCTTTGTTAGTAAGGCGATTGATTCTGGGGCTGGGATTGCAGGAATGAATTCTCTTGGAAAACAGCTGAACCCCTGGTGCCTAACATTTCAGCCATCCACAGCAAACATGGCTGTCCCCTTTTATTTCCCTCTGCCTACACTGTTCTGGCATTTTGTCTTTTAGCCACCTGTGCATTGACCCTGCCATGCCAGACCTTTCTGTAAAACCTTAGAAGTACCACCCTGGTAAACAGAGCATTGTCCCCAAATGTTTCCTTCACCTCAGGCCTGACTGAGCCCTCCCTGGCTCTACTTCAGGTTGGCCATTCCTGAAATGCTCCCATTTTATTTCTTTTCTCTCTGATATAACCTTTACCTCAGGGCTTCGATGCAGGGGTAGCTTCCTGCTCTCTTTTAGACCCCTCCACCTTTCTGGGAGCCCTCTCCATTCTCTAAGGCTGGCAACCACCCTCTTTCTCTTAGATGACATAATAGATAATGCTTCACACACACACACACACACACACACACACACACACACACACACACACACACACCCCGCTGCCCTGCATATTCATTACCCACTGGAATAGTACAAATACTCATACTGATATGCAAATGGCCTGCTCCATTGTCCTAAGAATAAAAGTCTGCCCCCTTACCTTACCTTGGCTTTAGTTTTAAGATTTGCACCCCAGGCCCCATCTCCTGTCATCCCTGTCCCTTTTCTATACTACTGTCATTCAAACCATTGCTCCAACCATTGTAAACTGCCTCCAACCATAACCATTCACGATCTCTACTCCCCTTCCTTAATCCCTGCTTTCTGCGACTCTACCTAAATGTTGTTTCCTGGAGAAAATCCTCTCTGATCTCCTGGCTCTTGTGGATCATTCTTGAAATATGTGCCCAGAGTACCAGGTTATCTCCCTATATACTGCTAGTTGCACAGTTTTATAATTGCCTTTTACTTATTTGCATTCTGCCCAAACACAGAGTAAAGCTAAAGGTTCAGTCTCTGTTAATAACACTTAGCATTCTGTTGAGCTGTAAGTTACAGAAACCATCAAAACGGTGGTTCAAACAGATAAGGATGTTTGTTTTTTCTCACATAACAAGAAATTTGAAGGAGGTTCATTCCAGTGATTTGATAATGTCTCCAGCGACTGCTATTTCAAGATTTTGCTCCAACATCTTTACTATATAGGTCTCTGTTTCTCATGTTTGTATCATGATCCCAAGGTGGCTGTTTCACTCCAGCATCTCATCTAATTTCCAGAGATAGATAACGGTAAAGGAAGGGTCCTGCTAACTGAGCCACCCTGCTCCAAACTGCAAGGAGGGCTGGGACATATGATTTGTAAACAGACACACTATCAGCTGAACAAAATGAGGATTTTTTTAACACGGAAAAAAGAGAGAATGGATATTGAGAGACAGTTGTCAATGTCTGCTACATTTCATAATCCTCAGAATTTAACAGCTGCAAGGCCTAACAAAGGATAGGACTCAATAAATATTGATTAAATGAATAAACGAGCTACAATATATACACATAGCCATATTTGGGGATATAGAAGAAAGACATTGGAATCAGAGAGGTTGGGGTGGGGTGGATAGTAATTGAATAATACAAGTTTTGACAAGGGAGAAAGACTCCTCTTATACTTTTTGGGACCTTCCCTCAGGTTTCTCTCGTCTCCAAGTCCCTTCTCCCTAGGCCCTTGGTGCTCACACGATAACCCTTCATTGGGCAGCCCTGGGGTTTTGTGAAATCTCATGTCATGATCCTCCCAGAGTATTCTAGGCTCTAATGTACTACTCTTAGCTGAAAAAAATTTTATTATGGGAAAATCCAAAAATGTTCAAAAGAGACAATAACAAAACTCCTGCAAAACAGTCTCAATATTTTAATGTAGAGCTATATCTATCTCTATCTCTATCTCTGTCTCTATCTCTATCTCTGTCTATCTCTGTCTATCTATACCTATACCTATACCTATACCTATCTATATCTATCTATATCTATATCTATATATCTATCTATATCATCTATATCTATCTATCTATCTATCTATCTATATCTCTATCTCTGTATCTATATCTATATCTATCTATCTATAGATAGATATAAATATAGATACACATGCACACACACATACATACTTTTTAAAAAACATATTTGGCATACATACTACATTCTATTTTGTAATTCCTCCATTTACTTTATTACAAACATTTTTACATGCCAGTTAAAAAATGTTTGACATAATTTTAAGTGTTGCTACCTTAGGTCTTATTTGTACTTGATCTTAGCTTTTCACCTACAGCTCCAAAAATTAGACCTCAGGGCTGAAATTCAATATGTCAGCTTAAGTGCTATGAGAAGCAGATGCCAGGATGGAAAGAGAAGTGCAAGACATTTCCTGGGCAAATGCCTTTAAAGGATAAGTGGGAGAGGGAACAGAAATAATCAGGGGCAGCCTTGAGAGTGAACACAGGCCTGAGTCCCCTGAAAGGAGGAAAGGAGTTGAGAGGGGGATTGGGTAGAATGACCCTCTAACTGCAGTGCAGCTCTGAGAAGGTCACAGTCAGATCCATGGGGAGTCTCAGAGTAAGGGTTGACCATTAGAAGAGTCCCAGCAGAAATGACATAACTCTAATACCCCCACCATGTTTCATCATTTTCTGGCAGCAGCATGGCCTCTGTGTAATCAGTGGATCTAAAGTTCCAGCTGCTGAAGGCTCTCAGCCAATGCCATTCCTCTTAGTAGGTTCTCTTAGGAACTTCATGGGTGCCATAAGCATGCTTTTGGAGATGCAATCATTTCCAACAGAATGTGAAAATAGAGCATCACCTAATTAGTTTACTATAACCGTCTTGCCAACCTGTGTCCAGAAACCAAGCTCTTCTGCTGAAGCAAATGTTGAGGAAGCACCGCCTTATGCTGGCCCTTCCCAGCAGGAGTTGGGAATCACACTGTTGACTATGTATGAGCTGTTTGCCTAGCTAATGACAGAAGACAGACATCCAAGTCAGGGTAAGCAATAATTAGGAGATAAAGAAGCCCATAGTGTATGGTACAAAGAATCATATATTTGCTCAGAACTCCTGCAAGCCACTGCAGAAATGCATTTTGGGTCCCTTATGATACCCATCAATCTGACAGTCTGTATTGATCTCTGAAGATTGACTGTGACTACTTGAAGCATGCCTGTTTTTGGCAGCTACTACGGCCCTGCTTGGTAAAGAAGTTCTACTTTAATTGTTTCAGCACATTTCAGTTCTCCCTGTAATCTTATGATTGAGAACTCACATTTTTACAAAGGGCTTGTTCCTTAGAAGCTGAGCCTGGTATGGAAATTTTGGTGCATTTGCTTTGTTGTAGTAGCACTCTTAGAAGAAAGAGTTAAGGAGGCAGAATAGAGCAGGAGAAGTTGAGCTAGGATATAGCCTACGATGGAGTGAAGTTTCAGCCTGATACCATAGGGAGCTCTGAAGTGTAAATTATACCAGTCTGGGTCTCACCTTGAGGCAAGGAAGCCAGTGTTTTGTATGCTTGTGTCAGTCAAGCGTTGGCTATGAGCTGACCCTAATGGGAAAGGACATACAACCTCCCAGGGAAGCAGCTCCTATTTATCTGAGAATAATGATCTGGAGAAGCAGGTAGCTGTGAACTGTAGTACTCATAGAGAGTAGAAGATAGGGACACTGGTCCAGGTCACAGCCAGCATCTACTAAACATCATTGAGTGAGGTATACCTGTGGTTTTAAGAAAAAAGGAAAGGAAACCATGGCAAATGGAGAGTACAGACCCTGTTGGAAGGGGCCACCTGGACCTCCACCTCAGCCCATTATGACTAGCTTGGCATTCCAGTCATCTGATGTTTTGAGAGAAGCTGAAGGTCTATCTTTTTATGTGAAACAGCTGATTTTAAATGTTGAGCAAACATTGGGAAGGCCAAACAAATTCTTGATGTTCATCTCCAGTGCACTCTGTGAATCCTGCCAGCTCAACACAGCACAACTCCTTTTTTTAACATGCCTGCTTTATATCAGGGCTAAGAGCTGAGTGGGAACACAGGGTAAAACACAGTATAGTGACTAATTATAATTTGGTTCTGCTAAAAGTGGCAGAAAACCAAAAGTAGAGATAAGCTACTCAGTTCTGGTAGGTCAGCTCCATAGTATTCAGGACTCAGTCTGTTTCTACTTTATGCTCAGCCATTTTTAAAGCATGGCTTATTTTTTATACTGTGCTGTCCAACTCAGTTGCCAAAGCACAGGTTTCTGTTGAAATGTAGCTTAGTCTTAATTGAAATTTCAAAGACTTAGTATGATCAAAGAAATATATTATCATAACTTAATTTTCCTATTTCTACTTTTTAAAACGTGGCTATGAGAAATTTTAAAATTGCATGTGTAGCTCAGATAGCACCGGTCTTAAATAAAAGCTTGAGCTCCATCCATCACATCTATCCACATTCAAACCAGCAGGAAGGAGAAAGGACAAAGATCAACATGCCCCTTCCCATCTTTTAAGAATGTTTCCTGGAAGTTGCATGCAGTATTTTTATTTATATCCCGTTGGTTAGAATGTAACCACATAATTACATCCAAGTACAAAGAAGGCTAAGAAATGCCCTACAGAATTTGGGTGCAAGCTACTGTTTCCACTTTATTTCTCTCTACCACCTATGTGAATTTGCTTATTCACTAACTCTTTTACATACTTAACTGTGCTTACTTATCAAATATGTATCTTTATTAATCCCCTGTTGGTAGATCTTATAGCACCCACTAGTGAAACTGGGCCCTAGAACTGAAACCAGATACTGATAGCTTAATTTT
This sequence comes from Cynopterus sphinx, assembly GCA_030015415.1. Classification (NCBI taxonomy): domain Eukaryota; kingdom Metazoa; phylum Chordata; class Mammalia; order Chiroptera; family Pteropodidae; genus Cynopterus; species Cynopterus sphinx. The sequence goes on along the minus strand of CM057389.1, from coordinate 62,985,499 downwards.
TTTTTTTTTTTTTTGGTCTTTTAGAAGATAACAACAGGCCTTCTCACACATTCCAGAGATCACCAGACCAAACCAGATCAGACTGGTCCCATAGGCCTGAACAGGCATAGTTAATCACTAAATGACTCTAGGCCGACCTCAAGAGCACAGTGGAACCAAGACTCATGGAACTTGAGAAGCAAAATGCTACCTTTACCACCAGAGCTAATTAAGAAGAGACAGGTCTATCAATAAGAAAGATTCAGTGCAAGGACCAAATTTAGACACTTATTGGACAGATTAATCAAACTCTTCCAGATTGGAATTTGTTTTCTTTTGCCCCTTCAGCATTTCTTACCTTACATGACTTAGTTCCAAGACTATTCAATCTAAGCCATTTAATTAGAATTAATAAATATGTAAAGCCCCTTCCTAATCTTATCCTTTAAATTTACCCAAACCTTTGTTTGGAGGAGGCTGATTTGAACCTTGTCTCTGGTCTCCTCATTAGGCTGGCCTGATGAATACATTTTTTTCTCTGGGAAAATCTGTTGCCTCAGACTTTGGCTTCTCTGTAAGACACAACCACTGCCTTTGTTTGGTAACACTAGGTGTTCAGGGGTAGATAAGAGTCTTCACACTCAAGGAACTTTCATTTAATAGATGTGGACAATCTTGTGAAATGAGTGAGAGAATAAAGGGTGGAATGGTTGGTTTTTCTACAGGAACCAGAAAATACTCATAAAGGAGGTGACCTTTGAACTGAATCTTGACAAAGGCTTAATTAAATATGCAGAAAGGCATTTTATGCAGAGGAAATAGAATGAAAATCTGGAAGTTGTAACATACTGTGGTAACTTTTAGAAATTGCAAATATGTGGTGAAGTGGGAGCCTCTGATGTAGCACTGCTGGGGTAGGGGCTAAACCTGGGCTGTTACAGGCAGGGGCCAGCCCTCGGAAGACCTTGAAGCCATAGTGAAGCTTAAGAATTGCCAACTGCCAGCACCGGCATCACTCTTTCGAAGGCTTCCTGGCCTTAGGTATTTGCTGGGCCCATGTGTACAGCAGGCTGTAAATGCTGAAAAATTATTACTTCCCTCCCGCCCCAGCAGCTTTCAATCGATGATTAAAAGTTGCTGTTGAATAAAATCCCTAGCTCTTTCCTGACATCATGTGAGAAGACTTCATTGTCTCTTGGAGGGAGTTCCCAGCAAGACTGAGCCCCAGCTACCCAAATAAATGGTAACAAACTTGGTGTGATGTTGTGATTTATAATACAAAATATATATTTGGTCTTTATCCCAGATCCTGGTTTTAGGCTCCTAAAACTCTCGGAATTTCCTAAGTGATGAGAACAATAAAGGTGTCTTTTGTTATGTTAATAAGGTGACCTTTGGAAAGCCTACAAGGTACTATAACCCAGGGGCTGGTTGCCAGGTAACCATGTGATTAGAGGGTTGGAGCTTTCAGTCCTACCCCTGACACAAGGGAAGAGAGAGGAGCTGGAGATTGAGTTTAATCACCAGTGGTCAACAATTCAATCAATTGTGCCTATGTAATGAAGACTCTACAAAAAAAAGAAAAAAGAAAAAAAAAGAGCGTTCAGAGAGCTTCTGCGTTGGTGAACACGTAGAGATGGAGATTCTAGAAAGACAGTGTCAAAATCGAGTTAGTTGCTTGGCGGTGTGGAAAACAGACACACATTGAACTTGGCAACCCATCCTTTGTTAGTTTATATCTCTTCCCTCCTTTGTTTTTCTGTTTATGAGCATTTTCTGGAATTAACCACTCAATTATTCCTTCCACTAGAGTTTTGTTTCCAGGTCAGCTTTTTGGGAAACCAAACAAAACTATTATGTGACTTCTACGAAAAGTAGGTTGGTACCGGTATGGGTCCAGTATATCTACTGACTGCATTAGCAAGTACTCTTTGAAGGAAGGATTTGATCTCCTCTGGAGTGGGATGGTGCCAGAGAGGTGGGAGGGAGGAGTTAATTTTATTTCTCATTTTACATAAATTTTTAAGTGCGGGAGAGTTGCTGCAGGACAGGGCATATGCCCCACAATGTGAGGGGAACTCAAGCCCTGCACCGAGAAAGTTCTTTGCTGAGTGTAAAAAATAATTTAAGCACATGCCAAAGTTAGAGTCAAAAGGAAAGTTTATTAGAGAAGGGAAAAAGCAAGAGCAAGAGAAAAAGATGAAAAAGTCAAAACAAACAAACAAAAAAAGCCAACAATGTGGAGGAATTCAGTTTATATATCATTCTTAATTTCTGTGTATTACAGCTTTAAGCCTTTGTTTACCCATTTTTCTTTGATATGGGCATTAAGTGAGAAAGAATGAGAGTATGTAGACTAAAAAAAGCAAGAGTATTTAGCATGAAAGGCCTGCTGGCCACTCCCAGTCTTCGATACAAAGGTTCCCCATGATTTTAGCCACAGGGAATAAATGATTGTATTTTGTGTGGGGAGCCACTTCAAGACTCTGTTTTCCCTTCATGGTGTAGGGAAATGACTTGTTTGCAATCCTAGCAGAAACCTTCCTTTATACTGCAGGTTTCCTTGTGGTCTGGCTGCAGAGCTGAGCAGCATGTTGCAGTTTCTGAATATAGCTTGATTTAACATTTTAGTTCTCTTGCCTCCTTCATACATTAGAATTATGAACAATTTTACTTAATTTTTTGTGGGTTTTCTGTATTCTTAAGATTAGAAATCTTAAAAATTCATAATGAGCACATCTAGTAGAAGTCTCTGCTCATCATACTCTCAAGCATCTATTACTATAAAGGGTGTAGATGCTTGGAAAAAAAAATGTGCAGGGAGTGCTGGAGCTTCAGGCCTTATTTAGTATGAAGAATGTTTTTCACTTAAATTTGACCATGAGTCTTAAGTTTTCTAAAAAAAAAAATTACCTCTTTCAGCCTCCCAATTTCAGGCAAGAATGGTGACTGTAAGAAAATGCGTAAGAGAATACATGAAGGATAGGTGTTTGTGGTTGACAAACTAATTGCTACAGAACTAGGGAGTAGAAAAATGATGTCTCTGAAAATCTCTTCCTTCTTCCTTGACCTCCTTGCCTCACATCAGCTGAAATGAAACAATTTGTTGGTGTTCTTTCTTAACTGTACCACAGTGATGTTTTAATAACTCTTTGCTGGTTAGCTCTTGGTACCTCCATACATTTCTCCTATCAGGCAATTTTTGTTTCCATTGTTTGGAGAGCTGTTGCTATGTCTTTTGAGAAATGGGAAAAGTGTTGTGGTTAAGTAATAAAGAGATAAAGTTGGGTGACAAATGCCTGTGAAAGCAAGAGCCAGAAAGATTTAACAATATCCAGTGGGTTATGAACATAATCATGCTTTCTATTTGAAACAAATAAAACTAGTACCAGGTGACCAGTAGCAAATCCTTACTATCTCTTCTCTTTCTAGTATGGGCTGCCTAGTTCCTGACTTTTAACAGATCATGACAAGAAGGGGCCACCCTGAGGTTGCAGGTATTGACTGGGGTTGGGGTGGTGTATTAAGTTGAATTTCCCACCTCCCCCAGTAGAACCTGAGATAAGAATTTAAATGCCTTAGCAGGGGATTGGGAAGGAAGATGGTAAGGAAAGAAGCTGAGCCTAATCAGGTTGTTTCCCCGGTGAGTGACCGGGGCTCAGTCCTGCTAGGGATGTCTAAGAGACTGTGGAAAACATGCTTCAGAATTGATATAGCCAAGAGGCAAGGAAACTGAGGTACTTATCCTCCATTTCTCATTTCTCTTTGGCCAAGAGCTGCTCTTGTATATATCCCTAACACTTCCAGACAGTTTAATGGGTGAACTAAGCATGCCAGAGAAAGCCTATAGGGTACCCCAGGTATCTGCAATGCATGCATGGAAGAGGTGAGTACCAAGGAGATTCAGGTGTAGACAGCGTCTTTCACAGGTTGAATGCATAAGAGACAATATGTGATGCGTTTACTCAATCCTCCACATTAGATTAGCCCATCTTTCTATTAACATTGGAATTCAGCTCAGGGAAAGAGGGTCAAAAAAGGGAAGAAGAAAGGAGACAGAAGAGGAATGGAAAAGGGTAAAGAAAGGTGAGGGAAAGAAGAGGAAATATGAAGGAAGTCCATAGTGGCAGATGCTATTATGGAGTGTCTTTGTACTGTAGGCCAATTATTTTGTCAATATATGCTCTCATTTACATGATGATAAAGTAGGCACAGCTGACAAAGGAGAAGTGAAGACAGCGCTTACAGTTAAATTAGTTGTTGCCCTTTAATAAGAACCTATAATGCCACCACTTAAAAAGAACCAGATCTCATGTCAATTTTTTTCATACAGATTAACTGTAATTTTCAGAAGGAATTGGTGAGGTCGGTATTATTATTCTATTTCACATATGAGAACATTGAAGAACACAGAAATTAAGTGTTTTGTAAGCCACCATTTTTAGCTCCAAATTCACATGCATTTCCCTACAGAGTGTTAAGTGCCTCAGAACCACTAAGAAGACTGCTGTGCAAAAATTGAATTTGAAGTAAGGTTGAGACATTAGCTCAAGTATCCCTTGACATTAAGTCATGGCTTTGACACAGGGATGTGATCAGTTTTATTTAGCCTGATGTATTGGGTTGATATCAGTTTCTAGGCCATCAGGCACCAAGTTCTTCACACAAAATGGGGGCCTGATTAGCTCTTCAAGATGTCTATGTACTCTGTTCTCGCCCCTGCCCCCAGCTTCTACTTTTTTGCACAGAATGCAGCTTCCTGAAGATTCTAAGCTCTGAGCACATCTGGAAATATTCTTGGTGTGGAGAGTGGTGTGCACTTTGTGGAAGAGAACTTGTGAGCAGCAGGTGGTAACCACACCTAACTGTATAAGGACTCACTTTGAGAACTCATAGGAATAACCGATGTCTTAGATCAGGTTCTCTAGAAACAGAGCCTGAGACAGGCTTCATTTGGATGGCAGCTTACTGGAATAGGGAACAAGGTCTTGCTTGAATTTAATAGAAGCAACTGAGGCACAAGACTTTTTGCCCACAGTTAGTAATACACCAGCTGGAGCAATCAAATTTGTCCTAAAGCTGGATAATGAAGTCAAATCAACACATTTATAAAGATTGCTACATGAATATCTATATGTTTAATTGGTGAAAGGTAGCTGAACTTTGTCTTTGTTCTAAAGGAGGAATTTGAATATTTTAGAATTTTTTTTTTTAGGAAATAGGGAAAATCCAGGAAACACCTGACCACTTGGGATCCCAAAGAAATTTGGCCAACAAGTACTCCTTTTTAATAACTCAAATCATCAAATCCTGCCAATCTCTTAGAGTGACCCAGGGATATCAGGAGAACATACAGAGCCAGAGTTTCAATGTCATACAGAGTGATGATCTGCTAGCTTTATTGCTTCAAGCATCTAACACCAGGAAGAGATAATTTCCTCCATGGAAAGAGTCCTATATCTGATTGCAATAGCCAAACTAACATGCACAAAGACCCCTGATTGGCTTGCTTCATTTTTTTCTTATTTAGTTTCAACTCCTTAAGAATGATAGCCTGGCATGACTGAGTACCTGCTCCTCAACAGATATTTGGTGAATGCATGAATGGGTGCTGAGTATTTGTCTCTGACAGTTATTAGGTTCTCTGGTCCAAACCCACCTTCTACACTCTGCCTTCAGATGCAGAACACTGTGGACACCATGTCCTTTGTCAGCTGGCTGCCAGGGTAGGTTCTGCCAATAAGAGGCTCTATGAGGGATTGGAAGGCTGGAAGCGGGGCTTCATGAGACAGGGTTGGGGGGACTTCATCAATCCTGTTCTGCTGCTAGTTTTGTCAGCATGGCCCAACCATAGCACTTTCCCCAGTGGCATCAGTTGGCTTAGTTTTCAGCTTTGTTCTGCTAAGAACTAGTCTCAAATCCTCTTAGAAGAACCAGCTACAGCTTGGTGGTACGCCATTGACCTAGGCTTAAGCTTCATGAAACTTCTCTTAGTTTCTAGGTCCTATGAGAACTAGGATTTCTTTACTTTGACCCCTGGCCCTAAGAGTGGTAGCTGCTTCCCACACATACTATCTCAGTATATCCTCCTGCTTTCTTCCAATACTTGTATAATTACATTCTCTCTGTTAAAATACCTTTTGTAGCTTTTGTTTTCTGACTGGACATTGACTCTGATGTGATCTTCTAGCAACGCTGTGATATAGATATTACTATCTCCATTTTGCAGATGAAGAAAGTAGTATTAAAAAATCTTAAGTAGCTCTCCCAAGTTTATACATCTGGGGTGTTCGAAAAAGCAATATATAGTAGTCAGACAGCTTGAGTTACATATCTACTCTCATCATTTATATTGTTTTTTATACAGCAAAATTAACCCTTTCTAGCATATGGTTCTATGAGTTTGGACACATGCATACAGTTGTGTAACTCTCACAGCAATCAAGTTATACAACAGTTCCATCATGCCCTCAAAATTCCCTCATGCTGTCTCTTTATAGTCAGTTCTTTCTCCATTTACAGCTTTTGGCAATCCCTGATTATTTTCTATTTTCATAATTTTTCCATTTCCAGATTGCCATATAAATAGACTCATATAGAATATAGCCCTTGAGTGTAGCTTGTTTGATTTAGTATTATAATTCATATGAAGTTCGTTCCTTTTACTAGCTGAGTAGTATTCCTTTACATGGATGTACAGTAGTTTTTCCATTCAGCAATTGAAGGATATTTGGATTGTTTCTAGTTTTGGCTGAATATAGCTAAAGCAGCTATAAATATTCATGTGTGGGTTTTTTTGTGAACATAGTTTTTATTTTTGAGGGGTAAGTACCTAGAAGTAGGTAGTTGTATAGATAACTTTATAAGAGAAATAGCCAAATTGTTTTTCAAGTGGCTGAATCATTCTCCCCAAGGGTATATGAGAGTTCCAGCTGCTCCACATTCTCATCAGCACTCGGCATTGTTTGTCCCTGTTCTTTTATTTTTCTTTTTAATTCCAGTCATTCCAATAAGTGTATACTGATGTGTGGTAAATTATCAAAGCACCTGGGGGATCATGTAAATTCACCTGGAAAGCCTGAATAACATTGTGGTTGAGTTTAAACCCTGTAGCCAGCTTTCTACCTTTGTGGACATGGGCCTCAGTTTCTTTATCTGTGAAATGAAGGTAATAATAGAATATTTTCCTTAAAAAAAATTGTTCTGAAAGAGTTTATATATGTATAGCACTGCTACAGAATAAGTACTACCTAAGTGTTGAGTATTATTGCTATTATTTTTCTCAGAGCTGGATCATCTGCTTAACTACATGATACCAAAATTTGCATAAAAACAAAGCTGAGAGGTCCTCCCTTGGACCTTAAATAGCAAATCTTAAAGCCTTTTGATTGAATCTTTCATTTTCTCACACTGCTGCACCAGTTTTTTTTTTCTTTCAGAAGTCATTGTATGTATAATGCAATGTCCATCCTTACTTTGTAAAAATCCAATTTTAAAGAAAGCATTTGAACTTCAGTGATTAAAGAAAGTATTTGAATTGTTAAAAGATCTCCATCTCTGTCCAAACAATGTGATTTTAATAGAAAGACAGCTTGTGATTTGTACTGTTTTGCTTTGATCTGCAGTGCGGCACGCATCATCAACATTAAGATGAAATTACTCTGCAATCACACACAGAGCTCATATTTAAGGTAACTGCACACACACAAAAAACTCGTTATTCTGTAATATGCACTTTGTAAACAAACATACAACTTTTCCTCCCTCTAGTGGCACATTTAAAAAGCAACCTCAAGTATCTCAGAGGCCAGTCTTGCCTATTAAAATAGAGGAAAACAAATAGAGAGTTTAAAGATTTGGGAGATTCATAATATTTGTAATTGATTGTGGTGAAAGTTTGCATTTTATTTATGCAAAATGGTATTGCTGTCAAGATAACAGGCTGGTTCATAGCCATAGGAGTTTTGTGATTTATCCTCACTTGGCACTTTATTTTTTATTAAAAACAATAAACTAGAAGTCTGCAAATATTGAGTAGTCAGGGATTTTGATTCCTCACTGCCTCTGGGGAGAATAAGATACTCTCTTGTCCTTTTAATGTTTGTGAGAATTAGAACTGAATAATAATGCCTTACTGCAGTGGCTTGAATAGTGTCATCCTCAAAATCAGATCTACCCAGAAGCTGGATGTGATCTTATTTGGAAATAGAGTATTTTCAGATGTAATTAGTTAAGATGAAGTTGTAGTGGTTTAGGGTGGGTTCTAAATCCAGTAACTGTGTCCTTATAAGGGGAGGACAGGAGGAGAAAAAATATGGCATAGGTGATAAAGGATCTGTTCATCCCTCTGGCGACCAAATCAAAGATGTGACAGAAACAAGGAGCAAGCAGCAAGGAAAAATTGCCTGAGATCTCAGTAAACAAGCCACACAACTAGGGACAAGTCCAAAAAATCACCCTGGAACAGCAGAAGGTAGGACAGGGTGAGGTTGTGGGGCTGCCCAGTGTCCAGGTGCTGAGTACAGTGGCAGACACCTCTTAAAGGGTCCTTGTCTGTGAGAAGATTTTCATGGTGACGGACCTGCTTGCTCTGAGCACCAGTGCTGATTCAGCTGTGTGCAGGAGGCACCGGGGACTTACAGGGAGACACTGTCAGAGGGCCCAGGTGAGACTCAAGACTAGCTCTGCACAGAAATGCCACCAGTATTCACTGTTCCCTGTTGAGCCCTACCCCATCCTAGTGCACGGACACAGCTCTGCCATAGCCGTAACATAGTCTAAGTGGATAACAGAGGTTGCTCTGCCCAGAGGATTCCCAGAAACTCTGCCATCCCCAACTCGCAGCCCCTCCCAAGCCACATCCCGGTGTATCCTCATGAGTCAGGTGCCCCTTCCTGAGCAGGGCCTAGACTCACATTGGTGGCATCTGGCCTCAGTTTCTGGTGTGGCCTTTTGAGCCAACTATAAGCACAGCATCTAGGAATTGCTTACTAAATCTTAATAGGTGGCCCCTGATGGGTAGAACCTTGAGCTAAATTTGGGCTGCAGCTTAACCCCTCTCAGGGCTGTGGCACAATAAATCACAAATCCACAATAATAAGACTGGAAGACATAGAAGCTTTGCTTAGTACATAGAAAAAGACATGAAATGGCAGCCAAAATGGGAAGACAAAGAAGCAGAAACCATATAAGAGAAGAAAACAAAGAACCAGATATAATGGAGTCAAGCAATCTAACATGCAGAGTCCAAAACACTGATTATAGAGATGCTCAAAATGAACTTTTGGGAAGTGTAGATAAATTTAGTGAGACTTCAACAAAGAGATAAAAAAACATAAAAAATGGAAATGGAAATTATAAAAGAGAACCAGTCTGAAATGAAGAACACATTATCTGAAATAAGAAGTATATTAAATAAAATAAAGGAACAAGCAGAGTGAATAAAGAAAAGGATCAAATGCCCTATCTAGAGGATGTGAAAGCCAAGGACATTCAATTGGAATGGCAAGAAAAAAGAACCCAAGTCTATAATAATAATCTAAGGAGCCTATGAGACACTATTAAATATAAAAATATTCATGTCATTGGGGTTCCTCAGGGAAAACAAGCTGTTGAATGCTGTTCGAAGAAATAATGTTAGAAAACTTCCCTAGCTGGTGAAGGAAAACCAGGAAGCTGAGAGAAATCTAAAAATCAGAGATTCAAAGAGGCCCATACCAAGACACATTATAATTAAAATGCCAAAGGTTAAAAGCAAAGAGGGAATACAAAGAGGGAATCTTAAAAGCAGCAAGAGAAAAGCAGATGGTCACCTACAAGGGGACACCCATAAGTCTGGCAGCTGATTTCTCAAAAGAAACTATGTGGGACAGAAGGGCTTGGCAAAATATATTCGATATGATGAAGACCCAGGAGCTATAACCAATGATACTTTATCCAGTAAAGCTAACATTTAGAGTTTAAGCACAGATAAAGAGCTTCCCAGACAAAAATTAACTAAAGGAATTTATCTCCACCAAGCCAGAATTACAAGAAATGTTGGAGGGACTTCTTTAAGAAGAAAAAACATGTATCAAAAACAGGGATAAAGACTAGTAACAACTACGTTCTTATCAATAAGTACCTCAAATGGAAAAGAATGAAATGTTCCAACTAAAACATAGAGTGGATGAATGGAAAGGAAAACAAGACCCCTACATGCTGCCTACAAGAGACTCACTTCAGATTAAGAGACACACACAGAGTAAAAGGAAGGGGATGAAAAAAGATATTTCTTTGATGGACCTAGAAGGTATTTAAGTCAGACAGAAAAAGATAAACACTATATGATTTCACTTATATGAGGAATCTAAGGAATAATAAGAACAAACTAATCAAAAACAGACTCACTAATATAATGAACAATTTGGTGATGAACAGAAGGGATGGGGGTTTGGGGGACTGGGGAAATGGGGTGAAGGGTTAAAGAAGTACAAATTGGTAGCTGATGGTCACAGGGATGGGGAGTATGACATAGGGAACGCAGTTAGCATTAATACTTTGGCTAGGTAGAGAGTCAGGGGAGGGAGGGAACAATTTGGGGGATCGTTTTATGAACTATATATATGTCTAAACAATGTACTGTATACTTGAAACTAATTTAAATAAATTTTTAAAAAGAAGAAGAAGAAAGGACACACAGACATGCACACAGAAAAGAAATCCATGTAAAGCTGGAGGAAAAGATCAGAGTAATACATCTTGTTAAAAGATAAACTGAAGCATATTAAAATATTCAAGAGTTTAGGCAAAAATTGATTCTAATCTGATAACACCAAACCAAATGTGGTTAAGAGCACTGTATATAAGAGTCAGGGGTTAAGAATTAGAGAGAAGGTGCAGAAGCAAAGTAAGAAAACTGATTGGCTAGAGCTTAAAACTTTGTTGGCTGTTTGTGATTGGTTTTCTCTACATTTCCATTTCTTAACCTTAAGGTATTTACAGGCTTGGGTTTTGGTCTGCTTACAAGGCCACCAAAGATTACAGCCACGTCTGGCTAGGGCCTCCTTGCTTAATTAATTTAACTACTGCCAAGGCAAGGGACACCAAGGGTTGCCAGCAACCACTAGAAAAGAGAGAGGCAAAGAACAGATTCTCCTTCAGAGTCTCTAGAAGGAATCAACCTGGCAAACATCTTGACTTTGGATTTCTGGACTGTTGAACTGTGAGAAAATTAATTTCTGTTGTTTTAAGCCATCTAGTTTGTGGCTGCTTGTTATGACAGCCCTAGAAAACTAATGCAATTACTCTAATAATAAGAATAATGGATCTCTTGTTTCTCATCAAGATGTCAGAGTAGGTAAATGCTGTGCTTGCCTCCGCTCACAACTACCTTGAAATTACGACTAAGCTGCAAAATGGTCATCACTGGGAGAAACCTGAAGTCTAGCTGAACAGGAGTCCTGCAACTGCTGCAACTGGGAACACATAGAAGAGGTCACTTTGAGACTGGTGAACTATAACTGAAAAAAAAAAATGGATTTCTCCATAATTTCTCCATAATTACCATTGTGTGCTTATTATGCACCAGGCATATAATATACATTATAGGGAACAAATTGACTTCCAGGAGACATCTGTGAAATTGGGAAGGGAGCAGTGAGACAGACTGTTTTGCTCCTTCTTTCCCTCTTATGTTTCTACAAGGAATTGTGGTCATGGTAGATTGTACTTTGCCTACAGCTGTGGCAGCAGAGATCCCAGGCTCTCAGAAGGTGAAGCAGGAGGAACCCATTTATCATCATTGGCTAGCGCCGAGGTGACATGTTTTTGGAGTTAATGGTATGATGGTGGCTTCCTGACCCCAGATTAATACACACCCTGTGTGCGCTGGGAGCCAGAGGTAACTTCTGTAGCTTCCTAACCATGGCCAAGGCAGCGGCTCCTTTTGGGAGGTCTATTCTGGGAGCTCATTCATGCAGCTCAGCTGAGATCTCTCCTGCCATTCTCCCAATAATTTTGGAAGCACCTACTTCCCTATAGTAACCCCTTTCTGTATAAAATAGGGTGGCTTCTGACAACCACGATTTAACTACTAATGAATCAGAAAAAGGAAGGAAGACTGACAGGTTCTACTTGGGGACAAGACCTTAATTATTCACATATTTTAATGGAAATGAATCATTTCAAGTCATTAATAATGAAATGAATAATAACCAAAAGATGTTGACCTGAAACATTTATATTTGGCTTTTAATATTATGTCAGAACTTCTAATGTTTTATGCCCTGCAAGTTCATGTTGCTGCTGGGAAATAATGAAGCCATACTGGGAATGTGTGACATCCATGTCTTTCAACACTTCTCACTGAACATCTCCCTGGATGAACATGATCAAAGTCATCCCTCAGACTAGGGCCTAGGCTCAGTGAGACAATAGGTACTTTTCCCGCAAATGTAGTATTCCAGTATCCCAGGTTTCTTTGTCACTTCTGTTCTTTTTCTTTTCTTTTTTTTTTTAAAGGGAATTATTTTCATACCTGGTTGCTTGGAATGTGCCAAACTTACAATCTGACATTCCTTTATTTCTTTTTCCAGCCCTGACCAGAAAAGAAAAGGAGAAGAGAATTTGTTGGACTAAACTTGAAGATATCATGAAGTGGATTTTCTAGAACCTAAGTCAACATGTGTGCTATCTAGAATGGCTTGAAGTGCTTTTGAAAACCTCTTAAATTCATTTAGAGCTTTTGCAGCTTTCCAAAAGTTTTTCCCGTGTCTTAAAATGTGTAAGCCAAAACAATTTTCCAAAAGAATAGCCTTAGAAAGTTAATGGAGTGTAACAATAAACTGCTCTTGTAAATATTTACTGTATGGAATTTTATTTCATCGTGAATCTCATTTTCAAAGAGAAAGTAAGAGCAAGGGTGAGATCAAGAGAGAAAGAGAGCAATACAGATAGATGATAGATGATAGATAGATAGATAGATAGATAGATAGATAGATAGATAGATATGCAGGCCCTGGGGTGCCATTCTTTGAGCTACAGAATTTTTGAGTGTTCTGTTTTCTGCATAGTCTTTAAGTTAGATCTAGACCCTTTCTGGCACTAGAGAGAAGAAATTCGTCTTTTTACTGCATAGCCTTCAGGCTCACCTCTGAAGCCCAATCTCTATTATCCTTCTTTCCTTCCTGGCTGATTCCCAAGGCTCAGCCTTCACTCTGTGCTTTGGCTCTACGCTTACTCATTCTGTTTGGGAGCCCCTGTCTGAGATTGGGAGAAGAGAGACATAGTTTTCTCAACCCTCCTCTTTTCTGCTATTCCTGGAGAAAAGAATGTGGAGCTTTGAGTTTTGCTGCTGATATCACAAAAGAGAAACCAACAAGGGAAAACAAATGACTGACAAGTTTTAAGTTTTTGGCATCATGGTCTCTGGACTATGGCTTCCAACTTTTCCATTGACTTGCTAACTAGAATTGGAGCATGCTGACCCATGAGCATCGTGCTCCCCAAAGACCCTCACCTTTTTCTATGTGGGCCTTTAAATGTTTACTCTACCAGATCCTCCTCCAGGGAGACCCTCAGGTCTTAATATCTCCAGTCATGGAAAACACAAAATATCCTAAGTTGATCTCCACTAGAATTCCATTACCTTTTATTTAGTTTTCATTGACAGTAGTCTCTAAAAATAACTTTTATAATTTAGAGCAATGATTGGCAATCTGTAGTTCCCAGGCCAAATTTGGCCACAGCCTGTTTTTGTACAAAATGAGAAAGATATAAGTCTGGGTGTGTCTCTGTCCTGGACAGACCTTGTGAAAGGCATTAATTTGGAAGCTTTCCCTCCATACTTTGTTCTTTGGAACCAGCTGCTCATTGACTTAACATATTTTGTAGGACCGGACACTGAAAGTAGCTTCACTGTGACTGAAGTCATGGCTCTGAACTCTGCTGGCTTTAAACACCTGGGAGAGTGACTGGAATGCACATTCCAGGGTCCAGGGCTGCCCCTGCTGGAACGAGACATTGCAGAATGTTCCATCACTGTGATATGCCCATAGCAGATAACATAATGCTTGCACATTCTGTTTTTTCTTTCTTAATATGGATACACAGAGTATTTCAATGCTCCACCAGTACCCCTCAGTGTTCACCATTCTGTGCGAGTGGACAGCTTTCTATTTTCTATTATATGCATTTGGACTCTTCCTGAGCACTTTTTGTGGTTTTAGGAGCAGGCTTAGCCTATATGCAGGGCAGAGTGGGAACTGCTGGGAGTTGATGTCTAAGGAATAACTCAGAGCCAATAAATACCATACCTCCCTCACCTTTTGGGTATGACACCTCTGTTGTGTGTTCTATACAATTAGTATTAAACCCATCCTTCCCTTTCCAAATTGGTTTCTGTGGTATTCATGAAAACATACCTCTCAGATCTGTGCTTACATGAAATGTGAAAGACCCACTTTCAGCTAATGCACCACTAAATCCATCACTGTGTTGGCACTGCATCTTCATTTCCCATGGGCTGTACGCTACCCATATCTCAGCACAGCAGGGATACTAAGGCAGGCCCAGGCTGGGAAACACCAGGCTCCTCTGACTGCTGATTGTGGCTCAGGGACTGCATTGACTTCACCAGAACTTTCTTAGAACTGCACTGTAGTCCAGGATTTTTTTCCATTGGACCTGCCTTCCTTCTTTCTCCTCCATAGTAGTGAAATCTGCAGCTCCACCTGCATCTTTACCTCACAGAAGTGGCTTCCTCAATAAATTTCTGTATGTCTAATCCTGTCTTTCTCGGAAGATCCAAACTAACTTAGCTTCCTTCCTTTCTTTGTCTCATTTCTCCTCTCTGCTCCTAAAACTTCCTGTATCACCTTCCAAATAAACCGCTTACATGTTGGAGTTGCCTTCTGTGGAACCTCAACGTACATCACATTCCTCGAGGGTTTTTCCCATATTGTGCTTAAGAGGCAAGACTGGTCTAACCAACAATGCAATCTCTTATACTTAATATGACCAGCCCAGGCTTCTACTGGGAAAACCCACATTGATGGCTTTTGTGAGACGTAAAACTAATGTCAGTTTGAGTTTTACTATTGTAGTGTTTCCTGTGGTTTTAGCTTCAGGGTTCACACAAACCTATTAAATTAGTTGTGGCTCTGCTGTCATCTTGCGTGAATTGAGTATAAAAATCATTTTTAATAGTTAACTTGCAAATTACTATTCTTCACATTACTCTAAGTAGATTAAATGATAAAACTCCATTGTCAATATTTGCCCTGCATGAAACTTACCAACATGGGGCAGAGAAACCAAAAATATTCCATACAGTTTAGACCCATGACGATTAAGATTATGAACACAGACTTTCAAGAAACTCATGATTATTTCCCCCTTCATGATAGTTCATCGAGTCCTGGCTTAATTGCAGACATTATATAAACTAGCTAAAAAAACCTATTAGTCTAATTGCATTATGTTATATCCTGATGATTTGTTTTTGTGTTTCTCTCCTACTACACCTGTTTGATACTCAAAACCGCAAATGTTCTGAGTAAACTGAAATATGGTCAGTATGAGCATGAATTTTGCATGGTATATAAATTTCTAAAAGAAAAAAAGGAATTATAATTTATGAGAAAAATGGTATTTATCAAAATATTATTTGATGTTAAATCTATGACTTTGGAGTTACTATTAATTCTCAAGCATTTAGCTTCCTAATTCAGAAAAATCAATAGAATTCTTTTCTTATATGAGAACCAAATATTCACCCTTGTGGCTGTGAGAAAGATAAAGGTCTTAACATGGCTGATTTTTTTCTGTGAGTTGGCATGATAGTTCAGCCAACTAGCTTTTTCCTGGTGAAGTGGCTATGCCCTTCATTAGAACTTCTGTGTTTGTGTGTGTGTGTTGGGGATGTTGGTCTTGTTCCAATATTTTGAAAATGGCTACAGGCTGGAGAATTATAGTACTCTGCCAAACACTCTCTCCAATTATTCTTTGGTTTACCATGGGTGGAGATTTTAATTTCCTTTCTTCCAGTTCTCATCTCTTCTGCTGTGACCTAATTGGAACCTTCTATGATGGTTTCTATTTCTTAAAGAAAGTACATTTCTGTGGCTGGAGCAATCAAGTGAAAGGCTAAGGGCTGAGGTGACTTTTTGTTTTCCAGTGCCATTTGTCTGGCTGAGCTGGAAAAGGTTGTAAAGTAAGAGTTAGAACTTCATCTTTTGTTGGAATGTTCATAAATATAAATATTTTTTTTTCATAAGAGCATTAAATAGAAGTTATTGCTGAGAATTAAAAAAAACTATGGGATGTTTGGACTGAAAGTGTCTTAGATTCATCAGGAATTGTTTTTATTCATAAGAAAACTTTGGAGCTGTTGGGATTTGTTAGGGAGACAAACAAAGAAAACTTACTCTATTCTCTTGTGTTTGTACCTGGGACCTGCAAATTAAACAGACAAAAAACAGATTAAAAGGAGAAAAAGGTACAATTTAAATTAATATTGATATTTTATGTGAATGGAAATCCACAGAAAACAAGTGAAAACTCAATGAAGCAATTAGACTGGTACAGAGGGGTGTCTTATATACCATTTTAACAAAGGGTGATAAATTGTGAAGTGACTAGACGAACAAAATAGAGTTTGGGTTTCTAGAGGTGATAAATTGCAAAAATGGCTCAGGAAATTATTAGATCATTTTAATATGGTCTCTTTATGGAGATTCATCTCAATGTAAAACCTTCCCCCAGCCCCCACCATTTCTGGTGATAAAAGTCACTCTCCTCTTCCTGGTACTGAGGTGCACCTTCTTAAAATTTATGCCTCACTTTTTGGCAGATAAGGTGCTGGCAGAGAACTTTTCCTTCATCTGGTGACTTCTGCTCAAAATAATCTTTATGCCAAAGTGCTATATATTGGAGGAGTATAATCTGATTCTTTTCAGGTCCTTGAGAGGATCTAGAAAGAATAAATTATATAATGGGTAACTCTGACACATAATACATTTGGTTCAAACTGAGGCAGGACAGGTAGCCCAGGACATACCTTCCCCCTCCAAGGTGTGGCTTTAGGCTCTTTTTAGCTCCTTCCCTGTTTCAGACCATGCAAGGGGATACAAACCAAAACCAGTTCTATCCAGTCTGGTTGCCTTTTTTTGATGAATATTTGACCTTTGGATAATTGTAATATCATTATAATTTCATCTATATTGTAATTACTGTGCCTACCATCATGCACCTGATACCATGCCAGTCCCAGATACCAAATAAAGAAAAGTGGGAAACCGAGCTCCCTGCCTGCCGGAAGGAGACAACAAAGCTACATCAATACCACATCTCCAGGCCCTGCCCTCGAGAAGAACAAAAGCCCATTATCCAGACATTATCTCATGATCTATTACTAAGTTTGTCTGTACTTCCCTCCTAAATGTGTATTTTTGCTTCAACAAACCTATGCTTTCCTGCTTTATATTCGTCTTGTCCATGAATTCTTTCTCATGACATAAGAAAAGTACCTGATCCCTGGAGCTCTGGTTGAGTCTTCTCTTGGACATCTCTGTTGAGCTTTCCAACATCAAAACAGAATGAAGGGCTAGAGGGGAAAACTCACCCACCTTAACCTGAGAGTACAGGAAACAAAAAACAGATGAGTTAGGGGTTCCCACATTGTATACCATGAAAGAGAAATCAGAAATTCTGGATGTCAAAGTTAAAAAGGAAGGCAGAAAGTCTTTCCTTCAACTAGTCAACTTTAAAGAAGATGAATGGAAAGTCTGGAGAAATTAAGTGGTCTGCTCGCAGTGACCTAGGTAGATGAATAGAATAACTGATTGTAAAGCTAGAATCCATTATATATATGTACCAGTTAGGAAGCTTCCAGCTGTAAGAAAAATCATAACTCAAAATGGCTTAAGCATAGACTATGGCTATGCCACCCTGAGCAAGTCTGATCCTGTCTGATCTTGGAAGCTAAGCAGGGTCAGGCCTGGTTAGTACTTGGATGGAAGACCACCTAGGAAGACCATGTTCTGTAGGCATAAAAATGAAAAATAAGGAATTATAAATTGACAAGGTCCTTGCAATATGTAAGGTCAACCAAGGGTTGCCTCGCCTTAAAAAAAAATGGCTTAGGTAGAGAGGGGTTTGTTATCTCTCAAAAGGAGTGTTGCCTGGAAAATGGTAACAGGGTTGTTTCTTTCAAAAGATCATCAAGGATCAAATCCCACCCTCTTTCTGCCACCCAGTCCTCTGCATACGTTCAGGTTAACTTCTTTATGCAAACATTGTATCCTCCAGAATTTGGGGATAAATTCAGTTAATATCACTGGACATTCAGAACAATGTTTTTGGATAATGGGGCTGAGATGTTTTCTGAATTACTGAAAGGACTCAAGGCTGTCACCTCAACTTCCATCAAGAAGGCATTATTTAACCCCTAGTTAATCTAGAATAAACTACATTCTTGGAGACAGTAGTAAGTTTATGCCTCGGGGGATGTTTGTGGCTGATAATATTATATTGAAAGTGAGAGAATAGGAATTCTTCCCGTTTTCACCCATATGAAAGACAGAGGGTACTTACCTCAACTGGCTTCAGTTTCATCTTTGAAAACAGCCTTCTGCGGCAGACTAAATCTGCTAGTCTCTGCCTGTACAGGATAAATGATTGCACAAACCTCCCATCTCCCTTTGCTCTGATACTCTGCCTCCCACAATACCTACAAACAACCTTCTGATAATTGCTTTTCAACTACCTTAATCATGGGAAAGAGAATTTGAGCATTTCAAATACTGAAAAAACATCTCTTTTACTGCCAATTAATAAACTGAAGTCATTGTGACATACATATTATTTTTTGATGGATTGAGTTTGTTGTGATCAGAAGTAGAAAATGAACAACTAAAATTCTGAATGTTCACAGATGAAGACCAGACCACAAGCCCATGTTTCCATACCAATGGCAAAAATATGGGGAGGTCCTGCTAGGGCAATAGACCTGCCACCCCCATGAGCTTCGCTTCCACTATTGCTTCCCTCCCTTCCTCTAGTGCTTGATCATCACTATCTTGGAATAGGGTTCTGGGAGCTGATACAGATCAAAACTGAGTTAGCTACTGGTGGGGAAGTTTCTGAATCCTCCTGCCACATTCCCCTGTGTTATCTTGCTACCCCGGCTTCAGATTCTCAGTACCCTAGCCTTGCCTGTGGGCTGTGCAGACTTAAAGATTGATAAATTTGCTGAGCTGCAGGGAGCTCTGCAGAACTCTAGCCCCCTGGAGGACATCAATTTGACTACCCCATTTCCTTTTAGTGTATTTGAATATCAGAATAACACATGGAGAGCAGGGGAAAATGAATGGCAGTCTCACCTTCAGCAAGTGGGGATAGGCTTTGTGGAAAAAGGAAGGGTTAAGATTTCAAGATTTCAAGATGTTTAAAATTTTAGGTCAGTTCGATGGCTGCTCTTCTTAGCAGTTT
This sequence comes from Cynopterus sphinx, assembly GCA_030015415.1. Lineage (NCBI taxonomy): Eukaryota > Metazoa > Chordata > Mammalia > Chiroptera > Pteropodidae > Cynopterus > Cynopterus sphinx. Next base: position 62,966,050 of record CM057389.1, on the reverse strand, counting down.
GGAGAGAACTGTTAGTCAAGTACATCATAATTTCTTAATTCTGGTTTCTAAAAATTATTTTTATGGGAATTAACATAGATCCATCAAAGGAGAGACCTCAAAGACTGACTTTAGGGACCTAGAAAGATTTCTGAGAGAGCAGTTAAAACATTTGCTTAGACTCACCATTATCATTCTAAGTCACCTTGACTCATTCATAAATGCTAAAGTATCTGCCCTACCTACATGCTATGTATGAGACTTTGATTAAGTTGATCTTCTTGTTATTTGTCCTTCTCCAAGTAAAGCATCTTTTCTCTTAGGAAGCCCACTGCTCCCCAACTCTTAGTCTCTGGGTTCAGATGAAGAAGACTCCCTCTACCCTCAGCCTTAGCAGTACTGGCCATCAGTATATTTTGTGGATCTTCCAAGAAGTTAGTAGGAAGAAAAAAGTTTTATTCAACCTTCTTAGGGTCTCTTGCTTTGCCTTAAAATTAAACTAGCAAAGACAGATTTATAAGAGAAAGTATACACATTTTATTAAGTTTTTACATGTACATGGGAGACTTCACAAAAGAATGAAGTCCTGAAAAGTGACCAGAGCAGGATGCTTTTATACCTCATAGATAAAAAAATAATAATAAACTTGTAAAGAACTGAAAAGACATAAGGGTTTGGGCTAGGGGTGGTAAATGGCAGAGAAGTAACTAGAAAGATAAAGGTGAACATAACAAGGTTTGTCTGCAGTTTCCTGGTGTGGTCACTGGTCTAATAAGAGTTCATCTGTAGTAAAAGGAGAATTTATTTTCTACCTTTAGGCAGGAAGAAGCAGCTTTTTCTACCTTTACTACTTCATAATTGCAACCAGCTCAAAAATTTTTATGTCAAAAAGGCATATTCTGAGTGACATATTTGATTTCCTTCAATATTGGCTTAGAAATGGGAACAGTACCCAATTAGGAGGCTCATACCTAATTCTAAGACTCTTCCTGTACCACCTGGAAAAGAGAAACCCTATTTCCTATGGTATTGCTAGTTGTTAAAAGGATATAAGCTTGAAGATACTGTGGCCAACCTGAGAACACAATAATGGAGGCTGGTAAGTTCAAAATCTGCACAGCAGGTCATCAAGTTGGAGACCCAAGGAAGAGCTAATGGTACAGATCAAGTTCAAAAGCTGTTTAATGGCAGAATTTCCCATGCTCAGGGAAATCAGTTTTTGTTCTATCTAGTCCCTCAGTTGATCAAATAAAGCCCACCCACATTATGGAGGCCTATTTGCTTTACTCGAAGTTTAGGAATTTGAATGTGAATCTCATCCCAAAACACCCACACACACATACATCCAGAATAAAGTTTGACTAAATATCTCAGTACTGTGGACCAGCCAAATGGACACATGAAGTTATCCATCACAAGTCTTTATCAAAACCTAGGGCCCCCTGTGATTAGGCCCTAGTCTCCAACCTTTCTTCCCACTATCCTCATATCAGATACTTGTGCTCAATCTAGACTAGTAATTTCTAAACTTTCCTGTGCAGCAGAATCACATGGAGGGCTTTAGAAAATAGGTATCTGAGCCCTATTCCCAGAGTTTATGATTCAGTATTTTGGAGGTAGAGTCCTAGAATTTGTAATTCTAAAAATTTCCCAGGTGATAAAAACCACTGTTCTAGACTTACTGGTCTTCTTGCTGTTTCTCAATAGATAAAACACTCTCTCAATCTAGGGCCTTCAAAGTGGATGTTCTTCATGCCAGGAAGACTTTTTGCCTGGATATTTACATGTAATTGGGTGTTGATAAATACTTAAAGACTTACTCTCTAAAAAAAAAAAATAATGTCTCAATTCATAGTATTTTCTGATTTCTGGCACACAAATTTCCTCACCATGCTGCTGACTTTAAGCTATCAAATGTGGCATCACTAAACGTGAAGTTGGAAAGAGATGTGTCCATTGGTTCTCTGGAAACAGCATAAGCTAGCTCGGAGAAACCAATGTTTGAATGACTTCTTCATGTCTCTGCTTAAAGTCACTTCTTCAGAGAGAGCATCCCTGATCACCATATAAAACAGTACAACCATCCCTTAATCATTCTCCTCTTAATTCAGTTCACTGCATTCATTTCTTATAAGTATGATGGATTTCTGTGTTTAAGTTTTCATTGTCCCCTACTGAGTCAAATCTTCGAGAAGGTAGAATCTGTCTTATTTCATGCTGTACCCTCAGTGTCTAGAAGGATGCCTGACACAGAATAAGTGATCAATAACTACTGGTTGAATGTGAAAATAAATGAGTTTATGTTTGTATTTGTTCACTTTCTGTCTCCCCCAATACTCCCTGAAATGTAATTCCATGTGATTAGGGAGTTTGTCTAGTTTTATTCACCACTGTGTCTTCATCCGCACATAGCAAGTACAAAATAAATAGAACTTGAATGATTTAATTCGCCAAGTTGTGGGGAGAATAACATGAGAGAGTATGTTTAAAGTGCTAACAAAGAGGGAAATTGTGATGCAAATGTAAAAGGAGCTTCACACCTACCTGGTCTCTAAACATGTGTAAGAAAACGTTCTGGCCCTATTAGGGAGGAATAGAGATAGAAAAGTTTTTGAAACATCTATCTCATTTAGAATCTCATAAACTACGGGAGAAAATAAATACTTTGTTTAAGTCAAATCTTTGCCTGGGACAACCCATATGAGATACAGGGCTAAGGGATATGGTTACATGTTTTGCTTGCTAATCTTTAGGGATTTAAGTTAGGGATGCTAAGACCTTCACACAAGTTTTGAAAGCACAAGACTGACAAGGCTAAATGCCTCCAAAGAAGTGTCTGTAACAGATGTTTAGAGGAAAATCCAGTCTAAGAAGACAGAAGTTTTCAGAGCATTCCAAGGATCAAGAGCAGATACCCAGTTCCTTCTATCTCTGTATGAATTAGTTGTCTTGTCAGACAGTGTCCCTGAAAAGGCAAAGCTGTTCTGGGAACCTGGTAGGTGTCAGCTCAAGAAATATGGGCAGCTCATCTGCATATCTTTTAGTGACCTTCCGGAATGACAGCCAAACTACCAGTGCTTCCCTGTTTGCAAATGATAGAAATCTCATTTCTGGGGATGGCAGGATTGATGTGGCAGCTGCAGTGCCATTAGACCTGGAAGATGCTCTGTTCTCATTACTGTCTCCTGGCAACATAACACCAGATGCCGCCGTGAATATTAATGACCCTCATTCATATAACCTTTAGTGCCTTACTCCAGCTCCTCCAGGCTGCAGCTAGGGACTGCTGCTATCTGCTTCTATGGAGTGATATGTGTAACGGCAGTAGTCACTCCAGGCTCGCCTGTCTGACTTCTTTTGGCTTTTTATGCTGAGAGGAATAACTCTCTTTGCCTTTTACTTTATACCAGATATTGACCAGAGGTTGTTCTTAAAAGTAATTCAAGGCAATGTAAAAATAGAATCTACTCTTTCCTTCCCCTGCCTTTCCCTTCACTTAATATTTAGTGAGAGGCATAATTAGTGGTTTTCGAGCACAAATTTTAGAGAGAGCCAGGACAATTTTTGGCTCTTGGCTCTGTTGTTAAATAGTTGTGGAATCCTGGGCACATTGCTCTATCATGCCCAGTCTTAGTTTCATATCTGAAAAATGTAGCTAAAGCCACTGACCTTCTCAAACTGTCAATAAGTTAAATGACATCAGACATGTGAAATACTTAGTCCAAGGTCTGGTATACAGTAAGGACTCAATAAATGGTGGCCTGGTATGGTAGGTTGTTAAATCAATGGCCCTCAGTGAAACATGTCTCCTGATAATCGACACCACACACAGTGATTCTAGATGTGGCCATGTGACTTGCTTTCACCAATTGGATATCATCAAATGTGACTGAATTAGAGGCTTAATAAGTGTGTATGCATTGGGGCTTTCCTTCTGGGAATGCTGCTACCACTACATAAAGAGTTAAATAAGAAAAATTCAACCAACTAAATTTTAAAGACTTATTTGACTTATTGAATAATTCATGAATTGGGCAGCACCCCATCTGGCAAGCAAAAAGAAGCTCCATATTTGTTGCAGAAAGGAAAAGTTTTTTAAAGGCAGAGAGGGAGCAGAAAAAAATAAAATTATTAGCAAAGAATGCATTATTTTAGGCAAAGTTCCCATTTTAAGAGGAAGGAGTCTATTATTGGATTACCTCCAGGAAATTTCAGGTTTGCTGGTTACAGGTCACAACTATAATTGGAAGGTTGAAACTGTAATTAGATTTGATACTAACTTTGGTTTGCTGCCATGAGGCCTAATACAAGTGACTCCACTTGGGCTCATTGTCTCCTTTTTAACAGAGGAAGCTCAGTCTAGTTCCCTGGAGAATGAAGGACAACATGGAAAGAGAGGCCCAGCCAGTTCTGACCTAAATGAAGCTGCATGAGCGAGTCTAAGAGAGACCAGCCCAGTGTAGGAAAACCACAAAGCTAACTAAGAAATTTTGAGAAAAAATAAAAAATAAAAATTAAGTCACTCAGCTTTGGAGCCATTTGTTATGCAGCAAAGGCTAACTAGTATACCTAATGGCTGTTGCTTTCATAACTGTTGTTTTATTTAAACTGCACAATAATTTCATGAAGTAGGTGATCTTCTTTTCCACTTTACCAACAATGAAATGAAGGTTCAAGGACATCAGGTAGTGGTCTTTTTGATTATTCAGATCCTTAAAATAGTTGGTGTGGAAGAAGTGCAAGAAACAAAGCATATTTAAACACTGTTTTTAGATGAGAAGAAATCTTTTCACTCAAGTAGAATCTTATGTAGAATATCTTGGCATTTGTTAGCTTTTCTAACGTACAGTAGAGAAAGCATAACTGTGCTGCAGATATGAACTTACAAATTTAGGTCTTCTCTCCTGCCTTAACAAAGGAGACTAGCACCAGTTTCTCATCTGACATTGCTGGTCCCCATTGATGGCTTTGCAGATACACTGGTGTCACTTCCCAGGCTGATGGAAAAATGTAAGTTTCTGGCAACTGCTGTTCCTGAGAGCTTAGATGCAAAACAGCAGCTTAGATGCAGGAAAAATTTTCTGATATTTCCTCCCCCCTCATTCTGAGCTGACTTTACCTCTCAGTGGAATAAATTACTACACACCCAAAATGGCTCTCAAATTTTCATTATTAGAAAAACATCCTTTTACGTTAAACTTTGTAGTCTTTAAAGTTTCCTAGAAAGTTCAATATCTCCAAAAGAACAACCCATCAATCCAGTTAATTTCTCACTGTGAAATGGAACATATTACAGATTTATACTGGTGGGAAACCAATGCTGATGCATAGACCTAGAACAGCACAGACCAATAGAAATACAAAGTGAGCCACAGATGCAATAAAAATTTTTCCACTACTACATTCAAAAGTATAAAGAAGCAGGTGGAATTAATCATTTTTATTTAATCCTATTCCAAACTCTTTCACCATATTATCAATATTTAAAATTTTTAATGAGATATTTTACATTATTTTTTCTTACCAACCATTCAAAATTTTTTGTGTGTTTTACAATTATGGCACATTTTGGTCCTTTCTCACACTTCTAATGTTCAATAGCCATGAGGCTAGTGAAAAAAGTCAGGGTAATGGACCATACATAGCCCAATAATGAATCATAATCTATCAAAACTGGCCTTTGATCCCTCTATATTGCTTCCATGTTGACAGCATAGGACTAGAGACCCAGTTTACTGCACTGTAAAGTTGGGACACTCATGGTGCACCATACATATTAAATACAATCAGAAGTATCAATGCTATAAACCTATAAAAATTCCTTGAAGGTTTGAGAGTTTAAGTTTAATTTACAATTATTTACTTTCACAAAATTTAAAAATACATGTTAATTAATTTTTTTTTTTATGTTCAACAGTTTCTGGGTGATGCTTTCTCAGGCCATTGGATCTGCAGTAGGGTCCTCTTGCTTGGCATTATCATCACCTAACATAGCTCCATTGTCTGTTTCATGTGGGGGTCACGTCAAACTATCATGTATGTAATGAATTCAGTTATTGGATGATCACTGAACGGCTACTGATGACAGTTTACAATGTTCGAAAATTGACTAGAGCGATATATAGCACATGTTGATGGTTATATTGAATTCATTAAGAACATATTACTACTTTTAAATTTTATTAATTAACCTTTTGACTGTTATTTGTTGTAAGTCTATTGTTTAAATTGACATTAGTCTCTGGAAACCCTATATTTATGTTACTCATAGTCAAGGTGATAAGAATTGCTCTTACACAATCAGTACTAGCCATCGCAACAGAATTGCCCCCCCCTCCAAAAGGCGTGCTGCAGAGGTTGTTATGCCAACTCTGAGGGTCAAGAAATCTGTGGTGATGGACAGTCCTTACATGGCCTGGAAGATTCCTCACCCCAATTTGTACATGAGAATTAATACCTTCTAACTGTCTCAGAGATCAGGCAGCCACTTTCCCTGCACTGTGAAACAGCTGAACTGCTTTACATTTTTCTGGAGGCACTGGGAGAAGAGGACCCTGCAGCAAAGCACATAGAACCTAGGTAGTATTCTCTATAAACTGCCATGTCTTCATGAAGCACAGTAGTAGAATTGGTAAAAGTAGAAACCCTGCCAAGAATGACTAAAATGCTTGGTTTTAAAAATAAGCAGAATCCATGCCTTTACAAGGGCAGGCGAAGATTTTCATTAGTTCATTTGGCCACATTTGTGTTTATTAAGGAATAATGCCCCTTCCTCTTAGAGAAAAGCAACCCTGCCCAGAGCACATGGCTTGGTGAGTGGACTGTGGCTGGATTTTACTCCCAGTTCAACTTCTTGATAAGATGTCCTCGTAGACACCTGTACAACCATACATGATGGCCTTGACTGTTGTCTGTTCACATTGCCTCCCAAGACAAAAATGGTACAACAAGAGGGCAGCAATATAGTGGGATCAAAGGCCAGTTTTGATAGACTATGATTCATTATTGAGCTATGTATGGTCCATTACCCTGACTTTAAAAGTTAATCAAAAAGAACACTCACCTTTTAAAGACAGAAAAAAAAGACTCCAAATTTCTTTAATGTTACTTAGAAACAACAAAACTAAACTTTCAACCTCTGCCACACCATGAAAATACATTTTATTTCATTTCATTAATATTTTATGCTTTTTCCCTAGAGCAATTGAATATATCACATATCACAAGACTAAATTACATTTATTCCCAAAATTTAAAACTAGAATTTGAGCCAAGAGAACCAAGAAAGGAAGGAATGATTTCTGACCACTGTCCAAATGAATTATAGTGTTCCCAGTGAGGACATGACCCTTAAGACCAGAAGAATACACACATTTATTCAATAAATGAAGAAATAACCCTGAAAACATGTATAGTTCATTTTCTCTGACTTTCATTAGAGATTAAACAATGCCCAAAGAATGGCAAAATAAAAAAAAAAGAGAAAATATACATTTCCCCATGTGTTAGAGCAGATGGCTTATGGAAACTCAATGAACTGATGATAAAAATACACACCCACAGTATTGACACTTATTGGTGTAAAGAGAATTTTGAAAATCTAATTGGCCTCAATGACGGAGAGACAATCATTTGGCTTTATTATTCTAAAATGAAAACGAAAAGAGAACTTGTTCTACAGTTTCTGAAATAATTTAGAAGTATCTGGATATTTTCTATAATTGCATTATTACTTTTGGTGAAAATGACAGAAATCTTCCTTTTCTTGTACCATTCCTGGAATAGTAAACACTGCTTTTTCTCCGTCCCTGTCACACAAACACACAAACATACACTTCAGTCTGTCATAATTTAATGTCATAGTTCCTTTAAATTTAATTTTCTCCTTCACATTCTGTGGTCATAATCTGAACTTATGCCTAGAAATGAGTAAAGACAAAGCTGCCTTTTCATCTAACTTTGCTCTTAAGAGTTCAGAAAAGCTCCATTTTCATTTGCTATATGTAGCAGACACCATTGGTGCCTTGCCCACATGCTGTTGCACTCACTGTTTAAATACCTGTTGAGAGAATTCTTCTGAAAGATTGCTGTTCTCTACCTGATAATTTTGTCTCAGTCTGTGCATGGTCCAAGACGAAAGTGCTAAAGAGTTAATGCCATCAGGAGTATGACTTAGCAATAAATGAGAGTTGGAGGAGCAATGCCCCAGTTTCCTCAACCCTTGAATGGAAGAACTTTGAGCCATGTTCTAGATGGTGCTCTCTCTAGAAGCTTACAGAGAAAGGTTGTTAGATAAAATACAAAATGTCCAGTTAAATTTGAATTTCAGGTATACAATGAATGATTGTTTAGTGAAGTGTTTGCTAAATATTATGTGGGATAGTCTTAAACTAAAAAAATGATTTGTTGCTTGTTGAACATTCAAACTTAATGTAATGTCTTTTCTTCAAACTATGAAACAATGGTTTTCATCATGTGCGCCATTTTTAAAAAATTGTTTCCTCAATCTGTTCATACACAGGCAAAAATAAGTGTACTATTCAACATATTAGAACTTGCAAAACTGATCATTGCCTAGAGATGAGAAAATTATTTCTAAAACATGCTTAACCAAGAGGCTAGTTCATCTGCTGACCTCCAAGAACATGGAGATGAGCGTGATAGACTGTGCCCCTTTTGAGCCTCATTCACCACCATTCAATAACCCTTCTTCAGGCCCATATCAGCAGCACATTTCTTGCCAACGATCATTAAAAGTCCAAAAAGACTTTCTTCATCATCTTCTGAAGTAGAAATCTTAGATATATGCTTCTTGGTATCACCAGAAAATGAGTTGGTACTTGAGGAAAAATGTCAAAAGTTATTTTCTATGGGAATTCCTTGTGATTAATCTTCATGAAGGAAAATCATGTTGCTACTCACTCAGGTGGCCTAAGCCTTGGTGATCTCATTTGCCATCTTATCCTCCCTCCTACATAGCCTGGGTGGGAAAAACTCTGGAGCAGGGTAAATAATTATTTTTTCTGGCAACCCTATTTCTGAGGAGTGAAACCCCACTTTCCCACGTGGTGATCTGCTTATATTTCAGGCTGTTTTGATTTCTTTCCCTGTATTATTTCACCTCTCTCCTACTGATGCTTCCTAAGATTTTTCACCACCTAGGTTCCCTAGAAGCAGTCGAAATGGTATTCTTACACAAGTGATACACTGAGGGCATGCTCTTAGGAGAAACCTGAAAACATACAAGAGAAGCAGGAAAGGCAGCGGAAAGAGTTGAGTAAGGATGTGATTTTATGACAAGTGTACTTTCAGCCAGATCCCATAGGGAGCTTTGGAGCATGATTAATATCACAAGGTTGTTTTACCTTGAGTTCAAAGGGACTGGCCCCACCCCCACCCCAATAGTCAGTTGTTAGCTATGGCCTACCCAGATCAGTCCAAGTTCAAGGGATGTAGGAAAGGCAACTAACATCATGACAACTTCCAAGCAGCTTAGGTCTTTGTCTCAGGTTTTGTTTCTGGACAGCTGAACCAAAAACACTAACTTTAGTGAAATCCTTGATGGCTTCTAATTCCTTAAGGATAATCATTTCCCTAAGGACTAAATTCTATGATTCCCTTGAGGGGTAGAACTGCTAGTTATTTATAGTACTTCATATGTAATAATTGGTCCATAAATATTTGTTGAATTGACTTGAACATGAAGCAAAACTGATATATCTATAATTTAAACATTATTAAAAATCATACTTTTGTTTAGTATCTACTATTAAAAAATAAACTAGGCACTCTATTAGATTTCTCATTTTCAAAATTCAACGAACAAAAAAGCATTGCAATTACGTCTCAAAAAAAATTACCCCTGAACTAGCCCAAACTTGTTAGATCCTTGGTGAATTAATGAAATACAAGAACTGAGAGTCCTGCTGAGTGTCATTGAAGCACAGAGGCAACAGCTAAAAGATGAAAGTTGAGGGGTAATAAAAATCTGCCTTTTCAAAATATTTCCCTTGGTGATCTCTCCTTTTTGTGTAGGTAGCTGATTATGTCAAGGAAGTGTGTAGCATTGCCAGAACCCTTGGGATGAGCCAGAAGGCCCACCCTTCAAAGTTTCTTTTTTCTAAATTTTAAAATTCTGCCTCTTCCAATGAAGCTACTTAGTTCTACTGACTCTGCTGTGTGGGCACCGAATCTTTAGGGGATGGGCACAAAGAGCATAGGGATAACAGATGGGATGCCCAAGTACCATGTGTTGTCACACTCAGTCTAGACAGGGGTATTGCAACCTGGCTCTTGTAGGAGCAGTTGCACAGGGCTAAGGAGCTAGGGACACAGGACACACTAGAGCTGATGAAGCTACATAAACACTGGATCAGGTCAGCCACAGAAGAGAATGATCAGAACTCTAGGCATGGGAACCACATCAAGAACAGATATAATGTGCCCTTGAATCTTTATGTGCCCCTCTTTGAAGGCAGACTTGATCCTGAGGCAATTAGCTTGCTATCTTGGGGACTGAAGGAATAGAGGCAGGATTTTCAGGAAAGAATTATTTTTCAAAGGAAAAGGTCCAGAATATCTGATGCTGCACAAGATTGGGATATGTGTGTATCCAACCAAACCCTGAGCAGTTAGAGTCAGTAGGCAAGCTTGAAGTTCAGAGATATGGGAGGTGAGTGATGAGTGAGGGGAAGACTTTACAAAAACATAGGAGCAAGAACATGAGACCATTAAAGAGAAAGCTAATGGTTAACCACTTTTGAAAATTCTTTGATAGTATCCATGTAAACTAAGCACTTGCATATTCTGTTATGCAGAAATTCTAGTCTTTTGTATATGCCCAACAGAAATGTTACATGTACTCAGTAAAAGTTATATACAGGAATGATCATAGCACCATTATCTGTGATAGCTCCAAATGAAACAACCCAAATGTTCATTGACAGTAGAAATAGATAATTGCGGTATATTCACGTAACAGACACTACACAGCAATAGAAATACGCAATTACAGGCAACAATATAAATGAATCTCACAAGCATAATATTGAGTGAAAGATTTCAGGCACCAAAAATTACATACCTTATTATTTCATTCATGTTAAGTACAAATGCAGGCAGAACTGACTGCAAGTGGGCATGAGAGAACTGCTGGACAGCTGGTGGTGTTCTATTTCTTGATCTAGGTTATGGTTGCTTTGTTAGTTCAGTTAGAGAAAATTCATGGAGCTGTACACTTAAGATTTATTCTGTATGTATGTCATTCTTCAATAAAACAACAAATAGAATATGAAAAAAACTATTGAACAGAAAAGACAAAATTCACTTATGTCCTAATTTTGCCAAGTGACAAACTCCATCTCACTCTGTCGATGTTTTCTGTAGAATATACAAACAGGGAATGTGAGATTGAACAGTCACCAGTTCACAGAGTGTGAAGGGGCAATATTTAAATTCTTCTAGCTTCCCACAAAGCAGACATCACAACTATATTTTTCTTACCAGTGATCCTGGATGTGTGTTTGGATCTTATATTGTTTCATTGGTAATCATCTTTCAGAAATCTGCACACACCAAAATGCAGATTTATAAGACAGTTCCAGAGATACCAGCAGTAGGTTCCTAGATCTTTACACTGCCACTAACACGACTCCTTTACACTCTGACAAGTCTACATTCTATCACATAATTTTCTACTCCCTTGTAATTTCTACTGGAACATGGCTGAGTGAGGTTTCTTTGGCCTCAGTTTTAGTTTCTAAATTAAGGGCTTCTTCAATTCTTTGATTCCAAGAATTCCCAAACTCAACTTTCATAGTTCAAGGACAAACCCATGAACTGACAGCCCTTGACTCAGGTGGCTTCCCTTGGACTCATCATTTGGGTGCTGGTGAGTCCTGATCACATGATAGAAATCACCTGGCTAATTTACCTCTTATAGATATGGTGGTTTTTTCTAGAAAAGGGTGGTCTGTCCAGTACTCAGACCCACTACTTCTTTATCTACCTTCCTCCTTTAGTTCATAAAGTCAAATTTTCAATGCAAGTTAACACAAATTTACTTTTTGTCTAACTAATCTGAATTTGGCTTGACTTCTGACCTATATATAGTCAACTGCTCAATTTCCATGCAACGTAATAGAATGAGCCCTTAAAATTCTCATAATATTCAGAGTCTTCATCTGGGGCAAGTGTTTCTACCTCCTTTTCAGCCCAGTGATTCATCAGTCTGCTCGGCAGTGGCAGTGATGGCAAGTTCATGATTTAATTCCTTTAATTTTCCCTGCTGCCTACCTTCTGACGGCAATGTAAGTGAACAGTGGAATGGTCAAAAAGTGGCAGAGTGGAGGCAGAAGCCAGGGTGCTGAATAATGAGCCTTTGAATAGCAAGACCTGACTGAGCCAGGGGCTTCCTGAGCAGACTGAAAGGAGAGAATGGGCCCCTCTTGGCTGGGAGCATGGATGCCAGCCTGTGGGGAAACGCCACAGGGTTCATTGGTCTTGGCAGGGTTATAAAGGCTCTGATTTCACTTGAGTAAATGTTTCTTTGACACATCTCCAGTGTATCTCCACAAATCTGTTTTCTCAGAGCGTTCAGAATTTATTCTTTTTTGGTTCTACTGCTGCTCAAAGCAAGTAGGAGCCCAAGGGATCCAGCTCCTCAATATAAAATAAACACAATTCTTCCTGGATCAGCTGAGCCAGAAGAAAATGGGACAAAAAATGAATAAGACACAAGGCTAAATCAAATCAAATTATTGGGAGTCTTCTCTCACACTTCTCTCTCTGCCTGGTTGAGTGAATGGATAGATGTATATCCTTTTTTCTCTACCAAGAGTTGGTCTATATACTCTTACTTATGGTTCATTTTCTTACAGTTTTGCTTTCAAGGGCTTACTTATTCAAAACCATTGTTCTTCCCCTTTACCTATACACCTTCAGGCTTCTTCATCTGCCCATATCCCTTCTAATCTCAATGATGATCTAATACACATTTGCATGCAACAGTGCCAATGACTAATGATGTTATAAACAGTGACTGGTTCAGGGTCACCTCCAGCATCTCAGTTACTGCCAATTGCTATTAATGATGGGTTTTGACCCTCCAGCCCTATCCCAGACCACTCTGATGACTTAGATGCTATATAGACAGAGCCCACTAAAAATACATTGCCAGCCAAGCTCTGAGTACCCATGTTCTCCCAAATCAGAGTATCTCCCCCTCTACCACAGATGATGTCTGAGGACTGACTTTACCTTCTTCTCATTTGCCTCAACAGCCAGTTAGAAGCTGATGTCTGGAATCTTCAGGTGAAGCACACCTAGTATCTGAGACTATTCTGATTGGAGGTTAACAGGCTGTGAGCATCCATGTCCCACTAAGAGCACATGGTTGGTTTTGTTGTCCTGGCCATGTGTAGCTGGAGGTAGCTCAGCACCCAAATGTGGAGTGCACTGGTGACATAACAGTGAGTTGAGACATGCTTCTGCCTTCTTAGAGCTCTCAGATACAAAATCTATCGAAACAGCCTGTGAAGGGTGGTATATGGTGATAAGGGGGTTTGAAACAGAGGGATTTGACCTGTTCAGGGAAGTCAGAGGATGCTTTCTTGCAAAAGTGGAAATTGAGCTCAGATCTGAAGGAAAGAATTAAGAGGGAACATGAGGGACAGAGATCAATAGGTAGAAGGAAGAGCCTTCCCTGTGGAGGATGGGCCCAGTTATTCCATGAGTAAATGAAACACAGGTTGGTGTACCTAGAGAGAGGAGGGTGGGCCCCATCATAGAGGGCCTTTCTTTGAGTCTTTATTATAAATACCTTGAAGTTTTGCCAGATAGAAAAAGACAAAGAGTTAGGGGAGCTTCCAGTATGGCCAAGAGCATTCTTTTCATGATGAATAATGAGCTCTAAACTGGATAAGGAGGGAAGTGAAGAAAGAGAAGGCTGATGCAAGGGAATGGAGGGGCCATGGACTTGTTGCCCTCATAAAATGGAAACATGGTCATAGTGAAATAACTCAAGAAGTGAGTCAGAAAGGCAGGGCATTGATCAGATCTACCTTGGTCTTTTGAGATGGTCTACTAGGAATTTCTTACTGGAGACCTAGAGCTGGGAAGGGAGGTGGTGTTGGGAGGTTTGCATGGGAGATCCCTGAGGAGCTAGCACATAGAAAGGGGGAGTGGAAATGTGAGGCAGGGAAGAAGATTTGAGCAGGAATCTATTTTTTTGGCTAGCTGAAGCTTGGGATAATTTTTGTATTTTGCATATTTTTCTCTTAATATTATGAAAAATATAAATATACCTCTCTCCATTTACATATTATTCTTGACTATCACTTTTTTCCTTGAGGGGGATTCTTTTAAAAAACACTTTGGAGATAACACCAGACTCAAAATGGTGAAAAGTAAAAACATTACAAGGAGCACCCACATACCCTTTACCTAGATTCATCCATTGTTAACATTTTACTTCATTAGCTTTACTTTTTGCTCACTCTCTCTAGATAAGTAGGTATGTAGGCAGATAAATAGATAAATACAGGTATCCCCAATCTTCAAAAGTTTTCTCTACATCACTTAGCTTTTATGAAAGACTAATGTAGATTAGTACCTGTTTTCACTAACTGAAGAAAATCTCAAGAGGATTTTCACTTTTATGAAAAAAACAATAAACAGAAATAGTGTCTATTGTTTGTTTTGTATGAGAAATCATATAAGCAGTGCACACCCGGAGCAGTGAGAGTAGCCCCATCAAGCTCTTTCCCTGGAACCACATTCAGTACCTCAACATCAAGCCACTATAGCTTTGAACTGTATCTATGAGCATCTGTACTCTATCTCCATTTATTCTGTGCATCATTAGCAAGACATATCCCAAAGTAATCGCTTCTTTGCTTTATGCCATTTTGGCTGACAAAAGGTTTCATAAGAACATTCTATTTAGACGATCATAGATAGATAGATAGTAGATAGATAGATAGATAGATAGACAGACAGACAGACAGACAGAAAGATAGGTAGATGATAGAGTCTCTGAACCATTTGAGGTAAATTACCTACATCTTTGTTCTCTATTTCTTAATATTTTAGGATGCATTTCCTAAGTACAGGTATATTCTCTTCTATAACCATGGTAGAGTTGTCCACCTGTGAATGTACATTTCTGTTATAGCATTAGTTTTTCCTTCCAGTACTGGATCCAGTCTAAAGTATACTACTACATGTAGTTGTCATGTTCATTTAGCCTCCTTTAATCTAAAAAACTGCCATATATTTTGGACCGTCATTTTCAATATTCCAGCATTTGCTTAGTTATCTCCATATTGTATGGAATTATTGGAGCAAAGGCTATGAACATTTAAGTTTTTTTTCATAGTACAGTCTGTCACGTTTTCCCCCCAAACAGCTACTAGTTTTTGTTATGTGTACTATCTGACTCTATCTGTCTTATCACACATTTTACAGCAATGGGTGTTACCACATCTTTGTTGGCGACATCCATTTAACAGATGTAAAATGAAATGGTACCTGACCCTTAATCTGCTTAGCATTTCTTTCCATATAGGCATGTTTTCCCTTCAGCCTTTGTTCCTCTTGTCCATATCTTTTGCTGAGGTTTGGCCTTGAAAACAGAAACTATTTTGTTTGTTTTTTCATTCCCACCCAAACACCTAGCAGAGTGTTACAGAATAAGTGTTTTTGAGAGATGGAAAATATTCTTAAAAACTTTTTTTAAAAAAATAGTAGTGATATAAGGAGGAGGTCAGTGGCTATTTTGAATGAAACAAAAGCAGCAACACAAAACATCAAAAACCAGACACATTTCCGTTTCCAGTTGCACCTGCCCCCCCCTGGTGGCAGTTTGATGTATTTGCAAGCAAAATGGGAGAAAATAGAAACAATGCATAGATATCGCTTTGACAGAAGTGTTACCTGTGAAGTTAAAGATATTTTTTAAAATTCTCATTTGTCAAACAGGTTTTTGAATTTTCATCTTTTTCTTTAAATTCTATGTCATTTGTTTCCCCAGAATCGTTGAAAAGGGGTGCCAAGAAAAATAGAAATTATCTGGTTAGAGACAAGGGAGAGAGATTTGCCTCACAAACTTCCTTGGTGGTTAATGAGGACTATTTGTTGAATAAATGCTATTTTTTATTCATAGTATTCCAGAAAAATGCACAGTTTGGACAACACAAAATCAACATCTCCAGGATGAAAGCTATCTCTCTCGGAAATGATAAACCCTGAAGGATGTTTCATGAACTTTCTAAGACTCACCCACTACCTACATCCTTACCCAGTTTCCTCCTGCAGGAAGTATTTTTAATGTACCAGTCCAAAAAAGGAAAGAGATAACTAAGTGACTGGTGATATGCTTATGTTGTGAGGCATTTATTTCTACAAGACTGAGTCAAAGGATATAAGAATTTTAAATTTTAATAAATGTTCTAAAATTATTTTCCCTTTCTCTCAAGTTCATAGAAATTTACGATTTCACCAGACTTTTATTAGATGTCTGCTTCATCATTCTGTTGCTAGAACTGTCTGTTTTAAATGTTTTTATTTCTTACTAATCTAATGGTTTGGTTGATAGCCTAAACCTTCATTCTAAATTTTGCCCTTTTTAATTGGTAAATTTGCTAAATGCTAACTAATAATGAAGCTAAAAGTAAGTAAAATATGCTACCTTTCTGGTGTACAATATCTCAATGTATGTAGTGATTATTATACATTTGATCACCAAATCAAATACACTTTACAAAATTAGAAAATACAGAAAACTAACTTTATGCAATTACAACATTAGATGGGATTACCAATCAGTGCTGCTCCAGGCTATAGATATACAACAGACATAGGTGGCATATTTCTAATCAATAATTAAGGGTGAGTCAGATATCCAGGGCCGTTTTAAAACTATCATGCTTAAAGCTGTTGTTTATCAAGTACCACTTAGATATTCAAATTTATATAATACAAGAGAGTTAAAATGAAAAGATGATAATTGTGAAGATGAGTTCATTTCACTAAAAAATAAAACAAGCTATTAACTCTTAGTTTTATTTTTTCTTATTATTTCAGTAATCAGCAGAAATACACAGAAAAAAAGTCAATTTTCTCTTTTTTTCCCTTTTCAAAATGACTAGCAGAGATGATAGCTTATTAAAACAATGTCAGTTGGCCATTTAGTAACAATATCAGTTGAGTTTTCAAGTCATTAAGATAAGTATTTTTTACAATTTTAAAATGCATATATCGCTTGTTCACATTTGGTGTATTGCATTAATTGATTTTGCAAATGCTTCATTAATGATTTTCTTTTTAAAAACTTCAATGTCTTTTTACTTAAACAGAATAGCAATGTTTAATAGGATATTAAAATAGAAATTTTTGTCTCAAGTTTCCACCAAGGTCTCCACAGGCTTAAAACCAAACAAGAGATGTCAGGTTCTCCCACATTTTATAATGAGATTCTTTGCAAAACAGCTGCTTGGTGATCCATCCAACAGACACCTCTTGGGTATAAAACAGGTGTGACATTTTTTTCTCCCCATCTTTCACCAACACTTTGGAGAAGGGGAATGGGGGTTTTGCTTGTTCTCATCTGCAGACTAGTGAGAAGGTCACTGTGAGAATCCTCTAAGAACTTAACATCTTGTGGAGATTGAGGGTAATAAACATACGAGTCTCAGTTCTTGTCATATCTCTCTGTCAATACCCACACCTGAGGGCTACCTACTTCCTAGTGAGGGGCCACTGCATATTCATCACCACTAACCTGTTTTATAGTTGCTGGCTTACAAATCCATGAAACATCTGGTCAGTGGGAAGTTGGATAGCAAAGTCAGCATATGCACTAATAATATTTAAGGTCCCTATATTTAGGGTTTGCTAATTTGCATATAGTCAACCACAGCAAGAGTCTAGGCAGCAAGACCCTTGGGGGAACCAATCACAGAGAAGTTTCTAATACAGAGAATAAGAACCATGGGTACTTAAAACTTAATGGCACTTGTTCTCAATACAGGAGTGTTGCCTAATGCTGGGTGGTCAAGTTGCTGCCCAGAACTCTGGACTTCACTCACACAAGAGCCCTTCCTTACAAGACCCAATCCATAGTGATGTTGGTGGCAGACGCCAGGGAGGGAGAGGGCATACATAACAGCAAAGTAACCAATTGGCAAAACTCATCAAATTGAATAGTTGTAATCTAAGCATTTTGTGGTATAGAAATTTTACTTTAAAACATAAACAAATATTAATCTCTTGCTAATAATACTCATACTGAAGTGTTTAGGAGTGAAGTGTACTGATATCTGCAACCCACTAATGAATGGTATCAAGAAATAAGTAGACTGATACATAGGTTTGAGATAAATAAAATAAAGTGTCAACAATTGTAGAATATAGATGGTGGATGTCTTAGTGCTCATTGTACGTATTTTTTTGTATGTTTGAAATTTTTGTAATAAAATGGTAGAAAAAATGTAAGTGAAGTAATTATTGTGGCAAATAAAAAATTTTGGACATACTACAAAGGAAATAAAAATGATTAGTGATAAATAATACATTTGGTTATGCATAAATGTTTAGAAAAACAAATTATGAAAATTGACTCAAGAGGTAGAAAATTGTCTAGATAGATAATTTAAAAAATGATTTTTGAATAATATCAAGTATGATATAAGTGGTTATCCCAGAGCGTGGAAGTATGAGCTGGGAGAGTTTTGAAGCCAATGGAGATAGACCATGAAGGTGCATTGAAGATAGAAAAAGAAGTGGGTGTAAGAAAACTGACCATGTTACTAGCGTAGCTTCCCGGTCTGTGAGGAAGGTGACAACTCTAGCCTCACTTGGTTACACTAAAGATTAGAACTGTGGTTTCCCAACTTGTGTGTGCATTGCAGTCTACTGGGCAATGTGTTAACACACCAATTACTGGGCCTCACCTCTAAAGTTTTTAATTTAGGCTTGGGGGGGCAAAGAATTTCCATTTTAAAAAAGTTCCTAGCTATTGTTGCTACCACTGGCCCAGGTTCACATTTTGAGAACAAATGCCCTAAAGAAATGATTGTGACTATTTTAGTCATTCACATCACATACACCTTCTTTTTTAATTCTCAATAACTCAATAAATAAACAGATCATTTGTTCAAGCAAATAATTACAGGCAGAGACTCAGAGGTGAGAAAACCCACATAGAATTAATCTCCAAGGAGCATGTATGTAATAATTTTGGTCATCTTATCTGTTTTGTATTCGTACATGTCCATTAAAATGTTATAATTTTCCCTCTTTTGAGGAGTACATATAATTTCACTTTTGTGAGAAGGTACTTGTTTTGTTTTTATCAGATATATACATCTTTAAGAGATACTGTTTTATATTAAAATAATAATCAGTCATATTAAGGATTTTAAAAAGTATTTTGAGAGGAATTGATATCTTTTGAAGAGTATATCTTTCTAAAATTGGGAAAATAGAAACATGCCCACTTATCTAATCTTTCATAAATGCCACATGTAAGTAGAGGTCTGTAGGTATGTTATACATACACACAAAATATATCATAGGCAAGGGGCCTCCCTATTTGAATAACATGTTTTCTTTTTGGTATCTTAATTTGGAGATTTAAAAAATGTTAAATGTAGTGCCTATACCCCTATCTCCAACCTCTGTCTCAATGAATAGACAAGCAGAAAGAAGACCAATGGTCACTGCTGACAATTGAATTAGTAGCTGGGAAGATGAAGTATAAAGAAGAAAAAATAATACAGAAATAGAAATCATGAAGGAAAAAAAAAAAAAAAAGATTTGGAGGCCAGATCTAGGAGACCTAAGTGAGACTAATAGGCATTCCAGATGGAATAGATGGAACAGATGGAAGGGAGTTCATCACACACATAATTGGAAAATTTGCTTGTTTGTCACAAGACTTGGTTTGCAGATAAAAGAGCTCATGGAGTTCCAGACATGATTCATGAAAAATGACACACACTTCAGCACATCCTAGAAAAATTATGAATTAAAGATAAAAAGTAAAATGTTACTTTTCCAAGCAGAGGAAAAAGAGTAACATTAACATCTAACTGTGGCTTCAGTCCTGATATAGGCCAATCTCATAGTCCCTCTGTTTCTGGAACTTTCAGAATCTAGAAGAAAAAGAAATATCTCCTCTACTTGGCTTCACTTTGTGTGGTGGATTAAAAAAGGCTGCAGATTCTTTGTCACTCTCTTATGACAGGCAGAATTTGTTTTCTTCCCTTAGAATCTGGACTGGCCCAGTGGCTGCTTAACCAGTAGAGTGTGACAGAGTGATGCTGTGCCCTTTTCAGGCTTTGTCTATAAGAGGACTAGCTACTCTGCTTTCTGCTCCTTAGAAGGCTTGTATTTGAGATAACCTGTGAGGATGCCCAAGACACCTGGAGAGGCCACTAGTCAGCTTTCCTGTTGGTTTGAAGAGTATATCCAACAGATTGATTAGATTCTAAGCAAGATAATGAGTGGCCAGAATCAGGATCCTCTTTAGTAGACTAGGAAAGAAATTTCTAAAATAGACTTCAATAATTCTATCAAATTTTACTTCCTTCTTTACCTAAGTGGGACCCCATAAAGGAGGTATCCAAAAGATTCTCTATACACAGAGAATTGCCTCCTCTTCCTAGAAAATCCTTTAAAATGGAATTAAGCATAATCTGTGTGTGTATGTGTGCGTGTGTGTGTGTATGTGTGTACTCTTCTGGAGCCCTTGTGATAGCATTTAATCTTCTTCATTGCCAAGATCTAAATTTTGTCTGGGTATTATTAAATGTAGATTTGGGGCAAATAGCAAGAGATGCTCCTGCTGGTCTAAGACAAAGGAGACCATTGGATTATTAGACTATGAAGTGTCAGAAGTTATTAGCTGAATGACTGCATGAGTGTTGTTACCACAATACCTTAAAAAAAAAAAAACAGGAAGGACATGCATCCTATTGGAGTCTTATGTTAGTCATGGCATGTTTTTATTTTCTGTATTCCAATGCTTTGATATCTGAAGTCTTGCTTACCTTCCAGTGCTAAGCCAATTCCTAGAGATAGTAAACAACACACATGAGAATGCTTTTCAACTACAAACGAACCAATCCAGAGCCCACAGCCCCACCACCTCTTTATCAGGCTCTTGTACTCAGGACCACTATCCATCTGCTTAATCATTCCAGAGCCAGATAATAGAAAACCAGGGACATCCCTCATGTTCCAGAGCCCACTGAAATTATTCAAACCATCCAATCCTAAACCTGCTTGCCTTTCCTCTCTATTTCTTCCTGTGGAAGCCACAGTAAAGGCTCTTTTCCACAGTTCTCTCTCTCTCTCTCTGCCTATGACCAACTTCATTTTTTCTCCTTTGGTCCCCCATGATATGACATGTCACTTCTTCTTAGGAACTGTGAGTAGTAAACTATCTTTTCAATGCCAATTGTCTCTTGATATGTTGTCATTCCATATCCCAAATTTTCCATTAATACACTATAATTTAAAATGAGCCTCTAGACATTGGAGCCAGGCTTTACTTTCTTCTGGATATTTAAAAATATTTATTTTAGTGATCATACTGATGGGACAGCTCTGTCACTGATCATTTTATCACTATACAAACATGTTTAAGGTAATCTGTGGTGAGTTATATTTTTCAAAGATGGTGCAACACTATCTTTCATATAACACCCTCTTCTTTATAATATGAGTTTCATACTCTTCCCACTTACTTTATCCCCTGAATCTTGTGATTATGGCAGAACTAGTGCATAATAACAAGGGTAGGTAGTAAAAGGCAGTATAGCTTCTGCCTAGTTCTTTTGTGGAACTTTCACTCCAAGAACTCATCTCCCATACTGTGAATGAGCTCAAGTAGCCCATGCAGAGGACTATGTGCAGAGTAACCAAAGCTTTCAGTCCACCACCCTGGTTGAGCTCCCAGCGAATAGAAAAAACCACTTTGCCAGCCCCATGAGTGTGCCATCGTGGAAGTGAATCCTATTGTCCCCAGGTGAGCTATTCCAGTTGATGCTGAGTGGAGCATAGGGGAGCAGTCCTTGCTGAGCTCTGCCAAAATTGTAGATTTATGAGCTCAATAATATTTGTTGTTTTAAGCCACTGAGCTTTGGGGGTAGTTTATAATGTAGCATTATATAACTGGAAATCCACCCCATCAAAAAGTCTCCTTTCAGCCCACAATAAAATATATCCGAAGTTTATGGAAACTGCCAGCATGTCTGGGCCAGGGGCTAAGGTAGATCTGCTAAATCAGAAACGCACTCCCAGGGATTCTGATTTAGCTTGTGGTGGGACTCAAATGATCCTAATGAGCAGCTAGGTGATTCTAATTTACTTGCACCTAGAACAGTTACATTAGAAACTGTGAGGTTGGGTCTTGGGCATCTGTATATATTCAAACTCCTCAGGTGGCTTAAATGTATAGCCAAAGATGAGAAACTTGTAACAAAGTTATCTGCAAGAAAACGTCAGAGCAATGTTTATCAAACTTTAATATGCATACTAGTCAGCAGGTGACCATGTTAACAATATAAATTATGATTTAATAATTCTGAAGTGGGATCTCAGATCTATCTATCTAGTTGTCATGGGCTACTGATGCTGCTGGTCCTAGGACCACACATGGAGAAGCTGGGAGTTAAAGCACCAATGAAAGAGTGAAACAGAACTATCTGGGTAAAGTGTCCACTGAGGTATTAAGCATCTGCCTGAAAGCTTCACATTAGCCCTAGGGTAAGAAGGAGCAGGAAATTATGAGGGGCTAGGGAACTCAGTGTTAGTCCACTTAGAGACTGCAGTGAATGGAGAAGTGACCTCCTGGCTTCTGGGTTTAGAATCAAATAAAAACATCACCATCATCTAGCACTAGGATAAAATCTATGATAATCTTAAATGAGCCAGGATATGATCTGCTGCAGGGGGCATTCAGGGAATTATACCTGTGGCCCATACAGACCTTCTATGAGGGAGGAAGTGGTCAAAACCATAAAGCTGGGCCTCCAAATACTGATATCTCTTCATTGGTAACCTCACTGAGAATCTTGGAAGGAGAGGCTGGAAAACAGCTGCTTTCAAGTTCCAATAGCATCCAAAGAATGCTTGAGTAAATGGCCCTGTTCAGTTTTGCTCCAGGCTGTGGATTAGAAGACAAGTTGTTTTTTCCAGAATATCTTCAACTCCAGAGGAGCAAGAACCCAGATCAAAGTAAGTATATTTTTGACCAGGGTCCAGGTTATAACTCAGAGCTCAAACCAGAGTGGCCTTTTTTTTTTTTTTAATGGTCCAGGAGTGCAGACTGAGTTTAAATTTATAAAGTTTATAAACAAACAAACAAACAAACAGACAGACAAATAAGACTAGCAAAAACCAAAGATGAATATATGACAGAGACTATATGTGACTCACAAAGCCAAAAATATTTATTTTCTAGCCCTTTACTGAAAATGTTTGGCAAGCTCTGTTCTAGATTAACAAGTCGAATCCCTTTCTCAACTGTCTTCCCTGCCACTAAAAGAAAAGGAATCCTACAGGCATATTTTTTCAGGAGAAAACAGGAGATCTACCCATGAGAATTCTGGAATAATAACTGAACACACCATCATCCCCAAGTAATCTAGAAATAGAAATCTAGGAGAGAAGAATTTCTTGTCTTTAAATGAAGAGGAAGCAAGAAGTGAATTCTTCTCATCATAATAAAATTTTCGTTTCTCAGTTCTTTTGTATATTCATTATTTTTTACTCCTCTATTTTATAGTGCCTGTTTCTTCCCTCCTATTCTTCTGACATTTTAATTCAGGAAGCCCAGTTTTCATGTTTATGCTGAAGCAATCATTTCTTTAAAAGGGAAAAAGAAATAAGGGGAAAGTACTCTTTAACAAAATTATGTACTTTCCTATGAAACTTAGTACTGAAGAAGAGAAGGGTCCAGGAAACCAATTTTATCAATCAGGGTAGGCTACCTATTATAACAAATATCCCCCAATTTGTCATGGCTCACTACAGTAGAAATTTTTTTCTTATTCATGAAAAGTCAAATATGGATGTTTCCAGGCAGACACTGTCTTGTCTGAGCAGTGTCTCGGGAATTCAGGATCCTTCTAACTTGAGCATTGACAGTCTCAGCATATCATGGAAAGGGTAGGGGGAAGGCATGGAGAAAGCACACCCAATACCCACCTAGGCTAGGCTGTGAATATAACACTTATTCTCACATTCCATTGGCCAAAATGAGTCTTATGGCCCCACCTAGCTGCAAGAGAGCCTGGAAAATGTAGTTTCTGGCTGGATGAATCTCATAATCTAATGTGTGAAAGAAGCCAGATACAAAATAGTGAATCTGGCATGATTTCATTTATATAGAGTTTAAAAATAGAGAAAACAAATTCTATCCAATTAGAGGTTTGGATGGTAGTTATTGTTAGGTGGGTAGTGAATGGAAGGGAAATAATGGGGCTTCTGGAGTTCTCATGTTCTTTTTCTTGAGTTGGTTTCTGAGGACATAGGTGTGTTCATTTTGTGAATACCCACTAGGCTGTGTTCTTAAGACTTTTGCACTTGTCTTTTTCTTATACTTTATTTAAAAATTTTATATGTAGAAAAGAGATACTAGACAAAATGTTTGGGAAATAAAGAGAAAAATTAACTCCTAAACTCATTTTTAACTCTTTTACTATGTGTAAAGTACTTTATTTCTCTTAACCTCAGCTTTATCATGTGTAAAAATGAGGTAATAATAGTTACCTTGCTTGGATTTTATTGAAGAAGATGCGGTCTTGGAAGCAGTGCTTAGAGTACATTATAGAAAGACTCTCAGCTGCTAGAGCCATCTCTGTATCGAAGATGGTTGGTTCAATACTACCAAAGGCTGCACAGACAGAAAGAGAGGTAAGAATATAGGGGATTTAAGGCAAATTTTTTTGTAAGAATATTGACTCTGAAGACTCCAAGGATGACTCAGATTATGCAAGGATGCTAATAATTTATGGGGGGAAATATGTAGCACATAGAAATAACAACTATAATACAAGAAAGTTTATAACATTATACTTCATTTTATTTCACTTATGTGAGTTTAATTATGTACATTTGTCAAATATAAACACAGAGAGAGCTCTGGAAGGGAGCATGGGTTAGAAGGTGTGCATTATCTGTCCCAACTCCCACTCAGCTCTCTATGTGACAAGTGTAATTCCAATTCTTAAATAAATAATAATTTTCATACCACACAGCTCCTAAGTGCACACCAGTGACTATATTTCAATCACTCATGGCCAGGTGGTAGTGGTAAAATGGGCATCACTGTCTGGTGTATGTATTAAAACTTGCAGAATTGGTGGATGAGAGGAAGTAATATAGAAACTTTCAGCCATCAAGTAACAAAGAATTACAGAATTAGAATAGCACCTTTTTGCAACTGCTAATGAACTAATGGATCTTGGCATTGAACATCAATGGCTGCTAAGATCACAAAAATAGACAACCAGACATATGTGCCTGCTGAAAGAAGAATTCAACACTATCTATGAAGTTTGTCTCAAAAAAATCAAACCGATCTATGATCAAGCCTTTAGATTTAAAAAAAGAAAACAATGACAACAATTTACAGGAAATACAAGAGATAAAGGAACATTTTAAATTACACCACAGGAATGAAATCAACAAAATTTAGATGGTAACAAACTCTGCATGAGCAAACAACCCAATTTCTTCAACAAATAAGTCACAAGGAAAAAATAAAAGAGAAAAAATAAAAGAGAGGCTGTAGATTAAAAAAAAAAATCAAAGACATCAATAAACTACCATGTGTGGACCTTATTTAGTTCTTCATTAAAAATGTTTTTTTTTAAAAAAGTTATGACATTTATGAGATAATTGGAAATTTGAACATTGTCTGGAGGTTCAATGATGCTAAGAAATTATTAATTTTCTTTGTGTTTAAAAAGGTATTGTTATATTAAAAATAATTCTATCTTTTAAAGAGGCACACTGATGAAAGATATGTCAGACACATGTCAGAATGACATGTCATATGAGATGATACAGCAGACATGTGTTTGAAAATTTTACAGAAGAGGAGAAAGTGGATGACAGTGTCAGTGGGAATGGTGGTAGTTGAGTGAAGGATATATAGGAGTATGGTTCATTGTTCTATTGTGTTGTTTTTATATTGGTTCAAAATTCTTTTAAAAACCACTTTCTATATATTTATTTTAAAATGTGCATTTAGGACAAATGGTTTTGAAAATGTATAAAAATATTTTATGTATTAATTCAACTTTAATATTTATATGGTCCCTTAAAAGATTTCCTCAAAAATGTATTTCAACAACCTCTATGATATTCTTAAAAGTCAGGACATTTAAGATTTCCTAATTGAAAAATTTTAATATTCACTTACAGAAAATAACAAAACTGGAACTGACATTACTAATATTTTAAAAAATAAGTATGCCTCAATTATGCTATACCCACATAAAAAAACTTTATCACTAAACTACTATAATCCTAAGTGATGGCATTTCATTTAAGAACAAAATACAAAATGTTTTATAAAAGAAAACATCATTATTAAAAAGTTGAATTCTTCAAACAAAAATGCTATATGTGAGGTTTAATTTCACACTATAGTTTTTCTGATTATTGTTGGCAGAAATAAAATTTTTCCTAGCTTTGAGCTTAGAATTTTCATTTCTGATGTTGGAGCAACTAATTGGTCTACTACAGGTTTTAGAACAAAATCTGGGGTTTTTATAAGGACATTAAGATCAATATTTGAATCTATTCCAGATAAACTGAGCTTAAAAGAATCTTCTTAATCTGAGAATTGTCTGTATCAATCATTTCTGCAATCAAATCGGAAAGTGACAAATTCTCAAGGTCTCTTGTAGGAGGAGCTTATGAAATGCCAAAAATCAAAGAGATCCTGTTAATTTTAATACCAGTCAAAGACTGATATTGATTTGCTAGTTGTGACAGGATAAAAGATCCCAAACTTAGATCTGTGGAACTGGTAGGTAACTGGTTACAAAGATCAGGTAAAGTAAAACATTGGCTTCGATTGTTTTCTTTGTGGTCCTGAAACAGTTCAGCTAGGAATGGACTTTCATACTGACATAATTGCAAATTGTTATTTTTGAAATGTAATTCTTTGAGCTTTGTTAAACTGAAGAAACACCACCGAGTTCAGTCATTTTATAAGCATTTAAATTATCAAGGGCCACGTTTTTCAATGAGCTGTTCAGGAGCAAAGAATTATTTAAATTTCCTAAACTGTATTGTATTTGTATTGGAATGTTTTACAAATCAAGTAAATTAATTATTTTGAATAAAGAATAATTAGGTGTCATATTCTTTATCATTAATGATTTTAAATCTGGTATTCTTTTGAATGCAGAATCATCTTTAGAAACATTCAGAAATGAGATATTTATGAATCAGTATCTACATTCTTTAAAAGCAGACTTTCCAAACTATCTGTGGATGATAATTTCATTGAAGGCTGATTTTTATAATGATCTCCTGGCACATCATCAATCTAGGTCAGCTAGTGACAGCTCTTTTGTTAACTTATATGATTTTAGTTTCTCTTTACCTGTGGTCCATCAAGTTTTTTTTTAATGGAGTAAATAGTGACTTGGTACAAATGATAAATTATGATATAATCCATGTTTTACTACTGGACTGGAAAAATGAAATGGTTTGCTACTGCAGTCCTAATGCTTTGCAGACTATAGACAAGACCTTGGAACATTATCAGCTGAGACTTCAGAGTAAGATAATAAGACTCCTTAATTTTTGCTATCTTTTCTGTAGATATGGCTTCCTCACTCTTGACCTTTAAATTATGCATTTTATCTTGTTCCAGGACCACTGACAAAGCCTTCTGCACATTAAACTTGTTCTTCAGAATTTTTTCGGTCAATACATCATCTGGCACAGCATCTCCGAGTACATCTCTCATGTGATCAAAGCATGAATAAAGACAAGCTTGACCAATTGCACTTAGCTGATGGTTCTAAAGAGAATTGGAGAATTCTTTCAGATCTTCCTAATCACAGTCTTCTACAGACTCAACAACCTGTTTGTCATGTTACGAGTAAATAAGCTAAGTAGCTGTTGATGGTAAAATACAATAATCATCCTCTACAGTCTGGCCATAAAGATTATCATCTTCAAAATCTTCACTGTAGGTATAGCCTCTAACATTTTGATGCCAGGCCATGGCAATGGGGAGGACACTAGTCACAGCCCCTTGAAAAACACCTAATCAGATAATGATAAGTTTCCAACGGTGGCCTGGGGAACACCTGTAAGACATCTTGGCTTCCAGCAGGCCTCCACCTCAAAAATCTTTATAATGAAAAGTAAAAAACCAAAAACAAACACACAAAAAATCTTTAAAACCTTATAATACAGTGTCAGTATCTAGGAATAAAATTCTGTAGACAATAATGGTGTGCACATTTTCAGGGAGTGCTTTAATGCCAATGCCCTTGGCACAAAAGATAATATCAATACCATCACTGGTAAAATGGAGACCTAAGTGATTCAGAATTAAACTCTAAATGTGAAGAAGTCTTAAGAATACTTTAAACAATCTTCTCCATATTTTTTCTGTATACTTTCCTTTTTTATTGCACGAGAATGAAAGATGATTTAAAAATATGCTTAAATAAATCTAATTCATTACAGGGATAAAAAAAATTTCAATAGGGCTAAAAGAATTACTTTAAAATAAAAAATTCTAACTGATAGAATGCATCATATCTGAATGGGAATTGGTGGGGTTTTTTTCCTTGAGTGCTACATAAATTAATAGTGTGCTATTAATAACTTTTTAGTTTTGATGAAATACAAAACTTTTCCTAGTTGTCTAGATGATTTATTCAAGTGCCAGTTGGAAGAAAGAGACTGGTTTAATGGGTTAATTGCCAAATGTTTCCTTGCTATTTTTACTTGGCACTTTAATAGTTTTTAAGGGATTCCTTTTTCTGGTTACTGATTTGAGTATATAAAACTCTCCTACCCAAAGTTTCTCAAGATGGGAAAGTTCTGGGAGACTTATGGTGACAACCTTGGTGGCAGCTTTTATATAGATGCTTAGAATTCCCTTTCTATAGAGATAAGTTTTACAGTGTATATATCAGAAATATGGGGGTACTATCTTCAATAGTGGGAGACAAATGGCTGTAGGAGTTGGCAAAAACTTTAGAGGTCATCTGAATAGAGCTCATTGTTATTTTATAGATGAGAAAAATAATGCTCAGATTTTCCAGGATTAAACAGCAAACTGGACCATGGCTAGAAAGTGGGTTTCCTGAATTCTAAGATTCTGTGCTAAAAGAACATGCATCTAAGGTTCCCTAGAAGTGGATCCTAAGATGTGTATTCTTGTGAAAGTGATTTGTTGGGGAAGAACTCTTAGGAGAAAGAAAGCAAGGAGAGCAGGACAGGGCAGGAAATAAAAACTAAGTAAAGATGTGGTTTCAGATGCAGATAAGCTTTAGCCTCATCCCAAGGGAAGTGCTGGAGCACAGATTAGCCAGAGAGTTGGTCTGACCTTGAGGCAAAAACACTGGCCATTTGAACCCAGTGTCAGCCATTCACTGTGGGAAGCTGGGTATTGGACAGCCATGATGCCTTTTTGTTATTGGCTAAATTATGTCTCTCCTAAATTTTTATATTGAAGTCTCAATCTTCAGTACCTCAGAAAGTGACTGTATTTGCAGAGAGTTTACTTAAAGAGATAACTAAGTTAAAAAGGGGTTATTATGGTGAGTTCTAATGTAACTGGTGTCATTATAAAGAGAGGAAATTTGGACACAGACAAACACAGAGGGAAGACTATGGAAGACACCAGAAGATGATTATTTACAAGCCAAGGAGAGAGGTCTCAAAATAAAACCAATGTTTCTAACACCTTGATCTCAGACTTCTAACTCCAGAACTTAAGGAGATAAATTTCTGTTTTTTGAGCTACCCAGTCTGTGGCACTTTGTTATGTCAGTCTGGGAAATAAATGTACCTTTGACCAAGGGCAGTTCTCTGGAGAAGGGAGCACCTGTGCATGGTATTATTCAACAATACTCCAAGCAGTTGGGGTGCAGATGCCCTGGTTGGCAAAGAAGTTGACAAAGAGTTCCACTGTCTAAAGTTGTGGAGTAGTACCAAGGGATCTCTTAAGAGGGTTTTCTGCTAGCTTTTAGAAATCAGCAAGTATTTAGCTTCTATTACAAACTGTTCTCAGAGGATACAGACGAAAAAGGGGAGAGGGAGATGAATTACTTGATTGCCGTGATCTTGCAGCATGATGCTTTCAGTTTTTTCCCAAAGCAGAAATGGAAAGAAGATGGAACCTGACATGAAGCAGAGGAGGGGGAAAGGGTATGGCTTTTTTTCTTAATTAGGAAGTAGCAGATCTTACTTGGTCAAGAGGGGCTTCTAGAACAATCTGCTACCTCTCTTCAGATCACAAATTAAAATATGAATCAAGATTTGGGAAAAACGTGGGCAAATGAGAGACATCCCCTGATCTCTCTCCTTAAAACTACAATTGCTGAATATATAAAACTCAACAAAAAACTTAGACTGCACACCAGCACATCTGAGCATGGGATCTGTGCAGAAGAGCTACCATAGGTCAGCACCCCAGGTGTCGGGTGGTAGACTGGAGAAATGAAGAAGCTGCCTCTCGCAGCCGCCTGAGCTCCTTGCAGGAGGAGGGGGAGGGGTGAAGGCACAGCGACTTCTCTAAACAACCCTGCCTGGTGGTGCCAGGGCTATATGCAGCCAGCAGCAGGGCCCACTCATTGGAGCACAGAGAAGAGAAGCAGAATGGGATCGCAGAGAAATAACAGTTTATTTTTGCCAACCCAGTTGCAAAGCCAAGGCTAAGTCGAGGTCCCCATCTGAACCCAGAGGGCTCCTCCCCGCTTCCCTTGGAGACCAATTACCACAGAGCCCCAGGGGAATCTGAACAAATGCTGCCAAGACTGAAGTACCTCTTGCAGCCTCAGGAGCTCCCTACAGGAGGAAGGGGAAGGGAGAAGGAGCAGCTTGTTTGTGCTGTGAGTTCCCTGAACAGAGGAGCCTGGGAGGGTTGAGGCTGACTGCAGGGCCCAGTTATCAGGGCAAAGAGCAGAGAAGAGGCTGGCAGAGAAACAACAATTGATTCTTACCGACTGTGGTTGCAAAACCGAGACTGAGCCACAGCCTCCAACCCCATACCAGATGGCTTCTCCCCCTATACCTTCCAAGACTGAATACCGCAGAGTCCCAGGGGAATCTGAGCAAATGCTACCAAAACTGCTGCTAATACTGACAGGGACTCAAACTGAGGGTAGCAAGCATGATTAAATATCTATCAGAAAATAAAAATGCATTTTTAAAGCTTTATATAAAGTAGGGATCCAAGAGGCTTAGATGCCACCTACTGGGAACCAAAAAGAAAGTGCCTCTTTTGCAACAGGCTAAAGAGAGAACTTTGTAAAATAAATCTTTCTGGAAAAAAAAGCATAATACATTTCCATTAATGCCCAGGCGGAGAAATAGCCCATTAAACACCATGAACAACCAAGATGACAAGACATCTCAGAAAGAAAGTGAAAAATCTCCAGAAAATAAGCTTACAGACATAGAAATATGCCACTCAAATGACAAAGAATTCAGAATGGTCTTTCTGCAAAAAACTCAATGATATCCAAAACAACTCAAATCAACAATTTCAGGAATTGAAAAAACAACTAGATGAGCAGAGCAAGGAGATTAAAACCCTCAAAAAGAACCAAATAGAACTTCTGAATATGAGGACCACACTGCAGGAGTTGAAAAATGAAATAGCAAGCTTTGGAAATAGAGTCGACCAAATGGAGGAAAGAATCAGTGATATCGAAGACAGAAACCTAGAAATAAATCAAAAAGAAGAAGAGAGAAACCGAGGAATGAAAAATAATGAAAGAGAAATACAAGAACTAGCTGATACCATCAGGAAAGGAAACATAAGAATAATGGGCATTATCGAAGGCAAGGAAAAGGAGCAGAGACTAGAAAGCATTTTTAGACAAATTGATGAGAATTTTCCAAAGCTAGGGAATGAGCTGAAACTTGGAATTCAAGAAGTCAACAGAACACCCAATTATCTCAGCCTAAAAGGGCCTTTACCCAGACACATTGTATTAAAATGATCAAAAATCAACGACAAAGATAGAATTCTCAAGGCAGCCAGGGAGTAAAAAGAAATGGTAACTTATAAAGGTAAACCCTTTAGATTATCCTTGGACTTCTGAGAGCAAACTTTATAAGCCAGAAAAGAACGAAATCAATATATAAGCTATTAAGTGAAAGGAACTATCAGCCTAGAATAATGTATCTAGCCAAGCTCTCCTTTAGATATGTAGGAGAAATTAAGACTTTTCCAGATATACAAAAATTGAGGGAATTCTCCACTATGAGGCCTGCACTACAGGAAATACTGAAAGAGGTCAGCTCACTTAAAACAAAATGACAAAAACAAACAAACAAACACACACAAAAAACATAATTAGGAGTAAAGTGACTATCAGGCAAACAGAAGAAGAGGAGAGCAACCCTTACTAAGAACAGGGCATTATAAGCTTAAATTATAATAAGATAATTGTTATAGCAAGATAGTGATGAATGTTCAGCATACATAGGAACAAAATGAGAGAACAATGACTGAAAATAGAGGTATTTAAAGATCCAAATTCACAAAGGGGAATGGAGATAAGGCATGCACAGAAGAAAATGGATGACTGTGTATATATATAACAACCTTTTACATATTCATAATGGTAAGCACATGACAAAGATTCAGAACTGAAGTATATAACATAAAACAAGGACCAGAGGGAAAACCCACAAAAGACAACCAAAAAAAAAAAAAAAAAAAACCACCCCCCGCAAAAAAAAACCCCAGAAGCACAAGGTCAAAGAAGCAATGGAAGCACTGAGCTACGAGAAAGCAAAAGATAAAGTAGGTATAAGAAGACCTCAGATTTCAATAATCATCCTAAATGTAAATAGACTGAACTCACCAATAAAACAGCAGAGTTGCAGAATGCATCAAAAAATAAAACCCAACCATATGCTGCCTCCCGGAGACACATCTCAGCTCCAAAGACTCAAAGTGAAAGGGTAGAAAACGACATTTCAAGCAAATGGCATTCAGAGAAAAGTGGGACTAGTGGTACTAATAGCAGATGAAATAGACTTTGAAATAAAAAAAGGTAAAGAAAGATACTAAGAGCCACTTCATAATGATAAAGGGAATCATGCACCAAGAAGACATAACACCTATTAATATCTCTGCTCCCAATCAGGGAGCCCTGAAATATGTAAATCAATTACTAATAGAACTAAAGGGAGAAAAAGACCAAAACACTATCATAGTAGGGGACCTAAATTTTTCACTGTCAGATATGGACAGTTCATCTAAACAGAAAATCAATAAGGAAATAACATCCTTAAATGACACATTAGACCAGCTGGACATAATTGACATTTACAGAGCCTTCCATCCCAAAACAGATGCTTATGCATTCTTCTCTAGTGCACATGGAACATTCTCAAGGATTGACCACATTCTGGGACACAGAGATAGCAACAAATATAAGAAAGTTGAAATCATACCAATCATATTCTCTGATCATAATGCTTTGAAACTAGAGATCAACTGCAAAAAGAAATCAGGAAGAACCACAA
The DNA here is from genome assembly GCA_030015415.1 of Cynopterus sphinx. Classification (NCBI taxonomy): domain Eukaryota; kingdom Metazoa; phylum Chordata; class Mammalia; order Chiroptera; family Pteropodidae; genus Cynopterus; species Cynopterus sphinx. The sequence continues at coordinate 62,932,315 of CM057389.1, read as the reverse complement.
ATACTTGGAGATTAAACAACATGTTACTAAAGAATAACTGGGTCAGAGAAGAAATGAAAACAGAGATCAAGAGATACATAGAAATGAATGATACTGAGTATAACATATCAAAACTTTGGGGACACAACAAAAGTGGTCATAAGAGGAAAGTTTATATCATTACAGGCCTATCTTCAAAAACAAGAACGAGCCCAAATAAACAACTTAATGCATCATTTTAAAAAACTAGAAAAAGAAGAATGAATGAAGTCTAAAGTCAGAGGAAGAAAAGAAATCATCAAAATTTCAGAAATAAATGAAATTGAAAACAAAAGAAGTGATAGAAAAAATAAATGCAAGAAACAGCTGATTCTTTGAGAAAGTTAATAAAATCGACAAACCCCTGGCTAGACTCACTAAAGAAAAAAGAGAAAGGACACAAATAAACGAAATCAGGGATGAAGGAGTGGAAATTACAACTGATATTGCAGAAATACAAAGGATCATAGAAGAATATGATGAAAAATATATAGTACCGAATTTAATAACCTAGAAGAAATGGACCAGTACTTAGAAAAATACAACCTTCTTAGACTGAATCACAAAGAACTGGAAAATCTAGATAGACCAATCAACAGTATGGAAATTGAAACAGCCAGCAAAAACTTACCAAAAAGTAAAAGTTCAGGACCAAATGGTTTCACCAATGAATTCTACCAAACATTCAAGGAAGATTTAATACCTGTTCTCCTCAAACTCTCAAAAAATTGAAGAGGAGGCAATACTTCCCAACTAATTTTATGTGGCCAATATTACCCTGATACCAAATCCTGGTAAAGATAATACAAAAAGAGAGAACTACAGACCAATATCTCTCATGAACAAAGATGCAAAAATCCTAAATAAGATACTAGTGAACAAAATACAGTAACATATTAAAAAGATTATATACTATGATCAAGTGAGCTTCATCCCAGAGGCACAGGGATGGTTCAACATACATAAATCAATTAATGTGATACCAATATAAGAAAATTAAAAAATAAGAATCATATGATCATATTAATAGATGTAGAAAAAGCCTTCCACAAGATACAACATCCATTCATGATCAAAACACTTCACAAAATCTATATAGAAGGAAAGTACCTTAACATAATAAAGGCCATACATGACAAATCCTCAGCCAACATTGTACTGAATGGTGAAAAACTAAAAACCCTCCCTTTAAGATCATGAACAAGGCAAGTCAGTCTAATATCACCACTGTTATTCAATATAACATTGGAGATCCTAGCAAGTGCAATCAGACAGACAAGAGAAAGATAGAAAAGGCATCCAAATAGGAAATGAAGAAGTTAAACTGTCACTATTTACAGATGACATGATCCTCTATATAGAAAACCCTAAAGCCTGCACAATAACACTCTTAGAAACAATAAGCAAATACAGTAAAGTCTCTGGATATAAAATAAGTGTTCAAAAATCCATAACTTGCCTATACTCTAATGTGTCAGAAAAAGAAGTAAAAAAATAATAATTCCTTTTGCAATTGCAACAAAAAGAATAAAATACCTAAGAATAAATTTAACAAAACATGTGAAGGACCTATATAATGAAAACTACAAGACCCTATTAAAAGAAATCAAAGAAGATACAAAGAAATGGAAAGATATTTCGTGTTCTTGGATTGGAAACATCAACATAGTTAAAATGACCATGTTTCCTAAAGGATTATGCAGATTTAATGCAATCTCCATCAAAATCTCATCAGCATTTTTTAAAGAAATAGAAGAAAAATAATCAGATTTGTATGGAAGCACAAAAGACCCCAAATTGCAAAACACATCCTGAGGGGAAAAAAAGATGAGGCTAGAGACATCACTCTGCCTGACTTTGAATTATACTACCAAGCAACAGTAATCAAAACAGCATGGTATTGGCAGCAAAACAGACACACTGACTAGTGGAACAGAATCAAGAGTCCAGCAGTAAACCCATATTTGTATGGGCAAATAATTATTGACAAAGAAACCAAAAACATACAGTGGAGAAAGAAAAGCCTCTTCAATAAATGGTGCTGGGAAAACTAGAAAGCCACCTGCAAAAGAATGAAACTGGACTGTTGTCTATCACCACACACCAAAATTAAATCAAAATGGATTAAGGACCTGAAACAATAAGACCTGAAACAATAAAATGCATAGAAGAAAACATAGGAAGTAAGCTCAAGGACCTTGTACTTAATTTATGAATTTGACCTCAAAAGCAAGAGAAATAAAAACTAAAATAAATTAATGTGACTACATCAAACTGAAAAGCTTTTGCTCAGCAAAAGAAATCATCAACATGGTAAAGAGAGAACCATCCAAATGGAAAAATATATTTGCAAACAACATCCCCGATAAGGGTCTAATATCTAAAATATACAAAGAACTCATACAACTCAATAACAACAACAAAAAAACCCAAATGATATAATCAAAAAATGGGCAGAGAACTTGAAAAGACACTTCTCCCTAGAGGACATACAAATATTTGAAAAGATGCTCAACATCACTAACTTTTAGGAAAATACAAATCAAAACCAGTATGAGATACCATGTCACACCTGTTAGAATAGCTGTAATCAACGGGACAAGTAATAACAAATGCTGGAGAGGATGCGGAGAAAAAGGAACATCATACACTGCTGGTGGGACTGCAAATTGGTACAGCCACTATGAAAACCAGTATGGAGGTTCCTCAGAAAACTGAGAGATTGACCTACCATATGATCCAGCAATCCCTCTACCGGGTATTTACCCCAAAGACTTGAAAACTCATATCCAAAAAAAGATATTTGCACACCAATGTTCCTAGCAGCATTATTCATGGTGGCCTGGACATGGAAGCAACCAAAGTGTCCTATGATAAATGATTGACTAAAGAAGTTGTGGTACATATATACAATGGAATATTACTCAGCCATAAGAAGAGATGAAATACTGCCATTTGTGACAGCCTAGATGGACCTTGAGATAATCATGCTAAGTGAAATAAGCCAGACAGAAAAAGTTGAAAATCGCATGATATCACTTATATGTGGGATATAAACCTAAAAGTAACAAATGAACATAACAGAGACCCAGAGACGTGGACAATGAACTAGTAGTTATCAGAGGGTTGGGGGTGGGGGAAAAAGGGAGAGGTAGATGGGGTAAAGGAAGTCAAATATAAGGTTTAGGGGGAGGGTGAAGTGGGTAAAGGAGATCAAATATATGGTAGCTGAAGGAAATTGGACTTTGGGTGGTAAACACACAGTAGAATAAACAGATGTCAAATTATAATGTACACCTGAAAATTATATAACTGTATTAACCAATGTTACCCCAGTAAACTTTATTTAAAAAATAAATAAATAAATAATAAAGTATGAATCATATCAATGGTATGAGTTGGGCATTATGGGACAAACTGCCTTTCCTCATTACCATAATCTACTCTTTCTCTTAATGTTTTTACCACATTTTTTTACTCTTGCCTTCTGGGTGAGAAATTTTAAAGAAGGCAAATTAAATTACAGCTGAGGTTTATCAAGTTGATATTTCCACCCACTCAATTTCTGTACTTAATAAAGTAGAGGAAAGATTATTGATTACAAAACTTCTGCAAGACACTTTATGAGCGTGGCAGTAAAACATAATTCTTAATAGTCAGAAAGTTGGCTCCTTTAAACCTGCAATATGATTTTCATCAGGAAACGAAACTCACCTTTTCAAGAATTTACTTCATTTTACTTTCCATCGGTTGTATTAAATTGCTACTAAGCAAGAAAAATTTCTTCCATAATTTAGGTAGCATATTTTTGAACAAGCATCTTTTTGATCAACTTATGCATCAACACAAGTTGATACAACAAGGAAGTTTTTATCACCTAATATAATAAGACCATTATAAAAGAGAAAATAGTTATGTTGCCTGAGTGGGGAAGAATGCTAAATGGTTACACTAAACATAGTCTTCCTATGTATGAATAAAAGAAGTAGAATACTAAGATTTTTCCTGAATGAAAAGAGGCAAATCTATTGTAAAGCAAATAAAACTCAAGCTTAGAGACCCCTCACTTACATGAGTACTTCTAAGACTGTGTACCTAATTTTTGTATTCATTAAAGTTTTCTATCTCTTCTTCTAAAATGAAGCCCCAAATTGAATCATCACCAGGCTCCCCAAATCTGGAACTGTCCCATATTGAATATAATTTTGCTAAAATAAATTATTGTGGGTGAGACACCTGGACCAATGCCTATGGGGCACCATAGTGGGAGCCTGTAAGGGGAAATATTCAGTTAATGCGCCTGTTGCTTTGAGTACTAAAGACAAACTTCTTCCATCAACAATTCTCAAAAGTGACTACGGTGTGGAGCCCTCTATCAGCTATTTAGCTGGTGCGTATTATAGATCCATTTGGGTAGCCATGTGAAGATAGCACTCCCTAAAAGAATTTTATGAATACTGAGTCTATCTGTTGACTAGTGTTACTCACCTGAGGGCAATTTTGCTTTCCAGGGGACATTTGGCAAAGTCTGAAGACATTTTTGATCACTATGACTGAGAGGATGCTATTGGCATCTAGTGGGTAGAGAACGGCCAGGGACACTGCTAAACATCCTTCAATGCGCAGGAAAGCTTTGTGAACCAAAGAATCATCTGACTCTAAATGTCAGGGATGTCACAGTTGAGAAGCCCTGCTGCAGACAGTAGGGGCTAAGATTCTGGCATTGCAGTTCATAGATCTGAACTCAGGCTTTTCCACTTGCTGGATCTTGAAGCCTTAGTTTCCTCATCTGAAACTGGTGTTAACATTAGCATCTATCTCACAGGTTTGTTAGGAGGGTTATATGAGGTAACAGAGGTAAAATGCTTAGCACAGTACTTACCCTATAGTGCTCATAAAGTCCTGGCCATTCTTGCTATCATTATTTTATATCCTAATAGTTTGTATACTTTGAATAATAAGAGATCTTTCCTTTTTCTAAGCATTAACCTCTAAAGACTAAATTTATTTAAAATAAGAAGAAGGAATTTGATGATACTTAAACTTGGCTCAAAGGAGTACAAAGATTTAGTAACAATGTCCATTTTCACTCCAGAAGTTTCTATGAGGGGTGGGGCAGAAGGAGCCAGTAAGTGGAGATAGAAATTTCTAGCTCTAATGTAAATAGATCACCCAAATTTTACCTGTTTTGTTTTTGCTTTGGGTAACATTTTTTTTAAAAACTTTGAAAAATCATGCAACTAAAAGGCTCATTCCAACTAAAACATTTTATGGTTTCATGATAATTTTAAATACTTTCAACATCTGTAAGCACAAACAAATGTCTGGAGCATTTGGGCAAGAGACAAGATATTGAGAAACATCTTTTTCCATGGAACTTTAACAAATTTTTATGTGAAACATAAAAATATAGAGAGAAAAAAAAGATCTTATTAAAATTGAATCTGGAAGGAGTAGTATTTATCTGGATTTTTTCACTCTTCGCCCAAATTTTGACTCTTCTATTTGTACAGGAATCACCATATCCAGGTATTCATGTAGAAACACACATGCAATGGTTCACCGACACATGGATTATTGTCTGGTATGAGAAATCTGTGCCATATGTTGAGAAAACATACATGTTACTAAATAGAAAGATCTTACAGTGGATTCTGATAAACATCTTGTCTTTAATCAGGGGTAAGGGTCATGCTCTGGAGCTGAGCTGATCTCTCTTGTACATTTCTCAATCTCACAGACCTGGTCTGCTCTGGAACATCTGCTCTGTGCTGCTTTTCATATGTGTTGGAGTTAGGCCTGTGGCTCTAGGAAAAACTAACTGTACAGATGCTGACACAGCTCGGTGTCTGCTTCATTTTTGGATGAACAACAATTCTCCTCTGGAGTTGCTTGTTCTCAGTGTGCAATGTTCTAAAGACCCTCTGCTGGGAACAATTTCTTCTGCCTGAAGACTGAACAGGAAAGAACCATAACTTTGAGCAGAACTTGACACTTCCTGGGCAGTAACATTAAATATCTTCCCAGCCACACTGGCTCAGGGTGTCCTGGTTATTGGTCCAATACACTGTATCTGCAGGTGGCCCTCTCTTCATATTTGTAGGACTGTAGCAACAATACAAATGGAGGCCCTCAGCCTATGGTCTATCGCTTTCTCTTCTTCCCCTGACCCAGTCCTACTAGAAAGGGACCTTGTGCCCACATCCATGAAAACCCCAAACTACAAGTCCAAGTGCTATCCACATCCTCCTTTTATGCCTAGGAGTGAATAATGTAACAATCACTTTTGAGAGGAAAGTCCAAGGGAACTTCTCCATAGAGAACTTGAAACTGGATTTAGTGCTGTTTGGGCAAGAAATTTCAAGGTCTCAAAGTCTGAATGGAGGGATAGGGTTTCTAGGTGGGCATGTCCTCTGAGCCTTGCATGTACCTACTCTGTGGAGAGGGTACACCTGGAAAGAGGCTACACTAAAGTCTTAAATTACAAAGCCCAGGACAATGGATCTTGCCCTGGTCTGAGGATGGTACTGCATTCCAAAAATGAGATTATATTGTACTTACTTTCTGCTTCTTACATTATTCATTCACTAGCACTGCAAGGAAATCTTTACATGGTATCTGGTATAGCTCTAATTTGTACTTTTCCATGCCTGTATGATATTTCATTATGTTGATGCATCATAATTTAGCTAGCCATTTTTCTATTAATGAACATTGACCTTGTATTCATTTTTTAAGCTATGGATAATGCTGCTGTAAATATAAGTATTTACATGGTTTGTAATATTACTTTGGGATGTATTTCCAGGAGTGGAACCAGTACATCAAGAATATGTAATCTATACTCTAATGGATGCTGCCAAATGGTCAACAGACATATGAAAAGATGCAAATTCACTAGTTATCTAGGAAATGCAAATTAACCTAACAGAGAAACATTATATCCTTCATACTGAAAAACTATAAAAAAAGAGCTATAACATCAATATAAATTTAGGGAGAAGCATAATTTCATACCTTGTTGATGAAAATATGAACTGCACCCAGCTTTCCTGGAAGGCAGTTTAAAGTTTATTTATAGAGTCACAAAAATGAAACAGAAGTCCCTCATCTTTTCATGTTTTTTTCCACTTCTGTGAACTAATACATACACGATGAAACTATGAATGCACTCACTCATAGATTATCCCCTCCACTCACAGGGAGTGGAATAGGAAGTCTGAAGAATCGTGGATTGTGTGTACTTGGAGCAGACCTCATGTAGGCTCTTGGAAACTTGTCTCCTGGCTGTGGCTGATGTTGTCCATGCTGGACACAGAGGAATAAAATGAAAAGTGAGGGGCTATTGAAGAATGGGGACTTGGCAGTTAAGGTCTGAGGAAAGCTCTCCTTTCTTTGGTTTAGCAAGTTTTCTGTACAAAGGCCCCACATTAGGCTACCTCCAAAGTCCTCCTCTGGACATTTAGAAGCCCATGACTTTTTGTCAGAGGACTCTTTCTAGCTGACTGAGAAATTTCTAGCCATAATTTAACACTGTTCTGTGTTTTCCTCTGGGTCAGACAGGCCTCAAACTTTGGAATACCCTCTCCCCTTTTCTAGAAATACTATTGATTTTCAGCACAATTGATAAAACACAGATAAAAGGTCCAATTTTTTTTTTTATAGTAGATGTGGCTAATTAACTATAAATGTCAAGTATCCACAACTTAATTAATTCCAGTTTATTTAACTACTATAATTAGATTTTTGCCCAAACAAAGCAATGGTCTGTTTTTGAAGATCATAGAAAAATAGTACAATGGACAAGGCTCAAAAGGTCTGTTTTGGGATGAAAAGTAACTGATGGCTGGTGTATGTGGGGGAAATAACCACTGAAATAAAATAATAATTGGCAAGCTGATTAATAGAGTTTGTTTTAAATGTATACATAATGCATCTTTGATTAATAGCATCAGCAAGCACTTGAAATTAAATCTTTAAAATTTTTAGAGACTTTTCATTATCATGAGAAGATTTAAAAAATCCAACTGCAGTTTGAGTCAGATGGACCAAGAAGATTCCAGAATTAGTAAGAAACATTTCTTTTGCTTCAGAGAAAGTAATTTAAATGGATATGTTCTATTATATAAGTCAAGTTCTCCAGGACACAATAAGGATAGAGAGATTTTTAATCAAGGAAGGATTAACTTGCTTTAGAAGTTTGAAGAGGCTGTTAGAGGCCTCTGACGACTGGGAAGGGGGTTTTCAGGGACATTCTAAAGGACGTAAAAGAAGGGGAGACCTGACCTGTATGGATGGCAGCAGCAAGAATCTACAAAAAGGAGGAACTCCCCCAAGAAGAGAGGGTAATCAAAGAACTTGGAAACAGGAATGTCTGTTATTCAGTTTTAATTAGTTTGTTTTCTGGGCTTCCTTTTGCCACTATTGATCCTAAATTCAGTTAAAGTCTTTTCAGTGGAAATGGCTTGCACAGTGTGGTGTTGGGGAAAAGATGTAAGCATATTCATCATGGGCTGAAGACATGTGGAAAGAAGATGGCAGATGTGCGAGCCAGAGTCTGGGAGTAGTAAGCAACTTTGGAGAAAGAAAAGCATATGACAGAGAGGACTACTTCAGTAGAAACAGTGCCTCCCCAACACCCTCAGAGGTAACCAGCCAGGACCTAAACCTCAGCTCGTGCATGGCATGGGGCACAGGACTTTTTAATACCTCTTTATTGACACATTCTCTTTATTTATCAGTTTTCAAAACAATGTGTTGGTTCACTTCTATCCTCCAATGGTTTCCAATTGATTTTAAAATGATTATGAACTCATGTATTTAAACATATCTGTTGTTTCAATCATCTGTAATTATTATCTCATTAGTGCTCAGATTGTCCCACCTCTAGCCCAAGGAAGCCTTTTGAAATCACACAAGCCATTTTTTCATATGAAGAAAAAGGGTAACTATAAACCTAGAAACTCGAGGATATCAAAGCAGGAGACATCTGGGTTACCTTATTTTTCTGTGAACTGGAATTCTTCTGGCTATTTCTATCAGCTCTTCTCTTCATTCCTTTTTTTAAAAAACAAGCAAACAAACAAAAAACTAGATCGCTTGACCTTAGCTCAAGTACCTTATTAGACTTAAAGGAAAACCATGACTCAATTTCCTTTATGCGTATTTATTTAGTGCCCACTGTAGTCCCAGGATGTGCCAGGCAATCCTCCCTTCTCTGGTGGCCAGACTTTTGACTCCCTTTTTTTGATGTGTTACATAGTTTTGGAAGGCAGTCATGACGATGACATTCTCAACTTGGCAAATTCTCATCTGAATGTGAGTTGACAAGCCAGATTAAATCAGGCAAGATGTCAACAGTGAAAACTACCAACCTTCTTATGAAGGTTAAAAAGCTAACATGAAGGAAAAATGCTAGACATATAGCAGTCAAAGCAGTCACCTGATGCATAGTTTGAGTAATGATTTCTTCCTGGAATGGCTTGCTACGATCGATATATAAAGGAACTTTATCCTTGCGGGGAGTCTGCAAGCATAAATAATTGGGTTCATGGCCCATGACCAGAGTGGGCAAATGAGATGCCATTGTTGATGGTGTTTCTGGCTATCCTAAAACTGATTAAAGTGGTAATAGCAGAGTAGAAATTCTTCTCCCTAACTCTTCTAGCTGATTATAAATGCAGCCCTGGTGAGATATCAAAAATGAGTCATGTTTTGAGTTTCCAGAAAACTTGCTTTCAAACTTTTCTCAGATTCTCAGGAAGGGTATCTGTCTATCATACCCACTTCCCCAGATGCTCAAGGGCCAATAAGTCTTTCTGAGGCAGATTTCCTGTGGGCTGCTTCCTTTGGAAGGATCAGTTCAAGGCCCTTGAGAGCACAAGGGTCATTAGTGAAGACAGTGACTTCCTGCTCTAATCTTTTTTCTCTGTGGCCTGTTCAATGTCTATCACAATGGCCTGGAGTGGAGACAAGAGACCATTTGAAAAATGCTCTACTCTTTGATGTAGAAAGTATTAACAGATTAAATCTTGGTTCTAACATTTGGTGATTTTATAAACTTGAACATTGTCTGATATTGAATTTTTTTTGAAGCAGACTCAAAAAAAATTTACTTGGGAGGTAATTCTTGGCTTCTTGAATTGTCAGAACTGATATAAGAGTGGGAAATTGAGACAGGGAAGGAAAGTAAACCTCTATAGGATATATTAATGAACAATTTACTACTGTAGAAATCTGGGGGCTATGTACAGCATGCCTCCATGTTATCCCACACAAGGGGAGAAGAAGCTGGCATTTATCTATGGGATGACTGAGGACTATTTTTAAGGGTGTTATTATGTAGCTTTTCTGTTCTACTCTGTATGAACATTTCAAAGCCTTGGTTTGTTCCTGTGAAAAATGGAGATAAATCCTAGCTATTTCTCAGGGTTCTTATGAAGGTTAAAAAGCTAACATGAAGGAAAAATGCTAGTCAAAGCAGTCACCTGATGCATAATTTTTTCCTTCCTTTTTCTTGTGGTTACTTCATAGGTATGAAAGCATATAATCTGGCAAATAGGTTCTATGCTTTATAGAATTGGGTGGTAGGAGGAAGTGGGGTGGGAGCAGTCAGTAGAATATTGACAAATAGGAATAAAAGCATCAAGTATAATATTGTTATGCATTCATGGAGATGCTTTAATTTATTTGCATAGAAACATAAGATTTCATGGTTTCTTCACAAAGCTTTCTCAATGGCATTTTTTTTTTTAGTGTAATATGTATGCGTTTTAAAAGCTAAATTGCTACCTGATATTTTGCTTTGGTATCCAGCAGCACAAAATGAATAATTTGTCTCCCTATATCTCTTTTTATTCTTCAAAAACTAAATACTTTCCATCATTAACTCATCACATTTCCTTTCCATTTGGGAGGGAAATCACCTTACCAACATTTATGATGCCTTATATTCTTCTTCCTCCATTTTATAGTTGGGGAGACCAAGAGTTATAGAGTACATTCTGTTAAACAGTGTATGAACTCACCCTGGAAAACTCAGGTTCCAGTTACATCAACTCTAGTTCTCATGAAATTGTAATATCCAGAGCTTCATAAAAAAATAACACTATACTCTGTTTCTAAAATTGGGCTATGGTAAAGGAGTTACACATGTCCTTGCATCTTCTCTTGGCAAGGAAGCAAGGCAGAGCAGCTTGCATGTGTTTGTGGGCTGTGCTGTATCTTTTTTGTTGTTCTGTTTTTATCACATGAACATGTGGGATTAAGTGTTTGTATGTGTGTGTGTGTGTGTGTGTGTGTGTGTGTGTGTGGTAAATGGTGATGGCTAGACAATAATTGGGATCAGAGACCTCGACCATCACGTCTTTTATTATTCTGACCCCAGGATTAATGTATCACGATAGAAAAGGGCTATGCCAAAATAACAAACAGCCCCTAAATTTCAGTGGTTTACACAAACAAAGATTGGTTTTTTTTTTGCTCTTTCTACGTGTTCATCCAGGGTCACCTGGGAACTGCTCCTAGGTTCCTCTGTGTCTGTAGTTATTATCCCTCTATGACCTAGGCTGATCAATAGCTATTATCTGGAATGTTTTCAGTAACAGTGGAAGAAGGAAGAGAGAACCCTGGGTGATTTCCCATCAATAATTAAATGTTCAATTTAGAAGTGACACACATCATTATACTCATAGCTTATTAAGCAGAATTGGTCATGTTTCCAAATCAACCACAAGGAAGAGAAAGAGAACTGGAACATGTGGTGAACAGCAGTAATGACTTGAGTTTTGGCCAGACAGCTTAATGTCATTATTACTTTCCTAATTTTATATAGAAATGCCCTCACCTAAGAGACATATTATCACCATCTTCAAGATACAAAATTTTAATTATTTATTTCTAGACCAGCTCTGTCCAATAGAATTTTCTACAGTAATGGAAATATTCTCTGCATTATCCAATACAGTAGCCACTAGCAATGTATAGTTATAGAGCACTGGGAGTATGGCTTGGATGACTAAGGAACTGATTTTTTAAAAAATTTTATTTAACTTTAATTAATTTAAATTTAAATTTAAATAGCTTCTGGTGGCTACCATACTGGCTAACCCAGTTCTAGACCACTCATTATGGATTTATTTTTTTTGTTGTTCATTAGCAATAATACCAAATAGCATTACGTACTCTCTATATTTGCATTGCATTCTGTAGTTTTCACAGTGCTTTTATGTACACCACTCATCTAAAGTGTAGAGTGGGTTGCAAGCTGACAAGGTCCTTGCAATCTGTGAGGCCAACCAAGGGTTGCCTCACCTCCACAAATCCTCCTAAGAATGGGAAGTAGGAACTGATTGGAGAACAAAGCGGGTGTTGAAATGCAAATGATTTTAGCAGGCTGTGTAGGGTGAGGTTTACTCTATGTAAATGCAAATGATTATAGTAGGATGTGGAGGTTGGGTGGGGATAATCTCTTTTTAGCCAGCAAATGTATGCTTTTGTATAAAAACAACTTGCAAAAATAAAATCTCTCTCTACTTCATCATCAGTGGACTGTGGGCCTCCCAATCTCAGCTCCACCATTCTCACTCAGGATTATCTTCCAGGACTGTGTGGATGTGGCAGGATTTACCACTCTCTGGATGCGGCAATCTCATATGATTCTACTAGTAACTCTAGGAGATAAATAAGGAAGGTAATATTAAATATCCATTTTATAGATATGAAAACCAAGATTCAGAGAGTTTAAGTGATTTGTTCATGATAATGGCATAATTAGTGGTACTGAAACTAGAAACCAAGTCTCCAGGTGGGGGTATGTCTCTTTTGATATTATACACCCTGCTCAGCATTATGCTTTTTTCTCAATAAATAATTGACCCAGTATATTAAAATTCCAAGAACTTCAAAGGAAAACCATCTCTCCTTCCTTTGATGCACTTATTTTCATAAGCATTTCCATAGCACTTCTTTTCAAAATTATACCATATCAGTCATAGACTAAATTTGCATTAATCAAATTCTTGAATTGGTATCTATCAGTTTCATGTGCAAATTTCTTTTTTATTTTTTTAGCCTAATTAAGGTGAAAGCTCCTTAAGTTTAAAAACTTGTCCTTTTTTTTTGGTAACTTCTTCAGTACTCACCAGAGTGATCATTGTCTCAGTTTGTCTGAGAGTGAGGGGTTTCTCATGACTTAGGACTTTTAATACCCAAACAAGGACAATCCCAAGCACATTGGGATAGCTGGTCACCCAAGTGCCCTGCACAAAGTTGAGTTTACAGGTTGAGCTAAATTAAATATTAAAATATCAAAGATATGTTTCAATTACTATCCTCACCATAGTCACTGAACATTGTAGGTACTCCATATAATTATTTATTTTTATTTTATGACAAAAATAAAGGGTAATACATTTTGCATGTGTTTCCTTTTGTCCAAGTGGCAAACTAGCAAATGATTTTTTTAAAAACTGTGAAGTAAATAGACCCGTATTTTTATACTTCTATATCTTGTTTGAATGTTATTTCAAAGTCAAGAGCAAAAAGAAATTATATATTGCTGATCTTGGATATAGCAGGCATTGTTAATGGCATGCACATGCATATACACATACACACAGAGACACACAATCAAATGATGGGCCATTCTCAAAAACTTCCATTGACTTTAGATAATATTCAGAAGTTCAAGTGTTTATTTTCAAACTTGGATGCTTTTGCTCATTTCTTGAAATAACCACAACCTCCGATCTCTCTGGGGAAAAAGCCAAGTTCTTGCATTAAAGATTTTTCCAGCCTCTACTCTTACAAGCAGGACCAGAGCTTTCATTTTGATCTGTGGGTTTATTTTGGGATGAGGGTGTTCATTCACTATTGTGTCTTGAGCTTCTGAATACCTCAGTCACTATAGCATATGACTTACATTATTTATTCAAATAAGAAAGTTTCTTTTGAATAACAATTTCCTTCTGCATTTGTGTGCTGAATAGTCATGTCTTCAGTGTTTCCCATTACAACAGGCTGCCTCACTATATTCCACATCACTTCCACCTATCGAACTTCATAAGGACATCATATAGCTAGCACTTTTTTGAAAAACTAAGTTTTTTGAAACACTTAGGTTAAACTAATTTAAATAAATCAAATGCTTTGGCCACATTTCTGTAAGGATGTTGTGAAGAAGAGTTTCTGCAAGGTGAAGAGAGATTGGTACAAGTGATTCACCCCCTCACTCCAACATCTGGAATTCTGTGAGTCTAGGTCTCCTTTAATTCTCTATTTTACTAATAAATAATTTTAGAGATTTGTCACTTTTATTTTTGAGTGATATTCAATAAGTGATGACCCCTAATACTTTAGCTTTAGTTTAGATTTATTCCCACTGAAATGCTCAAAATAGAATCACAATTAGCAGGTGTATTGTTCACATATACAGATGGACAACTGTGATGGAGAAAAAAATATTGTTACCTAGATTGCCTTCCATGAAGTTGATAGAGTTAGCAATTGCTTTCTTAGGTCCTCTTGAACAAACCCCAATGTCTATGGACATAAATATGGAGATGGAAAAGGGACTGGGAAGAAGGTCAGGGCACCTTTGGTGTAGGCCACATAGAAGATGCAATCAGAGTAGAATTTTTCAAATAAAATGAATCCAAGGAATGCAGAGAGTTGAATTAAGGAATTAAATTAGGACTCACTGAAGAGGTCATTCTGAAGAGTTTGGCATTTAAGCATTTGTAATCACAATTTAAACCCTCCTTTGATATCAGTTGATGTCAAGGCTGAACCTCAAACCAACTGAGACAGAATCACTGGGGTGATACCCAAACATCATCATCATCGTTATTATTTTTAATTCTTTAGCTTATTCCAATGTGCAGCTAAGTCTAAGGACCATGTTCGAGTAAGAGTCCCTCACATTCTGAATTTCCTGAGGATAGGTTATTAAGGGAAGCTTCTATAGTATGGTGGAAAGAACACAAGAGGAGGAGTATATAGCCAATTATGTTGTACATTCCAATTATAGAATTTGCTTCTGAGCTCAGTGCTTTATTTCTAATCTTCACAGCAATGACATGAGATATTCATATTAGGTCTAACTTATGCATCTTTCCAAATTTCTTCAGATTCACATGTTTCTCTATGGAGGATCCTACTACCATCATCATTAACTTATATCTTGTTGATCCATGAATGTGTCTTGCTAAACATGTCACTGTTCCCCTAACCTGGGAGTGTAAAGACCATACTTCCCAGACCATCAACTTGAAATTTGCTGTGACTTTGGTTCTTTGTTGCTATTGGGCATTCATTCCCTGAGACTGAAGAGCTGGCTGTTTCCTTGTGGTAAATTTAGTAATCCATCACCGTGTGTATACTTTTCTTCCATTCTTGTCTCACTTTCCTTTTCTCCTCACTCTTGGTGCTCTAGGATTGAACCTCTCAGTAAAATATTGAGAAGTTTGGCCACATGTTATATTTTCAAGGACATCCAGGCTAAGAGAATATTGTTATCTCAACAAATGCTGGCCTGTCAATCTCCGAAGTCCAAGTCCTTTTTAGTCTTTTTTCTTTTTTCTTTTTTTTACTACCTCCTAGGAGTGTGAAGAACTGGGTCTTGACCCCTGCTTTGCCACTGACTTGCCACTTGCCTTGCCACTGACTAAGTATAATCTTAGGAAAGGCATTTTTCTTATTTAAGCCTCAGTTTCCAGATCCATAAAATGAGGGGTTTGAGCTATCAGATGAATTCTATGGACCTTCTTAGCAGCTGGGGGAATACTATAGATTTTTTCTCAAAATAATGTTTTTAAATGCATGAAATAAAATACCATAAAATAGAGTTACCAAAAAAGTGCATAGTTACATCAAAACACATTTGTCAAGATAGTACATTTGTGTGTATACCTTACAAAATATTTATGATGTGGTAATGTATGTGCTTCTTTACTCATGTCTTAAGTAGCTGTTTAATAACTATAATAATAATAAATAAGAATAAATACTGTTTTGAGACACTAATGAGAAAACAGCTCTGAAGCAACTAGGCTATAATAACCCTAATTGAAATAAACAATGCTCATAAAACATAAATGATCATTAGACAAGTTCATTGTATGACAATATTTTAATAAGGCAGAGACAGGGACACTCTAAAACTACAAAAATCACTAAATACTCCACTCTTAGAAATAACTTAAGTGATCACAGTTTCTTCACTATTTACAACTTTAGCTTTGTTTTAATACTCTTATCTCTAGTTAAAAATCTAGTTACCCAATACTGAGTGACCCTCTTATTGACAGCACTAAATCCCAAACTATACTCTACCACTTTCTTAAAACTTCCGAGAAACATAATTGCAATCCTGCAATAATCCCACCCTAATCCTGTTTTACTCCAACTTCCTGGCTTCTCTGGGGTATGTTCTGCTTTGCTTCAAGGAGTCAAATAAACCTAAATTTTTGGATGATGGGTATATTTATGGTGGTCTATGAATGGAGGGCTTTAATTTATGCATCAACCTTAATTCGATATGAAAATACCTGTGGTTTCTACCAATGACAAAATAACTGTGGAACTGAGATTCAAATTGCATTCTGGTTTTAGAGACTGAACTCTTAAACTTCATAACTTCTAGGCATAAAAATTAAAAATCACGAAACATAAATAATCACATGCTAGTGATAGACTGTTACATATACAATACCCCGAGGTCAAACATGAGTTAGAGAAAAATTTTTGCTGGTACTAAAATAACAACCATAACAACCAGTCATGGTAGAGAAGGAAATAAGTAACCACAGCAATAATTTCCCATTTCTAGCTCTTTATATTTTACTGGGCCATCTGCATCTGAGCCTCAGGACAAGAGAGGGCAAACCTATAGTCAGGGTTTTCTTGAGCATAATCTAAGTCTTTTCTTTATCTACAGGACCTAACAAAAGATCATTTCCATAAGAGAAGATGAGTCATTCTCAGCTCATTGTTGAAGCTTTACTATTTAGATTTATATTCAACTAATATTTATTAAATCCTGTTACTGACTGAATTGTCTTCCCCCCAAATTTATATTAAAGCTCTAACTCTCAACATGACTATATTTGGAGATAGAGCCTCTAAAAAGATCATTAAGGTTAAAACAAGTCAGAAGGGTAGGATTCTAATCCAACAGGACTGTTATCCCTTTAATGAGAAGAGGCATAAGGGATACACATGCACAGAGCAAAGGCCATGTGAGGATATAGCAAAAAAGTAAGCCATCTGCAAGCCAACAAGAATGGCCTCAGGGAAAACCAACCCTGCCAGCACCTTCAACTTGGACTTCAGGCACCAGAACTATGAGGAAATAAATTTCCGTTGTTTAAATCGTATCAGTCTGTGGTATTTTGTGATGGCAGCCCTAGCAAACTAATACAAATAAATGACTAATCAATGTGCTGTCATTTTGTTAAACCATTACAAACAGAGGTGTTCTGGAATCACTTCTACTGGCTTATGAGAGCCAATTTCAAAATTTTTAGTAATGTATTGAGCTGGATTTTGAAACATCCATTATTAAAAATTCTGTGAGCTAGTTTTTGAAACATCCACTATTAAAAATTGATAAACTTAAAATTGTGTAAACTGTATTTTAGAAAAGTGATAAATATGCAAAACCCATCACTTCTTAATTATTTTACTACATTTTGCTATTATCTATGTCCTTGAAGTTATTTATATCTACTGTATCTGAATGTTGAAAACACAACATAAGGGCATACAATAAGTCAATAAGTCAATAAGTGGGTTCAATAAGTCAGTGGGTTCAATAAGTCAGATTCAAGTCATGGAGTAGGCCATTATGGAGGTATTTGATGGACAAACAGTACAAAGCAAAGTTTTTTTTGTCTTATTTTTCCCCTTAAGGAAGGTAGTTGTTAAACATTTACCCGCATATGCCTGATCACAACAATCCTACACAAGAGGAAGTCTAATTCCAGACTACAAATGAGGAAACTCCAGTTATTAGATTCAAACAAAACCTCAAGCAAAAACTGGGTCCCCTGGCAAGACTCATGCAAAAACTGGGTCCCCTGGCTCTTAAACTAAGGGTCTTTGCATGATACCACACTGCCTCTCCACGTACACATGAGGAAATGCTATAGCTCTATTTCTATCTCAGCCAGGCTGACCAGCAGTAATCACATTAAAAGGGGCTTGTACATTTGGCGAGGGCCTATGCTCTGCCTCCTAAACTTCTCTGTCTAGCATGGGCATTGTGTAATTCTAATACCCAGTAGAATGAAAGCCTCTTGCTATAAAATCCAGGGGCTGGAAAAAAGCAGAAGGAGCACTCTTTTACAACCACAATGTGTAGTCTGTTGTAAAGTACTTTACTTGCTACTCATTGTAGGACTTGTCTGTGTGTTTTTCCAGCATGGCAAAAATTAATGAGGGGCAGAGGGCTAAGTTCAGACACCTGCTGGAGTTACCTAGCAGAAGCTCTGACCATTCAGAGATAGATTTACAGAAATATGGACTAAAGACACAGCAAGAAGTTTTCAAAATTCTTAGAGAATCTTCTTTGATGAGCTGAGGCAATCCAGCAGCTCCTGCACTGTGCATTCCTGCTTATCAATCACCAGAATTTGCAGGCATTGCAAGATGTCTCCTACTCTCTATGCTGTTAAAAAAAAAAAAAAAATGTACTCCCTGCAGTAGCATTAAAGGTCTACTGCCAGTTATTTTGCTCAGGTACCCTGCATCTTAAGGGACAATTTTATTTTGGGTGATGTTAATTATTGGGTGTATACAAGTTTTAAAAGGCTAAATATTAAACTAATCCCTCGAAAAAATCTTGGGAAAGTCATTTTTCCCTAGAGAATATACCCAGGAAACGTTGAAGACTTAAATGTGTTCTTTTCACATTTAAAGTCAAGAGAATCTAAAGTTGAACCTAGGATGTGAATGTGAACCACCCAGAGAACTTTAGAAATCCTGATGCCTGCGTCCTGCCACATCAGAGATTCTGATTGAAGTGGTCTGGCCTGGGCGTTTGGATTTTTAAAATCTCTCCGGGAGACTTTCATGTATGCTAAAGTTGAAAACCACTAACTTAGAACCTTGCTTCTCTGAGTGCGGTGGATCCATGGTTTAGCAGCATCTGCCTCCCCAGGGAGCTTGTTAGAAAAGTAGAATTTCACCCCAGAAATACTGAATCAACCAGCATTTTAACAAGATCTCTAGATGATTCAATTGTGCAGACAAAGTTGACTGTCTAGAAGCCAAGACGAAGAATGCTACAAGCTGATCCAGTGAAAGACACCAATCATCTTCCTTAATTCAGTCCGGAAGTGGTTTTCCTCTCTCATTTTCCATTTCTAGTCAGTTACCAAGTCCCATTATTGGTCTTTCTTTCAGATAAATCTCTTTTGCATTTTATAAAGCTGTTCCACCCAGCCCCTTCCATCTTACTTGAGGGCTATTGATGAAATAAATTCTTCCATTACCTCTGCTCAAATTTTTTCAATGGCCCTTTATTTCCCATCAATTTAAATGTGAATTTCTCCACCTGACTCCAAGGTCGTCCTGTATCCAGCTCCAGGTAACTAGTCTAACCTTATTTCCCCCTGGGGGTCTGATTTAAACTGGTCTTTTCACTTAGTCACAAGGTGCCAGTAATTCCTCTGTCTGGCACCTGGGAAACCATTCACTTTCAATCTTGCCTCTGCCTCTCAGACTTTATTCATCTTTCAAGGCCACATCTTTTGCTCTGAATGCCTCCAACAGTTATAACCAGAACCACCTAATTATTAGCTACACATCTCTGTTGATTACCAATTTTCATGCACCCAGAACCAACTGAGCATAGAGCAACAGTACTAAATGTATCCTAGAGATGAACCCAGCAGCTCCCTGTACAGAATAGGCCCGGACTCTCCTCCCTCCCTCCAGGAAGGCACCCTCATTGTTGCTGTACCATCACCCATGTAACACTTTGCTCTTAGCACTTAGGCCAGGACTAGTGGTTCTGCCTCTTCCATCAGACTAGAGGCACTCAAGCTCAGTCTTTCAGCCTCCCTGGGTCCAGTATTGTCATCACTAATTCAGCAGGCAGGTCCTGGTGCCACCTGTGGGCAGAGACCATCATGATAGGTAGTGGTTGTGGTGGTGAAAATGTGTGGAGAGAGCAAGGACAAGGATGATTCATGGAATAGTTGTAAAAATAGCCCCGATCTATTGAGGTCTATCTATAAACTAAGCATGATTCTAAATGTTTTATATATTATTTATTTATTTATTTATTTTAAAAAAACTTTTTATTGGAACATAAAACATAGATACAGAAAATCAAACAAAACAAATAAGGCAAGTATTCTTGTAAACTCCACACAGATCAAGAAGATCAAGAAAGAGAATGTCCCTGGTGGTCCTAGTACCTCCCATATGTCCATCTTAATCAGAACCTCTTGACTCCTTTCCCAACAAAACATATCCATTATTTTAACAATTTTTTATTGTGGTAAAAACCATAAAATTTACCATTTTATCAATTTTTAAGTGTACAGTTCAATGGAATTAAATACATTAACATGTTGTTTAACCATCACCACTATCTGTCTCCAGAACCCTTTTTATCTTTTGTAATTCAAACTTTACATTAAATTCTGTATTTCATTCCCCTCTCCACCATCCTACTTTCTGCCTGCTCTAGGTATTTCATATAATGGAATCATACATTATTTCCCTTTTGTGACTGGTTTATTTAACTTAGCACAATGGCTTTAAGATTTTTCAATGTTGTAGCATGTGTTAGAATTTCTTGCCTTTATAGGCTGAATACTATTCCATTCTATGTATATACCACATTCTGTTTATCTATTCATTCATCAATGGACACTTGGGTTGCTTTCACTTTCTGGCTATTTTGAATAAAGCTGCTATGAACATAGGTGTACAAAAATGTATCCTGACTTTTACAGTAAACACTTTAATAGTTTTATCATCCAACTGCACATTTCTAAGCACTTTCATTTAGTCTTGACGATTCCTTATAATTTAATGATTCCTTTAATTTTCTTTTAATCCACATTTTTAAAATGTTATTTCTTGTCCTGACAAGCCTATGCAATCGGTATTATTACTGCCCCCATCATGCAGATATAGTCACTGTGGTTTTCCAAGATCAAACAGCTAAAAGGTGGTGAAACCAGAATTAAGATGCAAATATATTGATTCTTACAAGTGCCTTTTCAATCACAATGGCCATTCTTTATAAGTTTGGGTGCATTACTCTAGCACAGCCATTCAAGACCATAGATGCACATTACAGTCACCTTGGCAGCTTTAAAAACAAACTCATTTAAAGATCCCACCCTAAAACCATGAAATTTCTTGCTTGCAGGAATCCAATATGTTTGAAAATCATCACAAGAAATTCTAATAAGCAGCCAGGGTTGGGAAAAACTGCATTAGCACCTTTCTAGAACAACCTGAGAAAGCCTTGCATGTAAATTTCCATTCAGGGCTTTCAATTTAAAAATTTCAGAAAGTATCACATGCCTATGTAAGTCAGAAGAAAAAGTTTTCATCGGTGCTGTCCTCCTGCACTTCAAATAGGCTCCTGTATATCTGATGGATTTAAGAGTCAGCCTATAGTTGTCATAGCAACAAGACAGATGGGAAAGGAATGACCCAATGCACTGCCCTAGAATCCTTTACTCCCCTCTGCTGTCCTACAGTGAGCCAAGCCTTTCTTCTAACCCATTCAAGCAAGTTATTGATTAACTGAGCCCTTCCAGGGCTGATCCATGGAGACTGCTTTCTCACACGTTGCTGCTATGGCTGTCATGACTTCCAACTTCCAGGGGACTGATTGGACCCAGGCAGGCACCTACTGGGTCACAGCTGTTTCTGGAGCAGTTGCAATTCCAACGTCCTTCCTGTGAAGCAATAAACTGAAGTTCACTTAGTGATGATGAGGTCATATTTTATGGGATTTTGTGCAAAAATAGAAAAAGAAATTAGGTTTAGTTGCCTAACTAACATTTTCTGGTTATCTTCTCTTTAAGCAGCCACACTTCCAATATTGTATCCCAATAGCAAACCATTACTGTGATAACTGTTTGCAACAATAGCCACAATAATTTCCCTGGCTATACCCTCTACACTCCTATGCAATGTGACTTTGCAGCATCTTTTACCAAGAAAATTTTAAGTCTGGGCTGGTCTTGTGACTTGTTTGGCCATTACAAGGTGGCAGAACTGAGAAATTGCTTGTTCTAAGCCAGTGCATCAAAAGCCTTAAATATTTCTTTTTGCTCTTTTAGAATTCTTTCCACTATCATCATGAAAACAAGCCCAGGCTAGCCTCCTGAAGAACAAGACCAAATGAGGCAGAGATGAGCAGTTAAAGCACCTCTAGACCAGCCAAATCAGCAGCTGACTATAGATGTATGAGTAAGCCCAGCCAAGATTAGAAGAACCAACCGGTTGAGCCCTAGCTTAGGTGAAGCTGTAGAAAATAAGCCAAATAAATGGTTACTGTTTTAAGCCATTAATTTTGGGGTAGTTTATTATGTAGCAAAGACATATGATATCTACACATCCAGTAATATAGGATAGTCTTCATTTTCTATTGTTCATGTGACTTCAAGCATTTCCTGAGTAGATGTCTACTCTATAAGAGAGAACTAAAGTGAGATATAATCCCTGCCCTTCAAATATTAATAGGCTGTTTTTGAATGATGAGCACCATGGGCTTTTTCCCCATCTGTGCAAACAAATTCTGACTTGCTGAGGAGTTCTAAGAAAGATTTAATTTGTCCCCCTCCAAAAAAATTCTGGCCGGTAATGACCTAAATGTATTAGCGAGATTAAATTGAGATTCACCAAAAGAGAAGTGATGGGAAAAGCTATGAAAACGAATGAGAACTCCAAGAGACAAAACATATAAAGAAGAGAGACTATCTACCACATTCATATTGGGGGAATGTCTACATTAGGGGCAGAAGAAAAAAAAACAGAATGTTAGAGACTAAGAGGAGATAGTAAGATATGAGGGCTAGAACGGTGTGACATCATGGACAAGTAGATTGTGTGTTTCTTAAGGTTCATTGTTTATAGTTTCTTTATTTTGCTCCTTAGGTGCAGTGGGTAAATTAACTATATTCTCAGTTCATGAAACATAAGTCTGTACAAGGATCTCTTATTTTATGCCTTTATTCCTTTCCACTTCGGTTTACATTTCCATTCATTTCCTTGTAATTCCTGGAATTATCTTTGGAAATATTCAAAACATTTGGAGGTAAATCTAGTGACTAAAGTGGGTAACTGATTAAGGCAATGGCATTTGTTCCAACACCAGGTAAATTTTCTCTTTCAGTAATGGTTAGTTGTAATCTGTAATCATTCTTTCATCCATCCAATAAATATTTAAAGAGTATCCACTTCATACCAGAGATCATTCCAGGCACTCAAGATTTGGAAGAGAGCAAAGTAGACATGGTTTTTATTCCCATGGACCTTATGTTACAGTGGAGGTACATGATAAAATTATAAACAGATATATCAATAGGATAGATTCAGAAAGTAAGTAAAACAGGATGACATGACTGATTTGGGGTGCAAGTTATTTTAGGTGACATAGTCAGAGAAAGCCTCTCTGATGAGGTGACATTTGAGCTGGGACCCAAATGATAAAATGGAATAATAAAAAAAAGCACAAGGGTTTGAAGCAGAAAGATTGACTGGTTCAAGGGCCCTGAGGTGAGGAAATAAGCTCGCCAAGGTACAGAAAATTTAGCTTGATCGGAGTAGGCTGATTGAGGGAGAGAGCAGAAGGAGAGGCAATTGGAGAAATAGTATGTGATAAGTGATTTGGATTTTAAGTAAGAGCAATAAAGAAAGGTCATGGAACAATATTAGACAGAAAAGTACCATGATGTGATCTACATTTTGGGAAAGCATTTTGTCTGCTGCAGGGAAATCGGATTACAGGAGAGAAAGAGTGTGCACTGGGTGCAGTTAGGAAACTGTTTGTTAGGGAAGATGATGGAAAGAAGAGGATAAATCTGGGAATTGGAAAGCAGTAAACAGAGGAGGCATTTTCAATTTTCAGAACTCAATATTTAAGAAATATTATTATATTTCCTAAATGAAATATGCCCTTAACACAAACATACTATAAATACACAGTGAAATAGATGTCATTAATGGTGACATGTTTACATTATTTTTTAAACTTAAGTGGTGAAAAATGATTTAAGTGGTAGTTGGTTTAATTATTCCAACTCTTCAAATCTTTTGAGTTTTTCCAGAAGAGAAATTATTATGTTTGATAGTGTAAGTTTTAAAATTTTATTTATGAGCAAACTAAATGGGGAGTAATTTCCCAAGTGGACTTTTCCTTTTCTTTTTTATGGAAATTAATGCTGCTCAGTGATGTCTTCATGGTAAAAACAAATAAAGAGGTCAATATTCTATGATCTGGTTTGAAAATGAGTTACTTGCTATACTGAATGTGCAGGCAGTTGAGAATACTGTCCATAGAGTGACCTGTCCTTTGAGTGTAAGTTCTCTCTTCAGGGCTTTATGGCTAATTTGGTGTCATTTTGCATTATACTCTTTGAACTCCAGAAACAGTGTCTCTGACAGGATTAATCACATATAAAATTATTATGATTAAAGTCATTTCACTGGGACATGACCTCACTTTTGTGATATTCCTGCCATAAATACTGAATGACTCTTATCATGAGAGAGTACCAGCCAACCCAAATTGAGGGACAATCAGCCTATACTTTTCAAAACTGTCAATGTCTTGAAGAACAAAGACAGGCTGAGGAACTGTTCCAGATCAAAGGAGGCTAAAGATAAATGTCAACTATATGTGGTGTTTGATCTGGAACTCGTTCATGGATCAGAAAAAAAAATGCTATAAAGAACATTATTGATTCTGGTCAAGATGGTAGATACCTAAACACTGTGCTTGCTTCTTCTCACAACTACATCAAAATTACAACTAAACTAAAGAACAACCATCATTGAAAATTACCTGAGGTCTAGCTAGACAGAAATCCTCTTACTGAGCACATACAGAAGGGGCCACCTTGAGAATGGTAAGAGGGGTAGAGATGTGAAATGAGATGGTCCCACACCCATGTGTGGCATTTGAAAATCAGAAGGGATATCTTGGCTGTGGAAGTACCCCAGGAGGAGTGAGGGGTCTCAGCCCCATTCTGAGCTTCCCCAGGCCAGGGTTCTACTGCCAGGAAAGAAGTCTCCATGAAATCTGGACATGAAAATCATCAGAGATTATGACTAAATGGGGCAGAGGGCTGTGGTGGTATCAGGTGCTCCTCTTGGAGGAACTGTACATGGACTTACTGATGGACTCACTTGAACTGGGCTCCAGCTCAAAGTGCTTCAGGGACAAATGAGGAAAAACTAAATCATCTGGCTTCAGGGAGAGGGCTGGAGTGGCAGCTTTCTTCACATCAGAAGTACTGGCTTAATCCGTTGTCTTTTTTCGTGCCATCTCCCAACATAGTGTGGAGATGCAGGTGGCCACCATATCTGAGTCTCCATCAATCTGGCTAACGTTGGTGCCCTGCACTGGTGATTCTTTGAGGCCAGTTCCCAACCAACCTGTGGGCCCATCTTACCTGCTTCCAGTGGCTTTGCTATTCAAACAGACTGTCTTGGCTCATGTTTAGAACTTTCCTAAAATCTCTCAAAGGTTCACAAAGTTCAAGCAAGCATCATCTCGCCTTGGCGTTCCTTGCCGAGTAGCCCCACACCCAGTACTAGCAACATACAGCCTCAGTTTGTGGGTTGGCCTCTCAAGACACCTCCAAGCCCAGTGTGGGTGGCATCCATCTGCGGATTTCTTAATGACTCATGCTAGGTGGCCCTGGGAAGGGCACAGGCTGCAGCTAAACTTGGCCTATGATAGGGCCTCTTTCAGCTTTAGACTGAGTCAGAGCACTACCTGGGGCCACATCCAAGAATGAAACACACAAAGTGAAGATTCGGCAGGTACCAGGGCCCTGTTAAAGTGAATCCTGCTCTGTAGGGTCAGCACCTGCACAACAGCTTCCCCACTATAGCCATTAGTCAGTCTTCATAATGAACCAGCCTGAAGTTCAGTCCCTCTCATTGATATGCAAACAGCAACCAGGGCTCAACTACAACAGGAGGACACACAAAACTCACCCAAGAGACACACTTGAAGCACTCAGCTCAGGTGATCAGGGAGACTGCTGCTCTACTGGGCCCCACAAGACACATACTACATAAGCACACTCTATTGAGACTGGGAGACATAGCAACTCTACCTAATACATAGAAACAAACACAAATAGACAGTCAAGAGGGAGAGACAAAGAAACATGTCGCAAATGAAAGAACAGAACAAAGCTCCAGAAAAAGGACTAAACAGAATGGAAACAACCAATCTACCAGATGCAGAGTTCAAAACATTTGTTATAAAAATGCTCAATGAACTTAGGGAAAGAGTAGATAAACTCAATGAGAATTTTTTTAAAAGGTAGAAAACATCAAAAATGGAGTTAGAAAACATTAAAAAGAACCCATCAGAAATGAAGAATGTATAACTGAAATGAAGAATATCTTGGAGTTAATCGACAGTAGTTTAGATGAAGCAGAGGACTGAATAGGCAACTTAGAAAATAAGGTAGCAGAAAACTCCCAATCAGAACAATAATGGGAGAAAAGAATCTAAAAAAAATGATGATAGTTTAAGGGACATCAGGCTTACCAACATTCACATCATAGGGCTATCAGAAGGAGAAGAGAGAGAGAGAGACCAAGGGATTGAAAATCAAGTTGAAGAAATAATGATGGAAAACTTCCCTAACCTATCAAAGAAAATAGATATACAAGCCCAGGAAGTGCAGAAAGTCACACACAAGATAGTCCAAACAAGCCCACACCTACACACATCATAACTAAAATGTCAAAAGTTAAAGAAAAAGAGAATCTTAAAAGCCTCAAGAGAAAATCAATAAGTTACATACAAGGGAGCCCCCATAAGACTGTCAGCTGATTTCTCAACAGAAACTTTGCAGGCCAGAGGGATTGTTATATAATATTCAAAGTAATGAAAAGCAAGGACCTACAACCAAGATTACTCTGCCCAGCAAGCTATCATTTAGAATCAAAGGACAGAAAGTGCTTCCCAGACAAGAAAAGGCTAAAGAAGTTCATCACCAACAAACCACTATGACAAGAAATGTTAGAGGGACTTCTTTAGGAAGAAGAAGATAGGGAGAAAAAAGACCAGAAATATGAATAATAAAATGGTATTAACTACCTATCTATCAACAATTATTTTAAATATAAATGGATTAAATGCTCCAGTTGAAAGATAAGGTGGCTGAATAGGTAAGAAAACAAAACCCTTACATATGCTGCCTATAAGAGACTCACTTCAGATCAAAAAACACACAAAAACTGAAAGTAAAGAGATGGAAAAGATATTTTATAAAAATGGAAACAACAGTAAAAAAAGCTATGGTAGCAATACTTATACCAGACAAAATAGACTTTAAAACAAAGACTATAACAAGAAACAAAAAAGGATCCATTCATCTTAGTTCTAGGTATTTATCTTTATAAACTGAAAACACTACTTCAAAGGGACATGTAAATCCATATGTTCATTGCAGCATTATCTATAGTACCCAAGATATAAAAGTAACCTGGGTGTCCATTAGGGAATGAATGGAATATTATCAGTTATAAAAAAGATGAAATTTTGCCCCCAGCAATGTCATGGATGGACCTAGAGGGTGAGTGAAACAAGTCAGACGGAGAAAGACAAGTGCCATATAATTTCACTTACATCTGAAATCTAAAGAATAAAACAAACAAAACAGAAACAAACTCATAGATACAGAGGACATTTTGATGATTGCCAAATGGGAGGGAGGTTGGGGGAAATGAGTGAAAGAGGGGAATGGATTAAGTACAAGTTGGTAGTTACAAAATAGTCAAGATATATAAAACGTAGCATGAGAAATATAGTCAATAATATTGTAATAAGTATGTATGGTGTCTGAGGGGTACTAGATTTATATAACTTCATAAGTTATATAAATGTCTAATTACTTTTTGTGCACCTGAAACTAATATAATAGTTTATGATAACTGTAACTGAAAAATAAAAAATTATCGAAAAAAGAACATTGAGAGAACTTGTGTAATTGAACATAGGGTCTACGTTAGATAATAAGTCTGTACCAATGTAAAAAACCCATGATTTGATAATTGTGTTGTAATTTAATTAAAGAATGTCCATGTTCTTGGGATATGTGGTTGAAGTATTTATTTTGAAGTATTATAATGGGTTGTGATGTCGGAAATTCTGAAGTGGTTCAGCAAGAAAAAATAGGAAAAAATATATAGAAACATGGAAAAACATATTTGGTAAATCCAGACAAAGAATATACAGGATTTCACTGTTTAATTTTTGAAACTTCTCTGAGTTTGAAATACACAGTTCAAATAAAATGTTTTTAAGTTTTTTTAAAATGCCATTTTGCTATATAGACTGTAGCTTATACTTTAGGCAAAGGCCAAAATTAGGTAATTCTAATTGTAATTACCCACACATGAGGAAAGCTTAACAATACAAGGAAAAATGAATGCCCTGGAATCACAGCGGAGTGTTCCGGAATTATATCTAGAGCTTCTGGGTGCCGGTATCTAAACCTCTTCTCTCACACATACAGCCTTTGTTCTGACTTCTGAATTTTTTCTGTTTTCCATCTATAACTGCTCCTTGGTTTTCTTCCTTCAGTACCTCTTTTAATGTGTGAGGTTCTGCTTTCTGCTTCTGGACTTCTCTCTGATTTTAGCACCTTGTTTGGAAAAGCTGACTGGTCCACATCAATAACTATTACATGATGATTGAGACATGGAATGGTACTCCACAAGGATGGTCTCTTGGAAATGATATAGGGGAGAGCGTCAAGGGAGGGCTGCCGAGAAGCTGCAGAAGTCTAGCCTTGACAATACTTTCCACAGCACAGCATTGAGATCCAAGGGAGTTGGGTCTCAAACTTAGCTATTCAGGATCAAGCTCTGTGATCTTGGACTACTCCCTTGACCACTCTGGGTTTCCTTTTCCTCACCTGTAAAATTATTGCTGAGGTCCTCCCAGGTCTAAAATTAATTATGATGCTTCAAATTTTTTCATATCAAATTTCACCTCATTACACCACAGGGTGCTGCAACCTGAGGATTGTACGAGATGTGAAAACATCAATTAATCATTGAAACATATTTTGAACAGGTTCCATGTGCCCAGACCTGGTCGCAGGGGTTAAAAGTCAAGACTCCTGGGTCACTTAGGTCTACTTTCAAATATTGGTTTTTTCTGTTCTGACTTGCTCTGGGAATTTGGACAAGTTATTTAACCTGCCTAAAACTTCAATCGACTCATCTATAAAATGGGAACCATAAAAGTACTTATTCTAAAAGGTTATTAATAAGATTAAATGAGATTATGCATATAGTGCTGCACTATAAGCATTCATTTAAAATAATATTTCAAAATACTATTAATAATATTCTACTATTCTATTATTTAGAATGTAAAAAAAAATCCCTCTATCCAGAATACTGTAATTGAATTTATATGTCTGAAGTTCATTTAACAACTGGACAACAGTCCAGAAAGGCAAGAAATTTAGTGATAAAACCTATAGGGCAGAAAAACAAGATTTTAATAGTTGAAAAAGAATGGTCTGTTTGGGCTGAGATTAGGTTTATTCCTGGTTTAAATATGTCAAAGTGCTATTAAGTATGGAACAACTTAAAATTATGTATATTACAGATAATATTTTTATTTTAAAAATATATTAAATGCAAAATTAATATGTGGATACTTCTAACTTCTAAAGGTAATTTCAAGTAATTTTCTTTATTGTGTAACCAAATCTCACTCTTCTCCCCAGATGTGATCACTATTATCAGCAGGGATAAAGTTGTTAAAGTTTTGTTCTATTCATTTTTGTTTCTAAAGCTTTAAAATATTGTGGTCAATATGAGTAGAAGCCTGTTCAGCAAAGGAAGAGGACCTTGGTAGTGTCAACTGCAGATTTCCTTAAGTCAGTGGTATTTTCAGAATACCAATGTAATATTTCCTTATTGTTATCAACATGGCAATAATAAGGAAATGTCACAAAATAACAGTCTGTGACTAGTATGCTGGTTAGTTGTTCCTTTTATCATTATGAAATACTTCTCTTGTCCTTTTAATGCTTTCAGATTCAAATTTGCCTAGAAATATTGCTCATAAACTCTCCTTTGGTAGCATTTATTTAATACAGCCTTAATAGTTACTTATCGTCAACATTTTGACATAGTTATAGAATAGACATATCTCTTGTGACTAACATAGCATCGGGCTTCTTCAATTTGAGAGCTGTTTTCCTTTAGTCCCATGATTGTGTGTGTGTGTGTGTGTGTGTGTGCACGCTATATTTGGGTGTTCTCATTCTCGCCACTCATATTCTATTCTCCTAAAATTCTTATGATTTATTGTCTTCTTGCCCTGGATTCTGACAGAATTCCTTACCTTTATCTCCCAGGCCACTAATTTATGTTACATCAATGTCTATTTTATTATTCAGCCTATTACGTAGTTTTTAACTGCAACAGCACATTTAAACAGTTTCCTAAATCTCTAATTATCTGCTTCCGTGTGTGTGTGTGTGTGTGCGTGTGTGTGTCTACGATATCCTTTTAGATTTGTCTGAGAATAGGAATTATAATCATTCTAAAACCTTCTGTTTACCCTATTAACTCTGTTTCTTAATTGTTGAGTTTGGTGCCCATGTGTTGATCCACTCAAATATTCGTCCTGATTTTCTATTGACCCTGCGAGTATTGTCTGTTTGCCATGGCCCCCCCTCCCCATTAATTATTATGCTGGGTGAGGGAGATCTGCTTCTAGTTGGGGTAGACTGCAGAAACTCCTCAGGTTTGGGAGTAGAAGGGAGACACAGGATGTGTTGTTAAACAAGGCATACCATCTTCTGGACATGAATAATTTTCAGTACTCTTTTTGGTCACAATCTTCCTGAGTATTGTCCTGTCTTTTCCATACAGATGCTGGATTCGGTTCTTCTGTGTCGACTAAGCCAGCCCTATTGAGCACTGTCTATCCCTGCAGAGATGTGGAAGGGGAAGTAAGGTCAGCGGTTTGGCTTATTTCTTTACCACATCACAACCTATGATCCAGAAGCTACCTCATCCAGAATATCTCTTTCCCCAAATTTTGCCAGCTCTGGGCTAGAAGCACCCAGGAAGGCACCCCACATTTTATAGAAGTCCTCTCCTATATAGATTTTCACTTTTTTTATATACAATCTCATTTTTATTCTGGTCTACCAAAAACATAGCTTCTTGTATTCCAACCTGATTTTAAAATATATATATATTTCTCCTACAATTTTTAAGATTGTGCAATGGGAAGGAGATATTACAAATATTGTCAGGAGCCTATCTCTTTCTGAATAGACTTTAAAAATGTTTTTATTTTAAAAGTTTGTTCTCAAAGAGCACAGGAAATAGTGTTGCATTTATATATTACAAGGTGTTATCTTTATAGTCTATCAGAGTTATATTTTAACTCCTTTAAAGCATATTGCATTATATAGATACTCTTGTTAAAACAGAAAACTTTGAAAAAAGGATTATCTTGGCAGAAATCTACCGTAAACAGAGCTCTAGCTCAAAGAGATCACAATATACAGTCTCACAGAGAACGACCCTGTAAGAGGAGGCACAGTTCTGCATTTGCCAGCAGAGTGTGTGTGTGTGTGTGTGTGTGTGTGTGTGTGTGTGTGTGTGTGTGTACGTGTATATGCATGTGTATGCTTTTAATAGCTTGCAACTTTATGATAATTAGTGACCAGTTGTTGGTCAAGATTTGAAATTCAATTAGGAAATAAGTGTAATGAAAACTTGCATCTATCCCATGAAAAAAACTCTCCTAGGAAGACAAGATAAAACATAACTTCTGTTGTTTCCTTTTAAAATAGTAAATTCAATGTTAAGGTTCTGCTGCTTTGTATATAAAGTTCAGATTTCAAAAGAAACCTTCAACAATTTATTTTAAATAGCAATAGTTTACTCTCCCATCTTGAACTCACTTCTTCTATGCTTATCATTCATTCTTACACTCATTGTATTAGTTCATTTTTGTTTTGCAGTGAACCACCCCAACTATTGAGAACTTAAAACAACAGCCATTTATTTAGCACAAGAGTTAATTTGTGTTCTGTCTGGCCTGGGCTTGTCTGAGCTCAGTGGGGCTTATTTATGAATCTGTAATTAGTTAGTGATTTGGCTGAGGGCTGCCTGGACTATTAGCTGAGGTGGCAGGAGCAAATGGTCTGACTGGCCACATGTCTCTCATCATCTAGGATATCTTCTGATCCTTAATGTGGAGGCTGGGTTCCACCAGCAGCAAAAAGGCAAGTCTCAAAGTATAAGACTCCTTGGAGCCTCAGTTAACCTCACTCCTGTTAATGTTCTATTGGTCGAAGCTAATCACAAGGTAAAGAATATATTCAAGGGTGAATGAGTGAAAGAATTTGTGACCATTTTGCAACCTACAAGTCATAGTTTAATTAATTCTAATAATCTAGTTTATCTGTGTACTTTAAAGTTTCCTCCACAAACTTGAAGGTATTAAGAAAAGTTGTCATGGGGAAGCTACAAGATTTACATTGGAATTTCTTATTCTAAAGTGACATAAAATTGGGTAGGAAAACTGAGTTTTAGACCCAGTGTTGGGGCCAAGCGGATCATGTCAGCTACGCCAAGTGTCAGTGGTATTGCTGACAGAGAAGGGAATGTTCGGTGGTGAGATGCCCAGTTGGAAGAATGTACAAGAGGCAGACATGAGAATGAAATGGCAGGCATCAACTTTTCTGTGTGGTGTGCAGTTCTATTTCTGGAAGTGCAGTTCTATTGAGGGGAGCACAGTACTGTGCGCACTTCTCCTGCTCCTTTTTCTGTGCTCCAGGGGACTGCATGGCTCCTCACATAGCAGAGTACAATAGTGGCCCTCAGCCACACATGTGTGATACAATAAGCTGAATTATGTTTACATATTCCTAGCTGCTGGCCTGGATCATACCCAGTCCTTAGACCAGCCAGGCCTTGGGCCCATCAGGGTTCGGATCAGTCAGGCCTTGGATAACAGCCAGACCCTGGATCACAGTCAGACCTTGGGCCAGCTAGGCCTGGCACCAACACCCAGCCCACCATTTATTTATCAATGTGATTTTGGGCAAATTGTTTAGTTTCAGAGTTAGATTTTTTAACATTTAAAATAAAAGAATTGGATTGAATCATCTCTGAGCCCCCTCTTATCACTCAATAATTAGTAAAAAAGAAATTTGATATAAGGTAGACAAAAACAAACAGCTTTATCTGGAAGAATTTACAAAAAACACAAATTCTTGTGCATCCAGAAACACTGCTAGAATTTCTAATTCAAGAATGTGAGGCCATAAGTATTCCCAGATTTGGACTTTGGATACTTAATCCCCAAAGAAAAACTTTCATCTTTTCTCAAACTTGCTCCTACCGGTCCGCTCAGTGTTTGACCAGATTTACTATGAAGAAGTCAAACCATCGGATTTGGGTTTTACCTTCTTGCCTTGCTATACTGCTGACTGTATCTTATTCATTCTTTTTGTTCCTAGTAGTTAGTATAGTGTCACATGTTGATCATCAATAAACATTGGTTGAATGAATAGAATAAAATTGAGTTGGTTGTCCATACTGAGTAGAAGAATAATATGTTTCTCTGAGGAGTGTAACAGCATGGTTTTTCTTTCCCCTGGGGGTGGGGGGGGGGACTGGAAAGCAGTAGAGACTGCACCTCTAGCCCAAATAAGATGTTTTCCACTTTTAACATGGAAGTGATCTGGGGCCATAATAGGGGGAAAGCAGGTTGCTCTGTAAGGTGGATAAAACCTTGCATCATTCTCCAGGACGCAAATCAGAGATCCCAATTTGTTTGGAATAAAGAAAGCAGTAAAGAAATGAAAGTTCAGCTACCACCTGAGCATCAGTGATCTTGAGCATTAAAGTCACTTAAACCACAATTCTTTAAAGCTGAGCTTAGAAACTGAGCCAGCCCTGCTAGCAGCAGGGAGGCAAATATATTTATGCAGCCCTATTGGTCTACATATGTATGCTCCAGCCCATCTCCCATCAACAGAGTGAGCATCAGGAGGGAAACAGGGGACAGGGTACAGCCCCATCATGTTCACCTTAAAAAACCAACATTTGAATAATCAGCAGGTGATCAGAGATTTTTAAAAAGTCATTGACTTTCCATCCAAAGTCTGTCATTATTCTGTCTTGGGTTTTGGCCAAGATTATCTCTGAAGATAAAAGATGGAATAAGCAAACTCTCATTGGACTTTGGGGTTTCTGCCCTTTAACTTAAGCAACAACAACAATAACAAAAAATAGCAAAGAAAAAAATCCTTGTTATTTTTATTGACTCACAGTAGAACTACTAAATTTAATGCAAGATAACTTATTGATTAACTCGATGAAGCAGGTAGTAGAAATCAGTCTTGCGGGGGAGAAAATATCTGATTTGGGAAAAGCTATATTCAAGATATTCTTGTTCATTTTAAACCTCAAAGTGTGACTAGTAATAAACATTTGAGACCATAAGCTTCTGATTAAAATTGATTTAGGGGTAGCTTTACCCAAAGCCAGGGAAATGCAATAGAAATCCTCATTATCTCTCTTGCATGCTTGTTCTCTAATTAATTAATTAACCTTTAATTGTTCACAAAATACTCTTGTGAGTGAGGAACCTGGTGAAGTACTGCCATTTTAATGAGATGAAACATGAGGCAATGGGATGTAAAATTATCTCTTAAGTCACATAAAGAATCCATGTTAGAAATCAGTATAGAATGCATGTCCTCCCAGTTTCTGTGCAAAGAGGGGTTTCTCCTGAATACACAGATGGTTTCTCTTCATTCACTACCAAAGACAGCCTTTTTAACTTAAAGCAGGAAGGAGTTAGACTCTGCATCAAATAATCTGCAGCCTTTCAAGATAAACAGCACCTGGATTTGAATATTTATAAAGGGTTTGAAAAGAAGAGAGAAAAATTATTATATAGAAACATACAATGATCTTTATCTTCTTATGACTGGCTGCATCTGAACTATTTATTTTCCTGCCTTTGAAAGGGATCTAGAAATTTAAAGTTGGGAACATATTTTCAACGCTTTGTGCAGGCAATACATTGTGATTGCTCAGTCTTATTCACATTCTTTTAAAATATTTTTAAATGGTTCTTCCAAATCATCTCGAGGGATTGAAGTAAATGAATGTTTGGGGGGATATAATACACTCCCAGGTTCAAAAGCTCTTTATTTTAAGATTAAGAAGACAAAGAGAAACTATAACCAGAATAGATCTGGAAAACTGGAAGCAGGTGCTCTTAATAAATTGACAGATAGACCGTGAAATCCCATCTGAAGAACAGGAAAAACTTGGCTCCATGGTGTTACCTTCATTCAAATTCATGGTAGAATAAATCACCAGTGTCTGAAGTACCACAGAGAGAGTATGAGTATGACAGGCACAGAAGGAAATACTGAAGACATGAATCCAGCTTTGTGTGGCAGGGTTACTGAAATTCACTTTATTTAGTTTTGAACTATTCAGAGCCAGAAAGAAAGAAAAATACAGTATAAGCAGGTATTTCCTTTTCAGTGTTTTTAGCATACACTCTGGGCCTTTGGACACAGTTGCTTCTCTTGGTCCACACAATCCGTCATTGTATTGCAGTTGGTGGGCTGTTGGATAACAAACAACATAGAGAGATAGTTTTAGTGTCGTTCCTTCACTGAACTCCAAGGGTATTCAGGGATTAGACCCTTTTTGTGAATCCTGATGTTGCCAGGGGAAAAGGAATCTTCTAGCCCCAGCTTAAGAGCAATAAAGTTAATTAAACTTCCATGATCTTCGTCAGAGAATCGAATTATCTTCTCGGCTGTTATGGCTGAATTTTGTCCACACATCCCCCAATTCATATGTTGAAGTCCTAACCCCCAATACCTCAGAATGAGACTACATTTGGAAATAAGGCCATTAAAGAGGTAATCAAGTTAAAATGAGGCTCCTAGATTGAGCCTTAATTCAGTCTGACTGGTGTCTTCGTAAGAAGAAGAGATTTGGACACAGAGACATCAGGGATGAGCCTATGCAGAGCAAAGGTCAGGTGAGGACATGCCCATCTGTAAGCCAAGGAGAGAGAGAGAGAGACCTTGGGAGAAACCACATCCCCAAGGACTTCCAGACTCCATAATTGTGACAAAATAAAATTCTGCTGGTTAAGCTATTTCATCTGTGGAGCTTTGTAATGGCAGCCCAAGAAGACTAAGTCCCCAAGTCTTGACCCTGCCTGCTGTTTGGCATTCACCTACAGCTGAACGGTTGCCTATGCCCCGGCAAACAATAGCAGCTTAAAAATTTTGTCGAATGACTAAATGAATGAATGAAAATAATGGATATCCCTCCCCTTAATTTCCTTATTTCTCTAAAATAGAAGTAGTTATAGTAACTCCACCACAGGGTTGTGATTGGAAGTACCTGCCAAGTACTTGGAACACTGTGGCAGGCACATGGTAAACCCCATAAAAGTGTTTGTGCTTATGACGTTTACTATTAAGCTGGGTAGTAGTTTTTCTTTTTTGGTGGCTTTATAGACAATGATTCTTAAAGCAGGCAGTGAGATACATTCTTGAGCACCATGAGAATTTTACTTTATGCCTTTCCAATAGAACTCAGCTGTATTTCTCTATTATACTCAGTTGCTTTGTGGACCAGATAATCACCAAATTTAGAAATGGATGAGCCAGGTCTCATCACATCTGGTTTATCCTTTAATAATTAGATTAGGTTGTTTTATGACTGTTTGGTGTTTTGTATCAGTGGTGGGAATAGAGCATGGAGGAACAAACTGATATTCTCTACTTTTCCCCTCTCCCAGGTCCGGGCAATTCCTTAGACCCAAAACAGGCAGGACTTGTGCATTGCAAAGTAGGTGGGCAGCCAAGTTCACACTGAAATGCTTGAAGTATAATGAGTGATAGAACTTGTACGAGTTTTGTCTTAACTCTTCCACTATGAACTAGGTTTTACTTTTCTTTGCTCAAAAACTTCTTTAGCTTCATGCGATTACCCTTAGATATTTCCCCTCCCTCCTAAATAATCTCCTGCAGTAAAAGCCCCTGAGTAGAGCTAACAGAACAAACTTTTGTGCTTTGTCTCTGTTTCGTGACTCTGGAGCCCATCTCCTGCATGCCCCATTAATCTCTCAAACCAGACTCAGACTTAGGCTGCACTGAAAGTGCTTTGTTTATGCAACTGACACTGTCTCAGAGGGCTCATGGCCTTTTTGTGTCCTTGTGTCATTTCCATTTCATCATTGCATTAATATTAATTTGTAATTTCTCATAGTTGATTCTCAATATATTTGCCCACAGCCTGTAGCCCCTTTAGGTCAGGAGTTTGTGGAGCATGTGCCTGGCATAATTCGCATTTTCTATAACCTGTTCCCACATGTGAGCAGAGAGTGCTTAATAACTAAGATGGGAGGTACTGGTCATGTGTCCATTTCTACCTTTTATTTTCCTGCCCATTTGTAGTCCCTCTATTCTTGATTTTCTCCCTCACTTTTTCTTTTTCTGAGCAGTTAGTGTTGTGGAGCACATTGAACTTGACAAGTATGCCATTGAGAGGGAGAGTATTACATTTTAAATTTTAAAATTCTGTGAGCTGCCAGAAAAATTAAGCAGGGCAAATTCAGCTATTAGGTGGGTAGGAACACACTGCAACAAGGATGGGTGAGCTCAAAGCAGCAGCCATAATAAGAAGGCTTGACAGATGCCAATGAGGAGGAGCAAAAAAAGTCACTTCTCCCAGCATAGCCAACTGTCAGCCCTGAAAACAAAGGGTGCCAGCGGGAAAGTAGATGACAAAGTAAGAGAAAAGAAGATGATGGAAGAGTAGGTGAAGAAGAAATCTAGAAATTGCAGCTGCGGTGTAGCCTTGTGGCCTCTTACATCTTTAGGAAAGGATGCTATGCCCTGCCACACTCATTGCTCCCTCATCCCAGGAGTTGGTACACACAGACAGTCAGCTCAGGCACAGAGGACTGGCTGGCCCCACAGGACCTCCTTCCTGATTATTGGAATTTCCTTCTGTGACTTAAAGTCAAAGAATTTTTCTCTGTCTTTTTTTTTTCCAATGGGTTTTCATAGATCTATAGAATATTAGAGCTACAAGAAAATTTTGAGATTTTCTTATAAACTCTTCATTTTACAGAGCCTTGTAGCACCGAGTTATTGTGATAAGCGATTACATACTATATGACAACCAGAGCTTGCCACTTCCATGTTTGTTTTGCAGTAAGCCTTTTAGTGAAGCGTAACAGACTCAGATAAAAATGCACAAATCTTAGGTGTACAGCTTAATTTGTTTCACAGGATGAAAATATCATACTCATAACTAGTACTCAGATTAAGAAATACAACATTCCTGGCATCTCAGAAGCCCTCATTATGTCTCCAACGATAGCCCCTTCCTACCTCAGGTAACCTCTATTGTGTTTTCTAATAGGATAGATTAGTTTCCCTCTTTTGAAATTTATATAAATGAAACCAA
The DNA here is from genome assembly GCA_030015415.1 of Cynopterus sphinx. Classification (NCBI taxonomy): domain Eukaryota; kingdom Metazoa; phylum Chordata; class Mammalia; order Chiroptera; family Pteropodidae; genus Cynopterus; species Cynopterus sphinx. Next base: position 62,893,564 of record CM057389.1, on the reverse strand, counting down.
ACAGTAAGGTCTATTTTATGCTTGACTTCTTTCATGCAACATTATATTTATGAGATTTATCCATGTTGTTGCATGAAGCAATAGTTTGTCCATTTTTGCTGTCATATAACATTCCATTGTGTGAATATATACCTTATTCAATCTCTTTACCCATTATATTCTAGAAGGACTTACGGGTGGCTTCCAGTTTGGGGCTATTATGAATAGTGCTCTGAACATTCTAGTGTGTGCTTGTTGTTCTGTTGTTGATTTTACATGTATATATGCATTTCTGTTGAGTATATACATCAGAGTGGAGTTTCTGGGTCATAAAATATTATTTGTTCAGCTTTAGTAGACACAGTCAGACAGTTTTACAAAATGGTTGTACAAAAACTCTCACCAACAACGTATGGGTGGTTCAATTATTCCACACTTAGTACTATTTGTCTTTATTATTTTACCTATTCTGGAATGTGAGCTACAGTTTCGCTTTTGAGACTCAAAGATTTGGATTTTTTTTTTTTTTTTTTGCATAGTGGAAACAGTCAATGAGCTGGTTAGTATACACTCCTCTGGTTTCTGTTGCCTGGTGCCAGAGCAATCCACAGGACTCTATCAACTTGGAAAGATGTAAAACCTAAAATGAAATGATACAAAAACAGTGTGAGGCTCACACTAAACTTGGGAAGATGAGAAATTTACATATGATGCTAACAGGCCACAGCAAAGTGCTCAACCATTTGAGACTGTTAAATGTTCTCTTAATGTTTGTTAAATGTTGGGTATAAATTGTTAAACGCAAGTGGTAGAATCAGTCCCTGAGTACAGAGAGGGGACAGATGACAGAGCGCTGGTGCTGGGAAAAGGAATGAAATGTGACTTCAGCTGGGTCTTTAAATGCAAGATGTTTGCGGGAAAAGAAAACTAGAAAAATATTTCATGATATTTTCTATGGGAATGGGTGTGCACATTTCTGTGTATAGAACACTGAGAAAATATTTTATTATCAGCAATTACCTAAATTGCCAACACCTTGAGGATATCCATAATTATGTCAGAAACAGGCACAGGGATCAGCTCAATGAATGTTTCAAACAGTTAGTGCCATCCCTTAAGTTTCAAATCATCCTCTTATATCTTGCATTACCTCTGACAAGTCATTTAGACCAAGAGCAAAGTGTGCTTTGGAATTAGGGGGAAGTTTAAAACATGATTTGTATGATGTTGTCAGCTATTTAGAGAGGGAAAATGGATTCTATAAAATCTATTTCTCATCTCAGATTTCAAAATATTGAAGTAAATCTCTCAAATTTTGTAGGCACTTATAAAGAAGAAATGTTACTACAATTATATATCACTAGTAAGGTTTTTATGATGCATTTAACTTTGTAGGTATCTTTTTTTTTTATCTTATAAATAGGACATTTGACAGAGAGAGTTTTTTGCCTACAAATATTAACTTTCACTTTTTGTCTTCACAAATAAAATCCTTGGGCAACATCTGCTAAGAAACTACATTGCCCAGACTTGTAAGTTCTGACCAAACTGTTTTAAATGGAAGCGTAGCTTGAGACTTGTAAGAAGCCTGTCTAAAAGACAGTGGGATAAACCTTCCTCCTTCTTTTTCCCTACTGCCTGGAATGTGGGTATAATGGCTAAAACTCCAGCAGCCACTTTGGACCATGAGGTGATCTTTTGAATGAAAGCAGAAAATAAAGCAAGAAAAGGGGCAGAAAAAGAGGGAAACTTGATTCATGAACACTTTGTGGAACTGCCCTAGCCTATTGATTTTCAGTTGTCTTTGTATAACAAACCTTTGTGAGCCGAAGGCACTGCCAATGAATTTTTGTTATTAGCAGTTGATGCTGATACTAGCCATTGATGCTGATGGATAGAAAGGTGTGATCCAAACTTTCCTAACCTACAAATTAAGGCTGACAGGTGATTTTAATGGTGTTTCCCTATCCATAGGATTCCTAATGGAGAGGGATATGCATCTAGCTGCATGTTTGGCTTCCTAATCTATTTGTGAATATGACTATCAGGTCAATTCTGTTTATTCCTCCTTCCCTCAATTCTGGGTGGGTCTCAAGACTGTGGGGAAAAAAAGAAATATCTCTCCTCACAAAAAGATAGCAAACCTCTCTATGACCTTTATATCAGACTCAGAAGTCTGATGTAAAGAAGTCTTGAGGCACCAGAAAGGCAGGATTAGGTTGCTTTGAAATGTGAGTAACCATTCCTCTAGAAAGCCATGTGTCAGTTACTATTTTCCAAAAGTGAACACAAGAATATCTCTGGTCCCACATGAACTTCAAAAATTTCCTACTCTCTCATCACCAAAATTGACTTCTATGTTTTCTTTCTTGAACTCAGACAGGTCTTTGTGACTGTCTCAATCAATAGACAACAGCAAAAGAGATACTGTATGACTTCTATGTCTGAATCATAAAGAGCAATATAACTTATGCCTGGCATGCTTGCTTTCTCTGTCTCTATCTCTTTCTGTGTATATTTCTAGTTCTGAGCCACATGTAAGCAAGCCTGTACCCTGGACTGGAAATACCACACATTTCTTCCCAATCTAACACTCTAGTGAATCTACTCATTGTCACTTTAGATGACCTATAAATGCCTATTTATCTCTGTCCATTCTCAGACCTTCTTCTTTATGGTTTTCTTTGAGCATCTGAGCTCAAATTTTCCGACTTTTCTGCATTCTACAGAGCCAGGCCTTTGGATCAGTCATACTTTTTAAGTGTCTTATTTCCTCAATAAACTTATAATGTCGATGAGAAGAGAGATGGTATATTATATGCTTTATGTCTCCTATTAAATATAGTATGATTTAAACATAAATTCCTATAGAAAGAGCCTTTTAAAGTCAAATATAAATATAGGAAAAAATGGAACCCACCACTTTTAGCACTTACTGTGTGCCAAACATAGAGTAGCTTCTTTCCCATTACTTTATTTCATAGAATCCGTACAATAGCCATGAATATTGACAGCATCACCCTTAGATAAGAGGCGCAAGAGAAGCTCCTTCGAGTGCTTGGGGAAAAATGATTATAACCACCAGAACCTGTGTCTCTTCTCTTAATAGATAAATTCTGGATCCAGGAATCTCACAATCCTCTGTCTAAATGGTCCCAAGTCCTTTGTCCGGGCCTCTGAGAGCCACTCACTCCCAAGGGCAGATGTTGCCCAAGAGGTAGCCCGTAGGTGACTTCCTGGGGCTGGGAGGAGTTGAGGGGAGAATAAATAGAGCTTGGACTTGCCAACTGGGATTTTTCTGTACTTTTTTTGTGAAATTACTAAGGATTTAGAATAGAGCCTAAAGATAAGGGCAAGGTTGGTCGTGGGGAACCAATAGTTTCCCTATCTTCTTTTACCCTGGGGCTGCAGAACTTAAGGGTGCCCCTCAGTTTGGTTTTTATTACCCCATTTTGCAGAGGAGGAAACTGAGTCTAAAAAAGGTTAAGTATTTTGTGTAAGCTGTCATATCTAGCAAGTGACAAAGGCAAGAATTGGCCATTCTCAGTCCAGGAGTGGTGAGAGACAAAATAATTAATGATGACATAAAATTTAGAAATTCAGGAGCCTATCAGTCAAACTTGACTTTTAGAATGACCAACTTATTTTATATATGTTTGGCTAAAGAACAGGATGAATACCAGCAGTAGTGTCTTTAAAAAGGGTGAGGTGATGCCTTCCATTACAGACCCCAGAGATAGGAGTCCAGAGAATGAGAGTCTTTTCCAGTCTTCTTTATGTGTGTGTACATAGATCTGTAAGTCAGGAGCTGACGTCCAATGAACAGGAATGTCACTGGCTATACTTTACTTATTCAACTGTTTAATTTTAAAATACCATATACTCTGGTCAAACAGCCCCATTGTTACCAGAACAGAACCTAAGTTTTGCTTTTGGGATTTATGCTATGTGAGAGCAGAAAGGGAACTTGAAGAGACCATTAGGAGCAGCCATTCATTTTATAGATAAAGACACTACAGCCCAGAAAGGGTAAGTTAATTGTTCAGCTTATACAACTAGGAGCATGAAACAGGGCCTCGACTTCGGGGGTGTGCTGGAGCCAGCTTGTACTAGCTTGGAGAAATCAGTTTTTAAATTTTCAAGAATTTTTCAAGCCTGTAACCATGGTGAGAATATTTACACCATGGGAATTGGCAACCTCTACAAATAAGGGTTTTCCCCTCCTTCCTTGCCTGTGAAGAGTTAGTTATTAAACACATACTAGCACACTATTGACCTCAATTTTCTCTCCTATGTCTTAAAAGATTGAATTGAGGTCCCATGGGCTTTAGGCTTTTCTCTTTGTTCACCAGCCAGTTATTCTGATTCCTTTGTTTGGCACTCAGCAGGATGCAGTTCCTACAACATAGGGCTTCCCATCCTAATTTTCCCTCAAAAATCAAACTTACGTATTCAACTGCTTGTTTGACATTTCCACAAGGACTACTCACAGTCAACTGAAGTTTAACCTTTTCAAAATAAACCGATTGATTTCTCAGCTGCCTTCTCAATTCTGCTCTTACCTCCTCACCATTCACCATTCACCATTATTCCTCCAAGTATTTGTGTTGGAAAACTGGAAGGCTTCTTTGATAGTTTCTTTCTTTTTCCTCATATTGTGGGTTGAATTGTGCCCCCCCCCCCTCAAGAGATATACTGAAGTCCCAACCCTTGGTAACTATGAATGTGACCTTTTTAGAAAAAATCAAGATGTACATTAAGATGAGATCATACTAGAGTAGGGTGGGCCCTTAATCCAATATGACTAGTATACTTACAAGAAGAGGAGAGAGAAACAAAGACAGACACTGAGGAAGAATGTCTTGTGATAACTAGGGCAGTGTGATGCATCTACAAGTGAAGGAACACCAATGATTGCTGGCAACACCAGAAGCCAAGAGAAAGGCCTGGGACAAATTCTACTCTAGAGCTTCAAAGAGAGCATGGCCCTGTTGACACCTTGAATTTAGACATCTAGCCTCCAAAATTCTGAAAGGATAAATTCCACAGTTTTAAGCCACCTAATTTCATTATAGCAACCCTAAGAAACTAATACATTACATGATTCCTACCCTCTCCATGTACAACTCACTAGCAAGATCTGTCAGCTATGTCTCTAAATAGAACTTAATTCTATTTACTTCCCTGCTGCCACATTAATTCAGGCCACCCTCATCATTAGCTTAAACACTGAAACCATTTTCTGATTGGCCTAGACATGACCTCTCTAATTCATTCAGAAAAATTTATGCAAAGCTTCAGATCATGTTACTCCTCTGCTTAAATGTCTGATTTCCATTGTTCTTAGCATAGCATTCAAATGTTTTAACATGGCCTGCACGATGCTTACAGCTAACTTCTCTCTCTCTCTCTCTCTCTCTCTCTCTCTCTCTCTCTCTCTCTCTTAGTTTCTTGAAGTTGAAAAATTTCTTTTCATCTCAGGGCCTTTGCAAAAAGTACTCTGACAGGGGAACTCACTGTTACCATCCTACTACTTATTACCTTTTTAACTGACCAGTTCATTTTACTTTTGGGTCTATAATGTTTTTACTTCCACTTCTCTTCCTTCCTTCCTTCCTTCCTTCCTTCCTTCCTTCCTTCCTTCCTTCCTTTCTTTCTTTCTTTCTTTCTTTCTTTCTTTCTTTCTTTCTTTCTTTCTTTCTTTCTTTCTCTGGCAGATTGTATTTGCAAAGATGGTCATAAAGAAGATCCATATATCACCACCTTCTGATGACCCAAGACACTGCAGCTCCAAAGGCAGCCCAAATTTCTTGGGAAGAATACTCCCATGAGAAATGAGCTTGACCACTATGCCATCATCAAGTTCCCCCTGACTACGAAGTCAACTGAGAAGAAGATAGAAAACAACAGCATACTTTCACATACTGTGGATGCCAAGGCCAACAAGTATCAGATCACATATGCTGTAAAGAAGCTCTGTGACATAAATGTGGCCAAGATCAACACGCTGATCAGGCCTGATGAAGAGAATAAGGCATATATTCAACTGGCTCCAGACCATGTATGATTTGGATGGTGCCAACAAAATTGAGATCATCGAAACTGAGTCTAGCTGGAAATTTTGAAATATAATTTTTTTTAGCATAAGAAAAAGATGTCCATAATAGTATCTCCCTTCCCACAAGCTCTTTACAGGCTGAATTTTCTATTTCTGTATCAAGAAATGGAATCCATTTTCTCTCTCCTCAAATCTAGGCTGGCTTTATGACTCACTTGTGACCAAGAAATTGCTAAATGTTTTGTTATGTGACTTTCCAGTCTGAGTTCAAAAAGGTCTTGGAACTTCCACATAATTTTTTTGGACACTTGGTCTGGAATTACCTGATCCCTATGTAAGAAATCCAACTAACCAGAGACCATCAGGCTAGAAATACCATGTATGGATGCTCTAGTTGATAGTCCCATGTGAAGTCAATTTTTTAGCCACTCCTAACCACAAACATGTGAGTGCAACTATTTGGATCCTCTAGACCAACCTATAAATGAGCTGAGTCCTACTAAGTGACTTTAGTCACTCCAGCAGGATAAGAAGAATCACCCAGCTATGCTCTGACTCAATTCCTGATCCACAAAGTCCATTAGACATAATCAAACAGTTATTATTTCAAAACATTACAGTTTTGGATAGTTTGTTATACAGCAGTAGTAATGGGAACATCTCCATGGTAATTATTCACAAACATTTATTTACTAGTCTAATACCTCTAAGATATTAGAAGCTCCATGAAAGCAGGTGGCATGTTTGTGCTGCTCACTATTGTGTCTTGAGTAGCTAGCACAAGATTCATTATGTTGTAGGTGTTCGATAAAGGTAAGAGTAAAGTTTAGCCCTGTACAAAGTGGAATACCCTGTTTTGAAGGAACAAAAGATGGGCTCTTCCAGTTTTAGCCACTTGTAATGGAATCTGACATTTGTAATTTCAGTCACAAGGAAATAAATCAGAACTAATTTCTTTCAGGCTTCTAAACTGACCAGTCTTATTCAGAATGTTCTACTGAAATGACAAAATGTATTATAAGTAATATTAATATCTTTCTGGAGCTGAAGTAATTTTGTAATATTGAATGTCAAAAAGTAGCTTCATATTAAAACAGAAAAAAGACTGATTAATATAGACTCCGATATTAATGAGAGATAAGCACTATTTTTTATTTTTCACCATCCTTTTCAATAAACTCATTAACCCATGGGATGACGTTTCTGCCAGTGGAGATTAGAGAAATTTACAATAGTTGAACTGACCCACATCCACCTTAAACAAAATAGAATAGGAACTACCAGGCTCATTTACATAATTGTTTTGGATTCCCTAGACAGAAATAATTTTCAGGGTTGTCTGGTTCGAAAAAATCTACAATTCAAACTAGAGGCTTCATTTTCTTCTTTCAGCTTCTTTGTGATAAGAATCCAAACTGTCTCATGATGTAAAATCTTACCTGAAATGTTTTATACATATCTTGGTCTTCTATTGCAAGGTGATTCTGAACACCCTAAAATTAGAGTGTGAACATGACATCTCTTTATTTCTTCAGAACACTTATCTGAATGTTATATGAAAATGCTACCAACCACCAATTCTCTCAGCTAGGTCTCAAGTATTTTCTTACAAAGGTGCTCAATAAGTCTGGGATTATATTTTCAATAAAGGTCACTCAGAAGATGGATCACATGGTTATAAATTGATTACTTTGATTATCTCTTCAAAGCATGAATCACCTCAGAAACATTACCTCTCAAGTATTCAAAAATTATCTGTAACCAGGAAACTGCTTGTGTAAAACTCTTTTGAAATTTCTAAGAATTATTTCCCAAAGGTGGTTTCAGTGAGTGTATAAAGTCAGGATGGCCACACTGCATTAACAAATACCCCCTAAATCTAAGTTAATTATTTCTTGCTTATGTTACAAGACAAATGTGGACTAGTGTATGCATGCGTTGAGTAGGAATCCTCTAATCACTATAGTCTCTCAGGGACCTAAGCTTGACAGAGGTTCCATCTAGAGATATGTTCCGATCACAAACACAGGAAAAGAGTGTTTGTCAAATTGTGCACTAGCTCTTGATGCTTCTGTCTGAAAGTGATGTCCATCTCATGACCTCACACATGGTTAACCAAAGTACATTACATGACCATGTCAATTTTTGTAGAGTGTGTAGACAAGTTCAAGCTCTCCATGAGCCCAGCAAGAGACAGGAATCAGAATGGTTGATTGTGCACAGCTGTGATGACTACCACTAATTAAAAGGTGACTCAGGGCCTCACAAAAAAAATCAAGCAATCTCTTGTAAAGAGGAAACAAAAATTCCAGACTTTCTTACTCTCACTTAAGATTGATTTCCAAATTCCCAGTGGGAAGCAGTAAAAAAAAAGAAGAGTTTCAAATAACTAGCGCTACCTCTGAAAGAGTTAATTTACATTTGCATAAGAAGGTAGTGTTCAGTATGTGGTGGGAGCTAACTATTACGTGATGCTGAATAATCTACCAGGCATTGCTTAGGGTCTTGCTATCCAGCATCACCTGTGAGCTTGCTATAAATGTAGATTCTCAGGTCCTATCTCAACTCTATCAAATCAAAATTTGATTTTAACAAAATTCCTAGGTGATCCATGTGTACATCAGTGTTTGAGAAGCACTAAGTAGGATATCTGGGGCATGACCATGAAATCAATGATATATCACATTTGAAAGTAGATAATTGAGGTCTAACATCGGAAAAAAACTTTTCTTTTTAAAATTTGGATTTCAGATTGTCATAGGGCTTAAGAGTCATAAACAATTTATAGCATTGAATCATAGAGGCAAAACCTGCTGTACTTAAGAATTTTATCTTCATAATATTTTGTTTGTTAGGTAAGCTTCATGAGACTGGCATCTTTTTTTTCCCCAGTCTTGAAGGGAATGGCAGTCATGTGATGTTACTTAGTGAGTTTCAAGTGGGTTCGGACAACTTTGTGTCGAGTGCAACTTATACATATAATAATGAACAGTAAAACGTTCAGGTTTTCCCTATACTTGTTTGGATTAATTATCAGGTCTTCAAAGGCAAACTATTGCTTTCAAATGTTACATAATGCATACATTATTGTTAGGTAGTTAGTCAGGCAAGAGCAATAGGAAGGAAGGCCCCGCTCTGTAACCGCAGAAATGTCCCTTGAAGACCTTCCTTAAGGACCTCCCAGAAATACCTCCCTTTTAGGGTTATAAATTACCCCAAATCCTAGAGCACAATGGCTGTAAAAGCTGTTGGCTAAACCAGCTAAATCAGTTACAAATGCATGCACAGAAAGTACTGCCTATAACTTCAGCTTCATTATACCATCATTATAATACTATGTTTATGCCTAGAAGTTCATGAATCTAATTATAACAGACTGAATTCTGGGTAAGCACATGAGCAGTAGGCAAAGCATTATAAAGCAGCCAACTGTCACTCCAGGTGACCTCACCTATGGATCATCTAGGACCTCCCATCATGGCCCAAATATAAACAGACTTTCCCATTTCTGTATTGTTACATCATTTCTGGCTAGAAACTTGCTCCTCTCTTTGGGGAGGAGTCACAGGGCTGCAGCCTTCTTTAGCATGGCCCATCTCTTTCTAAAACATACTTTCAATAAATCTTACTTTTTTCTAAATCTCACTGACCTGTAATGCTTTGCTGCGTTGGTGGGGAAGAACCAAGCGACAACACACAACGTCACCATCACTACCATCCTCCACCTCCTCCTCCCCTATGCCTCTGGGGCGACACCGGATTTCACATCACCCCAGTGGTTACATTATCATAGCCTATCTCAAATTCCATCTATTTTGTGGAGAGGATAGTATTTTTGTTTATGTAAAAGACACCCATTAACATTAAAGTAGTACATATCAGAAGTTATAGTCACTTTTCTTTCCCCTAAAAACAAGAATATTTCCAAAAAAGAATAAAAAAGAACTGACGTGAAATGAAAGGAAATAATTGCACAAAATTATTTCCTCTCCAAGTTGCAGGGGTTGGGGAGCTTTTTAGGAAGTTTCAGCCAACATAAATCAAAACAGCTAGGAAAAGGTAAACCTGATTTGGTGTTCAACAATAATGTCCAGAAATGTGCAATGCTTGTTGTGAAAATTTTACTCTACATAAATTTCTTCATGAAATCACTACCTGGAGAGAGAAAGAAGATACAAACTGTTGTACATTCTGTGGTTCTATGTAACATAAATAAGCCAAAAGTTATCCATTGCAGTTTTATGATGCATTTTCCCTTAAACATGGCCCCGTTTCAAAACTACTGCAGCAAGATACTGAAAACATTTAATGAGAAACATAAAACACGCGTAGATAAGGTAGGAAAATATATGCATGTCTGGAGTCAATAATGGCCACCTTAGTTATCATCCTTATATAGTAATTGAGATGTCTCGAAACAGTTTTATTCCCACCTGTTTGTAGTAATTTTTCTGCTATCCATAAAATAAGTGAGTTTCATCAACAGTAGAAACATAAAGCTTAGCTAGAGTGTTATAGTGCTGTCTCTGGGTTTAGTTTGATAAAAAAAAAATCTAAAAAACAAACCTATTTTATAGAAAAGTAAATCATGTTGCCTAATTGAAATATGAGCAACTGGGCAGAAATCCAAGTAAACCTCTTTGTGTTTCTCTTCTTTTTAAAAACATGTGAGTTTTGGAAACATCTGATTCCTGACATAACCCTCAAGAGGTAAATTTTATTATAAAGGAATGATGGCTATTTACCATGCATCTGACCTAAGTTTAGATGTTATAAAGCTCTTATTTAACTAGGTCACTCAAAGTTTCTCACAAGGCCGGAAGGGCTCCTTTCTCTCTTTTATTCCTTTCTCAGTCAGGCTGTCAATTACCAGTTTCTCAAAATTATTCAGGAAGTAATTGAGGACCATTAACAGGCCATTGGAAGGCCCAGAACAACTGCCCAAGAACAGAAAATGCACTGGCTCTCTTTAGAAGAACCTACGGGAATAGCGTGCATATCATGGCCACAGAGTAGGCATTATACGATTTCCTTCTCGTAGTGTAATGTATAGTAGCCATCTTTTAGTGGTTAATGGAACACAATGTGTAGTCTGTCCTTAAGTCTCTGTTTCCTCTGTTTTTTCTTTCCAGGTAGAGTTTCTTCACAAAGTTCCATCTTATCCTCTCTTGATACTTATGGTATGCTTTCAGCGAGAATGACTTGCGTAATATAGCCAGGTTATAGCTTATTTTCAGAAAAATAGTTTAGCCATCCTCACTACCATCAGAGTTAATTGGTCAGACACCCATATTAACATGCAGGATAGCTTGCTTGCCCTTTGTTATTCATTAATTGTTTCATTTATTTTATATTTCTTTTAACATATTAAGAATATTCTCTCATAATTCCTTAACTGAGACAGAACTATTTACACTTCTTCTAATTTTTATATCCATATAGTAAAATAATGCTTTTCTGTGATTAACATTTCCCCCATTCTTATGTACATCTTCATAAGACATCACATTTGGTAGTGCTGTCTCGTTTTTTTCATGAAGCTTCATTCATTCAATGCATACGTATTTTCAGCCACTTTTCTAGTAACTAAGTGTACTTGAATGAACAAAACAGAATTCTTCACCCTCAAGATTACGTTTTCTTCAAGACGTTGCAACTTTAGGTCATCTTTTAAAATAAAAATCCCCATCTTTTAAGACCGACCTATTTGACTCCATCCATATGTTCAAATCACAGCTAACATTTAGAAATAACATTTATGAACCATTTAATTTGTGTCTAATCACCTTACATTTAGCTCACAGCAACTCTAGAAGGTGTTATTATGATCCCTAGTTTACAGAAGAGGAAATTGAGGTTCAGAGATTAGTTAAAAGGAAGATACAAGACTGGATTCTCCCTGGCTCGCAACAACTATTTCAGATGATGCTTTACATACAGTTGATGAATGGATGAACGGATGCAAGTACTTTTTAGAATTCCCATTCAGTTGGCTTCAACACCAACTGTATCAGCCTTGAACAGTCTAGGCATTTGGGGGTCAACGTGAGGTGGGAAGGATGATAGGAAATTAACGGGCTTTTTTTAAGTTAGTTTAGAGGCCGATGATCTTACGGTTGTTTGGTTATTAGCCAAGTTGTTACCTTATCAGGTGAGAAGGCCAGACAAAGAAATTAACTCCCTAGCTGTGGGGCCGCAGAGTGATCTGCCTCTGGGTCAAGCTCGTCGGCAGCGTGTTAGAGAGTTGCCCGGAGTCCAGGTTTCAGAGATTTCTGCGGGTTCTGGCTGCCCTGAATGTGCGCAGCCAGAACCCAGGGGAGGGCCAAAGCAGAGATCCCTTGGGGTCCGGGCGTGGGGGTGCGGTGAGGGCCGGGCGCCCCTGTAAAACTATATAGTGTTTGGGAAACTGAAAAACAGCCTGTGTGGGGTAAAGCCGCGCAAAGTCGTGGTGGCGTATGAATCCCTGCGTCCCCATGCCTCACGCCCCGAGCTTCGTTTCCCCCCACCCAGCGTTCCCACGAGCCCCCGCGCCCTCGCCGCCCCCCATTCCGTCTTCCCGCCCCTTCTCTCCGGCCGCCCGCTGTGCGCATGCGTGGAGAGGCGCCCCGCCGCAGTCGCGGGGCATCGATGCATTCCGGCTCGGCTTCCCGGCTTCTCGACTTCTCGGCGCTCGATTGAGGCGTGTGGCGGGCGACTTCCGCTTCCTGGCTGCGTGCCCGGCTTCCGGTTCCTACGGTTCCCGCCGCGGGTGCGTCGGAGCGTATTCTCCCGCGCCGTCTCGGTGAGGCCAGCCGCGGGGTGCCGCCGGGCCCAGCGCGGCCCTGTCGCGCCCGGGAGCGGACGAGGCGGGGTGGGGACGGGCCGCACCCCGCACGGGGCTCGCGGGCGCCGCCGCCAGTGGGCCCGGGAGGGTGGGAGACTGCCGCGCGGGCCCAGCGAGGTCGCCGAGTTGCGAGCCCCGTCTGCCGCGGGACGGGCTGGGGCCGCGGTCACGTGGCTGCGTCCTTGGACTCGGGGGCGGGGGCCTGGGGCGAATGTGCCTGTGTGTGGAGGAGGTCGGTAGGCTCCGCGTGCGGAGTGAAGGATTCTCTGTGTTCCTTCGCTCGTGCTCGCTTGCCTCTCCTTGTGCGCTTTCGCGTTCCTTCCGGATTAGAAGCCCCCTCTTTTGGATTGGGAGGCTTCTCCCGGGACCCCGGTCCGAGCCCAGGCCCCCATCACACCTCGCACGAGTTACTGCTGGAGTCCCCCCTCCGATCTCTCTGCCTTCAGTCAGACCTCGCTGTCACTTCCCTCTCGTCGTCTCGGTTCCAGGCCTCCAGGTTTCAGTTTGGGGGGGCGGGGCGGGGGATAGCCGGCCTCTAAGAAGCATTACTTTTCACCTTTTATCCGCACCAGTACAGTCCCTGTCTGCAGGCTCTTCCGTTGTCAGTAGTCCTGTGCTGTTCACGTACAGTGAGTGTCGTTTTTTGTGAAGTGAAAGGATATGTGGGGGCATCTAAGGAAATGAAGCAAGGTCAGAATTTGCAACTGAAAACAATGTAAAAAATGAAAGAGGTGAAAGAAAAGTGCAGGAGACCAGAAGACAGACAGAGGCTGAATTCTCAGGCCTGCTGCTTATTACTACCTCTGTGACCTTAGGCAAGTCCCTTAACCTTTACTAACACTTTTAAGTGCTTGCTTGACCATGCCAGAACTGCTAAAACTTTATCCTACTTAGTCTTCTGAGTTCTACTGGGTAAATGCTGTTAGCATCCCCATTGTGCCTGTGTGAACCTGAGAGATTAAGAAACTTGCCCTCAGTCAAGCAGCTAGTTAGAAGCATAGACAGGATTCGATTTTAAGTCTGTCTGGTGGTAGAATCTGAGCACTTAACGATTATGCGGTAGTGGTGTCTCTGAGCTCCATTCTTTCAAGCTGATCAGAGGGAACTTTGGAGTCAGGACGATTAGAGGTGGTGTGTATAAAGTAGATATGAAAGTGCTTTGTGAGTCAACTTCATTCATGTTTTTTAACTTAATGATTTTTACTGGATGTACATTTGCTAAGTTTATTTTTTGTTTTTCAAATCTCAAATTTTTAATTGCTTAAAGAAGAAAAGATTCCTTTAGGCAGATAAAAAAAAATAATTTCACTTGGCATAAATGAATATGTGTAAAAGAATAAGTTAAAAATAATGTGTTGAGTAAAATACTGTTATTAAAATCTGGCTGGGCACTAGTGCTCCATCAGGTTTTGAGAATGAGAACTGTTCTTTTTGTTTAAAAAGGAGGGCTAGCAAAGTTTTGGAGAGGTTTTAAAGACTGCTGCCAAAGTGATATTTTCTGACACTTGGAATTGAAAGAGAAGTTAATAACCCTTGTGTTGTGTCCTAATGCCACACTAAATATGAGTTTATTTTCTCTGTTTATAACAGAATATTTTCTGTCTCTTTAGGCTGTTTGAACAGTTTAGCCCAAAACATGGATATCAGACCAAATCACACAATTTATATTAACAATATGAATGACAAAATTAAAAAAGAAGGTAAGTGCTTTTTAAAAATCTTTGTGAACAACCAAAGTGTGTTTAATTACTTCCGTCTTAAAAGTTGTACTGCTTCAAAAGTTTTCATCTAGTCATTTTTCTCAGTTTCTGAAATAATGGTTTATCCCTTTTGGGTAAGGATTTTAAGATTTTTTAAAATAAAAATAGGTATGGCTGAAAATGTATTGAATGTGTTTTTAGTCATAGATAAAATGGTTTCAAATAACTTTTTAAATTAGATAACCAATGGGAATAATATGACCGTATTAAAATGTGCAACTTTGTATAAATAAACAAGTGAATAGAGGAGGGGCTCTCAATGTAGTGTTGTTTTATGAACGATTTTGTCTTCGTTTCATTCATAAATACCTTATTTCCTATTCAATTTTGCACAGAATTGAAGAGATCCCTCTATGCGCTATTTTCTCAGTTTGGCCATGTGGTAGATATTGTAGCTTTAAAGACCATGAAGATGAGAGGACAAGCCTTTGTTATATTTAAAGAACTGGGCTCATCCACGAATGCTTTGAGGCAGTTGCAAGGATTTCCATTTTATGGTAAACCAATGGTAAATTGATCTTATTATTTTGGCTTTAATCTCTATTAATGGTATAATAGATTTGTAAAAATACACTTGAAACTATGGCTCTTGCTTTCTGCTTTTATTTATGTGTTAGAGGGAGTTTAGGTTTATTTATTTTTATAGAAACACAGTAGTAAGGTTTACAATTCACTTCTTAATTTGTGACAGTTCAAATGGACAAAAACAAAATACACTGAGATGTGGACTATTTCAAAAATTATGATGGTATAGTCAGTAGTCTCATCTCAAAAGAATAAGAAATTAATCATGTCAGAAGATTAAAAGGAAACCTTTCTTCCTAAACTTGTAAAACAACACACAACAAAAACCTCGGGTCAAAGAGGAAGTTCAGTCTGAAGTTTTATAAAATTCCTTAGTAAAATGACACATATCAGAAGCTGTGCTGTCTAGATAAAGCAGTGATGTAAAGAAGGTTTATATATTTATATTCTGTTGAATATTTTGTGTTTAAGAAAGTTCTTCCCTCATAGCCCATACAAAAACAGACCATGGGCTGGATTTAGCCTGTAGTCTGCAGTACCGACCACTGGTCTAATCCCTTTATAAATTAAGAATCAGGCACAGAAAGGAATTGCTTTTCTAGATTACCTAATGTAACCACTGGCAGCATCAGGACTTGAAAGCTAATTTCCTAATATTTAATATTGTGATATTTTTTTCTAAACTAGGACTCAACACACTATCTGTAAAGGGCCAGATAATATTTTAGGCTTTGTGGGCCAGCTGATATCTATTTAATTCTTTTTTAGTGGGAAAATCAGCCATAGATGGTGTGCAGATGTGTGGGTGTGGCTTTGTTTCCCAAAGACCTAATTTACAAAAACAAGGCAGTGTTAGCTGTAGCCTGTAGTTTGCAGATCTGTACTACACTGTTTAATTCAGGACTGAGAACTTTCTGTCTGTGGAGAAAGTTTTCTTCTCATCCTGTCTCCAACTCTCCTTTTTCCATCCCTTCCCACCTGCGGCACCATCTGTGTGGAAACGCCCACCCCAGAAAACCATGGGATTGTGCCAACATATCCTAATTTTCAGTAAATTGGCATTTCCGGAAACCAGCTTGTCTTTCTTGGTAGTATGAAGGAGCAATTTCTTCCTTCAGGGGGGTCTTAGGGCTGTTTTGCTGAGTTAATATGACAAGTGTGCCTATTACTCAGATACTGGAAAGGTGAAAATTACTTGCTGTGGCTGTCTCTGGCTTCATCTTGCTAGCTAATTATTTTAGACAGATGGAGAAAGTCCATTAGAGTGATCTTATATTAAAGGTTATTTTAGAAGGTCTATTTCTCTGTCTTCAGGATGGTAGCAGATATCTGCCAAATATCTGGTATCCTGCAATAGGGAGAACCTCCTCTGAGCCATCTGGTTTGTATTTATTTAGGTGCTAATAGTTACTCTTCTCTTTTAACTTCATACCAACTCAGAAGTGAAAAAAAATTTGCTATAATTTAGAACTCAGAACAAAATTATTTTCTGTGATTCAAGGACATTTGGTTATTTAATGCCAAAAATACCTCTGAAATAGAACCATCTTCTGGAGGACTTCTATCATGAAACTTTTGGCTTAAATGTAAATCTTGCTCCTTCTCTAAGCTTTGGGCAGACTTTGATCTCTTACCAGTATTTAGACTAGAATTTTAAACACTTGCACTTTTGACATGTTGAATTGGGTAATTTTTTTTGTTGTGGGAGGCTGTCTTGTTAATAGTAGAGATTTTTAACACCCTCCCTGGCCTCTGCATACTTGTAGCATGGCAACCAGCAGTGTCTCGAATCAATAGTGCCACTTGTACCCTGGTGGGCAAATCACCTGTGGTCGAGAAGTACTAGTCTAGATTAGCCAGCTAAGATCGATGGCTGAGATCAGAGATCTTTAGAGATTATTGTTATAAGGACATAACATAAGGTCACTCAAGATTGTTCAGATCAGAAAGAAGGGTGGAGACCCAGGGGATTTGGGATGGAATCCTTGGGACTAAGTCAGTCTAAGCTACATCTTTGTCAGCCTATGTGTTTGGTTAGATGATGATGCCTAAGGCTAGCAGAGTTGCTTGCAGGGATAAGTACACTAAAAGCTGCCCTGGCACAGCAGCCCAGGCCAGCCAGGGAACTCCATGGTACTGTAGTGGACTGTGGTGTAGAGGTGTAGTGGTAGGCCTCTTCCTCTCCCATTTCCCCAGTATATTCATCTCTAGTTGAAATAAAAGGAAAGAAAAAATACCGTGCTTTCAAACCCACACCATTTTAAAATGTCACTTGTTCCTATCAGATTGAGATCAAATTCTTGCTATACAAGACAATACTAAGTAGTAACTTACAGGATTGTTGTGTTTTGATGTGATTAAAGATGGAGTTTCAGCTTTTTTGGTTCTAAGGAAGAAACATCCTTGAAATGGAAATTGTGATTTGCACATTATAGATAACAATATACCTCATAGAAAAGATTTTGGGATAGTTAATTGTGTTGATCTCAGCTCTGTGATAATGCTTTTGGCCAGAACCATGCTACTCAAAGTGTAGCACCCATAGCAGTAGTGTTAACACCTTTTTTGACTTATTAGAAGTGCAGAATCTCAGACCTCACCCTTACCTACTGCATTGGAACCTAACCCTTGACAAGCTTTCCAGATAATTGGAGTTCACATTTTAAAAGTTTTTGAAATGCTGTCGTAGACCAGTGTTTTTCAGAGCTTGCCTGTTTTCTCACTTGTGCAAGCTGTTTCTCCTAGCTGTGGCACAAGTTTGATGCCATACTTTTATTTCTTTTTAAAGCATTTTAAGGTTAAGTTGATGCCATTATTGGTCATTTCATTTAAAAGTCATTAATAATCTTAGGTGCTTTAACTTTGGAAGTAACAAATTTCAAACAGCACGTTTCACAGGTAATTGATATATCTTGTGCCTTCTACTGAGATAGGCATTTTTCCAAAGCATTTTATTTTATAAATGGAGAGCAGCAGTGGTATAGATATTTTACAGTCCTATTTTTCTCATGTGAATATCTGGTTTTTCTCTAACAAACACACTTGGATCTAACTTCGTCTAGGTTGTGAGTCAAAGGCCACAATTTATTTTCAATTGGCACTCAGTATATTTGACAGGTTTTCTTAGGGGTGGGTTTTAAATACCGTGTAGTGTATTTGAGTATTGGAATTTGTAATATTAATGACTGGTGTGAACAACAGCCTTTAGCATAATGAAAAGTAACTTGTTTTCAAATAATTAAAACAGCGAATCCAGTATGCAAAAACAGATTCTGATATAATATCTAAAATGCGTGGTACTTTTGCTGACAAAGAAAAGAAAAAGGAAAAGAAAAAAGCTAAAACTGTGGAACAAACAGCAATGACTGCAAATAAAAAGCTTGGTCAGGTAAGATGGACAAAAGTTCGTGTATTTTTGGTGTTAAAACTTTGATGGGATGTCTGTCTTTCACTTGAGGCATGATCTTTGAGGCTCATTTGTATGTATATGTGTTTAAAAGGTGAATTTTTAAGAAGCTGGCCTGATTGAGTTCTGAAATTTCAATATTTATGTTTAAGCAATGGATTAAAAGAGAAGCATTTACATATGCAGATTTATATTTAACAGTTTTATTTAAATTTGTATGATATTTTGTTCATTCACAGAATATTAATATCAGCTTATTTCTCAAGTTTTTCTGCCTATAAATAGTACTATAGATATTATCTTTAATTATAAGTACTCCACTCAAACTGTTTGGACAATTCAGAAATTCAAAATTTAATTAAAAATACCAGGTAAAAGTGATATTATCATCCAAAAAGTAGTTACTTTTTGATTAAAAGTGATTAGAATTCTGTTCCACTAATTATAATGATTGATGTTTCTCTAATTGTTTAAAAAAATGTAAGAAAAACCGCTCCTTGGTTTTCTTTTGTCTACTTATTATTTTATTTAATTCTATTTATTTTTTTACTTCTTCATAATTTTAAAGCTTAGAGGTTAAATTTTATGATACAGTTTAAAATTTAGGGTTGGACCTTCAGAAATATTTGACAAGCTAAATATATGAATGTTTGAGTTAGCTAAGATGTAAATTTTTTAGATTAAATGCAATAAGAAATCTGTTTAATATTATTTTTATTTTTATACAGTAATTATAAATACAAACACATGCTGCCTTTTTAGAGGGATTGGAAATTTTAATTATTTCTCTATTTCTTTTGTTTAGGGAACACCAAATTCAGTTAATACCCAAGGAAATGCAACACCAAATCCTCAGGTAGTATTTTTTTTCATATGGTGATATTTTTTAAATAAAACTAAAGCAATAGCAGTGATATACAACAACTTGCATGTCTCCAAAAACTGAAAATAATTTTATCTATAAGATAAAACATAACACTTTAATGTAGAAACTCACTCAAAAGATTTTAATTTTCTGTAGGAGGGAGAAAACCAAACCTGACTGTATTTCTTACTTCCCATAATGAATCAATGACAAACTTTAAACTGAGAGCTGGGAGCAAATGTTTTTGTTTTCCTTACAGTACACAGTGCTTAGCCCAGGGCTTTACAGACTCAGCTTAGGATAAAGGAGTATAGGTAACGGACTTGTACTCATGGTTTTCTACTTGCTTCCTCAGATATGGGCGTCTGACAAGATCCTTTTTTCTTTTTTCTTTCTTTTCTTCCTTTTTTTTTTTTTTTATGGTGACACTAGTTAACGAAATCCAGTAAGTTTCAGCTATACACTTTAACAGTAAGACATATATCTATTCACACTGTGTATTCACCTCCCATAGTTAGATTTCTTTCTTTTACATATTTGACCCCCTTTACTGGAGAATTCCTTGCATCACCAAGATTTTGCTCCTTTTAAGTTGTTTGAATTTTCTTATCTACTTACCTTCTTAAACTCTTTTAACAATGATTATCTAGTTCACAAATGCCAGCACTTAATTCTCTAAGCCTTAAGTTGTTCACTGAACTTATTCTTTGTACTTTATTTTATCTCCCTTCTTCCCCCACCTCCCCCTCCCCCGCTTCGCTCAAGCATGGAATTAGCCTGAAGACAGAGTGGCTTTTTCTTATGTACAGGATAATGTCCCTATAGTTCCCCATAAACTCAGAGTGGGGTATCAAATAATTAGTTTAATGTGTAATAACTACTTTTTTTACTTATTTGTGTGTAACTAGATTCTATGTATATCTCATTTACTTAGAAAATACATTAGAAGTCACTAGTAGTGGTTTTAAATTTTCTTAAATGCTGGGATGTAGTAAACAATAACACAGAAGTGACTATCGGTGTTCTTACTTGGGTAAACAGCTAAGAGGATGGAGTGACTGACATTGTTGCCTTCTCTAGTTTTATTAGGATCTTGCAATTACGTAATCCAGATGACAAAATCCTCCATTTAAAACTGACCTCCAGATGCTTAAAACTTAAATATTGTTTTAAATACTGTTAAATACTTAAAAACTGATAACATATATGATCTTCCAAATTTATATTAACTTACTTGAATGTCTGCTTTGCTTAGTTACTGTTAGATTTATGTTATTTCTCTACTGTCATTGGTTTTCAGCTTCAGTGTTTGATGCAGTAAGATTTTATAAGCCTTAATTAACTGTGGGATGTAGTTCTCTCAAGTTTAGATTTTAATATAAGCCAAATGGTTTATAATACTTTTTGTACTTATAAGCTAACGTTGCCTTTTTTTTCAATAGGTCCCTGATTACCCTCCAAACTATATTTTATTTCTTAATAATTTACCAGAAGAGACTAATGAGATGATGTTATCCATGCTGTTTAATCAGTAAGTTTTTTTTTTTTTAATTAGTCTGTTCCAGGAACCTCCTAATAGGACAAATAGCACTTCCATGGGTAGAATTCATTTGTGTATCACACAGCAATAATTCCTTACAGGTTCATTGATTTGTTCTGGGATTAATCATGAATTGAAGCCAATCTGCAGATTTAGCAAATAAGCAGCTAAATTACCTCTAATGTTTGAATTATTAATTATAATTGATGAGTAAAACAGGAAACAGAGCCTTGATATAATGACAAAAATATAATTAGCTTATGTTATTCCTGTAGTCCTTTCATGGTATTAATTATAATGGTATTTGTTATATTTTAGGCTCTTTTATCCTATTCAGGATTCTTGTTAGGATATACTTTTCAGGATTCTTGTTAGGATATACTTTTCAGGATTCTTGTTAGGATATACTTTTCCTGGACCAAAATCAGAAAATTGCATAACAAATTAACACACAGAATAGACACTTATGTTTTTGATGTCATTTATATATTTATAAAATATAGTTTATATATATAGAAATTGTTTTTCTTCTTTACAGATTCCCTGGTTTTAAGGAAGTACGTTTAGTACCTGGGAGGCATGACATTGCATTTGTTGAATTTGAAAATGATGGACAGGCTGGAGCTGCCAGGGATGCTTTACAAGGATTTAAGATCACACCATCCCATGCCATGAAGATCACCTATGCCAAGAAATAACATTTGATATAGTTGTCTTTAAAGGACTTGATGTTATTTAAAGTTTTTGTTTTGATAACATTTTGTCAGGCCATTTTAATAGTTGGGAGTGGAAGGAAGTGAAAGTGAAATTTTTATGCAGGTTTAAAAAAATTATCTAGTCTTCCTTTAGTCTTAGTGAACTATGGAATATGAAGGCCTTAATTTTGTACAGTAAACTTTTATTTGTATTCTGTATATAATACTTCATTTATTTGGCCCAATGTCTAGTCATCTTAAGATGTATAAAACTATAATAGGAAGCTTTTCTAGTATTTTGGAGCAGCTAATGGTAGAGAAACATTGAAACGTTTTAATAAAAACAAAGGAGAATTAGATCAAGTTCTTGATTAGATTTTCTGTAGTTATTTTTTATGTGTATGAACTGCCATTTGCAGTTCATTTTTTTTTTTTCTTAATAAGTCTCATACTAGTGGTAAAAATCCTAAGTGTAGGAAGAAAATTGAGACCTGGGCAATATCTAAATTTAATTTTCATATTCAAATAAATGAGCATAGTATTTTGTCGGTAGTAGACATTTCTCATATTTTTCATTTAGTGTTTAATTGAGTAAACATTATTTAGGAGAACTGCACTACTGGGAAAACGGAATGCTGTCTTCAAACTTCACATTTTATGTTTTTAACCTTATTGGGGCAGAATTGTTCCTAAGAAATATCTGCATGGTTATCTAATCACTTTACTGAAAGATACCTAAGGGAAAAATTTTACAATCCACAATATTTAAGACAAGTCAGCTGAATTACAGAGGGTTGCCAGTCCTGATACTGCTACCTTTTTGCAATTCTTAAACACCAATGTTCAAATATTTTCAAAGCTCATTTTCTTTACCACTTGGTTTATACCTAAGGCTATTTATTCAATCCCCTGCTGATAAAACTATGGGTGTCTTTAGAAGTAGACAGTGTTTTTGCTTGGTTAGTATGTACTAAAGTGACATTGATCATTTTCATACTCCTGTTTTAACATTTCCTTGTACAAAACTTGTGCTTATTACTTACAATTTTTATTGTATATTTATGGGCAGACTACTTTTAGACATAACAGATTATTTTATATCACTCTTGTACATATGTGTGGAGGAAAAAGCAAAATTTTATTCTTAAAGCTGCCACCTTCAGAGTCTGACTCTTATGAATAACTTTTTTAACCTAGTTGTCAAGTTCACGTACTTTTGTAAAATTTAACAGTGAATTACTAGAAAAATGGCCATGTTCTTAGATGTTGCAGCAATGTCAGTTGCTGTTAAATTTTCTAACTGCTTGCTCATACTTTCAGTGGCTGTCCTCAGTCTCACAACAGAAAATATTTCACAGACTGGCTCTCTTTGTATGTCTAAGATGAGAGGATGTAGAAAGGTCATGGTGTGCCTGGAGTGGGATGAGAGGAAGGGTTAGGTAGGGTAGGAGGAGCAGATTGTGTTGACCTTTTTAAGGTCTTGCTTATAATCTGAAATGAACTATTAGATGATTTGTTTGTTTATGTCTGGTAAAATTCACCCATTTTAGTATTCAAATTGATGAGCTTTGGCGCTTGGATATAGTCACAATAATCATCGAGATGTAGAACATTCCATCACCCCTCAGAGCTCCCTTTGTGCCCCTTTGTAGTTAGTTTTTCCCCTATCTGCAGCCTTAAGCAACCACTGATTGGCTTTCTATCACTACAGTTGTGTCCTGTCTAGAATGCTTTGAGGTTTATCTCTTGCATGCACCCCCAGTTTGTTCTGTCGGTGGATGGGCATTTGGGTTCTTTCCAGCTTGGGACTGTTACAAATAAAGTGGCTAGGAACATTCATATATAAGACTATGTGGGTATATGTTCTGTTAGAAGACTTTGAGCAGAGGAATGACATCTGATTTACTTTTGGAAGTTTTTTATTGGTAATATTTACAATTGATAGAACAATTTCAGAAATAGTACATAGAGTTCCCCATAAATATTCCTGAACCATTTCAGAGTGTTGACCCGATTCCTCAATACCCATTAATACTTGTGTGTGTTTCTCACATAATTACAATATGACCAAAAAATTAGGAAATCCAAATTAATCCAATATTTTCCAATTCAAATTTTGTTAATGTCCCAATAATGGCCCAAGAAACCAATTTAGGCTGATATATTGCATGTAGTTTCATTTCTCTTTAGTCTTCTATCAGTTCCTCAGCCTGTCCTTATCTTTCATGATCTTAATCTTATAAAGAGATAGTTGCATCTACATATCTGGACATATCTATACAATTAACCTACAACAGTACCTCTAATTGCAATCCAACAGCACTTTTACTCTAGCCTTTCCCATTATTTACAACTCTTCCACCAGTCTCATTAACAGCAAATATATTTACTTGCTCAAGTCTCTCTGTATGTAACCAAACAGAAAGCAAGGCTTCAAGTAGGAAGAAGAGGAGGAAAAAGGAGCTAACTACACACTTTGAAGCTTTGATCAGATTAGCATCTTCTGACCTTTATCTTACCCATCAGTGGGAGTAGGAGTTGCTAAGAGTGGAGAAAGCAGATGTTGCTCTTTTTAATCTAGTGGTTCTCAACTTTGAATTTAACTTTCAAATTGGCTGTATATTAACAAACACCCATGCCTAATCTATACCCTACATCAATTAAATCCCAATCTCTAGGGGTGAAACCCAGTCATCAGTATTTTTTAATCTCTGGTGATTCCAACATAAGCCAAGGTTAAAATAGATTTCTACCTTTATGAAGTAGATTGTAATGATTAGATAATTACCTCAAATTGTGTTTTCATAAGCCAGACAGAAAAGGTTGAAAAATTACATGATATCACATATGTGAGATACAAACCTAAAAGCAACAATTGAACAGGACAGACGCATGGACATGGACAATGGACTAGTGGTTACCAGAAGGGAGAGGAAAGGAGAGGGGGAAATAAGAAAATGTTTTAAAAATATATAGGATGAAAAAATGCATTGTGTTTTTCAAAGGCAGTATATTGGTAAATAGAAGGTAGAGCAAAAGTAGAAACCATTGTGAGAGGCTCACATCTACATTTTAAACTGTAAGGCTTATTCTGTTTGGGTAATGAGCATTTTGTTCTTTGAAAATGTATCCTTCAAAGACCTAAGGAAGAATGTGGAATCCTGGCTAAAAAATGTGTTCAATTTGATTTGCTCTCAAGCAATACATCTCACACTTTAATGTTCCTATGAAACACTTGCATATCTTGTTAAAATGTAGATTCAGATTTGGCAGGTATGGGGTGGGGTCTGAGAGACTATAAAATGATGCCAAATTGCTGGTCTGGGAACCATGCTTAGGCGACAAGACCCCTGAGTCTCTGCCTCAGTAATTTAGTCAGTGAATCTTTATTTGCGGGATATAAGCCTCTTTCTAAATCTTATAAAACCTGGGGACTTTTCTTTGCCCATGTATACACCTAAGCATACAATTTCAGAAGAAACATGCATTTATTCAGTGAATACTTTATGAGTATTTTTTCTAAATGCTAATAATTGTAGAGTGATGAACAAAATTGAAAAGATCCTCACTCCCTGGAGCTTTGATTGTAGTGTTGGGGGACAAAACACTACTGTGGATAATAAGGCATGTCACATAGTGATACATGTGTTAGGACACCATACCATGGTCATGTGATGAATGGATTGGTTTGGAGGCGTGCAGGGAGTGGTCTGGTAAACGTCTGTCTGTGGAGACATCTTGGCCAGAGAGCTAAATGACAACATCTGGAGGGAAAGCATCTCAGGCAATAAGCTCAAAGGGCCTGAAGTGGAAATGAGCTCAGGATTTTCAAAATCATACAGCAGCTGGTATGATGAGAAGAGAGTGAGGGAGGGAGTGACAGGAGGGGCAACAGGGCCAGATCATGGAGGGCCTTGTATGTAATGGCGTAGAGGCTGTTTCCACCCTTCCCACTTGCCCAACCTCTTTTTAGACCTTAAGGGAGTCACAGCCTCCCTTTTAAGAACTCCAGATGGAGATGCTAATTTAGGAACGAAAAGAAAAATAATTGGAGAGATGAAAGGCTCAAAGAACACACCCGAAGATCCAAAGGAAGGAGGTATGCAAGCTCAGGACGGAGCCTTCTCTGGACTCCCAGATCAGCAGGGGCTTGAGCATAGCTGCCTGGCACAACTGCTTGCTGAATTGTTGCAAATTTAAGTTCCTATTTGCAAGCAAAATTTTACAAAGAAGCCTCTTGTGTTTATCCTGCCTTGCCCACTGCAGAATGCTAGACATTTCAGGCCTGCCCAAAACGACATCTCTCCTTTACTTCATCTTTGAATGGCCAATGATGACTGTTAGCATCAGCCTTACTTTGCTGAGTTGTAGTGAGGGCTTGAATGTGGCTTTATTAAATGTTTCACTCTGCTTTGGGGAACCTGTATACTGTGTGGCAACCTGAGTTTGTGCTGTCTGCATTTCTTAAAATGCCTCTTAAGTGTCATTTGTCTTTTAGTGCTGCGTTGAAGGCTGGACTGAGACTAACAGTCTCTAAACAGCTGCCGCATCAGGATCAAGAGGATTTAATTAATACTTTCCTTTTTCCAGAGATCCTCTTAGGATCCTATATTATAGGAAAGAAAATTCACTGACATTCTGCTTTCAAAATGATTTCTAATTCATCCTTTCCTTGAAGTGAAGCAGAAAATAAATGATTTAAAATCCCAGTTCTAATTTGACAGCACATGAATGGACGCAGCACTGAACCACAATCCCACTGGGTCACCTGTAGATTGGGTGGTTAAGAAAGGGGGCTCTGGCCATTGCTGGGCTTCAGTTTCCTCATCTATGATGAAAATATGGAATTAAAGAAGCTTCCAAATCAGCGTGAGCTGTATATGAGATCTTCCCCTGAAAAAAGCACCCTTTACCCACCACACACACACACATCAAACTTTATTACACACACACACAAATCAACCAAACTTTTAAATTATACTGTAAGTACATTGTGCTTTACCAGTCCATTCTTCGGGAAACCGTTTTGCATAAAATTATTTTGTAAGTTGAATGCTTGGCCCTTATTTTGTGTGGTGACTGCATTTGTGGGGAGGAAGGAAAAGGCCGCTGCTCTGAAACCTCGTCCACCAAATTGGCCAGGGCTGGTTTCTATTCTAGAAACAGTAAGGGAAGAGGATTTGGAGATACCAGCCCCAAATGCTATAAAAAGCGATCTATTGTCTCTTTTCATAGAAATTAAATCCTTGGGACTAGAGCCTTTTTTTTTTTTTTTTTCTTATTAACTGCTATATTTCTCATGCCTAGAATGGTGTCTGGCACATAGTAGGTATTCGATAAATATTTGTTAAATAGATGGAGCCAGGTATTAGTGCTTCAACTTTGGTGGTTTCTAGCAGTACCACTCTTTCCATTGGAATGATGCCTAGGAGCAAGAAAGGGGGAGGGGTGGTAGCACAAACCTCAAGCTTCACTCCCTTTCCTATGATCCATAATCTATGAGAATTTTGAGACCAGATTTCAAAAGCCTCAGATGAAGGAGGTGGCGAAAGATTTTTTTCATTTTTTTCAACCCACTATCCTTTCATTCCCCATTAGTAGGGTCTGTCTGAATGTGACAAACTAGTGTGTTACCATCCATGTCTGCTCTAAGGCAGACAACAATTACTAAAAATTCTGTCATGAATGATTTGTAAACTTGGTATCCTTTATCTATTAAATAAATCCAGATATTAGATTTATTTAAATCAAAATCATTTATACTAAATATATAGTTTTTACATTTTAACAATTAGCACATCTTTGCTTAAAAGTTGAAAGAATATGAGAGTTGAACTTAAAAATTGTTTTAAAGATTTAAAATTCTCAGTTCTTTCAACAATGCCCTACCAATGCCATAGACCATAGCTAAAGTGGCTTTAACAATGGTGGACCATTTGGAAATCATTTGTGTATACAAAAGACATAGAGTTTGAGTCTCTGGAAAATCAGATGCTGAATAGCACTGCAGGCAAGGAGCTGTTATGAAAGCAGAAGAACAGTAGGCACCTTCCCATTGGCTGGGGGGATTTACCCAGATTTCTGGCTTCACATAAAAGGCAGGAACCACTGAAGTCAGCTTCCACTTCCACTCAAAGGGCGATAGTATAAGCAGCAAAAAGGAAGATGGCAAGACTCTTGTTACTTTTTCTTGCAGGTCTTGTGGCCGTAGGTGCGGTGCATGGAATATTTATGGACAGACTTGCTTCCAAGAAGCTCTGTGCAGATGACGAGTGTGTCTGTAAGGACTTTTTAATGCCTTTTATTATCATCTATTAAGCAACTGAAAAAACTATCTACTAACAGCATAAAATCTAATTGTTCTTTGAAGTGAATCTTCTCGAATGTGTATGTGTTAGCATTGATTCTCCTGGTCTTTACCTCTGGAGTCTTACCATGGAGAATTCACCTTGGCTAAGATTCTGTTGGGTACAGGTTAATGCTTTGAATTTCTTACTCTTCTTTAACTGTACACAAGCTGTAAGTGGGGAGGTATTAGTCACTCTAATTTCCTAGTTTTCTGGTCATGCTTTGCCTTTTTGCTGTTTTAAAATCCAGGAGCCTAAATGGTAGTCATTCAATGTGTGTGTATGTGTGTTTTTTTTCTTCCAGATACTATTTCTCTGGCCAGAGCTCAAGAAGATTATAATGCCCCAGACTGTAGATTTATTAACGTTAAAAAAGGGCAGCAGATCTATGTTTACTCAAAACTGGTAAAAGAAAATGAAGCTGGAGAATTTTGGGCTGGCAGTGTAAGATGCAATTATTAAAAATATACACATATCTTGACAGATGTTGCTCTTAATTTTTTCTCTATTACTTATCTTCAACTCATTTTAATGTTTAAATCCAGCTGTTAAGGACAATGTAGAGATGGTAGATGAAAGTGGAAAAATTCATGTATATTTGCTTTTATTGCATTTTGAAGAAACACAATGAAAATTTTATAACAAAACCAAATGTAACTTTATGTCATGTTTTGACAAGAAAAATCAGAAAAATCATGGGAACTTGAAAATCTCCCAAAATTTGAAACTGACTCAAAACAGCTTGAGCAGATTTGCCAGATAAAGGCATGTGTGTTGGCAGTTGGTCTACATTTCAATATTTTAAAAGAAACTTTAGCACCCTCTTTAATTTCAAAGAATCTGCTTGATTTTGTTAAAATGTGCAGGCACGGACCCAGGGGAAAGCTGAAACGGGATTGATTTACTGTTCTCATTTGCAGTCCCACAGATAGATTCTCATGTAACAAAGAATCAAATCTTAAATTCACTCAAGTATCTCTTCATTCAAATTCTTAAAAACTGAGAAATACAAGTTCTTTAAAAGTGTCTATTTATTTAATAGAAAATTATTGACTTTATGGTTCCAAAAAGATTTTGGGCAGCTCACAGGATTACACAAAATAATGGAATGCTAAGCAGTAAAGCTGGGCCATAAAAGAATAGGTATGCAGTTTCTGTGAGTTGACTTACTTGGTGTAAGTGAACTTCAAATTTGGGACTGTGCTCCCTGAATCTGGACTGCGAAGTGAGCCATTTGCAGTTATGTAATTCTCATTAACAGCAGAGAGGATGCCTGAAGGTTTCTTGAAGAGGACTCAGATCCGCTTTCCCCTGACTCTTAATGCTTCTGGGCACTCAGGTGTATGGCGATCACCAGGAGGACGAGATGGGAACAGTGGGCTATTTCCCCAGCAACTTGGTCGAGGAGCAGCATGTGTACCAGGAAGCCACAAAGGAAGTCCCTACCACAGTAAGTGGCTCGGACAGGGTGAGAGAACTTAGATCTTGGGTTAATGCAGGCTGGAGTTAAAAATGCATCATGTGGCTTATAAGATGTATGGAGCAAATCCCCCACGTTCCAATGGAAATTGAGATGGTCAGGTTTGGGAGGACGTTTATACCTGCTATCAATGTCGAAAGAGTATTAAACTTTCTCCACTGACTCCCTTTTAGATAAAAGTTATTCATGTCACAAGGGAAACCAAAATAGTATTAACTGACTCTGAGTGATGGTTACACACTTATTTGCTAAAGACTTGGGCTGGGAAAAAAATTGCTACCTGTATTTAATAAAATCATAAAATCAAAACATTATGGAAAAATATTTGAATGCCTTCTTTTTGTGGTGAATAGACTCCACTTATGTATGAAAACTATTACACTCTGTCCAGTGCCTTAGGGTCTTGTAAACCGAGGTCAGAAATAAAAGGTCCCCCTGGAGCTGCTTGGAGAAGTGGTTGTTTTGAAGCTATTCTCCTGGAGCTAATTGCGGTGCTAAATAACTTCAAAATATTTCCCAGCCTTCACAAATAGGACTCACTTGTCATCACTGTTTAGCACTGAACTTGAAAGAGTCGAATAATAAGAAATTGAAAGTATATTTGCCTCAGCCGTAGGCAGCTGCCTAGGTTGTCTTGTACCTAAGCAAGTGTGACGCTGCTGGGAAAACAGCAGCCAGCAGCTCGTAGGCATTTTGGCCCTTGTTCATGCCATCTCTGTTGTTTAACTAGACCAGGTGCCGGCATAGTTGGGGAAAAAAAGTATATTTGAAAACCTTCATTTTAAGTAATATTTTATTTAAAATGATAATTGTATTGTAACCATTGGAGTTCAAACTTTTTTTATTTTAAGTCCAAATTTCCCTTTGATTTTAAATAAAGAACGTATATCTGTTTTCTGGCCCTGCCTGCTCAGTTCAATCTATTTTTGCTTTTTTGTTTTTTTCTAGGATATTGACTTCTTCTGCGAGTAACAAATTAGACAAATCTGCAGATAGAAAGTAAACACCAAAAATAAAGAAAAAAGCAAACATAACCAAACAATACATGTCTGACTTTTGTTTCCAAGTTATGTTACCATATAGGAGGGCTGGGGTTTGGGCCTGGAGGTGGTAGGTAAAGGCAGGGCTTCGACTCAAGTCTTGTTTTCTGCTGGCCTGGTCATCCTACCACCTAAGCAGGGTGACATTTGGCTCAAGTGGACAAATTAAACACAAATTATCATTCAGCCTTCTTTTACTTAAGAATGCATGTAGAAGATGGTTGGTTTGTTTTTAAGGTATTCCTAAATAGTAATTCTTCCCAGCTTTTTGTCTTCCTGTATAAAGTTGGCAGATAACAGATGTTCCCTTTGGATATGATGTTTTCTACTTGTTTGTCTCTGGCCAATTGGAGTGTTATAATGTATCCAAAGAGTCTACATCATCAAGGAGTAGTATTCTAGGATTGTTGCATTTAATATTTGATGCCTTGGGATGTGAAGCTATTGGAGAAAAATAAAAGAGCTGTTTGGATTCATAGTGGACCATGCTTTTAAATTTCTCTTTGACAAAAATCTCAGAAATTATTTCAATTGGGTAATTTTACCCTCTGATCAATTTACTTCTCTCTACATTTTAAATATATATGTGTTTATATAGTCGGAGTAGGACATTTTATGAAATATCTTTAATAAAATAGTTTCTTTTTATTATATGCCGTCTCTGGATATTATTTGAGCCTCAACTCAAAAGACACAGAAAAAAAAAAATCTCTGGGTTATTTCCTCTACTTCTATTTCAAGCTTGAATTTCCACTTTCTGTGCAAATTCCCCCAGTCAAGGATGATGTGTCAAGAATATCTGGTGAAGGGATGCAGCTTTGTGGTTCCAATGGACTCACAATTTTTAAAATGTGTTTAACTAGAAATCTGCTTTGATCGTATATTACTAATGTAATTCTTTTGATGTAGTTATGAGTTTATTTGTTCACACATAATTAAAATGCCTATACTAGACTAAAAAAATTAAAATTTCTGAGTTAAAAAAACGTTTTTCACATTAAGATATAGAAAATAGGTGGTGGGGGGGCCTTCAGAATTCAGTTTATTCCTGTTTTCTGTGGTCTGGTCGTCCCACAGGATGAAGAGGATATTTAAGACAAGTTGGAGACTTGGACCCCAGGGTCATTTTTCATGTGTCCACTGTGCTTTAGGTGAATATGTTTTTGTCAAATGCTTATGGAGTTCAGTCAAGTAAATGATACCCCTCTCAAAAAAAAAAAAAAAAAAAAGCCTGAGAAACCCAAACCCACTAGTTTCTTTTTCTATCTCACTTTATTCCATAAAAGGCTTCAGTAGCATCAGGGCTTTCAACACATTTTTAAGGTAAGAAGTGTTTATCCTACCTCTGTTTTCATCTGCCTCTCACTTGCTGGCTCTCCCATTCCAGCCATCTCATCACCCCTTGAGACACCCAGAATCCCTAATGTGCCTTCAGTTTCCCCAAAGTCCCCCATCTAGCCGCATACATTCAGCCTCACTTCTCAAGTACAGGACTTCCAACTGTAGGTTCCCTCCTTGCCCCAATCAGCTCCTACTCATCAGCATTGGTATCTACCTAGAGAAAAGGGGGTTGAGTAGTGGAGGGTTTGGGGGGCAATGAGGCCTCTGGGACCCATTTCCTCTTGGGAAATCTTTCTTCCTTCTTTTCCACTAAGAGCAAGGACATCTTAACACTTCTGAGGTTGTCAACCACTGAGGCTGACATTTTTGGTTCACAAGGTCAGGAGTTCCCAAGTTAAATCGCAAACTGAACTCCCATGCCCAGAGGGCAAGGGAAAATAAAGGAAAGAGGAAGTTCACTCCAGATCTATAGGTAGTAGGCTAAAAAGCAAGCGAATTTAGTATGAGGTCATAAGACCTTTCAGTATGACTAAGTTCAGCAGCAGTTTTTGTGCTGTAAAGGTTTAGAAAACCCTAGCACATTTCATATCCTTAGAAGAAAAAATAAGTCAAAGATGTCAGTGACTTTAGCATCACCTACTCCTGCCCCAAGATAAATGTGGGCATTTGCTGCTGTTTGTGATTATTGACTGAGACACTTGCATCCTCGTGGATCCTATCCAATGCAGGGCAATATTAAGATCATTTATGTAGCATTTGAATAAATCTCTGGAGGGAATGAGTATTTAGGTCTGAGTGGAGAGAAGAAATAGAAGTGAGCAGTAGGAAGAAAATCTCATTTCTTCAACTATCAGCCTCACTTATCTAAAATGGTAAAAAGAAATAAGAGAAAAAATTACAGAAGTTAATACAATTCCATGTTGTACTCTTGAAATGCAATTTTGTGACTTAAAGTCCTTTCCATGCCGCAATGTCTTCTCAGCTGTGTCACCTACAAATACCAGGGTATATGAGCAATTTAATCAGGAAATGACATATTGATCCACATGCTTTATATAATCTACCCTCTAATCCATTATTAACAAAGACAGAGAATGCTCCCCAACTCATGATTTGCATATTTTTCTAAATGAAAATGACTTTTCTGTCACATGTGAGCAATTGTTTTAATCATTTTTCTTAAGTGTATGCTAGGCTAAAGCCAGTGTGTTTTGGAGGTCAAAAATGAGGTGGTGCTCTTCTCTTTTTATCCTCCCTCTCTCTTTTTCTTATTTGCTTCAGCATGAACTAGCAAATGAACTAGCAAAGATGGGAATGGTACTTTGAGCAATAATATGTCAAGTTTGGGAGAAAAAATGGAATTCTCTGTTCCTTCTCCTTGCCCCTGCCCTTTATGACTCCAAAATAATTTAAGGTTTTTTTTATCTTTTTCTAGATCTTTTCCTGAGCTTTAAATTACTACCCTTACTGCCACCTCAAATAGACAAACAAACAAAGCTTGAGCTTTGACCCTCAAGGACCATAAACAGACTCAATGGTTCCTAGGAAGCAGCCTCAACCAGGCTTAAAGGACACTAGAACGGGTCAGCTGGACAGATTCAGGACTGTATCTGTCCTGCAGGAAACGGCAGAGGGGTGCAGGGGCCATGCTACGTAACATGTGTTCCCAAGTCTCGGATACCTGAAGCAGACAGATAGATACTTGTGGGAGAAAGGGATCAGTGATTTTTTGAGCATCAACTGTAAACTAGTATCTTAGATGGGGTTCCTTAGAAGCAGACTCGAGATGAAGATTTAGGTATGTAATTTATGGAAGAATAATTCCCAGGGGAAACAGAAGGGCCAGCAGGATAGGGTAGGGGGTTAGTTAACAAGGGTGAAACCTCAGGCAAAGCCCTACAGTGCTAGCCCCTGCCTAACCCCACTGGGACCTCAGAGTGCATGTGTTACATCTCAGAGGCTGCCTGGATTCGTTCAAGGAAGCTGAGCTTCCTTCTGGCTCCACGGCCGCTGCTTACAGGTTACTGTGAGGGACATCATCCCCAGGTAGTTCTGGCCCTCACTGTATATGGACAATGCAGACTCAAAGAGGCTGTAATGCTGAGGGTGTATGACAACACTAAAAGGGCATTCAAGGTCATTTGGGGGAGCACTGACTTTATCTGCTATAGCCCAGCTCTGTACAGGTACTTTTCACTTCATTTCATCCTCCTAGCCACCTGTGAGCATGCACAAGCCCCTACCACATCCTTTACAGGGAGAGTGGCAGCAATCTTGGTCAAAGATTTCCTCCTTGATATCATCTTACATGGATTCTGAAATTTTGTGGTGTGCAAGGTAGCGACTATGAGAAACTTCAGTGGGACGAGGCTGACATCCTGTGGTGAGCTTGGGAACTGGCATACAGAGAGCCATTTCTAACCGAGTAGGCAGCTGAGCATCCTTTGTAGCATTTAGAATCATCAAAATCAGGGCCACGTCCTCAGACAAACTTTATATGCTCCGTCCCTCACTTTCAACACACACACAGTCTTAAAATATGCTTGTCACATGGCATAGAAGAGGGTATTAATATGTATTTATTGCTGACATTAAAATAAATTCGACTGATTTGAAAATTCACACATTAGGAAAAAGCTGACATTTTACTTTCAGACCTGTTTTGCATGTTTGCCTTGGATTTGGAGCCCTGCAGAGTTTATAGATTGTTTCAGCTGATTTAATTCATTTTTAGAAAAGCAGCAATAGCTTGGAGTATTGCAGCTTCTCTAGGAAACAATTAACACCAACCCCAACACCCTCCAGGGGTGTCATGAGGTAGCTGAAAGGCACAGGACTTGGTGTCCCAGATCACTCACTTATAAAGCATGGGAGCAGGGATCTGCATCTAGACAAACTGGCTTTAAGATCACAAGCTCTCCATGACACCAGCAAAGAAAATCTGAATCTCTAATTTATCTAACAGAGCAATACTCTATAGGGGCGATTTTGATACCATTTACCCACCTCCTCCCAGAGACATCTGTCAGTGTCTGGAGACATTTTTGATTGTCACAATGAAGGGGGAGAAACTAAGGCATCGAGTTGGTAAAGGGCAACTATAATGCAGGAGAGAGGCTCCAACCTCTATAATGCAGGAGTAATCTGGACCCCAGAGTCAACGATGTCCAGGTTGGGAAAGTCTCCTCCCTAAGGAGTGATAGTAATCAATAGGTAAACTTTGAAAGAATGGCAAATGCTGGGAAGGCCAAAGCAATTATGTGAGTGTGCTTTTGTTCTTCAAGTCCAAACTGGAGTGTAATTTGTTTTGTAATGAACTATTAGGTAGAACCGTATAGACCTGAGCATAGGTCTGTGCAAACTCATCCTGACACATGTATACCTCACCTTCTGTGCTATGACACAGAACAGAGAACCCGCATCTTGCAATTGAGCATCCGTAATTTTTTCTACCCAATTTCAAATGCTGCCCTTTTGTTTCCTGCTCTCATTGTACACACTCTTATTCCTGAAGTAACATTTCACCAAATGCCCTTCATCAGCTCCAGAAGGGCTCAAGGCTCATGAAAGGCTGACATATGATGGGGACTTAAGGCTATTTGCATTTCTTTCCACGTCCACTTTCAGTCTCCGTTAGGAGGCTGCTTAATTGCTTCTCAGACAGCTATCATGTCCTCCTTCCTAGCTTTACAGCTTCTTCCAGAAGATGATTACAGTGTTCTATTATTTTTCGAGCAAAAATAGTTCTTCCTTCCCCCTTGGTAATGTATGCACTGTCAATTTCAATAGCACTAGCTGTCTTTTCCTGACATGGATCTCTTTTCCCTTTGTTTCCTCTCTTTTGCTATTGTCATACTGTTTAACCTTTCCTTGGAGAGTTTCCTAGACACACAATTGTATTGATAGAGTTTCTGCACATTTGTGGTTACCATTAAAATTTATATACTGCACATTTAGTCCACTGTTATCATTTCTCATTCCTTAGGGGGAGAATTTACTTAAACATTAATAACCAAATGCGTGATTGTGTACCTCAGTTCTGAGAAGGAGAAAAAGATATCATACAGTTCTCATTAGAATTGTGGCTTTGTGTAAAGAGGTATGTAATTGAAGACCTAAAACCTAATTTGAAATTTGTTATTTTTATCTCATACTGGAAGCAGAGATGAATATAGATTTTTGAATAAAACCTAACTTAACCCCTGTGTGTTATGGTTCACAAGCTTGAATGGAGTTTGCATAATTTATTCATTTTTTTTTTGCAGTTGCTGTTGAATTTAAGTTTAAAAAAAAGAAAACACCCTGGCCCTCAAGTAATATGGCATTTCAGTTTTCAAAATGGATAATTCGAGCAATCTGAGAGTAAAAGAGGGCTAAAATATACAACGGAGGCTGGAATTTGGGTTTGGGTAATCAACATGTTATACTTCCATGCTTTCTCACCTTCTAAGATGCCTGAAAAAGGAGAGGGTTCCATTAGTTCAAAAGACCAAGTGAGTTGAAAATACCAGCTCAATTAAGCTTAACCAAGCAAGCGTCAGAAAATGCCCCACCTCCTAGGCTGGACTAGACAATGTGGCTTAAACTGGGAATTCTGTATAAGGTTTCCTACTTCCTACATGCTTGAGTCTCTGTCACCTGGGTCTGTGGCATAGGATTTAACTAGTCAGATGGACAAATGCCTGACCCCACTCAACTGCAGATGGAGAAATCACAACAACAGAGAGGTATAAGAGCAGATGCCCTTGAAACCTGGTCTGTGACACCTGCATCTCTTTGCCTAATGACATTTATAGTCACGGGAGTTTTCTCTACCCATCAAGGGCAGCTTGGAAGCATCCAAGAATGAACACCTCCTGGGAGGAGCCCTTAATCAGTTACTTATAAGTGGCGGTTTGTGAAAAGTCAGCACCTCCACACTGGAGGGGATAACTCTTACATGTGTAGTCTACAGTGTTTGTCAGATGCCCAGGTGCCTTTCTTGATAACATACCCTTCGTGACTGTCTTATCCTTCTTGCCTCACTTTCCCACTGTCCTAAGGTGTTCCTTGGAATCACCTCTCAAATAAATTACTTCTACTCATAGCCTTCTTTCTGTGTTTATTTTTGGGAAACCTAGACTAAGACAAAAAGTGTGACTAGTTTGTCCAAAGAAAGATTTGGCAGAGATGAATGTCTTCCAAGCCCAGTGGTCCCACCCAGTAGTCGAACTTGGCCCAGTAAGTATCTTGGATTCTGACCAATAAGATATGCAATTCCTCCTTCATTGGCGATAAAAGGCAGAGTGGTAGAAAGGTTTAGATTTTTCCTTCAAGTTCCCATTCCTTCCCAAATAAAAATTTTAAAAAGCCCAAACAAAAAGCTTCCCCTTCCAACAGTTAAGGTTTATCCCAGGCTTTTCCTATTTTATAGTGGAAGATACTCCAAGCTGCCTATGGTCAGAACTGCCCTAAAGCTCATATCCCTTTAGGAAGAAAGAAGAATCTCTATTTTATATTCAGAGCTTCCTGGTGATTCCCAGCCACGCATCATTTTCAGATTCATCATGCAGCATCTACATTCAAACAAGAAAGACGGTTCTTAAATTCCTCTACTTCCTGGTATGAACACGACTCAGTTATGAAAAACTTGTAATGCAGCCTTTTGGGTGTATTTTATTAAAAGGTAAGATTATGCTTGAAGCAAAGGTTAGGCAAACATTTGCTTAACACCTTAGAACTCAACAGTCAGGGAACATTTTCACTTAAGTTGGGAAACTAAATAAAATGGCTGCTGAGTGAAGAAAGGTTTTTCTTAAAGGTCAAAACCAAAATATACTGGGAAAGGTAAAAACAATTTGAAATAGGATTTTTTTTTTTAAAGGGAGACTGGCTCTAAGTGAAGATTTGTTTCCTCTTTCGAAGTTTCAAAAGTTCACATGTCAGTATTTGTAACACCATTATTCTCAGAAACAAACGTGCAATGGAAGGAGGGCAGCCTCAGAGTTAAATGGGAGGAAAGCCACCAAGTATTTGGAGGAGCCAACATCTCCCCTCCCAGCACAGCCCAATAAAACGTCCTGCTCCTTCAGGGCACCTGCTCTCCCAGGCATTCCGTATTTTTGATCGCCAGGCCCGGGATCTGATTTTCAAAAGGAACAGGTGAATCTGGGTATAAAGCAGCCATTTTTGAACCTGCTTTGGGCCAGAACCCGCATTTCACAGGTACAAATCACACAGAGAATTTCTGCCAAAGGAAGAAACTGCAGAGCTTGGCAGGTTACTGGGGGTTATACTCAGGTTTGAGAAGCTCCTCGACTTTCCTACAGCCTCATATGTGGGAGGTCGTCAAAACTAGGAGCAGACTCTAGGCATGCGAACTCTTTCATGACCAAATGAATGAAGAGGCAGCAATGCCTTTGGTTCTTTCCCAAGCCTTTGGTTATGCTCTCCCATGGGAAGTCCCAACACCTCTTCTCATCTGTCCCTCTCAGAAACCTGTTTAGACTTGTTACACAGTATAAAAATAACATTCTGATGTACTGACTTAACAGATGGTTATTTCTTACTGGGATTTATGGCAGGTTGTTAACTTCTCTGAGACTCTGGTACTAGTTACATTTTCGAAATACTGCTTTACTAGTTGGTAAACAGTTATTTCCCTGAAGCCCCTCTAATGACCTTTCCCTGCAACCCCTGCCTCATAAGCCCATCCCCTGGGATTGTCAGGGCCTCCAGCAGCTACAGGGTTAATCCTAGAATAGCATCTGTCCTCAGGACGCAGCCGCTCAATTCTGACGGGCAGGTGCCCACACTCTCTGTTGTACTGGTCTGGTGGAACTCAGGTCTCCACATTTCCCTTCTTCCTGGGATCTAGTGCAATTCCTCGCTGCTGGGGTCACACTCTGATGGCTCAAACATATGTCATGTATATGTCCAGCTTTTTTTATTTTTGGTAAGAAGGTGTATAATAAGCTGATCTCTTACTACTGGAAGCGAAACCATCTGTGAATTGTTTATGCGAGACAGACAGTTCAGTTATTTGTGGCTCAATGAATTTCTAACTGGTAAGCTTGCTCTTGCGAGGACCATGCCATGTGAGTGATCTGTGCTCAGTTATCTGTGTAAGGGTTCATGCATGTGGTGCAAAGAGAAGGAGGCTGAGCAGACTGCATTGAACATAGCTGAGAACCAAAAAAGTAGAATCTTGGGAAAAGTAAGTTCTTCAGGGTAATCAGAGAAGAATAATTTGGATTTCTTCATTTTGGATAAAAAGGGAAGAAATCAATAAAGTGTACTAACAAGATGAGAGGTTATTAGAGAGAAAACTTTGGAAACTGCTGAGTGGTAATATTTCTAACTCAAGTTAATAACTTGCTGGAAACCCAAGAGGAAGGCATTTCATCTTAGCTTTGCCATTAAGCACAAAGCCGAAACTTTTGGTACATGATTTATAACCCTCAGAGCTCTGCAGATTTCATTAAAAAGTACTAAATAAAGGCTGACACTACTCAAGATGTCACAGAGCCTGGGATATCAGAGGTAAGAGGCTTTTTCCAAGGTCACACTCTGGGCAGCAGGGAGACCATGGAAGTGGCTAGGTTAAAGAAGAAAAATAATCAACACAAGCACACATGCGCACACACACTCACAATATGGGTAGTTGGTAGAAATAATCTATATAAATCTCATGTTCCCTGTGGCAGATTGTATTTTCCAGAGATAACCTCATCAACATGTCTCATCTCTCATGCTCTTCTTACAATGGGCACAGAGGTGTGTGTGTGTGTGTGTGTGTGTGGCAGGGAGGGAGATTGTATCTTTATTCTTTCCCTTTGCTTCTGGGTGGGCCTGAGACAACAGTGAAGTGATGCCATGTGACTTCCAAGGATAAATCGTAAAGGGCAATATGACTTTCTCTGGCTTTCTAATGGAATTCTTGACCTGGGAATCCTGCCACCTGCCGCATAGAAAGGCCCCTGAAGGTATTCTGACCGCAGACCTAACCGACAGCTAGTGCTGACCACTTGTCATCAATATCATAAGCCATGGCCATGTGAGTGAATGAGGCTTCAGAAGATTCTAGCCCCAGCTTTTGAGCTGCCCAGGTTTTGCCACATGGGACTGCCCCCGCCAAACATTTCCCACACTGTGGGTCCCCAGGCAAAAGAAGTGTTGTTGCAAGCCATTACGTTTAAGAGTGATCTGTTATGTAGCAATAACTAGCCCTCCTCCTCTACTGCTGAAGGTTGCTCAGATGTCATTCACAACAAAGAATATACCTGAAGAGACACAGAGTCTATCAAAGGCATTAGCTGGTCCAAGCGAGTGTGTGAAAGCTCTGGGTGTTAGCAGAGCCCCAATCTGGCATGATACCATTTCCTTGTGGAGATGTTGACAGAAATATCGTGTGCTGTTCTGGTCCCAACTTTCCTTCCTTCCTTCCTTCCTTCCTTCCTTCCTTCCTTCCTTCCTTCCTTCCTTCCTTCCTTCCTTCTTTCCTTCCTTCTTTCCTTTCTTTCTTTCTGCCTACAGCACCTGGTCTTCTTAGCTGGTCTCCCATCCAAGTACTAACCAGGCCCAACCCTGCTTCCGAGATCAGATGGGATCAGTCACGTTCAGGGTGGCATGGTCGTAGACCAGCCCCAACCTTTAAATCGTACTTTTTTTAGTTTCCACGTTGGTGGCTTTATTAAAAAAGAACTAGAAAAAAGTCAAGGGGTATTTGACAGAGATCACCACTGATCCCCTAAATCTGCTTTCTCCTCCTTCTTTTAGTAACAAGTTCCTGAATTTTAGCTGTATATAGACTACTCAGAACAAAGATCCCTGTTGCAGGTGTTTGTGAGGCCTCATGCTACTCCTTGGTGGTTCATCTAATTTTACTGTAGCCCTAAAGATAGTTCCATGCACTGTTCCTTTGTTCTGCATCAAGTGTACATGTCTTTCTGTTCTTCCTTCTCTAAGGCTGCAGAAAGACATGTATAGGCATGACCCAGGCATGCAAGGGCAACCGCTCTGGGGACAGTCCTTAGTCAATGAGGGATGGAAGTTGATGGATAAATTCCACAACCTCTTGTCTTCAGATGGAATAATTCTGAGCTGTGTTCTACAATGTGTCTGAACCAGCCCTTGTAGGACAAAACCCCAATTGCCCAGAACAGTAAGCTGCTCATTAAAGCTCATTTCACTGGCTTTTCTCTTTACCTTGTCCATTTCCCCTACTCATCCATTTCTGTCTTTTGGGATTGCCTCCCAAATAGACTATTTATCTCAGGGCCTGTTTTTGAAGAAATCTAAGCTAACACAATTACATTTTCCAGAATCCCTTGCAGAACAAAACCAGGATCTGTCTGGCCTGCACAGTTACTACTTAAACTTTGATTTCTCTTTTGTTTCGCTTGGTCAGCAATGCTAGGGTGTGACCTGTTGTCTGAGCTTTCTTAGCATAACAATTAAAACTGTGATTCTAGAGCCCTTAGAGCCAGACTACTCTGTTGTACTGGTCTGATGGAACAGTTGATTCTAGCTCTGCCATTTAACAGCTGTCTGACCTTGGGAAGACCACTTAACCTTGCTGTGTCTGTTTTCTTATCTATGAGAAAAAGATAACGATGATGATAGTATTCTTACTGCGGGTGTTCAATAAGAAAATATACACAAAGTGGTGAGAAAAGTACAAGATAGATAACATTAAATCACAAAAGTACAACTTTATGTATTCTTAATAAAATATCTAACTACTTTTTAATGAATAAAGGATGGGTTGATTAGCATTCCTGCTCCCAGATGCACAAAAGCTTGAACGAATCAAGTATCAAGGTACGAGCTCCCTCTTTGGAATCAAACCAGGAGAACGCCCAAACTGCAGCTGGGCTAATAATACCCAGAAGCAAATTTCCTGAAGACTAAACTCATACAGTTCCTGCAGAAATAAGTACAGGTGGAGGTCCCAAGGTTAGGAAGGAGGAGCAAGTGCTAATTGTGCCAGGCAGTACCTAAGGGACTCATGAAATTGGTCATGTGATCAGGAACCTCTTGCTTGGCCCTGCTCGCCATAATGTTTGTGTAGTTTGTAATATCTGCGTGATATGAGCAGAGGTAACTAACACAGAAAATAAAGCTGGTTTCTTTGTTATCTTCTGTGGGGTGTTCACACTTTGTCTATAAGTACAGAGACACACCAAATTGGCTTGATTTCAAAGGTGCTTATTTTGTCTCTGCATTAAATCCATCAAGAATATCAGCTTAAGATCCTTTGCAAAAGAAATTGTCATTGGACAGATCTTATTTTTGAAAAAGGACTGGAAAAGAAAACTTTTTTAAAAGGTGGAAGATATTTTGAAAGTGTGGCAGACAAAGCTGCAAGCGATGAATCAAGACTTAGTAGCAAAGTCGATTGATGTACACACTCCATACTTTTTCTCTCAGAAATTTCTTCACATATTGGCTTCTTTTCAACAGGAGCTGGAAAACTACTTGAGCTAGTGGGGTCTTACTGTTTTCATTGTGTGAAAATAATCATGAATTCATCTTTAGTGTTTTAGATGATAACTAACAACAGGGAATTTACTAAGTGCTAGCACTGTCTTGCCTCATTAAGTCTCAAATTGATTCTATGAGATGGGTGATTTTACAGTTTTCATTGCACAGATGGTAATTTTGAGGCATAGAAGCTTAAATAACTTAATGATGTCACACAAGTAGGATTTGACCTCAGGTAGTCAAGCTATAAGCCCATTATCATAGCTGCTATTCTATAATAAGGCAATTATGGATCAGAATATGTTTTATTTTAAAGTCTTTTCATTACATTTCCTGAAAAATTTGAAATTCTGAATTTAAAATTTTAAAATTTTGTATTCCTAGGAGACACTTAATGATCTTCTTAATTGTTTTCTCTTCTATGACATTCATTTTTCTTTTCTCATTTTTATTTGAAATAAAATTCACGGAACCTAAATTTCATCACTTTAATCATTGAAAGTGTGCAGTTCCAGAGTTTGTGGTATATTCACAATACTGTGCAACAATCGCTACTATCTAATTTCAGAGTATATCACCCAAAAAGATACTCTGTGCCTTTTAAGCATTACCCCCCATACTATCATGCTTCTGGCCTTTGACTAACACAATCCACTATTCTCCATGGATTTGCCTATTCTGGCCATTTTCTATAAATGGAATTAAATGATATGTGGCTCTTTTTTTTTGGTCTGGCATTTTCATTTAGCATATTTTCTTGTAAAATTTAAAATCAGCTTGTTTATTTCTACAAAAGAAAACGGTTGAAATTTTGATGGGGATTAAATAGAATCTGTAGATCACTTTTGAGAATATTGCCATCTTAAGAATTGTTTTCCAACCCGTGACTCTGAGTTTTTTTTTCTCATTTATGTGGGTCTTTTATTTCTTAAATAATATTTTGTAGTTTTCAATGTAGAGGTCTTGCAATTGCTTGGTTAAATTTATTCCTAGTTATTTTAATTTCTTGCTGATTTAAATTTTTTTTTGATTAAAATATAGCTAACATGTAGTATTGTATTAGTTTCAGGTATACCTCACAGTTATTCAACATCTATATACCTAAAGAAGTGATCACGATGACAAGTCCAGCAACCATCTGGCAATATACAGCACTACCACAACATCATTGACTATATTTCTTATACTGTACACCACATCCCATGACTTATTTGTTTTATACATGGGAATTGGAACCTCTCATTTCTCTCCACCTTTCCCCTTTTGATTTTTTCAATTAGGCTTGACATTCAATGTTATTTTATATTAGTTTTGGGTGTACAGCATAGGGCTTAATTTAGGCATTTATATAATGTAAGAAGAGATCAACTCAATTAGTCTAGAAGCTGCCTGGAGCCATTTGTAGCTATTAAAATCCTATTGATTATATTCCGTATGCTGTATTTCACATCCTCATGACTGTTTTGTAACTACCAATATGTACTTTTTAATCCCTTCACTTTATTCAGCCAGCCCCTCTCCCAACCCTCCTCCCATCTGGCATTCACCAGTTTGTTCTCAGTATCTGTGAGTCTATTTTGTTTTGTTTGTTTGTTTGTTTTGTTCTTTAGATTCCACGTATAAGTGAAATCATATAGTATTTGTCTTTCTCTGACTTATTTCACTTAGCATAATACTTAGTGTAATATCCTTTAGGTGCATTCATTTTGTTGCAAATTGTAAGATTTTATTTTTTATAGGTAAGTAGTATTCATTGTACATGTACCACTTCTTTATCTAGTCATTGATTGAAAGTAGTGCTGCTGTGAACATAGGGGTGTCTATATCTTTCTAAATTAGAATTTTACTTCTTTTCCAAATTGGATGCTTTTTATTTCTTTCTCTTGTCTGATTGCTGTGGCTGGAACTTACAATATTATATTGAATAAAAGTGGTGAAAGTAGATAGACATTCTTGTCTCTTACTGATTGTAAGGAAAACGCTTTTAGCTTTTTCTCATTGAGTATTATGTTAGCTGTGGGTTTGTCATACGTGGTCTTTATCGTGTTGAGGTATGTTCTCTCTATTCTAACATTACTGAGAATTTTTACCACAAATGAATGCTGGATTTTGTCAAATGCTTTTTTCTGTGTCTATTGATATTATCATATGATTGTTTATCGTGTTAATTGATTTGTGGATACTGAAACAATCTTGCACCCCAAAAATAAAACCAACTTGCCAGGGTATATGATCTTTTTAATGTATTGTTTAATATGGTTTACTAATATCTTGTTGAGGTTTTGCATCAGTGTTTATCAGGGTTATTGGCCCACAATTTTCTTTTTTTGCAAAGTCTTTGTCTGGCTTTGGAATCAGGGTAAAGGTAATGTTGATTTTCTGTCTGGAATATCTGTATATTTATATTAAAATCCCCTATTATGACTGTATTGCTATCAATCTCTCTTCTTATGTTGGTTAATAAATATTTGCTTTATGTGTTTTAGGTGCTCCTATGTTTGGTGCATAAATATTTACAAGGATTATATCTTCTTGTTGGATTGATTCCTTTATTGGCATGTAATGTACCCCTTTCCTCTTTTCATAATCTTTGTTTTAAAGTCTATTTTGTCTGATGTAAATATT
This sequence comes from Cynopterus sphinx, assembly GCA_030015415.1. Taxonomy (NCBI): domain Eukaryota; kingdom Metazoa; phylum Chordata; class Mammalia; order Chiroptera; family Pteropodidae; genus Cynopterus; species Cynopterus sphinx. Next base: position 62,848,616 of record CM057389.1, on the reverse strand, counting down.
GATACCCTAGCTTTTTTTGTTTTTATTTGCATGAAATATCTTTTTTCATCCCTTTACTTTCAGTATGTGTATCTTTCCATCCTAAGTTGGTCACGCATAGATGATGTATGTACGGATCTTGTTTTCTTGTTCATTCAGCTACCTTATATGTTTGATTGGAGCATTTAACCTATATACATTTAAAGTAATTGATAGATGTCTAGTCATTTCTATTTTATTATTTGTATTCTTGATTTTTTTTCTTCTTAAAAAAATCTCTTAAACATTTGTTGCAGTACTGGTTTGGAGGTGATGAATTCCTTTAGCTTTTTTCTGTCTGGGATGCTATTTATATCTCTTTAAATTTTAAAAGTTTTTCTCTGTAGAGTTGTCTTGGTTGTAGTTTCTTACTTTTCATCATTTTGAATATTTCATGACAATCTCTTCTGGCCTTCAGAGTTACTTTTGAGAATTTAGCTGACATTTTTATAGGGACTTCCTTGTAGATTAACCAGCTGCCTTTTTCTTGCTGCTTTTGAGGTTCTTTCTTTTTCTTTAATTATTATGTGTCTTGGTATGGTACTTTTTGGGTTCATCTTGTTTGGGACTCTCTGCGGTTCTGTTGTGACCGGAATAACCAGACTCAGCCTGAGTGCTCTGATATTAGAGGCAGTCTATTAGCCGGCGGCTGTCCTTCCAAAGGAGCAGCCTCGACCCATTTCAGGTCCACAGTTTTATACCCCCAAATCCATTAATCACTATATCCCAATCACAGTGGATCTATGCATCATCTATTCATTACCCATCACCAAATGGTGGTCTGCTATGATGTGTAAGCAGGGGGTACAGAAGCAGAAAGCGGAACATTAAAAGGTCAGATTCCCATACCATGTTTCCCACAAATTCCTCCTCCTCTTTCTTGTGGGAACAGAGTTAAACAATAGCCTACCCATGTAATTGCCAGGCAAAGTATTTCTGTTGTTCGTCAGAATATCCTTGCATCTCATTAAGTATTTTTAGAGCTGCAATTTTTAATTCTCTGTGATTTAAATCACATATTTTTTATATTTTGAGTTTATTTTCTGGAGATTTTTTATTTTTCTATGAGCTGCCTTGTTACCTTGGTTGCTCTTGCTTTTTGATGGATTATTTCTCCACCTAGGCATTTATGGGAATATACTGATTTTTTTTTAATGTTATCATTTAGGGTGATCTTTCATTAGCAGGTTGTTAAGATGTTTTTCTTTTATTTTTCAGGAGGTGGCTCACAAGCCTTCTGCCCTTCCCAGGCCTCTTAGATTTCTGCTTTGTGGCTAAAATAATAATAATAATAATAATAATAATAATAATAATAAAATAAAAAGAAAAAGAAAAAAAAATAGAAAAGAAAAAGAAAAACAGAAGTCCATGGCCCAGTACCCTGTCTGCTGCCTGGTTCAGGAAAAGTAAAGTGGCTGTTTTAAAATACAAAACCATTCCAGTCTCATTTTCAAGGTAAACTCGAATGGAAAACGTTTCACACACAATCAAGCCTGGTTAGTTCTAAGAAGTTGAGTGAAAACCTCAGGAACAAGACTAGTCACCTGAATGACAAAGGATTCCCACAGGGTCTGCCATGATCTCCACATGTATCCCGTGATGTTTAACGTGAGGGCTGCATGATTTTCTAGTGACTGCGACATGATTTTCAGCTGATTTCCACCTATTCCTCTTCCCCTATCCTCCACTAAGTGCTTTCGAAACATTTCTCATGAACTCCAAATTTCCAATATTTCAGCCTTGGCCGTTAAGCAATTAATTAGTATTGGCCTAAGTTCTGCATCCAAGAACACTGCGGGGTTCGCACCAAAAGCATTTAAGGGGTGTGGTTACTTCATGCAAAAGGGCGGCTGCTTCCTGCACTCCAAAGTAGCTTTCTCAAGCCAACTCGTCTCCAAATTCAATGCAGTTAATATGCAACAGCCGCTGCCCTTTTCTGCAAGCAGGTTTCCTGGAGAAGGCACAAGCTCAGGCCTGTTATCTGAGAATCATCGTTTGGTAGCCTGCACTGTCCTCAAGCCAGTCTTCTCACGTAGCCCTGAATTTTAGATTAAATGGCAATAGGTGGCTGTCTAGGCCACGCTCCGGTCCACAAGGACTCTTCTTTCCTCCATGTTTATATAAATTTTACCAAGGAGCTCAAAAGTGAGCTCCACACCATCACCCAATATCACGTGATCTCCCTGTGATTCTCTCAGCCTAGTTTCTTGATGGTCACTTGAGTTCCATGAAGCAGCCAGGTGAATATCGTGAGATTCCGTGTTCTTGCTACAAGGTTTTCAGGTGACTTCCACCTCATTTTTCTAATCTGGCCTATACCAGGGGTTTCCAGACATATTGATGGAACTGGCTCAGTCAAATTCTCAGCTCTCTTTCCATGGTCGTGAAGCCAGTCCCTCTCAGGATTCGTAGTCTGAGGTTGCCACAGAGAAATTCTACGTACGAAGAGGTATCCACACAACAACTCAGCATTTTACCTGCAATTCAGCAAAATGGAAGCTGTTGTTTCCACCACTATGCTATCGCTTCCTCACACCACACTCAGCCTCCAGTTTTCATGGCACTCCACGTGTGAACAGCACCTCCGTTGCCACAAAGACAGTTTCCTGACAACACACAAAACCTGAGGTGGATTAAGGATCATTGTCTGGCTGCATAGACCATTGACTTCAAGTGTGTTTTGTGATGTAGATACGACATGCGATTGGAGGTCAGTTAGGAGGCTGCCTCGGACACCTTCTATTACACACAGACTAATGACTTATCTGTGTTTAGGTGAATGTATCAAGTGGTATGCACTGGTCATTCCAAAGGGAGCATACGTCATTCCGCTATGTGACATGATCTTCCTTTGTTTCACACAGGCAGGTCTCCAATGGGCACCCGATTCCCATGGGTTGGTCACGAGATGCTGTTGTGACTCTCGAGGGCTGATAGCGCTGACGGTATCACTGTCTGATTTTGAACAGACTATTCCATAAACCTACTCACACTACCAGCATCCTAGACCTTGTGATGGAAACTAACGCGAAGTGCATCATCACCCATGACCAAAACTGTCTACTCTTGTAGAACACAAAGGAAACTTCTATTCTTGGAACAGCACTGTCCTCCCTTCAAATGATATAGACCACAGACTCGTGCCCATAACTCAAAGCCAGTCTCTTTCTAACAATAATGCAATGGAGACCTGGACTGAAGCCACCAAGCCTGTCCTTGTGGAAAATTAGTAGTTTGGAGACATTAAATCATGAGGCCAGTCTTTCCACTGGTAATAATACCTTTCTCGGAGAACCAGAACCTTGGCTACTTGCCTGGCATTTCTATTATGAGTGAGAGTGGTACCTTTGGCTTGCAGTTCCAACCCTTTCACCTTATCCAGGAAGTAGAATTGAGCCCTAGTCCCACAGCATTTCTTCTGTTCTTTTCTAACAGAGATTGAAGGGTGGCCTGGGCTCATGGTTCCAAAGCTATTCTCTCTGAACGAATGTCGCCTTTGGTCCTAAGCACACAGCAAAGAGCCTCCTTGATGTAAGAGAAACCAGAACACAGACTGTGGATTTCAGCATCAAGCCTGGAATATCTGTTAGGTCGCGGGGGAAGGGCCAACCAGATGCCTGCCTGGAGACTTCCCAGCTTGATACCAGGATCCAGACCTTCTGATTAGGGCCCACCCTAAAGCCCTAGAAGCCACCACCCTAATCCAGATGCTGAGTTAGCATTTGATTAATGTTCCCATCCCTATGCCCCTACCCCCACATAACCCCTTAAAGCTGTGCCCTCCTAACCCAGGACATAACTTCTCTGGTCCCTCTTCTCTCTGGACCAGAGAACCTCACCCAGGAGCCCCCTACCAATAAAGGCTTGCTTTGAAAACTTCTCTTGGTGTGTCATGTGTTTACCTTACATTTGGTGCTGAAACCCAGGAGGAGATAGTGTCCCTTGGCCTCCCGGCCTTGAAGGGCCTCTCCTCCCTCTTCTGGGACCTTCGCTGCCCACCTCCTACTGTCGGATAGGGTAAGTTCCCTTTCGGTCTCCGCATCCTCTCCGGGCCTGGCCCTCCGGGAGCCCTATCTGCAATCGCGGCCGCGTCAGGGGCGACCCTCCGTCACAGTTGACCTCCGGCCTGGCAAAGTCACGAGAGACGTCTCAAACTTTCCATGGTCCTTCCTGCCGGTGGGTTAAATCAAAGCCTGTGGAAGCCTGACCTCTGGTTTCACCTGTCCGGGTGGCTGAGAAGATGGGAGCTTCTAATTTAGAATCACACCCCAAAACTCCACTTGGGTGTCTTAAATTGTAGCCGTCTAGGCCTCGATCAGGATCTGAGACGTAAAAGACTGACCCTTGACTCTACCGTCGCCTGGCCTCGATATCCGTTAGCTAAGTGGCCTGCTGAAGGTACCTTTAACTTCCAATCCCTGACAGATCTAGGACGGGAAAGTGGGCTGAAATCCCACATGTGCAAGCCTTTATTGGGAGAGCAAGCCTTTTGGGATCTACGCTCCCATCTCTCCCTCTTTTAGTCCCTCAGCTGCTCCTCTGCCGCCCATCCTGCCAGACTCCATCAGGACTCTACAACTCACCTGATGCTCCCTTCTCTTCCTCCCCCACCTCCACCTACTCCATCCCCTATCTCAGCCCATACCCGCTCTTGCTCTGCTCCTCCCCCTGACTCTGATCTCCTCTGCCCTCTTTGAGAGGTCGCCGGGGCTGAAGGTGACCTCTGAATACACGTTCCTTTCTCTTTACAGGATCTCTCTCAAATAGAAATAAAGTTAGAATCTTTTTCTTCTAACCCCACCAATTACATCAAAGAATGTTGCTGTCTCATTCAGGCCTATGATTTAACCTGGTGTGACATGTTTGTCGATAGCCCTCAGACCCCTAGACAGAAATTGGTGAAAATGGCCTCTAAAGTTTTCAACGCCCGAGGATGGCTGATTCACTGACAGACTCATCTCCACCAGCAGGTGCTGCTCCAAACCCAAGCCTTGGTAGGTGCCTTGAGGCCAGGAGGCCCCAGGAGCCAAGGAGCCGGGGTCAACCAAAAATCAGCCCCTCTAGGGCATGGTTCAAATGCGCCATGAAGGCCACTGGGCCCGTCAGTTCCCTAACCACGGGCTCCCACGAAGCCCTGCCCGATCTGCAGGCAGATGGGCCACTGGACATCTGATTGACCAATGACCGGATCGTCGTCGGCGCCTCCACGTGGGGGATCATCCAGTCAGGCAACACCTCCACTGGAACTCATCAGGTTAGCAATGACTGACGAGGCCGACTTGGGGACCCCACTCACTCTCGCTGAGCCCAGGTGGCGGGTTAAGTCCATCTTCCTCCTGGTGGGCCTTGGGGGCTACTTTCTCTGTTTTGCCATCTTAGTCGGGTCCTCCGGTTCCCTCAGCTATTTCAGTTACGGGGACTGACGGCACAACCTCATGCCCGCCTAAAACCCTCCCTCTCTCATGTTCTCTGGATGGCTTCCTCTTCTCACTCTCCTTCTTAGTCATTTCTCCATGCCCAGCTCCCCGCTTAGGTAGAGATTCCCTACACAGGTTAGGGGCCTTTATATATAAGGCCACAAACACAGGCCTCTCCACTCCTGCTACCTCTCCTAGCACCAGATTCTACTCCCCCTCCCCATACCCTTTCTGACCCTGTCCATCCCTCCGTCTGGGACACATCTACCCCTGTTATTGCTACTCATCACACTCCCATCCGTGTTGCCTCAAAGATGAGCTCACCAAACTCTCCCTAGAGGCTCGTATATCGTGGCCTACTCTCTTGCCTCTGGCTCTTACCCAGCTCTGGGCCTCCCCTCGGACCCCTTCTGGCCTCAGCCCCTTTGAACTCCTTTACAGGAGACCCTTTCTCCTTACTTATGACTAACTCATAATTCCCCCTCCACTGATTTCTTATCTACCTGATCTCTTTCTCCTCCAGACCTTACCCAGACAGCACGCTCATGCCTCCCAGCCCCTGCAACAGACCCAGCTATCGGAGCAGCTTCCTTGAATAGTGATCCACTGTCGCCGGGGGACCAGGTCCTCCTCAAGGAGCTATAGCCTCAGTCACTAGAACCTCGGTGGTCAGGTCCACACACGGTCATACTGACCCTACCGACATGTGAAAATCTGAACGAAGCCTGGACCACCTACAAGTTAGCAGTTGAAGCCCAGGCCCACAACGTCAAGACCTTTTAATTGGGAACAGTAACCAGTATGAAGACCTAGGCCTGGGCCCACAGACATGCAGCCCAGCCCCTGCTAACTAAAACTTTTGTCGATACCTTGGCGTACGCAACCAAGCTGTCATTTTCTAAAAGAAGGAAGAATGAAGGACTTGTAATGCCCTGGTTTGGAACTCCACGAGCCAAGAAGAAAACTGACACCGATGCAAGCACAAGAGGGAGTTTATTGACAAACTCGAGTTTGGACCCCACTCATCCACTGACGCAGCAGTGGGTGAGAGGAGCCCCGACTGAGGGTTTGGGACCGAATTTAAAGGGTAAAACCACAAGCCTGCCTCGGCGTTGCTTGATTGGAGGGTTAGGGTTGACCTTTAAGGAGACTGGGTAATAGGTTATTAGGGCAGCCCGCAAGAGGGCTGTGTGCAATAAGGGCCGGGTGCAGAGAGGGCTTACTGATTAATGGCTTTGGTCGGCTTGACCAGATGGCAGGGTGTTGTCCCTATTGTTGTTTTTCAGGGAATTTTTCTTCATTTAATCTGGAGTCTACATAACAAAATGGAGTGACTCTAGTCCTTCAGGCTCAGTGAACGGCTCCAAGACTGTCCTCCATCTAAAGCATTTATGATAAAAATTGGGCCAATGGCACCAACCCTGTGTTATCATCACAATACATTCAGCACAACCTGGTCCCACATCACCAATTTTCCGTGTAGATGGTTATTGAAAGGGACCATAAATGACAACGCTCAGCCTTTTCCCTGGTAGTAGAACACAGTTTGGGCACCAAGAAAGCCTGAACTGTCTTGTAAGGAACTTGATTGGAGAGCCTGAAAGCATGGCATAGCATTGCTCCTATATACAGTAAGTCAAACGGTGACCTTGGCACACAAAATCTAGCCTAACTCTAATGAATGGATCTTTAGGTTTAGGACTTGGCACATAATCAAAACACCTTCTTAGTAAAAAAAAAAAAAAAAAAGTCGATGGAACTCCATGGCCTAAAGTAAAGTTCTCTGCTGGAACTAGAGTAATCTGGGTGGAAAACACAACACTACGCCTGTCACATTGTTGTGACCGGAATAACCAGACTCAACCTGAGTTCTCTGATATTAGAGGCAGTCTATTAGCCAGCGGCTGTCCTTCCAAAGGAGCAGCCTCGACCCATTTCAGGTCCACAGTTTTATACCCAAAATCTATTAATCACTATATCCCAATCACAATGGATCTATATATCATCTATTCATTACCCGTCACCAAATGGTGGTCTGATATGATGCGTAAGCGGGGGTACAGAAGCAGAAAGCGGAACGTTAAAAGGTCAGATTCCCATACCATGTTTCCCATAAATTCCTCCTCCCCTTTCTTGTGGGAACAGAGTTAAACAATAGCCTACTGATGTAATTGCCAGGTATTCAATCAGAAAACATGGCTGCTGTGGCGGCTGGCATAGAGGCTTCTAGTCTTAACCCCTTCTTGCACCTTTCTAGGGGCACATCATCACATAGGCTTGTTGCTGTGGCCATAGGTTTTTACATTACTTCATAGGATGAACCATGCTTTAGATGGTGAAACATTTTACAAATGAGTTTACCTTGTAAATGTGACAGGTGTAGTGTTGTGTTTTCCACCCAGATTACTCTAGTTCCAGCAGAGAACTTTACTTTAGGCCATGGAGTTCCATCGACTTTTTTTTTTTTTTTTTTACTAAGAAGGTGTTTTGATTATGTGCCAAGTCCTAAACCTAAAGATCCATTCATTAGAGTTAGGCTAGATTTTGTGTGCCAAGGTCACCGTTTGACTTACTGTATATAGGAGCAATGCTATGCCATGCTTTCAGGCTCTCCAATCAAGTTCCTTACAAGACAGTTCAGGCTTTCTTGGTGCCCAAACTGTGTTCTACTACCAGGGAAAAGGCTGAGCGTTGTCATTTATGGTCCCTTTCAATAACCATCTACACGGAAAATTGGTGATGTGGGACCAGGTTGTGCTGAATGTATTGTGATGATAACACAGGGTTGGTGCCATTGGCCCAATTTTTATCATAAATGCTTTAGATGGAGGACAGTCTTGGAGCCGTTCACTGAGCCTGAAGGACTAGAGTCACTCCATTTTGTTATGTAGACTCCAGATTAAATGAAGAAAAATTCCCTGAAAAACAACAATAGGGACAACACCCTGCCATCTGGTCAAGCCGACCAAAGCCATTAATCAGTAAGCCCTCTCTGCACCCGGCCCTTATTGCACACAGCCCTCTTGCGGGCTGCCCTAATAACCTATTACCCAGTCTCCTTAAAGGTCAACCCTAACCCTCCAATCAAGCAACGCCGAGGCAGGCTTGTGGTTTTACCCTTTAAATTCGGTCCCAAACCCTCAGTCGGGGCTCCTCTCACCCACTGCTGCGCCAGTGGATGAGTGGGGTCCAAACTCGAGTTTGTCAATAAACTCCCTCTTGTGCTTGCATCGGTGTCAGTTTTCTTCTTGGCTCGTGGAGTTCCAAACCAGGGCATTACAAGTCCTTCATTCTTCCTTCTTTTAGAAAATGACAGCTTGGTTGCGTACGCCAAGGTATCGACAAAAGTTTTAGTTAGCAGGGGCTGGGCTGCATGTCTGTGGGCCCAGGCCTAGGTCTTCATACTGGTTACTGTTCCCAATTAAAAGGTCTTGACGTTGTGGGCCTGGGCTTTAACTGCTAACTTGTAGGTGGTCCAGGCTTCGTTCAGATTTTCACATGTCGGTAGGGTCAGTATGACCGTGTGTGGACCTGACCACCGAGGTTCTAGTGACTGAGGCTATAGCTCCTTGAGGAGGACCTGGTCCCCCGGCGACAGTGGATCACTATTCAAGGAAGCTGCTCCGATAGCTGGGTCTGTTGCAGGGGCTGGGAGGCATGAGCGTGCTGTCTGGGTAAGGTCTGGAGGAGAAAGAGATCAGGTAGATAAGAAATCAGTGGAGGGGGAATTATGAGTTAGTCATAAGTAAGGAGAAAGGGTCTCCTGTAAAGGAGTTCAAAGGGGCTGAGGCCAGAAGGGGTCCGAGGGGAGGCCCAGAGCTGGGTAAGAGCCAGAGGCAAGAGAGTAGGCCACGATATACGAGCCTCTAGGGAGAGTTTGGTGAGCTCATCTTTGAGGCAAATACGGATGGGAGTGTGATGAGTAGCAATAACAGGGGTAGATGTGTCCCAGACGGAGGGATGGACAGGGTCAGAAAGGGTATGGGGAGGGGGAGTAGAATCTGGTGCTAGGAGAGGTAGCAGGAGTGGAGAGGCCTGTGTTTGTGGCCTTATATATAAAGGCCCCTAACCTGTGTAGGGAATCTCTACCTAAGCGGGGAGCTGGGCATGGAGAAATGACTAAGAAGGAGAGTGAGAAGAGGAAGCCATCCAGAGAACATGAGAGAGGGAGGGTTTTAGGCGGGCATGAGGTTGTGCCGTCAGTCCCCGTAACTGAAATAGCTGAGGGAACCGGAGGACCCGACTAAGATGGCAAAACAGAGAAAGTAGCCCCTGCGTCCACCAGGAGGAAGATGGACTTAACCCGCCACCTGGGCTCAGCGAGAGTGAGTGGGGTCCCCAAGTCGGCCTCGTCAGTCATTGCTAACCTGATGAGTTCCAGTGGAGGTGTTGCCTGACTGGATGATCCCCCACGTGGAGGCGCCGACGACGATCCGGTCATTGGTCAATCAGATGTCCAGTGGCCCATCTGCCTGCAGATCGGGCAGGGCTTCGTGGGAGCCCGTGGTTAGGGAACTGACGGGCCCAGTGGCCTTCATGGCCGCATTTGAACCATGCCCTAGAGGGGGCTGATTTTGGGTTGACCCCGGCTCCTTGGCTCCTGGGGCCTCCTGGCCTCAAGGCACCTACCAAGGCTTGGGTTTGGAGCAGCACCTGCTGGTGGAGATGAGTCTGTCAGTGAATCAGCCATCCTCGGGCGTTGAAAACTTTAGAGGCCATTTTCACCAATTTCTGTCTAGGGGTCTGAGGGCTATCGACAAACATGTCACACCAGGTTAAATCATAGGCCTGAATGAGACAGCAACATTCTTTGATGTAATTGGTGGGGTTAGAAGAAAAAGATTCTAACTTTATTTCTATTTGAGAGAGATCCTGTAAAGAGAAAGGAACGTGTATTCAGAGGTCACCTTCAGCCCCGGCGACCTCTCAAAGAGGGCAGAGGAGATCAGAGTCAGGGGCAGGAGCAGAGCAAGAGCGGGTATGGGCTGAGATAGGGGATGGAGTAGGTGGAGGTGGGGGAGGAAGAGAAGGGAGCATCAGGTGAGTTGTAGAGTCCTGATGGAGTCTGGCAGGATGGGCGGCAGAGGAGCAGCTGAGGGACTAAAGGAGGGAGAGATGGGAGCGTAGATCCCAAAAGGCTTGCTCTCCCAATAAAGGCTTGCACATGTGGGATTTCAGCCCACTTTCCCGTCCTAGATCTGTCAGGGATTGGAAGTTAAAGGTACCTTCAGCAGGCCACTTAGCTAACGGATATCGAGGCCAGGCGACGGTAGAGTCAAGGGTCAGTCTTTTACGTCTCAGATCCTGATCGAGGCCTAGACGGCTACAATTTAAGACACCCAAGTGGAGTTTTGGGGTGTGATTCTAAATTAGAAGCTCCCATCTTCTCAGCCACCCGGACAGGTGAAACCAGAGGTCAGGCTTCCACAGGCTTTGATTTAACCCACCGGCAGGAAGGACCATGGAAAGTTTGAGACGTCTCTCGTGACTTTGCCAGGCCGGAGGTCAACTGTGACGGAGGGTCGCCCCTGATGCGGCCGCGATTGCAGATAGGGCTCCCGGAGGGCCAGGCCCGGAGAGGATGCGGAGACCGAAAGGGAACTTACCCTATCCGACAGTAGGAGGTGGGCAGCGAAGGTCCCAGAAGAGGGAGGAGAGGCCCTTCAAGGCCGGGAGGCCAAGGGACACTATCTCCTCCTGGGTTTCAGCACCAAATGTAAGGTAAACACATGACACACCAAGAGAAGTTTTCAAAGCAAGCCTTTATTGGTAGGGGGCTCCTGGGTGAGGTTCTCTGGTCCAGAGAGAAGAGGGACCAGAGAAGTTATGTCCTGGGTTAGGAGGGCACAGCTTTAAGGGGTTATGTGGGGGTAGGGGCATAGGGATGGGAACATTAATCAAATGCTAACTAAGCATCTGGATTAGGGTGGTGGCTTCTAGGGCTTTAGGGTGGGCCCTATTCAGAAGGTCTGGATCCTGGTATCAAGCTGGGAAGTCTCCAGGCAGGCATCTGGCTGGCCCTTCCCCCACGACCTAACAGATATGCCAGGCTTGGTGCTGAAATCCACAGTCTGTGTTCTGGTTTCTCTTACATCAAGGAGGCTCTTTGCTGTGTGCTTAGGACCAAAGGCGACATTTGTTCTAAGAGGACAGGCCTAGAACCTAGGCCCCAGGAAACTGCTTCAGTCTCTGTTAAGGAAAGATAGAAGAAATGCTGTGGGCCCATTTCTCAGCTCTATTTCCTATAAATAGTGAAGGGATTGGAACTGCAATCCCAGGTCAGCACTCTGGTTCCTGAGTAGAAATTCAGGCATGTGACAAGGTGCTGGCTCTCGAATTCAGATTCTCTTACCTGAGGACAGACCTGCGCTATGGTGTACTGTCCCCTCTCTACTAATTTTAGAGCACACAGGTTTATTGCCATGGGTATAAGTCTCCCTGGTACTTATCCATAGGAATAGATGGGTTTTGAGCCTTGGTCCCATGTCATGATGCCATATCTTTTCAAAGGAAGATAGTATTAATGACACAAATGGAGGCCTCCATTCCTCCCTTTGCTCAGAGAAGACAGCTTTGATTATGAGCCATAAACTTCACATGAATTTCTGTTCATAGGGGCTCGCTTGCGTGGAGTGTGAGAAGTTGCTTTGTCTAATCTGTTATCAATTCGAAGGTCTTGACTTGGGAACCTACACCTGCATTCTAATTCCTGTTAGTAGAGTCCAGGTGTGGTGTCACAGTCTTAAGTCTTCATTCTATTTTCCCTTGCATAAAGAAGGGATTGTTGCTGTGGGCCTAGAACATGACTCAACATTCGTTCAGAGAGAATAGCTTTGGAACCGTGGGCCCAGGCCACCCTTCAATCTCTTTTAGGAAAAAAACAAAAGAAATGCTGTGGGACAAGGTCTCAATTCTACTTCCTGGATAAGGTGAAAGGGTTGGAACTGCAAGCCAAAGTTACCACTCTCACTCATAAGAGAAATGCCAGGCAAGTAGCCAAGGTTCTGGTTCTCCGAGAAAGGTATTATTACCAGTGGAAAGACTGGCCTCATGATTTAATGTCTCCAAACTACTAATTTTCCACAAGGACAGGCTTGGTGGCTTCAGTCCAGGTCTCCATTGCATTATTGTTAGAAAGAGACTGGCTTTGAGTCATGGGCACAAGTCTGCGGTCTATATCATTTGAAGGGAGGACAGTGCTGTTCCAAGAATAGAAGTTTCCTTTGTGTTCTACAAGAGTAGATAGTTTTGGTCATGGGCGATGATGCACTTCGCATTAGTTTCCATCACAAGGTCTAGGATGCTGGTAGTGTGAGTAGGTTTATGGCATAGTCTGTTCAAAATCAGACAGTGGTACCCTCAGCACTATCAGCCCTCGAGTGTCACAACAGCATCTCGTGACCAACCCATGGGAATCGGGTGCCCATTGGAGACCTGCCTGTGTGAAACAAAGGAAGATCATGTCACACAGCGGAATGACGTATGCTCCCTCTGGAATGACCAGTGCACACCACTTGATAAAATTCACGTAAACACTGATAAGTCATTAGTCTGTGTGTAATAGAAGTTGTCCATGGCAGCCTCCTAACTGACCTCCAATCGCATGTCGTATCTACATCACAAAACACACTTGAAGTCAAAGGTCAATGCAGCCAGACAATGATCCTTAATCCACCTCAGGTTTTGTGTGTGTCAGGAAACTGTCTTTGTGGCAACGGAGGTGCTGTTCACATGTGGAGTGCCATGAAAACTGGAGGCTGAGTGTGGTGTGAGGAAGCGACAGCATAGTGGTGGAAACAACAGCTTCCATTTTGCTAAATTGCAGGTAAAATGCTGAGTTGTTGTGTGGATACCTCTTCGTACGTAGAATTTCTCTGTGGCAACCTCAGACTACGAATCCTGAGAGGGATTGGCTTCATGACCATGGAAAGAAAGCTGAGAATTTGACTGAGCCAATTCCATCAATATGTCTGGAAACCCCTGATATACGCCAGATTAGAAAAATGAGGTGGAAGTCACCTGAAAACCTTGTAGCAAGAACACAGGAATCTCACGATATTCACCTGGCTGCTTCATGGAACTCAAGTGACCATCAAGAAACTAGGCTGAGAGCATCACAGGGAGATCATGTGATATTGGGTGATGGTGTGGAGTTCACTTTTGAGCTCCTTGGTAAAATTCATATAAACATGGAGGAAAGAAGAGTCCTTGTGGACCGGAGCGTGGCCTAGACAGCCACCTATTGCCATTTAATCTAAAATTCAGGGCTACGTGAGAAGACTGGCTTGAGGACAGTGCAGGCTATGAAACGATGATTCTCAGATAACAGGCCTGAGGTTGTGCCTTCTCCAGGAAACCTGCTTGCAGAAAAGGGCAGCGGCTGTTGTATATAAACTGCATTGAATCTGGAGACGAGTTGGCTTGAGAAAGCTACTTTGGAGGGCAGGAAGCAGCTGCCCTTTAGCTTGAAGTAGCAAAAATGCGAGTCATTGTGACCATACCCTTAAAGGCGTCTTGTGCGAACCCTGCAGTGTTCTTGGATGCAGAACTTAGGCCAATACTATGACAGGGAATTGCTTAACGGCCAAGGCTGAAATATTGGAAATTTGGAGTTCATGAGAAATGTTTCGAAAGCAGTTGGTGGAGGATAGGGGAAGAGGAATAGGTGGAAATCAGCTGAAAATCATGTCGCAGTCACTAGAAAATCAGCCCTCACGTTAAACATCACGGGATACACGTGGGGATCATGGCAGACCCTGTGGGAATCCTTTGTCATTCAGGTGACTAGTCTTGTTCCTGAGGTTTTCACTCAACTTCTTAGAACTAACCAGGCTTGATTGTGTGTGAAACGTTTTCCATTCGAGTTTACCTTGAAAATGAGACTGGAATGGTTTTGTATTTTAAAACAGCCACTTTACTTTTCCTGAACCAGGCAGCAGACAGGGTACTGGGCCATGGACTTCTGTTTTTCTTTTTCTTTTCTTTTTTTTTCTTTTTCTTTTTATTTATTATTATTATTATTCTTATTATTTATTTATTTATTTTTGCCACAAAGCAGAAATCTAAGAGGCCTGGGAAGGGCAGAAGGCTTGTAAGCCACCTCCTGAAAAATAAAAGAAAAACATCTTAACAACCTGCTAATGAAAGATCACCCTAAATGATAACATTAAAAAAAAATAATCAGTATATTCCCATAAATGCCTAGGTGGAGAAATAATCCATCAAAAAGCAAGAGCAACCAAGGTAACAAGGCAGCTCATAGAAAAATAAAAAATCTCCAGAAAATAAACTCAAAATATAAAAAATATGTGATTTAAATCACAGAGAATTAAAAATTGCAGCTCTAAAAATACTTAATGAGATGCAAGGATATTCTGACGAACAACAGAAATACTTTGCCAAAGAGACTGAAACACTAAAAAAGAACCAGATAGGACTTCTGTAGCTGAAGAACTTAATGAAAGGTAAAGAGAATGAAATAGCAAGCCTAGGAAGTAGAGTTGACCAGATGGAGAAAAGAATTAGTAATGTTGAAGACAGAAATCTGGAAATGACACACTTGGAAGAAGAGAGAGACCTAAGAGTGGAAAAAAATGAAAGAACTCTGTAGGAACTGACACCATAAGAAAAAGTACGATAAAAATAGTGGAAAGAAAGAAAAGAGAGGGAGGGAACAGAGAGCCTATTCAAACAAACAGCTAATGAGAATTTCCCAAACCTATAGAAAAAAACAGATCCTCAAATGCAAGAAGCTAACAGAAAACCTAATTATCTCCATCCAAAAAGGACTTCTCCAGATATGTTAAACCTGTCAAGAATTCATGGCAGAGGAAGATAAATACCATGTGATTTCACTTATATGTGGCATCTGAGGAACAAAAAGGACAAACTAACCAAAAACAGGCTCACAAATACAGAGGGCAGTCTGGTGAAGGATAGAGGGGAGGAGTTTGAGGGGCTGGGAGAATGGGGTGAACTATTAAAGTACAAATTAGCAGTTGATAGATGGTCACAGGTATGGGGAGCACAGCGTAGAGGATGCAGTTAGCATGAATGTATTAGCTAGGTGAAAACCAGGGGAGAGAAGGAGCAATCAGGGGGATTGTTTTACAAACTATATAAGTGTCGAACCAATGTACTGTTTACTTGAAACTAATAAAATAAATTTTTAAAAAATTGACTCTGGCTAATTCTAATTTGTCTGATATAAAAGAACCTCTGACAACACTTTCAGGATAATAATTGCTTATAAGTCTTCATGCATGTAACTTGAAATGGAACTAATACGATGGTCCAGGTATGTAGAGAAACTCTGTATCTTAGTGAAAACAGGTAGAATATGTGTCTTTTCTCTAATAATGGACATGATATGCTCGACGAAGTTCGTAACTGGATCAAGGCAGAAAACATTGCTGGTCTGTTGACTATGCTGAGCATAATTTCCCTCTTGAATTAAAAAAACATAATCTTTTCAGGAGAACTTAATATCACCAATGTGGGTTTCATTCCATGACAGGGAGGGGTGGGGGCAGGTACATGAGAAGCTTCCACTTTTCAGATAAATCAATAAATATTTTTGTTCTATTTGGATTAAACATATTTCTCCTGAGAGGGCTGCTAGCAATATTCTAAAAGATTTGAGGATTGATTTCACAACTTTGTAAATGTACTAAAACTCACAGAATTCCATATTTAAAATAAAGCAATTTTTTGATATGTAAATTATAGCTCAATCAACTCATTTATTTAAAAAAGTAATGACAAAGAAAGAATTCTCAAGGCAGCCAGGGAAAATAGGATGACAGCCTATAAAGGAAAATCCATTAGATTATCATCAAACTTTTAAGAAGAAATATTACAAGCTAAGAGGGAGGGGGATTAAATATTCAAACTAATGGAAGAGAGAAATTACCAGCCAAAAATAATATATCTAGGAAAGTTCTCTTTCGAATATTAAGTAGAAATAAAGACAGTTTCAAACATAGAGAACCTGAGGTAAGTTTTCACAAGGCCTACATTATAGGAAATACTGAGGGGGCAATTAAACCTGAAACAAAAGGGTAAAATAGTGCAAAACTATGAGTAAGATGACTAACAGACAGAAACAGAAAATTGCAACCTTTATTAAGAACAGGATATTATAAACTTAAAGATTATATAATGGTTAAAGGTCAAAGAAACTTTTAAAAAAGTAGAAGACAACAGCTACTGCAACTCAAAATAAACTCACAGCATAAATGGGAATAATTGGAAACAAATAAACAACAACAACAACAACAACAAACAGAAAAGGGGAAGGAGTAAAGGGCTGAATCTGTAAAGGGATTGGAGATAAGACACAAGAAGAAGAAAGAGGCTACTGTATGCATAAAACTTTCTTTTACATGAACTTAATGATAACTACACACACACAAACATCTAGAACTGAGACACACAACATAAAACAAGAGGAAAGAGAGAAAAACACCACTGAACACCACTGCACACTGTTTACACACCACTCGGGAGCTGACAGAGAGCCGGGGGATGTGGAAGTACCAGCCCAGAGTGGTTTTTAGGGCAGTGTGACCAAGATGAGTCCTCTGCTGAAACGGCTTGACAAAGGCTTGGCCTAGGGTCCCAGGGACCGCAATTCGTCTGTCCTTGAGCTTCCACCGATGAGGAGGCTCCCTCTTCAGGCTTAAACCAGGCTTCTTCTTGGGGCGAGTACTTGGGGTCCCATTCGGCTAAGAGACTGGGAGACAGGGAAGCAGTCGGAGCTATAGGGCTGGCCATTTCCTCGGCTGCTGTGAGTTTGGCAACGTGATCTGCCCTGCAGTTGCCCCAGGCCATTATGGTGTCCTTTTTTTCTTATGTCCTCTTCAGTGCTACTTTCTTGGGGGCCTGCACAGTACCTAAAAGTTCTAGAATTTCCTTTTCGGATTTTATGTGTTTTTGCCCAGAATTGATTAGACCCTTCTCTTCGTACAGGGCTCCACGTACTTAAAGGGTGCTGAAGGCATACTGAGGGCCAGTGCACACGTTGGCCCGCACTCTTACTGCCAGCTGCAGAGTGCAGGTCAAGGCAATGAGCTCTGCTCTTTGTGCTGAGGTTCCCCTGGGCAAAGGTTTGGCCTCAGTGGTGGAATGTAGGGTAACTAGAGCATATCCTGCAAGACATTCTCCTCCTCACAAAGCTGCTACCATCAGAGTGATAGTCTACCTCAGGGTCCTTGAGGGGTTGGTCTGTCAAGGGGTTGGGTCAGCTGGAAAACACTTCAGCCGTGACTTCAGTGCAATTGTGGTCTGGCTGGCTGGGCCCAGCAGGTCGCCAGTTTTTCGGCCTCTGACACAAGGAGGGCCGTGGCTGCAAGTGCTCAAAAGCAGGGGTGGCCAGCCTTGGGTGACAGAGTCCAGCTGTTTGGAGAGATAAGCCATGGGATCGTATCAAGATCCTAGCAATTGGGTCAAGACCCTTACTGTGACACCCGTGTGCACATGGACACACGGAAAGGAAGATTTGGTTAAGTCTGGGAGTCCTAGTCCAGGAGCATTAATGAGTGCCCGTTTGATTACTTCGAAGTCCTATAGATTCCCAGAGTAGGAGCTCCTGTTCGCCCACCTTTGTGGCTTCATAGAGGGGTTTGGCCAGAAGGGAGAAATGAGGTTGGGCCAGTCCTGGAGGGTTACTGTTAGCCCACACTCCAGGCACCTTGAAGGGAAGCTTGGGTCTCTCTTGGGACCCTTTAATGAGACTATAGAGGTTCCAATCTTCTCCTTGGGGAAGCGACATGGTCCTCGCTTCTGGCTTCCCTAGGGTTAGGGCTGTTTGGCCGTGCTTGTCAAAGGTCATCTGAGCCTGTAGCTTTCCTAAAACATCTCATCCCATCAGTGGCATGGGGCAGTCAGGCCGATAGAGGAGTTCGTGGGTGACTTCTCGTCCTCCTAGGTTGCACCAGTGGGGCTGCAGAAAGGAGCAATAGACGCATACCCCGGTTGCTCCCATAACGGGAGCTTGTCTTTGAGAAAGGGGCCCACAGGCTGATTTACAACTGAGTACTTAGCTCCAGTGTTAAACACAAAGTCAATGTGCCGGCCACCGACTGTCATTTGGACTGTCGGCTCCTGGAGGCCTAGCCGAATGGAGCTCAGTCTGGCCTAGTGCTGACAGTACAGGCTTCTTTTCTTTCAACTGACCTTGGGAGGGGGCCAAGGCTTGGGCTAGAAGGACCCACAGTTCTCCTCTAAGCAGGTTCTCAACCAAGGGGGTCGCGTGCGAACTATTGCCTCCCAAGAAACAATGTAAGGGAATTGGTCTGGGTGGCCAATTCGACAGGTAATGACTTGAGTCCTAGGCAATGATTTCCTTATCAAGAGATCTCTCTTCTTCCGATTTATTTCTAGATTTCTGTCTCAATATCCCAGGCTTGCTCTTTCATTTTTCAACTCTTGTATTGTGTCCTTCATCTCCAGAATATCTATTCTGTTCTTCTTGAGGGTTTTGATCTCCTTGCTCTGCTCACCTAGTTGTTTTTTTTAAATTCCTGAAATTGCTGATAGGAGTTGTTTTGAATCTCACTGAGTTTTTTCAAAAGTACCATCCTGAATTCTCTGTCAATTAAGTTGCTATTCGTGTGTCTGTGAGTTTATATTCTGGAGATTTTTCTCTTTCTTTCTAAGATGCTTTGTCACCTGGGTTGTTCATGGTATTTAATAGACTATTTCTCTGCCTGGGTATTAATGGAAGTGTACTCAGCTTTCTTTTCCAGAAGCATGTATTATATAAAGCTCTCTTCCGCCTGTTATAAAAAAGGTGCTTTTCTTTTAGTTTCCAGTAGGTGGATCCCTGCTTTATATAAAGTCCTAATAATGCCTTTTCTTTCTTAGAGATATTTAATCACACTCACTACCCTCAGTCTCAGGCCCTGTCAGTGTTAGTGAGTTTCAGTAGTGTTTGCTCAGATTCCCCGTGATGTTTGGTCTCAGAGGATGTGGGAGAGGGGCTCTCTGGGTTGGGGAATGGGGGCTGTGGCTCAGCCTCCTGCTTTGTCATCACAGCTGGTAAAAATCAACCATTATTTCTCTGCAGTCCCAGCTTCTCTGCCACCCCTACTCCTCTGTTTTCTGCCCTGATGGCCGGGCACTGCCACCAGCCACGTGGAGCTCTCATCTTTCCCAGGCAGGGCTGCTCAGGGTACCCACGGCACCTTCTCCCCTAATTCCCCCTCCCGTAGGGAGCTCTGGCTGTAAGAGGCAGCTTCTTTATTTCTCCTAGTCCATCTCACTAGAACCAGGGTTCTGACCTGTGGTATCTCTTATGCACAGTTGTCATGCTCAGACACGCTGGTGTGCAGGTTGGGTGTTTTTTGTTGCGTTTTAGATGTTCGGCTTATTGCTGTTTCAAGGAGAGAGATCTGGGGACATCTCTCACTCTGCCATGTTCTTGATGTCACTCTTGGTGTAGGAAATACCTCATAGAGAAGACCGCAAATATTTACTCTTGGAGTAGCAAATCTTTCTTCAAAGTTCTTTAGGGCTGTTGCTGAGACACATGTTGCAATCATGATCTAATAAATTTAACTGAGAAAAAAAAGCTCTTGGATTCAAATCAGAAAAGAAAAAAATTATAAATAATTACAGGATTATTCTTCATACATGACATGAATAGTTTCTTTTTTTCATCTCAAAATACAATTTTCATGACTCTTCTACTAAAATTCCATACTGTATCCCATTGGCCTCTTTGAATTTCCCCAACAGCTAAAACATGGTTTTACCCCTGTCTTTCTTGCTTCAGACAGTGTGTGTAAGTGAGTATAGTTCTAACTTGGCTTGGTATGTTCATCTTCACACAAAGTTCTCTGAGAGAAAAACAAGTTAAGGACCTTGGGAGTGGGTAAAAAAGTGGGTGGGTGAAAAACTTCTGGTGAAAGCCAGAGAAAAGGCTTTTTTCTGGAGTATCATGAATATTTTTCAGTGGACAGCATGGAGAATTGTGTGTGGGTTTAAAGCCCAAGCCAGATTTTTTAGTTATTTCAAGGTATGGTCTGTGGGCTGCCTACCTGTTTTTCTAAAATAAGATGATACTGGTGCACAGCCATGCCATTCATTTACATATTATCTATGGCTACTTTTGCACTACTGTACCAGAATGGAGTAGTTTGGAGAGCCCATACGGCCACAAAGCCTAATTGACTCTCTGGCCCTTTTAGAAAAACTATGTTGACCCCCGATCTAAAGAGGAGAGGAGTGTATAGAGCAAAATAAGGGAGAGTCATCTATTATCCAATTATTTCTTTCTGAAACTCTGCCCTGGAACTCTCCTGCGAGAACTCTCACATTTACTCTAAAACCTAGAATAAGCATGATATCAGGATACAATTAACTCAGAATTATATCATTGATAGCAGGAGTGATAGAATTTTGGCTATTAAAAGAGTGCTTTTCTACTTCAAAGTCTATTGACAGAATTTTATCAATAACTTCAACAAAAGCTTTGTAATCATTACATTTTTAATTAAGGCCCACTTCACCTAAACTTGGCTCGAGGTACAGATCCATTTACTCAAGTTGTCTACCTTTGCCTTTTCGTGTAATTACTTTCACCTCTCTAGTTTGCTAGAAGAAGTCCCAAAAGTCCTCTGAACACAAATATCCTCCAAGTTGCCCCTTGTGGGGAAGATGGAGATCTGATTCTTCTTAAATTAAAGAAAAATAAAGACTAATATGGAGAGCTCTGCTGAGATGATCTAAATAACTCCCCTTAACCCTATATGATGCTTTCATAATCAGGAAACTCAGGGGAAATCATGTCAATACCATAGGCATTACCACAATTATTTGGAAAAGACTATCAACATCCGATCTTGCTATCAAGGTCTATAGCTAGCATTAAATTGACAATTAGTAAAATTATATTTTACACAAAATGGCTTTTCTCTTAATAACAAGTTTCAATGGTCAATAATTTTATATAACTAACTTTCTTAGTATGAAAAGTATTTTTATCAAAGTTTTGGGGAGACTCTCAGAATATATCTAAGTCCACACACAGTATCTTTAAAATACATGCAGGTGTTTTCTGGAAGTGTTTTCTGCAGGTGCTACTGAAAAAATATTGGGCCAACTAGAAAATAAAAGAAGAAATTAAAAGATACATAGGGACACATAAAATAAAAATGTAACATACAAAAATTTGGGGGGTATAGCAAAAGCAGTACTAAAAGAGAAGGTTAGAGCAATACAGTCCTATTTTGAGAAACAAGAAAAATCTCAAGTAAACGACCTAACCTTACACCTAAAAAACTAGGAAAAGAACTAATAAAATCAAAGTCAGTAGAAGGAATAAATAATAAAAATCAGAAAAGAAATAGAGAATAAAAAGACAATAGAAAAGATTAATGAAATAAACAGCTGGTTCTTTAAAACCATAAACAAAATTGACAACCCTTCAGTTAGACTCACTAAGAAGAGTGAAGGCTCAAGTGAATAAAAACAGAAATGAAAGAGAACTTACAATGGAAACCACAGAAATTCAAAAGAATACTATAAAAAGTGATATGATGCCAAATTAAACAACCTAGAAATTGACAAATTCATACAACCTTCTTACACTGAATTATGAAAAACTAGAAAACCCTAGTAGATGTATCACTATTAAGGAAATTAAAACAGTAATCAAAAATATTCCAAAAAACAAAAGCCTCGGAGCAGATGCTTTCACAGCTGAATTCTATCAAACATTCACAGAAGATATCATACACACCCTTTTCAAACTCTTCCAAAATTTAAAGGGAAGGGAAGCCCTCCTGACTCTTTCTTTGAGGTTAAAATTACCCTGATACCAAAACCAGGCAAGAGCATCATACACACATAAACAATTGCAGGCCAATATCTCTGATAAACAGATGCAAAAATCTTCACTAAAAGTACTAGCAAATCAGTATAACGATATAATAAAAGGTTCCTACATCAAGGATCCAATACAACAAAGAATCAAGTGGGATTTATTTCAATAGTGCAAGGATGATTCCACATTTGCAAATCAATAATATGGTACACCACATTGACAAAATGAGAAATAAAAATTATATCATCATCTTGCTAGATCCAGAAAATACATTTTTTTTAAAAAAAACATCCTTTTGTAATGAAATATCAATAAAGGGGTATAGAAGGAAAATACTTCAATATAATATATCCATACACGACAAAACCATAGCTATCAAAATACTCCATGGTGAAAACCTGAAAGTTTTCCTTCTGTGATAAAAAATGAGACAAGGATGGCCACTCTTACCACTTTTATTCAACATTGTACTGAAAGTCCGAGCCAGAGTAATTAGACAAGAAAAGGAAATAAAAGCTATTAATTTAGAAAGGAAGAAATAAAACTGTTGTAAATTGCAGATGATATGATTTTATAGAGAGAAAGCCATAATGATTCTACAAACTGTTAGAAATAATAAATAAAGTTGCTGGATACAAAATTTGCTGCATTTCTATATACTAACAACTATCAGAAGCAGAAATGAAGAAAACAATCCCATTTACAATTGCAATGAAAGAATAAAATTCCTAGGAATAAACTTAAGAAAGTGAAAAACCTG
Source organism: Cynopterus sphinx (assembly GCA_030015415.1). Taxonomy (NCBI): domain Eukaryota; kingdom Metazoa; phylum Chordata; class Mammalia; order Chiroptera; family Pteropodidae; genus Cynopterus; species Cynopterus sphinx. Next base: position 62,825,593 of record CM057389.1, on the reverse strand, counting down.
TACACTAAATACTATATTAAAAAAAATAAAGATATAAAATAATACAAAGTTATTTGGAGTTCATGGATTTGAAGAATTAACATTGTTAGATTGTATTATCTAAAGCAATTTACATATTCAATAAATGGATTTTTTCACAGAAATAGAACAAAATATCCACAAATTTGTATGAAACCACAAAGACTCCAAATAGCCAAAGCAATCAGTAAAAAAGAAACAAAGCCAGAAGTATCACACTTTCTAATTTCAACCTATACTGCAAAACTACAGTACTTGAAACAATACATTGGCAGAAAAAGACATGTAGATCAATAGAACAAAATTGAGAGTCCATAAACAAACCCATACATATATGGGCCACTAATTTATGAAAAAAGGAGCCAAGAATATACAATGATGAAAGAAAAGTCTTTTCAATAAAACATGTTGAGAAAACTGGATAACCGTAAAAACAAAAACAAAAACAAAAACAAAAAAGCTAAACTGGCACACTATCTTACACCATAAACATAAATTAACTGAAAATGGATTAAAGACTTGAATGTAAGATCTGAAACAACAAAATTTAGAGAAGAAAACAGGCACTAAACTTCTGGACATTGGTCTTAGTGGTGTTTTTGTATATTTGACTCCAAACAAAAGCAAAAATAAATGAGACTAAAAAGCTTTTGCATAGGAAAGAAAACCATCTACAAAATAAAAAGGCAACCAACTGAATAGGAGAAGATATTTGTAAACAATACTTCTGGTAAATGGTTAATATCCAAAATATATAAAAAATTCGTACAACTCAACAACAGCAAGAAAAAAATTAATTAAAAATGATCTGAATAGACATATTTTTCCAAGGAAGACATACGAATGGCTAACAGACACATGAAAAGGTATTCAGCATCACTAATTATGAGGGCGATGCAAATCAAAACCATCATGAGATAGCTCATATCTGTTCGAGTGGCTGTTATTGATAAGACCAGAAATCGGTGTTAGAGAGGATATGGAGAAAAGGCAACCGTTGTACACTGTTGGTGGGATTGTAAATTGGTGCAGCTTCCATGGAAAACAGTATGGAGTTTCTTCAAAATATTAAGAATAGGACTACTATGCATTTCAAAAATTCCTCTTCTAGGTATTTATCTGAATAAATATAAAACACTAACTCAAATAGCTATCTATACCCCTATGTTCATTGCAGCGTTATTTACAACAGCCAGAGAAACAATGTGTCTATTGACAGATGAATGAATAAAGATTGGGGTTATATATAATAGAATACCATTCAGCCAGTAAAAATGAAATATTGCCATGTACAACCACATGAATGGATCTTGAGAGTATTTTATACTAAGTGAAATAAATCAGATGGAAAAGGACAAAAAACATAAAATTTCACTCATCTGAGGAAAATAAAACAGAAAAGTAACAAACCAATGGAACACAATAAAAACTCATAGAGAAAACAGGATGATGGTTGCCAGAAGGGAAGGAGGTTTGGAGGGAGGGCAAATAGGTAAAGGGAGTCAAATATGTGGTAATGGAAAGAAACTAAACTTCTGGTGATGAGCATGCAATAGAGCATACAGATATCTAATTCCAACATTGTACTCCTGAAATTCATATAATGACATTAACCAATGGTGCTTAAATAATAAAAGAACAAACAAACAAATAATTCTACTGAAAAGCTGAGAAATGTTTGCTTAAATAAAAGAAATATAGTCAAGGAATTAACCTATAAAAAACAACATCAAAAACTAATCCTAATTTTTCTCATTTTCAAGCTTTGATTTTTCTTCAGCTTTATAAATTAGTCGATTGCTCCTCTTGAAATCCTACAGCTCCTTTGTCTAAGTAATATCCAGCATCGACCTGATGAAACCCTTGTGTGCCATAAGTGTCATGACATGTTTGTTCTCCACCTCATCTCCACTTTTCACCTCTATCCCTTCCTCTTCAGCCACGGATCACCTGCTGCACTAATTCTGCCCTTGTCTGATAAATTCTTGTTTGTGCCCTTTCTTGCCATCCCCTTGCTTCGTGTAGACCTGACTCACTGGCATCTGCATGCATTTCTGACCCTCTGGCCTCCTACACCCAGCTAGAGCTCTATTCTGCCCAAGTCCATCTCCTAAGTGCATGCTTTGTTTCCCTCGCCCACTCCCAAACTCCATGGCTTGTTTCTTATTGACCTTCAGGCTCAGAACTGCCTCCCACAAACATTCACAAACCTCCTTACTGTGTTCCCTCAGATCATTTCCCCAGATGGGCTCTCTACTCTGCAAGCATCCCTGCTTTTGTGTCTGCATGTCCTTCTCCTGGCTGTTCTTGGCTCAGCAATTCACTTTTATTCCCTGAAAGATTTTATTTGGAGCCATAACTTTTTCTGGGTACTTTCTTTAAAACAAACAAAAAAAAATCAGAGAACCTTCAGCAGTATATATTAAATAAAAATGCATAACATTATTTTTAAGTAAATTATGCAAACACATGATCAGAAATAATACTGATGCCTGATCACACAGAACAATGAAGGCAGAAGCAAAATCATTTCTCATGCACAGGAGAAACTTACATCTTTCCTATAGCATCGTAACAAGCATTACCATCAGAAAATTTGAACTTTTTAATAAAAGTACCAGGTCAACATCCTAAAAGGCTTTTAAAAACTGCCTTTACAATTCTTGAGTAACTTCGTTCTATATATAGGATTTTCTAATATATGAGACTTGAATTGAGGAAAATTATATCTTTAAATCTCTTTGACAGCAAACGCTATAATTGTATCTTTCTAAACTAAAACCATTGTCAAACTAGCTTTTTGAGGAAACATTTGTCATCTACTTGCTGCAATAAAACTTCATGCAGTTCCCCCAAAGTACTGTCCAAATTCCCTGTGATTACACATGAAATAATAATAAAATAATAATCAATAGAAATTATAAGCTTTGGACTCACTTCAAACAAAGATCATAAGGAAAACTGCTGAAACTCTCTTCAGAATGATAGCTCCCAGTCTATGAAAAGATTAATGCTCAATAAACAGTCCACTGCCTCATCCAAAGGCTTATAGTGCCCTTTGTCCTGAATGGTAAACACAGTGAGAAGAAAATGTGGAGGTTCAAGGTCTTCATTTGGCATTCTCCAAACATGCCATCAAACATGGGCTCCCCTCTCTCTAATCTCCTATTGAACTTACACTCTGCCACCTATTCTCACAGTTAAACTTAGAGTGAAATAACTTTTAAAAGCCCTATTCATCTCACTAGAAAATAAATTTCAGTAATAGTCTACATTTTATGTTTAATAGTTATTATCAAAATTATAAAAAATATAAGGTCTATTAATCCATGAGAGAGAGAGAGAGAGAGAGAGAGAGAGAGAGAGAGAGGAAAGAAGGAAGGAAGGAAGGAAGGAAGGAAGGAAGGAAGGAAGGAAGGAAGGAAGGGAGGGAGGGAGGGAAAGTAAGTAAGCTAGTTACCACCTCTGTTAAAAGGGAATTTTGCTTGGTATGGTACATTCTTGTCTACAACCCTTTGCTGTCAATGACCCCATAATTTCAAGACACAGGTCAAGTTGCTGCATTCAAGTTACAACCACCTAACTCTTGTAGAACCCTGTAGTCCATGCATGTTGATCACCTGACTGGATTCTTTATAGTTTTATCTTATATGTCCATGTTTCTTTACATGTAAAGATCTCAAAGCCTTAATAAAACCCTGCACTATTTTATGTAGTTGTTTCATGTTTCTTCGACCCATGCAGCACAGATATTAAAAGTTCATTTCTTTGAATTCTGTGTGTTTCACACGGTCTTCTCTGACTGCTGGTAGTTAATTGATAAGGCCATTTTGATAACAGTGCTCCCCCAACTCTGAGAGCTTATAGAAGAGAGGTAACTAAATAACTAGGATTGGCTCAGGATGATTATCAGTTTGATGTCAAGTGGTCTGGATGGTGAATGCAAGTTGGGCTGGAAAATGCTTCTCAGGAGGTCTGATCACATCCAGTGGTCTAATGGCTGTCAGGTGGTCTGGAAATGTGAGTTTTTTGGGGGGTGATCAGAGGGTTATCTGGAGGCCAGGCATGTATGTGTCCAGGTGTTGACACATAGTGAATATAAATATCCAGGCACTGAGGCAGGACCAGAAAGTTCAAAAGTTCGAGTCCCAGGTCAGTTAGGGCAATTGTTTCCTCATGCCTCAGATTTCATAATGTGAATAACTTTAGCAGCCTCATTAAAGCGACTCCATGTTACAAAATCCCTATCTTCATTCTTTTTTCAAGCAGAAAGGCCAACTTCACTTACAAAGGGTACATCTAGGGACTCAGCACCAGAACTCTTTATCTTTGCAGGATTCCTTGTGACACATGAACAAAATGAAGGCTTTCATTTCTTCATTTGTTTCTCAGTCGGGAATAATTCAAACACTTTTTGGCTAATATGTATTGAAAGCTAAAGCGTGCCTACATATCTGAGAAGGAAGTTTCTGTCCCATTCGTGTTGGGGAGGAACATATGTCACCTAGAATCTTTACCTTTAACTCTTTAATATAGAAATGAATTTATGGTGCATACTATATTGTATGGAGAAGTAATATTTGACTTTTTTTCTCTCTCGTAAATATTTTATTTCTAAGTGCTGCACTGGTAATAAAATGAAAGAAGATGTTAAAAATAGAAATTGTGCTGTACATAGTTATCTGTATAAACAGAGCTCTAGGAATTTTGTCCTAGCTAACACAAAATTTCTGGTAAGAAATGTTATCAAGAATGTGGAGAATTATAATGTTTAAACAGATTCATTTTGTAGAGTATGACTGTCCCAGAGAAAAGTTAATTTCTCATGTAAATATTTGGTACAATCAAGTGTTTCACACCGTTTTTGTGCTCTTCAGTTCCGCTTTTGAGTTTCTGGTTTGGCTTGATTAGATGAGAAATGTGATTTTGAAAGAATATTTATTCTTTCACTCATTCAGTGAACATTCGTTGACTGCCAGCTCTGGTACGAGGCTTCACGTAAAGCCTTAGTCTGAGTTTATTCATTAATTATATTGGGTTGAGAGTACCTACCTACACTTGATACGCACACATGTGAGTCTCAAATCAACTTTTGCATGTAATAAAGCTTTGTCAACTGTAGCCTGCTACATAACCTTCATCTGTTATTATCAGCAGTCTTCTCTCAAGATCTCCTTCCCTCTCTTCTTTCTTCCTCCCTCCTTGCCTTCTTTTTTCTCTTCTGTCTCCAGAACTTGTAGGATTTATCAAAGAAAATAGAAAGGAAACAAATGGCTCAGAATTAAAGGTGTCCTGTTAAAGAAAGAGCAAAAATGAAGATCCACTGTATCTCAGTACTCAAAGAAGCATAAAATTCTAACAGCCTCAGGCAAGGAGCCTGAGGAGCCTACAATCTAGAAGAGCAGTCTTGGGGAAGAGGTGAAATGAAGGCCTTTCAAATACTCCAGAATTGCTCTAAGTCTGGAATATTACCCTGGCAAAGGTATTACAGTTGATTTCTCAAAAAACAAAAAAACAATTACTCAACAGGGCCACCTGAAGACAACTGGCCACCTGCCCTACCATCTATTTTAAAGAAAACTATTAGATTTTTTAAAAAAAATTATTGCTATATAATGCTTTTACATCAAAGACTTATAGGACCATTTTTTTTTTTAAATTTAACAAAAAGTGTTAAGGAAGGAAGTTTAAAATGTTGGTTCACAATATGCAAACATTTACTGACTGCATTTAACTTGCATCCTAGGTAGTTCTTTTTCCTCCTTCGTGATTACTTTAACAACACTAACATGTTGAATACTTATTACATAATTTCAGAGTGGTTAACAATGGACTGCTAACTAAATCACTTGGAACATTATCGATGATTGTATTTACTGCATGGAGCTTTTTTAAAATATCAATGATTTTTAAAAATGCTTGTGTAAATCTAGGTAACTACATTTCCTAAGTGATTAAAATAGCGACAAGATTAACAACGAGGGAAATCTTAATGTTAATACTGAAGCCAGAATGTCAACCAGCGCCATGACAGTGAACTGTTGCAAATTGTTCAAATAAAAACAAGGACAAAATGTGCTTCCAAGGGTCTGCTTGAGAGAGTGGTGGTTTATCACCCCACACCTACCTTCACGTGTTTGTGCCAGGGGCGCTTCCTTTTGACCGGCAGCCACAATAGAGACATGTTTCATATGGATGAGTTTGACCTCCTGGGACTTAGAGGACATGCACACTTTTAAAATACAAATTCCGTCCGATCTTGATGGTCAACATAGAAGTTTTAGATCAGCATTTTAATCAGCTCCAATCTCTCATTTTTTTCCCTCCTGATTACCCCAGTTAGCCATTATGTCAAAAAACAAACAAATGAATAAACAAACAAACAAAAAAAAACCCAACCCTTTGAAATGACAGCCGGTTTTCCACGGAGGGGTGAGGTCTGCATGAAACAGGAAAGCAGCACCCTGAGCCATAACTTTTCCTACACCATCTGCTCACACACAGAGCGATCAAGAGGATCCACGCCTAAGCAAAGGACACCCCATTCACCCAACACATCTTTTACTGAAAATCCGTGCCTACGAAGGCAGGCTGGGGAGGGGGGGGGCCTGCAGTGGAGCCCCCCGACCCTGAGATTTAGCTTTCTTCTTCTTCTTTTTTCTTTTGAGACCTTTTAACTTTGCTTGCGGCAGGTCCCGGGGCTTTGCAATGCTGTGCGCCTCTCCCAGCGGACGGGCTCTTCTTGGCGCGCGGTGGGGTGGGGGTGGGGGGACGAGGATGCTTCCACCCGCACCGCGGAGACCCGGGCGGCGGAGGCGCCGGGAGCCGGGCCCGGTGCGCCCGGCCCCGCCCGCGTCCCGCGCAGCCATTGGCGGGCGCCGCGCGCCGCACCCAGCGCGTCCGCCCCCCGCGCCCCGGGGCGCGCCGCAGCCGCAACCACCGCGCATTGTGCGAGGCGGCGGGTGAGACCCGGGCCGGGCGGGCTCGCGTCGGCCTCCCTCCCCGCCTCCTCCTCGTCCCGCCTGGCCGGTCGGGAGCCGCGTCCCGCCCGGGGCTGGGGCCCGGGGGGCCCGCCATGGCCTGAGCGCTGTCAGCCGCCGCCGTCCTGTGTCCCCAGGCCGGACAGGTCCCCCCCGTGCGAGAGGCTGGGGACACTGATGCGGAAGGCGAGGAGGATGCGTTCGAGGATGCGCCCCGAGGCTCCCCGGGGGAGAAGTGGGCCCGGCAGCCCGGCGCCCAGCCCCCGCCGCAGCAAGCCGCACCCGCTCGGCGCCCCTCGCGACGTGAGGACCACCGCCCGGCAGCTCAGCTCGCCCGGCGCCTCGCCGGCGCACTCCCCCCAGCCAGAGCCCCAGGGTGCAGAGGCGGCCGGAGCCATCTCTGGGCCGGGGGGCACCCGGCGCGGCCCAGAAGCGCCGGGCCGGGGCCGGCGGCCTCGCAGGCGGCCTCAGCCTCTCGGCGGACTGGACCAAGGAGCTGGACGCGCGCGCGCCCCGGGCGGGGGGCTCTGCGCACCTGCTGGGGCGCCGGGCGGCCGCGGCGCCTGGGGTGCCGGCGGCCAAGGACGGCTTCCAGAACCTGTTCTCAGGTGAGGCCTCTCCGCCTCCGCCGCCGGGGCCCCGGTTGTAGGTGGCCTGCCCCCCAGGCCTCCCCCTGCGCCCCACCCTCCTGGGCGCTGAAAAGCCAAGTGGGCTTCTGGCTTCTCTCTCTTTGTGGAAGGGAATTCTCTCCCGTCCATCCATCCATGCACCTGCTCAGTGAAATCTCTGTTTCCTCAAAACGTTTTAAAGGGGACAACTCAGTCGTGTGTGTCCTAAGTCATCCATCTCAAGCGAGGAGGCTCCTCTGTCTATGTCTCCAAAACATCTGCCTTTCTCTGTTCCAGGGTCAGCCAGGCAGAGAAACTCCTTTTCTGCATTGGGAGCTGAGCCATCATCCTTTTTCCTGTCTCATGCCCAGCCACAGCAGGAAAAAGGACAAAACTGTTCATTGTCCTTTGAAAGTGTCAGAGACAAATCGTTTATCCAAAGGCGACCTCCCATTGCTCTGATGTACATTGAACTACCTGCAAAATAGTTGCTGTCTTGCAGCAGTCTGGGTAAACTACTTAGTGAAGTTAGGTGAGCACCCCTGTTAGCTAATGCAAGCAAATCGAAAGCACACTATTAGAAAATTAATAAGTAGTGAAATACGATGTTAGGAATAATTTTTATATCCGTAATATACTGGTTTGTTTCCTGGGCCAATCAAAACAGGGTGGAAAGTGGCGCTAGGGAAGGTAAGAAGGCCGAAAGCACTGTCATCCGTCCCACTGGTACTCCTCCTTAGTGTTTGTTATAGACTCATAGACACCTACAGCTCAGCTGAAGGGTCATTTTACTGTGGCAGAGGTCAGGTTGTCTGAGTTTGTTCTTCTAGGCTTATAGGTTCCAAGGCCTTACTAGGAGTATGCTTATTTCTACTCTTAAGTGTAATACCGAGTGTAAGAATGTAAGGAATAGGAAAAAAATGAAAATCTCTGCAGGTACCAATAGGGTTGTGATAAATATTTGAAATGACTAAAAATTTTAAATGTAGTTGGAAAAATCGTAAAATCGTATGTTTAAATAGGTTATAAAATATTACCTAGATGACATTTTTCAATGAGCATAGCTAGGTAAATTGTAAATAAACAAACAACCCTCCCAAAAGACCATTTTTGAATGAAGAAGTTTGGAAAGTTCTTGAGTTGATTTTTGTGAATTTGATGTTGGTAGAAATCATGTATTTCCTCTTTATTTAGGTAACATTCATTTATATAATGTTTTTCTAAAAGTGAAAATGTCATATAATTAAGACTATCATTCATTAATATTAAGTGCTCTTTCCAGTAGTATTAGACTTTGGAATGTGTTCATTGAATTCCTTTAACGAATGCATATGCCTGTTTATACACACACACGTGCATGCACATGCACACATGTCAGGAGATAGTGCTAGATGATAGGAGATAGGAAGACCACTGTAGTTCTACCTTTCTAGGTGCACATGGGTAGATGCAGTAAAATGCTCTGGGAGCGTCAGGGAGGCAGTAATTTACCTCCTTGGCAGGGGGTAAGGGACAAGGATGGCATAGAAGGATCAGAGTCCTGGAGATCACAGGACACTAAATAGGTTGAAGTTTTGTTTAAGGAAAACAACAACAACAAAAGATTTACTCTTGGAACTTACATTTTTATTGGCCACGTGTTCGAATGTACAATTTGGAAGTCTTAAAAAAGTCTTGTTCAGGAAGTTCTTGGGTTCTGTTGACCCCTCCAGGCAGAATGTTTTACTGTGCAGAGTGAAAGTGCAGAATTAGTGGTTTTACTGTGGACGTCACCCGCTTTGCATTTAATGGAGGAGATAGTTGGTCAGTGACCAGTAGATATTTGTATAGCAGTTTCCACATATTCACCTCACCCACTCACTTTCTTTTCAACAAACAAAACCAAACACCACACACACACACACACACACACACACACACACACACACACACACACACACAGAATTGGTAGGTTTAACCTAATCTTGTAATAAGTCAGGGAATGGAGATAGACAAAAAGATGAAATAACTTTCTCAAGGTCACACTGATTCATTCCGAGGCAGAGCTAGAAATAGAAGCCACATCTACAGATTTTAGCCTGAATGTTCTTGCTTATTACTCGTTTTCGGAAGTTCGACGCCCTAAGACAACAGAAAGATTAAAAACTTGAGAAAATGGTAGAGCTTTAGGCCTTCGCTTTTGAGGTTTTCTGGTTTCTGTTTTTAACAAGGTGGATTCTTGTAGTTGTTGGACATGTGGCCGTGCTTGGGCTCTGCAGAAGGTGGTTGTGGATCAGAGTGAACCACGTTTCCTCTAGGCAGCTCTCATGGAAACCGTTCTTACCGGGGTGGAGTGAATCCAGACTGACACAGGCTCCTGCTTCTCAGCTGTTGCCTGTTTTCTTGTCATCTGGCCTCACATTTGGTTTTTTGCTATCTTTTAAAATTTTATGGGTGTCTTGGAAATTACCAGAGGCCTGGGGGACACCGGCACTGTCCCTAGGGAAATTGTTTTGGGGCCTTGATTTCGCCTGTCGTATAATCAATTAATTGCCAGCTGCTTTCGAAGCAGGTGATCATTAGAAGTCCCCATAAATATCTTTTATTTTTAAACCAGAGAATGAGGGTTGTCAGCTCTCCGAGGAAGGAACAGATGTTTTTTGCTTTTCAATGACTTTCAAATGTAGGAAGACAATTCAAACAGAAAGAGATCTCTGTGTCCCGTGTTTGTGTTTGTTTGGCAGATTTAGCAACAATGGAGACCAGAACTTGACTTGTTTTAGCTGTTAAGGAACTGTTGATGCCCTAGGTCATTTGCACGAAATATTTCCCAGTTGATATGAAGGACAGCTCTTTCACTGTTTAGGGGAAACAGTTGCTTCTGAAATTTGAGAGGTTCTTCGCACAGTTTGTTAATAGCATTTTGCAGTTAATTAAAGTTTAGACAGGTAAAGTGTTAAATCTGTAATGATAAATCATTTTTGAGAGGACTCTTTCCAAAGTCAATGACATGCTTCTCTCTTCTTTAATCATAGAATAAAAATGTATCTATTTTAAATGGCTCATGCCGCCTTCAGGCTCATCATGGTTACATCCTTTGACTCCCTCCCTCACCGGCTATTGACGTGTGTGGGCTTGTGGCTCCAGCGGGCTGTTTCTGAGTTTTTGTGTCTGTGCAGTTTTCTTGAATCTTTCCTTGCGGTTAGCCACTTATTCTTACAGCGGTCTTTAGTCTCTCCTCTCCCCACTCCATACTTCTAATTCCCTTTTTCTGATCAATTTGTTACTGGTTTCTAAATCCAGTAATTACTATATTAGCTATATTCATTGCGCTTCTCCTAAATGCCACTCTGTGTCAGCGCATTACATAATTATCTGTAATCCTTATAACTATATCTATAATCCTTGCAGAACAGCTGTTTATCCTCATTTTTCCATTGAGCCAGCCAACTGAAAGTTCAGGCAAGTGAAGTAAGTCGCCTAAAGGGCATCAAACCAGTAAATAAGCCACCTACAATACGATATGTACTCAGAAACCCAACTCTTGTCAATGTGTGTGAACTGAAAACCAGTGCACCAGTGAGCTTTTGGGTGACTAGCATATTAATAAAGGGCTTGGGGTTTAGAATTTGGATTGTGTCATTCTCATTTTGGCTTTTCCGAAGGTTATCTTGGTTTTGTATCACTAGAATTTTCTCGTATAGGTTGGTAATTAGTAGATAGAATCGTTTAAGGCCAAGAGTAGTCTTATTTTTAGTTGCTGCGTCTGACAGAGTATAGGTGTCCACTTAATGTCCACTAAATGGAGTTCAGAAATCATTCCTGGTAGGTAATGCATCTATCCGCCTTACTGTAGGAGGAAAGGCGATTGCAAAATGCTGTTCTTTCCCCTATATCTTGCCTTACTGGGTTCCATATATCAATAGAATTGAGCAACATACCCCGGGACCGGGAGCCCTGTTCTTAAGTCAGTGTAGTTTGGTCTGAAGCATCCTTTCGCACGGTTTCTTTAGAGAGCAGTTTGGATCGAAGTCAGTGACGGGTTTTAATTACTGCTTTATGAGCTGAGGACTGGCCTAGTTTTAAGTGCATTTAGGCATTTGGATAAAAGCCACGTTTGTTTGAAATCAAACAGGAGCTTTTAGAGCTGTGTTTCCTTCTGATTCTGTTGAAGTGGTGCCTGGTGATGGCAGCAGTCCTTGTTCTCACTACTATTGTTCTAGGTACATTTGCTGTTTAGTTACAGAACTCTCAAAATAACATTCCTGTAGGAAAGGTGGAGGAGTAATTTCAAATTAGTGATAAGATTAAATGAAATCATGTATATGAAACCCCTACAATTCTGCCTGGTACAGAAGTGCTGTCTACTTTCCTGTCCTGGTTTATCGCTTTAAAAATCTTTATTGTTCAAAGTGGTCAGAACCAAATTGTTAAAACAAAACAACTCTAAAATCGTATCGAAAAACTTGGCAGGTTATATTCACACGGTAGTCGAAAATTAATGTTTCTTGTCACTAGTTTTTTGAAAATTTTTTATTTTATACATCATGGTTTTTTTGGTTTTTTTTTTTATTTTTTTATAATTTCCTGTGATCATAAGCACTTTTGTCACGATCAGAAATTTTAGTTTACTTCCAGGTTTGAATAAGATTAGCAGATGGTGGGGGTGTGGCTATGTGATTAGGAAGAGGTGCTGATTTTTAAACTGTAAATGGGGAAAAGGAGCTGATTGACACTCTTAGTATTTCTGTTCTACGCAGCATCTGGCTACAGACACGTGACTTTGCAACCTTAACCTCCCACAGTTTCCTTCACAAACTTCCTACTCGAGCCGACTCATTCTGCTCAGTGTTCTATGACATGCATTTCATTTTCCTAACTCTACCTTAGTCTTGCAGTTTTTACCCTCTTGGAGCACGCTATTGGTCTCTGTTGATTTAACATATGAAAAGAGCTGATTCAATTCTCACTTCTTTGGTATAGTGTCCAGCTAGACCTAGCTGACAGTCACATCCCTGTCTTTGCCCTTTATGTCAGTATCATATTTCATATCCCTCTTGGATTTGGGGATGACTTTAAGTTTCTTTCTCACCTCCTTTGGCTTTTCCTTCCTCCTTGCATGCTTTTCCTGATTCTATTCATTCACCATCCACTCTTCCGGCAACCAGTCCACAAATACCTGTTCTGTGCCTGCCGTGTGCCAGTCGCTATGACGAGCACTGACCTGCTGAGGTTTTTGTCAAAACTGGTTCTCGGTTTTGTTTTTAAACAGTCAGGTTGAGTGTCCATTGATCTTAAAATAGCAATGATAATGCAGTCACTTTGAGCTTCCACGGATACATTTTATTGGTAATGAAAGAGGTAAGGGAGACAGAGAAACTTTCATTATTCTGTTCATTCCTGCTTTTGCATTAAAGTAATAACACGACATTAACGAAATTTAACACGAAGGGAACGTTAGGAAGAAAACTTTCTAAGAAAAAACTTTCTAAGGATTTTTTTTATGTTAATAATATAAATACATGGAAAATATTACTGTAAATCAATTTTAAATGGTTGTAAAGCAAGGTATCGCAACATCAACTTTATAAGAATAAATAATGAAAGTTATCGGATACTGTCAGAGAATGCAAACCATGCTAGAGGATGGTTGGTTATCCTTCGACATCTGCTCCACTCTGGTTGAGAACAAAGGAAAAAATTTATGTCTTCCCCCTTTCCAGGGATGTACTTGGTGTGCTGACTGCACAGGAAAATTACTGTCAGGCTCCAGCATACCCTGGACCCCCTGGAAGCTTTATTATCTGCTACACCAGAGCTGCAACGGGCTGGAAATAGTCCTTTTATTTACAGGGGGAATACAATAATTAATTGAGAAAATCAAGCCTGTATTATGTTTTAAAATTATGCTTAAAATGTTGAAACACTACTCAGTTTCTCTCTTTTCATACTTCAGACAGAAGGTTTCTCTGACGTAATAGCTCTGTGTGGAAAATAATTCTGTTTCACTTAAATTATTATTTTACAATCATTGCGCAGGGAAAAGAACCGTTAAATTAGCTTTGCTGGGGCAGTAGTGCAGGTTGAGAAGTCTTTCAAGCTGCCTCCCTTTCAAAGTATCCCCGTGACGGGCCAACGCTCTCTTAGCTCTTCTTAGTAGCCTAGTTTCCCAGGTTGTAGAAGTGCATACAATCTTGTTGGGAAGCTGCTTCCTGTAAGTCCCATCCAACCCTAAGATTTCATAGAAGTGATGGTTCCAGCAATTACTTTCCTCCGAGTAGTGATGCTCTGCACATTTCGAGCTTTTTTTTTTTTTTGTTATTAAAGCTGAAGAAAATCCCTGTGCTGGAAGATCCATTTCTACCGTGGAGTTAAGGTACTTTGGGTATTGGTAATAGCTGGTGGGGGAAGCAGTGATGTTTTGAGATCGATAGCTTTGATGAATTGTTAATTGATGGTAAAGGAGATTTGGATCGGCTAGGCTGCCGTTATCCTGTGTGAACGTAGCACCTTGTGGTTTTGAACACTAGGGTAGTGACTCTGTGTGGTGGGTGTGTTATTGAACCCCAGTATGTGAGTCGGTCCACCTGTGCACCCTGCCTGGAAGAAGTGAACAATCGGGGTTTGCAGTGGCGGATGGAAGTTATTTATTATTATAGGATTGGCCAATACGGAGAGCGTGAACCCTGCTCTGACAGGCCCGACTCCATGATGGTGCGTAAATTACAAATTATATAGGGCAGACTCATGAGACCTTGTGGGCTAGGGGCTGGGGTTGTGTTAGGAGCTGATTGGTTGGATGTGAGGTTAGGGTAGTCATTTCTTCCAAGTCTAGAGGACAGCTCTGTCTGGTTTCATGGAAAAGCAGGAAGGGGTCCACCTTAGGGCTCAGGAGCTGAAACCTAGATGGGGATGTTATCTTTAGCCTGCCAGAGGTCCAGACCTTGTGACCATCAGTCAGGTGTGGGTTATTTATTGTCTTCTGCTGCCGCAGGGGTTAATGTTTATAGAGAGGAAAGGCTAGGTCTCTGAGGTGTATGGATAGAGAGAGGGGGAAAAATGATTTCTAAAAGTGTAGTCACAAAGCAAATCAAAATCACGAAGACAGCTTCAGGTGGTTGACAAGTTTTATGGAAATATGTGAAAGGGAAAGCTGTGTTGTACAGCATATGACCCAAGGGTTTAGTGCATGTGGAGTCTTTCTGATATGGCAGCAAATAAATTGACCGAGGCCTTTTAGATTTATTATTTACCATATGAGTCATGTCTTATTCTTGGATGGATTACAGCTTTTGCGTATTTCCTTTTAGTTTCAACTGCTCAATAAAAGTAGTACTTTTAATGATCTCCTTTCAGTATACTTTGAGATGTTGGATTCTGTTAGGTTTTTAATATTCCCTATTATTATGTATATTTACTGACATAATTTCTATGAATTCATGATATTCCATTTAGAAGATTGCACTGGCATGGAATATTTCGAGAGCTCTAAGGTTTTTTACTTTTTAAAGAAAGTTTTATTGGCTTTAAACAGGTGTGGCTTGTTTAGGCCCGTTAAGAAACCAATGGACTAGAACAGAACTATTTCAGGATCCCAAATTAATGCGTTTGAATACTCTGGAAAGTTCTGTAAGCAATGAGTCTCTTAATCATTAACATACAAGTCTATCTTTTAAAAGAGTAATAAAAGCAGTGGGATAACAATATAGATACTTTTGCCACTAATTATTTTTAACCTATATACTTGTAGATAATTGCTTTTAAAGCTGTAGACCAATACTTACCTGTCCGGAGAGGTAAGGAATGTGAATTCTCTGTGGTAGGCGTTACATTTTGCAGCCACCCAGGATGTTCTGCAAGCCTGTCCTCCTTTCCTGCCCTTGTCGTACTTGATAGTAAAGGCTTTGAGGGTATAAAATGTTTGGGAAGTATCCTGCCAGTTTATTTCAGGATACAGGGTTTGATCAGTCTCTATTCTGGTTTTAGAGAAATCCAAAAGCACGTTGACTCCGTTAGACCCAGTATATTAGGGCACGTAAGGATAAACGAGAACGATAAGGATTCAGGCGGAGAGAGATTTGAACCGAAAATCTGATGTAAGTGACAAGTGATCCGTGGAAGCCTTTCGTCTCTGACTTGGGTAATTTCTCTAAGGACCCTCATTTGACTCTAAATTCACTGATGATTTTCATTGCCATATGCTTTGGGATAAGATAAACTAAGGAATGTGGTCTTAGGTTTAATTTTAGGCTAAACTAGGCTTGAGCTACCAGTTTTCTCTGTAGGTATCTTCTCGGCTTCATTACCAGCTAAAGTTACCAGTAGACTTTTCTGGGTCTATGTCTCTAGCCCCTGTCTCTCACCGGGGCATCAGGCACATCCCTCTTAGATATTGCAGGTCTAGGAGACTGGCTGTGTCTAAACTATACTGATGATTTTTTCCTACCCTCTAAGCACTCTTCTGGATGTCCTGATCAAGGCATTGCTGTCTGATGTTGCCGTATTACTTGCTTCTTCCATTCTTCTCAAACTTGAACTTGACATCACTTAGTCTTCCCATCTTCTCTATTCTTAAACAGAGAAATAAGTCTTCTAGTTACTGTTCCCATTATCTCTACATTTTCTAGAACAGATCACCCAAGGCTAAGATCCTAAACATTCTTCCTGGCCACAGTCTGGCTCTTCTCGAGTAATTCTCTACAAGGCAAGAGAGTAAAATAGTGAAAAGACAATGATGAGACTCCTGGTCAGGACGGCGGCATAGGTAGGTAAACACTGTGCTAACTCCTCTCACAGCCACATTAGAATTACAACTAGACTACAGAATGGCCATCATTGCGAGATGCCTGAAGTCTATTGTAGAAGTCTTCTACCTGAGGACACAGAGAAGAGGCCATCTTGAGACTGGTTAAAGGGACAGAGAGGTGAAAGGGGCTGGCCTCGCACCCGTGAGTGCGGCAAGAATCTCGCCTGCAGTGGTCCTCCTGGAAGAGCTAGGGGTCCCGGCCCGACGTCGGGTTCTCCAGACCAGGGTAGCAGTGCCGGGAATTAAAGTCCCCACCAGTTCTGGCTGTGAAAACCAGCAGAGATTATGGCTGAGTGACCTGGCTGGAGTCCCATGCCTTCCCCTGAAAGGGCCTGCGCACGGACTTAGCGCTGATGGACTCACTCGCTCTGAGTCCAGGGCTGGGGCAGCGGGTCCAAACTTGCCAGGCACATGTGGGGAGGAACTGAGTCGTCTGGCTTTGGGACGAGGGCTGTAGGGCAGCTTTCTTCCAGACAGAAGAGGCGACAGAGGGGACTGGCATGAAATATTCAATATGAAAAACCAGCAAAGCTATCATTTACTATCAAAGGATAGATAAAGAGCTTCTTGGACAAGAAAAATTTAAAGGAGTTTAGCATCACTAATCCGGGGTGACAGGAATGTTAAAGGGACTTCTTTAAGAAGATCCCTGCCTATGCTGATTATAAGAGACTCACTTCAGGTCAGAGACTGAAAGTAAAGGGATGAAAACAGATGTTCATGAAAATGGAAACAAAAGGCTGGGGTAGCAATACTTACATGAGGCCAAACAAAGGCTATAACAAGTGACAAAGAAGGACCCAGTTATCCCACTTGTGGGTATTTATCCGAAGAAACCCAAAACACTGCTTTGAAGGGACATGTGAATCCATATATTCGTTCCAGCATTATTTATAATAGTCAAGATATGGAGCTGGGTGTCCATCAGTGGGTGAATGGATAAAGAAGAGGTGGCGCATATATACAATGGAATATTCCTCAGCCATAAAAAGAACGAAATCTTGCCACCTGCAACAACATGGTTGGACCTAGGGGGTATTGCACTGAGTGGAGGAGTAAGTCAGACAGAATGACACCTGTCAAATCTGTAATCTAGAGAACAGGATAAAGAAACAAACAACAGAAACAAGCTCGTAGATACAGAGAGCATTTTGATCGTTGTCAGATTTGGGGGTAATTGGATGGACGAAGGGGAAACGGATTGAGAGGTCCAAAAGGTCGTTACAAAACAGTCATGGGGATGTAGAGGATAGCACGGGGAGGATAGCCCAAGGTATTGTAACAACCGTATGGTGTAAGATGGGTACTGGATCAGCCAGGATGGCCTCGCTATAAGTTCTACCAATGTCTGACCTCTGTGTTGTGCACCTGAAACTAATTTAAATGTGTAGGTCAACTACAATGGAAAACAATGAAGATGTAAAAATTGGGGAAAAAGAAGACAATGGCAGACTGGCCGTTGCCAGGTTAGAAACATGTCAGCGGTTCCCTCTTGCCCTGAGCATACAGTTTAGACACGTTCACATGCAGAAGTCCAGTGTACAACATAGAAATAATGACGTCTGTCAGAGTCGTCGCTTCTTACCGGTCTGTAACAGTCCGCAATGAGAGCTGTGCTTGGTCACATGGCACCAGGGGGCACTGTTCACCTTCTGTGCCCTGTGAATAACGTGCCCCCAGGGCTGTGCGGAACGGTGGCGGTCGACACTCCCCACATTTTGTCTAACATCTGCTCAGAGATGAACATCTGCGTTCCTCTCCTTCCGCCACCACAGATGATGCTCTGGCAAGCATTCCCGTCCGGGGTCCTGTGTGCGAATTCCTCTGGGATGTATATTCAGGAGTGGGACTAAGAGATCATGCAGTGAAGATTTACTGAATTTGTCTCCACACTGCCAGATTAGGACAAAACGTCGTTCTTCAGCCAATTAGCATTAATCTAATTTTTTAACTTTGACCAGTCCCAGGAAAGTGAGTGACACCTCATTGCTCCGCTTTTCACTTTGAGTTTATCTAAAGGCTAATGCATTTGAGAAATCTTTGTATATCTTTAGCCATCTGGGTTTGCTTATTCATATCTTTTTCCCTTTTTCTATAGGGTTTCTTGATTTTTTCTTATTTTTTTTTTTTCACAGGGGTTCTTTGTATATGCTTGATATGATTCTCTGACCAGTGTTTGGGACGTGATGGGTTGTCCTTCGTCCTCCTTCTTGTCTTCTTTCCTTCCTTATGTTAGAGGCTAATGTAAAGGTGATATTTCTCAGAGTCCCTTGCAGGTGATGTTTCAGGTATGGTGTAGGTTTGGTGAATCTGTGCCAGGTTCAGAAGACCTCAGCCAGGCCTAGGACTAACTTTTGTTGTTTGCACTGGTCAGCACGGCTGAACTATCCGATTCCTCTTGGGCAGCATCAGCAGAGGCCGAGTGTCCAGGTGCTAGCTTCACCGAGGTCCAGGATGGGGCGCGGGGCCTGTCTGCAGCTCGCATGGCAGACACAGCTCTGGGGCTGGCAACAGAGACCACATTTGGTCATGAGGCTTCTTGATGCCGGAGATGGAAGTGTGCTGCTGCAGGAATGACATGTTTCTAATGTCTCAGTTGTACGTATTGTATGATTTACCTTAAGAATATTTTAAAACCTGAAGGTTAGCTCACGATATCTGCAGTTGATAGTTAAGATTCCGACACCAACTCTAGTTGGGTTTGGAGGGAGGCTTAGACGTAGGCGTTGTGACTGGTCATTGATAATGGAAGTCCATCTTCAGCTCCTCTCCTGTCCCCAGCGGCTTGTGTGTGGTGACATGCTGGTCCCCTGGCAGTCAGGTGCTTTCCAAAAGTCCCCTTATTAACATAAGCCCAGGCAGGAGAGAAAGGCGTTTGTCGTGAACATCTGCCCACCTTACCACTCTTAGCTCTTATCGCTTAGGACATTCCCAGGGTTTCGGGAGCTCTGTGCCGGGAACTGAAGGAAGACCTCATGTATATTTCTTGAAATAAGTCGCAATCTCACAATAGGCTCGTGGGATTTTAAAGGCAGTCCTTTTACTTTTTTACAGCGAAAAATTTGAAACATAATCAGAGCACATAGTACACATTGCTTCGATGCTTTTGAAATTATTGTGGATTTCTCTTTGGCTTTGTATGTGACGTGTTTTTGTGAATCTCTGCTTCTTTGGGGAGCCATAATCCTAAAATCCTGAAACATGACTAATATTTTAATTTAGTAGGTTGTGTTTGATACTCAACATTAACAAAAATCTCCAATTATTTAAAATACTTCAAAAGCATCGTTTAAACAACTACGTAATAGTTTTCATCCCATCAGAACAACACCCATCTCTCGGTTCTCATTACATTTCTTCCTGGTTTGCCTTCCACATTTTGGACCTTCATCTAGTCCTCTTCTTCCACGTAATTCTTGCTAATGAAATGCTCCTTGCCTCCTCATGCATCATGGTGAGTTCACCTTAACGTCTACCCAAGGGGACCCTCTCTACGCACGTTGACGACTGCAGATTCAAATTTCTGCTTCAGCCCTCCCTTGTGAATTCCCGATGCAGATTTCCTGTTGCCTTTAAAAATCTTTCAACAGACGTGGGAGTAGATCTGATGAACTTATCTTTCCTCCAAGCCCAAACTACCCTAATTTATTGCCTGGCCTGGTGGATGATAATGTCATCCAGTACAACCCTTTCCCACTTTCTCAAGCTGAAAATCTGGCAGTTATTTAAGTTAGCCAAGTTCCTTATACTTCCTCTTCTTCATTCAGTCAGTCAATCCTGTTATAACAGGGGTCCCATCCTCTGGGCTGAGGACAGGTACTGGTCCACGGCCTGTTGGGAACCGGGCTGCACAACAGAAGGTGAGTGGTGGGCCAGCAAGTAAAGCTTCATCTGCATTTACAGCTGCTCCCCAGTGCTGGCATCACCGCCTCACCCCACTTCGGATCATCAGCCACTCGATTCTCACAGGAGCACCAGTCCCTGGTGCCAAAAAAATGGGGGACCGCCGTGTTATGCTAAAAACAAACAAACAAAAAAAACCAAAAACAAAAACACAACACACCCAAAAAACAAAACAAAAGAAAAACTTATCCCCTCCTTTCGAGAAGAATTGACGAGCAGGACCGATTCTAAAACTCAGATTTATATTCCGGTGGAAAATCAAGTGTCCCACGATGGAGGCGCTAGGTTTGCCGGCAGTTTGTACGATTCAACTCAACCTCAGGGAGGCTGGCCCTTCTAGAAAGCCCGGTGTTGGGGCGGGCAGTCTGGACAGGGGCCCTTTCACTGTTCACTGGGGATGTTCAGAGCCTGGATGCAAATCTCCTGAGGCAGTCACAGCCCTGGAGAGGCTGAACCTGGCGACCCTAACGTGCCTTTCAGCTACAGGCGTCCATGATGTTTGACTTCTAAGCTAAGAGCAGCAGCTTTGGTCCTCATGTCTCATTTCTTTTGCCTGAGACGGCTTTAAATATGTTAAAAACTCTTCGGCCACAGGTATTTTAGAAGCTGCCATTGATCAGATTTACTTTATGGATTCAACAGACTAGATTAAAATTATGTGTCTGTGTTCTAGCATTTTTCTTCTAGCATTTTTATAATTGTTTTCCTTTGGACTTTGATTTGCTTCTTGATCTTTCTGAAACTTGTCAGAGAAATCCATAATTTCATATAGGTCCAGAAAGATGGTCGGTGGTCTTTGTCATATATGTTCTATGATATTTCTTGAACAATGTTATTAGATTTACCAGATTAATTTTCTTGATTTAGTCTTCTCTTATTTCAGCTCTTGATTAATTGAAGTTGATAGTTTTTTTTTTCTTTTCCCCAGGAGAAAAGCCTAGAGGTATGCTGAAATTGAACTTTAAATTTACATAAATATTAACAGACTGGATAGTAACTGTAGTCCGAGCTCTCTGTACGGGGTCACTTTTTGAATGCTCTGTGTCAGTGTGATGTTTTATTGTAATCAATGTTGAATATTTTCACTAGTCTTCTAAGTATTCTCGGTGTGTCACGTAATAAAAACACCTCAAATGCGAGTACCAGTTCACCACACAGAGCAGCCAGCTTCTTTGAAACGATGATCCAGACACACTATTTGAAAACTCGCTATCATACTTTTTCATGATTATTGGCTCTGGCGCAGGGGTTCCCAACCCTTGGGCTGTAGACTGGTACGAGTGCACATATCATACCACGGCCTGTTAGGAATCGGGCGCACAGCAGGAGGTAGTGATGGCTGGGGGAGCAAAGCTTCATTTATATTTGCAGCCGCTCCCCAGCCCTAGCATCACCACCTCAGCTCCACCTCAGATCACCAGGCATTAGATTTTCGTAGGAGGACTGGTTCCTGGTGCCACAAATTTTGGGGACCACCACTCTGGTGGACCTAGGACATCCTTGGGCAAGTGACAGACTCCTAAGGGCTTGGTTGTATCTTGGCTTTGCTACTTTTTCTTTTTTTGTCCTTCCAGTTCCTCTAACGCTGTTTAATTAAGATAGCATGTTTTAAATAGACTTCATTTTTAAAGTATTCCTCCTTGAGCTTTGGTCATTGTAACTTGATCATTAGCCCTGCAGAATGTGGACTGTGAGGTCTGTACTTTTATATTTTCATATAGAATTTAGTCAAAAGCTTTTTCCAGGGTTGCTGGCCCACTCGGCAGATGTGGAAGGTTTCTGGAATAAAAATTAGGAGAGCAGAGTGAGTATGCATCCAGTTTTAGCACTGTCCCTTTCCAGTCTTGTGACCCCCGGCAGATTCTAGAACCTATTCATTCTTCAGTTAATTTCTTTGAAATTGTGAGAAATCCCCGGTCTGCCTCACAAAGCTGGCAATAGCTGAATAGTTCTGTCCAAATGAAACTCCAGTGCAGGGACTGATGATTTTACTTTTTCCTTGTGCAAGAGGGTCACTGCATCTGTTGTGATGGTAACCTGATGACTTTTTCCCTGGCTGTTGTCTCTACATTTATCCTGCTTTGTGATTTTTGCAAAAGGAATATGAGTAGGTATGTACGTATGACTGCAAAGCTGATTCCACATGATGAAGGTGGTACTCTTTTTTAACTAGGGTTTGTAAGTACGTGTAGGGGAGGGGATTAGTGCAGAAATAATCGATGAATATAAATGATTAGTAAGTTTCCTGTCATTGGATGAATATTGCTTTTAACATGAATTTAATAAATTTAGTAAAACAAGGAAAGCTTTTTTTTTTTTTTTAATAAATAGAGGTTAGGAATTATTGCAAGAGGCTTAAATACTATACATTACCTTGTTGATATAATTAAAATCAATTGAATATACGTAACTTAGAAGCCTAAGATATTTTAATCTGCGATTGCCTTATTTTACTTTTAGAAATGATTTTAAAATGATTTTTCTAATGCTTTTAGATTATGAACACATTTTTTTTTTGAGATCACTGCTTACTTATCATTTCCTTCCAGTTGAACCCAATTTTTATTTATCCCACTTAAAAATACAGTAACTGTAATCCAGATATTCCAGGAAGGATAGTCTTCCACTAAATATCAAGAGTTTGCTTGAGTGGAAAAAATGTGAAAAAACTATTAATAAAAAGAAGCAGTTCATCCACTGTTTTACACATGCTCTTAAACCTACCCCTAGAATGCATAGATAAAATCTATTGCTGCCAGCAGAGAGCTCTTTTTCCGAGACTTGCTCATACTGGCCTCAAGACTTGCTTCCGTTGACTCGTGCTTGGATGTGACACTCAAAGAAAGACTACGAGGTACCCTGGAAGAAAATGGCTGAAAATGTCCATCCCATAACACAATATTTTTGGTAGGAAGATTTTAAAGATATAGTTCTGATTTTTAGAACTCTACAGCTGTGAGGGAGGGAAGGAAGGAAATGTGATCAGGCAGAAGGAGTTGAACTGTCATGTGGTTTCAGCTAGAATGTAGCTGATCCCTGTGGGGTTTCCTTGAGCTGGGTGCCCTGCAGAGAGCTGCACTTTGGGCAAAGGTTCCCCACGTGGGCCAGGCATCGTCCTGAGGCTGCCTCTAGAAGAGGAGGATAAACTTGGGCGAGGCCGCTCTCTTCTGAAGGAGATAATTCCAGGCACAGGACCTGACTGAGTCCTCACAGCCAACTTTCCTAGCAGCTGGGAGAGAGGGTTTCAGTCCCAAAGGGGTCTGGGTGGTACACTACACCATCCACCAACACATCTCATGAGACCGTGCAAACGCTCAGTGCCGTGTAGCATCATCCCATAGTTCCTATTTAGCTAGCTACAGGCTTTCTTCTTCTGTCTTCTGGGACTCAGCTGTCTTTATTGTCAGTCATGCTCTGTGGAGCTGATCCAAACCCCCTTCCCCAGCCTCGCCCCCCACCTCGATCCTGTATGCACCTCACACTCCCGCTTCCGCCTGCCCTCATGCTTCCTCTCCGTTTCCAGGTCAAACTCACGCATCAGGGCCCCTTTCCAAGGTGCCAAGGGGAAGGTCCAGCTCTTGCCTCATCATGAGGACACTCAGCTGCACAGCTAAGTGACCACCAAGCCATTTTGGGGTCCACAACCCCGCCACTTCTCTGATACTCCACACAAGCAGGTTCAAGGGACTTTGCTATCCTATTATGGACCTCTTAGTCCTAATTAGCAGAGGCCACAGGACTAAAGGTTCCCTTGGTCCTTCTGAAAACGTGAAGTAATGAGTGTAGGAAGGTGACGCAATGTCTGCCTTTCTGCCTTGCAGTGTGGCTCACAGGCCTGCTCCCCTTGAAACCACATTCATTGTTATTGGGACTTGCCAGGATCATTCTCTTCAGTAATATTTTCTAATTAAGTCCCCACACAAACACTACTACATGCTTCTCAAACTGGAGGATGCCCAACCCCAATTCTGTGCCGGGAGAACGCACAACAGTATCTGATACATCTTTGTGCAACAATACAATATTGTTTATTAAATAGTTTAGGAAAAACCAAGAACCACCCAAGGAACAGGGATGGGGAGGAGGGCTCCAGGAAAAACAGTCCAGGCTCAAGTTTCATCCAGGTAAGGGATAAGGAATAAATGTCCAGCAAGGGCTCCAGGCGTGCTCCAGGCTCAAAGGCCCAGTGCTTCTGAAGGCCACAGGGATGTCCGCTACCATCCTGATAGCGGATGGATCAAGTCCTTCACCCGCAGCAGGTCCTCCTTGCACAGCTCCCACCTGCAGCTCTTTGCTCCAGCCTCTGGCCGATTCCCGCACCCTTTCACCAGCCTCCTTGACGCTCAGCATTTTTGAGTTTAGCTTTAAAAACGCAGGGAGAGGGGCTCGGCCCCGCCTCCCCCCGCCCCCGCAGCCCGCAGCCCTGCCTCGATTTACAACGGCTGCACTTTGTTGTTCTTCCTCTTGCTAGACGGCCAGCAGCAGCACAATTGCTGGCAAAGGCGCAGGAACCTCCTCACCTTCCCCCGTCTGCCCTGGCTCTGGCCCGAGCCAGGGGTCGGCCTCTCACCTTCCACCTGCGTCTCCGTCTCCGGGGCTCCGCTGTTGCCACTGGCAGTGGACATGGTGTCCGAAGGGTCAGGCTGGGGGGACGGGCTGGAGGTCACTGACTCACGGGCAGGCACGGGGCTTCCCGATGCCAGTCCCACTGAGCTGCTGCTTCTCTCCACGCTCACGTCGGGTGTGGGACTGGTCATCTCCGCCTCCGGCTGGGGTCCCGGACTGCTGCTCCCATGCTCCGGTCCAGGTGAGGCAGCGCCGCTCTCTGCCTCCAGGATGGACGCCAGACTGCTGCTGCCTGCCTTCAGTGAGGGTTCGGGGCTGCTGGGCTCTGACTTGGGGTATTCTGAGGAAGAGCTGGTCTCCAGATCGGAGGTGGGTGCGGGAATGGGGGAGCTCAAGTCCCGGCTGCCTGGTGGACTGCCCAGCCCTTTGGCCTCCGAGCCGGATGGCTCGTCGCTGAGGCTCTCAGAGCTGGCAGGGGAGGTCCCCGGGTTGCGGGCGGGCCTCACGTAGATGGTGCAACCCTTCCCGTGGGGCGATTTGTGGCACAGGATGAGGTATGTGGCCATAATTTTGTCAAATCTATTGTCCCTGACGGCCGCCTCGATCTGCTCTCGCTCGTACCCCAGAGTGTGCATTTGCTGTATGACCTGGGAGTTTAAGGATTCGCATGGCGACTCCCGATACGGCCTCAGTTGCGCCCGCCCCACGTTGGTCCACCGGTGAGCCATCATCTGCTCCGTCGTGGCTCTGTGGCGGGGGTTCACGGTGAGGCACTTACCGATGAGGTCTGCAAGGTCTGTGGAGACAAAGTTGGGCAGGGCGTACTGCCCGCCCACAATCTTCCTTGCCAAGTCCTTGCTGTTGTCTCCCACGAACGGCAGTTTGCCACAGGCCATGCGAAAGAGAACAACTCCCAGGCTCCATACGTCCACTCCGGGGCCGTGGTAGCTCTGTTTCAAGATGATTTCTGGGGCGACGTAGCGCAGGGTGCCGCAGAAGGTGTTCAGCTGCCGGCCCACGTGCTCATTGCACAGGCCGAAGTCTGCCAGCCGGACGTGGCGGTCGGTGTCCAGCAGGATGTTCTGCGGCTTCAGGTCCCGGTGGACGATGCCCTTCGCGTGACAGTAGTGGACCGCAGACACCAGCTGCCGCCAGACGCTGCGGACCTCGCGACGCGGCATGTCACCGTGGGCCTTCAGGTGGTCAGCCAGGTTCCCTCCTCCCACCAGTTCCATCACAAGGAACAGCGTGTCCGAGGTCTCAATGACCTCGAACAGCTGCACAATGTTCGGGTGGTCCAGTTTTTTCATGGCTTCCATTTCGCGTGATGGTCGAGAGGACCCAAGCTGATGAATGACCTTGACGGCCACTTCTATGCCGGTCTGGATGTGCCGGGCCAACTTGACCTTGGCGAAACTGCCCTCACCAATTGTTCTGAGGAGCACGTAGCCCACACTGGGGGGCTGCTCTTGGCTAGGGGTGGCCGCAAGGTCATTTGGCATGGTGACGGCCTCTCTACGCTTATCCATTCTAATACTGTAACTACACTCACTAAGCTCAAAACAATAACTGCACTAGGCTAATAACAAAAAAAAAACGAGAGCTATACTAAAAACACTAACTCTAAAGATAACTACGCTTACTAACAAATAAACAAAGGGCTATACTAAAAACAATAACGCTACTAACTGTACTAACTGAAAAAACAACAGGAAATAAAATATACGAAAAAGGAATAAAATAAAGCACTAACTCTACTAAATGTACTAATACTAACTCAAAAGATCTAACTAAAAAAAAATAACAGAAAATAAAATATATAAATAAATAACAAAATAAAGGGGGGGGAAGGAAAATAAAATATATAAATAAATAAAATAAAGGGGGGGAGGAAAATAAAATATATAAATAAATAACAAAATAAGGGGGGGGAAGGGAAGGGAAGGGTAGGGAAGGGAAGGGAAGAAAAAAACAGGGGAACTAAGGGAAATGAAAAAAAGGAAAGTAACAAAAAAAGAAAAACAAGGATAAAATAAAGACAAAAAATATAAAACAACAAACCGCAAAAGGGAGAAAACAAACTAACTAGTCCAGTCCTGCAGGTCACCGCCAATCAGCTTCCTGGGCTCTATGGACAAAATCCTGAGGCCGTTCAGGGTCTTATATAGGATATTTCTGTAACTGCATCACAACGTGCATTATTGCATCATATGTAGCAGATTCTGGAAACCCATCACTATGGTACATTATTGGGTCAGAGCAACACACCCGTCCCTGCTGGGGATAAGCCACAGTGCTTTTCTCACTTCCTGGTCGCAAGACCCCTTTACCCTTAAAAAACTAACGAACTAACTAACCCAAAGAACTATTCATTTATGTGACAAAAACTGATATTAACTTTATTAGACATTAAAAACAGTAGGATGCTTCAGTGACCTTTCCATTTATGTTTTAAATCTGTAATAAATTGTCTTTTTCAAGACCTTAGAGTGTCTATAAATAAAATATTCCTTTTTCTTAAAAATGGTGCTACAACTTAACCGGCATCACGATATTATAGGAAACTGTTGTGTTCACCAGAGAAGTGATATGATTAACATCTACAGAGCTGAGAGGGGGGTGGCTTTCATGATCCTTTGGCCATTAAGATTATGAGCGCATTTCTCATCAGGAAATGTGCAGCCCGGAGGCCCTGGGTTGATGTACTCCAAGCATTGAAGGACAAAAGCTGTTAACTGAACATCCTACATTGGTGCAAAAGTGTCTGAAAATGGGGGAGACCTGAAGACATTCCCACACAGCCCAGCGCTGAGAGATCTTTACCACTCTGCCCGCCCTGCACACAACGGGGACAGATCTCCACCCCTACACCGGCCCTGCGGGTGGGGACGGAAGGACACTGGGCAGAGGCTCAAGGCCTCGTGGAGAAAGAAGAATCTCTGCTAATGCTCCGCAGGGTCAGTGGTAACAGCTCGTACTGGAGTGACTGGTTTGTAGCTCTGCCTGTTGTTTTCTACCTGATTTAAGAGACTAATACACTTTAAAAACCAAGCGTTAGTTTGTTTTCGGACGCACAGAGCATGAAGGTGTACTTTCGGGACATTGACAGCGGGTTGAGTCAGCTGTGAGGGAGGAGAGTTTTGATGTGTTCTTGAAGGTACGCTGGTACCGGTGAGCATGAGTGTTGTAACTGTAGGCTGTTATGTCAATTGGGTGACCAAAATTGAGTTCTCATACATACAAATAAGTAAACAAAGGGACATTTATTAGTGCCATGAAGAAGTATGGAGTGTCCTATCCGTTCCGTGTCTCCCATAACACTCTGTTTTGGACCCCTGTGTTGACACTGTTTCTCCCTGGGAAATCTTCGCCATGCACATCTCTACTTCTCTCCTTTTCTTCTTCTTCTAGTGATTTCCAATTCAGTCAAACATCAGTCTCGCTTCTGAAATGACAGTCCACGTTTTCTACCTCTTGACTAGGCTGCCTGAGAGTGAATGCGTCTGGTCACGCAGTCTGTATCTTCCTCTGATCCAAACATCTCATTTAATGAAACATAGAGCCAGCCTCACAAGAGGGTTCCCTGAACTTGTCCCAAATCTTGAGGGCCAAAATACGATTCAGGGACTAGCAGTTGGTTAGAAACACAGGATCACAGTCCCCATTCAGACCTCCCGACTGTGAATCTCCATTTTACAAGACCAGTGAGGCAGAGCACATCAAGCTTGAGACGCATCTTCCTTCAAGCTCCATACACAATGAACCATCGAATCTAGGTTGCCCTTCAGTCCCTCTAGCAGGAATATCACAGTAACCTCCTAAGCAATCTCGCTGCCTTCAGTCTCTCCTATAATTGAACCTTCACACGATGTGTACTTGCTCCTAGATCACGTGTCCTCTTCCACAAACTATCAACTGCTTCCACTGCCCAGCTGGTAAGTTCCAAAGGCCTAACTTGGTTCCCATACCCTGCTGTTCTGTTTATACCTTCCATCCTCCCCTTCCACATACCTATCCTCCAACCTTCTTGGTCCTCTCCTACCCAAGTACACATTCCACACCTTTCTGTCATCCTTTGTGCTGTTTCTTCCTAAACATGCTGTTGCCGCTGACTTTGTTTATCAAAACCCTACTTAGCCTTTAAGATCCAGCCCAAATGCCTTGTCTTTCAAAAGATCCCTCAAGCTTCTTGCCTGAACTCATCTCAAAAACAGTGCGACCATCTCTATTTTGCCCTAGTTTCATTCTAGTTTGTGTGAGGCTTAAATCTTAGTACCTAGTAAAAGACGTATAGCCCACAGTAACATAATATGTTTCTGTATGTTGTAATTAAGTAAATGCATAAATGAAACAAACGAAAACCAGCTATCAGCAAAGTCTACACATACCATTATCTCTTTGACCCCAAAATTTGGTATCTCCTGGGATTGCCAACCACAGTATTAGATTTTCAGAGACAATCCTGTTTCATTAAGTTTTTCAGTTTCTCCCTATGTTTTACATTTGACTTAAAACTATGGTTCTCACTTTCATGTCTCTGAGCCGCATCACTAGGACACCTCTGAAACAGGCTTCAGAGGTGC
Source organism: Cynopterus sphinx (assembly GCA_030015415.1). NCBI lineage: Eukaryota > Metazoa > Chordata > Mammalia > Chiroptera > Pteropodidae > Cynopterus > Cynopterus sphinx. Next base: position 62,796,150 of record CM057389.1, on the reverse strand, counting down.
TGGGGAGTCCACGTGCTGAGTGACGGATCATGCCAAGTATCCTCAGGCTCATTTACTTGCGATCCCCCCCTGGTTTTCCACACGTCTGGCTTTGTGCCTCGACACCTACACATCATGCCCTCCTCCCTTCTCCTTCCTGCCTTCCTAGTTTCCTACCACTGGAGCGGAAAAAGAGAGATCTAGTTCCCTTTGCTAACCATCTGACGTGACAGAGTAGATCAGTGAGTTGCTGTGCCTGTCCAGGAAAGCCAGTTTGAATGTCTTCCTGTGCCTGGCCTGACAGCATCCAGCACTTTGTTAACTGAAGAGTGAAGCACTCTTTGGAGCTCAGTTGTGCCTGTTCATGGTGGACTCCAGCTGCCTTTTCATGTCTGCTGCTGCAATATTGTTGCCATTGGTATTAATCTCTGGCTATATTACTTGCTGTGGGTTTATAATGACTTTACATGACACGCGGAAGGAAGAAGAAGCCACAGAGAAAACTTTACAGTGTGAGGAAATGGAGATCGAAGTGAAATGCGGAATGAAGATCCTGGAAGTGGACCAAGACCTATGTAACTCCATAAACCTAGCTCTTCTCCAGTTGTAATCCTGGAAGAGGGAGACCTGTTTGGATAATAACACTTTCCATACTTGGCGAAGATGAAATAAGTTTGTTGCTCTAGCATCAGAAAAGCTCATTCCTGGGGTATGGATACTGTTATGATGATCCTTATACTGGGAGTAAAGCAGGGACCAACATGGAGTGAGGGGCCCTCCTGGCACAGGGTCTACCTGATTATTTTCTAATTAAATGTTTTTGGTGACACTGGTTAATGAAATCCAGTAAGTTTCAGGTGTACAATTGAACATGTTATAAGGCATCTATGTGTTGCAGTGTGTGCTCCCCTCCCGTAGTTAGATTTCATTCTGTCAGCACATATTTCACCCCTTTTCTGACATCTACTTCCCTCCCTCTTCCGCCCCTACACTCTGGTAACAACTAGTCTCTTCTTCTCCATGTCCATGAGTGTTTGTGTGTTGCTTTTAGCTTTATATACCGCAAGTAAGTGATATTATGTGGTTCTCAACTTTTTCTGTCTGGCTTATTTCGCTTAGCATGATTATCTAGAGGTCCATCCACACTGTCGCAAAGGGCAGTATTTCGTCTCTTCTGATATTTGAGTCTTATTCCATTGTGTATATGGACCACAGCTTCTTTATCCAGCCATCTATCATAGGACACTTCAGTTGTTTCCACATCCTGGCCACTGTGAATAATGCTGCTATGAACACAAATATCTTTTGGAATATCAGTTTTCACCTTTAGGTAAATACCCAATAGAGGGATTGCTGGATCATATGAGCTATTATTAAAGGTACAAATGTACCATAAAACAAAATAAGATGTACCTCAGGAAAAGCACCTATGTTGTGGTAATTCAAAGTAAAGGAAGATTCCCTTTGGTGAAGGTTATCAAAAATCCTTTGCCTGAAGGTACTTAAAAGGTTTTTAAATGTTTTAGTCGAAAATTAACATTGGAAACTTAAAAAGCTGAAAAATTATTATTGAAAAACAACATTAACGTTTGGAGAGCCTTCAGGCAGTGGGGAGATCAGCATATCACAGACTCAGAATTGTGACTCATCAAGGGGAGCCAGGAAGGTAAAACAGAAGTAAGGAGTGTGGAAAGCCCTGAAAAGTAATAAGGGCTCATTGTAAATTAGGTAGGAATGGGGAGACAGTGGTGATGTTTGAGATTTAAAGTAAAAAAAAACCAGACCTGATCATTGTAACATGATTATAATAAGTAGAGGGGTGGGGAATAAGGAAAATAATCCAGGAAAGAGGCATAAAGCAGATGGTGGTGAATCCCCCAGCTGACTGGACATAGGGAAGAAGCCACAGTGTCATCAGTGCAGGTGGAACCCGAGGTTTTGTCCTTGAAAGGGAGACTATGAATGCCACTCCTAGTAAGACCACTTGGCACGTTGCGATCGAGTCTGATTTCAGATGTGTTGACTCTAACATACTGGGTTTCCGCAGGCAGATAAATGGCACAATTAGAGCTGGCGAATGTGACTGGATCTCGCATAAAAGTCAGCAGCATATACAAATGTATGTGTAAAGTCAAAGAGTAGGGGAGGAGGTGTGGAAGAGCACACTAAGGGCTTTACTCTTAGAAACACGTATTTAGCAGCAAGAAGAAAACAGGAGAAAAAAGAGTGCTTTGCAGCAGGGTGAGGAACAAGGATTTTTAGAACTTACTGACAAATTGCCTCAACTCCTACTACAGGTAAAGAAAGATGAATTCTCAAAACTAAGGGGAACAGACATCGCTTCAGAAATCCCTTCAATACACTGATGGGGCTGAAAGCTGAATAGGAAAGGACAAAAGGGTGGTAGAAAAGTAGAAGCAATGTTTTCAGAACTTGTGCAAGATGAGCTAGTCCATATGAGGGGAAACCGAGGAAGATCACATAAAACTGCAAACTTCCCAGTAAAATTACATGGAGTCCCAGCCCAGAGTAAGTGGTCTGGATGACAGCTGAAAAGAAGGGAAGGCATTTGAAACAGGAAAGGGCCAACAACAGGCAGTAATTGCAAGAAATGGAGTGTCCGTCAAGCAGTAAAGAGTAAGCAGGCAGCTTGCACTGGGCCTCTTAAAAGGTCAGTGGACTTTATGGCCACTGTTTTGTGGCTCACTCTAACAACTGCTGACAGCTCCGAGAAGGAGAACAGGAGGCAATGAGTATTAAGATAGAAACTCCAGGTCAAAAGGCTGAGAAATGATATGACAATAGCAGGCCTATCTCTGCACAGATCTGTATAATACAGAAACCAAGGTTCCAGAAACAGAATTTTCTTTTTCTTTTTATTTTTTGAGTATTTATTCCTCATTTACTTATTTTCAAATTAAGTTTATTGGTTTAACACTGGTTAATACAATTACATAATTCTCAGGTGTACATTATCATTTGACATCTGTATATCCTACTGTGTGTTTACCACCCAAAGTCCAGTTTCCTTCAGCTGCCATATATTTGATCCCTTTATCCACTTCACTGTCCTCCTACCCTGCTATATGTGAACCCCTTGACCCTGTCTACCTCTCCCCTTTCCCCCCACCCCTGACCCTTTGGAAACCACAATTATATAGTCCACGTCCATGAGTCTGTCCTGTTCACTTGTTGCTTTTAGGTTTATAACCCATATATAAGTTATATTGTGTAATTTTCAACTTTTATGTCTGCTTATTTCACTTAGTATGATTATTTCAAAGTCCATCCATGTTGTTGCTAATGACAGTATCTCATCTCTTCTTATGGCTGACTAATATGACATTGTATATATGTACCTTAGCTTCTATACCAATCATCTATCATAGAAACAAAATTCTTTAAATTGGTATTCAAGCATAACTTTATTTTCTAGGGATGTTATCTAGACCTAACCCTCCAGCATACACCAAAAGTAGACACAAGAAATAGGGCCTTTGCGCTGAAGTTTCCAGTGATATGGGAGCAGGTCCAGGAAGAAGAGCACCTGGGAAGGAGCGATCCTATGGAATTGCTGCTGGAAAAAACACCCGCATCACAAACACACGCATCACAAACAACACATCACAAACACACGCATCACAAACACACGCATCACAAACACAAGCACACCACCACTACCTACGGTTGCTATGAGATTCGATGATCCAGAGAAAAGAAAAACAAAAGAGCAGATTTCAAAAAAATAATATAGTCTGATTTTTAAAAAACACAATTTTAAATTAATAGGAATAAAATAAACTTTCTGAGAGGAGGGGAAAAATGAGTTAAAAAATGAGTTCATGAGTTCTGGTCAAAATGGTGGAATAGGTAAACACTGTGCTTGCCTCTTCTCATGACCACACCAAAATTTTAAGTAAACTACAAGAATCATCACTGAGAATCGCCTCAAGTCTAGCTGAACAGACGTCATACAGCTAAGGACAACCAGGAGAAGCCATGTCGAGACTGGTAGGAGAAATAAGGACACAGATCAGGCTGGTCACACACCCACATGTGGCAATAAAAAATGTGGAGGACCCCAGGGGAAAGGGGTCCAAGCCCCACAGTAGACTCCCCAGCCCAGCATTCCAGGGCCAAAAAGAGAAGTCCACGTGACACTGGCTGTGAAAATGGAGATTTTGGCTGAGGGAACTGGCTGTGGTCCCAGGTGTGCCTCTTAAAAGGGCCGGCATCGGACTTATTACAGATGGACTCACTCGCTTTGAGCTCCAGCACTGGGGCAGCAGCCTGAAAGGTGCCAGATACATATGGGGAGGAACTAAATTGGCTGGCTTCAGGGCAAGGGCTAAAAGCGTGGCTTTCTCCCACCCAGAAGTGGTGGCAGAAGCCATTGTTAAACCCTACCTCTACCCAGCCTGCGGGGAGGAACATCTAAATGCCTGTAATGAAACTTTCTTAATCAGCTCAATGCTGCATTCGTGGTTTTGTACGTCTCCCCTGCCTCAGAATCTAGCCATGACACACTGAGCTTACATTTTCTCAAAGGTGTTTGTTAGCTGAAGGTGAGGTTTGATCATCTGCTCTAGAAAAACACACACCAAGCAGAAGTAGAGAATATATTAAAGCGGCCTGTTGACTCTCTTATCACAGAAAGAGAAGCTAAAACAAAGGCTCAGCCTTAACATGTGTCACCAACCAGGAACTGGAAGGGAGTGAAAGACCTGCAATGTGCTCTTCTACTTATAGAGGAGAGAGCGTGGATGGTGTTTAGAAGGGAAATTAATTCACGGAGCCATGATAGTTCCAACTATTATCCCCATCACTGTAAGCCGAGGCCTACCTTAAGCAGTGCTTTGGTCTACAGAGCTCCAATATAACTAACCAAATAAGGTAGCGACTTTGAACAAGCCATTTCTAAAGACCAAGTTCTTAAAGTAACAGCTGGGACTTCAGAACCAACAAATTCCATCCTATCCCTGTATAGTCCCAAAGGGGAGATAGTTTATTAGCTTAATCTTGTTTCTACTACATATTACTAATTTTCCGAAGCTGCTGACAAAGGAAAAGCTCCTGTTAGCGCTTTTGCCTTTACCTTTGACCATACTTGTGAAATGCTACCACGTTTGCATTCATAGCTTGTAACCATTATTCTAAAAGAGACTCAAAGACTTCTGCATAACAGGCTCAATAGTTAAGAGCAGGCATTTCAGAGTTCAGCAGGAGATGGGAACCATCTCTCTGCTGATGACAATGCCCAGTCTCCCTCTCTCTAAAGCAGACATAATAATACGTCCAGCGGGCTCATGAGAATCGAATGATGTGTCAAATCCTCAGCAAAGTAAATATTCAAAAACTGTCTGAATATTGTCATTTAGAGATCACTCAGTTGGACTTATTTACCAGTGAGGTTAGTGAGTAACAAGTTTGAAAACAAACTCAGTTCTCAAATACCAAGCTCAGTTACTCTTTAGCAGGATTTTAGTCTCAAATTATTATTAAATGTCAGTGTGATCTTAATTAAAGCCGTCATTCAACAAGGTTCTGAGTGAGATGTGTCTTAATTGTGCTTCACTTAAGTGGTCTTACTTTGCAAAAACTTTCCTCCTACTTACAGATATTGCTTCCTGTTCATAGCTAAGGAGACCATGGGATAAGCTGATGCTTATTTAATCAGTAGTCATTTTACTACTGGATACAAAAGAGACTGTTTTTCATTAACACTTTATGACTATGTCTGATAGATGGTTGACCTCAAATGTGTACTTATAGCCTATCTTATCTATAAGGATCCACGATCTCTATAATGTTGATATTACCTCCTTTACAACATCTTTGTAGAAATCTTTTAAGAATATTTTAATAAGAGTTAATCCTTCAGCTAAGGAGATAACTGTCGAGCAAATTCAACTTAGTGAAAACTCTGTTGTATCTAAAAAGGAAGTTGTGTTCCTCTAACCTAAAACTCAACTTAAGGTAGTTATCGAGAGCTTTCACTAAGTGCCGCATCAAAAACATACAAAAAAAAATCCTTTAACTTTGTCAACATCAGCATGTAAAACATGTGATTACTTTCTCTAATATGACTGGTAGCCCTAACTATATCCATATTTGTTTTCATTGCTACTTGGAGAAAGACACCACAAAGGCTATTTTCTTGAGCAATGTATAGGGCTTCCATTCCTCTTCAATTTTCAAGACTTACTAAAGGTTTCTTTAGTTTTAAAAACCAAAACCATTAATTTTGTAGTGCTGAAATTTTAAGAAGTCTCACAGACAGTCTGTAAACTTGGAAATTAAAACTATTCTGAGAATTCTCTTTCCATAATTTGAAGTAACCAGCAGAGGGCAGAGCAAAACATTTCATTCTGGGATCCCTGTGCATGAATGGGAAGGAACTTCGAAAAGAGGCTGAGTTCTATTTTTGACTGAAATTTAGCACCTCAGTTGCTATATTTCATGTATGCTGAGCTCAGAGACATGCCCAGAAGAAATGTCAACCTAATATTCTCTTCGGCAAAAACAGGAGTATAAAAATGAACATTGTGATAGAATAAAGAACTGCAGAAGAACTGCTTGGGATTAACAGAATAAATACATGGAATGATGTAAGAATAACAGTTCCTTGCTTGGTTTATGCGAACACATGGTATACAATTAAACAGTTTACGAATCAAATTGGAAATACTTGGTATGTGTGATGAGATGTAAACATATCTGTAAAAAAGGAACCTACAAAAATAATTTAACCTATGTCCATATATACATTCTATAATGACTTCTTAACCTAGAACATATAACCTACAGGCAGCTTATTCAAAGGGTTTTAAAATTTTTGTATAGGATTGTTTGAAACTTTAATTTTATTCTGTCTTAATATTCTGTCGCTTCAATGCTCCACAACTCCTTATACTTTCGATTACATTTCAAAAGAACATGCTTATAGAATATATATAAATAAAGAAGCAAAAGGAAAACATTTGAGGGGATAGGCCTGATGTCACAGAGAATATATAAGGTTACATTTAATACGCTTTTTTTAAAAGACATTTCCAGGTCAGAATAACTGTATTTCATATCTCAAGTTGTTGTTGTTGTTTTCCAAATAAGAACAATAAACGAGTGAAACAGAGAAAGTTTCCATAAGGAATTAAAGGCAGCATTAGTTCCACTGAAGCTTCTAGGAACTACCTGGAGACCAATTCAATCTCTCTCAATCTCTCCCAATCAATCAATCAATCAATGTCTCTGTCTCTGTCACTGTCTTTCTGTCTTTCTCTCCCTCCCTCCCTCCCTCCCTCCCGCTCTCCCTTCCTCCCTCTCTTGCCATCTTCCTCTCCCATGCCCTCCTCTCTCAGCTTAGCAGTTCACTAATTACATACAAAAAGTGAACCAAAGCCTGAATGAGCAAGCCAGGGAAAATGTTCCATCATTAACCTGAGTTCTAGCACAGCACTTCTCACCAGCAGAGTTAAGACTCTTGAGAATTCAAAGGGAGGGCCTCCCTGGAGTTGAAGTAAAAAGGCCAAGAGCAGCTTCCACATCTAAGCCATGACTAATAGTCACAGAACACATTTTCTAGAGCAAGGCTTTCCCAAACCCGGCTGATCGAAAATTCCTACATCCAGAATCCTACCTCAGACCTAGTCAACCAGACTCTCCAGAAACGGACCCCAAGAATTAGTCAGCCTTTTAGAAGGCTCACCTCTAAGGAAAATAATGCAGAGGATGAAGCTACAGATCTAGCCAGGAGGTAGCTAACGGAGGGCCTGAGAGGCCATGAGTAAAAGCTTCGGTGTTACACTAAGGCATAGCATCTCCAGCACATGTGACATGATCAGCCCTTGGTGGAGAAGGAAATGGAAGGAGAAAGAATGGAACCACGAGACGACTTAGGAGGCGAGTGCATTAGCCCAGGCACAAGACGAAGGCAATGGAACAGAAAACAGGTCACATTTTCTACATACATACACCTTTGAATCGATAGAATTTAGCAAGAGATTGGCTGTTTTGAATCAATGGCATATAGCAATAGATTATTAGCCGAGGAAGGTGAACAAAAGGAAGATAATGGAGTCGGCTTTCTTGGGTTGGAGTTCCATCTCTGCCAATTACAAGACTGTGACTGGGCAAGTTACCCTAGTCTCAGTTTCACATCACACAATAGAATTCGGATTAAATAACTAATTTAAATCAAATCAATCAATCGAAGTGATCCGCTTATTGGCACAGCGTTTGGCCTTCAGCATGCACTGACTAAATGCTGGCTGCTACTGTTTTTGCTGTTGCTGTTAATTACGTTGCTGTAGAAAGATACTCCACCGAGGCTTACTCTGGGAAACATCTTTTTAAAAGGGAAAGAAAAGCTCCCTGATGTTGTGTATGGGGACCCAAGGCCACTTTCGCTTTTCTGTAAATGTTGCTGAGGAATGTTTGTTTGTTTTTAAGAAAAACAGAAAGAGAAATGTTTAAGGAAGAAAATAATTTGGTTGTTTTGATGATCCTCAGAGCCAGCTGAAAATGAAATGGCACAGTATTGCCATCAGATTGATGTCTGCTAATTCAGCAAATCAGCACAGCTATATTGAAAGAAAATTTGTTTATTAGATAGCAAACCAGACGTCATATTTGTAAGTATCTTCTTTTAATCACTTGAAAAGCAGCAGACCTAGGCCACTGCCTGTTTCACAATTCACACCTGGGAAGGAGAGTAATCAGAAGCACCAACAGGTGACACCTCAAAGAGCTTGTGCTGCTTCCTGAATAATCTCAGGACCAGTCTTCTGTGAGTGACCTCAGCTGGCATTTACTGTGTCAAGCTGCTGCATTCTGCCTTCCAGTCAAGACGGTGGAGTAGGTAAATGCTGTGCTAAGTCCTCTCACAACCACATCAAAATTACAACTAAACCACAGAACAGTCATAATTGGGAGTCACCTGAAGTCTAGCTGACCAGAGGTCCTACAACAGGAGACACACAGAAGGGGCCACCTCAAGATGGGTAGGAGGGGCAGAGACTCAAAACGAACTGGTCCCACAGCCGTGTGTGCCGGCTAAGAGTTGGGAGAAATACCTCAAGTACAGAGGTTCCCCTGGAAGTGCAAGGGGTCCCGACCCCACATCGGGTTCCCCAGCCCAGAAGGCATGTGCTGGGAGGAGAAGTTCCCACAATTTCTGGCTGTGAAAACCAGTGGAGGTTTTGGCTGAGTGAGGCTGGAGCTCCAGGCATTCCTCTTAGGGGGCCCATGCATAGACTCGCTCGTTCTGAGCTCTAGCTCAAGCAGCAGCTCTAAAGGAACCAAGGATGCACAGGGAGGAACTGAGGCCTGGCTTCGGGGCCAGCGCTGGAGGGGCAGCTTTCTCCCAGACAGAGGAGCTGGCAGAGGGTGCTGTTCCATTGCTGAGCCCTCCCCACTGCCAGTCAGGCATCATATCTGAGTCTCCATCAAAGTGGCTCACATTCGTCACCCTGCCCTGGTGATTCCCTAGACTCTCCCACCCCCAACCTTGCCGGCTACCTAAGCTGCTTCCGGTGGCTTTTCTACGCAAAAGGTCTGACTTGGTTCATGCTGTGGACTTTCCTAAAATCTCTCACGGGTTCAAAAAACCTGAACAAGCAGCATCTGGCCTTAGGGTGCCCCATGCTTCTAGCCAAGCAGCACCAAGCCCAGCAATGGCTGAAGCTTGGTTTGCAGCTTGGCGTCTCGAGGTCCTTCTAAGCCCAGTGTGGGTGGCAGCCATCTGAACTTTGTGGTGGCTTGCGCTAGACAACCCTGGACAGGGCACAGGCTGCAGCTGATTTCGCTTTTCCCAGGGTCCCACCCAGTAGAAACCAGACTTGCATGACCAGTGGCCAGCTTCAGCTGAGCTGGAGCATCACGTAGGATCACACCTGAGGATAACACAACAAAGGGGCAGACAAGGCAGGCACCTGAGCCGGGCTAAAGCATATCCTGCTCTGTAGGGTCAGCCTCTGCACAACACGACCTCCACTGACATGGCCAGTCCTTTTAACCAATAAGCCCGAGGGTCCATCCCTCCCACTGAACAGCAAACAACAACAAAGGCTCAGCTACTACAGGAGGGCACACACAACCCATACAAGGGACACACCTGGAACACCTGGCTCAAGTGACCAGGAAAGACTGTGCTGCTGGGCCCCATGGCACACATACTACATAAAACCACTCTACTAGGATCAGGAGATATAGCAGCTCTGCCTAATACATAGAAACAGACAAAGGAAGACAGTCAAAATGAAAGACAAAAAAATTTATCCCAAATGAAAGAATAAAACAAAGCTCTAGAAAAGAAACTGAACAAAATTGAGATAAGCAAGCTACCAGATGCAGAGTTCAAAACACTTGTTATCAAAACGCTCAATAAACTGAGGGGAAGAGTATATTAACTCAATGAAAAACTTTAACAAGGAGATAAAAAACATAAATTGGAGATAGAAGACATAGAAAAGATCCAGTCAGAAATGAAGACCACAATAACTGAAATAAAGAATGCCTTAAGGAGGAATCAACAGTAGATTAGATGAAGCCAGGGACTGAGTTAATGATTTAGAATTTAAGGTATCAGAAAACACCCAATCAGAACAGCAATAAGAAAAAAGAATCCCACCTATTGCCATGTCACCCTGAACAAGCCTGATCTCCTCTGATCCCGGAAACTAAGTAGGGTCAGGTCTGGTTAGTACTTAGATGGGAGACCACCTAGGAAGACCAGATGCTGTAGGCATAAAAAATAAAAAATAAGAAATTGTAAGCTGACAAGGTACTTGCAATCTGTGAGGTCAACCAAAGGTTGCCTTGCCTAAAGGAAAAAAAAATAGGGATAGTTTAAGGGGCCTCTGGAACAATATTGAGCATACCAACATTTGCACCATAGGGATACCAGAAAGGAGAGAGCAAGAAATTGAAAAGCCATTTTAAAACAATGACAGAAAATTTCCCTCACCTGGCAAAGAAAATAGACATACCAGCCCAGGAAGTCCAGAGAGTCCTAAACAAGGTGAACCCAAAGACGTCCACACAAAGACACATCATGATTAAAATGCCTAAGGTTAAAGACAAAGAATCTTAAAAGCAGTTAGTTACCTACCAGGGAGCTGATTTCTTGACAAAAACTGCAGGGCAGAAGGGAATGACATGAAATATTCAAAGTTACAAAAACTCAGGAATCTACAACTAAGATTACTCTACCCAGCAAAGCTATCATTTAGAATCAAAGGACAGAAAAGGAGCTTCCCAGACAAGAAAAAACTAGGAGTATTATAGGACATGTTGGAAAGGCTTCTGTAAGAAGAAAAAAGATTTTAAAAATCTGAATATAATAGCAGTAACTACATATCTATCAACAATCACTGTAAATGTAATATAGAAATGTTCCAGTCAAAATACAGGTAGCTGAATGGATAAGAAAACAAGACCCCTCCATATGCTGCCTACAAGAAACTCACTTCAGACAGAAAAACACACACAGACTCAAAAGGATGGGAAAAGATGTTTCATGAAAATGGAAACAAACAAACAAGCTGGGGTAGCAATACCTACTATACCAGACCAAGTACACGTCAAAACAAAGGCCATAAGAAAAGACTAGGAAGGACCCAATTATCCCACTTCTGGGTATTTATCTAAAGAAACCCAAATCACTACTTGGAAGGGACATGAGGATCCATCTACTCATTGCATTGCAGCATTATTTACAACAGTCACGGTACGGAAGCAACCTAGGCATCCATCAGTGGATGAACGGATAAAGAAGAGGTAGAAATATGTACGATAAAATAGTAGTCAACCCTAAAACAGAATGAAATCCTGCCCTCTGCAACATGGATGGACTTAGAGGGTACTGTGCTGAGGAGTAAGTCAGAGAAAGACAAATGTCACATGATTTCACTTACATGTGGCATCTGAGGAACAAAATAAACAAAACAGAAGCAAATTCATAGATACAGATGACATCTTGATGGTTGCCAGATGGGAAGGGGTTTGGAGTAGCTGAAAAAGGGGAAGAGATTAAGAAGTACAAATTGATAGTACCAAAACGGTTATAGAGATTAAGGTAGAGCCCAAGGAATATAGCCAATAATACTGTAATAACTATGCATGGTTGCAGAAGGGTACCAGAATTTATCACTGTGTTTTACACCTGAAGCTAATATATTATCATATGCCAAATATAATTAAAAATTAAAAACTCAAAAAAAAAAAAAAAGAACAGTTGCAGCATTGTAGGTACATAACACAAGGTTTCTGCCTTGAACCTTAGCTTGAATTTTGAGGTTTTGGTTGCATTTTTATGTAATACTGAAAAAAAAATGCTTTTTCCACCACATGTTGTGATCATAGCAACATAGGTCCTCCATTTTTTCAGAAGTCCTCTTCCCTATCAGCCTTCAATAAATATATACACAACATATAATCAATATTTACTCTAAGGCAATTTTCAGATTCAAAATAATTCCATCCTAACAGTCTCTAAACTCAGAATTGTATTTTGGTTCTGCTTTAAGATAATTTTTGCAGAATACCCTATCTTCCTGCCATTGATGGGGTCAGTGGGACCTGTAATATGACCTAACTGGTCCCTTGAGGACCTAAGCACGAGAAAACAGCAACGACAACTTGGCCACCTACCTCTTACTTACGGAAAACTAATGCATTTCTGATCTGCTCCCAAAGTCAGCCCCTCAGTCTCTCATCAAAATGGCCCTCCTCCCAGGCAGTTGCTCTCAAGGGAATTAGTGACACCAGATTCTCCACAGGAAGGATCATGGGAAACATGTCTTTTTAAAGTCTTCATCTCACCACAGTACGTTCAGTATATTTTCTGGTCCCTATTTGCCATGCAGATTTCTCAGGGTACTAATACTAAGCACCACTCCCTTAACTTGTCACCCATCTTCCAGTCCCTCGTATTTTTGATCTCCAACTTCTTTTTCAATGTCCCTAGACATGTCCAAGATTCTTCATAACATTCACCTGACCCAGAAATTACAGAATAATTAAAGAAATGGACGTTACCCAACTTCATTTAATGACTGCACAGGGACCACGAACCAAAGAAAAGATGCTGAAAGCTTGAATGTATTTCAAGCAGAAGAAGGCGCTCCTCTAACGGAGATGACGTGGCGTGGGAAATAGCCAAGTGACCCGCATGTCAGGAGACTACAATTCTGACTCTGCCAAAACTGTTTCAACCACAGACAAGTCACTTCACCATTCTGAGTCTCAGTGACCTCCTTGTCGACGTAAGAGAATTGGCCTGAATTAAATCATCATTAAGGTCTTCTCCAGTTTTGACATTTCACTGTTCTATTGAAAATCAAAATCAATCAGGTGTGTACAACACAGAGACACATGGCTTGAAAAAAACACGGGAAAACCATAGCAGAGTGTGAGACATCCCCAGATCTCTCCCCTTGAAACCACCATAAGGTCAATATCTAAAATTCAAAAAAAACTACCCAACCTGCACACCAGTACGTCTGAGCATGGGATCTGCACATGAGAGCTACTACTCATAACCCACTCCGTGTTTCTTCTCCTTGACACACAACCTCTGGGGCTGATCCCACACTGGCACACCTCACCTCCCTTCTGTTCACCAACCCCCTCACCCTCCCATTCAAACCTCAGCGCCCACGGCGCCCCCCACTCAAATTCCTCTCCACGAGGCTCTCACAATCATTTTGGTAATTTCAGTGATGGCTGTTTAGTCTTAATCTGACTTGACCTCTTGGCAACACTTTATGCCACTTAATACTCCGTCTTTTTTTTAAATCATTTTTTGTTGTTCTGCCTCTCTGACTGCTCTCTATCTGCCTCCTTGCAGCTTCTTACCCTTGCCCAATCCGTGTGTCAGGCCCGCCTTGCTTCTCACTCCACAGGCCCTCTTCAACACATAGTGGGGCTTCAGGGATCACCCGCAGGCTGAAGGTTCCTCCACCTCTCCCAGGCCCTAGACTCAAGTAACCCATTACCGTCGCATCTCTCCTCAGACATCCTCACAGTCAGTAAACCCGAAAGTGGACCATCCTCTCACTCGCTGCTCCTGCATTTAAAACACAGTAAACAGCATCGCCTAAGCCAGGAACGTGAGCAGGCGCCTGTGTCTGCCTTCTCTCTCACCTTCACATGGTCCATCAGCCCCCTGAGTCTCTTCACTTTCATCTTCCACAGCAGCGCTTTTCAAAGTGTGGTCCGGGACCAGCTGCACCACCACCACCTGGGAACTAGTCAGAAATGCAGGCGTCCCAGCCCCACCTCAGACCACAGAACCAGAAGCTCCGGGGGCAGAGCCCAGCAACGCGTTTCCACAAGTCCCTCAGGTGATTCCAACATCCGTCCACTGCGTCTTGAGAACCGGTCACCTGAGGATCATTGGAATTGTACTTCTTGCATCCCCACCGCTGCTCACACAGCTGTGGCCAGTACCTCCCCTCTCTCAGAAATTCCTCAGCATCTTCCAGCCTCCACACCATACCCGCAGAAAGCCCCCCAGTCCATACTCTACAAGCACCCAGAACGTTCTCTCTAAAACATGAACCTTATCACGGCATTTCTTCAACCTAAAACCCTCCAGTGGCTCCTACGCTCTCAAGGACCGAATTCCAAATCCTAGGCCCTTCCTTCAAGAAGCCTTCACAAATGGCTCTGGTACCACTGAGCATCTTTTCTTAAGATACCTTCTCTGGCCCTGCTACCTCACCCGGCGACTTTACGTTCCAGTCATAATGACCAGTAAAAACCTCAGCACTCTTCTACTGACCCCATTGAACACGGAGCCACTGTGTCTGTTCATCCTCTTGACAGAAGCAACGAAGCGCAGGGAGACCATCTGCATTTTCCATGGAAAAATTCAATAAACATTGTGTGACTGATGGGTGACTGGCTACATGTGGTCAGGGACAGAAAGAAAAGGCAGACTTACACAATAAATGCACATTGTATGTATCTCACCTGAATGGAAACCAGGAGTCTGCAAACCAGAGCCGGCAGGCCGAATCCGGACAGCTGTCTGTTTCCCTCAATAAAGTTTGATTAGGACACACAGCCGAGCTTATTCATCACACTCTGCCTATGGTGCTTTCACACTGCAGCGTCAACGCTGAGCAGTTGTGACAAAGACTAGAAAACATTTACGAAGGCCTAAAATACCTTCTACCTGGCCAGCTTTAAAAACTGTGCCAAAGAGAATAAAAACGCAATAACACTTCTTTCAGGTTTCCAAAGTCCTGTAAAAATCAGGAGATAAATAATCCTTGAAGCTGCTGGCTGGGTAATGTTTTCTAGTCCAAGGCATCTTCGCTTTGTCGTAGATTTACAATTCCACCCTTCCTCCTGGCTTTTCAGATAAGAGAAGGAAGGCCGCAAGAAATGCGAGTCACATCAACAAAACTAATTCATATTCAGGACGCATTCAGGAGAAGGATACAACAATCATGACAGAAAAGTGGGGCTGAGTCACCCGTTCTCATAAAAGTCCATCATACAAATGCCAAATGAATTCCGAGTCACCCAACACGGTCTGTCAGATGGGTGACAAAAGTGCCATTTGGGAAAGCCAAGACATCACACAGATGAAAGTATGCCGCTGCCTTAAAAAGTGTGACTGCCACTAAAGCGTTTTTCAAAATCTGTTTTCTAACACTTCAATTGACTTTATGGTTGGGAACTATTCTAAAAGCCCAAAAGTACCAGGAGCATTTCTTCTCAGCTCAGAGAACTTTGTGAGGAGGGAATAACAATCAGAATCCTACTGCTTTGTCACAAAACTTGTGAATTCAGCATAGTAAGAGGGCGGAGGACGAGGGGAAATCAGCTTTTTTGCCTAAAATAAAATATGCAAAAAGCAGCACATGTTAGCTATTCACTAAGTCACATATGAGAATGGAGAACAAAATAATCTCAACATACACGCTTAAGCTCATATGTATCAAAACCTGGACACCAACTTCTGCAGGATCCAGTCAAACAGCTATTCACGGAGCAGTCGTAACCTGAGACGAATTACTGTCAATCACAGGGATAAGAATAGATGTGATGAAGGGCAGAGAAATAACAGTTTTTAAAATATGTATTAAAAGCCTTCGATTCACACTGAACTGTAGGACTACAGACACAGGGCTGGGATTCTGCCCATTATGCAGTCCATCCTGCGGTAAGGAACGATTACTGATGTGCAAACGTCTTCCTTGTTACCTAGGAACGTGTCCGTCCAGGTCCTCTGCCCATTTGTAAACAGGGCTGTTGGCTTTTCGTTGTTGAGCTTATGAGTCCTTTATATGTTCTGGACATTAGCCCCCGTAACAGAGGTATCGTTTGCAAATACCTCCCATCACCTGCTTGGCCGCCTCTTGTTTTGCTGGTTTCTTCTGCTGTGCGACGTTTTAGTGTGATGTAGTCCCATTCATTTAGTTTTGCTTTTGGTCTCCCTGGCCTTTGGGGTCAAATTCACAAAATCCCTCTGAGACCGAGGTCCATACGTGCAGCGCCTATGTTTTCTTCTATTTATTTCATTTTTTCAGGTCTTACATTCCAGTCTTCAATCTACTAGGAGTTAGTTTTTGTGTAGGGTGCAAGAGAGCCGTCCGGTTTCATTCAATTGCCAGCTTTCCCCACACCGCTTGCTAAAGAGACGTTCCTTCCTCCACTGTATGCTTTCGGCTCCTTTGTCAACAATTAGCTGCTCTTATATGTGTGGACTTCTTTACGGGCTCTCAGTTCCGTTCCATCGGTCTGTGTGTCTGTTTTTCTGCCGATGCTATACCGTTTTTATTACGATTACTTTGTAGTATAGTTTGAAGTTGGAGAATGTGATACCTATGGCTATGTTCTTTGTACTCAATTGCTTTGGCCATTTGGGGTCTTCTGTGGCTCCAGATAAATTTGAGGATTTTTTTTGTTCGATTTCTGGGAAAAACACCCTTGAGATTGTGATAAAAATTACACTGAATCCACAGATTGCTTTAGGGAACATTGACATTTTAACAATGTAAATTCTTCTAATCCATGAACATGGATTATCCTTCCATTTCTTTGTATCTTTCAATACTGCCTTGTAGTTTTCAGAGTATAGGTCCTTCACCGCCTTTGTTAAATGTATCCCTAAGTATTCTATTGTTTTTGTTACTTGTATTTATGATTTTCTCTTAATCAGAAACCCTATATTACTCCTCTTTTTAAAGAAGAAGAAATTAATCCATTTACATCAGTTTACACAGAAAGTGGGAAATCTAGGGCTCAAATCCAGGACAGTCTGACTAGAACACCACTTCAACCACTAATCTCCAATAATTTATTTAAATGTCTTATTTAGTTAAAGTGGATGTAAGCCAGCTGGGAATAGAGGCTTTCTTTCCATTTTTGTGTCTGTAGTAACTAGGGATGGGGTAGGGAAAAAAAGAGATGAGCTAAAAAAAAAAAATAATAATAATACAAGTTATAATTACATATCAAGAACCTGATCTAAATCAGAAAAGGAAGTCAATCATTAGCCCATTCAGGCTGCTGTGATGAAATACCAGAAGCTTAAAAGTCAAAAGGAATTTATTTCTCACAATCCCGGAGACTGAAAATCTGAGATCAAGGAGCCAGCATGGCCTGGTTCTCTGGTGAGGGCCCTCTTCCCCGTTCTCAGCTGGTGCCTTCTCACTGTGTCCTCACATGGGGGAAAGGCAAACAAACCCTGTGTAACTTCTCTTATAGCAACACCAATCCCATTCATCTAATTCTATCACCATCACATTAGGTGTGAGGATCCAAACATGTGAATTTGGGGCGGGGGGGAGCGGACAGAGATGGACAAATATTAAGGCCATGGTGGTAGTCTTAGGAAGAACTGAAGGAACTCTGTTAAGTGGTGTGAATGAGGTGCAAACTCAAAGATATTGAGAATATAGAGGAGAAAATATATATATATACATATACATATACATATACATATATATGTGTATGTGTGTGTGTATATATATATATATATATATATATATATATATATATATATATGTTTCTTTCCGCAAAAGAAAAGACAATCAAATACTTTGTTGTGCAAGATAAGAAATCTCTATATAAGGGATAAACCAAATGTAAAATAAAGTAAATATGGATACTTTGGAACAGTGATTGTTTATTAAAATGACAGAACCCATTTGAACTTGGCTCCAGGAATAGCTTGTTTGACTAGTCTGGGGCTATAATACTGAGATATTGAGAAGGAAACTAGAGCACACTACTGTGTCTGCAGGGCAATGTTTACAATGTCCAAATGCCTTTCAACTGTTAGAATAAACTTATGGATAAAACATTAATCTTAAAAATGTTCTCTAAGGATAAAAGTGTGCCTGGTAGAAGCTGGAAGGTACAAGGGTCTTGGCCTCCAGGCAGGTGAAGGTAGAGGCACTAATTAACTAGCCCAGTTGTCAGAAGTGGCTGCTGTGGCAGGAGGTATTATCTGAAGCTGATAGAACAAAAGCAAACAAACAAAAAGGGTGAAAGGTGTTACCTTAGGTTAGAATAAGAATTACTTAAAGGTAAAGTGGAATAGCAATATTAACTATACTGGAAGGAACAAAGAAAAGCAGGAGACGGGCACACCTAACTCACCTGTTACAGCTAGAGGTGATGGTAATGTTGACATGGCACCAGCAAACAAAAATCCCAAAGTCAGAAACCTCTACCCCAGAGCAGGGGAACCACCCTGGGAGCAGGGCTAAAAGGAGGAGCCTGGGGCCAGGGGCAGGGCCCTGCAGCCTGTCTGTCACAGCACAGTTGTTCTTTACCCAGGTGGATGTACCACCACAGGATTTTTAAGTTCTTAAAATTAAACAGAAAAATTAAATGGGTAAACTGAGGGAAAGAATTACAGTCTTAATCTACTTTTGCTACCTTCCTTATCATGGATTAATGCAATAGTAGCAGGCTAATGAAACAGATGTAAACCATGCCTATAACATGAATTTCGGTAAATAAAAGCTTCTATTTTACTACTGACTTCTATGCTGAGATCAGAGCAGTCTGCCAGGAAAAGAAACATGCAGGTGAAATAATTTTAAAAGCTCATCTGCAAAGTAAATATAATTTTAATACCACATTTAAAATAAAAAGAACTGAGAGTGAGTAGTATACACAATAATGTTTCAAAAATAAAAATGCAGCCAAAAACTCATATACTTATATTCTTTTAGAGTTGAAAGCTGTCATGGGTTCTACTGCTTCTCAGAAAAAGACTGTGGGTTTACTAAATTGCAACTAGTATTCTTCCTGCTCTGAAAAAATAATTAATTCAAATACAAATAACCGACTCTATTTGTTCACTTGCGTCTTCATTCTGACCACTGGTGATGATGAACAGAGAGCATTTCCTTAGTTTTCTTGCAGGGGTTGCTGTTGGTAGTCATCACTGACGTGTTTCAACAGGTTCAGATCGTGTTCCTTTTATTCCCTTTAGGACTGAATATTCATGTCTTTCCTCTAATTCTAGCCTCACTAATATACTCATGTAAACCTATATTCATTTAAATACCCACCAAAGACCTCCTGCCCGTCTGGTAAGAACAGAGATCACTACACATTTAGCAAAATCAACGAATCTACTAAACTCAAAAAAGCCCCCAAACCAAATATATTCTACTAGAAAGACACGTAAGGCCAGTTCTAAAAGATTAAACCAGTTTAACCATATACTCCTGCCAAAATCCTTGAGCTAAGTAAACGTGCTTAAAATTTTTTTTTTGTGATGTCAAGAGGTAAAGTAATATCTGGCAGTTAGGACTGAAGAAACCCTAGAAAAGCTTGCTAGTGGATAATCAACAATTAGGTGTGATAAATACAGTTGCTAGAAAAGAGTTGCTGGCCAATATGACCCAAAACAAAGGGACCACGATATGAATAAAGGAAAGGGAAACTTAAGAGGCCACATACCAAACTTGTCCTTGCAAAATGACCTCCATTCACAACCAACGGGCAAGGAGCCCGGGCCTGTGGTTGGCCACAGGCTGAGCAACAGCCTGCCCTGTTCCAAGGTGTCAGGGGGGTTGTATTCTCTGTGTGTTTTCTCTTGTTCTAACTCAGAATTCTATTTGAAATACATAACAAAAACAAACAAACAAACAAACAAAAGCAAAGGCAACTGTGAGAAAACTATCAGCGATAATTTCAGATTAGTGATGGATATGGAAAAGGACTACAGACGATGCTGTCAGGCCCTAATAGAAGGTCATTCTTTCCGTCGTGTGAAAACATGGTTCTGAAAAGGGCTTGTCCGCCTTTCTGGCGACTGAAATAACGTTGAGTATCACGGCCCTAATGTTGATCAGCTCACAACGTCAAAAACATTCCATTCAGCGAAAAAAACAAAAGCTCATGTTTTTCCGATAATATGCTAGAATTTGGTATTCTAAAAAAACAGAATTTCATCCAAAAAAAAGCATTTAATGAGCACCAGTTCTGTCCTTAAGACATTTTCCTCCTAAAACTTACGTTTTCTCCATCTCAGTAAAATGACACAACCATCCATCCACCCGACTACTGAAACTCCCAAACTAGCAAGTCACCTGTGAGTTCCTTTTCCCACTGCGCCCTCAGCTAACCCGCTGGAAGCGCCATCGCTCTCACTCCGGAACCCACCCCACACCCCGCCTCTTCTGTATTTCCCTTACCACCATCCTGGCCCAAGCTACGGCCACCGTCTCCCTTGCCCAGCCACTGCAGTACCTTACTTAGTGTTCCTACTCCTACCTCTGCCCTTGTTACCCAGAGACCGGGCTGAGCGATCCATGTCAAATTTAGAATCAATACACTCTTCCCCTTCACAAGACATTACAAAAGCTCGCACCTAAAAAGAAAAAAAAATACATTTTCTTTCTATGGCATTCAACATTCTGGCTGCTAAATCCTTCCTGTCCTCAACTCATGAAAACTTCAGCGACAAAAGCCTATGGCTTCCCTGAGTGATGCTTGTGCTCCTCTCTGGCCTTGGACTTGCCACTAGGACTTCCTGGGATGACTTTCACTTGGACCTGGCCTCCTGAGTCCTGAGGGAGAGAGTTCCCTCCGCGTTCACCCTAGCCTACCTCCATTCACTCTGTCGTACTCGGGCTTATTTCCTGCACGGTATTGGTAATTGCATGTTGTTGTTGTTGTGGTTGTTGTTGTTGTTTTTAATCTGACTCTTCCCACCATGACGAGAATACGAATCTCAGGAGAACAAGAATCTTATTTCTCTTGCTCAACAGCATATCTCTGGAGCCTACAATAATGCCTGGCAATGTAGAATGTATTCGGTAAACATCTGTGAATGAATTAACATTATGGCTCAAAGCTCTTTGCCCTTCAGTAGGCCAAAATGTAAGAGAAAAATGTGCATTTCTCTCCTATTTTGTACAGCATTTCTAAAGAAAAATGTTAGGCTCTGAAAATGGATGAAGTAAGCTGGACTATGTCAAAGGAGTTGACTGAAGTAGGCAAATTCATAAACTGAATCAGCAGGTTCCCAGATCAGCACTCCACTGCTCCACCTACCTATGTGAACAGAGAGGCGGAGAGGAGAGAGGCCGGGCCCTTAGCTTAGCAGAGGGTGCTCAGCCAGAGAGGCAGGAGGAGTGCCAGCATCCAGTTTATTCCCACAGGGCGCTCTGTCTCTAAGGGCAACTGTCCTCAAGGGAAAGGCTGGTTAGAAACCCTCCCAGCAGCCATTTTCTGGAAATCAGCAGAAAGACTCACAATCAGGAACATCTGTCTCCACCGATAAGTGCGCTCCTCCCTCTTCCCCATCGAAGAAGACCTCCGTGCACAGAACTCGTGATGTTGTTACCTTCTGTGTTTGGAAGGAAACCTCGACCACACACACACACACACACACACACACACACACACACACACACGCAGATCTGTGACTGAAGTGCTGTTTAAGTGCACGGAATAACGTTTCATAATAGAGAACCTTTAGTTCATAGCTGTTCTGTGTGCGGTTTGGCAGGGGAAGTAAGTAGAGAGCACACGGCCAACAAATAAAATAAAGAGAAAATACCATTACAAAGCTGGGAGAAAGAAATTCCCCGTTGCCAGGACATTCTTTCACACCGTACTGAGGGATCTTATTTATCTGTTGTTTGCTTTTCACTCTCTGTGCCACACCACCGCCCTCCACAACAAGGCTGGGAGGAGTCACCAGCCTCCAACACACGAGGATGGAGCAGGAAGAGAGACGAAGCAGCCAAGTTAGTGATTTTTTAAAAAAACAAAGGATTAGAATGATCCTGCTCTTTTCAGTCTACTCCAACTCCACATTTACTGAACAAGACTCTACCCCTGAGCTTTAAGGAAGGACCGCGCAGACAACCTGGAAGAGTTTCAATCAAAAAGCGAGCATTAGACACAGCCAGGGTTTGCCTTTGTACCATGTTCACTTTAATTCCACCTCGGAACACAGCTCTGCAGCACTTTTAGGCCACCGTACTCCTTGCACCCATTGCAGAGGACAAAGGAAAGGGAGGAAAACATTTGAATCATCCAATTCTTCCCATTAGCTGCCAGATCATTAAAAAATGCACAGATAAGTCTTGAGAGGGAAGCTGCACAAGTCCACAGCACATCCTGAGGAGTCTTCCTTCACGTGGAAAGTCACCAAAATGGTCTCGCAATATTCTACGTGATTTATTTTCCTAATAGTGAAGGAAGACCAAGGAAGGCCACAGGGTGTGGTGAGTCAAAAAGAGGAAAAAGAACAACAGGCTCATGCAGACACTTTATTACTTACTACTGCATCTTCATCTCAGCCAGGGCTGATTTTCCCTGTCTTTCACAACTCATCATCATTTCACTCCTTGAGCAACAGCATATTGATTAAAGAAGTCTGTAAGAGAAGGGGGCACAGATGGAAGCAGCAGAACAAGTGTAACGAACCCATCCGGATAAGAACTCCGCCTCACTCGCACCTACACAAAATGGGCCTAACCAACCTTGAATTTTCTTAAAGAAATTCATCTGCAAGAATTCACATACAGCATGGTCTCCGACATACTAGTCACCATCGGCGTCGCACCACATACCTGAGAGGTTAGCAATACCCTGGCTTGAAAAGGATAACCCAGCTGTGCGGGCACTCGTCCTGAATTATGAATGTGCAGCCTGAATGACTGTCCCCTGCCTCCCCCCTCTCGGTGGATGGCAGCTGGGGGGGAAGCAGACAACGCTGCTCCACTGTCAGTACCTGGTACACAGGTGAGCTGTGAGTGCATCGAAATAGCATCCTGGGGCCCTGGAGACCCGCGGCCCAGTGAGAACAGAACAGACCCTGCGGAGCTGCTTCTGAAGGAATGTCCCTTCCAGCAGAGCCAGAAACCCTGACTCGGGGCCACTGAAAAGCCATGACTTGCTAAAGCAGGCCAGTAGACGGTCAGGGGTGGCCAGAAGGAGGTATGGCGGACCAATCGATTTGGGAACTCCCCAGTCAAACAGGAGGAAAGCCCAGAAACAGGCACGCGGAGTGGGTGGGGGATGAGGGCAGGCAGGCCCGCGTCAGGACATGTTCTGAAAACTGCAGGCGACCGGGCAGGCAGGCCCCACCGCGGCGGCTGCTCCTACTTACATCGAACGGAGCTGAGCCCGACTGGGCCCTCTGCGTACACGGCTCCCTGAAGCAGGCCCTGAAAGAAAGCAGGAGGCCCATGGCCATGATCCGCGAGCAGAGCTTTTCTGCCTCCTCTGGAGGTCCGTTCTCCTGCTGGCTGAACAGCTTCTCCAGCAGAGTTCGCCCTGCAGGTGAGACAGGCCGATTGGGAGGGAGCACCGACCATCAGCTGCCTCCCAGGGGGAGGACGGGCGAGCACAGCCGGGGAGCAGCTCGGCCGGTCGCCACGGCTACCCGGAGGGCAGCCTCCCGAGGCCGGAGGAAACTCTGCAGCCGGAGGCCCGGAGCGGGCAGCTCTGGCCTTCTCTCCCAGTCCCCGAGAGAGGATGCCCCCGCTGCGAGCTCTGCGTCTCCTCCCACTGCAGAGGCCTCTGGGATTTCACTGCTGGCCCTCCTCCTCCTTCCCGCGCGTGTGTCTGCGGGGACAGTTAGTGACAACCACGTGGGCTGGGAATGTGCGTGGCTGACATTCACCCACAGGCAGGGCCACAGGGAGAGACCGGGGGACACAAGGAGGCAGACTAAGGCACCGACCCATGGGAAGGGAAGGGAGCTGAGCCCCAAACCAGCCACCCTGAAGAGAGAGGTGAGAGAGAGAAACTCGAACACTTTCCCACATGCACACCAGAAACATAGCTCTGAAGTATGTCCCAACATTTTTATGATTTCTCTCAAAAAGACAAGGAAACAGAGGTGCAAAGAGAAAACGCCACTGGCTGAGGACACCAGAGGGCCTGGGTCCCCTAACCCTCGGATCTCCACCCCGGCTGTACCTTAGCCTCACTGGGGGACACCAAGATGACTGGAACTGGGACCCAGGCCTCGGTATATTTATTGGTCATTCCAATTAGCCAGAGTTGACAGCCACAGGCCCAGTCCCTAATTCATGTTTGATCCCACTCGTTCTAATTTATTATCCTTCAGAAATCTATGTAGCTGGTTTCTGCATTAATCGACTTCAGTAGAAGAAATAGGACATCTCTAGGGACCCTTCCAGGGCTGGCCCTTTGCTTCAGCTCTTGCCCTGTTCCTGCCCCTCCCTCTGGTTAGCGGATTCGGTCTTCAAATGTAGATTAAAACCACTTCTCCAGAATAGACTTCATGACCCCCTTCTACACTCGTTCAGCTCCCTTCAAAATTCCTTTGTGCAATTAACCATTTTAATTAATTATTGGTGTAATTCGCCTACCTCTGTTACTAAAACACAAACTCCCTGAGAGCCATCAAGTATCCTGCAAACCTGGCCACTTGCATGCAAGAAGCATCAATACAAATTTTCAGGATTTCTGAAAAAATACAATGCAATTCTGTGACACAGGCTCATTCACATCATGGACGCAACTGGAAATAAGATTTCAGTTTACACCAGCGTTCTGCCATCTTTCTGTCAAGACACCAAATCATAAATGTTATATAGGCTTTGAAGGCCATGCAAACTCTTCACTGCCCATTGTTTTTGTTTGTTTGTTTGTTTCTTTTGTTTTTAACAACTTTGAAAATGTAAAAAATGTTCTTAGCCTGGAGCTGTACAAAACCAGGCCCAGGTCTATATTTTAGTTATGACAACTAAATTTCAAATGCGTAATAAATATTCAATTCTGTCAAGACACCAGCAATGCAATTTTCTTGCCTTTTGCTATTTTTGCGTGTGAAACAAAAGTAATTTCAAAATCTGCCTCTGATAGGTGGAAAGACAAAGGAAGACAAAAGAGGCCTATTTTCTCCATTCCTTTAGGTCACTAGGGAACATTCTTTGGTCTCTAAAGACATTTTTTGAGGAGAAATAGAGGATTTTTTTTTCCCTACAGAACTTAAGTTTGCCTGCACCTAACGAAAACCAAACACCTAGAAAACCTCATCCCTAATTCCCGAGTGATTATTGCAGTAGACCCATTTTACACATCTTATAGTATGACTGGAAATAGCCATAACGAAGGAGTGCTCTCCAATACCTCAGGTAGCGTGTACAACCAAAAACAAGGGAGACACGATCTTTCCATGTGTGTGCGCACGTGCATGTGTGAGTAACTCTGTATCAAGTCAAAGTTTCTCAAAAGAGATTAGGGAATAATGAGGAAGACAGGGAACTTCAGTTCTACGATGAGCAAACACCTCCTGAATCCTTCATCCGGTGCATCCCAAATGGATGAAGGAGAGATAAGCCTGTGTTGTGCGGGGCTCTCCCACGCGTTTGACGACATTTAGCTGCCTCGCAGGCCAGGAGATGCAAACACCCAGCTCCAGCTGTAGCAGACAAAAATGCCTCCAGACATCACCACATTTCCCCGAAGTGGCTAACTCGCCCCACACTGAGAACCCCGGCATTAACCTCCCTCTCAAGGGGACTTCACCTGCCTTACGTTAACAGTGACCTGGCTGCCCCTCGTGTCTTCCTCTTTTGTCCACTCAGATGGAGACATTTAATGTCAAGTCCCACATAGCTTAGGGACAGGAAGTGAGAGGAAGACTTCCCCATCCTCATGAGAATTTTCAAATGATTCATTCTCCTCAAAACCATCAGCTCCCTTGAAACTCCTGCCCTTGGCCAGACACCCCACCATCTTTTTCCTTTGTGCTATCCACTGATCTCTTATCACCCCCTCCCTCTACCGCATCCACTAAAGACCTCATCAACTGACTCACTGCCCCACTTTCCACCTCTAATCCTATCATCATTCAGGGAGATAACTCAGCAAGGTATGGACCTCAGCCTAGACCTTGAATCCAACAGACTTTTCTCCCCCCCACACTAGAGACCCACTCCCATGTCCTCATTAGCAACCATGCCACCTCCCAAAGTCCAAATTCCAAGCTTTCTCCAACCCCCTCTGCAGCTTGCCATCACGTCACCCTCACAGTACAATCGAGCCCCTCACCATGACCACAGGGGCCCTCGCCGCCTCTCACCGTCTCCTGCTCCCACTCCCTCTGCCCTCCCGCCTCCTTGGACACTAAGATCACGCTCACCCCCAGAGCCCCCACACTGGCACACTCTTCCCCAGATATCTGACTCACTCACTCCTCCCTCTCACTCACATCTCTGCTTAATTGTCACTTCCACTGACCCTCCTTTGTAATTGTCACCTCCTGACCCTGACCCCCCTTTGTAAAATCACACGCGCCAGCACTTTCCACTACAGACGCCTGCAAGACCAAGTTGGCCCCTCCTATCAAATTAACCATTGACGACGCTTTGCCTCTACTTAATATTATCGATATCCTTTAAGACCTGATGTGCTCGCTGGAATCAAATCCATTTCACAAGATTATTTAAATGGAGGCTTATAATTCCATATACAAGCCCCTGTAATTCTCCCATCCTTCCAATTCTCCTACCCGGTAAAGAAACCTAATGGAAAAGGACAGAGGTTTGTACAGGATCTTAGAGCTGTAAAAAATAGTTACTCCCAGATGTTGTGTGGTTCCAAATCCACATGCTCTATTACCAACTGTTCCTGTGGACTGCCAGTATTTCTCAGAAATAAAATTACATTGTGCCTTTTCCACATTCCTATAGAAAAAGACAGTCAATATCTCTCTGCCTTTGCCTGCAAAAATCACCAATTTACTTGGACTGTAATTCCCCAGGAATATATGAAGATGCCCACATAGTTCTCTCAAATACTAAAGACTGATTAAAGGATATTGAATTTCCCAGAGATTCCACTCTAATCCCATATGTGAATGATTTCATTTCATGCTCTGGAACATTATTAGACTCCAAAAAAAAGACACAATTTACCTATTATGACAGCTAGTTGATAAAAAAGGACATATGGTCTCAAAAGACAATCTTCAGTTCTGTTGGCCTCAAGCAAAACACCTGGGCCCTCTTACATCTAAAGATGGACTAATAATTAACCCTGAAAGACTGGGAAGAACCATACTCTTTCTTCTTCCGAGAACTAAGAAACAGCTGAGGGGCTCTGCAGGGCTGGTACTGTCACAACTGGGGTCCAACTGTTCATTAGTGTCTCAACCTCTACACGCCTTATTAAAATCAGATTGACCTGATCCAATCCAATGGAATCCTAAGTAAACAAGATTTAGAGGCTATAATGGAAGAATTATCTAAAGTTTCCACTTGGGCACACCATAAACATAAATTTCATCTTTCCTTTTATACATGAAAATGATGGAAATTCTTTAGGAAGTCTGAGAAGCATGGAGATCATCATAGACCTACATGATAATATGTCCAGCAAGCAGACTTGGGAGCAAAAGGCTCCTTCCCCACATGAAGTCCCGCTCTTCTGCAGCCATGTTATGCCAACAACCAGAAGACACAGTGACGGGCTCTCCTTTAACCGTTTATGTCCCTCATTCTGGTGAATCGTTGCTAAACTCCATCAATACTGAGCAACACTTGGTCAGCCGCTAAGCTTCTTACAAAGCACTCCTACTTTCTCTGCCTCCTATTACTTTAGCTCCATGGAACAGCAACTTTACAGCTTCCTTACAGGACGAAGACACCCACGACTGCATGCTACTTACCGACTCCGGTTTTGCTCATGGGAATGCTTTCCAGGAAACTGCTATTGATAACACTGGCTTAATTTGGTTCGCAGATGGATCTTATCGCCAAGATGAACAGGGACTAAGCTGGCTCTGTAGTAATGACTATGTTAGACAGAACTGGAAGTTCTTATTTGCCTGAAATAAGATCTGCCCAACAAGCTGAATTAATTGCTCTGATGCAAGCTTATCAACTGGCCCAAGATCAAACAGCCAGGATTCCCACCGACAGTTGACTCATGGACTTATTTCACTTATTTAATGTGTAACATTTGGCTCATTCTACATCATTTTCTTTAATTAAAAATATTGGGGTGACATTAATAAAATCAAATAAGTTTCAAGTGTACAATTCAACAGTGTATTGCATATATACTGCATTGTGTGTCCACCTCCCACAGTTAGATTTCCTTCCATTACCAAATATTTGGCCCCTTGACTCCGTCTACTTCCCCCTCCCGCCTTCCCTCCGGTAACCACTAATCCGCTGTCCATGCCCAGGAGTCTCTGTCATGATTGTTGGTTGCTTTCAGTTTTGTATCTCACACATGAGTGAAATCATATGGTTTTCAACTTTTTCTGTCTGGCTTATTTCACTTAACAGGATTGGCTCGAGGTCCATCCATATTGTCACCAAGGGCAGTGTTTCATGTTTCCTTATCACTGAGTGATATCCCATTGCACCACCACTGCTTATCCAATCCTCTATCATATTCCACAGCATCTTCATGGCATCGCTTATTGCTCCCGGTCCTTGGGCTTGTTGGAGCATACCAACAGTACAATTAAAACACAACTGGCAGTTTTCAGAAGCTTTCAATCTCCCGTGGCCAAAAGCTATCCCTGTCGTGCTCCTTAACCTGCGATCTACCCCTTTTGATAAGCATAGCCTTCCTCTCTATGAAACAGTCACTGGCCACGCCATGAATCTGATGAAGCGGGCAGATGGACAAAGCCTGTTAAAAGGAGACATTCTATAATGTTGTCAAGGACTTTTTAACCAGCTCAGAGAAACTGATAAGTTAGTAACTGATCCGTTTCATAGTGTGTTCCCAAGAGACAAAGACTTCGAAGACCCTGGCTACGACAAGAAGGTTTTGTATATTGGAAGAGACGTCAAATAAAAACTCCAAAATCTTTGAAAAGAACTCTATCAGGTGTTGCGAATTAATCCATGTGCAGCTAAATTTAAAGAGGTTACCTCATGGATTCACATTTGTCATTTAAAACAGTCACCTAACCGCGTATGGACATCCGGCCCTCTCTGACACTCACCTCTGCCTATAACAGGCATCGAAAACACCCCTAGGACGAGAAGCCACCGACAACAGAGGTGGACAGCTATCTCAAGACACTGACAAGGCCTGCATATCTGCAGATTGATGTTGAACTCAGAAACCGTTTCATTTGGTTGTCTTTGCCCATCTGCTAATATGAGTCATAATAATAGTTATATTTGTTCTTTGGGGTTTTTCTACATAGTCCAACTGTTTTGATTACTGAAAATATATAACTTTTAATATTCCTTTAATGGCTTATGTAAATGTCATACTTGATACAAAATACAGAAAAATTAGACAGAAGGCAAAACTCAAATCATGATAGTTGAGCCGTGGTCCCCAACCTTTCGGCCCCAAGGACCAGTGCTCCTATAAGAACCTAATGCCTGGTGGTCTGAGGTGGAGCTGAGGTGGTGATGCTACAGCTGGGGAGTGACTGCAAATGCAGACGAAGCTTCACTCACCTGCCACTCACCCTCCGCTGTGCAGCTCCGTTCCTAACAGGCCACACGGACTGGTACCACTCTGCAGCCCAGGGGTTGGGGACCCTGGGTTTACAGAATAGAAATGATCTAATGTGTTTCTTCACAGTGAAGGCCATAAGACCTGACTGCCTTTTTAACTGCCCTTCCCTTTTCGGGAAAATTCAGCCTCAACTCACATCTGACGATTACAGCATCACCCCATTCCCAAAAGCCCACCATTTCAAAAAGACACATACATACTGAGACTTCCTAGGAATGAGACTTCCTAGCATTGTGAGGCCAAACTATCTCACCAAAAGGTTGGTCAGCATCCTTCAAACCTATTTATGACTAAAGGGGGAAAGTGTGGACAAAAAAAGGGGATCCACAAAATGCAACCTCACAGGGTGATCTGGTCATAAACAACTGGACAGGTCCTGGTGAGCAGTCATGCCCTGGGTGTGTCACTTATTTAGTAAAAGGTTCATCTTTGCCGTAAGCCGGCCCTGTCCATTGTTTCTGTGCATCTGGGTTGGCACACTTTTGGATAAGCATAACCGCTCTCAACGGAGCACATAATCTTATTAACTAACTTGTAATCCAATTCTCTCCTTGCTTTCTCTCCCTTTCACGTAATCTTCCTTACATTCCCTCAATTCTAAATACAAAACAGAAATGGCAAACTGCCATTCTAAGAAGCCCTTTCTCAGTCTGTCGAGATCTTGCTTCCAGAAATATCCTCTCTGTTTGGTTCAGAAAAATTTTATAAAAATCTTCTACAGGTTGGGATGTTCTTAGGTCAACATAGTGATGGCCATAGACAAGCTACTCATCTCCTCTGGGGCATCCGTTTTCTCAACCATACGTAACTGGAAATAATCATCCCCTGTACCCCTAAGATAGGTGTGAGAATAATCTTATAATGATTGTATACCCTAAGAAAGAAGGTACCTACTGAGAAGGGCTCCTAACGGCTACCTGGGCTCAAAATTTTAAAGGAGAGCCTAGCAGCCGTTTCTAAGCAGAGGCCTCGTATGCGAACCACACTTCAGGGAGAGGCCTGCACTAACCTGCCTGCCTCTAGCACTGAATGGCCTGCCTGCACGGTGTTCCTGACATCTGAGCCGGCCCTTAAAAAAGGGTTTGCTGGAACTGTATTTCAGCCTATAGGACTGAGGCTCTCCCTGTCCGATCAGGACTGTATGGACTTCTCTCTATATCAGTTAGGTCCCCTCTAGCTAGGAGAGCACTTTCCCTTTCTACCATAGACTAAAGACTGTGCTCTCCAGCTGGAGCTGAACTACTGCTGAAGCAGAGAGGAACAGACTGGTGAAGGACAGAACAGGGCAGACAGGGCAGAGCAGGCAAAGCAGGACAAAGCTGTCTATCAGTAGAGGAGCCTTGGCCCAGAGAGGGCCACTTCACCCCAGGCCACCTCGCCCCAGGGCCACCTCATAGCCACACTATATCACAACTGAGCCACTTACACTGATTAAAGTTTCCTGTTGGCAATGAATTGGCACCAATGACCATCAGCTGACAAAGTGCCTAATAAACGTTTCCTATTATTTTATTAAGATGCAGTAAACTGTACTCTAAGGCTCTGTACTCTAAGTGGGATAAATAAAAATTGGGTTCAACTGGAAGGAAATGATAAGTAAGCAGTGATCTCAAAAAAAAAATGTGTTCATAATCTAAAAGCATTAGAAAAATCATTTTAAAATCATTTCTAAAAGTAAAATAAGGCAATCGCAGATTAAAATATCTTAGGCTTCTAAGTTACGTATATTCAATTGATTTTAATTATATCAACAAGGTAATGTATAGTATTTAAGCCTCTTGCAATAATTCCTAACCTCTATTTATTAAAAAAAAAAAAAAAGCTTTCCTTGTTTTACTAAATTTATTAAATTCATGTTAAAAGCAATATTCATCCAATGACAGGAAACTTACTAATCATTTATATTCATCGATTATTTCTGCACTAATCCCCTCCCCTACACGTACTTACAAACCCTAGTTAAAAAAGAGTACCACCTTCATCATGTGGAATCAGCTTTGCAGTCATACGTACATACCTACTCATATTCCTTTTGCAAAAATCACAAAGCAGGATAAATGTAGAGACAACAGCCAGGGAAAAAGTCATCAGGTTACCATCACAACAGATGCAGTGACCCTCTTGCACAAGGAAAAAGTAAAATCATCAGTCCCTGCACTGGAGTTTCATTTGGACAGAACTATTCAGCTATTGCCAGCTTTGTGAGGCAGACCGGGGATTTCTCACAATTTCAAAGAAATTAACTGAAGAATGAATAGGTTCTAGAATCTGCCGGGGGTCACAAGACTGGAAAGGGACAGTGCTAAAACTGGATGCATACTCACTCTGCTCTCCTAATTTTTATTCCAGAAACCTTCCACATCTGCCGAGTGGGCCAGCAACCCTGGAAAAAGCTTTTGACTAAATTCTATATGAAAATATAAAAGTACAGACCTCACAGTCCACATTCTGCAGGGCTAATGATCAAGTTACAATGACCAAAGCTCAAGGAGGAATACTTTAAAAATGAAGTCTATTTAAAACATGCTATCTTAATTAAACAGCGTTAGAGGAACTGGAAGGACAAAAAAAGAAAAAGTAGCAAAGCCAAGATACAACCAAGCCCTTAGGAGTCTGTCACTTGCCCAAGGATGTCCTAGGTCCACCAGAGTGGTGGTCCCCAAAATTTGTGGCACCAGGAACCAGTCCTCCTACGAAAATCTAATGCCTGGTGATCTGAGGTGGAGCTGAGGTGGTGATGCTAGGGCTGGGGAGCGGCTGCAAATATAAATGAAGCTTTGCTCCCCCAGCCATCACTACCTCCTGCTGTGCGCCCGATTCCTAACAGGCCGTGGTATGACATGTGCACTCGTACCAGTCTACAGCCCAAGGGTTGGGAACCCCTGCGCCAGAGCCAATAATCATGAAAAAGTATGATAGCGAGTTTTCAAATAGTGTGTCTGGATCATCGTTTCAAAGAAGCTGGCTGCTCTGTGTGGTGAACTGGTACTCGCATTTGAGGCGTTTTTATTACGTGACACACCGAGAATACTTAGAAGACTAGTGAAAATATTCAACATTGATTACAATAAAACATCACACTGACACAGAGCATTCAAAAAGTGACCCCGTACAGAGAGCTCGGACTACAGTTACTATCCAGTCTGTTAATATTTATGTAAATTTAAAGTTCAATTTCAGCATACCTCTAGGCTTTTCTCCTGGGGAAAAGAAAAAAAAAACTATCAACTTCAATTAATCAAGAGCTGAAATAAGAGAAGACTAAATCAAGAAAATTAATCTGGTAAATCTAATAACATTGTTCAAGAAATATCATAGAACATATATGACAAAGACCACCGACCATCTTTCTGGACCTATATGAAATTATGGATTTCTCTGACAAGTTTCAGAAAGATCAAGAAGCAAATCAAAGTCCAAAGGAAAAAAATTATAAAAATGCTAGAAGAAAAATGCTGGAACACAGACACATAATTTTAATCTAGTCTGTTGAATCCATAAAGTAAATCTGATCAATGGCAGCTTCTAAAATACCTGTGGCCGAAGAGTTTTTAACATATTTAAAGCCGTCTCAGGCAAAAGAAATGAGACATGAGGACCAAAGCTGCTGCTCTTAGCTTAGAAGTCAAACATCATGGACGCCTGTAGCTGAAAGGCACGTTAGGGTCGCCAGGTTCAGCCTCTCCAGGGCTGTGACTGCCTCAGGAGATTTGCATCCAGGCTCTGAACATCCCCAGTGAACAGTGAAAGGGCCCCTGTCCAGACTGCCCGCCCCAACACCGGGCTTTCTAGAAGGGCCAGCCTCCCTGAGGTTGAGTTGAATCGTACAAACTGCCGGCAAACCTAGCGCCTCCATCGTGGGTACACTTGATTTTCCACCGGAATATAAATCTGAGTTTTAGAATCGGTCCTGCTCGTCAATTCTTCTCGAAAGGAGGGGATAAGTTTTTCTTTTGTTTTGTTTTTTGGGTGTGTTGTGTTTTTGTTTTTGTTTTTTTTTGTTTGTTTGTTTTTAGCATAACACGGCGGTCCCCCATTTTTTTGGCACCAGGGACTGGTGCTCCTGTGAGAATCGAGTGGCTGATGATCCGAAGTGGGGTGAGGCGGTGATGCCAGCACTGGGGAGCAGCTGTAAATGCAGATGAAGCTTTACTTGCTGGCCCACCACTCACCTTCTGTTGTGCAGCCCGGTTCCCAACAGGCCGTGGACCAGTACCTGTCCTCAGCCCAGAGGATGGGACCCCTGTTATAACAGGATTGACTGACTGAATGAAGAAGAGGAAGTATAAGGAACTTGGCTAACTTAAATAACTGCCAGATTTTCAGCTTGAGAAAGTGGGAAAGGGTTGTACTGGATGACATTATCATCCACCAGGCCAGGCAATAAATTAGGGTAGTTTGGGCTTGGAGGAAAGATAAGTTCATCAGATCTACTCCCACGTCTGTTGAAAGATTTTTAAAGGCAACAGGAAATCTGCATCGGGAATTCACAAGGGAGGGCTGAAGCAGAAATTTGAATCTGCAGTCGTCAACGTGCGTAGAGAGGGTCCCCTTGGGTAGACGTTAAGGTGAACTCACCATGATGCATGAGGAGGCAAGGAGCATTTCATTAGCAAGAATTACGTGGAAGAAGAGGACTAGATGAAGGTCCAAAATGTGGAAGGCAAACCAGGAAGAAATGTAATGAGAACCGAGAGATGGGTGTTGTTCTGATGGGATGAAAACTATTACGTAGTTGTTTAAACGATGCTTTTGAAGTATTTTAAATAATTGGAGATTTTTGTTAATGTTGAGTATCAAACACAACCTACTAAATTAAAATATTAGTCATGTTTCAGGATTTTAGGATTATGGCTCCCCAAAGAAGCAGAGATTCACAAAAACACGTCACATACAAAGCCAAAGAGAAATCCACAATAATTTCAAAAGCATCGAAGCAATGTGTACTATGTGCTCTGATTATGTTTCAAATTTTTCGCTGTAAAAAAGTAAAAGGACTGCCTTTAAAATCCCACGAGCCTATTGTGAGATTGCGACTTATTTCAAGAAATATACATGAGGTCTTCCTTCAGTTCCCGGCACAGAGCTCCCGAAACCCTGGGAATGTCCTAAGCGATAAGAGCTAAGAGTGGTAAGGTGGGCAGATGTTCACGACAAACGCCTTTCTCTCCTGCCTGGGCTTATGTTAATAAGGGGACTTTTGGAAAGCACCTGACTGCCAGGGGACCAGCATGTCACCACACACAAGCCGCTGGGGACAGGAGAGGAGCTGAAGATGGACTTCCATTATCAATGACCAGTCACAACGCCTACGTCTAAGCCTCCCTCCAAACCCAACTAGAGTTGGTGTCGGAATCTTAACTATCAACTGCAGATATCGTGAGCTAACCTTCAGGTTTTAAAATATTCTTAAGGTAAATCATACAATACGTACAACTGAGACATTAGAAACATGTCATTCCTGCAGCAGCACACTTCCATCTCCGGCATCAAGAAGCCTCATGACCAAATGTGGTCTCTGTTGCCAGCCCCAGAGCTGTGTCTGCCATGCGAGCTGCAGACAGGCCCCGCGCCCCATCCTGGACCTCGGTGAAGCTAGCACCTGGACACTCGGCCTCTGCTGATGCTGCCCAAGAGGAATCGGATAGTTCAGCCGTGCTGACCAGTGCAAACAACAAAAGTTAGTCCTAGGCCTGGCTGAGGTCTTCTGAACCTGGCACAGATTCACCAAACCTACACCATACCTGAAACATCACCTGCAAGGGACTCTGAGAAATATCACCTTTACATTAGCCTCTAACATAAGGAAGGAAAGAAGACAAGAAGGAGGACGAAGGACAACCCATCACGTCCCAAACACTGGTCAGAGAATCATATCAAGCATATACAAAGAACCCCTGTGAAAAAAAAAAATAAGAAAAAATCAAGAAACCCTATAGAAAAAGGGAAAAAGATATGAATAAGCAAACCCAGATGGCTAAAGATATACAAAGATTTCTCAAATGCATTAGCCTTTAGATAAACTCAAAGTGAAAAGCGGAGCAATGAGGTGTCACTCACTTTCCTGGGACTGGTCAAAGTTAAAAAATTAGATTAATGCTAATTGGCTGAAGAACGACGTTTTGTCCTAATCTGGCAGTGTGGAGACAAATTCAGTAAATCTTCACTGCATGATCTCTTAGTCCCACTCCTGAATATACATCCCAGAGGAATTCGCACACAGGACCCCGGACGGGAATGCTTGCCAGAGCATCATCTGTGGTGGCGGAAGGAGAGGAACGCAGATGTTCATCTCTGAGCAGATGTTAGACAAAATGTGGGGAGTGTCGACCGCCACCGTTCCGCACAGCCCTGGGGGCACGTTATTCACAGGGCACAGAAGGTGAACAGTGCCCCCTGGTGCCATGTGACCAAGCACAGCTCTCATTGCGGACTGTTACAGACCGGTAAGAAGCGACGACTCTGACAGACGTCATTATTTCTATGTTGTACACTGGACTTCTGCATGTGAACGTGTCTAAACTGTATGCTCAGGGCAAGAGGGAACCGCTGACATGTTTCTAACCTGGCAACGGCCAGTCTGCCATTGTATTCTTTTTTTCCCCAATTTTTACATCTTCATTGTTTTCCATTGTAGTTGACCTACACATTTAAATTAGTTTCAGGTGCACAACACAGAGGTCAGACATTGGTAGAACTTATAGCGAGGCCATCCTGGCTGATCCAGTACCCATCTTACACCATACGGTTGTTACAATACCTTGGGCTATCCTCCCCGTGCTATCCTCTACATCCCCATGACTGTTTTGTAACGACCTTTTGGACCTCTCAATCCGTTTCCCCTTCGTCCATCCAATTACCCCCAAATCTGACAACGATCAAAATGCTCTCTGTATCTACGAGCTTGTTTCTGTTGTTTGTTTCTTTATCCTGTTCTCTAGATTACAGATTTGACAGGTGTCATTCTGTCTGACTTACTCCTCCACTCAGTGCAATACCCCCTAGGTCCAACCATGTTGTTGCAGGTGGCAAGATTTCGTTCTTTTTATGGCTGAGGAATATCCCATTGTATATATGCGCCACCTCTTCTTTATCCATTCACCCACTGATGGACACCCAGCTCCATATCTTGACTATTATAAATAATGCTGGAACGAATATATGGATTCACATGTCCCTTCAAAGCAGTGTTTTGGGTTTCTTCGGATAAATACCCACAAGTGGGATAACTGGGTCCTTCTTTGTCACTTGTTATAGCCTTTGTTTGGCCTCATGTAAGTATTGCTACCCCAGCCTTTTGTTTCCATTTTCATGAACATCTGTTTTCATCCCTTTACTTTCAGTCTCTGACCTGAAGTGAGTCTCTTATAATCAGCATAGGCAGGGATCTTCTTAAAGAAGTCCCTTTAACATTCCTGTCACCCCGGATTAGTGATGCTAAACTCCTTTAAATTTTTCTTGTCCAAGAAGCTCTTTATCTATCCTTTGATAGTAAATGATAGCTTTGCTGGTTTTTCATATTGAATATTTCATGCCAGTCCCCTCTGTCGCCTCTTCTGTCTGGAAGAAAGCTGCCCTACAGCCCTCGTCCCAAAGCCAGACGACTCAGTTCCTCCCCACATGTGCCTGGCAAGTTTGGACCCGCTGCCCCAGCCCTGGACTCAGAGCGAGTGAGTCCATCAGCGCTAAGTCCGTGCGCAGGCCCTTTCAGGGGAAGGCATGGGACTCCAGCCAGGTCACTCAGCCATAATCTCTGCTGGTTTTCACAGCCAGAACTGGTGGGGACTTTAATTCCCGGCACTGCTACCCTGGTCTGGAGAACCCGACGTCGGGCCGGGACCCCTAGCTCTTCCAGGAGGACCACTGCAGGCGAGATTCTTGCCGCACTCACGGGTGCGAGGCCAGCCCCTTTCACCTCTCTGTCCCTTTAACCAGTCTCAAGATGGCCTCTTCTCTGTGTCCTCAGGTAGAAGACTTCTACAATAGACTTCAGGCATCTCGCAATGATGGCCATTCTGTAGTCTAGTTGTAATTCTAATGTGGCTGTGAGAGGAGTTAGCACAGTGTTTACCTACCTATGCCGCCGTCCTGACCAGGAGTCTCATCATTGTCTTTTCACTATTTTACTCTCTTGCCTTGTAGAGAATTACTCGAGAAGAGCCAGACTGTGGCCAGGAAGAATGTTTAGGATCTTATCCTTGGGTGATCTGTTCTAGAAAATGTAGAGATAATGGGAACAGTAACTAGAAGACTTATTTCTCTGTTTAAGAATAGAGAAGATGGGAAGACTAAGTGATGTCAAGTTCAAGTTTGAGAAGAATGGAAGAAGCAAGTAATACGGCAACATCAGACAGCAATGCCTTGATCAGGACATCCAGAAGAGTGCTTAGAGGGTAGGAAAAATCATCAGTATAGTTTAGACACAGCCAGTCTCCTAGACCTGCAATATCTAAGAGGGATGTGCCTGATGCCCCGGTGAGAGACAGGGGCTAGAGACATAGACCCAGAAAAGTCTACTGGTAACTTTAGCTGGTAATGAAGCCGAGAAGATACCTACAGAGAAAACTGGTAGCTCAAGCCTAGTTTAGCCTAAAATTAAACCTAAGACCACATTCCTTAGTTTATCTTATCCCAAAGCATATGGCAATGAAAATCATCAGTGAATTTAGAGTCAAATGAGGGTCCTTAGAGAAATTACCCAAGTCAGAGACGAAAGGCTTCCACGGATCACTTGTCACTTACATCAGATTTTCGGTTCAAATCTCTCTCCGCCTGAATCCTTATCGTTCTCGTTTATCCTTACGTGCCCTAATATACTGGGTCTAACGGAGTCAACGTGCTTTTGGATTTCTCTAAAACCAGAATAGAGACTGATCAAACCCTGTATCCTGAAATAAACTGGCAGGATACTTCCCAAACATTTTATACCCTCAAAGCCTTTACTATCAAGTACGACAAGGGCAGGAAAGGAGGACAGGCTTGCAGAACATCCTGGGTGGCTGCAAAATGTAACGCCTACCACAGAGAATTCACATTCCTTACCTCTCCGGACAGGTAAGTATTGGTCTACAGCTTTAAAAGCAATTATCTACAAGTATATAGGTTAAAAATAATTAGTGGCAAAAGTATCTATATTGTTATCCCACTGCTTTTATTACTCTTTTAAAAGATAGACTTGTATGTTAATGATTAAGAGACTCATTGCTTACAGAACTTTCCAGAGTATTCAAACGCATTAATTTGGGATCCTGAAATAGTTCTGTTCTAGTCCATTGGTTTCTTAACGGGCCTAAACAAGCCACACCTGTTTAAAGCCAATAAAACTTTCTTTAAAAAGTAAAAAACCTTAGAGCTCTCGAAATATTCCATGCCAGTGCAATCTTCTAAATGGAATATCATGAATTCATAGAAATTATTTCAGTAAATATACATAATAATAGGGAATATTAAAAACCTAACAGAATCCAACATCTCAAAGTATACTGAAAGGAGATCATTAAAAGTACTACTTTTATTGAGCAGTTGAAACTAAAAGGAAATACGCAAAAGCTGTAATCCATCCAAGAATAAGACATGACTCATATGGTAAATAATAAATCTAAAAGGCCTCGGTCAATTTATTTGCTGCCATATCAGAAAGACTCCACATGCACTAAACCCTTGGGTCATATGTTGTACAACACAGCTTTCCCTTTCACATATTTCCATAAAACTTGTCAACCACCTGAAGCTGTCTTCGTGATTTTGATTTGCTTTGTGACTACACTTTTAGAAATCATTTTTCCCCCTCTCTCTATCCATACACCTCAGAGACCTAGCCTTTCCTCTCTATAAACATTAACCCCTGCGGCAGCAGAAGACAATAAATAACCCACACCTGACTGATGGTCACAAGGTCTGGACCTCTGGCAGGCTAAAGATAACATCCCCATCTAGGTTTCAGCTCCTGAGCCCTAAGGTGGACCCCTTCCTGCTTTTCCATGAAACCAGACAGAGCTGTCCTCTAGACTTGGAAGAAATGACTACCCTAACCTCACATCCAACCAATCAGCTCCTAACACAACCCCAGCCCCTAGCCCACAAGGTCTCATGAGTCTGCCCTATATAATTTGTAATTTACGCACCATCATGGAGTCGGGCCTGTCAGAGCAGGGTTCACGCTCTCCGTATTGGCCAATCCTATAATAATAAATAACTTCCATCCGCCACTGCAAACCCCGATTGTTCACTTCTTCCAGGCAGGGTGCACAGGTGGACCGACTCACATACTGGGGTTCAATAACACACCCACCACACAGAGTCACTACCCTAGTGTTCAAAACCACAAGGTGCTACGTTCACACAGGATAACGGCAGCCTAGCCGATCCAAATCTCCTTTACCATCAATTAACAATTCATCAAAGCTATCGATCTCAAAACATCACTGCTTCCCCCACCAGCTATTACCAATACCCAAAGTACCTTAACTCCACGGTAGAAATGGATCTTCCAGCACAGGGATTTTCTTCAGCTTTAATAACAAAAAAAAAAAAAAGCTCGAAATGTGCAGAGCATCACTACTCGGAGGAAAGTAATTGCTGGAACCATCACTTCTATGAAATCTTAGGGTTGGATGGGACTTACAGGAAGCAGCTTCCCAACAAGATTGTATGCACTTCTACAACCTGGGAAACTAGGCTACTAAGAAGAGCTAAGAGAGCGTTGGCCCGTCACGGGGATACTTTGAAAGGGAGGCAGCTTGAAAGACTTCTCAACCTGCACTACTGCCCCAGCAAAGCTAATTTAACGGTTCTTTTCCCTGCGCAATGATTGTAAAATAATAATTTAAGTGAAACAGAATTATTTTCCACACAGAGCTATTACGTCAGAGAAACCTTCTGTCTGAAGTATGAAAAGAGAGAAACTGAGTAGTGTTTCAACATTTTAAGCATAATTTTAAAACATAATACAGGCTTGATTTTCTCAATTAATTATTGTATTCCCCCTGTAAATAAAAGGACTATTTCCAGCCCGTTGCAGCTCTGGTGTAGCAGATAATAAAGCTTCCAGGGGGTCCAGGGTATGCTGGAGCCTGACAGTAATTTTCCTGTGCAGTCAGCACACCAAGTACATCCCTGGAAAGGGGGAAGACATAAATTTTTTCCTTTGTTCTCAACCAGAGTGGAGCAGATGTCGAAGGATAACCAACCATCCTCTAGCATGGTTTGGCATGGTTTGCATTCTCTGACAGTATCCGATAACTTTCATTATTTATTCTTATAAAGTTGATGTTGCGATACCTTGCTTTACAACCATTTAAAATTGATTTACAGTAATATTTTCCATGTATTTATATTATTAACATAAAAAAAATCCTTAGAAAGTTTTTTCTTAGAAAGTTTTCTTCCTAACGTTCCCTTCGTGTTAAATTTCGTTAATGTCGTGTTATTACTTTAATGCAAAAGCAGGAATGAACAGAATAATGAAAGTTTCTCTGTCTCCCTTACCTCTTTCATTACCAATAAAATGTATCCGTGGAAGCTCAAAGTGACTGCATTATCATTGCTATTTTAAGATCAATGGACACTCAACCTGACTGTTTAAAAACAAAACCGAGAACCAGTTTTGACAAAAACCTCAGCAGGTCAGTGCTCGTCATAGCGACTGGCACACGGCAGGCACAGAACAGGTATTTGTGGACTGGTTGCCGGAAGAGTGGATGGTGAATGAATAGAATCAGGAAAAGCATGCAAGGAGGAAGGAAAAGCCAAAGGAGGTGAGAAAGAAACTTAAAGTCATCCCCAAATCCAAGAGGGATATGAAATATGATACTGACATAAAGGGCAAAGACAGGGATGTGACTGTCAGCTAGGTCTAGCTGGACACTATACCAAAGAAGTGAGAATTGAATCAGCTCTTTTCGTATGTTAAATCAACAGAGACCAATAGCGTGCTCCAAGAGGGTAAAAACTGCAAGACTAAGGTAGAGTTAGGAAAATGAAATGCATGTCATAGAACACTGAGCAGAATGAGTCGGCTCGAGTAGGAAGTTTGTGAAGGAAACTGTGGGAGGTTAAGGTTGCAAAGTCACGTGTCTGTAGCCAGATGCTGCGTAGAACAGAAATACTAAGAGTGTCAATCAGCTCCTTTTCCCCATTTACAGTTTAAAAATCAGCACCTCTTCCTAATCACATAGCCACACCCCCACCATCTGCTAATCTTATTCAAACCTGGAAGTAAACTAAAATTTCTGATCGTGACAAAAGTGCTTATGATCACAGGAAATTATAAAAAAAAAAAAAAAACCAAAAACCATGATGTATAAAATAAAAATTTTCAAAAAACTAGTGACAAGAAACATTAATTTTCGACTACCGTGTGAATATAACCTGCCAAGTTTTTCGATACGATTTTAGAGTTGTTTTGTTTTAACAATTTGGTTCTGACCACTTTGAACAATAAAGATTTTTAAAGCGATAAACCAGGACAGGAAAGTAGACAGCACTTCTGTACCAGGCAGAATTGTAGGGGTTTCATATACATGATTTCATTTAATCTTATCACTAATTTGAAATTACTCCTCCACCTTTCCTACAGGAATGTTATTTTGAGAGTTCTGTAACTAAACAGCAAATGTACCTAGAACAATAGTAGTGAGAACAAGGACTGCTGCCATCACCAGGCACCACTTCAA
Source organism: Cynopterus sphinx (assembly GCA_030015415.1). Classification (NCBI taxonomy): domain Eukaryota; kingdom Metazoa; phylum Chordata; class Mammalia; order Chiroptera; family Pteropodidae; genus Cynopterus; species Cynopterus sphinx. The sequence continues at coordinate 62,753,533 of CM057389.1, read as the reverse complement.
CAGAATCAGAAGGAAACACAGCTCTAAAAGCTCCTGTTTGATTTCAAACAAACGTGGCTTTTATCCAAATGCCTAAATGCACTTAAAACTAGGCCAGTCCTCAGCTCATAAAGCAGTAATTAAAACCCGTCACTGACTTCGATCCAAACTGCTCTCTAAAGAAACCGTGCGAAAGGATGCTTCAGACCAAACTACACTGACTTAAGAACAGGGCTCCCGGTCCCGGGGTATGTTGCTCAATTCTATTGATATATGGAACCCAGTAAGGCAAGATATAGGGGAAAGAACAGCATTTTTGCAATCGCCTTTCCTCCTACAGTAAGGCGGATAGATGCATTACCTACCAGGAATGATTTCTGAACTCCATTTAGTGGACATTAAGTGGACACCTATACTCTGTCAGACGCAGCAACTAAAAATAAGACTACTCTTGGCCTTAAACGATTCTATCTACTAATTACCAACCTATACGAGAAAATTCTAGTGATACAAAAACCAAGATAACCTTCAGAAAAGCCAAAATGAGAATGACACAATCCAAATTCTAAACCCCAAGCCCTTTATTAATATGCTAGTCACCCAAAAGCTCACTGGTGCACTGGTTTTCAGTTCACACACATTGACAAGAGTTGGGTTTCTGAGTACATATCGTATTGTAGGTGGCTTATTTACTGGTTTGATGCCCTTTAGGCGACTTACTTCACTTGCCTGAACTTTCAGTTGGCTGGCTCAATGGAAAAATGAGGATAAACAGCTGTTCTGCAAGGATTATAGATATAGTTATAAGGATTACAGATAATTATGTAATGCGCTGACACAGAGTGGCATTTAGGAGAAGCGCAATGAATATAGCTAATATAGTAATTACTGGATTTAGAAACCAGTAACAAATTGATCAGAAAAAGGGAATTAGAAGTATGGAGTGGGGAGAGGAGAGACTAAAGACCGCTGTAAGAATAAGTGGCTAACCGCAAGGAAAGATTCAAGAAAACTGCACAGACACAAAAACTCAGAAACAGCCCGCTGGAGCCACAAGCCCACACACGTCAATAGCCGGTGAGGGAGGGAGTCAAAGGATGTAACCATGATGAGCCTGAAGGCGGCATGAGCCATTTAAAATAGATACATTTTTATTCTATGATTAAAGAAGAGAGAAGCATGTCATTGACTTTGGAAAGAGTCCTCTCAAAAATGATTTATCATTACAGATTTAACACTTTACCTGTCTAAACTTTAATTAACTGCAAAATGCTATTAACAAACTGTGCGAAGAACCTCTCAAATTTCAGAAGCAACTGTTTCCCCTAAACAGTGAAAGAGCTGTCCTTCATATCAACTGGGAAATATTTCGTGCAAATGACCTAGGGCATCAACAGTTCCTTAACAGCTAAAACAAGTCAAGTTCTGGTCTCCATTGTTGCTAAATCTGCCAAACAAACACAAACACGGGACACAGAGATCTCTTTCTGTTTGAATTGTCTTCCTACATTTGAAAGTCATTGAAAAGCAAAAAACATCTGTTCCTTCCTCGGAGAGCTGACAACCCTCATTCTCTGGTTTAAAAATAAAAGATATTTATGGGGACTTCTAATGATCACCTGCTTCGAAAGCAGCTGGCAATTAATTGATTATAGGACAGGCGAAATCAAGGCCCCAAAACAATTTCCCTAGGGACAGTGCCGGTGTCCCCCAGGCCTCTGGTAATTTCCAAGACACCCATAAAATTTTAAAAGATAGCAAAAAACCAAATGTGAGGCCAGATGACAAGAAAACAGGCAACAGCTGAGAAGCAGGAGCCTGTGTCAGTCTGGATTCACTCCACCCCGTAAGAACGGTTTCCATGAGAGCTGCCTAGAGGAAACGTGGTTCACTCTGATCCACAACCACCTTCTGCAGAGCCCAAGCACGGCCACATGTCCAACAACTACAAGAATCCACCTTGTTAAAAACAGAAACCAGAAAACCTCAAAAGCGAAGGCCTAAAGCTCTACCATTTTCTCAAGTTTTTAATCTTTCTGTTGTCTTAGGGCGTCGAACTTCCGAAAACGAGTAATAAGCAAGAACATTCAGGCTAAAATCTGTAGATGTGGCTTCTATTTCTAGCTCTGCCTCGGAATGAATCAGTGTGACCTTGAGAAAGTTATTTCATCTTTTTGTCTATCTCCATTCCCTGACTTATTACAAGATTAGGTTAAACCTACCAATTCTGTGTGTGTGTGTGTGTGTGTGTGTGTGTGTGTGTGTGTGTGTGTGTGTGTGGTGTTTGGTTTTGTTTGTTGAAAAGAAAGTGAGTGGGTGAGGTGAATATGTGGAAACTGCTATACAAATATCTACTGGTCACTGACCAACTATCTCCTCCATTAAATGCAAAGCGGGTGACGTCCACAGTAAAACCACTAATTCTGCACTTTCACTCTGCACAGTAAAACATTCTGCCTGGAGGGGTCAACAGAACCCAAGAACTTCCTGAACAAGACTTTTTTAAGACTTCCAAATTGTACATTCGGAAATACGTGGCCAATAAAAATGTAAGTTCCAAGAGTAAATCTTTTGTTGTTGTTGTTTTCCTTAAACAAAACTTCAACCTATTTAGTGTCCTGTGATCTCCAGGACTCTGATCCTTCTATGCCATCCTTGTCCCTTACCCCCTGCCAAGGAGGTAAATTACTGCCTCCCTGACGCTCCCAGAGCATTTTACTGCATCTACCCATGTGCACCTAGAAAGGTAGAACTACAGTGGTCTTCCTATCTCCTATCATCTAGCACTATCTCCTGACATGTGTGCATGTGCATGCACGTGTGTGTGTATAAACAGGCATATGCATTCGTTAAAGGAATTCAATGAACACATTCCAAAGTCTAATACTACTGGAAAGAGCACTTAATATTAATGAATGATAGTCTTAATTATATGACATTTTCACTTTTAGAAAAACATTATATAAATGAATGTTACCTAAATAAAGAGGAAATACATGATTTCTACCAACATCAAATTCACAAAAATCAACTCAAGAACTTTCCAAACTTCTTCATTCAAAAATGGTCTTTTGGGAGGGTTGTTTGTTTATTTACAATTTACCTAGCTATGCTCATTGAAAATGTCATCTAGGTAATATTTTATAACCTATTTAAACATACGATTTTACGATTTTTCCAACTACATTTAAAATTTTTAGTCATTTCAAATATTTATCACAACCCTATTGGTACCTGCAGAGATTTTCATTTTTTTCCTATTCCTTACATTCTTACACTCGGTATTACACTTAAGAGTAGAAATAAGCATACTCCTAGTAAGGCCTTGGAACCTATAAGCCTAGAAGAACAAACTCAGACAACCTGACCTCTGCCACAGTAAAATGACCCTTCAGCTGAGCTGTAGGTGTCTATGAGTCTATAACAAACACTAAGGAGGAGTACCAGTGGGACGGATGACAGTGCTTTCGGCCTTCTTACCTTCCCTAGCGCCACTTTCCACCCTGTTTTGATTGGCCCAGGAAACAAACCAGTATATTGCGGATATAAAAATTATTCCTAACATCGTATTTCACTACTTATTAATTTTCTAATAGTGTGCTTTCGATTTGCTTGCATTAGCTAACAGGGGTGCTCACTTAACTTCACTAAGTAGTTTACCCAGACTGCTGCAAGACAGCAACTATTTTGCAGGTAGTTCAATGTACATCAGAGCAATGGGAGGTCGCCTTTGGATAAACGATTTGTCTCTGACACTTTCAAAGGACAATGAACAGTTTTGTCCTTTTTCCTGCTGTGGCTGGGCATGAGACAGGAAAAAGGATGATGGCTCAGCTCCCAATGCAGAAAAGGAGTTTCTCTGCCTGGCTGACCCTGGAACAGAGAAAGGCAGATGTTTTGGAGACATAGACAGAGGAGCCTCCTCGCTTGAGATGGATGACTTAGGACACACACGACTGAGTTGTCCCCTTTAAAACGTTTTGAGGAAACAGAGATTTCACTGAGCAGGTGCATGGATGGATGGACGGGAGAGAATTCCCTTCCACAAAGAGAGAGAAGCCAGAAGCCCACTTGGCTTTTCAGCGCCCAGGAGGGTGGGGCGCAGGGGGAGGCCTGGGGGGCAGGCCACCTACAACCGGGGCCCCGGCGGCGGAGGCGGAGAGGCCTCACCTGAGAACAGGTTCTGGAAGCCGTCCTTGGCCGCCGGCACCCCAGGCGCCGCGGCCGCCCGGCGCCCCAGCAGGTGCGCAGAGCCCCCCGCCCGGGGCGCGCGCGCGTCCAGCTCCTTGGTCCAGTCCGCCGAGAGGCTGAGGCCGCCTGCGAGGCCGCCGGCCCCGGCCCGGCGCTTCTGGGCCGCGCCGGGTGCCCCCCGGCCCAGAGATGGCTCCGGCCGCCTCTGCACCCTGGGGCTCTGGCTGGGGGGAGTGCGCCGGCGAGGCGCCGGGCGAGCTGAGCTGCCGGGCGGTGGTCCTCACGTCGCGAGGGGCGCCGAGCGGGTGCGGCTTGCCGCGGCGGGGGCTGGGCGCCGGGCTGCCGGGCCCACTTCTCCCCCGGGGAGCCTCGGGGCGCATCCTCGAACGCATCCTCCTCGCCTTCCGCATCAGTGTCCCCAGCCTCTCGCACGGGGGGGACCTGTCCGGCCTGGGGACACAGGACGGCGGCGGCTGACAGCGCCCGCCCCGCACGCTCAGGCCATGGCGGGCCCCCCGGGCCCCAGCCCCGGGCGGGACGCGGCTCCCGACCGGCCAGGCGGGACGAGGAGGAGGCGGGGAGGGAGGCCGACGCGAGGCCGCCCGGCCCGGGTCTCACCCGCCGCCTCGCACAATGCGCGGTGGTTGCGGCTGCGGCGCGCCCCGGGGCGCGGGGGGCGGACGCGCTGGGTGCGGCGTGCGGCGCCCGCCAATGGCTGCGCGGGACGCGGGCGGGGCCGGGCGCACCGGGCCCGGCTCCCGGCGCCTCCGCCGCCCGGGTCTCCGCGGTGCGGGTGGAAGCATCCTCGTCCCCCCACCCCCACCCCACCGCGCGCCAAGAAGAGCCCGTCCGCTGGGAGAGGCGCACAGCATTGCAAAGCCCCGGGACCTGCCGCAAGCAAAGTTGAAAAGTCTCAAAAGAAAAAAGAAGAAGAAGAAAGCTAAATCTCAGGGTCGGGGGGCTCCACTGCAGGCCCCCCCCCTCCCCAGCCTGCCTTCGTAGGCACGGATTTTCAGTAAAAGATGTGTTGGGTGAATGGGGTGTCCTTTGCTTAGGCGTGGATCCTCTTGATCGCTCTGTGTGTGAGCAGATGGTGTAGGAAAAGTTATGGCTCAGGGTGCTGCTTTCCTGTTTCATGCAGACCTCACCCCTCCGTGGAAAACCGGCTGTCATTTCAAAGGGTTGGGTTTTTTTTTGTTTGTTTGTTTATTCATTTGTTTGTTTTTTGACATAATGGCTAACTGGGGTAATCAGGAGGGAAAAAAATGAGAGATTGGAGCTGATTAAAATGCTGATCTAAAACTTCTATGTTGACCATCAAGATCGGACGGAATTTGTATTTTAAAAGTGTGCATGTCCTCTAAGTCCCAGGAGGTCAAACTCATCCATATGAAACATGTCTCTATTGTGGCTGCCGGTCAAAAGGAAGCGCCCCTGGCACAAACACGTGAAGGTAGGTGTGGGGTGATAAACCACCACTCTCTCAAGCAGACCCTTGGAAGCACATTTTGTCCTTGTTTTTATTTGAACAATTTGCAACAGTTCACTGTCATGGCGCTGGTTGACATTCTGGCTTCAGTATTAACATTAAGATTTCCCTCGTTGTTAATCTTGTCGCTATTTTAATCACTTAGGAAATGTAGTTACCTAGATTTACACAAGCATTTTTAAAAATCATTGATATTTTAAAAAAGCTCCATGCAGTAAATACAATCATCGATAATGTTCCAAGTGATTTAGTTAGCAGTCCATTGTTAACCACTCTGAAATTATGTAATAAGTATTCAACATGTTAGTGTTGTTAAAGTAATCACGAAGGAGGAAAAAGAACTACCTAGGATGCAAGTTAAATGCAGTCAGTAAATGTTTGCATATTGCGAACCAACATTTTAAACTTCCTTCCTTAACACTTTTTGTTAAATTTAAAAAAAAAAATGGTCCTATAAGTCTTTGATGTAAAAGCATTATATAGCAATAATTTTTTTAAAAAAATCTAATAGTTTTCTTTAAAATAGATGGTAGGGCAGGTGGCCAGTTGTCTTCAGGTGGCCCTTTTGACTAATTTTTTTTTTTTTTTTTTTTTTTTGAGAAATCAACTGTAATACCTTTGCCAGGGTAATATTCCAGACTTAGAGCAATTCTGGAGTATTTGAAAGGCCTTCATTTCACCTCTTCCCCAAGACTGCTCTTCTAGATTGTAGGCTCCTCAGGCTCCTTGCCTGAGGCTGTTAGAATTTTATGCTTCTTTGAGTACTGAGATACAGTGGATCTTCATTTTTGCTCTTTCTTTAACAGGACACCTTTAATTCTGAGCCATTTGTTTCCTTTCTATTTTCTTTGATAAATCCTACAAGTTCTGGAGACAGAAGAGAAAAAAGAAGGCAAGGAGGGAGGAAGAAAGAAGAGAGGGAAGGAGATCTTGAGAGAAGACTGCTGATAATAACAGATGAAGGTTATGTAGCAGGCTACAGTTGACAAAGCTTTATTACATGCAAAAGTTGATTTGAGACTCACATGTGTGCGTATCAAGTGTAGGTAGGTACTCTCAACCCAATATAATTAATGAATAAACTCAGACTAAGGCTTTACGTGAAGCCTCGTACCAGAGCTGGCAGTCAACGAATGTTCACTGAATGAGTGAAAGAATAAATATTCTTTCAAAATCACATTTCTCATCTAATCAAGCCAAACCAGAAACTCAAAAGCGGAACTGAAGAGCACAAAAACGGTGTGAAACACTTGATTGTACCAAATATTTACATGAGAAATTAACTTTTCTCTGGGACAGTCATACTCTACAAAATGAATCTGTTTAAACATTATAATTCTCCACATTCTTGATAACATTTCTTACCAGAAATTTTGTGTTAGCTAGGACAAAATTCCTAGAGCTCTGTTTATACAGATAACTATGTACAGCACAATTTCTATTTTTAACATCTTCTTTCATTTTATTACCAGTGCAGCACTTAGAAATAAAATATTTACGAGAGAGAAAAAAAGTCAAATATTACTTCTCCATACAATATAGTATGCACCATAAATTCATTTCTATATTAAAGAGTTAAAGGTAAAGATTCTAGGTGACATATGTTCCTCCCCAACACGAATGGGACAGAAACTTCCTTCTCAGATATGTAGGCACGCTTTAACTTTCAATACATATTAGCCAAAAAGTGTTTGAATTATTCCCGACTGAGAAACAAATGAAGAAATGAAAGCCTTCATTTTGTTCATGTGTCACAAGGAATCCTGCAAAGATAAAGAGTTCTGGTGCTGAGTCCCTAGATGTACCCTTTGTAAGTGAAGTTGGCCTTTCTGCTTGAAAAAAGAATGAAGATAGGGATTTTGTAACATGGAGTCGCTTTAATGAGGCTGCTAAAGTTATTCACATTATGAAATCTGAGGCATGAGGAAACAATTGCCCTAACTGACCTGGGACTCGAACTTTTGAACTTTCTGGTCCTGCCTCAGTGCCTGGATATTTATATTCACTATGTGTCAACACCTGGACACATACATGCCTGGCCTCCAGATAACCCTCTGATCACCCCCCAAAAAACTCACATTTCCAGACCACCTGACAGCCATTAGACCACTGGATGTGATCAGACCTCCTGAGAAGCATTTTCCAGCCCAACTTGCATTCACCATCCAGACCACTTGACATCAAACTGATAATCATCCTGAGCCAATCCTAGTTATTTAGTTACCTCTCTTCTATAAGCTCTCAGAGTTGGGGGAGCACTGTTATCAAAATGGCCTTATCAATTAACTACCAGCAGTCAGAGAAGACCGTGTGAAACACACAGAATTCAAAGAAATGAACTTTTAATATCTGTGCTGCATGGGTCGAAGAAACATGAAACAACTACATAAAATAGTGCAGGGTTTTATTAAGGCTTTGAGATCTTTACATGTAAAGAAACATGGACATATAAGATAAAACTATAAAGAATCCAGTCAGGTGATCAACATGCATGGACTACAGGGTTCTACAAGAGTTAGGTGGTTGTAACTTGAATGCAGCAACTTGACCTGTGTCTTGAAATTATGGGGTCATTGACAGCAAAGGGTTGTAGACAAGAATGTACCATACCAAGCAAAATTCCCTTTTAACAGAGGTGGTAACTAGCTTACTTACTTTCCCTCCCTCCCTCCCTTCCTTCCTTCCTTCCTTCCTTCCTTCCTTCCTTCCTTCCTTCCTTCTTTCCTCTCTCTCTCTCTCTCTCTCTCTCTCTCTCTCTCTCTCTCTCTCTCTCATGGATTAATAGACCTTATATTTTTTATAATTTTGATAATAACTATTAAACATAAAATGTAGACTATTACTGAAATTTATTTTCTAGTGAGATGAATAGGGCTTTTAAAAGTTATTTCACTCTAAGTTTAACTGTGAGAATAGGTGGCAGAGTGTAAGTTCAATAGGAGATTAGAGAGAGGGGAGCCCATGTTTGATGGCATGTTTGGAGAATGCCAAATGAAGACCTTGAACCTCCACATTTTCTTCTCACTGTGTTTACCATTCAGGACAAAGGGCACTATAAGCCTTTGGATGAGGCAGTGGACTGTTTATTGAGCATTAATCTTTTCATAGACTGGGAGCTATCATTCTGAAGAGAGTTTCAGCAGTTTTCCTTATGATCTTTGTTTGAAGTGAGTCCAAAGCTTATAATTTCTATTGATTATTATTTTATTATTATTTCATGTGTAATCACAGGGAATTTGGACAGTACTTTGGGGGAACTGCATGAAGTTTTATTGCAGCAAGTAGATGACAAATGTTTCCTCAAAAAGCTAGTTTGACAATGGTTTTAGTTTAGAAAGATACAATTATAGCGTTTGCTGTCAAAGAGATTTAAAGATATAATTTTCCTCAATTCAAGTCTCATATATTAGAAAATCCTATATATAGAACGAAGTTACTCAAGAATTGTAAAGGCAGTTTTTAAAAGCCTTTTAGGATGTTGACCTGGTACTTTTATTAAAAAGTTCAAATTTTCTGATGGTAATGCTTGTTACGATGCTATAGGAAAGATGTAAGTTTCTCCTGTGCATGAGAAATGATTTTGCTTCTGCCTTCATTGTTCTGTGTGATCAGGCATCAGTATTATTTCTGATCATGTGTTTGCATAATTTACTTAAAAATAATGTTATGCATTTTTATTTAATATATACTGCTGAAGGTTCTCTGATTTTTTTTTGTTTGTTTTAAAGAAAGTACCCAGAAAAAGTTATGGCTCCAAATAAAATCTTTCAGGGAATAAAAGTGAATTGCTGAGCCAAGAACAGCCAGGAGAAGGACATGCAGACACAAAAGCAGGGATGCTTGCAGAGTAGAGAGCCCATCTGGGGAAATGATCTGAGGGAACACAGTAAGGAGGTTTGTGAATGTTTGTGGGAGGCAGTTCTGAGCCTGAAGGTCAATAAGAAACAAGCCATGGAGTTTGGGAGTGGGCGAGGGAAACAAAGCATGCACTTAGGAGATGGACTTGGGCAGAATAGAGCTCTAGCTGGGTGTAGGAGGCCAGAGGGTCAGAAATGCATGCAGATGCCAGTGAGTCAGGTCTACACGAAGCAAGGGGATGGCAAGAAAGGGCACAAACAAGAATTTATCAGACAAGGGCAGAATTAGTGCAGCAGGTGATCCGTGGCTGAAGAGGAAGGGATAGAGGTGAAAAGTGGAGATGAGGTGGAGAACAAACATGTCATGACACTTATGGCACACAAGGGTTTCATCAGGTCGATGCTGGATATTACTTAGACAAAGGAGCTGTAGGATTTCAAGAGGAGCAATCGACTAATTTATAAAGCTGAAGAAAAATCAAAGCTTGAAAATGAGAAAAATTAGGATTAGTTTTTGATGTTGTTTTTTATAGGTTAATTCCTTGACTATATTTCTTTTATTTAAGCAAACATTTCTCAGCTTTTCAGTAGAATTATTTGTTTGTTTGTTCTTTTATTATTTAAGCACCATTGGTTAATGTCATTATATGAATTTCAGGAGTACAATGTTGGAATTAGATATCTGTATGCTCTATTGCATGCTCATCACCAGAAGTTTAGTTTCTTTCCATTACCACATATTTGACTCCCTTTACCTATTTGCCCTCCCTCCAAACCTCCTTCCCTTCTGGCAACCATCATCCTGTTTTCTCTATGAGTTTTTATTGTGTTCCATTGGTTTGTTACTTTTCTGTTTTATTTTCCTCAGATGAGTGAAATTTTATGTTTTTTGTCCTTTTCCATCTGATTTATTTCACTTAGTATAAAATACTCTCAAGATCCATTCATGTGGTTGTACATGGCAATATTTCATTTTTACTGGCTGAATGGTATTCTATTATATATAACCCCAATCTTTATTCATTCATCTGTCAATAGACACATTGTTTCTCTGGCTGTTGTAAATAACGCTGCAATGAACATAGGGGTATAGATAGCTATTTGAGTTAGTGTTTTTATATTTATTCAGATAAATACCTAGAAGAGGAATTTTTGAAATGCATAGTAGTCCTATTCTTAATATTTTGAAGAAACTCCATACTGTTTTCCATGGAAGCTGCACCAATTTACAATCCCACCAACAGTGTACAACGGTTGCCTTTTCTCCATATCCTCTCTAACACCGATTTCTGGTCTTATCAATAACAGCCACTCGAACAGATATGAGCTATCTCATGATGGTTTTGATTTGCATCGCCCTCATAATTAGTGATGCTGAATACCTTTTCATGTGTCTGTTAGCCATTCGTATGTCTTCCTTGGAAAAATATGTCTATTCAGATCATTTTTAATTAATTTTTTTCTTGCTGTTGTTGAGTTGTACGAATTTTTTATATATTTTGGATATTAACCATTTACCAGAAGTATTGTTTACAAATATCTTCTCCTATTCAGTTGGTTGCCTTTTTATTTTGTAGATGGTTTTCTTTCCTATGCAAAAGCTTTTTAGTCTCATTTATTTTTGCTTTCGTTTGGAGTCAAATATACAAAAACACCACTAAGACCAATGTCCAGAAGTTTAGTGCCTGTTTTCTTCTCTAAATTTTGTTGTTTCAGATCTTACATTCAAGTCTTTAATCCATTTTCAGTTAATTTATGTTTATGGTGTAAGATAGTGTGCCAGTTTAGCTTTTTTGTTTTTGTTTTTGTTTTTGTTTTTACGGTTATCCAGTTTTCTCAACATGTTTTATTGAAAAGACTTTTCTTTCATCATTGTATATTCTTGGCTCCTTTTTTCATAAATTAGTGGCCCATATATGTATGGGTTTGTTTATGGACTCTCAATTTTGTTCTATTGATCTACATGTCTTTTTCTGCCAATGTATTGTTTCAAGTACTGTAGTTTTGCAGTATAGGTTGAAATTAGAAAGTGTGATACTTCTGGCTTTGTTTCTTTTTACTGATTGCTTTGGCTATTTGGAGTCTTTGTGGTTTCATACAAATTTGTGGATATTTTGTTCTATTTCTGTGAAAAAATCCATTTATTGAATATGTAAATTGCTTTAGATAATACAATCTAACAATGTTAATTCTTCAAATCCATGAACTCCAAATAACTTTGTATTATTTTATATCTTTATTTTTTTTAATATAGTATTTAGTGTACAGGTTTTTCACTTTCTTAAGTTTATTCCTAGGAATTTTATTCTTTCATTGCAATTGTAAATGGGATTGTTTTCTTCATTTCTGCTTCTGATAGTTGTTAGTATATAGAAATGCAGCAAATTTTGTATCCAGCAACTTTATTTATTATTTCTAACAGTTTGTAGAATCATTATGGCTTTCTCTCTATAAAATCATATCATCTGCAATTTACAACAGTTTTATTTCTTCCTTTCTAAATTAATAGCTTTTATTTCCTTTTCTTGTCTAATTACTCTGGCTCGGACTTTCAGTACAATGTTGAATAAAAGTGGTAAGAGTGGCCATCCTTGTCTCATTTTTATCACAGAAGGAAAACTTTCAGGTTTTCACCATGGAGTATTTTGATAGCTATGGTTTTGTCGTGTATGGATATATTATATTGAAGTATTTTCCTTCTATACCCCTTTATTGATATTTCATTACAAAAGGATGTTTTTTTTAAAAAAAATGTATTTTCTGGATCTAGCAAGATGATGATATAATTTTTATTTCTCATTTTGTCAATGTGGTGTACCATATTATTGATTTGCAAATGTGGAATCATCCTTGCACTATTGAAATAAATCCCACTTGATTCTTTGTTGTATTGGATCCTTGATGTAGGAACCTTTTATTATATCGTTATACTGATTTGCTAGTACTTTTAGTGAAGATTTTTGCATCTGTTTATCAGAGATATTGGCCTGCAATTGTTTATGTGTGTATGATGCTCTTGCCTGGTTTTGGTATCAGGGTAATTTTAACCTCAAAGAAAGAGTCAGGAGGGCTTCCCTTCCCTTTAAATTTTGGAAGAGTTTGAAAAGGGTGTGTATGATATCTTCTGTGAATGTTTGATAGAATTCAGCTGTGAAAGCATCTGCTCCGAGGCTTTTGTTTTTTGGAATATTTTTGATTACTGTTTTAATTTCCTTAATAGTGATACATCTACTAGGGTTTTCTAGTTTTTCATAATTCAGTGTAAGAAGGTTGTATGAATTTGTCAATTTCTAGGTTGTTTAATTTGGCATCATATCACTTTTTATAGTATTCTTTTGAATTTCTGTGGTTTCCATTGTAAGTTCTCTTTCATTTCTGTTTTTATTCACTTGAGCCTTCACTCTTCTTAGTGAGTCTAACTGAAGGGTTGTCAATTTTGTTTATGGTTTTAAAGAACCAGCTGTTTATTTCATTAATCTTTTCTATTGTCTTTTTATTCTCTATTTCTTTTCTGATTTTTATTATTTATTCCTTCTACTGACTTTGATTTTATTAGTTCTTTTCCTAGTTTTTTAGGTGTAAGGTTAGGTCGTTTACTTGAGATTTTTCTTGTTTCTCAAAATAGGACTGTATTGCTCTAACCTTCTCTTTTAGTACTGCTTTTGCTATACCCCCCAAATTTTTGTATGTTACATTTTTATTTTATGTGTCCCTATGTATCTTTTAATTTCTTCTTTTATTTTCTAGTTGGCCCAATATTTTTTCAGTAGCACCTGCAGAAAACACTTCCAGAAAACACCTGCATGTATTTTAAAGATACTGTGTGTGGACTTAGATATATTCTGAGAGTCTCCCCAAAACTTTGATAAAAATACTTTTCATACTAAGAAAGTTAGTTATATAAAATTATTGACCATTGAAACTTGTTATTAAGAGAAAAGCCATTTTGTGTAAAATATAATTTTACTAATTGTCAATTTAATGCTAGCTATAGACCTTGATAGCAAGATCGGATGTTGATAGTCTTTTCCAAATAATTGTGGTAATGCCTATGGTATTGACATGATTTCCTGAGTTTCCTGATTATGAAAGCATCATATAGGGTTAAGGGGAGTTATTTAGATCATCTCAGCAGAGCTCTCCATATTAGTCTTTATTTTTCTTTAATTTAAGAAGAATCAGATCTCCATCTTCCCCACAAGGGGCAACTTGGAGGATATTTGTGTTCAGAGGACTTTTGGGACTTCTTCTAGCAAACTAGAGAGGTGAAAGTAATTACACGAAAAGGCAAAGGTAGACAACTTGAGTAAATGGATCTGTACCTCGAGCCAAGTTTAGGTGAAGTGGGCCTTAATTAAAAATGTAATGATTACAAAGCTTTTGTTGAAGTTATTGATAAAATTCTGTCAATAGACTTTGAAGTAGAAAAGCACTCTTTTAATAGCCAAAATTCTATCACTCCTGCTATCAATGATATAATTCTGAGTTAATTGTATCCTGATATCATGCTTATTCTAGGTTTTAGAGTAAATGTGAGAGTTCTCGCAGGAGAGTTCCAGGGCAGAGTTTCAGAAAGAAATAATTGGATAATAGATGACTCTCCCTTATTTTGCTCTATACACTCCTCTCCTCTTTAGATCGGGGGTCAACATAGTTTTTCTAAAAGGGCCAGAGAGTCAATTAGGCTTTGTGGCCGTATGGGCTCTCCAAACTACTCCATTCTGGTACAGTAGTGCAAAAGTAGCCATAGATAATATGTAAATGAATGGCATGGCTGTGCACCAGTATCATCTTATTTTAGAAAAACAGGTAGGCAGCCCACAGACCATACCTTGAAATAACTAAAAAATCTGGCTTGGGCTTTAAACCCACACACAATTCTCCATGCTGTCCACTGAAAAATATTCATGATACTCCAGAAAAAAGCCTTTTCTCTGGCTTTCACCAGAAGTTTTTCACCCACCCACTTTTTTACCCACTCCCAAGGTCCTTAACTTGTTTTTCTCTCAGAGAACTTTGTGTGAAGATGAACATACCAAGCCAAGTTAGAACTATACTCACTTACACACACTGTCTGAAGCAAGAAAGACAGGGGTAAAACCATGTTTTAGCTGTTGGGGAAATTCAAAGAGGCCAATGGGATACAGTATGGAATTTTAGTAGAAGAGTCATGAAAATTGTATTTTGAGATGAAAAAAAGAAACTATTCATGTCATGTATGAAGAATAATCCTGTAATTATAATTTTTTTTTCTGATTTGAATCTAAGAGCTTTTTTTTTCTCAGTTAAATTTATTAGATCATGATTGCAACATGTGTCTCAGCAACAGCCCTAAAGAACTTTGAAGAAAGATTTGCTACTCCAAGAGTAAATATTTGCGGTCTTCTCTATGAGGTATTTCCTACACCAAGAGTGACATCAGTAACATGGCAGAGTGAGAGATGTCCCCAGATCTCTCTCCTTGAAACAGCAATAAGCCGAACATCTAAAACGCAACAAAAAACACCCAACCTGCACACCAGCGTGTCTGAGCATGACAACTGTGCATAAGAGATACCACAGGTCAGAACCCTGGTTCTAGTGAGATGGACTAGGAGAAATAAAGAAACTGCCTCTTACAGCCAGAGCTCCCTACGGGAGGGGGAATTAGGGGAGAAGGTGCCATGGGTGCCCTGAGCAGCCCTGCCTGGGAAAGATGAGAGCTCCACGTGGCTGGTGGCAGTGCCCGGCCATCAGGGCAGAAAACAGAGGAGTAGGGGTGGCAGAGAAGCTGGGACTGCAGAGAAATAATGGTTGATTTTTACCAGCTGCGATGACAAAGCAGGAGGCTGAGCCACAGCCCCCATTCCCCAACCCAGAGAGCCCCTCTCCCACATCCTCTGAGACCAAACATCACGGGGAATCTGAGCAAACACTACTGAAACTCACTAACACTGACAGGGCCTGAGACTGAGGGTAGTGAGTGTGATTAAATATCTCTAAGAAAGAAAAGGCATTATTAGGACTTTATATAAAGCAGGGATCCACCTACTGGAAACTAAAAGAAAAGCACCTTTTTTATAACAGGCAGAAGAGAGCTTTATATAATGAATCTTTCTGGAAAAGAAAGCTGAGAACACTTCCATTAATACTCAGGCAGAGAAATAGTCTATTAAATACCATGAACAACCCAGGTGACAAAGCATCTTCGAAAGAAAGAGAAACATCTCCAGAATATAAGCTCACAGACACACGAATAGCAACTTAATTGACAGAGAATTCAGGATGGTACTTTTGAAAAAACTCAGTGAGATTCAAAACATCTCCTATCAGCAATTTCAGGAATTTTAAAAAAACAACTAGGTGAGCAGAGCAAGGAGATCGAAACCCTCAAGAAGAACAGAATAGATATTCTGGAGATGAAGGACACAATACAAGAGTTGAAAAATGAAAGAACAAGCCTGGGATATTGAGACAGAAATCTAGAAATAAATCGGAAGAAGAGAGATCTCTTGATAAGGAAATCATTGCCTAGGACTCAAGTCATTACCTGTCGACCTGGCCACCCAGACCAATTCCCTTACATTGTTTCTTGGGAGGCAATAGTTCGCACGCGACCCCCTTGGTTGAGAACCTGCTTAGAGGAGAACTGTGGGTCCTTCTAGCCCAAGCCTTGGCCCCCTCCCAAGGTCAGTTGAAAGAAAAGAAGCCTGTACTGTCAGCACTAGGCCAGACTGAGCTCCATTCGGCTAGGCCTCCAGGAGCCGACGGTCCAAATGACAGTCGGTGGCCGGCACATTGACTTTGTGTTTAACACTGGAGCTAAGTACTCAGTTGTAAATCAGCCTGTGGGCCCCTTTCTCAAAGACAAGCTCCCGTTATGGGAGCAACCGGGGTATGCGTCTATTGCTCCTTCCTGCAGCCCCACTTGTGCAACCTAGGAGGACGAGAATTCACCCACGAACTCCTCTATCTGCCTGACTGCCCCATGCCACTGATGGGATGAGATGTTTTAGGAAAGCTACAGGCTCAGATTACCTTTGGCAAGCATGGTCAAACAGCCCTAACCCTAGGGAAGCCAGAAGCGAGGACCATGTCGCTTCCCCAAGGAGAAGAGTGGAACCTCTATAGTCTCATTAAAGGGTCCCAAGAGAGACCCAAGCTTCCCTTCAAGGTGCCCGGAGTGTGGGCTAACGGTAACCCTCCAGGACTGGCCCAACCTCGTTTCTTTCTTCTGGGCAAACCCCTCTATGAAGCCGCACAGGTGGGCGAACAGGAGCTCCTACTCTGGGAATCTATAGGACTTTGAAGTAATCCAACAGGCACTCATTAATGCTCCTGGACTAGGACTCCCAGACTTAACCAAATCTTTCTTTCCATGTGTACATGTGCACACGGGTGTCACAGTAAGGGTCTTGACCCAACTGCTAGGATCTTGATACGATCCCATGGCTCATCTCTCCAAACAGCTGGACTCTGTCACCCAAGGCTGGCCACCCCTGCTTTTGAGCACTTGCAGCCACGGCCCTCCTTGTGTCAGAGGCCGAAAAACTGGCGACCTGCTGGGCCCAGCCAGCCAGACCACAATTGCACTGAAGTCACGGCTGAAGTGTTTTCCAGCTGACCCAACCCCTTGACAGACCAACCCCTCAAGGACCCTGAGGTAGACTATCACTCTGATGGTAGCAGCTTTGTGAGGAGGAGAATGTCTTGCAGGATATGCTCTAGTTACCCTACATTCCACCACTGAGGCCAAACCTTTGCCCAGGGGAACCTCAGCACAAAGAACAGAGCTCATTGCCTTGACCTGCACTCTGCAGCTGGCAGTAAGAGTGCGGGCCAACGTGTGCACTGGCCCTCAGTATGCCTTCAGCACCCTTTAAGTACGTGGAGCCCTGTACGAAGAGAAGGGTCTAATCAATTCTGGGCAAAAACACATAAAATCTGAAAAGGAAATTCTAGAACTTTTAGGTACTGTGCAGGCCCCCAAGAAAGTAGCACTGAAGAGGACATAAGAAAAAAAGGACACCATAATGGCCTGGGGCAACTGCAGGGCAGATCACGTTGCCAAACTCACAGCAGCCGAGGAAATGGCCAGCCCTATAGCTCCGACTGCTTCCCTGTCTCCCAGTCTCTTAGCCGAATGGGACCCCAAGTACTCGCCCCAAGAAGAAGCCTGGTTTAAGCCTGAAGAAGGGAGTCTCCTCATCGGTGGAAGCTCAAGGACAGACGAATTGCGGTCCCTGGGACCCTAGGCCAAGCCTTTGTCAAGCCGTTTCAGCAGAGGACTCATCTTGGTCACACTGCCCTAAAAACCACTCTGGGTTGGTACTTCCACATCCCCCGGCTCTCTGTCAGCTCCCGAGTGGTGTGTAAACAGTGTGCAGTGGTGTTCAGTGGTGTTTTTCTCTCTTTTCTCTTGTTTTATGTTGTGTGTCTCAGTTCTAGATGTTTGTGTGTGTGTAGTTATCATTAAGTTCATGTAAAAGAAAGTTTTATGCATACAGTAGCCTCTTTCTTCTTCTTGTGTCTTATCTCCAATCCCTTTACAGATTCAGCCCTTTACTCCTTCCCCCTTTCTGTTTGATGTTGTTGTTGTTGTTGTTTATTTGTTTCCAATGATCCCTATTTATGCTGTGAGTTTATTTTGAGGTTGCAGTAGCTGTTGTCTTCTACTTTTTAAAAAAATGTTTCTTTGACCTTTAACCATTATATAATCTTTAAGTTTATAATATCCTGTTCTTAATAAAGGTTGCAATTTTCTGTTTCTGTCTGTTAGTCATCTTACTCATAGTTTTGCACTATTTTACCCTTTTGTTTCAGGTTTAATTGCCCCCTCAGTATTTCCTATAATGTAGGCCTTGTGAAAACTTACCTCAGGTTCTCTATGTTTGAAACTGTCTTTATTTCTACTTAATATTCGAAAGAGAACTTTCCTAGATATATTATTTTTGGCTGGTAATTTCTCTCTTCCATTAGTTTGAATATTTAATCCCCCTCCCTCTTAGCTTGTAATATTTCTTCTTAAAAGTTTGATGATAATCTAATGGATTTTCCTTTATAGGCTGTCATCCTATTTTCCCTGGCTGCCTTGAGAATTCTTTCTTTGTCATTACTTTTTTAAATAAATGAGTTGATTGAGCTATAATTTACATATCAAAAAATTGCTTTATTTTAAATATGGAATTCCGTGAGTTTTAGTACATTTACAAAGTTGTGAAATCAATCCCCAAATCTTTTAGAATATTGCTAGCAGCCCTCTCAGGAGAAATATGTTTAACTCAAATAGAAAAAAAATATTTATTGATTTATCTGAAAAGTGGAAGCTTCTCATGTACCTGCCCCCACCCCTCCCTGTCATGGAATGAAACCCACATTGGTGATATTAAGTTCTCCTGAAAAGATTATTTTTTTTTTAATTCAAGAGGGAAATTATTCTCAGCATAGTCAGCAGACCAGCAATGTTTTCTGCCTTGATCCAGTTACGAACTTCGTCGAGCATATCATGTCCATTATTAGAGAAAAGACACATATTCTACCTGTTTTCACTAAGATACAGAGTTTCTCTACATACCTGGACCATCGTATTAGTTCCATTTCAAATTACATGCATGAAGGCTTATAAGCAATTATTATCCTGAAAGTATTGTCAGAGGTTCTTTTATATCAGACAAATTAGAATTAGCCAGAGTCAATTTTTTAAAAAATTTATTTTATTAGTTTCAAGTAAACAGTACATTGGTTCGACACTTATATAGTTTGTAAAACAATCCCCCTGATTGCTCCTTCTCTCCCCTGGTTTTCACCTAGCTAATACATTCATGCTAACTGCATCCTCTACGCTGTGCTCCCCATACCTGTGACCATCTATCAACTGCTAATTTGTACTTTAATAGTTCACCCCATTCTCCCAGCCCCCCAAACTCCTCCCCTCTGTCCTTCACCAGATTGCCCTCTGTACTTGTGAGCCTGTTTTTGGTTAGTTTGTCCTTTTTGTTCCTCAGATGCCACATATAAGTGAAATCACATGGTATTTATCTTCCTCTGCCATGAATTCTTGACAGGTTTAACGTATCTGGAGAAGTCCTTTTTGGATGGAGATAATTAGGTTTTCTGTTAGCTTCTTGCATTTGAGGATCTGTTTTTTTCTATGGGTTTGGGAAATTCTCATTAGCTGTTTGTTTGAATAGGCTCTCTGTTCCCTCCCTCTCTTTTCTTTCTTCCCACTATTTTTATCGTACTTTTTCTTATGGTATCAGTTCCTACAGAGTTCTTTCATTTTTTTCCACTCTTAGGTCTCTCTCTTCTTCCAAGTGTGTCATTTCCAGATTTCTGTCTTCAACATTACTAATTCTTTTCTCCATCTGGTCAACTCTACTTCCTAGGCTTGCTATTTCATTCTCTTTACCTTTCATTAAGTTCTTCAGCTACAGAAGTCCTATCTGGTTCTTTTTTAGTGTTTCAGTCTCTTTGGCAAAGTATTTCTGTTGTTCGTCAAAATATCCTTGCATCTCATTAAGTATTTTTAGAGCTGCAATTTTTAATTCTCTGTGATTTAAATCACATATTTTTTATATTTTGAGTTTATTTTCTGGAGATTTTTTATTTTTCTATGAGCTGCCTTGTTACCTTGGTTGCTCTTGCTTTTTGATGGATTATTTCTCCACCTAGGCATTTATGGGAATATACTGATTATTTTTTTTTAATGTTATCATTTAGGGTGATCTTTCATTAGCAGGTTGTTAAGATGTTTTTTTTTTATTTTTCAGGAGGTGGCTCACAAGCCTTCTGCCCTTCCCAGGCCTCTTAGTTTTCTGCTTTGTGGCAAAAATAATAATAATAATAATAATAATAATAATAATAATAATAATAATAAATAAATAAATAAATAAATAAAAAGAAAAAGAAAAAAGAAAAAGAAAAAAAAAAAGAAAAACAGAAGTCCATGGCCCAGTACCCTGTCTACTGCCTGGTTCCCAAATAGTAAAGTGGCTGTTTTAAAATACAACACCATTCCAGTCTCATTTTCAAGGTAAACTCGAATGGAAAACGTTTCACACACAATTAAGCGTGGTTAGTTCTAAGAAGTTGAGTGAAAACCTCAGGAACAAGGCTAGTCACCTGAATGACAAAGGATTCCCACAGGGTCTGCCATGATCCCCACGTGTATCCCGTGATGTTTAATGTGAGGGCTGCATGATTTTCTAGTGATTTCCACCTATTCCTCTTCTGCTATCCTCCACCAACTGCTTTCGGAACATTTCTCATGAACTCCAAATTTCCAATATTTCAGCCTTGGCCGTTAAGCAATTCCCTGTCATAGTATTGGCCTAAGTTCTGCATCCAAGAACACTGCGGGGTTCGCACCAGACGCCTTTAAGGGTATGGTCACAATGACTCGCATTTTTGCTACTTCAAGCAAAAGGGCAGCTGCTTCCTGCCCTTCAAAGTAGCTTTCTCAAGCCGACTCGTCTCCAAATTCAATGCAGTTAATATGCAACAGCCGCTGCCCTTTTCTGCAAGCAGGTTTCCCGGAGAAGGCACAAGCTCATGCCTGTTATCTGAGAATCATCGTTTGGTAGCCTACACTGTACTCAAGCCAGCCTTCTCACTTAGGCCTGAATTTTAGATTAAATGGCAATAGGTGGCTGTCTAGGCCACGCTCCGGTCCACAAGGACTCTTCTTTCCTCCATGTTTATATGAATTTTACCAAGGAGCTCAAAAGTGAGCTCCACACCATCACCCAATATCACGTGATCTCCCTGTGATGCTCTCAGCCTAGTTTCTTGATGGTCACTTGAGTTCCATGAAGCAGCCAGGTGAATATCGTGAGATTCCGTGTTCTTGCTACAAGGTTTTCAGGTGACTTCCACCTCATTTTTCTAATCTGGCCTATACCAGGGGTTTCCAGACATATTGATGGAACTGGCTCAGTCAAATTCTCAGCTCTCTTTCCATGGTCGTGAAGCCAGTCCCTCTCAGGATTCGTAGTCTGAGGTTGCCACAGAGAAATTCTACGTACGAAGAGGTATCCACACAACAGCTCAGCATTTTACCTGCAATTCAGCAAAATGGAAGCTATTGTTTCCACCACTATGCTGTCGCTTCCTCATACCACACTCAGCCTCCAGTTTTCATGGCACTCCACATGTGAACAGCGCCTCCGTTGCCACAAAGCCAGCTTCCTGACAACACACAGAACCTGAGGTGGATTAAGGATCATTGTCTGGCTGCATAGACCATTGACTTCAAGTGTGTTTTGTGATGTAGATACGACATGCGATTGGAGGTCAGTTAGGAGGCTGCCTCAGACACCTTCTATTACACTCACACTAATGACTTATCTGTGTTTAGGTGAATTGTATCAAGTGTGTGTACTGGTCATTCCAAAGGGAGCATACATCATTCCGCTGTGTGACATGATCTTCCTTTGTTTCACACAGGCAGGTCTCCAATGGGCACCCGATTCCCATGGGTTGGTCACGAGATGCTGTTGAGACTCTCGAGGGCTGATAGTGCTGAGGGTACCACTGTCTGATTTTGAACAGACTATGCCATAAACCTACTCACACTACCAGCATCCTAGACCTTGTGATGGAAACTAATGCGAAGTGCATCATCACCCATGACCAAAACTGTCTACTCTTTTAGAACACAAAGGAAACTTCTATTCTTGGAACAGCACTGTCCTCCCTTCAAATGATATAGACCGCAGACTCGTGCCCATGACTCAAAGCCAGTCTCTTTCTAACAATAATGCAATGGAGACCTGGACTGAAGCCACCAAGCCTGTCCTTGTGGAAAATTAGTAGTTTGGAGACATTAAATCATGAGGCCAGTCTTTCCACTCGGAGAACCAGAACCTTGGCTACTTGCCTGGCATTTCTCTTATGAGTGAGAGTGGTAACTTTGGCTTGCAGTTCCAACCCTTTCACCTTATCCAGGAAGTAGAATTGAGACCTAGTCCAACAGCATTTCTTCTGTTTTTTCCTAAAAGAGATTGAGGGGTGGCCTGGGCCCACGGTTCCAAAGCTATTCTCTCTGAACGAATGTTGAGTCATGTTCTAGGCCCACAGCAACAATCCCTTCTTTATGCAAGGGAATTACAATGCAGGCGTGGGTTCCCAAGTCAAGACCTTCGAATTGATAACAGATTAGACAAAGCAACTTCTCACGTTGCACTCAAGCGAGCCCCTATGAACAGAAATTCATGTGAAGTTTATGGCTCATAATCAAAGGTGTCTTCTCTGAGCAAAAGGAGGAATGGAGGCCTCCATTTGTGTCATTAATACTATCTTCCTTTGAAAAGATATGGCATCATGACATGGGACCAAGGCTCAAAACCCATCTATTCCTATGGATAATACCAGGGAGACTTGTACCCATGGCAATAAACCTGTGTGCTCTCAAAATTAGTAGAGAGGGGACAGTACACCATAGCGCAGGGGACAGTACACCATAGCGCAGATTAAGAGAATCTGAATTCAAGAGCTGGGACCTTGTCACATGCCTGAATTTCTACTCAGGAACCAGAGTGCTGACCTGGGATTGCAGTTCCAATCCCTTCACTATTTATAGGAAATAGAGCTGAGAAATGGGCCCACAGCATTTCTTCTATCTTTCCTTAACAGAGACTGAAGCAGTTTCCTGGGGCCTAGGTTCTAGGCCTGTCCTCTCTGAATGAATGTCGCCTTTGGTCCTAGGCACACAGCAAAGAGCCTCCTTGATGTAAGAGAAACCAGAACACAGACTGTGGAAATCGGCACCAAGCCTGGCATATCTGTTAGGTTGTGGGGGAAGGGCCAGCCAGATGCCTGCCTGGAGACTTCCCAGCTTGATACCAGGATCCAGACCTTCTGAATAGGGCCCACCCTAAAGCCCTAGAAGCCACCACCCTAATCCAGATGCTTAGTTAGCATTTGATTAATGTTCCCCTCCCTATGCCCCTACCCCCACATAACCCCTTAAAGCTGTGCCCTCCTAACCCAGGACATAACTTCTCTGGTCCCTCTTCTCTCTGGACCAGAGAACCTCATCCAGGAGCCCCCTCCCAATAAAGGCTTGCTTTGAAAACTTCTCTTGGTGTGTCATGTGTTTACCTTACATTTGGTGCTGAAACCCGGGAGAAGATCATGGCCCTTGGCCTCCCAGCCTTGAAGGGCCTCTCCTCCCTCTTCTGGGACCTTCGCTGCCCACCTCCTACTGTCAGATAGGGTAAGTTCCCTTTCGGTCTCCGCATCCTCTTCGGGCCTGGCCCTCCGGGAGCCCTATCTGCAATCGCGGCTGCGTCAGGGGCGACCCTCCGTCACAGTTGACCTCCGGCCTGGCAAAGTCACGAGAGACGTCTCTAACTTTCCATGGTCCTTCCTGCCAGTGGGTTAAATCAGAGTCTGGGGAAGCCTGACCTCTGGTTTCACCTGTCCGGGTGGCTGAGACGATGGGAGCTTCTAATTTAGAATCACACCCCAAATCTCCGCTTGGGTGTCTTAAATTATAGCCGTCTAGGCCTCGATCAGGATCTGAGACGTAAAAGACTGACCCTTGACTCTACCATCGCCTGGCCTCGATATCCATTAGCTAAGTGGCCTGCTGAGGGAACTTTTAACTTCCAAACCCTGACAGATCTAGGACGGGAAAGTGGGCTGAAATCCCACACGTGCAAGCCTTTATTGGGAGAGCAAGCCTTTTGGGATCTACGCTCCCATCTCTCCCTCCTTTAGTCCCTCATCTGCTCCTCTGCCGCCCATCCTGCCAGACTCCATCAGGACTCTACAACTCACCTGATGCTCCCTTCTCTTCCTCCTCCACCTCCACCTCCACCCACTCCATCCCCTATCTCAGCCCATACCTGCTCTTGCTCTGCTCCTGCCCCTGACTCTGATCTCCTCTGCCCTCTTTGAGAGGTTGCTGGGGCTGAAGGTGACCAGCACCTTTCTCTTTACAGGATCTCTCTCAAATAGAAATACAGTTAGGGTCTTTTTCTTCTAACCCCACCAATTACATCAAAGAATGTTGCTGTCTCATTCAGGCCTATGATTTAACCTGGTGTGACATGTTTGTCGATGGCCCTCAGACCCCTGGGCAGAAATTGGTGAAAATGGCCTCTAAAGTTTTCAATGCCCGAGAGATGGCTGAAATTCACTGACAGACTCATCTCCACCAGCAGGTGCTGCTCCAAACCCAAGCCTTGGTAGCTGCCTTGAGGCCAGGTGGCCCCAGGAGCCAAGGAGCCAGGGTCAACCCAAAATCAGCCCCCTCTGGGGCATGGTTCAAATGCGGCCATGAAGGCCACTGGGCCCGTCAGTGCCCTAACCCACGGGCTCCCACGAAGCCCTGCCCGATCTGCAGGCAGATGGGCCACTGGACATCTGATTGCCCAGTGACCGGATCACCGTCGGCGCCTCCACGTGGGGGATCATCCAGTCAGGTGACACCTTCCCCAGAACTTCTCGGGTTAGCGGACGACTGGGGAGGCCAACTTGGGGACCCCCCTCACTGTCGCCGAGCCCACGGTTACACTCCAGGTGGCGGGTTAAGTCCATCTCCCTCCTGATGGACACAGGGGCCACCTTCTCTGTATTGCATTCTTACTCGGGTCCTCAGCTATTTCGGTTACGGGGACTGACGGCACAGCCTCATGCCCGCCTAAAACCCTCCCTCTCTCATGTTCTCTGGATGGTTTCCCCTCCTCACACTCTTTCTTAGTCTCTTCCTCATGCCCAACTCCCCTCTTAGGTAGAGATCCCCTACACAAGTTAGGGGCCTCTATATATAAGGCCACAAACACAGGTCTCTCCGCTCCTGCTACCTCTCCCAGCACCAGATTCTACTCCCTCTCCCCCTACCCTTTCTGACCCTGTCCATCCCTCCGTCTGGGACACATCTACCCCTGTTATTGCTACTCATCACACTCCCATCCGTATTTGCCTCAATGATGAGCTCACCAAACTCTCCCTAGAGGCTCGTATATCGTGGCCTACTTTCTTGCCTCTGGCTCTTACCCAGCTCTGGGCCTCCCCTCGGACCCCTTCTGGCCTCAGCCCCTTTGAACTCCTTTACAGGAGACCCTTTCTCCTTACTTATGACTAACCCATAATTCCCCCTCCACTGATTTCTTATCTACCTGATCTCTTTCTCCTCCAGACCTTACCCAGACAGCACGCTCATGCCTCCCAGCCCCTGCAACAGACCCAGCTATCAGAGCAGCTTCCTTGAATAGTGATCCACTGTCGCCGGGGGACCAGGTCCTCCTCAAGGAGCTATAGCCTCAGTCACTAGAACCTCGGTGGTCAGGTCCACACACGGTCATACTGACCCTACCGACATGTGAAAATCTGAACGAAGCCTGGACCACCTACAAGTTAGCAGTTAAAGCCCAGGCCCACAACGTCAAGACCTTTTAATTGGGAACAATGACCAGTATGAAGACCTAGGCCTGGGCCCACAGACATGCAGCCCAGCCCCTGCTAACTAAAACTTTTGTCGATACCTTGGCGTATACAACCAAGCTGTCATTTTCTAAAAGAAGGAAGAATGAAGGACTTGTAATGCCCTGGTTTGGAACTGCACGAGCCAAGAAGGAAACTGACACCGATGTAAACACAAGAGGGAGTTTATTGACAAACTCGAGTTTGGACCCCACTCATCCACTGACGCAGCAGTGGGTGAGAGGAGCCCCGACTGAGGGGTTAGGACCGAATTTAAAGGGTAAAACCGCATGCCTGCCTCAGCGTTGCTTGATTAGAGGGTTAGGGTTGACCTTTAAGGAGACTGGGTAATAGGTTATTAGGGCGGCCCGCAAGAGGGCTGTGTGCAATAAGGGCCAGGTGCAGAGAGGGCTTACTGATTAATGGCTTTGGTGGCTTGACCAGATGGCAGGGTGTTGTCCCTATTGTTGTTTTTCAGGGAATTTTTTTTCATGTAATCTGGAGTCTACATAACAAAATGGAGTGACTCGAGTCCTTCAGACTCAGTGAACGGCTCCAAGACTGTCCTCCATCTAAAGCATTTATGATAAAAATTGGGCCAATGGCACCAACCCTGTGTTATCATCACAATACATTCAGCACAACCTGGTCCCACATCACCAATTTTCCGTGTAGATGGTTATTGAAAGGGACCATAAATGACAACGCTCAGCCTTTTCCCTGGTAGTAGAACACAGTTTGGGCACCAAGAAAGCCTGAACTGTCTTTTAAGGAACTTGATTGGAGAGCCTGAAAGCATGGCAAAGCATTGCTCCTATATACAGTAAGTCAAACGGTGACCTTGGCACACAAAATCTAGCCTAACTCTAATGAATGGATCTTTAGGTTTAGGACTTGGCACATAATCAAAACACCTTCTTAGTAAAAAAAAAAAAAAAAAAACAGTTGATGGAACTCCATGGCCTAAAGTAAAGTTCTCTGCTGGAACTAGAGTAATCTGGGTGGAAAACACAACACTACGCCTGTCACATTGTTGTGACCGGAATAACCAGACTCAACCTGAGTGCTCTGATATTAGAGGCGGTCTATTAGCCAGCGGCTGTCCTTCCAAAGGAGCAGCCTCGACCCATTTCAGGTCCACAGTTTTATACCTAAAATCTATTAATCACTATATCCTAATCACAATGGATCTATACATCATCTATTCATTACCCGTCACCAAATGGTGGTCTGATATGATGCGTAAGCGGGGGTACAGAAGCAGAAAGCAGAATGTTAAAAGGTCAGATTCCCATACCATGTTTCCCATAAATTCCTCCTCCCCTTTCTTGTGGGAACAGAGTTAAACAATAGCCTACCCATGTAATTGCCAGGTATTCAATCAGGAAATATGGCTGCTGTGGTGGTTGGCATAGAGGCTTCTAGTCGTAACCCCTTCTTGCATCTTTCTAGGGGCACATCATCACATTCCCCACTGGTTTTCTTTACAGTGACTCAATCTTCGAGTTAGATGTTGGCACACGTGGCCAGTGGTTAGGGGCTGATGCTCCTAAAATTAGAATCTTCGCCCCAGTCATGTGTGACTGCATAACACTTCTAAGCCATTTCACTAAGCACGGTCCCATCGTTAACAGTAGGACTATTATGATGATCGGTCCCACTATGGCTGACAATAACGTGGTCAGCTAGGAGTTGTTACTGAACCAGGATTCATACCAATTACTGCCTTGTCTTAGTCTTTCATTCCTTTCTTTCACCCTTTGTCTAATAAGTGCTAAACTTTCTCTAATAATACCAGAGAGGCTAGCATAGAAACAACAATTCTCACCCAAGGCTACACATAGACCTCCTTGCTTCAAAAATAGGAGATCTAATCCCCGTCTATTCTGCAGAACTACTTCAGCTAGGGAATTCAGAGAGGTTTCAAGGTGATTAATCGACTTCTCCAGTGTACTCAATCTTCATTAATTTGTTTAGTAAGCCAAGTTATACCCTGATGTCCTGTAACTAAAGCGGCAGTACCGACTGCTGTTGATCCCGCAAATCCTAGGCCTGCTAGCAGTGGCACTAGCACTGAAACTGCTCTTTTCTGTCGAGGATATTCATACCCTCCCCACAAATCAATTGCTTGTCTTTCTTTTGAACTATTCATTAGATACACTTGTGGGATTACATGCACTAATATACAAAATCCAGCATTTTCTTTCTAATAAATCAGATTAATACAAGGTGTTAAACCAGTATTGCAAGCAAACCAGGTGCCTCTAGGTGCCGCTAGATTCGTAGGAGAAGAGCTAGTGATTAGGATAGTTTGATTACAATTTTCCTTATACCTAGAAACACTAATATTATAGTTACTGGTATATACACAAGTTCCTTGACCCTGTAAGCTGCCTAGGGATACAGATGGTCCCTTTGTCTCCCACGGACAGATAATTGTTCCTGGAGAGCTTACGTTTCTGATATCAGCTTCTTTTGTTCCTAGGTCAACAGTTACACTGAGCCCGGTATAGTAGGGCGGAGCAGGATTCAGACAGAACCAACAATCCTCTGTTACATTAGAGTTGCTCTCATTAGCAAACTTATAAACATTATTTAACATGGTTAAGACAGATTCAGGAGTATCCCTGAGGGGTCTATAAGGCTGTCTAGGTCTATGTCCTTTGTTGGCGTTATTGGTACCCCTAGTAATTGTTGACTGTGTAGGAGTTAAGACATTTAACCCTCTATCACCAGGCCCAACAGGACTTATAACTAACGGCGATATCCTGACAGGCTTTTTCTGTGTTGTTATCAACACTCCAGGATCAGTTCCGGAAACATACAGCCTTAGACCCCATGTCTTTCCAGTTAACCAGGATAGATCATCCCACTGTTTGACAGTGAGAATGACAGGATTGCACCTTCCTGGTGTGGTACAGGAAGACTGACTAGGTCGAAAAAGAGTCAGAAAGGGGTCACTGTTCTTCCATGGGGCTATGGTCTCACAACCCCAATGGCCACAATAATATTGGTTTGGCTTATGACAGATGCTTTGGTCTTTTCTGGGACACATATATAACTGTACTTGTTGTAAACCCCTTTCATTCCAATCTAGTCCGCACCCATACCAGGGCTCTTGTGAAAAACTGGCACATCACCACAGTTCCTGGACTTGTATGTCTACCTTCTTCACCAGGTTAGAGAATTTTTCTCTCATTATTTCTTCAAATAGGTTCTCAATCTCTTGTTCTCTTCTTTCTTTTTCTGGTACCCTTATGATGTGAATGTTGTTATTCTTGATATTGTTCCAGAGGTTCCTTAAACTATTGTCATTTAAAAATTTTTTTTGTTCTCGTTACTGTTCCATTGGGTGTTTTCTGTTACCTTGTTTTCTAAATCATCTATTTGATCCTCTGCTTCATTAAATCTGCTATTGATTCTTACTAGTGTATTTTTCATTTCAGCCTTAGAAAAAGCCTTAGATGATATGGGTGTTAAGAAAGTTGCCTGGGGCAGGTTCTCAGCAAGTCACCAGTGTCACAAGTCACAAGTGGTGTTTAACAGATTAACGCAGTTTCAAATTTCATACCAGGGCTGAGTCTGGGACCACTCCACAAATGTCTCAGAGCCCACCTAGGCCAGCTGCTGCCCTTCATTTAAGAAAGACTAAAGCATGAGCCAACACTGGCTATCTGCCAGCCAGGAAAAAACCTCTGGTGGTGTGCAAGTCGGGTAGAGTGGAGTCCCATGTAGTCACCACCAGGCCAATGAAAGTTCAGATTTGGCCATGTTGTGAGGAGGGCTTAACACAGGAATGATGATATCTGCCTGCTGGCTATATGGGAGGAGGGCTCAAAGCAAGGACAATGTCAGCATTCCCTCCAACTCTTGCCCTGAAGCCACACAACTTGGTCTTTCTTTGTATGTTTCTGGCACCTCCCAGCTACTGTCCTTGTGCCAGAGCCCAGGATGAGTTCCTGGAAGTGAGAGTCTGTTCACAGGCCCTTTAAGAAGACACTTGGTTTTCCAGCAGCCTTCTGTCTTATCTGGAAAGATAGAATCGTAGCTGATTTTTACAGCTAGATGTTGTGGGGCTGCTCTTCCTGCCACTGGTGCTCCAAGATGGGGAGCCTCACTTTTCAGTGAGGAATTATTATAATTTTTTAAAATGCCTACAGCACCTGGTCTTCCTAGGTGGTGTCCCATCCAAGTACTAACCAGGCCCAACCCTGCTTAGCTTCCAAGATCAGATGAGATCGGGCACATTCAGGGTGGCATGGCCATAGTCTTCAGTGAGGACTTCTGCAGCTGAAATATCTCCTAATTCTTGAGCACCACGTATGGGTGCAGGGTCAACCCATTTTGCAACTCTGTCCCTCCTACCAGTCTCAAGGTAGCTTCTTTTTTATAACCTTAGTTATAAGGCTTCTGTTCTATAGTCTTCAGATGTTTCTTAAGGTTGATTGTTCTATATTTTAGTTGCAATTTTAGTGCAGTCATGGGAGATGACAAGCATCGCATGTATCTACTCCGCCATCTTGACCAAAACTAATATTTTATTCTTTTTGAAGATATTGTAAATGCAATTATTTTATTAACTTTATTTTGGTTTGTTCATTGTGAATACATAAAAACGCAATTAATCTTGTATCCTGAAATGTCAAATTAATGTTTAGCAGTGATAGTTTTTTGTGCATTATAACAAAGTATTTACTGTTTATATAATTATGTCTTTTAGAAAAAGAGAGAGTTTTCTTCTTTCTTCCTAATCTAGAAATGTCTTTTATTTATATATATGGGATCCCAGAGTTATTTAATTAAGTTTGTAATAAAGATTTGTTTTGATAACTTGGCTACCTGAACAGAAGAGAAAGCAGGTGCGACATAAAAGAGATATGTAGTCCTTTAAGATGGCATGGCCAGAGCTGTGAGTGGTGAGTGGGAAAGGTGCTGCCCTACAGGGCTGCAGACAGCAGTCATATTAATTAGTAGGCTGACTGGTGATATTCCTGAAAAGATGAAAAAGAAGGGCAAGAGAAAAGATGTAATAACAGTTTTTGATGCTATAATTTATGCTTATAAAAACAGAAGAGATGAAATGTATATTTCTTTTTTTAAAATGCTTCTTTTTTTTTTTTACTATAATATTAAGTACTGGGTATACTTTATTTGACTTTATTTAAGATTAGAGAAGAAAACCATGCATAGAGAATGGTACTGAATAAACTTATAGTGGTTCCATGATTTTTTTTCAATACATATTTAGTGAACAAATATTGATGGAGCACCAACTGTGTGTTTCAGCCACTCTCATAGGTCCTAAGATAATAACTGAAAAAAAAAAAAAAGGATTTAAAGCTGTTAAAGGGCAGATTAGTGAAGGTAAAATCATGACTCACAAATAAATATAAAATGAAAATGAGTATGAGATTTTATTTAGTTCATTAATTATATGAGAACCAATAAGATGCTACAATTGCTACAGAAGACAATTCCAAGAACCAAATCTGTATGAGAAGTAAGGAATGCTGAAACGAAATTCTAAATGGATACAAAACTGGTCTGTCCAGCGGATAATAACCAATTACATTTACAGAACATAGTTCACTGGCATTTGTTTTGTCAAGAATCATTTTCTTTGTTATCAGTTTTCCATGACTTATTGTTATAAACTAGGTCAAAGTCAATGAAAGGTAGTAAAACAAAACAAAACAAAACAAACAAACAAACAAACAAAAAACATAAGCAGGCTCTGAAAGGACATTGTAGAAAAATTTCTCCCTAATTTCAAAGTCTTTCATCATTTTCTCAAGTAACAGCAAATATTTGTTCAATGAAAGATAATGATCCATAAAAAAAGGAAGAACATATTTCAAAAAAACAATGTGATCAGCTGTGTCAAAACCTACTGTGAGGATGATGAGAATTGAAAACTGATCACTGCATTTAGTAACATTGAGCACCGGGTTTGGTAACATGGAAGCTTTGGTGAAATTCTAAAGTAAAGCTTAATTAGTGTGGGTTCAAGGGCAAATGAAAGCTAAGGAAGTGGAGAAAATTAGGCCATTCTTTGGGATAATTTTTACTATTAAAGCAGCAAAAGGGAGCTTTAGCTAGAGGAAAATATGAGGTCAAGAGAGGATATTTTAAAGATAAAAGATAATGCAGCATTTAGTATGCTAATGATAATTCACAGGAAGAGAAAAAAAGAGGAAATAATTATGAGAGAAAAATTCATAAGTAGGTGGGAAAGAAGGGGACCAGCATGTAAGTTAAGAATTGACTGAGGTTGAAGAATGGACAGTTTATCTGTTAGATATCAAGGTGTTGACTGGGAGTTTTCTTCATATCTCTGAATTGAAAAAATGAAAATAAAAACAAACCAAAAATCTGAAGATCATTTAACAAGAGCCATCAGACACACCCCATGAAACCATTTTAAGATGTGGCTAAACCAGCTTTATGTAGTGGCCATCGTCCCATCCCTACCTGGAGACTGTACTGTCCAACATGATAGCTCCCAGCCACTTAAATGGAGCTACTTACACATAAATAAATTAAAATTCAATACAATTTTAAGATTTCAGCTCCTTAGCTAGACTAACTACATTGAAGTTCTCAATAGCCACTTGATGTTATTGGTATTGCATTGGACAACACAAATGTAGAATTATTTCCAGCAGTCCATAAAGTTCTATTGAGCAATGTTGGTCTAGAAGAATTTGTGGAGGTAAAAAATGGCTAGAGTAGGGAGTTCTCAGCCTACGTAGTGAATGGTATTACATCCCCCCTCTGTGTTGCATGTTTAAATGTGCTTAATTAAGATTTGCTGCTCTTCCCTGGGCCAATCCAAACATGAAAAAGGAACTGGAAAGACATAGTAGGTAGTGAGAGGAGAAGGTGGTAGCCTTCAAACAGTGGTGGAGAGGTCTTTTCTTCTAACCATCCACCAAATACGTATTAATAAAATCTTGATGGACATGTTATTATCGCTGATTCTTTTTTGTCTTTTTTTCTAGGTTAGTTTTAATGAAACAAGTAAACACATAAACACATTTTCTTAAGAACACTTTGAAGTTATGCCTTAATTTTCATTGTCATTCAACTTAAACAAGAAAATTAATTTAGACATCATTTTGGGCATCAGAGAAAAAAGTTATGAAGAACAGAACCTTCTGGAAGAGAGAAATTTTTGCAACCACAATCTATCTCTAGCTGTAAAAGGTACATGCCAGACACTCTGCCACACTGTTCTTGGTGCTCCTAGGTACTTGCTTAATATTTTGCTAACATGTGACAATAGATCTTTAGGAAAAGAACAACATAATTTATTTATTATTTCAAGTTTTATTTCAGGCATGGAAGATTTTTTTATTTAAATTATTAATTGTTAAAGATTATACTAAGATCTTATTTTATGTTCTCTAGCACACCTGACAAGATTTTAGCAACATTTAAAATTTTTATTCCCTCCCCCCTCTTTATGCTATCTTGAAATGGATTCCTATGACTCCTAAATTGTTTTATTCTCTAAAAATGTTTTTGCTGAGAAACTAGGCTATTGAAATTCATTTTTTTCAGTAGTTTATAAAGTTTTTGCTGCAGCTATAACTAAGGTCTGAGTTAAGCTGTTCATGTAATAGGCACTTCAGTCAGCTAAACAGTGAGACATATGAAAATCTTTCCAAATATACTCATTGAACATATTCAGAACATATTTACTGAGTACCTATTATGTTCCAGATAATGTTCAGGCTTCAGAAATACAGCACCAAAGAATATAGAGCTTCCTCTAATGGAGCTTCCATTCTTTAAAAAAAATTTTTTTTAATTATAGTTGATATACAATACTATATTAGTTTCAAGTATACAGTATAGTGATTAGACATTTATATAATTACAAAGTGATAACCTGGACCAGTGTAATACCCACCTGACACCATACATAATTATTACAATATTATTGACTATATTCCCTATGCTGTATTTTACATCCCATGACTGCTTTTAAAACTCGCAATTTGTACTTCTTACTTCCTTCCCCCTTTTCACCCATTTACCCTAAAACCCCTCCATCTGGCATCCATCAAAATGATTTCTGATCTATGAGTTTGGTACTGTTTTGTTTGTTCACTTATTTTGTAGAACTTCCATTCTACTGCGAGGAGACAGATAATAAAGAAATATTAAGCATTTGATTGCAAGTCAATCAGTGGTAAAGTAAGCATTTATGAAAAAAATTAAGTAAGACAGAGAATAGTAGATACTGCCTGTGGATGCTCATAGAAATAGTCTCTGAAAAAGTGCTATTTGAACAAAACTGTTGGAATTAATCACCCAAATATCTGCAGGAAGAGCATTGAAGGTAGGAGACAAAGTGTGGACAACGGGAAGAGCATCATTTTGAGTGTGGCTAGAGCAGAGAGTCAGGAAGTGTGGTACGGCAGGGACCCAATCACGGAAGGTCTTGTAGACCATGGCAAGAATTCTGGATTTATTCTGTGGGATGAGATTGGCTTCAGAATAATTCTGTGAAAGGTTGGGAGGGGAAAAGTTGGTAGGGGTCTGGATGAAACGAGATCAGCCAGGTTCTGATAATTGAATGAGAGTTTACAAAACTTTTAAAGCAATAGAGAGAAAAAACTCACAAATTCAGTCTCTCTTACTCAAAATTTCTGTTTTTTTTTTTTGTTTTAATTGTTAATTTGACAGATTATATAACTACTAATGATTTTCTTCTGTTTTTTTTTGTTTTGTTTTGTTTTTTGTTTGTTTACCCTTTCTAGCTTTTTGTGTTGGATGTTTAGTTATTTTACTTTACCTTTTTCATTTTTATTAAATGTATTTAATAAAGTTTTTTCTAGTAATTGCTTTAGATACATTTTATAGATTCTGATATGTCATTTAAAATTATCTTTATATTAGAGAAAATTTGCAATTTCTATCAGAATTTCAGCTTTGACTTAAGTTTTGTTTAGCTTTTATAAATTTTCAGGTGCAAGGTCTTTTTATTTTTGGTTTTATTAATTAATTTCTAGTTTTATTTCATTGTAGTCAGAAATCACTATTTATATCTGTATGTTAAAGATTCTTTTGTAATCTAAGATATGGTCAATTTATGTGAACATTTCATGGCATTTGAAAAGAAGGTATACCCTCTATGATGGTGTTCAGAGGTCAATATATACTGTCACATCTACCTTATTAGTGATGTTGCTTAGAACTTCTGTATATATCCTAAATTTTATTTATTCCCTTGTTCAGTACTCACTTGAGAGAAGTTTATTAAATATTACTACTATACTGAGTTTCTGTGTATTTTCATTTGTATCTGTGGTAGTTTCCACTTTATGACAATTGTTAGGATGTTTTTGGTGCATACATATTAATGACTATTATGCATTCTATTATGATTTTTTGCTGTAGTGTAATAAAATATCTTTCATAGAAGTTTTTGGGTCTTAAGGCTATTTTCTTCAAATATAACTATTATACCACCTTTAAAAAAATTTACTCTTTGGTATATCTGCCTATCATTTTATTTTGAAATTTTGAAATATTTGCATTTTCATTTTAAGTGTGCCTCTTCTATATATCATGGGGTTGTTGTTGGTGGTAATTAATCTGAAATCTCTTTTAATGAGAGTTAAGCCCATTTACACTTATGAGTATTATTATTATTATTATTCAGTCAGGAAGAAAAAGATGATCAGTTTAAGTGTAGCTTCTTCTTGGGTTGAAATCTATTCAACTTTGTGATAGTAAGGCAGCTACTTTTGTTGGGGGTGAAGGGCAGGCAAATAGTGTTTTACGAGTGCTATGGGCAATGTCAAGACTAGTAGAGGGCAGTCTTAGTGGTAGAGGTGTGTGGAGGAAGGAGGAATGGTAATATGGCCAATACATATTTATCTTTCTTACACAGTAATATAATTTTTACTTGTACAAATTAGGATCATGACCACACAGCAAATCATACTTCCCTGCCTCCCTTGCAACTTTTTTGTGAGTACATGACTAAATCTGGCACAAAGGATTGCAATTTTGATGTATGCAGCTTTTTAGTCTTGCTCTTAAAGTACAAGGTCCATGTCCGCCATCCTCCATCTCATTTACTCTTTCTTCTTTCCTTTTGGTTAACATACCCAGAGCATGCGTCTTAGACCACCATCTAAAACCTAAAATTTGAGGATAGCCTAGATTTCTGACCTTGCTGAGGTGCCATACTACCTCTGGATCACTTATCTGGGTGTTATACATAAAAAAATAAACTCCTATTTTGTTAAGCTGCCATATTTTGTGGCCTCTTGGTTACAGCAGCTTAATACAGATGTCCTCACTAGGGATACACCCACCCATGAACATCTCCCCCAGTCCTGTGGGGGGCAGCATGGGGGCTGGAGGAGGAACAGGATCCTTTCTATTCAAAATTCAAGGGTTTCCATTTGAGTGTGAAAAACCGAGCCTTCTCATTTGTTTTCCTTTACTCTGAGATGACCATTGCAGTGATATTAAAAAAATATAAAAGAGAACAAGAGTAAGGCCAGCAGTAGATGAATGATTTAAATTTCTCTATGTTGGGTAGAAGACGGAGGAGAAACCGACTGGACAAAGTCATAGCCATGATGTGTGGAAAGATACTTCCCAAACTAATTAAAGAGAGGCCCTATATTCAGAGATGGTGGGTACAAGAGAATGTGAGGGTGAGAAGTGGAGATAAAAACAAGAGGACTAATTAGCAATTGTATAACAGATAGTCAACCTCCATTCTCCTATCTCCCACCTATTCAAAGTTCATATCTACCAATGTTTACCTTTCCCCACTCTAGGCATGTAATCAGAGGTTTCTCTCTAAACCATTTGAACAATAAGTCTAAAAGCATCTAGGAGAGCTGGGACAGGTGTTGATATTTCAGAATAGATATATGACTATTATGGAATTTGGGGAGCCATAAGCATAATTGTATATTATTGTCACTCCAGAGTTTGGTGGATGATAAGTCTCATGCATATTCACTGAGTTACCAGCCATCTTTCCTTCATTTTAAAATATTAATAAAATCCAAAATTAAATAGACCCTGGAAGAAAACCTGTGGCATGAAAAGGAAGGATTGAGTTTAACAGAGAAACTATTAACAGGAGAAGAGAGATAATTGTGAAACCTGAAGAGATGGTAAAACAAATTTCTCTGTTAGCAGAGAAATTGGAAGTGACATTTCATTCATGGAGCAGGAACAAGATGCTACTAAAATAAAATAATAAATTGCTGTTGGAAATTAAACATATTGTTATTAATATTTTAAAAATATTTAGAATTTTGGAAGAATAAATTAAAGGCATTATTCAGAATACAGAGAAGAAAATATGAGATGAAAAGTAAAGGACCAATTCAGGAGGAACAAATGGAATAAAATGTCCCAGAGTTGATCAGAGACACATTCTTCAAACTGAAGGGCTCCACTGAATACTAGGAAGAATAAATAATTAAAATCTCAGTTTTACTCACATTGCTGTGCAATGTCAGAACATGTACGATAAAGATAAAATCTTGGAGATGGGGTCACAATAAAGGAATAAAACCTATATTGTCACCAGATCTGCAAAATGGATTCTGAGAGTACTAGACTTCTACTCATAGCTAAACTAATTATTGATTGTAGGTCAAGTTAAACTTATTTCAAACATGTATAGTCTTAGGAAACTCCATGTATCTGTTCTGAAGAAGATACCTGGGTATTTACTTCAAGGAGAGGATAAATACCAAGAGAGAGGAGGATGTGGTATACATAAATTAGAAAGTCATCCCCCACATCAAAAGAGAATATATCTCAGAATGATAGTTATAGAGCCCAGAATGAAATTTGTCTAAATTAGAACAAAAAAGTGGAGGGCTCTAAAAAACTTTCTTCAAACAAATGAAATTGATTAAAAATAATAGCCAAAATAAATGAGACGTTGATATTTATACTACAATGAAATACCATTTTTTCCTCAAGAGGTATATAAGATATTGCAAATGCAACATGTTCCAAACTGAAAGTGTAATGTTCCCCATACTGAACTTGAAACCTGCTCCGCCTTCCTGCTTTCTGCATCTCAGTGGTTGGCAACATCATCCTTCCAAGCTCTCAGGCTGAAAGTCTTGGAGTTGCCTTTGAGTCCTCTCTTTTTCACCTCACATCCAATCTTCCAGGAAATCTCATTGGCTTCGCCTTAAAACATATTCAGAGTTGGAATGATTTTCACCATCTCCACTACTTCTACTCTGGTCTGATTCACCACTGTTTCTCATCTGGTTCTCTCTAATGACCTCCTAACAGAAATGTTTCTACTCTTGTCTTCTCTTCTAGTCTAGTCTCAGTGCTTCAGTAATATCATGTCATTCCTCTTCTCAGAACCTTCCAGTAGCTCTTTGTTTTACTAGAACAAAAGCCAAAATTCTTACAATGGCTTAAAAGTCTATACTTGATTTAGCTTTTGTTACCTATCTCTTACTACTTTCTTCTTCATTTACTCAGCTCCAAACACACTGACTTCCTTACCACTCCTAAAAAGGCATGAGACACACCCTAACTTATGGCTATTGTATCAGTTATTCTTCCTACTTACATGCATTTATTCCAGATATCCATGCATTTAATTCCTACATCTTTAAGATTTTGTGCAAATGTCACTTTCCAAATGAAGCTTATCCTGATAATCATATTCAAAATTGCAAATTGTCCACTACTTCAGTTATCCAAATCTCCCTTTTATCCCTCTACTAACATTTGATATAATTTATTTATTATATTATTGTTTCTTGTCTTCTTCTCTATAGAATGTCAGTTCCATGAAGTTAGGAATCTTTGACTATTTCTTGTCTGACACTTGATGTATACTCAATACATACTTTTTAAATAAATTTGTGAGCAGTTAAAAGCAGAATAACATTGAGAATAAGAAAATCATATAACGAATTGTGTAAGAAAGTCATGGTCTAAACATGCATAAAGCTGAAATTTGACATGATTAAAAAAAGAAGAATGTAATAAGGCAATTCACTAAGCCTTGAAAGTTATGTTCTCTTTTACTTAAAACAGATATGCAATAGGAGAAAATAGGGATAGTACAATGCATGGCTCTGTGATAGAAGAAAAACATAATTGTAATATTATAAATGCTTACAATTTTATAATTTTAGAATAAAGTATGAAAAAGGAATAAAATTTAATTAGGGTCAAAAATATTGTAAATTTCATCAATCTTGAGAGTGCACAGCTATAACTAATAAAATTTGGAAGGTTAAAGAAAAAGGTGGAAAGAAGTAAAATGGACCCTAATGGTTTTATCTTCTACACACACACACACAAATCTAAGACATACTTTTGAAAGCCATTAAAAGAAGAAAATGTCCTTTTAGAAACCAGGTGACAAATTTTATTTATATGAGTTTTGCCATTGCTTATTCAACCTGTACTTTTACTTACTTCAATTTTATTTTATTTAAAATCATTTCTCACTTAAATATAAATTTTTTATATAACTGAAACAGAAAAGATAACTATTTTAGCCATAATGGGAGTGTTTCTAATGTTAGTAAGTTGGTCTGATTTTAAAATAAACTTTAAAATTATCAACATAATAAAAAATAAAACTAATTTATAAAAATATATACATAATCATTAATGTTTCTCTGAGAAACTGACTCTCTTTATGATAGGTCAACATCATAAATGTTGATTCAATAATAATGAGTTAGCTTGGTGAAATCAAGAAAATGATAGAAACTTGGGGTAGCTAAACTTATATTAGTCAAAATAAACTTTAGGATAAAAACTGTAATAAGGCAAAAAAGTTTCTTATATAATGACAAGAGAGTCACTCCAAAAAGAGGATAAAACATTTATAAATATTTATATGCCTGACATGGAAGCACCTAAATATATAAAGCAAATACTGACAGACTTAAAGAAGGAAATAGAAAACAATGACATAATAAAAGAAAACTTTAATACCCTACTTGCAACAATGAATAGATCACCCAGGAAGAAAATCGATATGAAAATAATTAAATTAAACCATACTTTATTCAATTGGACCTAACAGACTTACATGGAACATTCCATCCAATGGCAGCAGAATACACATTTTCCTTAAGTATACATGGAATATTCTCTAGGATAGGTCATTTGACAGGTCACAAAACAAGTCTAGCTTTTTAAAGAATATTGAAATCATACTGTTGTGACCGAAATAACCAGACTCAACCTGAGTGCTTTGCTATTAGAGACAGTTTATTAGCCGGTAGCTGTCCTTCCAAAGGAGCAGCCTCGACCTATTTCTGGTCCACTGTTTTATACCCCAAAATCCATTAATCACTATATCCCAATAACAATGGATCTATACATCATCTATTCACTACCCGTCACCAAATGGTGGTCTGATATGATGCATAAGCGGGGGGCACAGAAGCAGAAAGCAGAATGTTAAAAGGTCAGATTCCCATACCATGTTTCCCATAAATTCCTCCTACTCTTTCTTGTGGGAACAGAGTTAAACAATAGCCTATTGATGTCATCGCCAGGTACTCGATCAGGAAATGTGGCTGCTGTGGCAGTTGGCATAGAGGCTTCTAGTCTTAACCCCTTCTTGCATCTTTCTAGGGGCACATCATCACAATACCAAGTATTTTTTCCTGACACAATGATATAAAACTAGAAATCATAGGAAGAAAGATAAGAAACTCACAGCTATGTGGAAATTAAAAAACATACTATGAACAACCATCAGGTCAAAGAAGAAATCTAAAGGGAAATTTAAAAATCTTAAAACTAATTAAAATGGAAACACAACATACCAAAACCTATGGGATTCCACAAAAGTGGTTCTAAAAGGAAAGTTTATAGTGATAAATGTCTTCATTAAGAAAAAGAAAGATCTCGACCTAACTTTAGATCTCAAGGAACTAGAAAAAGTAGAAAAATTAAGCCCAAAGTTAGCAGAAGGAAGAAACTAACAAAGACTGGAGCAAAAATAAATGAAAAATAATAAAAAAGATCAACAAAACTAAGACCTTGTTTTTGAAAAGATAGCCAAATTGACACACATTTAGCTAGACTAAGAAAATAAGAGAAAAAATTCAAATAAAATCAGAAATGAAAGAGGAGACGTTATAACTTATACCATAGAAATACAAAGAATCATAAGAGAATACTATACCAACAAACTGGGTAACCTCTGGAAATGGATAAATTCCTATAAATGAACAACCTACCAAGACTGAATCATGAAGAAATAGAAAATTGAAGTACACCAATAATGGGCAAAAAGATTGCATCAGCAATTAAAAAAAACCTCCAAACAAGGAACAACTCAGGATCAGATAATTTCTCTGGTGAATTGTACTGAACATTTAAAGAATTAATGCCAGTCCTTGTCAAACTCTGAAAAACTGAAGAGGTGGGAATATTCCCAAACTCATCTTATGAGGCCAGCATTATCCTTATACGAAAGCCAGATAAGGATGCTCTAAGAAAAAGAAAACTACAGAATAATACTCCTAATAAACATAGATGCAAAAATTTTCAACATAATATTAGTAACTAAATTCAATAGCTCATTAAAAAGGTCATACACCATGATCAAGCAGAATTTATTACCAGGATGCAAGGATGGTTCAACATACCAAATCAATAACTGTGATATATCACATTATTAGAATGAAATATAAAAATCATATGATAATCTCAGTATACAGAACAAAATTTCAACAAAATACAACATCATTTTGTGGTAAAAAAACACAACAAATTGGGTATAGAAGGAACATAACTCAAAATAATATATGACAAGTTCACAGCTATTATGCTGAATGGTGAAAGTTTGAAAGATTTTCTCTCAGATTGAAAACAAGAGAAGAGTGCCTACTCTCACCACTCCTATTCAACATGGTACTGGGAGTCCTAGCTAGAGCATCAGGAAAGAAAAAGAAATAAAAGGCATCCAAAAGGGAAAGAAAAAGGTAAAATTGTCTGTTCGAAGATGATATGGTTGTAATATAGAAACTCCTAAAGACTTCATCAAAAAATTGTTAGAACTAGTTTGTATTTACCCCCGCATTTTAATGCTAACACTTGTAAGGATTAAATTCTTGTGTTTTTTTTTCCTTTGGACCAAATAACATTTTACTCATTTTTCATTAAATTATAATTTGAATAAAATCTTTGAAAAATGTTTTTTAAAAACTAGCTCCCCTACAACAACAACAAAAAAAACTGCTAGAACTAATCAATAAATTCAGTAAAGATGTGGGATACCAAATCTACATACAAAAACCAGTTGCATTTCTACACAATAAAAATGAACTATCTGAAAAAGAAATAGGGATAACAATCACATTCACAATAACATCAAAACAGTAAAATACTTAAGAATAAATTTAACCAAGAAGGTGAAAGATCTATACATTGAAAACATAATGCTTTGATTAAAGAAATTGAAGAAACAAATTTAAAGCTATTCTGTGTCAGTGGATTGGAAGAGTTTATATTGTTAAAATGTTCATGCTATCGAAAGCCATCTAGAGATTCAGTGTAATTCCATTTCCTGATTTCAAACTATATTACAAAGCTATAGTAATCAAAATAGTACGATATTGGCATAAAAAATAGACCCATTGACAAATGAAATGGAGTTGAGAGCCTAGAAATAAACCACTGCATCTATGGTCAACTAACATTTGACAAGAAAGCCAATAATATTCAACGGGGGAAAACTATGCTATTCAATAAATGATGTTGGGGAAACTGGGTAACCATATGCAGAAGAATAAAATTGGATGCTTATACAATTCACCCAAAGGAACTCAAAGTGGATTTAAAAAAAAAAAACATAAGACATTAAACCATAAAACTTCTTGAAGACATAGGGGGAAAGCTTCTTGATTTAGGTCTTGGAAACAAGTTTTTGAATATGACTCTGAAAGCAAGGCACAAAAGCAAAAATTGGTAAGTGAGAGTATGTACAACTAAGAGGCTTCTGCACAGAAAAAGAAACAACAGAATGAATAGGCAGCCTATGGAATGGGAGAAAATATTTGCAAATGCTTCATCTGATAAAAAGTTAATGTCCAAAATATGTAAAGCAATCATACAATTCAACAGTAAAAACTCAAACAATTTAATTTAAAAATTGGTAGAGGAACTGAATAGACATTTTTCCAAAAAAGGCATACAAATGTCCAATGGGTACATGAAAAGTTACTAGACATCACTAATAATTTGGAAATGCAAATCAAAATTGTAATAAGATATCACTTCACATCTGTTAGAATGGCTATCATCAAAAAGACAAGAGATAACTAGTGTTGGTGAAAACATGGAGTATAGGGAACTCTTGTGCTCAGTTGGTGGAAATGTAAATTGCTGCAGCCACTGTGGAAAACATATGGTGTTTCCTCAAAAAATTAAAAAGAGAACTACCATATGATCCAACAATCTCACTTTTAGGTATATACCCAAAAGAAATAAAAACAGGATCTCAAAGAGATATCTGCATCCTTATGTTTATACCAACATTATTCATAATAGCCAAG
Organism: Cynopterus sphinx; assembly: GCA_030015415.1. NCBI lineage: Eukaryota > Metazoa > Chordata > Mammalia > Chiroptera > Pteropodidae > Cynopterus > Cynopterus sphinx. Next base: position 62,710,055 of record CM057389.1, on the reverse strand, counting down.
AGATAGAAACAATCTAAATGTCCATGGGTGAGTAGATAAAGAAAATGTTGTATATGCATACAAAGAAATATCATTCGGCCTTTAAAAAAGGAAATTCTGACATATGCTACAACATGGATAAAACTTAGAGACATTATGCCAAGTGAAACAGGGCAGACACAAAAAAACAAATACTGTATCATTCCACTTATATGAGGTAGTAACTAAGGTAGTCAAAATTATAGAGACAGAATAGGACAGTGGGGCTAAGGGTGCTGGTGGGGAATGGAGAGCTGATGTTTGATGAATATTGGATTTGAATCATGCAAAATGAAAAATTTCTAGCGATTTGATGAACAATGTTCATATAGTTAATAACACTGTACAGTACTCTTAAAATTATTAAGTTTTTAAAAAGAAATTCTTAGGCAGATAGAAAAACTTTCTCCTTGTTTTATTTTGTTTTGATATCAATATATAGCTAAAAGTGCAAAAATATAGATTTGCTTCCCTCTCATGTATTTTTACATAAATGATACTTTACACAATTAATGTAACATTGTTTTATAAATATATCTTGGAGGTTATTTCATAAAATTAAATAAAAATTTAATTCTTTAAAAAAGGTTAGATTGCTGTATATTAGTTTAAGAGAAAGTATTAAGATAATTCCATTTTTTTTAGCTTCAAAGTAAACAAGATCAAGAATCTCAGCTCACATTTGCATGTTGTGAGAAAAGAGTATATTTATTAATTTCCTGCTCTAATAAAGTTAGAACTTAAGAATTAAATCTTAGCCAAAAAGGATAGAATCTTTATTAACATTTTCTAAGTTCTCTGAAAATATAGTTATAGGAAAATTGGAACATTTTATGATTAAATACTTAGAAATGCTAGAAACAATATATATCTAATAGCTCTTAAAATGTGTTTACAATTTCCCAAGAAAGTGTGGGAAAAACATGTAAGGAACAAAACAAATAGGGAAACTGAAAACCAGGTGCTAAGTAGAAAGTGAGGCTTAACTGGCCTTAGGGTAATCAAGCAAAGCAATGTGTTTTTTAATGGCTATGAGAGACTCATAAATGATCCCTGATCTCTGTTTCCTTCTTGGAGACTTGGAACTTATACTTGTACACAGCTAGGAGTTTTGAAGAGCTATACCTTTGGATTAGAAAAAATATCTAGTCTATTAACAAGGCAACAATTACAATAAAAAAGCAGCAGATGAGTTAACCAATGCATTAAAAATATTCAAGGAAAGAATTAATAAACTGGAAAAGAGTTCTAAGAAAATCATCTATAATGCAATATATTGTTGCTAAGTTCCTTGCTACTACAGATCACTACCTAATTAGGAACCCTAGCTTGTTGCAGCACCCACCGCTGCCACAACTGCTCCATTACTTTGTCATCATTAAAACTGATGTAACTGTTGTTGCTTGAGACTCAGCCTGAAACTGAAATTTAGAAGAGAGTTTATTCCCTCCAACTGCTTTCTAATGACTTGTCAGTGTTTCTCCCTACCAGAATTTAAGTGGAAGCCAGCAGGGCAGGTAAGGGAGTCTAGCAATTATGATTGAAAGGCTCTACAATATTTGGCAAAGCACAGATGTGTGGGAGTATGAACAGGACAGAAGGCAAGTGCATGGTGCTCTCAAAAATCATCTCAAACTCCTTGAGTGAGGAAAGATATGTAGTAATCAAGGCCTAACAATAGTTTTATAGTTATAGTTAGGTAAATATAAAAAACTGAACAGAGAGAACACAGGAGGTAGAGATACAAGTGAGTCAAATCTTTCATATCTTAGCTGGAGTTAATTAACAAAAGATGATGAATCAAGACAGTGACATAATTATTTCATTTAAAAAGTGGACTTAAATCACTGCTGGACTAAGATAAATAATAAAAGGTTGTTGATTATTTAAGTGGGATGATGGGTGGAAAGGGTCAGGAGGCTGTTGGTTTTCAGTTTAATCTAGCTCTGTTACTTCAATTTTCAGCCATACTTATGTGTTAGTTTGGAAACAAATGGAAAAACCACCTAAACTAAAACTTTAAACATAAAGATATGACAATTCATGGTTTGATTATAAATAGAGGCAAATTTTGTTTGCTGTTGACAATGATTCTTAAAATAATTTGTTTTTTGGGAATTCAAAATCATGTTTTGATTTTAATGATTCTCATTATATTTTATGCCAAATCTATGTTATTAAAAAAAATGAATGAACCTATTTTTTTGTGTATGTTTATTAGTAGAGTATAATAAATGAACACACTTGAATTTGGGGAGTTTGAATTTCTTTAGTAAATCATTCTAACTACCGAGCTTTTATTTGCATTGTTCATGTTTCCTTAAAGGGACAAAGGATAAGTGAAAAGTACGATTTAATACATGGCTTTCAGAAAGTGCAGGCAGGTTTAACAGGGCCAGGAGGTGGAAGCATATCAGGAACAAGCCAACTAATTTACACTTCCTCCAGTTCTTCCTCCCTCCCTCTCATCTCTATTCTCAGCCTGTCTGCTTCATTATTATTTCTTTGCAGACATTTTTTCTTCTCTGACTCTCAGGATTCATGGCTAATAATGAAAATGTCACAGCTTCAGAATTTATAAATCCCATGATTAAATCATCAGTAAGGATTTATGGCATCTTTGAATCCCAGTTCCAAATTCTTGCAAAAGAAACTATCTCAATGGCCTGCTTTGATTCCATTGGTAAGCCTGAACTCAAATACGTATTGCTATCTAGGGTGGTGGTGGTAGTAGTGGCTTTGCATGCTATAAACAGAGCAAGAACTGGACATCTTCCACCTCTATATTACTTAGGTATATGCATAGACAATGTTGATGGCCCAGCTCAATCTGGGCACCTTTCAGTTTGTCCTCTTGCAATTTGCTTAGTGTATGAGTTATTTATGGGTTGCAGTGTGATGGAAAAAATTTGGTGATTTGTGGTTAGTGCGTACAGAACTATGTTTGAATATTTAAGCAGTATCAATATGAGGCAGAGTAAGGCATGATTTAAATGGTGCTATAAAGATAATTTTATTATCTGTTGTACTGAAGGCAAAATAGATCTTTTTTGTTTTTAGAGGATAAGGAAGCAATAAATACAGTTTTCAAAATCTGATTTTTTAAAACTCCAAGACTTGAGGTTTGTTTTTATTGCCCTTATTTCAAGGCCAAGGAGATAGAAAAATTTAGAGGGTTTGAGATGCATGAAAAAAGTTAGTTCTTATAGAAGAAATATAACTATTGAAGATAGTTTTAAAAACAGGAGAAGTCAATTTCTTATATATGTCATAAGTAGATAATTCTATGTATTGAGGAAGGAAAGAATAATTATTAAAATGTAAAAAGAATAAAGTAAAGGTCTGACAAGTCTGTTTGGCCCAATTTAAAAGAATAAATAGAAGAAAGGAAAAATCAATATAGATTTACATTCCTCAAGTTCATCTAGAAAAAAAAAGTAATTGGAAACAAAAAGTTTTTAAAGAGAAACAACAAGGAGAAAAACATATTTCTCCTAATATAAAAATAAATTGAATAGCTACACAAATTAAAGTGGTGTTGCATTGGTCAAAACCTAACAAACAGCTCAATAAAACAAAATAATGAGTCCTGAGAGTGACCCAAAAATGTAAAATATACTTAGAATAGTTAATAAAGAAAATATTACAAGTCAATGATGAAATAGCTTAGGGGAGAAAGTTAGATCCTTGCTTCATATTATATATCCAATAAAATCCATTCAAAAAGAAACAAACCAATGGAAAGAAGTAATCATTTTAAGATAAACTAGGACAATAGTAGATGAATTTTAGCTAGATTTGGATGGGAAATGACTCCCTTAGCTTAAAAGCCAGGGAAGATATCACACTTGCTCAGCTTTACTATGTTCCTCTATCCAGGAGAGAGCTAACAGATCACAAAGTGGGAGCCAACTTCCTTTCACTGGAAGAAATTGTCTCCTAGACATGTCTGAATTGGTAGGATTAAGTCCTGATGCCTTAAAATAATGTTTCTGACACTGTGATCAGTAGACCAGCTTCATCAGAATCTCCTGAGGTAAATTGTTAATGAATAAATGAATGAATAAATAAATGAAGAAAAGAAAGACAAAAAAAATTTTTAAGAGATTAAAAATAGATTTTTAAACATACTAATTTAAAATTTCTGGCAATACAGCTCAGGACTCTACACATTTTAACTTATATCTTAAGCATCATATCAAGTTATGAGAACTATCAGCCTAAAAGATGCATTGTTAATTAGGCTAGGGGGAAGGGATTTAACAGAGATTTTAGAACATTTTATGGTATCTGTATTGTGACATCTTGGAGATGCCCAAGAAAGGCAGGTTCTCTGGGTATGACCCCTCCACCCAACTCTTATATTCTGTGCCATTCTGTTTGAGTTTGCAGTGTGTAGTTGGCATATTTGGTTCAAAATCAGTTTTGCAAAGTGAAAAGAGAAATCTCTCAAAATAATGTCTAGGAGGATTTTCCATCTTTTGGAGGAAAAGCAGTAAATTACTTATTTGTTATCACTGCCTTCTGTTGACTTTATCTAGAATAACAAATCGTCTCATTCAATCTTCATTTCACCTTCCTTTTGATAGGTTAGAAAGCCAAACATTATATTTGTTCAGGCTTCTTTGCTGTTGGAATGAATGTTTGAAAATTAGGTCCTGTTAATTAGATTGACTCACTGATATTTGTATCGTAGGAGTGTGGTACACACTGTTGGCGAGCCAGCAGATTTCGCGGTATCTCTTTAGGATACTTTTGCCAGATTCTTAGCAGTTTCTTGATTTTAAGAGAACTCCAGAAGTGGTCTCTGAGGCGGTAGTTCCCTCAGTAGGTTAGTTCTACAATGTTCTGCCAACCAATAATCTCTGAAGCCCAGTCTAGAACTCGCTCCCTGGTGACTTTGAGTTGTGAACTGAACTAGTCGCTTTTCCATGAGACATCATTTTTACTTTAAATAATGGATAAAATAAGGTTACTCAGATTTGGGTATTAGGCAGACATATTTTTCCAAAATACAGAAGATGAATCTGTCATTTCAAAGAAAGTAACTTGGTACTTGTTGCCAATGATAAAATTTGAGCTTTGAAGGAAACATTAAAATTTCAAGAGCTTAAAATTTTCTCAACTTAAAAACTGTTTTCAAGTTGACAAAATTGGTGGTGAAATTACTAAATACATTTTCTTCTGCTATGTAATGTAATGTAATATGTTAAAACTTGAAAGATCTACAGAACTCAGCAGCCACTATTTTCGAAATGAAGAAAAGAAAATGTTACAAAACCATGCATGGATATCAATCCAAAATGTGAGAGTCACCAACAGATTTTAATATAACAGAGAAGGAAAAGTTAATTGATATGTTTACAGATTTCACAAAGCCACTAAACCTCAGGAAACTATCACTCATCAAGTTTTGATGTAGCACCAAAAAAGAATATCCACCATTATTTGAAAAGGCTATTTATCTGTGTGAGGCTGGATTTTCTTCATGTACCTCAATCAAAACAATGCGCTGAAATAGGCTGAATGTACAAGTGAACATGAGAATCAAGATGATTTTTTATTAAGCTCCATATTAGATATGTGAAAAGTTAAAATAATGTCATTATTTTCACTATTGCGTTTTGCTTGTAAAACAACATTCCTTTTCATAAACATATTTAGAGGTTAATATGTAATTATTCGTATTTTAATACACAAATAAATATTAACATTTTTTGTTTTAATTTATAATATATAAATAGTGATTGATATGATCCACTTGCACTAAAGTTCTTTGGAGTCTTCAATAATTTTTTTAACTGTTGAACATTTTTTACTTTTCAATTATGATTGGCATACAAAATTATATTAGTTTTAGGTGTACAACTTACTGATTAGACATTACTACTTAAGAAGTGATCAAACAAATCTAGCACCCATCTGACATCATACATAATTATTATACTATTATTGACTATATTCCTTATGCCATACTTTTATGTACTCATGACTATTTTTTTCTGTCTTTATTTAATTATAATAGACCATTATTTTCCTGTATTTACATGGTACAATTCAATGAGGTTTTTTTCAATTACAGTTGGCATACAATAATATGCCAGTTTCAGTTGTATAGCATGGTGATCAGAGATCCACATAACTGACAAAGTGATCACTTCACTGAATCAAGTACCCTTCTTCCCCCTTACATATATATTGCAACATTATTAAATATCTTCCCCATACTTCACGCTACATCTCCATGTCTATTTTGCAATTATCCATTTGTATCTCTTAATCCCTTTGGCTTTTTATGTTCCCCAATCCCCTCACCAAGTATCCCTCAAAATATTGTCTGTATCTACAAACTTATTTCTGCTTTTGTTGCTATTATTGGTTTTGTTCTTTAGATTCCACATGTACGTGAAATCATGTGATGTTTGTCTTTATCCGACCTATTTCATTCAGCTCAATACCCTCTAGGTCCATCAAGGCAATATCTTTATCCATCCCCTTCCTTTTAGTCTCTGTGTGTGTCTTTTAATCTGAGTGAGTCTCTTGTAGGCAACATATGTAGGGGTCTTGTTTTCTTATTCATTTAGCCACTCTATCTTTTGGTTGGAGCACTTAATTCTTTTCCATTTGAGGTATTTTTTGATAAAAATGTAGTTATCACCATTCTTTATTCATGCTTTTGATACATATTTTTCCTTCTTAAAGAAGTCCCTCCAACATTTCCTGTAGTACTGGCTTGGTGGTGATAAATTCCTTTTGCTTGTTTTTGTCTGAGAAGCTCTTTATTTGTTCTTCTACTCTAAATGATAGCTTTGCTGGATAAATTATCCTTGGTTGTAGATCCTGGGTTTTCATCACATTGAATATTTTGTGCCAAGCCTTTCTGTCCTGCATAGTTTCTTTTGAGAAATCAGCTGCCAGTATTTTGGGTGCTCCCTTGTAGGTAACTCACTGCTTTTCTCTTGCTACTTTTAAGATTCTCTCTTTGTCTTTAACTTTCAGCATTTTAATTATTATGTGTCTTGGTGTGGGCCTCTTTGGGTTCCTGGTTTTGGGGACTCTCTGAGCTTCCTGGGGTTGTATGTCTATTTCCTTCACCAGGTTAGGGAAGTTTTCCATTATTATTTCTTCAAATATCTCTTCAGTCTCTTGTTCTCTTTTCTGTATCTTTATGACATGGATATTTTTACCTTTAATAGTGTCCCATAGACTGCTTAAATTATTATTGTAATCCTGGCTTCTCTTATCTTGCTATTCTGATTGCATGTCCTTGGCTTTACCATCTTCTACATAGGCTATTTGATCCTCTTCTTTATTCACTCTGTTTATTGCATTTAATATATTTCTTATCTCAGATAATGTGTTCTTCATTTTATACTGGTTCTTTTTTATAATTTCCATTTCCATTTTTATGTTTTTAATGTCTTTGTTGACGTTCTCACTGAATTTATCTACATTGCCCATAATTCATTGAACATCTTTGTGACCAGTGTTTTGAACTCTGCATCTGTTAGATAACTTGACTCCATTATTTCTGGATCGCTGTTCTTTTCTCTTACATGGTTTCTGCTTTGTTGTCTTCCCATTTTAGCTGCCTTCCTGTGTCTGTTTCTACATACAATGCAAAGCTCTTAAGTCTCCCAGTCTTATTAATGTGGATTTGGGAAGTAGGTGTCCAGAGGGGTTCAGCTGCAGGCCAAATTTAGTGCCAGCTTTTGCCTCTCTGAGGTGACCTGTTAAGATTTAGCAAGCAATCCACAGATGCTGTGCTTATAGTTGCCTCAAAAGGCCACACTAGAAACTGAGGCCAGCTGGCACCACTGTGAGTCTAGGTGCTGCTCAGCAAGGGACACCTGAATAAGCAAGGACAAACCTGGATATGGCTTGGATGGGGCTGTGAGTTGGGAGAGGTGAACTTTCAGGGAATCCTTTGGGTGGAGTGACCTCTGTTATCCAGTTTGATAACGTCTCAGCTATGATGGTGCTGGGTCCACACATTGGGAGTGGGGAGGGCTCAACAGAGGAACAATGAACACTGCAGGCACTGTGGACAGAGCAACCTCCCCTCAGCCCTCACTCTGAAAACTCAGTGTCCCCCTATAAGTTTCTGGTGCCCCTGCACAGCCAACCAGTGCTGGTGCTCAGAAAGAGCAGGTGCATCACTGCAAAAACCTACACTCAGACATGGCTCCTTTAAGAGGCATCTGCAGCTGCTGGCTCCTGCTGCTTTGGCCTCTGTTCCAGTCAGCAGCTTAGGACCAGGCAGCCTCGCATTGTCGCCCATCCTACCTTCTGCGGTTGCAGGATAATTTCTTAATTCTCTCCCTACTGGTATGCCTTATTCATCTGGATCCCAGGTGAATTTTCCTGCTGTTTGCTCCTTGTTTCTGTCATAACTTTAATTTGGTCACCAGAGGAATGAACAGAGGCTCTATTATCTACACCATTTTTTTTTCTGATCCTCTATTCCAGGGTCCTCAATAATTTTTTAAAGTATAAATGGGTCCTTTGAACAAAAAATCTTGAGAACTTGTTTTAGAGCATGCCATTCAATACCACACTTCACCAGCAGATGCCATCAGTAGTGCATGTTGCATGTTCCCCTGTTGTGGCTTAAATTTGAACTTCAGTTTCTGCATCACATAAAGTGACTTGCACCAAAAATTTAACGAGTCTAGAATTTTATACATGAGTTGATGGTGAGGAAGGAGAATAGAGAAAGGAATATCATCTCTAAGTCTTAATAAAACCCTAGAAGAACTTATAATCATATGTAGGGAAGAAAAGAAGAAAAACCAAAGGGAGGATGGTTTGAAAGCTGAAGAGATGAATCAAGCATGGTTTAGTGCCACCACCTACACCAGTGAGTGCTGGCCAGTCTGCTTCTAGGCCAGGATTCCCAACTGCTAAATGAGATCAGACTTTTCTATTGCTCTGGTCACTTTTTACATGATGAGAGTAATTACTTACTGTAACCTTCAAGTTACTGTGAGACTTGGCCTTAATTCTTCGCCCACCATACATCTCTCGTTGTCCACAAACAATTTCTTCTACCAAATTCACAGAAGTAGTTCTCTGTGTAATACTTCACAATCCTGTAGCAAACCTATACATAGAAATTACAATTCCTAATATCATGAAATATTATGTGATATGTTATATATTCATGCAGTTTGTTCCTTGGGAAATCTGTTCTGAGAAACTACCTCATTCCAAAGGCACCTGTGGGCACTATTTCTTGCTGTGGTCATTATAAGCTTAACTTTGTAAGGTCCCCATTTCTAATCAGCCAGTCTCATGAGTGATACTTTAAACTCCAATTTCTCTCCATGTATTGATGTCAATGCACTCAGCAATAATTCTTCCCTTCTCACTTACATGAAAGGTGAAGATATTACTGTACTGAGTGTCAGTACTGGAGCAGAGCCACTTCCTTTTCAGACTTTCTTTTTTGTTTCTTGTTCTGCATCTGAATCCCTCCTGGTGTGCTGACCTGAGTCTCACTGTATTTCCCCCCACCCCACCCCGATTTTCATTTCTTTGCTTCCTTGAGGGAATCCATGGACCTTGTGCTGATTTATCACCCCCAGCCTTGCTCTGGATGACTCATACTCTTCTTGTACCTGCTGCCATATGAGAAAAGGTGGTGGCTCTTCCTTCATCTACTGAAGAACCTCATGTAGACCTCGCATATATGGGAGAAAAGACTTTAATTTCCTGGGATAGATAATTTATCACAGTCTCTTTTTAAATAAAAAAGGGGCTATGTAATGAACCCAACAAACTCAGGGGGCCACATGGCAGGCCTGACATGCTCAGTGATCAAAAGTAACCACACAGGAGGGTCTGATCACAAATTCCTAACTGGGGAGGTCATGGAAGTCACATCCCAGACCTGCATCTTCTTGAGCAAAAGTCAGTCTTTACCTTATGTGAGCCCTGTCCATTCTTCATAGGCATCTAGGATAACATACCTTCAAAATGCCACAGTAATTTTCTTTTCCAGACCCCTCAAAGGCACAGAGCAGAAGACCACCAGAACATGAGACTGCAGAACCCCTCACTGTTACCTTGTTTTCTGCATACTATCTCTATGTGCTACAAATGTTAAATGTTAAATATCCTGTACTCCCTGACATAAAAAAGTACTTTTTTCTTCATTTTGCTTTTTATTGAATTCTAGAGATTTCCCTGCTTCACTTTCTTTGGCCTGCTTAATCTACCACCAATTGATTTCACGTACCTTCTGTAACTTCTTCCTTTTGTTTTGAAATGCATAAGAGAAACCTGAAAACTGCCATTTTCTGGAGCATTTTTTTAACTTGTTGAGATCTTGTTTCCAGGCATGTCCTCAAAATTGTGACTCAGACAAACTCCTGTAAAATTTTTCTTCAGGCTGGACATTCTTTTGTCAACAATCTCTACTCTGCCTTCCAGTGATCTCGGTGAACTAGCTTGACCATCAACCAGCCATAGCTGGTTGGCATCCAAGACTCCACCAAAAAGACTAAGAATTTCTGGAGGCTTGATTTTATAGTGCCTTCTCTGCCTCCAGGTCTTGGCTTCCCATATTTCCAGCCTCTGCTTTATCCCATGATATATAAACTCAACACCTTCTTCTCATTTTACCAGGAGCCCACCCACTCAAAGTGCTGGTGAGCACTGTGCACTTATGGAACATTTTATAGGAGTTCAGAGGAAGACATTGGTAGAAACTACTTGGCAATGGAAGGGCATTCACATTTCCTCCCTTCACCTGGTCCCTTGCTTTTTAATTTTTTTATCCTTATCCTCCCTTTGTTTTTTTCTCTTCTCTGATCTCTACCTTTTCTTCCAGGAGCCATGAGTGCTTTTCCTTTTTTAGGCTACTTTTGCCTTTTTCTTCTGTCCCTCAGCTTGAGCAAACACACGAACACTTAAGATCTCACTATCAACTCCAGGATTTATTGAGTCAGATTTGAAAAAAAGAAAAGCTCTTTTTGGATAACTGATGACATTTTTTTTCTACCTATTATTATTTAAGCTTGCAATTTCTATTAAATTGGGTTCCCTCACAAGCAGACCTCAGCGATAATTTGAGAGTAGCTTATTTGGGAGGTGACAGTGATGAAAGAAAAAGTGAAAAGGAAGCAACTGGGCAACTGGAGCACTTAGGGATGAAGGTGCTAGAACATTCATGTGCAAGTTTTTGTGTGACATTTCTCCTGAAATAAATACCTAGCAATAGAATGCTGGGCCATATAATAAATTTATGTTTAACTTTTTAAAAACTTCCAAACTTTTCCACAGTGGTTTTAACCTTTTACACCTACACCAGATGTGTGTGAGACAGATGCAGCTCCTCCAAGATCTGTATACTGAAAATTATAAAGCATTGCTGAGAGAAATTAAAGAAGACCTAAATAAAAGAAGAGACATGCTAGGTTCATGGGTCAGAAGGCTGAACACTGTTAAGATGTTAATTTTTCCCAAATGGATGTACAGATTCAGTACAATACCAACCCAAATCCTAGCAGGCATAAGCCGATTTCAAAATTCATATGAAAATGCAAAAGACTTAAGACATACAAAACAACTTTGAAGAAAAACAACAAAGTTGAAGGGCTAATGTTACATGATTTCAGGAATTATAAATGTGGGCACTGTTTAAAAAATTCTGATGCCAAGTCCAGGTCAGAGCCCAGCTGCAGGAGTTTTGGAAGATCCCCAGCTGATTCCTCTATGCAGCCCACGTGGTCAACAGTTTTAGATTCTTAAGGGAACGTATCTCATTTAACCTCTAGAGGGCATCCTAGGCTTAGGACTGCCAGAGGAATTGCACTGTAACTAGATGGACATTCACCCCGACATCCCAAAGCCTCTTCCTTCTTTTCTTCTCTCTTTCCTTCCTTCCTTCCTTCCTTCCTTCCTTCCTTCCTTCCTTCCTTCCTTCCTTCCTTCCTCCCTATTTTTCATTTTCTTTCTTCCTTTTTTTCTTCACTTCCTTCTCTTCCTTTCTCTCCTTCTTTTCTATCTTCCTGCCCTTTCTTTCTTTTCTTTCTTCCTTCCTTTTCTTCCCTTCTTTCAGATAATAACATCATGTGGCGATGGGAGAGAGGAAAAATAAAGAAAATGAGACTGATGATCACTACAGCTGGTAGCACTTTATTATTATCATCATCATCATCATCATCATCATTATTATTATTTAATACATTAAGTATTTACCAAGCATAAGGTTTGAGAACACCTTTATCTGCTTTCAATTCTATATTGATGGCATCCTGGTATGAAAAGAACCACTCATCACTTACACATTCTTAAATCATCTTGGTGGCTGATCAAATTTTAGACTTAGCTTGGCATTTAAAATCTTATAAAACTTGGCTCTACATTAACCTTCTAAGCTCTCTAAGCTCTTCCATGCCCATACACATATCTTCTGTTTTAGACACACAGGTCTAATCTAATCACTCTTTTGCAACCTTGAGATCCTGCTCCCTCTGACCTTTGAGTTCCCTAGGTAGGGAATGCTCTAGTTGCACCTCCCCAGGATGTTGTCCGGTTCTCTTCAGCCCTCAGGGACCTCTCCCCCTTTGGAGTCCTATAACACTCTTGTCAGGACATTCATTAGAAACTAGTTGTACATTGCCCTGGATTATCATTCCTCCCTGTGATTTTGAATTGTTCCACACCCTGTCTGACTGACTATATAATATGCTGTTTGAGTCCTGGGACCCCATCTTTAATTTAATAATCATTGCTAGTGCTTCCATGTGGATAGTGATTGATATTTACTTAAAGAGGACATTTTGTTATGATTGGGTGAATTTAAAGTAGTTACTTGAGAAAAAGATCACATTTTACTATTTTTTCCCTAGTACTTAGCATCTTGCCTAGAATAGTGCAGGCACTTGATGCACAATTCTTGACTTGAGATATATGTGTATATGTTCAGCCTTTCCTTGCTTCAAGCTGAATTTTCTTCCTCCTCCTCATTTTCCTCCATCTCTGATTCTTAAAGAGTCAACTTGATGCAATCTGGCTCTGGACTGCTATTTGTCTCTCCTTTTCTGCTCGCCCTCTCCTCTCCTCTCCCTTCTTATACATGTGCTTCTGTGACACAATAGGAAACAGATATTTGGTCCCTGGCCCCAGTTCCTGGTACAGAGGTTCTAAAACCCTTGTAATTTCCTGAGTGATGGGGTACTAGGAACATCTTTTGTTCTAATACTTGGTTTTTGAACCCAGTTCCTGAACATAGAACTCCTAAATCCTAGATGATGGTACCTCTTTTTGTTCTAAGGAGGCAATTTTTGATGGGCTCCTGCATTGTTCCAGGATGAGAGCTAGTCACCAGAAAGACCAAACAGTGACTAGAAGCTTGGAACACTCAGCCCCATTCTCCATCCTCCAGAAGGAGAGACTGGTGATTGAGTTAATAATAATCATGTCCATGTGATGAAGCCTTCATTAGAAAGATCCCTAAACTTAAGGTTCAGGGAGTTTCTGGGTTGGCAAACATATCAACATGTGGGGAGCATGGTGTCCCCTAATTTCATGGGGAGAGAAGTTCCTGAGCTCAGGACCCTTCTAGACCTCTCCCAATGTGCTTCTTCTTTTGACTATTCATCTTTATCCTTTATCATGTCCTTTTTAATAAACTGGTAAATCTAAGTGTTTCCTGAGTTTTGAGAGCCATTCTAGCAATTTATGGGAGAGCGTTGAGGGTGAAAAGTACATGTGGCAATCTGGGGCTGCAACAAGAATCTAAGGTGGGGGCGGTCTTATGGGACTGACTCCTTAACATGTGAGGTCTATGCTAATTCTACATAGTTATATCAGAATTGAATTAAATTGTAGGACACTCAGCTGATGTTCGGAGAATTGGAGGATGCATTGTTGGTGTAAAGAAAAACCCTACACATTTAGTGTCAGACATATTGCGAGTAGAAAAATGGTTTTCTTTTAGCTTCTTTATTAACACATCAAATAACAAGATTGAAATAGTGATGAGCAGAAGTCATACTGAGACATTTGCAACAACCCTAATACAGTCTGCACATAGCTGTGATTTTATTGGAGGCAAAGTCACAAGTACTGTCAATACTACTCTGCTTTGTCAACCTACATTCATGGTTGAACAAAATGTTGAATTGCAATAGAATTTAATAAAAATAAAGATCTAAGTTTTCCCATATATGCTCGTAAATCCTCTCAACTCCCTCTAGAAACCTCTGGTGGCAAGGTTTCTTCTAGGATATGTTAAACCAGGGGTCCCCAAACCCTAGGCCATAGACTGGTACCAGTCAGTGGCCTGTTAGGAACAGTCTCACAACAGGAGGTAAGTGGTAGGAGAGCAAGCGAAGCTACATCTGTATTTGCAGCTGCTCCCCAGTGCTAGCTAGCATCACCACCTCAGCTTCACCTCAAATCACCAGGCATTAGATTCTCATAGGAGTACCGATTCCTGGTGCCAAAAAGTTTGATGACTGCTGTTAAATGAATATTTTTCTTTATTGGTGAAATGAATAAATTTATCTCTCTCTCTCTCTCTCTCTCTCTCTCTCTCTCTCTCTCTTCTTCCTCTCTCTTTTCTTCCTCTCTCTATCTCTTTCCCTTCTTTTTTCTTCTTATTTAAAAGATCAAATCTTCAGAAAAGTTTCTAAGATATCTTTGAGGGTAAGTCATATTGGAAATCTGAGACCGATATCAGTACTTCTTAAACTTAAGCATGCATCAGAATCACGCTGAAAGCATGTTAAACCCAGATTACAGGGTTCTACTACTAAAACTTCTGATTTGGGCAGGGCCTGAGAATCTGCATTTCTAGCAAGTTCCCAGGTGTTGCTAATGTTGCTGGTGTGGGATACCTGTCTGAGAGATACTCCCTTTTACAAAATTTGACATTCTGACATTTTGGTGGTTTGCATTGGTAAGTAACTTTCTGGAAGGAGAGTTTGATATAGCCAGGGTGAAGCAGGAGTACTTGCTCCTGTGTGATCATGAAGCAAAGGAGGTGGGAGAGAAGCATAGGAGGTGAATAAGAAACACAGAGTGGGTGTGGCAGATGACTTGGATATTCTTTCCCATACCTCGTGGTTCCACTTCAGTTTGCCAGCAGCTGCTCTAGTTAACCTCCAGCATGCTGACATTTCCCTAAGCCTGGAGATGCTCACCTGCACCACCAGAGTCATTACACACAGGAGAAGTGACACACTTGGTGGCAGCCATCTACCCAGGGGTCCACGGAGATATTCTCCAGCTTCCCTGTTCTTGGCATGGTCTCTGTGGCTCTGCAAAGATTCTCATCTGGCTTGAGGCCCTGCTGCTCACAATGGTAACCCACTCACTAGCTCTCACTTTAACAGCCATTTCCACTTTCCCTGTCTTGTTCTCTCCTCTCCTCTCCTCTCCTCTCCTCTCCTCTCCTCTCCTCTCCTCTCCTCTCCTCCCTCCTCCCTCCCTCCTCCCTCCTCCCTCCCCCTCCCTCCCTCCCGTCCTCTCCTCTCCTCTCCTCTCCTCTCCTCTCCTCTCCTCTCCTCTCCTCTCCTCTCCTCTCCGCTCTTCCCTTCCCTTCCCTTCCCTTCCCTTCCCTTCCCTTCCCTTCCCTTCCCTTCCCTTCCCTTCCCTTCCCTTCCCTTCCCTTTCCCTTCCCTTTCTCTCTCTCTCTCTCTCTCTCTCTCTCTCTCTCTCTCCTTGAATTACCTTCCAAATAAAACTACCTGTTCCCAAATGCTTGCCTCAGAGAATGCCTTAGGGGAAACCTAATCTAAAGTGTACATTCAAATTCTCACCTGCCACTTACCCTCTGGGCAGTGGATTAAGTCGCACAAGTCCAAGTTACTTATTAGTACATCTGAGACAATACTGCCTATTTCCCAGTTATTGTAAGATGGACCCTAAGCCAGTGCCTGGTACAGAGTACAGGGGCTCAGTAAATGACAATCTTCTTCTCCCATGAGGTTGGTTGTCTCTGGTAGGAAGAGGGAAGCTGGCAGAGGGAAGAATTAATTTGTTAGATCCATAAAACTTGCAGCCAAGGGGATTCACCTCAGCCACAGTTTTACGGGTGTGAACGGGCAGACCGAAAATGTAGCTTTCATTCTTAGAGAACAAGACTGACAGTAAAATGTTTGTGCTCGCCTTGATTGCTTTGAGCTGCTGTGCTTTTGTTCTGGGATTAAACAATTCTCATCCACCTTCTTCCACAAAATATATTTGATTTTAGCTGTTGAGTTTTGGGTCTAAACAATTAGCTCATTGATTTTATTACAACATTCTTCTTACCTTTCCACCTACCTCAGTTTAGGAAGTGGGTTTGTCTTTTATTTTATTTTATTTTATTTTATTTTTATTTTTATAACTTTAGAGCAGAAATATTTATGATATGACTGGCATTCACTGATTTGTTAAACTGTGGACCTCTTTATTTATGATTTGGGTAAAATCAGTGGAATAGAAAAAAAAATCTTTAAATTAATTTCAGAATTCTTTGCTCGGTAAGTCTCTCCTCTCCTAGCCAACATCATGTGAAAAAGAATCAGGACAAGAGACACTTGGGGGAGAAAATCGATATCGGTTACCCTTTTGTTCTCCATCTACTTCATATGACACTTCATGCAGACTCTGTCTGTGGGCATATGTTTCTAAATACATTTTCTGCAGACAGATACATCTGGAGGATAGAAGTAGAACAAGACACACAGACAGAAAATATGAAGAAAGAGTGAAATGCAGAAGAAACTAAACAAATACAAATTTAAAGTGGCAAATCAACATTTTGTAATTAAAATAATTTAAAAAGTTTCTATGATTTCAAATTCAAAAGAGAGCATCCTTCTTCTAAGAAAATTGTATATGTAATTTGAGGCTTGGAGTTGTGGACACAGAAGTGGGCTTTATCCAGCTGACATTCTACCTCTCAACTCTGACTCACCAAAGGAGCCAGCAAAAACCAGTGCTGTTCGTCTTTCTGGCTCCTAGTAAAGCAATGGACTATGACAGAGGGTTAGGGAGATCAGGGCCAATTTTAAATAGATAAATAGAATTTGAGATGCAGACAATTAAAAGCTAAGAAGCTGAGGTGAATCAATTTCCCCCTCTGATTATGGCAGCCTAATTCCTCACACACAGTAGACTCCAAGTCACTTGAGTCGATTCATATCTGGTACATTGTGACTTTTTGCGCAGTACTTCCAATGCTTTGAAAAGATTTTTTTCTTTATATAAATAGTGTTAACGTTAAGATTTCATTGCATGACCTCTTTGTTATGTAGTGCATGTGTAAGTGTGTGTGTGCATGCATGTGTGTATGTGCGTGTACAAGCAAGATCTCAGATCTCAAATATATACCTATGTGTATACACACAAACACACAGTGAAAGACAGAGACTTAAACACAGAGCTCAGAAATTTGCATTTAATTAAGTTGGCCAAAAGAGTCACTAAAAGTTTGTGAGCAGCATACTGATAAAAATTAGCATTTCCTTTCAAGAAATTTACTGTGGTAACAAATGGAATCATTATCTAAAATTGGTAGTAGTACTAATGTTGGTGATTAGAAGCAGAAAGAATAGTTCGGTAGCTTTTGAAAATCATCTGGATAAGAAATAAGGAGAGTTTGTTCAGCACTCCCAGCACGCGTGACAGACATGAACAGTGTACTTGTATGACTTGGCCATTCCCCATTAGAGTGAAAGGAAGGAACCACAGCTGCTTTAGAAATGTAATGTATATCAATCTACCTCTGAGCAAGACCTCATTAAAAGATTACTACATTCAGTTATTTAGAGTGTTAGAAAGGACTCCAGGGGAAATTACTTGTGTCCTCCTGCCCCTGCTGTCCTAATATTCTTCTTACTGCCTAACCTGTGTATTCCCACATGCAATAAGCCTTCTTCCTTATAGGTAATAAGTGTGAAGGATCTGATTCTATATGAAAGTATTTTATATTATAAATAAAGAGAAAAGGTTTTTATTTTTGAATATATTCTGTTTAAGATAGAATTAGGTTTCATTTTATAAGATCAGCTGAATTATCTCAGAGAACATGGCTTCCTCCGCTTTAGTGTGAGAATAAGGTACTTTGAATCCAATAGGAGATCTTAACTTTAGCCCACATGCTCTCCAGGGAGGGCAGAACCTAACGAGAGAAAAGAGTGTCAGCATGAATGTCTGGAAGGCTAGACAATAATCACTGTGGCCTCGGGAATATAGCCTGTGGATATACTGTGAATTTTTTTTTGACCCTTATTAAAGGTGTATGTGCCTCTAGGATAAATTCTTTCTGAGCCTCTCCTGTGATGATTCCATGCCTGTTATACCATTCTGAAGATTAACATTGGGCAACCCTCCTCACTGGTGAATTCCCATGTTAGGGAAGTACAAAGTGAGCCAGGGTGGGACTGGGAAGGACTGGAGATGGGGATTAAACTCAAGCATAAGTCTAAAGCACTTTTGGAGCCATTGCCTAATTATAGTTCATTGAACAGAACAATCATCTGTTACCCGGTGAAACAAAATGGCCAAGGCCAGGACACCATGACATTCAAAATGCAGGATGGCTCTAGCACACATAAACACTGTGAGCACTGGCTGTGTTTCTTGTATCTTGTCTGAGGAATGTCTTCTCTTTGCTCTCTCAGAACATCTGGGTTGCAAAAATAAAATTGGAATGTGCTTTGTTCCTGTTGAAAATTACTCTTCTAAGAATTTCCCTTTTGCGTATCTTCCATATCTTTAAACAAGCACCTATTTCATTATGTCAAGAAGTGCAGTTTACACTTTATCATCTTTGGAGTTTCTAACATGTTTAGGACATTCTTTTAATTGATCGAAACACAGAGGTTGTAAATGTTTGGGAGGCTATCATCCACCTCATTAACCCATGGGCCCATTGCAAGAAGCGCTTCCATTTAAAGAGCTTATTTGAGCCTTCCCTTGCCCTGTGAGGTTAGTATTATCACATCTGCTAAAGAAGAAAACTACTTTCTGGTCAGAAATAAACAGGGTTGTTTTTTTTTTTATTATTGAAGAAAAAAATGTTTGATAATTTTTGTATCATTCAGCTCTTTAACTAGATGTAGCAAGATGCAGCCTTGTCCTTTGGAATGCTGAGTTAATTCTTCAGACACACACACACACACACACACACACACACACACACACACACACACTTCCAATCATCTAACTGGTTAACGATTTGCTTAGGTTCTTCTACTAGAATTTTTAAATAAGACTTCTAAGATTTTGCACCAAAACTTGGAATTTGTTTGCAAAGGAGAGAGTAGATAATTCTATATTGATCCAGAAGATATCATAGACTAATGAGATTTAAACCTGCAGTGTGAAAGAACTTTCTTAAAATGATGACATAACTATATATTCATAATACACTCAATATTGAAAAAAAATTTCCTCAGCAGTCTTTATGTTATGCTATTTTTATAAAAAGGAAAACTTGCATGTATACACAATAAAAATGTTTGATAAGACCAAGTTTAAAATGATAATGTGTTTTCCTTTCTTTTTATTTATCTATATTTTCTAATATTTATCCACAAGTCTGCATTTCTGCATCACAAAAATAATGTAGAAAAAGAAAATGACTTATTAACAATCAGAACTGTTTCAAGGTGGGACAGGTTATAAAGCAATGAACCATCTATCACCAGAGGTAACGGGCAGAGTTATGAAGGTTAATTGACAGAAATTCCATAGGAGGAGAGCCTTCCACTTAGTTGCCAATGAGAGAAGATGGACCTCTAATTCCAAGCTCAGTCCTAAGGTTCTATAACTTAGAATTCTTCTCATGTGGGCTATATTTTTCAAAGCCAATTATAAGTACTCTGACAATCATGGCTCCTTAAAGTGAAGAGAGTGCTAGGATATTTTTAACCAGTGTTAAATTTAAAATATCCTCAATATGTATTTTGTCCTATGTGAGCAAAGTGAAAAAGGTACCGTTTTGTGTAGGAGCTGGGCTGGTTGCATAGTAACTGTCAGCCCCCACCCAAACAGACCTGCCTCCTCCTGGCAGCCCCATTTTATCATCGCTGGAATCAAGCCAAGTTAGCTGCTTCTTAATCGCAGATTGCTAACATCTTTCTACGAAGTAAATAAAATAATTGATAAACAAAGGATAACCCAGATTTTCCTAACAAGATCCAGTCTATCCTTTTTTATTTTTTTAACCTAAAAAATATTTTAAGTAGCAGTGATCTTCCTACCCAGACAGGCTTATAAAAGAAAGAAAAGATCCCACAACAGGGCCTGTACATGGGGAAGCTATTAGAACAAAGCATGAATTTCAATTCAGCTACTCTGACTGTAGCAAACACCTTTCTATAGAAATGAGAAAAGCTATTTGTAGAGAATCAAAGCAATGCTTCCTAGTGGGGCAGACATGAGCTAGGGATCTGTACAAGAGATTTTAATCATTTCATGGGTCACCCAAGTCACATTATAAAATGAAAAGAACTCTGTAAATAGAAACACCAGCCCATAAAGCCCATAAATAAAAGACAAAATGCTGAGTATATTTTTTCCACATTCTTCCTGTTTTTTTTTCCCTCTTAGCACAATTTATTAGGCAGAAGGGACCTGAAGGGCTAGCTCCATACCTGCAGTTCCTTTAGATATTCAGCAGTTCTCCATTTATTCTGAGAAATCTATCAAAAATAATAAGGAGGTTGACAGTTGCTGCTGTGCAGAATGTAGCCAGCAGAAAGGGCATCTCTCCTTAAGTAACCCCATTCTTATTCTGGGAAAACTTCATAAGAAAAAAATTGAAGTTCAACAAATAAGAGGTATTTTTTGCATTATAGTTTTCTTTGCTATTATTTTTTATCTTTAGGTAAGAAAGTGAGTGTGACACTTTTTTGTTAATTACAGGATATTATATTGGCATTTTGTGTCTAGTTTTGACATTGGGCTTTCCAACTGCACAGGGTGGTGAGGCTTGTGCCTCATCAATTTTAGCTATGTTCACCAGTTGTCCCAAACCAGAATTCTGACCCAAGTTTCATCCTTTTGGTGTACCCAAGTCTTTGAAGCTGGTTTATTTTCCATTTCCTCTCTTTATATACAATATATTGCATAGACAGCATTATGATAGACAGGCAACTTTTTTTCTAAACAAAGAAATATGATATTACTCTATAGTATCAATTATTTTTATATTGTGCTCTCTTCTGCTCTTTATGTATATTATGTTTGCTGTATATGTATTTTCAAAGGTATTTGTAGAATAATCCAACTGTTGATGGTTTGATATTGTTATTTTCAGTTAACTTTGTGTCATAAACACTTTTTCCCATTTATAATGGTAACTTGTAATTATTCTGCAACATAATATCAAAAGGTATGATGTACTTTATTTTTCTTATTCTTCTTTTATTGAACTTTTGGATCATTTTATATTCACACTATTATATACGATATAAAAAGTTTATGTTTTCATTTTAATAAAGATACAGCTATCACTTTACTCTCTAAGGGGTTACTAAAGATAGAACTCTGTGTAGTCATTGGTTAGTATCTTTTATATTAGACTACAATGCCATTAACCTGTTATGTTTGAGGCATATACTTTCTGCTGATTGGCTTTTTGCAAAACTAGAATTAAAACTGCACCATTAGTGCCTATCATGTATGAAAATAAAGTTCATTTTTAAAAAGCCATTTAAAGAGGAGAAATAGGCTCATGCTCTTGGAGGCACCAGAAATTGGTTGGATCCCAATGGAAATAGCCATTCACCCAAGAACATCAAATGATATCGCTGTGTGTAGAGGCAGCAGAGAAAAAAAATCATGTAGATGATAGAGGCTTTGTTCATTCCTCTTGTGACCAAATCAAAGTTGTGACAGAAACACAGAGTAAACAGCAAGTAAAGTCATCTGGGATCTAGATAAATGGAAGGACTACAACTAGGGAGAGAAATAATTAATTAACCTACAAAAGTGGAAGGCAGGAGGGGGAGAAGACATGAGGCTACTGCGTCCTGAGTGGCTGAGTGAGACAGAGGCTATGGGCAGCAGAGGGCAGCAGCTGCAGACGCCTCTTAAGGGGGCCATGTACATGAGCAGAGTTTTGCAGTGATGGACTTGCTCTCTCTGAACACCAGAGCCAGGTCTGCTGCACAGGGGATGGGGCACCATGGACTTACAGGGGGACACTGAGTTGTCAGAGTGAGGGCCTGGGGTTGAGAATCTCTCCCAGGCAGAAGTGCTGGCAGTATCCATTGTTCCTTATTGAGCCCTTCATGGCTCTCAGCATGTTGACCCAGTGCCGCCATAGCTGAGACATCATCAAAGTGGATAACAGAGGGTGCTCTGCCCAAAGGATTCCATGAAACTCCACCTCCTCCAACTTGCAGCCCCACCCAAGGCACATTCAGGTGTGTCCTTGGCAAGTCAGGTGCTTCTTGCTGAACAGAGCCACGACTCACACTGGTGGCAACTGACCAGTTTCTGGAGTGGTTTCTTGAGGGGACTATAAGTATAGCATCTGTGGATTGCTTGCTGGATCATGACAGGTGGCCCCAGAGGGGCCCAGGCTTGGGCTAAATTTGGCTTGCAGCAGAACTGGACACCTACTACACAAAGCTGCACTAATAAGACTGGGAGATTTAGGAGCTTTGATAGTACATAGAAACTGACACAGAATTGCAGCCAAAATGGGAAGACAAAGAAGAAGAAACCATATGAGATAATAGAATAGAGATCCAGAAATAATAGAGTCAAGCAGATGCAGATGCAGAATTCAAAATGTTGGTTATAAAAATGCTCAATGAACTTACGGAAAGTGTTGATGAATTCAGTGAAAACTTTAACAAAGAGATAAAAAAAATGGAAATGGAAATTATAAAAGGGAACCAGTTTAAAATGAATAATATATTATCTGAGATGAGAAGTATATTAGGGAGAATAAATAGAGTGGATAAAGAAGAGGATCGACCATGGATACAGAGGATGGGGAAGCCAAAGACACTCAATCAGAGCAGCAAGATGAAAGAAGCCAAGACTATAGTAATAATTTAAGGGGCCCATGGGATTCTATTAAGGTAAAAATATCTGTGTCATAGGGGTACCTGAAGGAAAACAAAAAGTTGAAGGGCTATTTGAAGGAATAATGATGGAAAACTTCCCTCACCTGGTGATGGAAATAGACATACAACCCCAGGAAGCTCAAAGAGTTCCAAAAACCAGGAACCCAAAGAGGCCCACACCAAGACACATTATAATTAAGATGCAAAAGGTTAAATAGAAAGAGAGAATGTTAAAAGCAGCAAGAGAAAAGCAGTTAGTTACCTACAAGGGAGCATCCACAAGACTGGAAGCTGATTTCTCAAAAACAAACAAACAAACAAACAACAAACAACAGCAACAAAAAACTATAAAGGACAGAAAGGCTTGGTTCAAAGTGATAAAATGTTCAAAGTGATAAAAACCCAGGATCTACAACCAAGAATAATTTATCCAGCAAATCTATCCAGAGTTGAAGGACAGATAAAGAGCTTCCAAGACAGAAACAAGCAAAAGGAATTTATCACCACCAAGCCAGTACTACAGGAAATGTTGGAGGGACTTCTTTAAGAAGGAAAAATATGCATCAAAAGCATGAATAAAGAATGGTAATAACTACATTTTTATCAACAAATACCTCAAATGGAAAAGAATTAAGTGCTCCAACCAAAAGACAGAGTGGCTGAATGGATGAGAAAACAAGACCCCTACATATGTTGCCTCACTTCAGATTAAAAGATACGTACAGACCAAAGGAAAGGGAATGGAAAAAGATATGGCCTTGATGGACCTAGAGGGTATTGCGTAGAATGAAATAAGTCAGATTAGAGAAAGACAAACATCACATGATTTTACGTACATGTGTAAACTAAAGAACAAAATAAATAACAATAACAACAAAACCAGAAATAAACATAAATACAGAGAATATTTTGAGGACTATTAGATGGGAGGGGTGTGGGGAGGGATGGCGAAAAAAGGCAATGGGATTAAGAAGTACAAATGGGTAGTTACAAAATAGACATGAGTATATAAAGTGCAGCACAAGGAAAATAGTTAATGTTGTAATAAATATGAGTACTAGATTTAGTAGGGTGATCACTTCGTGAGTTATATAGATCTCTAACCATTATGCTGTACAACTGAAACTAATATTGTATAACAATTATAATTTTAAAAAAGTCATTGAATTGTACAATGTAAATATGACCAACTATGATATTTCAATAAAGCCAAAAAAGCCATTTAAGAAAATCAAAAAAGACCTTGATAAATTGAAACATTTAAGTGGAGAGTGCTCAAATTAATGAACTTTTCCAATTAATTAATCAAATTGAATGATATTTGCTACTGCTGTTATTATTAGCTTATATTTACATGGAGGTTAGAGTTTAAAGATAATTTTCATAATATAATATTTTAAAACTTGTAACTTTGGTTTGATATAAACAAACTTGTTCCTTCTTTTTCTTGGTTCCCAACATTATGTATAAAATATTTATGTCTCTTTATGTCACATTAATGCCACAAACTCTCTCTCTCCTGGTGAATATAATTTCATCCTTTTGAAAGGTTGACTTTTAGAATCTTCTTGGTGTCATTCTGAATACCATGTGGGTGTAACATTGTCCATGCAATTGGATTAGAGTGTTCTTGATATGGTGAAACTTGAAAATTATTTACAGGACCCAAGGCACCCCTTTGTGTGTATGACTGTTTCAACAAAATTTTGGATATGATATTTGTGTCTGTTTGCTCTTTCTCTTCAGAGTGGTTTGCCACAAAAATTTCAAGTAATTGAGGACTTTATTATTTAATATCTATAGAACTCTAGAACTCAACTGTGAGACTGTGATGATTACCTAGGTAAAGAATTTAAAGCCCAAAGGAATCATGAGTTTCCTTCAAAGATTGGAACTTGACTTAAAACTCTAGAGTTGTGAGTCATTATCCAGTGCTCTTTTTCTACTTTGTGTTTGTATTTAAAGTTTTAATGCATATACTCTTGGCTCTTTTTTGAAACAGCCAGGAACAGCTGATGGAGTACCACTTACCACATTCACAAATTTTTTTCTTGGTTTTGCTGTCATCTTGCTTACAGGACAGTATTAAGTAATAAAGCAATGACACTTGATTTACTGTCATTATTTTGCTAACTTTTCATTGTATACCTACATTATGTTAGGATATGGGCTAAATGCTCGGAACACAAAGACAAAAGACACAATAGTGGGGCAATTTAGTATGATAATCAAACAGACAAGGGATCAAATCTCAGCTCTGCTATTTATTAGCCATAAATTTCAGGAAATTACTTGCCTCTCTTTCTATGCAGAGTGTAACAGAAGAAAGTCCAGAAGTCCTGTTTATTGCCCTCCAGTGGTCCATATACCTTTCCTCATGTATTGATAAATATCTGAGTCCATGAGTTTCTGGAGGGTGAGAATTTCAGCCTATCTCACTTCAAGAACATGGTGATGCTTTAATGTCTTCTTTGATGAGAAGAATTAGTAGTGTGATGACAGAGGACCACTCCAGAGGTTGGAGGATTCAGCAACAGACTGGAGTCTTGTCTGTTGCAGAGCATTGGCCACAAGGGGGTAATTGCTTCTGGTGCCTATGATACTGTCCTTGGGGATCATTTCCTGTCTGCCAAAAACTCTACAAGCATATTGGGCTTGATGTCTTCTTGAGTGAGTGTAACCCAGAGACATTGTCTTCTACAGAGCCCTGAGATTTGAAAGGATTCTGCTCCAGCAACCTTTCTTGTAGTATCTAGAAGTGTAGACATGTTCTTGACTTTCTTTGGTTGCTCTCTGCAGAGGTAGACGAGTCAAGTAATTTTTGAAATTTTTTAAGTTTAGGGAGGATAGAAGTTTATATTCTTTGGACACCTATTATAATTGTTCCTTCTACAAATTTTGAGGAAAAACTACCTCATCTCTTTGTGTGCAGCTTTGGATGGGAGAGCGAAGGTCTGAGCTCAAAAAAGGAGTGCAGGATAGGAGGAACTCCTGTTTTCTCAACTTTGAAATTAGAAGGCCAGTCAGGGTAAATCAGAATGATAGGCCAAACCAACAGAAATAAAGACCAAAAAGCAAAGTAAGATTGATCTTATAGAGTATGTGGATGGTTGTTCTGGGTTCCAAAAGTAACCATTGAATTGAATTGAAAACTGATCCAGTATTTTTTGGACTGAAGTGTCATATGTTTGGAGTGTCCTTGTACTAGGAGAGGAGTCAACCATATACCCTTTTCCTGGATGCTGATTCATGAGCCATGGCTTTTTACTAACCACTGCCCTAGGCATAATGGATTATTGATAGATTCATGCATTCATTCAAAAACATTCAAAGACCACTTCTTCTGTAACATGTACTAGTAAAAGAATAATCAAAATAACAATAAACTGATAAGATGTTACAAGAGTATGAGATACACAGAAGCAGGCCAACATTTACAACATGGTAAAAAAAAATGCTACAAATGGGGCAAGAACAGCACAGTTGTCTCTTTTTCAGCCACTTAGATGAGAGAGAAGGCTCAGTACGGAATTTATCCAAAAATCAGTGTGGAGACTCCATTCTCCAATGGGTTAGTTAAGAAAAAAATGTCACTTGAACTCTGATGCTCAATCTTTCTTCAGGGTTTGAGAGACATACTAGTGTAGTGATAAAAGCCTGCACATTAGTCAGAGAGATCTGAGATCAGTACCTAGTCTTGTCACTTATTAGCTGAGGTGAGTGATTAAACTTTCTTGAAGCCCAGGGCTGTCACATGGGTATAATACTACCTCTCCTTGTGGTTCTAAGGTAGAGATGAATCTGTGTAATAGCACCCTTAATTTTTTTTGTTATTTCTATTCCCTTTACTTCAGGTATAACAAGAGGAATGGAAAATGAACTGAAAACTTTTTTAACTCTCAAGGAAGTACTTTTGTCTACAAATTAAAAATTACCTAAAATCTACAAAAATGAAAAGAGAGAGATTCTAACTCTTTTGAGTGGGTTGAAAAGTAAAGAGACTTTTCCCTTATATTTAAGCATATTAAATGCTGACTAATAGAAACTTTAATTATATTAGTATGTAAAGTTAAATGAGTCATGAGTCAGAACGAAATGGGCAAATGAGTGATTGCAAGACAGGCAAATATTTCTGTGTATTCCTTTCTACTTCTTTATTAAATGAGTCACAGAAAGGAAACATAAAACTGACTCCACAGAGGCCAGTCTGTAATAAAACCCCAAACCTAAGTTTAATATAAAGAAAAAAGTATTATATATTACTCTCCAAAATGGGAGCTTGATGACACAGTTGAGACTGGTATTCAACATTTTCAAAACCTAGAAAAAATGAGCTACAATCTTTCTTTATTCTCAAATAATAAAGAATGAAATTGGGGTTGGAAAGGAAGCTTTCTGAAATCGATTAAATGAGTGCAATAGTTCTGTGCAGACTCACACTCTACTTACCAGCATCCCAGCAGAATTGTGGTTTAGATGGTTCTAGAGATTTATATCTATGCAATAAACAATCCAAATACTAATGGCTTAAAACAAGTAACATATCTTATGATTTCTTAGGTCAGTACTTTAGGAAATATTTGTCTGGGTAATTGTTCTGTTTCATGTGGCATTGACTGAAGTCACTTTCTGATATTCATCTAGCAGTAGGGCTAGTCTAGAGGGTCCAAGGTGGTTTAATTCATGTATGTGGCTTCTTAGCTGGGGTGGCTGGAAGGCTGAGATCCACTGAGACCCTGTAATAAAATACATACACATCCTGAAATGGTCTCAGGGCAGTCAGATTTCTTCTGTGGTGATTCAGAGTGTCTGGAGTGAGGACTCCAATAGCATGAGTGGCTGAAAGCATTTACACGTGGAAGCTCAGCTCATAAATCCCAGAACATTAATTTCAGCACATTCTATTATTGGTCAAGCAACTTATTCAGGAAAGCCCAGATTCAAAGGGAGGGGTATGAGACTTGACCTCTTAATGAGAGGAATAGCTCAGAATTTGTGGCTATCTTTATTTGATTATATAGACTTACACCTGGGCTATAAATGCTAAAGAGACTTTAGAAACTTAAGTTCCTCTTTATATACGATTGTTAAGCACTTTTCTGTGCAGGCTCATAGCCAATTACTACAATTATCTGTAACTCTCTGCCTAATAGTTTTCTCTGGCCATGGAAGTTTTCTCAGCTCAGGCTGGAAGACCTGAGTACTTAATGCTCACCAATGATAGATAGGAGGCAGAGGATAAATATTATTAGAATACAGAAAATCATTATGCTGAACTCATTTATCCCGGAAGCTGTTCAGAATCTCTGACACACAATGTTGAATACAAGTATGTTAATGAACATGCCTGGTTAATGAGTTCCCAGATTAAGAAACAAAATGTTAATAGCCACCCCCAGAAAACACCATGTCTCTTCTCCTAGCTATAATCCTTCTCCCAAGTGCTATTCCTCCCCTGAATTCTGACTCCATAGATTGGTTTTCCTTGCTTTTGAATTTTACCAAGGTGGAATCGTATAGCATGCATTCTTCCATGCCTGGCTTTTTTCACTCAACATTAGATTTAATTTTCAGTTTAAATCCCAGATACATGCAGCAGATTATTCATTTTATTGTTATACAGTGTTACACTGTTTAACACAGCACTTATTTTTCAATTCTATTTTTTTAAATGTTGATTGACATTTGAGTGGGTTTCTGGCTTGGGCTCTTATGAATGTATATTTTGGTGGAAACATAGACATTTCTGTTGGGTATATACTGAGGAGTGACATCTCCCAAATCTTTGGAAATGTACTTTCTCTTTCTTTCCATACAAAGACTTTGGCTCATCTTTGCATATTTTATTTCATCTTCCCTGAGCCACTGCAGAACTTTCTGGCTCAAATAGATCCCTTCTCCAATCCCTATTTACATTTTCTTCATGGTTACTATCCTAAAACTGGTATTGCTTGGGTGCCACTATTCTAACCCCAAAATATCTGGTGGCTCTTGACTGTCCTCAAAACATAGAGCAATGCTGAAGGTGTTCCATCATTTATCTCTGACCAATCTTCTCAGTTTCCACCAACCTGCACATCCTTTTCTACATTTTTTATCAATCATATGATCTTATTTACAGTTTTCAAGTCATACCACTCTCATTAGGGGGGTTATCTTCTCATCTTAACATACTTGCTTTTCATTTCCAGTCTTAAAGTTTTAGATAAAAATCTATCTAGCACAAAATAGTATTTGTTGTAGAATTATTAGAATGGATATTTAGATAGCTAAAATGCATTGCCAACTCTTGATTGACCTCATTCCTTACATGATTTTCCTCCATCTCCCCTATTCCAAAGAAACCTTCCATTCCTCAGCTCCACAATTTCAGGAGCCACCTTAGTGCACTCTTAACCTCTTATTCTCCACATCAAAGTCCTGAGCAAGTTCTGAGTGTCTGTTGCTGTCTCTGCAAAACACATCTATGATATGACTCTCATCTCTCCTACATTATCAGTCTGGTACCAACCTCAGCATCTCCAACTGGACTATACTGACACCTTCCTGTCTTCCTTTCTCATCCTCTTGTTTTTTTCCTTATTTTCCTATAGTCAATTTGCTTCAGCAGCCCGAGTGATTCTTTTTAAATGAATCAATTCATGTCATTTCATAATTCTTAAAACCATCATGTGTTTTCTATTTTACCTGAAACAAAACCCAGCTTTTCCATTGCCATGTAGAAGTCTTTGCAACTTGCTTCCTCTTCCCAGATCTTATTTTCTCTGAGATGTCATCTGAGCCTGCACAATTCATTCTTTATCCCCTTGCCCTGCTTTACTTTCTAAAGAGCTTTGATCACTGTTTGAAATTATATCTGATTATTTTTGGTTTCCTCTTACTAGAATGTAAACCCTGTGGTCAGTACTTTATCTTGGTTTCCACCTCACCTCCCAGTGAGTATAATAGTGCCTGACCCATAGTAGGCACTGAATAAATATTTGTCAAATGAACAAATATGTGAAAGAATGAATGAATGTATAAATGAAAACACAGCACCCTAATTCCTCCACTCATGTCAAGACTTAATATAAAGGCTGTCATTCTCCTGCAGTCTTCCACAATGCTTTTGTGAGGTAAATTTGCTTCTTTCTCTGAAATAATTTACACAAATCTTTATTATTTTATTCTGTCTTATAAAAATACTTGCTTACTTGTCAGCATCCCCTATATGTTATAGGTTCTTGAGTACAGAAACTCTCTATCTTAGCCATCTCTGTATCCTAAATAGGCCCTGCCAATGAGATTCTAAGCTTTATGTCTCAATTAAGTATTTAACTGACATTAAAGGGTTTAATTTGTTTAAAGAGATGGTTAGTGTGTTTGTGAAAGATTAGAAATATTGAGTGTGTTAGCATTGCACAGATATATTTTTTGTGGCCTTTAAGTCTCTTCCAATACTTCCTCCAGTTAAGCTTTGAAGAAGGAAGTTTTGTGCATCAAGGAAAACTGACCCTGTGCCAAGTGTTCCATTTCCAGATAAGAAAAAGTTGAGATCCTGTTTTGAAAATTGGATTGGAAACACTTAAATTTAAATGTACAATATCAATTAAACCATATTTTCTATTTATTGGAAAGTTGAAGAAAGCAAAACTGCTGTATTGATTAAAGATCTATGACCTGGTAGGTAGGCTTTTTACTACAGTAGTCCCCCCTTATCCATGGTTTCACTTTTCATGATTTCACTTACTTGTGGTCACCTATGATATGAAAATGCTAAATGGAAAATTCCAGAAAAAAACAATTCATAGGTTTTAAATGCACACTGTTCTATATAGTGTGATAGAATCTCATGCTATCCAGCTATGTTCTGCCTGGAATGTGAATCAACTTTTTGTCCAGCCTGTGCACACTGTATATGATATCTACCCATTTGTCACTTAGCTGTCTTGGTTATCAAATCAACAGTCACAGTATTGCAGTGATTGTGTTCAAGTAATCTTTATCAGAAGGTCAACACTAGACTAATTCCATATCACCATGTCTACCTCATTCACTTCATCATATCATATAGACATTGTATCATCTCACATCATCAAAAGAAGGGTGAGTAGAGTAGAATAAGATATTTTGAGAGAGACCACATTCACATAACTTTTATTATAGTATATTGCTCTAATTGTCCTATTTTATTATTAGTTATTGTAGCTAATCTCTTACAGTACCTACTTTATAAATTACGCATTGTCATAGGCATGTATGTATAGGAAAACATATAGTATATATAGGGTTCTGTACGATCCATGGTTTCAGGTATCTTCTGTGTCTTGGAAAGTATTCCCTGCAAATAAAGAAGTCTACATTATAACAAAATAAGTTTCCTGGAGCAATAATTTACCCACAAGAGGGCAAAGTGGTCCCTAAATTGGATGTTGTTTTCTTCTCCTACTTCTTCCTCTCCTTCTCCACTTCCCCTCCTCACCATCTTCCTCTTTCCCTCCTCCCTTTCCTCTTCCCCTCCTTTTCTTCTCCTTATCCTCCTTCTTCTCCTTTCCTCCTCTCCTTCTTGTCCCCTCCCCCTCCTCTTTATTCTTTCTCCTACTCCTTCTTTCTTCCCCTTCCTCCCCATCCTTTCCATCCTCTTCTCCTTATCTCCTCTCCTCCTCCTCCCACCACACCCATCTTCTCCTCCCATTTTCCTCTTTCTCCTCCTCTTCCCCTCCTTCCCTTCCTCTCCCATTTTCTCTTTCACATATTTTTTCTCTTCCCTCTTTCCTTTCCCCCCTCCTTTTCCTTCCCTCAACACCCCCCTCCTCCTTTTCTCCTCCTCCTCCATCTTCTTTTTCTCTTCCTCCTCCTCCTCCATCATCATCATCATCATCATCTTCTTCTTCTTCTTCTTCTTCTTCTTCTTCTTCTTCTTCTTCTTCTTCTTCTTCTTCTTCTTCTCCTCCTCCTCCTCCTCCTCCTCCTCCTCCTCCTCCTCCTCCTCCTCCTCCTCCTCCTCCTCCTCCTCCTCCTCCTCCTCCTCCTCCTCCTCCTCCTCCTCCTCCTTCTTCTTCTTCTTCTTCTTCTTCTTCTTCTTCTTCTTCTTCTTCTTCCTCTTCTCTTAACACATTCAAAGGTCCACTATAGAAAGGGCACAGCATCAACAAAACACACCTGTGTTACAAAATCTTCTACCCAGCCTAAGAACATGAAAGTTGTTAATGTGTTATGTGTTATGGATGAACTATTTCTGCTGTTTGTGATTCTAAAATGATGTGCCTGAGATGTTTCTACTGGTTTCATATGGACTTAGTAGAAAGGTGTCCAAAGGCAGTGTCACCTTGGGATAGTATGTATGAAAATTTATTTATTTTTAATAGTATTTTTTAATAATCAAAGGGAATAATAGAAGTACAGGGATATCCTTTTCTCTTTTAAAGTTTTCTAATATGACATTTTGTGAGAACTAAAGATGCTTTGTACAGAAAAGAAAACTAATAACTAACTTCTTAAACCACATTTCAATTATTTAAACAACTAGGATTTTCTTTTCCCCCTTTATTATTCTGCCACCCTGTCATAGGGTAGATAATTAGATTATCAGAATAACAAAAAGAAGCCTGAGACAAAATCTTATTAAATTACAAATTCATACTGCAAATGTAAAAAGTAGCAAAGAAGATATTTTACATGAATTTCTTTTGTCTCATGTTATTTTGCAGATAATAATCCTATCTATAAAATTATTCAAGACATAGATATGCCTAGAATTTTAATCACGTCATATTTAAATTCATTTAATTATATATCTACAGTGAAATTAGTGCATTTCTGCTAAACTTTAAAAAGCGTGACAATGGCCTGTCATAAAAAACGTATTGCAATAATAAACATTTATTTGCAGAAGTTTATCCTAAAGTTTAGCCTTTATAATCAAAGGAACCTAGGTGTGCCATGATAAGTACACATCTAGTGGTTCAAAGCAAATTTTTCCTTTGACGACAGACACAAGTTGTTCCAGTTTGGCTTTATCATTACTAATCACATAAACTTGTCTGTATTACTTGGCTTTGCCTATAGTTCTTGGTTATAAGCAGCAGGTAAGAGTCTGGCTTACTCAGACATAGAAGGAATTAGAAAAATAACAAGTGGGAAGTCTGGAAAACTAGGGAAAGAAAAACAGACAAAAATAGGGAAACGAGGAAGCCAGACCATGGCCAGGTCCAGCTCCAGTACGTTCATTGTGGGGCTGCGATTATGATGCCTGGACACTGTTGGCCACCCCTGCACCAGATACTGCCATAGTTCCCCGTGACATGAGTTGATAGCAGGGAGACCTTGCAGTGTGGAGAGTCCCTGGTGCAGTCTTTGGTTCTCTTCTCATTCTCATCTGCACTCAATTCCTTTGCAATCTCACCTTATAATGCTAACTCCCAAATTTATATCTCCATTTCACCTCTTCCCCAAACCTAAAACTCTTATCCAATTACTTATTCAATATCTCCCCTGGGACGTCCGAGAGAAAATTCAACACACTAGGTCCAAAACCAAACTTCTGTTCTTCTTCTCCTCCTCCGTCTTGCACCTGGTCTACCTCATTTCAGCTAAGGGTCATTACATCCTTTTGCTTTTTCACTCTTCTTTTTCTTACATCTCACTTTTTCTTACATCTCACATTTCCCCGGTTCCATATATAAACTATCCCTAGAATCTAACCTCTACTTTTCTCCTTGACCACTCCCACTCTGATCTGAGGCACCATTGCCTCTCATCTGGATTATTATACTAGCCCCCTATTCAGTCTTCCTGACTCAATCCTTGACCCACCCACCTCCACCACACTCTACTCTTAGCACAGAAGTCAGAGTGCTCATATTCAAATGTGAATCATGGTTTTGTGTGAACATAATTTTCATCTAACTTGATTGAATAGCTAGAAATAAGATTTCTAGGTTGTATGATAAGTGTATATTAATGTTATAAGAAACTGCTGAAAAAGGGCTTTCATGAACAGGATCTAAGATACTATATACAACGAATTAGCCTAATACCACAAACACAGCAAGAGCTCGAGGTTTGAAGTTGTATTTCCCTAGTGACTGATGACTTGAGCATATTTTCATATGCTTATGTACCATTGTATATCTTCTTTAATCAACAGTCTACTTAAATCTTTTTCCCATTTAAAAGTTGGGTAATTTTATTATTGTTGATTTTTGAGTGTTCTTTATATACTTTAGTTGCAAGTCCTTTATCAGATATGCAATTTACAAATATTTTCTCTTAATCCATTGTCTTTTTATTATTTTAACAGTGTCTTTCACAGAAAAGTTTTAAATTTTGATAAAGTCCAATGTATCAAATTTTGTATTATGTCTCTTTGTGTTGTGTCTAAGAAATCTTTGGTTAACACAAGGTCACAAAGATATTTTTAGGAGTTTTATAGTTTTTAATTTTACATTTAGGTCTATAATCAATTTTGAGCTATGCAAATTTTATAGCAGGTTTATTAATTATTGCTATAATGGAAACAACTCAATATTTTTCAACTGGGGAATAGGAAAACAAACTGGTATATTCTTACAATGGATATTAATAAAAACCTTGATATATTAAATGCATGGAGGAATCTCATGTCTGTTATGCGTAGTGAAAGAAGTCAGACTCGCAAGGTTATAAACTATATGATTTCATTTATTTGATATTCTGGGAAAGGTAAAATTATAAAGATAGAAACAAATCAGTGACAGCCAGAGACTGGAAACAGGGGAGAGAAGTTGACTAGAAAGGTATATGGAGATTTGGGGAGAGTAATGAAATTGTTTTATACTTTGATTGTGGTGGTGATTACAAGACAGCATATGTTAGTCAAACTCTTGTACTGCCTGCCCAAAAGAATAAACTTTACACTATGTAAGTAATACCTTAACAAAAAAACCTGAAATAAATTCTTCTTTAGTAATGGTAGTAATATTAATGATTCATAATAATAATAATAATAATAATAATAATAATATTACTTTTTATATCAAAATCCTTTCACTTGGAGTTAAAACTCAAACTAATACATGAATATGTCCCTACTAGATTTATGCTCATTTATTCCTACTCCAGCCACACTGGCATCATTAAGGCATTTACACTGACTACTGCCTCTGGGTGTGTTTTTCTTGGAATTATGGTTCCTAGTATGTGCATTGAGATGTACTGGGGCACTAAATACAACTCATAGAGGTTCTGAGGAATATTTTAAGAAATCAGGAGAACAAAATGATGTTTGAAAGTAGAAAGATGGGTGGGGGGATGGATAATATCATAATAACTTTGGATGGAGACAGATGGTTACTAGACTTCTCATGGTGATCTCATTGTAGTGTATAAATGTATTAACAATATGTTGTACACCTAAAACTAATATAATATGGTATGTCAAATATAATAAAAATAATTTTTTTAAAGTCAAGAGAAATACAATAACCAACATCTGCTGGACCCCCCTCAAACTATTAATTTATTAAGGTTCTTAGTTTCAGCATTAGATTGTGCAATCTCAGTTTTGATGACATCACAGTTGTGAAAAAACTATATAAGTCATGAAAGTTAAAGAGTAAGCACTGAGTGAAAATAAACATAAAACAAGAAATGGTAGTGTCTGTGTCTAATCCAATTCCAAGGATCGAGAAGCTGTTTCATGCTCACAGGACATCTTAAGATAAGCTCATAAGAAAGTAATTGTGATTACTAAAGAATGCAATAAAATTTTTAGTTTTTCCTCTTTAAGATAGCTAAGTAACTGTACCAATGAAGTTTCTTCCATAGTACAAATTGTACTGTCACTGTACTTCTTCCATGATTAGTGATGAGTGATGGGTCACCTCCCCATTTGAATTCATACAGCGCAGACTTTCCTAAACTTAGGGAGAGGGAAGAGATACTGAATAGCCAAACTAAAAAGACAAGATTCATGCTATGACATAAACTTTCCATGCTTTAGTTTACTCATAGATTAAATGGAACTATCAATAGCACCTTTCAAGGGAATTTTGAGAATGAAATGATC
Organism: Cynopterus sphinx; assembly: GCA_030015415.1. Taxonomy (NCBI): domain Eukaryota; kingdom Metazoa; phylum Chordata; class Mammalia; order Chiroptera; family Pteropodidae; genus Cynopterus; species Cynopterus sphinx. Next base: position 62,673,983 of record CM057389.1, on the reverse strand, counting down.
TAATGCCAAGAAAGCAGTTAGCAAAGTGCCATATGCAAAGCACTCAAAGTCATATGAATAAGTATTTTATCTTTAGGATCAAAATAGCCCATCCAAAATGTATAAGAGCTGTAGATTGAGGAAGTCATCAAGAGAAATTTGCAAATCATAAAAGGTCTCATATCTCATACCCTTCTCAGCCTCCTTCAGAGTTTCACTTTTCTTAAGGTCCTCATTAAACAGTAATATTTGTTTTCAGACTTGTAAATTGAAAAAGTGAAATTTAACATTTTTAGTATTTTGCAAGTTGCATTTAAGTGTTTATTTAGTAACTATTCAATTCAAATAAAGTATAAGACTATCTCCTTCACTGAACATCTTACAATTCAAACGCGATGTTAATTCATACAGAGTAGAATCTGACCCAGTGCTCATGCATGGCCATAAGTATTAGCAGTGAATAGAAGGAGAAATCGGCTTTGGTTGCAAGAGTAGAAAAAAAGCTTTTAGTGACAAGCTCTTTCTTACGATGGTTCTTGGATACAGTGCTGTGGCATTTAGGCTGTTGATTTGTAAGGTGGAAGGTAACATGTTAAGATGTGTATGTTTGAAAATAAATGAGAATGTCAGCAACTCACCTGTTTCTCTTCTGTACACGTTCTGGTTAATCCTGGACTGACTTCTCCAGTTTTTATTGGACCTACCACGTTCCTGGTGAACTAGGCACAAATTGTCATGGCACCTTGGATTCAAGAATTGTTTAATTTAATTGGTATACCTTCAGAATTATTGTCTCAACTCTTCTTCCTTGCTCTCCAAAAGCTGTTTTATGTAACATTTTAAATTGTGATGTAGTTTTCTCTTGCTCTATGTGATATTCTAGTTACCTCTGTTCTTATTTCCATATTGCTAAAAGACAACACTACTCATATACATGGTTGAATCCCCTGATGTGCGTGGCAACTGTTTCATCTATTTTTGGTGCTTATTAAGAATTTGTTGGTTATAGGGGAAGAATTTACCATAGCCTCTCTTGTTGGCTGATTTCTCTTCTCTATGGTATTTCCAGAATTTGAGCCTCTACTTACTTTGCTGTTTTATTCTATCACTCCCTAACTCACAGCCTTGCTAAAAAGATTCCCAGCTGCTTTAAAAAATGCTTTGAGTAAGTGCCAGAAGGTACAAGTAGCATTTACTCAGAAAATATTTTTAGAGCAGCTGATGGTGTTTACAGTTACAGCAATAATTGAAGGCATCATTTTCCATTCAGAAGCAAGTAAACAAAAGGGTCTTCTCAGCTTGAGATGTGTTGTCTTTCTAAAACATTTGTCTAGCCTGAAGAACAGCAATATTAACTTATTCTTGCCCTTCACCCTCTTCTTGACATCACCAGCCACATTCCTACTTAGAAGAAAACCAAAATAGTCAAGTAGTTTGAATTTAATTGTTTTTTATTCTTAAATTTAAAACATTCAGATGAAGTAACATGGAACAAAATATGAAAAGTGCAAATGTTATACAGGGGGAGGTAAAACTATTTCCCACCCCTGTCTAGTTTCTTTCCCCAGAGACAAATACTATTAATGACTAGATAAATTATACATATACATATTTTACCCATATATATTTTATTTAAATGGCATTCATCGTCATGTATCTTCTTGTTTCCAATTAAAATTATATCTTGAAGGTCCTATTACATTATTATATACAGACCTGATATATTCTTTATAATGTTGGCATAACCTTTCATCATGCAGCTCAACTATCATTTATTGAATATGCCTTCATTGATAAACATTTATATTATTTTACTATGACAAGCAATGCTGCAATTAATATCTTTGCATACATCATTTTATATCTTTGCATACATCATTATATATCTGTAAAATATATAAAGATGAATTTTTAGCATCATATTTCTGAGTCAATGGGCATGGAGCCAACATGCCTTCAATAGTTACTGGACTCATTTACATGCTCACCAAAAGACTTCTTTCTCCAAATCTTCCCCAACCCTGTTAACAAACTTGTTGATCTTACCAATTTGATAAATGAGGAAATAAATTCATTGCAGGTTAATTTGCATTTCTCCCATTTTGAATGACGTTGAACATTGTTTCACGTGATTAAGGAGCTTCAAGGCTTCCTAACATTTTTGTTTTTACTCCTTCATACTTTTTTAAAATTAAATTTATTGGGATGAAGTTGGCTAGTAAAATTATACCTTCTTCTTATTTTTTATGTTTTGTTGCTCCTTTGTTGACTTGTCTTTTAGGATCTCTTTATGTATTAAGGAAAATAGCTCTATTTTGATATGGGCTGCAAACTTTTTCTTAGATCATCATTTGCATTTTGACTTTTTAAAGAATTTATGATTCTGAAATTAAGATTTTTATGTAATCTCTCCTCCTCCTCTTCCTCCCTTCATGCCTCTCTTATAACCCTTAACATTACTTCTTCTCTTTATTCCTTTTTTTTTTCTTTCTTCATGCTTAAAAGGATCTCCCTGCTTCCATATTATGAAAAACCTCCCTTCCATGTTTTAGTTCTTTTGAGACTTTGCTTCTACTTTGTTTCACATTTATATTTTTTATTACTAAAATTATTTGGCACAGGCAGAGACAGAAACACACAACTGAAAACTTCTTAGTTTCAGACAATTCATGGATAATTTTTCCCCATTGATATACAATATCATCTTTATCGTATGCCAGCTCTCAGTAAAATTTGGGTTTACTTTGTAACTTTTTTCTATTTCATGTGGTCTTGGATTTGAAGGTTTCATTGTACCTATAAATATGTTCTAATATCCGGTTGGGTTAGTTCTCTTCATGAACATTCTGGTAATTTTTTCATATAAAATTTAGAATAACTTTTAAGCAATTTAGAATTCATTCTTAAAAAAAATCTTTTTGGTGTATTTTTTAATGAATTAAAATATATTACTAATCTTTTCTGTCACAAAAGGCATACTTTATTCATTTTCTCATGCATTTTAATGTTTCTTCATAGAAATTTTGTAATTTTGTTAAGTTTATTTTTACACATTACATATTTCTCCTATACTCTACTTATATTAGTACTTTAATTGGGGTATTTTCTTTTTTCTAACTTCCAATTGATTGTTGTTTGTGTAGGGCAGAGTATTTTTGTATATTAATGTATCCAGACAGCTTACTGAATTCTGGTTCTAATAATTTACTAGCTTATTCCTTGTGCTTTCTAGTATACAAATTATATAATACATAATTAATAACAATTTCACCATCTCTTCTCTAATTTTGAAATATATCTTATTTCTTTCTCTTGTCCACATACAATAGCTAGGACCTCCAGAACAATGTTAAATAATAATAGCAAATGATGACCTCTTTGCTTTGTTATACTTTTAGTATTTTCTCACTAAACATGATGTTTCTATGTTTGTATAATATATATAATATTACAGATGTAGTCTTCTAGTTCTGTTTAATTAGCCATTTGCTTATTAGTAAGAATAAATATTAAATTTTATTAAATGCTTTTCAACATAACATAGTCATAGCTTTCTTCTGATCTATTAATATGTGGAAATACATTAATCTCCTCATATTGAAACACCCTTGAATTTCTACAGTAACATACTTATTCATGTGTTATGGCTCCTTATATAGGCTTCCAACTTCTGTCTGGTAATATTTTATTAGGATGTATGTATTGAGATTTGGCATCACTGTTATCTGTAAGTAGAATTTAGAACTTTTCCTTTTTTCAATGATTTGATACAAATTAAATACATGCTGAAGTATCTATTTTTTTTGCGGCTTGATAGAATTTCTGTGTGAAAAGCCCCAAACCTTGAAGCTTTTTTTGAGAAGACATAGTTCTTTGATATTTTTCTCAATTGTTTCCATGGTATTTAGTCTACTAAGCTTTTCTAAGTCTTTTACAGTCACTTTTGATAATTTATATTTTCTAAAAAGGCATTAATTTCATCTACATATTGAAATTTTAGAGTTGGACAAAGCAATCTCTTATTAGTCTTCAGATTTATTTTCATTTATATTATCATTCTACCTTATTTCTTGTTTTGGCTATTTTGTGCCTTCTAATTTTTTTAGATGGAGGTAGTTAATAACATCTATTTTATTGTGTTCACCTCCAAAGAATACCAGTTTTAAATTTATCTACTTATTTCTTATGTTTTCTAACTTACTAATTTATTTTAAATTTATTAATTCCTTCATTCTGATTTCCTTATATTGTTTTTTTTTTCTATCTTCTCTTTAGGTATATGACTGCAAGTTGTCCTCTGAAGACTACTTCAGCTGGTATCACATTGTGGTTTTGATTTGTATTTTCTTCATAGCTAGTGAAGTTGAACATCTTTTCATATGTCTGTTGGGCATTTGTATATCTTCTTAGGAGAAGCATCTGTTCAGAACCTCTGCCCATTTTTTTAATTGTGTTGTATAAATTCTTTGTGTATTTTGGAAATTAGGCCCTTATCAGAAGCATTGTTTGCAAATATTTTACAAACATTGTTTGTAAAGATATTGCAAATATTTTCTATTTCAATGGTTGCCTCTTTGTTTATAGTTTCTTTTGCTGTGCAGAAGCTTTTAGTTTGATATAGTGCCATTCATTTACTTTTTGACTTCCCTTGCCTTTGAAGTCAAATTCATAAAATCCGCTCTAAATCCAAAGTCAATGAGTTTAGTATCTATGTTTTCTTCTGTGCAGTTTATTGTTTCAGCTCTTATATTCAGGTCTTTGATTCATTTTGGGTTAATTTAGGTATATGGTGATGGACAGCAGTCTAGTTTCATTCTTTTGCTTGTGGCTTTCCAATTTTTCCAACACTTTTTATTGAAGTCTTTCCTTTCTCCATTGTATGTTTTTAACTCCTTTTTCAGACATTATTTGCCCATATATATGGGGGTTTATTTTTGTAATCTCAATTCTGCTCCATTGTTTTGTCTCTTTTTCTGCCAATATTATGCTGTTCCGATCACTGTCACTTTGTAGTATAATCTGAAATCAGGCAGAGTGATAACTCCAACCTTGTTTTCTTTTTTTCTCAAGATGACTTTGGCTATTTAGGGTCTTTTGTGCATCCATATAAATTGGCACGGAAGAAAATTATCTCAATGTAATAAAGGCTACATATGATAAACCCTCAGTTAACATCATACTTAATAGTGAAGAACTAAAAAAATTTACTCTAAGATCAGGAACAAGACAAGGCTGTCTGCTATCACCACTATTATTCAATATAGTATTGGAAATCTTAGCTAAATCCTAGACAAGAGAAAGAAATAAAAAACATCAAAGTAGGGAATGAAGAAGTCATATTATCACTTTTTGCAGATGACATGATATTCTATATATAGAATCCTAAAGACTCGACTAAAAGACTATTAGAAATAATAAACAAATATGATAAAATTTCAGGATACAAAATTAACGTACAAAAATCCATAGTACTCTGATATTTTACAAAGGAATTTTCAGAAAAAGTAATAAAAAATTCTTTTGTAATTACAACAAAAAGAATAAAATATTTAGGAATAAAGCTAATGAAACATGTGAAAGACCTATACACTGAAAACTATAAGACATTATTAAAACAAATTGAAGAAGATACAAAAAAAGTGGAAAGATACCCATGTTCTTGGATTGGAAGAATCAATATAATTAAAATAACCTTATTATCTAATGCATTTTACTGGTTTAATACAATCCTCATCTCCCAATTTATTCTTGCATCTCATCTTTTTTTTCTCATTTCAATTCTCTCCTTTCTGAAGTTGACACTTTAGTAGTTCTCTCAGTGACTGGACACTAGAGAAGCTTGAAGACATGTGAAACTATAGAGCTTCCTGAATCACATTCCAGAGCCATTGTTTTCCTGAGCTATATTCCTTGTCACTAGGAATCTATCAAAGTAAAACTTGAGGTGGATTAGTTGGTGGTTTTTCCTTGAAAAAACTGTCTGAACTAGAAAAATGTGCATACAAGGTAGAACTCTTTTCACTGGTCTAACAGTAAAATCCAAGCCAAACAAAAACACTTGACTTCAGATGCCTAGTTTTCTCCAAGAGTCAAGGAATACCATCAAGACTTTGTTCTCCTCTTTTTATTTCCTGTGTCAGATTCCTAGGAGCTGGCTAACTCTCAAACATGGAGTATCAAAATGACCTCAAGGTTTAGTGCCAGGAGAAAATAAGATACCATTTCCCAGAAATCTTAGTAGAAGTCTCCTTTCATCTCATTGAATATGATTGTATTATTTGCTCATCTCTGAACTCATTACTATGGTCAGAGAAATAAAATACTCATTGGCTTGACTGGGTTAACCTGTGGAGCCAAGTTCACTGAATCCACAGTGAATTCAATTTTCCTGAGAATTTATGAGCTAAGAGCAGAAGAGGAAAAATGGGATACCATTTCCAGAATAAGAAAGAATGTTTTGGCAAAATCAAAAAAAAAAACAAAAACAAAAACAAAAACAAAAAACCAAGGATAAAACAAACACAATAGATGTCAGACACCCAGAACTCTGCTGGGCACTGTGAAGATAGGTAGACATATGTTATGCAATCCCTATTATAAAATACTTACTTAAAAGTTTGAAAGACCAGTGTAGCAAACAGTATTGTTTCTAGTTCTATATATTCTCCATCTACTGGAAGTTAATTGCAGCTGCAGCCCACAGTTCCCACTAAGCTGAGAACTTCTCTCCTAAAGTGTCTCTATTTTTTCTATTTTTCTTATTTTCTGCTTGAGAGTTTTCTTCAGCACTATTGTGTATGAAAGCTCTGAAAGGTGAGAGAGCAAATGCCCTCATGGGCAACTTTCAGACTATGAAGAGTATAAGTTGGTGGGTAACTCCCCAGCCTTCTCATCGTTCCAGAAGTTAATTCTTAGGTGAGTTATACACATTATCTCAGAACATTCCTAGCAGGATGGAGTCCTGGTTTCCCAGAGAAGTACCTCACTAAGATTAATGCACTGTTTCCTGGCCTTTTCTACCTTCTTTGTTGAATTTTTCCCTTTCCTTCAAGTACTTCTGGAATCATGTCCCATATGACCTAACTGCATCCAGTTCTATCTTGGTATCTGGTCTGATGTTGGGGGAAATCAAGATAACACACAACGTGTACTGAAGGGTAATATGAAGTATTTTATTGTCATAGGGGAATGGGCATAAGGAGAAAGAGATAAGAAGTACTCAGAATTGACTGGAAGTAGTAGAAGGAGGAGGAAAAATTGAGGAGAGATTTAGCTGTATCTTAGTGTCTAAATAAAAATATTTCACAAAGATTAAACAGCATAAGCTAGATGAGATATCAGGAGTATGTGATGCCAGAAGTCAGAGTAGTTATCCATAGATTAACACATATTTATGTTTTTTGAGGCAATACCAAAGGTCAGACTTTTCTAAGGGCCATGGGAAACAGACATAAAATCTCCTCTTATTGGAGTGTAATAAGAAGAGCTAGACAATAAACAGGCAAACAGATAAATGTTTGAGATAATAATAAATATTATGATTAAAATGCGCAGATGGAGATAACTGGAGTGGGGTGTATTTTGGGCTAGTCAGGGAAGGCTTCTTTGAGGAAGTGACTTTTGAGCCTTGATACGTAAAGACTCAGGTAGAACCAACTATGGGAAGATCTGGAGAAAAAAGACAATGTGACTCAGGAAACAGCAAGTTCTTTAAGTCCCAAAACATGAAAGTATTTGTCATATTTCAAGAATATTAAAGGAAGTGAGAGTGGCTGGAATGCATCAAGGGAGGCAACATAGGTAGGAAATGAAATAGGAGAGAGAGATGGATATAGATCAGGAAATGTCGCCTGCTTATGACTCATAGGCAAGTGGCTCCACAGGCATGGCCTTTTGTTGAAGGGAGCTGCCTTGCTCAAGGTTATTACCTCTTCTCAGAAGCAATGTGTATCTAATTAATTGGTAAATAAAGTATTTCAAAGACCTAGTCCATTGCTTCAATTTGAGACATATCTGAAGGACCATCCCAGCTTACAAACTCCTTATGGGATTAGTTGAGACTTTGTTGTCATTGAATCACAGTTCAATGCTTGCCTCAGCCCAATCCTTCTTTCCTTACTCCTGGGCAGGTATGATCTCTCCAATAAAATACCTGCAAGCAAATCGACATCTGAGTATGTTTCCTGGGGAAAGGACACCAGAAGTGGTCCATGGAAATGGGAGTTTAGAGCTGTGTCACCCACCACATGCCTGGTAATGAGGATCCCATCCATGGAGGTGGGTGAAACACTGATATTCCCCAGTATGTTATGCTGTAGCAATGCAGTTGTTACTATTTTACCACTGGTCTCCTAGAATGGGATTCGTGTAGAATAGAATGCTCTGTCAGATGCAACATGTCAGGCATTTGAGAGGTGTAAAAGTAGTAATTATAATGACTATGGAATTAGATGTTTCTTGCTAAGTACAAATGATGCATTGGAAAAATCAAAAAAAGGTCAAGAGTGATTAGTCATCAATTTAAGGAAAAAATGTGTAAGTCAGAGGATGTTTTGCCATTGTGGAAAGGAACTGTCATATCCCGCAGTTGAAAGGCTATAAAAATCTGAGAACCAGGCCTAGGACTTAACTAAAGAGTGGCAGAGCTGCAGAGAAGGTTGTCAAATTATTACCTTCTGGACTATCTTGCAGTACATTGGTCCACCATATTGATGACATCATGCATTGGGCTAAATTAACAAGGGTTGGCAAGAGTACTAGAAGTCTTGGTAAGAGACATGTTCCAGAGATTGGAAGTAAACTCCATAAAGATCCATGGCCTCCTACATCAATGAAAATTTAAGGGATACAGAGGACTGGAAACATGAAATGTAATTCTTGCAAAGTACTGGGCTTTCTCAATAGCAAAATCTCTGGGAAGACTTTTTAGATTCTATAGCAGCATGTCTAACACTTCACATACTGCTCTGAACCATTTTCTAGGTGACATGGGAGGCTGCCAGTTTTGAGTGAGTTCCAGAGCAGTGGAGGATGCTGTAACAGATATAGGCTGTGGTGTATATAGCCATGCTTCTTGGCCCTTATACTCCATCAGATTCTAAGTCATTAGGGGAAACTATGGGACAAAAAAAAATATTATGTAGACTTTGGCAAACCCTATTAAGGAAATCAACTTAGATCACTAGGGCTCTGAGGCAAGGCTATACCATCTTCAGAAAATAATTATACATATATAAAAAATAGCTCTTTGCATTCCTGGGCTTGGTAGGGTCAGAGCACCATACTTGTTCATCATGACACGAGTTCTGTCAAATCTATCAAGTTATAAGGTTAAATGGGCCCAGCAGCAATCCGCCATAAAATGGAGGCCATACAAGAAGGACTGGGCACAAGCAGGGACAAATGCATAAGTAATCTTATACAATGAGCAAGTGATACCCATGCCTATTGAGATAGGCACTATTGCACCAGATCCTCTCCTTCAGATCACAGCTATAGCTTTGGTGTATGTGTGTATAACTTTCATCTGACTTCCTATAACAAAGAAAAATGTTAGAGCTTGTGTACCTAAAAGACAGCCATGATGGTGAAATCATCCTAATGGACACAACTGCGAGCAATGTTTCTGATCACTTACTTTCTATGGAATGAGAAACACTCCAACATAATATATGTAATTCATAAGCAGTAAGAATGGCTTTGCTGGTTGGTTAGCAGTCTGTGAGGGGAAGAATTCAAAGTTCAAGGATAAAATAATCAAGTGGATAGAATGACTTCATCACTCTAAGTTAGCCAGCTTCTGACATTGGCCATTTAACCATTGGCACAGTGAGTACATGAATGGAGTAGCCAAGGATGGAAGATATGATTAGACCCAACATCATGGAGTCCCATATAGCAGCTCATTAGAAGGAGCTCACTCTACAGCAAAAGAGTGGAAGTCTGGGTCCATGGACATAGGATCCACCTGTCTTATCACACCACCAAGAAGTTTCCAGCCTTATAGAGGCTTTTTATATAGCTGAGTCACCAGCTCAGATATGATACCCCCAAGTGTAGGGCATCACCTTCCAAGAAGCAGTACACATCCTAAATCAAAGATCTTTACATGGTGCTGTGCCTTGAGTGGGTAGAATACATGTGTTGGAAACCAAGGGGGAAGATATAGAGTGTTCTCACTTATCATCACTTTGAATAACTTATTTGGTTTATTATGTTTTCTGTTCCTGCAACCCTGAGTTCTGTAGGTTTTGAAGTCCTTGTTCCTCAGAGTATTAATCTTCCAGCAGGAGACAGTAAGAGTCCCAGTAAACTTACAGGTGCTGCTTTCATCTGGTCTCTTCTGGCTCTTTGTTACAAATAGACAGTAGGCAAGTGAAGGAATCATTACTGTGGCAGGAATAAGTGACCCTATTCATGTCAGAAGGCAGGGCTGCTGTTACACAGTGAGGGAGAAATATTTTCAGCACCTAGGTGATTCACCAGGGTATCTCTTTGCACTATCCTGGCCAATTGTGACTGTGACTGGATAAATATAGCAACCATGACCTGAGGAGATTCAGACCCTTCATAAATAAGAGTCTGGGACATTCTACCAATAAGTCACCTAGAACATCAGATGTAATAGCTGAGGGAGGAGGATGTGAGTAGGGATGGGGCTAGAATAGGTAATAGGAGTGAAATATGGACATCTGTTGTGGTCCTAGGACCAGTGATAGCCTTTGTTTTGTAAGTTTTTTCCAGAAAAAGAAACCAATCAGAATTCTGAAGGAGCTACTTTCAGATGGAGTTAACACTATGTGAAGCAATTGGATCCAAGAGGCAGAGAGGATGGATTTAGTAGATGCTATGATATGTCTCTAAATCCCTCCTTAGAGCCAAGGGGCTCACACCTGCTGGGTGTGTTGGCTACTGACACCCCAGAGCTGAACACTGACCCCAAGTTTTCTCTGCCAAAAGTGTTGCTCATCTCAAGATTATGCCCCCTCCAGAGATCAATCTGCTTCCACAATTAGGAGATGCAGGCAGAAAAATGCTGCCCTCCCCTTTATCTCAATTTGGAACATTTCTCATGTGCTGTCCAAGCTTCAGAGCCCACCGTGGGGTCACCTGGGCCTCTGTTGAAACTGAATCACCACTTCTCTCTCTGCCTATCCCTGTTTCCCTCACTCTTTGTGGTGGCTTTAAGATATGTCTCCAAATTCTTTTGTGTTTCTTCCTTTAAGATATGGAGTTTAAGTCTCCTTCTCTTGTGTGCAGGCTGAACTTAGTGATTAATTTGAGTGAACAGATTAAGAGCAGACGCGATGGAGTGTAATTTCTTAGATGAGCTTATAGAAAGACTGTGGTTTTATGTCTCCTTCCCCCTTTACTTTGTCTTATACTCCTTCTGGGAGAGGCCAGATGCCATTTTATGTGAACTCTGTGAAGAGGTCCATGTGGCAAGGAATAAGTGCTGCCAACACCATGCAGTTAGCTTAAGAGTGGATCTCCCCCCAACAGAGAGCTTGATGCATCCTCATGAGAGACCCTGAGCCAGAACCAAACAACTAAGCTGCTCATGGGGTTTATGACCCTCAGAGACTGTGTGAAATAATAAATGTTTATTGTTTTAAGCCTCAAAGTTTTGGGATAAGTTTTTACATACTAGATAGCTAAAATACCCTCTTACAAATGTTGTCCTAGAGAAAACTCTTCAATGAACTTCTGGCTTGCAAATCTTTACCTTGGCATCATTTCCCAGGAAATCCAGCTTAAGAGAGAAAGTAAAAACATGTGGATGTTAAAGGACTTGCTTTTTCTGAGAGATGCTGAATAATTTATTGTTGCTGAGTGCAGGGAGACTAATATATGGCAGTGGTACTGTGGGAGGTTGTAAGGAGGTCTTCTAAGTGAAGCTAAGGAAATGTAACTTTGCCTTATATGTGTTGGGGAGCCTCTGAAGGTTTGGGGGCAAGAACATTCTAGAAGCAACATGAAGGATGAATAAAATGGGGAGACTAGCAACAGGGAGAAAACTATGGAACATCCTAACAACTATGATGTTTGGACAAAAAATAAGGAAATAAACTACCCTGTACCTCCCCTCTCCCAGTGGGTGGGACTAATAAAACAGAGATTAAAAATAGTACCTAAGAGCTAAGAACAATTTCTGGCACCTAGAATTACTATATACATGTTCGTTAGTTAGTTACACACTTAGTTTGGGTGGCCAGAGAATTTACCAGTCAATACTGGAACATCCCCAATAGACAATGGTGTGATTAAGGGTGAAGTCAGAGTTCTTAGAAACTTATTAAAAGAAGCCGTGTTGTGTCCATGATCACCATTTCAACTTCAAGGCCTGTTCCCTTCATCAAATGTGGTCTGTGCCTCTGATAATAAGGGCAACTGGAAATAAAAGCAACAACCCACCACAGTGACAGTGAAAATAAATTCAGAACGCATGTATGCTGACATTAGATCAGCAACAGCAAAGTCTCCTGAGGAAATCCACTTTGGAAGTCTATCACCATACCCCTACTCTTCACTCTGATTTCCCTCTACAAAGCAGACCCATTCTTAGAAACTTCTAATACCTTTAGGGCTTCACTGCATCTTCTTTATGAAAAGGAGGGTGCACTTTTGATGCTTTAACTTGACAAGTTCTTGCTGCCTCATCTCATAGGTCACAATAGGTTATTTTTCTAAGAGGCAATTTTCCACTAGCACAGGGCCTAAAAGGCTTTCTCTGATATTTCTGTTGCTGGCTCCAGATAATAGGCCTGCCTAGCCAGAGAAGTTATTGAACACCTAGGTAATTAAGAAAGTATCAGATATCATGTGGAATAAAAAGGAGAAAGTTTGTGGCAAAGGTCAATGTTGTACGAGTACTCAGAAATAAGTTTCTTTCGGATGGTATACTGACACGCGGTTTCATGCTGAGTTCTGCCTTCAGTAGACTTCAGAATTTTGGCTCTAAAAATTTAGTCAGAGTCTGATCAAACCAGAGTTTATCTGAAAAACCATCTAATGGGGGTTCTTTAACTTGAGACCTCTTGAAAATGACAAGAGAATTTATGGAGAACCACTGAACCCACATTCTGGAGTAGAAATAACACACAATTATCTTGGCTTAGATGACTTCCTTAAAAGAGAGCTTGTGACAAAGGCTTATGTCAGGGACTTTTTCTAGGAGAGTCTAAGAAACAGGTGTGGGGCTGTGAAAGGAATGTGCATGTCTAGATACTAGTATAGATGCTTTTATAGTGTAATTTTTCATGACTTTAGCTGCAGATTCCATCTCTGTGGATAAGACATAATTCTTTTAACAATTTCTCTGTGGTTTGGTATTCTGGTTGATCCTATTATTTTTCTATTTAAAAAATATTTTGAAATGTCCCTATGCATTCATCTTTGCAAACATGGCTGATTTCCCTAATGTAAATTGTAAAACTGAAATTGCTGAGTCAAATATTTTGATATATATTGCCAAATTTTTATATAGAAATTTGTACCAATTTATACATTCATTAGCAGTATATAATACCTATTTATTCTTAAGAAGCATATTACTATTCTTTTTAATATTTGCTATATAGGAAGTGAGATCTCAGTGCCTATTTCTGATGAGAGTATTTTAATTGTAAACATTTAAAAATATATTTACTTGCTAGAAGTTCCAGTCAAGATGACAGAGGAGGTAGAAGTTGTGCTCACCTCTTCCCATGACCACATTAAAATTACAACAAGATTATAGAAAAATCAGCCTGGAAAACCATCTTAAGACTAGCTGAACAGAAGTTTTATAACTAAGGATATAAAGAAGAAGCCATAGTCAAGACTGGTAGGAAGAGTGGAAAGTCAAAACTAGCTCTCCCCACACAGTTGCAGTTGCTGAATAGTTGTAAATTATAAAGACTATCTCAGCTGTGGAGGTCTCCCCTGAGGAGAGAGGGGTTCCAGCCTCACACCAGACTTCCCAGTCCAGAGAACCAGTGCTGGAAACAGCAACCCCCACAACATCTGGTGGTGAAAACAGTGAGGATTCCACCTGTTTTGGTGAGATGAAAGACTGCTGAAAACCCAGGCATCTTATTAAAGAGCCTGCACACACAGACTCTCTCGATTGTGAACATTTACCCTGGGCTCTGGGGGAGGGACTGAGCATCAGGAGGCTCCAGAGAAGTTGTGTGGCTTCAGGGTAAGGGCCGGAGGGACAGCTGCTATTGTCCTTGTGCTGAGCCTTCCTCCAACACAGTTGGCGGGTGAATGCCATATTTTCTGTGTTGATCCCTCTCTCCACATGGACAAATTTAAATATTTATTGGCCTGGCGAACTCCACTTGCTGCACCCTGATGACTCCCTGAGACCCTGCCCCAACTCAACTTACAAACTACTAGGTTAAAAAATGTATGCTTTTTAAGTAGAATATTTAATATTCACTAATTCTTGAAATATTTGCTTTCTCTTATAAATATCTTTCCTCACCGATCTGAATTGTTGTTTTTTCTAAAATAAATATAGACACTTCACTTGAAACTGTAAAATAATCACACAATAAAAAATGTAAACACTTTTAGAGAAAACTGTATAACTCCATGCTGATAAATGTGAAACTATTATTGAAACGAACAATTTTTCATAAGAACATACATTTCTAAAGTTATTTAAATAGAAAATTTGAACAGATCAATAATCATTTAAGAATTTTTAAAGTTATTAAATAATTTACTATTTAATAATAAAATATAATGCAATTATATAATAATATTAGCACAAATATTAAAAGAAAGAATATAGAGACTGAAAGAATACTCAAAATAGACAATAGACAAACCAATCGACTCAAAAATAACTCAAAACTACTACTAGAATCCCAAACAAGCATTGAAACCCAGTTCCCCAACCTTGCAACAAGACCCTCTGGTACCTATAGAAGGCACAGCAGAAACAAATACAAATTTGCCAACAGAAAAAGAATTCTACATTTTTGTACTTGCTTGTACAAGCCAAGATTTCTGGAAGGTTATACAAGAAGCTGGTAACAGTGCTTTCCTCTAGAGAGGTAACTGGGTAAATAGGCAAAAAGATGTGAGAAACACGATATTCACCATATAAACCCTTGCGTTTTTTAATGCTCATTCATGTACCTATATTACTCACTGAAATAGATAAGTAAAAGAAAATATACACCCAATGAAATAAAATAAAATTTAAAAGCCACAGGTCATAGGAACCAACACACACACACACACACACACACACACACACACAATATACCACATATATTGAAAATATAAGTATTAAAATGTATACTATATATAATAACATGGTTTATAACTGCTCAAAACAGGAATTAAAAAGTCCATTTATATGCAAATAGTTAAATAAACATTGATGTATATAGACTTAATGGACTACTATGCAGCAGTGTAAAGGAATGGGATAGACATACTCATGTAGAAACATTGCCATACCAATAGTTAATTGAAATATACAAGTTGTGGAATAATACATTATATGTAGTTCATGGCAAACATTTTTTACACAAACCAAAGGTATACATGTCTATAAATGATTGTATGTATGTAAGAAGTTCCACCATTCACACCAAAATTATAGCAGTTACCTTTACAGAGAATATTAGGATTAAGATTAGTTTTGATTTTTCACACTGAGAATATATATTCACATTTTACTTGTATAATAAAAATGAATAAAATGTAATAAAATTAAAGTATAGAAGAAAATAAGGCATAAATATTGAGACAAAATTAAAATTTCATTAATAGGAGAGTGACTAAATAGATTATGCTGTATCTCTGTTATTTAAGCACTTGCTACTATTTCAGAGAAAGGAGTGAGGTGGCTCTCTCCATAATTACATGAATGCTAAAAGGTACTGAAAGTAGATTGGTTACATATCAACATATTGGCAATGCTTACCTTGTGAGAAATGGGAATAAAAGTAAGAGTGACTTGAGACTGAACAGCTTTTTTAAACATATATATTTGCCATAGTGTTCAAACCTTTCAATAAAAATGTGTCCATGTGTAATAAAAATCTACATCAACAAAACACAACATTTCAAGTTAAGGGTAACAATGTTTACGTATTTAAAACGTAGAGAGCTAGGTCCTGATTTATAGGGCTGGCCCACCCCATTGTTCTTTTCAGCTGTTTCTTTCATTCAAATTTTCTCTCATTTGACTGATGCAACTGAATTTTGATTCTCCCTTTCATAAAGTAAAAGGAAGACACGATCTAATCTCTCCATCTTTCTTTTACTGGGAATTTTAAATGAATTAAAAATAAGGGCTGCTTGCTAAGGTTCCTATTGACCAAAAGAATTAAAGGAATTGGTTTCTCAAAGAAAACCCCTGTCTGTTCTCCTGCGAAAATTTTTGGGTGGGTGCTTGCTCTTGAGAGAAACAGGAGACTTTCTGTTACATCTACTGGTATTGGGTCCACATCACTCTTGTATTGCTAAGTGTAGGTCAAAAGAGGCATATGGTCTCATTTTATTTTCAAACCTTGAAGGACCCAGAGAGCAAGGCAGGTCTTCCAAACTGCTTTGCCGAAGGGAGTTCTCATTTGTTCTGCACTGACACTTCACACAATTAAAGGAAAGGAAACTTCACAAATACTCCTTCTGTCACTTTAGAAGCTAGACTCTCTAAACTGCTAACTTACAAAGTTACCTGGAATACGGGGTTCATTACTAAGGTACATGTTTGAATATTCCATTGCAAATAGACCCTAACTCAGCCATCTCAACTTGGAAATATTTGATTCAAGAAAACACTATTTTTTCAATTGAATTTCCCTTGAAGCTTCAACCTATTGCCTGCAATGCAGGATTTCCTTTCATAATTAGAAACAAGTGTTTAAAATTGCTGATTCTGAGATAGCTTTTCATTCTTGAGCACAGGGATTGCTTTTAACATTGCTAAAGGTCATGCGGACATTTTCAAAACCTTTGGGTAATATTTGAAGAGATACTTGCACATAGGATACAATATGACTTCATGTTGTTAAGATGCAGATGAAGGCCTATTGAGGAAATAGTTTAATTGGTATTTCTTGGGCCTTTGTCTCAGATTTCCTGCCCAGATTTTTTAGTAGAATCTAACTGGGAAATATAAGCACAAAACTAAATTCTAATTTTAGTACCTATACCCACCTGTCACAAGTTTGATATTTGGTTACAATATTGAGTGGAAGATGTGGGCACACACATACTTAAACACATGCACATTCCCACTATACATTTAAAGATACATAAATTCAATCGTACATAATTTTTCCTTACAAAACCTTGCAGAAAGTTATCTATATTTAGCATTTTAAAATTTTAATTAGTTTTAAGCATACTGTATGTTGGTTAGACATTTATATAGTTTATAAGATGATCCCCCTAATTGCTCCTTCTCTCCTCTGGTTTTCCACCTAGCCCATATTAGCACTAACTACATTCCCTATGCCATGCTCCCCATCCCCACGACCATCTTTCAACTACTAATTTGTTCTTCTTTAACCCTTCATGCCTTCTCCCAGCCTCCTCAAGCCCTCAGTCTTGTCTGTCACCAAATTGTCTACTATATTTGGGAGTTTGTTTTTGATTAGTTTGTTCTTTTCCTTAGATTCTGCATATAAGTAAAATCATATGGTATTTATCTTTCTCTGTCCGACTTATTTCACTCAGCATAATAACCTCTAGGTCCATTCATGTCATTGCAAATGGTAAAATTTCATTTTTAAAATAGCTGAGTAATATTGTATATATGACCATAACTTCTTTATCTAATCATCTGTTGATGGGCATTTAGGTTACTTCCATATCTTGGCTATTATAAATTATGCTGCCATGAATATTGGGGTGATCTTTATGAATAGATCTTTACAAATTATTGTTTTGATTTTCTTTAAATACCTAGAAGTGCAATTGCTGAGTCAAAAGGTATATCCATTTTTAAATTTTTGAGAAGCCTCCAGACTGTTTTCCATAGCGGCTGCACCAATTTGCAATCCCACCAACAATGTATGAGGATTCACTTTTCTCTGTATCCTTGCTAACACTTGTTCTTGGATTTATTGATGATAGCCATTCTGACAGGTGCGAGGTGATATCTCATTGTGGTTTTAATTTGCATTTCTCTGATGATTAGTAACCTTGAGCATCTTTTCAGATGTCTGTTAGCCATCTGTATTTCCTCTTTGGAGAAGTATCTGTTCAGGTCTTCTGCCCATTTTTTAAATTGGATTGTTTATTTTTTGTTGTTGTTGAGTTGTATGAGTTCTTTATATAATTTGAACGTTAACCTCTTATCAGATGTATCATTAGCTAATATCTTCTCTTTAGCACTTTTACTGTGATTATAGAAATATCTATGCTCAGCACAGAAAATTTAGAAAGATCAGAAAAATACAAAAGAGATTCAAAATCACTAATTAGCCCACTACCTAGACATAACCATAGTTTAATAATTGCACAGATCAAAAGCAGAATATAAAACTACATATCAAAAAAAGACCCTACATATCCACTGTAATCTCAACAAAGTAGTTTGCATCTTGCTGTTCTTAACTTGAGAGTTCTAGAATAAATGTTTTTCCATGCCACTTAAAAATTTTAAATGCTAACACATCAGTTAAGGACTGAGATGTGCTTCATTACAACGTTGTAGCTTTATTAAATGATTTTCTTATTTTTGGAAATTTAAGTTTTAGCTATTTTTTGATATTGTATATAATGCTATAATTAACATACTTCTGGCAATCTTTCTGCACCACTGATTATTTAATTATAGCAAAATTTAAAAATTATTAGGTCAGAGAACATGCTATATTTTTTATTCAAGAAAAGTTGCTCTTTCACGAGTCCTTATAAATTGATATATGAAAAGTATCAGTAAGGATTTGTTAAATGAATATTTTAAAGTGCTAGTTTATAATGCCAAATTGCTGTCCAGACAGATCATGTTCATTTACACTTCTACCAATACAAAGATGAGTTTTGTGCCACATTCACCAGCATTCAGTATTATGATTTACATCTTATCTTTGACTACTGATAGGTAGAAAGTAAAAGCATCTTTTAATTTTTATTTTTCTGAGTTATAATGTATTTTTCCATGTACTTTTTGGCCGCTTATATTTCTTCTACAAATTATTAATTCATAATAATAAATTTTATGGGCAATGTTAATCTTAATATGAAATATGGATACCTACATATACACATACTTCATGTAATTCTTGGTTTATAATTTTTTTGGAATATTCTCCCTGGCCATCTTTTGCCTTTAATTTGTCTTTTAATTTTAGTTTTAAAATGAACAAGAATTGAATTTTTTAGTTTTATCAAATTGTGGGTCCCAGGTCTGGCTGTGATCCAGGCTCATGGCTAGGGATAAGACTCCAGATTTAAAATGTTACATTGATGTAGTAGGGTGTCTGCACCTAACTTATGTAAGAATGACTCAGCTTCTTGTTTATTATGCATGTGTGGCAGAATGCCACTATTTTTCTCTGACATATATAAAGTCCATGTGGTTCCCTAGTGCATATGCGCACACTCCCTGCAGTAAAGTTGGTGCCTGCCATTTCAGTTTGATGTGAGCTCCTTGTGGGTTCTTTCAACTGGGCATCTCACCATCAAAAACTTCTAGTCTTGATCAGCTCTGTGCTGACATGTGGCATAGCTGGCAGGATGGGGTAAGTATAGACCCTAGCACTGCTGAAAGTCCCCAAGTGGAGGACTTGTGGCCTCCCACCTCCCAGTGGTATCCCGTGGCTGTGTGTATGGCCACGTGGATGTCTCTCTGGAGGACTGGGATGGAGTGAAGCCCCATCCAGAAAGCCCTGGAGATGCTGGAGCTGAATGTCTTGATTGCTCACCGAGAGGCAGGAGGTCGGGTGGCCTGGATGTTCTTAGCAGTGCTGCCGCAGGCCAGCCTGGAGTTTCGGAACCAGGCTCAGCAGGTGCAACAAGTGTAATGTCAGGAAGAAGCATTGGAAAGGTGGCTGGCAGCCACAGAACGCATGCTGTAGGACCCTGTCGGGTCATTGCCCTTGTCCTGGTCTGGAAGCCTACTGGCAATACTCTGGCAATCGCGGCCGGTGACATGACAGCAGGTTGAAGTAGAGCAGCCATTGGCGGGGGTGGGAGGGTGGAGGGAGGAGGTGGCAAGCTGGCAGCAGCCCTCAGGCTAAAAAGCATACCACCTTCACCCAGTACACCCCCGCCGAACTTCGGGACCTGACCAAACAGGTGCTGCCGAGAGCTGGGGAGAGAGTTCCAGGGTGGCTACTGCAGCTATGGGATGATGGGGCTGAAGGGACTGAGTTATCTCTGGAAGGGATGGCTCAGTTGGTCTCTGTAATAGTGATGCCGTCCCTCAGGCAGTGCCTCCAGAATGCGGTACTTGTGGTGCGGGGTGCAGGCAACCACTGCCTCATTAACAGGCTCATGTCTGCTGCACGGACAGTATGAACCAACCCTGGAGAGCTGCCAGAGACAGTGAGTTGATGGACCACATACTTAGACCTGGTCCAAAGATTGTGGGAAATGGGCATGCAACAGATGATGTTTCATGCCCAGTACCCTAGCCCCAACGAGGAGGTATTTACAACCTGTATAAAAAACTTGATCTTGACCTCTGGCCCAGCTGATATTTTTGGAACCATGGCAGCACTGCTGGCTCCTTAACATGGATAGGCAGATCCATGAGGTACCCTCCACCATGGCAAGGTTGGGAGATGTGGAAGAGAAACACAAGGAGCGTTCCACCCAAGTACATGCTGTACCATCCCCCACATTCCCAAACCAGCCAGTGTGCAGATGGAGGCATGGTAGAAAAGGAAGGCAGGGCAGCACCCAGCCCAATCAGCCATGGAAGTGAGCCGCAGGCAAATGAGGTTTGATCTCCTTACCACAGGGGTCACTGCAGAAAAAATTGAGCAGCAACCTAATGAAGTGTTGCTAACGCTGTGAAATCAGCTGTGCCCCGACCAGCAATTCACTCCTATTCTGGGGAAAGCCGCAACCCTTGAGGTGCAGCTGGCCAATTATCTCCCTGATTAGGGATTTGGCAGGGGCACCCCATTGGCAGGGGAGCCAGTTGACCTGAGGCTGTGTGTGGAACTGACTATACATTGGTCCCCCCATAATGTTCAAGAGGGTATTAGCCCTCGTGGACACTGGTGCTGACAGCACCCTGCTCTGAGGGAATCTGGACAAGTTTTCTAGTCCAACTGCAACCAGTGGCTATGAGGGTTGAATCATTCACGTGCAGCAGGTCGCTATGACACTGAGTATTGGCAGATTGCCTCCTCGGACATACTAAGTGTACATAGCCCCCATACAGGAGTACCTGGTGAATTTTGCCTTTGTATCTAGGTGGTGAAAACTATTATCCGGGGATGTCCACACCATGCCCTGTTGGTGCTGCCTCAGGCTACCAAGGTAGGGAATATAAAGCAGTACTGCCTGCCAGAGGGCCATGAGGAAATAGGACACACCATTCTGAAGCTGGAAGAAGCCGGTGTCACTCATAGCCCATACAACTCTCCCGTATGGCCAGTGAAGAAGTCTGACGGTGGCTGGCGCATGACAATTGACTATTGGGAGCTGAATGAGGTTATGCTATCCCTGCATGCAGCTGTAGGGAACATCACAGACTTCATGGACAAGTTGTCACATGAACTTGGATGATACCATTATGTGGTGGACTTGGCAAATGCCTTTTTCTCTACTGTCATAGCCCTAGAAAGACAAGAACATTTTGCTTTCACCTGGGAAGGGTGACAGTGGACATTCCTTATCCTTCCCCAGGGCTATCTGCACAGCCCTATCTTGTGCCATGGTCTCATGACCACCCGCAGTGCACTTGTATCATTATATTGATGATATAATGCAAACCTCTGATTCTCTTACAGAACTAGAAGCAGAGGCCACCAGCCTGCAAGAAGCTCTCACCTATTGGGGTTGGGCAGTCAATGAGGACAAGGTCCAGGGACCCAGGTTTTCTGTCAGATTCTTGGGAGTTATCTGGTCAGGTAAGACAAAAATAATGCCAGAGGTGGTGATTGGTAAGATACAGGCATATCCTCAACCCAAAACTGTGAAGCAGCTCTAAACCTATTTGGGACTGCTGAATTTTTGGAGAACGTCTATTTTCTCATTTAGCCTCCTTGATGTAACCCCTACACCATCTAGTGCGACATGGTGCCCCCTATGGGATTGGACCTTCTAGATAGAAGAGGCCTTTAAGGCTACAAAGCAAGCTGTGGCACAAGCCCAAACTCTATGCATAGTAGAACCAGTCCTCCCATTACTGCTTATGGTGCAGATGGATGATGGACGGTTTGGATAGGGCTTGTGGCAGAAGCACAGTTCCCAGAAAGTATTGATAGACTTCTGGTCCCAGTTATGTAAAGATGTGGAAGCATGGTATTCTCTGATAGAGAAGCTACTGGCTACCGATTCCATAATCGGGCAATCCATATACCCCGTGGAGAGGTGGCTGCAGTCTTGGGTGAAGACTCCCCATGCAGGAATTGCACAAACCCCTACACTGACCAAGTGTGGGTATACTGGAGCAGTGGATACATTTCTATGCAAGCTCCCAGTCAGATCAACTGCACTCCCTTTTGGGACTGGTGCAGTTTCAAGAAGAGTTCCTGGCAGAACCTACTGGGACAGGGGATATATCCAGTCCCTATGTAGAGGGCGGGGCTCCCATCCCTGAGATGCCTGATACACAGATAGCTCATGCCACATGCATCCTCTGACATGGGCTGCAGTGGCATTGCAGCCGTCTACAGAAAACTTCTGGTATGAGACTGATGCTGGGAAGTCCAGCCAATGGGCAGAGCTTTGCGCTGTGTGGTTGGTCCTTATCAATGAAACTGGCCCAGTGCATATCTGCACTGACAGTTGAGCTGTGTATTGAGGTCTAACTCTGTGGCTGCTCTGATGCACTGCCCAGGAGTGGATGATAGGCCACCATCCTGTAGAGGACCAGGGTTGTGAGAAGACCTCTGGAAGTGGGGTCTTCAACAGGAGGTCACTATATACCATATCCCCAGTCACTGACTGTTATAGGTCCCAAGCAATGATGCAGCTAATGCACTGGCATGAGCCACTCTTCCCGTGTACAACTGATTCTAGTGGACATTGGCCCCTGGCTTTACCAAAAACTGGGGCATGGAGGAGCCCATATCAAGGAACAGGTAGTGAAGTGAAAAGGGCTATCATTGACCTGGACACAAGCACAAGCTGCCATGTTACCGTGTCCCTGGTGTGCTGTGCAGCACCCAAAGAGACAACAGGTAAAGTGTACCTGGGGGGTGGTGCCCTGTGGGGCTAAGCTATTCCAGGAATGGCAAGTGGACTACATAGGACCTTTGTCCACAGACTGGGGATGCCACTGTGTGTTCACAGGTGTGGACAGAGCTACTGGTCTTGGGTTTGCATGGCCCATGGCAGCTGCTGATCAATGCCATACAGTGACTGTGTTGGAGTACCTCATGGTGGCCTATGGCCAACTCTTATTAATCTCATTTTACTGGATAGAAGGGGCAAACCTGAACCCACACCAATGAAGTGCAATGGCAGTTACATGCTCCTTATTGCCTACAGGCAGCTAGAATGGTAGAGCAGTTCAATGGCTTGCTGAAGGATAAATTGCGAGCCTTGGGCCTGGGCTGATGCCACTGGTATACTATTCTCCCACAGGCAATATGCTTTCTGAGCCATCCTGGCAAATGTGGTTGTCTTCCCTTGGCAAGGTTGTAGCAGGCTTTCATAGGGTATTAAAGTATACCCACACACCTCTGCTAAATAGTTTTTGCCCTGGGCCTACCAGAAAGCCTTGCTCTTGCCTGCCCCAGAACTTTTGACAGCAGGTAAATAGACCACCTGGTCATGGCCCTGGACTATACAGGTAACACAAGAGCCATGGGTGGCCCTGGTAGAGCCTCCGGGACAGGCCTCATGCAATGGGTTGAAGGTAGAACCCTGAATTTGCATTTGGCCCACGCCCTTGCAAGTGTCACTCCTGATGATGGTGGAGGATTCACTGTTAATGGGGAGTTTTGTCCTTAGCCTCTGGCTCATTCCACTCTATACTGTAACACCAGTGAGGACCCCCTGGCCTGCTACTCTTGGAGAAACTGTCTGGTACCACAATCCAGGGAATCTTCTCTCCTAGCCACCATTCTTTCTCAAGATGGACAGGTGGCCTTTGTCCTCCTGGAAGGACAAGACTCTTTGTTCTATCCTATCACCAAGCTGACACCAGGGAACAGTGTTATGTCTTGGGCCCATGTGTTTGCCGCTGTCCACAATGTTTCCTGCTGCTGGGTTTATACTGAACTACCAGTGGAGGTAGCTGAGGGACTGCCGTGGCACATTACTCCAGCTACGGCTGAGAACGGAACATGCTGTGCACCTGGAACACCAACCTGATTGGGACCAACGATGGCTGGCTATAGAAGCACTGTTTCGCCACAATTATCACAAATCCCCACCCCTCATAGGCTCTGCCATTGGACGGGGATGGCTGGTGGGAGAACATGTGGAATTGTGGGAGCAGGCCCCTCACTGCATAGAGCAAGTAAGATCTGTGCCCACCATTTCATGGGGTGGCCACCTGCCGAGCTGTGCGCTAACACCATCCTTGCTAATATTTCCAAGGTCTGGTAGAATGGGCAACATTATGTTGGTACAAAGCCTACTGACTGGCAACCTGTAGGGTACCTCTAGGTCTGTGGGCACTATGACTGGCCCTATTTACTGACCGATTGTATAGGCCATTGTACCTGGGGACATCCCTATTTAGCTGAATGCATTTTAACTACCTTACTCCAATTTCCTCATAATTAGGATTCATATATCAACACTGGCACTGGCAGAAATGGGCAGCATGGTGGTTCTACCCCCTGGTGTTATTCATTCCAAGTGTGGGATCAATAGATGTTCAATGCCAGCACACCATACAGGCATTGAACACTACGCTTCAGGCTATAACCCTTTTAATGGATGAAACGACGCAAATATGGAAAGTAGTTCTTCAAAATCTCGTGGCCCTTAACCTCCTAACTGCTGCCAAGGGTGGCACCTGTGCCCTACTCCATGTAGAATACTGTGTATACATTCCTTATCATGCTGAGCAGGCACAGGCGGCTCTCCAGGAAATGGATGCTGAAGTCCAAGCCATCCATGCCTTGGGAGAAGACTCCTTGACAACTTGGTGGAATACCTTGAGGTCCTCTCGGCAGTGGGCAATAGCCAACTTAGCCCTTGTAGCCTGTAGCCTTGTAGTGTTTTGCTGTTTTTTATATTGTTGTTGTGGATTGTGGGCCCAAAATAGAGCCCACCAGGCCAGATCCTGCACCACGACCCTGTAGGGGTGGAGTGTGGATCCAAAGTCTATCTGTGATTAGGCTCGCAGCTAGGGATAAGACTCCGGATTTAAAATGTTACATTAATGTAGTAGGGTGCCTGCGCCTAACTTATGTAAGTATGACTCAGCTTCTCGTTTATTATGCACATGTAGCAGAATGCCACTATTTTTCTCTGACATATATTAAAGTCCATGTGGTTCCCTAGTGCATACGCGCGCACTCCCTGCAGTAAAGTTGGTGCCTGCCATTTCATTCTGATGCTGGCTTCTTGTGGGTTCTTTCAACTGGGCATTTCACCACCGAAAACTTCCCTTCTTGATCAGCTCTGTGCTGACATGTGGCATAGCCGGCAGGATGAGGTAAATAAAGCCCCCAGTGCTCCTGATGGTCGCCAAGTGGAGGATACCCAAGTGGAGGACTTATAGCTCCCCACCTTCCAGTGGTATCCTCATGCGTTCTTTCACCTGGGCATCTCACACCAAAACCTCCTCTTCTTGATCAGCTGGGCACTAACACAAATCTAGCAGATTCTTATTTTTGATATCTTGCTTTGCTTTTATGCAGAGAAGGCAGCTTTGTTATTTCAAGATTAACAAAATACTTTCCTCTAGAATAATTTATGGTTTATTTTATTTTGTATTAGCTCTTTTATTCATCCAGTATCTAATTTATGTAAAGTGTGACATGATAAGCTAACAATTTTCTTCTCACACAGCCAACTTTGAAACACCAATTTTGAATCATCTATTTCTTCCTATTGTTTTGCTGATGCTTCCTTTATTGTATACCTATTCTTAACAAATTCTAGGATTTGTTTCAGGGCTTCAGCTATCTTGTCATGGTTTGATGCCATAATTTCTTAATTATTGAATATCTGTAATACCAAATAGAAAAATTTTATTATATAATTTTAAAAATAGCAGAACTATTTTATCCCAGTGTGTGGCATGCAAAGTTGCACGGTCGAAAGAGAACAGATATAGAATCAGTCCCCAAATCTGTTACCAAGTAATTGGTTCACCCCTGAGAAGCCTCTGAATCCCTGTGGCCCTGAATTTTCCCATTTGTTAATTGGACATATTCAGGCTCACCTTCTGATTGTTGGACTTAATTTAGGTAACGTGAGGGTTCAGCCTGAGACATTCTCAGTTTTAAGTGCTCAATAAATGTTTCTTGTTGACATTATTGTCTTAATTAATTTTTATTATCTATCAGTTTTGGAGTTTGGCATTATATTAGCCAGGGTGCTCCAGAGAAACAGAAACCAACAGAAATACCTACAAACACAAATATTTGAAAAAGAAAGAGAGAGGAGAGAGGAGAGAGGAGGGAGTGAGGGAGGGGGATTGAGAGAGAGAGAGAGAAAGAGAGAGAGAGAGAGAGAGAGAGAGAGAGAGAGAGAGAGAAATTTATTTTAATTTTAAAAAATTGACTTTCATGAGTGTGGGGCCTGGAAGGCAAGATGGAGATCCAGAGAAGAGTAGATGTTGCAGTTCCTCTGGGTAGCTTAGTCTTTTCTCTTAAGGTCTTCAACTGATTGGAGGAGGCCCACCCACATTACAAAAGGCACCTTGCTTTACTCAAAGTCTACTGATTTAAATATTAATCACGTCTAAAAATTATCTTCACAGCAACATCCAGACTGGTGTTTGACCAAAAACTGGGTACCATGGCCTAGACAAGTTGTTACATAAAATTAACCATCGCAGGAATATTACTTTTTTAAAAAATTGAGGTATGACTGGCATATAACATTACATTAATTTTAGGTGTATGACAAAATGATTCAATATTTGCATATATTGCACATGACCACCACAATAAGTCTAGTTAACATCTGTCACCATACAGAATTACTTTTTTTTTCTTGTGATAACTTTTGAGATCTACTCTCAGCAACGTTCAAATAGGCAACACAGCACTAACTATAGTCACCATGCTGTATATCATATCTGTATGACCTATTTATTTTATAATTGGAAGCCTGTATCTTACAGGTATACTGTCCCTAAGGTACTTTCAGTTCTAAAATTCAGTGATGCCATGAATTTCAGTGCAAGTGCTACTTATGGATTAGTTATATTCATACTCTCAAATTCTTCCATTTGATCCCCCTTTTTCAGTGTTTTATCACTGTAGTTCCTTCTTTAGCCTGCACTCTAGGGATTATTCAGTTTTTTCTTCAAAGTGAGACATCCCACTTGAGTTGAGTTCTGGCTCTTTCTTACTTTTGTATCTAAAGTTGTTTAACTTTCAACATGCAAAGCTTTTAATACCAAGCACACCTTTGCGGATGAAGTTACGTTACTTTGTCAGGAAATAACCTTGGCTTAACTGTCTCAGAAAAAAAAAAACAACTCAGATATTAGGAGAAGCATCTCTCTGAGGTATAAACTTGGTGTCTAAATTTGGATATGTCGAGCGGCGTTTTTCTAGAAGCATATAAGACTGCTTTCCTGACAGTTCCTGACAGTTCAGAATGCCTGAGAGTACAAGAAAAGAGAAATCTCCTTCTATTTCTTACAGTTAACTTAGTATAGCCATGCATTTGTAAGACCCTGCCCCTCTGCCATTCTGTACACACTTACATTCCACGCTTTTCTATTCAAATAAATTGAATTTACCTTTATTAAATCTCATGATCCACAGTTTTTTATATCGAACTTATAATGTAACAGTGATTGCTGCATTTTCTGTCTTAAACGTGTCAAGGGAAGAGGAAGGCATTCGCATTTTTAATAACATAGTATTCAGGAGCTATAATAAAAATATAATACTAGTGGAATAGGAAGGATGAAATGATTTATGAAAATATTGGTGCAAAAAATTTAAAACGTGTTCATGGAGGAGGTGAAGTTTCAGTTGTATATTAAAATCAATATTAATCATAAAGAAGGAACAGGCAAAGACAGAAAAACTTGCAAGGGCATGGCATATTAAAAGAATATTAGAAGTTTGGAGAAGCTGTACCGTGGGGTCTTGTAGATGGAAATAGGGTGGATGAGTAGAAGGTTAGCATCAGCTGGTGAAAGGCAACAAATTCTAAGTCATTGTACTTAAATTTGTAGGTTATATGCAGCCCACAATCTGGTGTTCTCCTACTGCCACATCATTGTATCTTCCCTGTACTCATGTATGCTTTTGCTTTTAAGGCACCTGAGCCTCTTCTTTATGGGACTTTCAACAGACAGACTGGAAGGGCTCCTCCTAGCTGTCTCCTTCAGTTCTCCACAGCAAGGTATCCAGACTACTATCATTCTCCTTCCAATTGCCTTTCATGACAATACTCACTATTCTTGAGAGTGCCCTGAAGGTTGAACTTTTCCACCCACTGTTGCAAGTGAAGTCAATTCTTTTAGAAAATGTTAATTGTTCCCCCAAAGAGATTCAGAGCTCTCTGTTTTATATCCCTCTTCTCCCCCAGACAAAATCTCTGAGTCATGGCTTTGAGATTGGTGTAGGGATGCTAGTGCCAGGGCCCTTCTCTCTGAATGATATCTCTGTTTTAGGAAAACTTAATAGATGAGAGGCAGTGGCCACTGGTCTTCTTAACTTGCTATTATCATCATAAAGCCCAAGTCTTACAAACTTGGGAAAGGGCAATTATAGCCTCATTATTCTCAACAAAACTACACACAAGGTAGAGCTTATATACCAACAATTGGGACTAGGTGAAAGAAGGTAGTCCTCACTTCTTCATTACACTTACCCAGAGTGTAGCCTCAGTGACAGGTTGAGTAGTCTCAGTAACAGGTGGAATAACCTCAGGAACAGGTGGAGGCAAGATGGAAATTGTTGATGTCTTGCTCTCTCCTAGTGTGAGCTTAGCGGGGAAAGGACCTGTGTTTTTGGCTGCATCAGTGTTGAGTGAAATTTCTGTCTTGGTCACCTCAGATGAGGAGGAAACCAGTGGGTTTTGGTTCAAATTAAACAGCCACTTTTTGTTCTTACTAAGGTTTAGCAGGTTTTCTTGAGTGAATGTTCCTTCCTTTGCTGGATATTCTTAGGACTTTAAATGTTTTAAAAATAACTTTTTTAAACCTTATGATTGTTATTTTACAGGTGGCCTGAGGGCAGGACTTTTTTGCCTTAAGGAGCTCTGAATCTGGTAAAATGATGGCAAATTCTGCAAATCAGGCTTTTCCAGGTAGATACCAGACAAGTGAAACAGAGACATTCTCTGTTATTTTAAATATGTTTCAAACCCTTTCTTTCCCATTCAATAACCCTTAGGCTGCTGATTTCCATAGCTATCATGATTCTGAGACTGCCATTTTTTAAGGGTAGAATTGAACCAGTGAGAAGGCAATAAGTTATAGGGAAACTGATATGGCCACTCCTGCTTTATTTTGATTAATGTATGTTTTCATGATATGACTTTTTTTATATATATATTTACTTTTCACCTGTCCATATTTTTATGCTTAAGTGAGTTTCGTGTAGGCAACATGTACTTGAGTTGAGTTTTTAAATCCATCCTGCCAAGCTCTGTATTTTGACTAGTGTATTTAGGCCGCTTACATTTAATGTAATTCTGAATCTGTGTGATAAAGCTATCAATATATTTATTCTCTCTATTTTTTTTGTTTTGTCTTCTCCTTTTTTTCTTTATCTTCTCATGGGTTACTTTAATATTGTTTAGAATTCCATTTGATTTATTTATTTCTGAGTGTATTTTTTATATAGGTTCTTTAGTGTTTTACATTATCTGTACTTATTTTTCACATTCTGTTGGTCTCATCACTATAGTTCTATTTATATCCCTTTACCTATTGTCAATATATAATTCTTAAATATCTTTGCTCCATATATTTAAAACTATATCAGACCATGTTATAATTTTTGCTGCAACTATCAACATAATTTAGAAAATTTAAGAGAAGAAAAATTTATTTTTTATCCATAGTTTTATTTACTGGGTTCTTTCTTTTTTCCTGTCTTCCAAGACTTCTTTTATTATCCTTTTCTTTCCATTTAGAGAATGTTAATTAGCTAGATTTCTTTTTGCAGGATAGTTTTTTTTTATCTGATAATATCTTGATTTCTCTTTCATTTCTAAGAATATTTTCACTTGATATAGGACTCTGGGTTGTCAGTTCTTTTCTTTAGGCAGATGAAAACTGTAAGGCCACTTCATTTGGCTTCTATGGTTTTGGATGAAAAAAATGTCATTCATATTGTTTTTTTCCCTCATAGATAAATTGCCATTTCTCACTCACTGTTTTTTTTTTCTTCCTGTTGGTTACACTGAATAATTTCTATTGTTCTCCTTTTCAGTAAACTTATTCTTTTCCCTCTTCCCTCCATCTGCTGTTGAGCCCATACCTTGAATTTTTAATTTCAGTTTTTATATTTTTCAGTCCTAAAATTTCCATTTGGGTTTTTATATATTTTCTTTGCTGAGATTTTCTACTTTTTCCATTTGCTTTAAATCTGTTTATAATAATCTATTGTAGTCGTTTATTGAAGTGCTTTTTATAATGACTACTTTCAAATATTTGTGAAATAATTTTAATGTGTCTATTAAACTGATGTTGGGCATATGGTGATAGCTTTTTTGTTCAGCAGGAAGTTTCAGGAAGTGAATGCCCAAGGAAGGACTCTTAGCCCATGAGGACAGGAGATGGTGAATAAACACCTGTGTTTTTGTCCCATCAGCTGTGTTCCACATAGACTCTCAGAATGTCTCCAATAAGACCAATCCCATTGCCCATAGTGGTAATTTGATAATTATTGTTATTTTAATTAACTCTTCTCCCTTCCCTGTTTTACATTTCCAGTTCTTTGCTATGCGATCACTTGTCAAATTAATAATATGTATCAAAACATATGTCTTGGGAGTTTTCAGTTTTCTTTCTTCCTTCCCTCCTTCCCTCCTTCTCTCCCTCCCTTCCTCCCTCCCTCCCTCCCTTCCTCCCTCCCTCCCTCCCTCCCTCCTTTTCTTTCTTTCTTTCTTTCTTTCTTTCTTTCTTTCTTTCTTTCTTTCTTTCTTTCTTTCTTTCTTTCTTTCTTACCTTTCTCTCTCTCTCTCTGGTGGTGGCATATGTAGAAGGTGAGCATAGATGAAAATAAACAATGACAACCTTTCATATTCCCTTTAATATAAATCTAGGTATATGAAATCAAGGCAAGACACACAATATTTATTTATTGACTTATATAGCATGCCCCCACACATAGATTTTTAAAAAAACTTTTAATACCTTGCTTTGCATTGAAACCATCTCATCTGTGAGATAACTGCTCAATTTTGAGGGTAGTTCTATTTTTAATGCCTAACTAAACAAAATTGTTGTTCCATGTATTTTAGAGTCTCAGTTAAAATGAATATGATACATTAGCAACATAACTTTATGAAATTTACTCTCAAATCATACCAGGGTGAAACACTAGAAACTCACTGTAACCTGATGACTTGTTATTTTTTAAGGTCAACTTGTCTTCTCTCCTTGAGCTCTGGATCTCATAAGACTTCAGCCAAACTCAGAAAAATTCTGATATGACCAAAGAAAAGTGATCGGGCCCCAGGAATGGGAACTTGAGAGTGGCACAAGGAGCTGCATGAAATGAGAGTAAGTGCTACTCTGAGGTGGTTCTGATTATATCACTGCTATTCAGTGTTCCAGGAAGTAAAATTCTTCTTGATTAAAGGGGGAAAAAGTAACAATTTTACAAGTGCTTGTTCAACTTGGGTTATTTTGACAAGGACATATTTAAGTAATTCTGGGTTGTGGAGTGAAAATGATAAGTTTTATTTATTAGCTTCATTTGGCAGTAAGACATACCACAGTGACTACAGCTTGGCATTAATGCAGAGCAGCTATAAAGAGAAACTGCACATTTTGAACACATTCTCAGACTTCCAGTTATATTATGAAACCAAAGAACTGATAGATGTAGAATTAAGAAAAGAAACATAAATATATATATTTCAATCTCTCAAATTAGTTGTGTAATAAATATACTTGACTTATTTTACCATGACTCAAATACATATTTCAAACCTGTTTCTGCCAGAGTAATAGAAATCAGGGATAGGGAACATTTTTTTATGGGGAAAATTTCTTTCAAAAGATGAGAAGAAAAAAGAATAGGAAAAAACAATGAGAAAGGAGGGGCAAGAGGTTGGTCTGCAGGGCTCAGAGACTCTAGACCCAGCATAATTGATATAGAAGAGATAAGAAGGACACCTCAGAGACTGGTCCCAGGACAGTGGGGCTGCTGTGGGGCCTGTGGATGGTCCAGTCTTGAACAGCAGGAGCAACAACAGGTATAGGACTTCCATCTCTGAACACCAGTTGATGGACTATCTGTGAATTGGCTTCTTGTGCCCTCCTTTTGTACCTTGTCCTCTGTACAGAATTGGCTGACATTGGTGTTCCATAGAATCTGCCTGAGGGATCTGAAATTTGATATTATGAGTTAATCATTTGACAGCACCCTAAATATAGAACCATCCTGGTATGATTTAAAATTTTTTTCTTATATATTTTATAGAATCATAGAATATAAGAAACTTGCAGTTGCTCTTCAGTGATTTTCCATCTCTCTCTGTCTCTCTGTCTCTGTCTCTGTCTCTCTTTCTCATTGCAGAGATCATTATTATTGGTTGAATTCTTAATCTGTAGAGCTTCTCTGTGTAAAATGAGGAGAAGATAGGGCTGCTCAAGAAATCCTAACAAGTTAGAAGCCAGGAGACCCAGGTTTCCATTTTGGTCCTGCACCTATCAAACCTCTTACTAATTAATAAAGTGTTTATACACAGTTACCTTACTTTAGTTTTTTTCTCCATTTTTCAACTTTATTGAAATATAATAGACAATTAGTTGCTTGTATTTATATTGTACAATTCAATGAGGGTTTTTTTTTCAATTATATTTGGCATACAATAATATACCAGTTTCAGTTGTAGAGCATGGTGATCAGAGATCCACATAACTTGCAAGTGATCACCCCAGTAAATCTAGTACCCTTCTTCCATGTTATATATTTATTAAAACATTATTAACCATCTTCCTCATGCTACACTCTACATCTCCAAGTCTATTTTGTAATTAAACATTTGTACCTGTAAATACCTTTGCCTTTTTTTGTCCTGCCACCAATCCCCTTCCAACTAGTATCCCTCTAAATATTCTCTGTATCTATGACTTTATTTCTGCTTTTGGTTGCTGTTGTTGTTGAGATTTTTCTTTAGATTTCACATGTACATGAAATCATGCAATATTTGTCTTTCTCTACCCAATTTATTTCATTCAGTGCATATACCCTCTAAGTCCATCAAGGCAATATCTTTTTCTATTACCATCCTTTTAATCTATGTGTATCTTTTAATCTGAAGTGAGTCTCTTGTAGGCAGTATATGTAGGGGTCTTCTTTTTTTTATCCATTCAGCCACTCTATCGTTTGGTTGGAGCACTTAATTCTTTTCCATTTGAAGTACTTGTTGATAAGAATGTAGTTTTTACCAATCTTTATTCATGTGTTTGATACACGTTCTTTCTTCTTAAAGTATTTTCTACAATATTTCTTGTAAGACTGGCTTGGTGATGATAGATTCCTTCAGCTTATTTTTGTCTGGGAAGCTCTTCATCTGTCCTAAATAATAGCTTTGCTGAAAAAAGTATTCTTGGTTGTAGATCCTGGGTTTTCATCATATTGAATATTTCATGCCAAGCCCTTCTATCCTGCATAGTCTTTTTGGTTTTTTTTTTTTTTTAGATGTTTTTTTTTTGTTGTTGTTGTTGTTTTTTGTTTGTTTGTTTGAGAAATCAGCTACCAGTTTTATGAGTGCTCCCTTGTAGGTAACTAACTACTTTTCTCTTGCTGCCTTTAAGATTCTCTTTTTGTTTTTAATCTTTGGAATTTTAATTATGATGTGTCTTGGTGTGGGCCTCTTTAAGTTCTTGTTTTTTGGGACCCTCTGTGCTTCCTGGGTTGTATGTTTATTTTCTTCACTAGGTTAAGGAAGTTTTCTATCTTTATTTCTTCAAATAGCTCTTAGCCTCTTATTTTCCTTGAGGTACCCCTATACACAGATATTTTTACCTTAAATAGAGTCCCATAAGCTCCTTAAATTATTATTATAGTCTTGGCTTCTTTTATTCTTGCCATCCTGATTTCATGTCCTTGGCTTTCCCATCCTCTATATAGGTCATCTGATCCTCTTATTTATTCACTCTGTTTATTCCATTTAATATACTTATCATCTCAGATAATGTGTTCTTCATTTCTGGCTGGCTCCCTTTTATAATTTCCATTTCCACTTTTATGTTCTTTACTTATTTGTTGAAATTCTCACTGAATTGATCTACACTTCCCATAAGTACATTTAGCATCTTTATAACCAGTGTTTTGAACTCTGCATCTATTAGATTACTTGACTCATTATTTCTGGATCTCTGTACTATTCTCTCACTTTCTGCTTCTTTGTCTTCCCGTTTTGGCTGCATCAGTTTCTATGTACTAACAAAGCTCCTGAGTCTCCTGGTATTATTAGTGTGGCTTTGTGTAGGAGGTGTTCAGTGGCACAGTCATGAGAGGGGTTCAGCTGCAGGCTACATTTATTCTCAGCCTATGTCCCTTTGGGGCCACCTGTTAAGATTCGTCAAGCAATCCACATATGCTGTGCTTATAGTTGTCTCAAAAGGCCATATTAGAAATCGAGGCTTGCTGCCACCACTGTGAGTCTAGGTGCTGCTCAGCAAGGGGAACTTGACTAAGAGAGGGCACACCTGGATGTGGTTTGGGTGGGTCAGGAGTTGGGGGAATAGGAGTTTCATGGAATCCTCTGAGTGGAGTGGCCTCTGTTATCCAGGATTGATGACATCTCATCTATAGAGAGGCTGTGTCAGCACACTCAAAGCAGGGATGGCTCAACAGAGGAACAATGGATACTACGGGCACTTCTGTAGAGTAAGTCTCACCTCGGCCCTCACTCCGACAACTCAGTGTCCCCCTGTAAGTTCCTGGTGCCCTCTGCACAGCTGAACCAGCACTGGAGCATGTCCATCACTGCGCAAGTCCACTCCCAGACATGGCTCCTTTAAGAGGCCTCTGCAGCTGCTGGCTGCCGCTGCTATGGCCTCTGTCCCACTCAGCCACTTGGGACTGGGCAGTCTCATGTCCTCTTCCCATCCTACCTTCTGCCACTGCAGGGTGATTTCTTAGATTTCCCCCTAGTTGTAGGGCTTGTTCATCTAGATCCCAGGTGATTTTTCCTTGCTGTTTGTTTCTTGTTTCTGTCACAAGTTTTATTTGGTTGCCAGCAGGATGAATAGAGCCTCTATCACCTACACCATTATTTTTGCTGTCCTTATTTTAGTTTTTTTGCCAATCCTGTGAGAGGTAATGTTGTGACAATGTTGAATTTTACCTGAAGGTTAAAAAATCCCCTCAGTCCTTTGTGTTCTGGAAAATGGCTGACTGCAAAATAACCATTCTTTCTTATATGATTTATCTAAAAATGCAAGGATACTTCTCATCTTTACTGATGACAAGGCCAGACACAGACCCTACAAGTTC
Organism: Cynopterus sphinx; assembly: GCA_030015415.1. Classification (NCBI taxonomy): domain Eukaryota; kingdom Metazoa; phylum Chordata; class Mammalia; order Chiroptera; family Pteropodidae; genus Cynopterus; species Cynopterus sphinx. Next base: position 62,638,086 of record CM057389.1, on the reverse strand, counting down.
TCTTTCTTTCCCTTCTAAGTGATTAGCTAAACTGCTTGTCTCCCTTGATCAACTGAAACAAAATGCTTGTTAGTTGAACTTCAATGATGCTTCTCTTCTTTCCCCAGACCCCTGACCTTTAGCTCACCTTCAGCCTGAGACACAGAAAATAGGTTGATCTCAGGGTTAAATATTCTCTGATCTGCTATCCCATCATGCTACCCTTTCCTTCCCCTTCCCCAAACCTGTTCTTTCTAGCTTTGTTCACTCCTCTCCCTAGAAAATAAAACTACTTTCTTCCTAACTCTTGAGACTTTTTAGTTCTTACAAGTTACAGTGTTCCCTCTACTGCAACAGTCCTCTCCACTTATTGCAATAGTCCCTTCCTCTGCAATAATCCTTACTTAGTTTGGTTTTTATGTGACAGCAGGTATGTTGCTACCCATTATGTGGAAGAGGAAGTTGAGGTTTGCAGAGTTAACACTTACTTGAGAATGAGTCAGGTTAATGGGAAGTGGCGCAGGTTGTTTTCAAACCCAGGTCTTCTGCAAACTTCAGTACTGTGGCTTTTTTTTTTCTGCTATGTGGATTCTTTCTCAATGTTTGGGCAAGCAATTCACTTCTCTAAACTGAAAAGGTTGAAATAGAGGTTCTCTTCAGTTCCACCATTTCTGACCTGCTATAGGGATGACATTAGGAGGGACAAAAGCCCCAGGGTACAGCTGTGTCAGTTGATAAGGCCAGACATTTTGACACCTAAGAGTTCTCAAAAAGTGAACTGTCTTGTCAGAAAACATTCCTGTAGGAAAATACACAAAGTAAGGAGAGTATAGGCTCAATAGAGATAGGGAGGTGAATTTGTTGAACCAGCCTAAATTCTAAAATAAAAATTTATTTGCCAAGTTTTCATATTAAAAGAATATATCAAATAAAATCTTAGGGTGTATCTTGCCTTGTTTATATTTTTGAGGTCTGAATCTAATTTATTCTGATGCTTGACATTATCTTTTGTCTCTCCTGTCAGAGTAAATTATTTATAAGGAAAATCCAGAGAAAACTTAACCAGAGTCTGAGTTATGTGAAGAAGACTTAGGTAATGCAGTGTGGTCTGATCCAGCAACATCAGCATCACTTGGGAACTTGTGAGAAATGTAGAATTTCAAGCCCCACCCAGACCTCCTGCATTAGAAACTCCTTCCATTTTTAAAAAGCCCTACAAGGTATTCTCGTCACACTCAAGAGCATCCTGGTGGGGTCTGCCCTATGTGACAATCTTGAAGGTGAAAATGACTTTGTTATTCTATGCTCCTTCCTTTTCTGGCAGCTGTGCTCTGGAAGGTAACTCATCCCTACACATTCTCAATCCCTCTCCCTTCCCAGGTGTTGTTAATAAGTGTTTTTTTTTTTTTAACTGTATTCAAAGAAAGGAAAGAAATCAAAATGTATTGAATGCCTATGAATGTGCTAGGCACTAGGGCTTGGCACCTTTGACGAGTTAGTTATGTGATTTACATAAAAGCCCAAAGAGAAGAAAAACATGTTCTGTATTTCATACAGGGGGATATTTAAATTTTGTTAGAGGAATCCTTTAAGACCTAAAAGACTTTATGACCTGAAGTGATTCCTATTAGTGGAATTGTATGCACTTTATAGGGGTAGGAGAGATACTTTTCTTAAAGAGGAATGCCAGACTGGAATACACACTAAAAGACAACCCTTCTGAAGGGCAATCTATCAGTACTCAGAAAAATGGGAGTGCATTCATATCATATGACTCAGCAATCCCACTCTGAATTGTAGTTCTCAAAGAAACTCCTGCAAGTCCATGGAAAACAGGAAGAATGATCCTGCAGCATCACCTATGGTGGTGGTGAGAGGCAAGTGGTAGAGATATCTGATGCTCATCACTGGGGGATGCATAAAAAACATAATAGATGCCCACTTCTGGGAGGCAAGGTCTGAGGTGCTCACAGCAACACAGACAAGGCTTACAGGTATAATACCATGTAAGGTATAATTTCTAAGCACAACTCTATGCTAAAAAAACAATATACATTTTTTAAACACACACAAACAAAATTATAGACATAAAACCATTAGGATGCTTGGGGTGCATATGGTTGAAGAGGGGAATGAGTCTGAGTGAGTGGGACAAAAGGAAATGTAATAAAATAGAAATGGAGCTTTACATTGTCATAGAGGTGCCATGAATTGAAGCATATTAACCACATTCTTTACACATGATGTAAGAAAAAAGATGGGAGTACATATGGAGGGAAAGGAGGAACAAAAAATGGAAGGAAGGAGGGAAGAGAAGAAAATCAAGATAAAGAGACAAGAAAAGGAAACTACAAAACAAATGACAGTCCCTAGACAGCCTCCTGGTGCACCTTCCAGGACTAAGAACAGCTCAAAGATGCTGTAACATCTGTGGGCTCAGGCCCAGCTGAGCAGCCTATAGTTTTGGTGCATAAAAGTTATCTATGCTCATAGAAAAACAGGGATGGTGTTGGGAGGTAAATGAGTGAAGAGGGTCAGAAGGTACAAACTTTCAGCTATAAGATAAAAAAGTCCTGGAGATGTAATGTACAGCATGATGGCTGTAGCTATCAATATTGTATTGTGTATTTGAAAATTGCTATGACAATAAATCTTAAAAGTTGTCATCCAAAGGAAAAAAAGTGATGAGTGCTAACTAAATTTTGTAATAATCATTTTGATATCTATATAAAACCATTAAAATGATCTATGGTTTATGAAGACTTTATAGCTGAATCTCTGGTCAGTGTCTAATTTAATGCATTTTTCTCTCTGCTCCTTGGGGCCAGGTGGATTTGGGATCTTTTAACAAGAGCAGATGTCTCCTGCTCCTTCTCCTGGGAGATCTGTACCTGGGTCAGATCATTTATTGGCACCAGGGAAACCTTTAAGTTGGCTCATCCAACTCTTCATTTTATAAGAGAGGAGTAGAGGCTCAAGAGGAGAGATAAAGTGAATGACAGAGCTGCACAAGATTACAACATTTTAATTTGAGAAACATGGTTCTCAGGTTTGAGGTTTGGATTGAATTGATCGGGGAGAAGGTTAGCAAGTTATATCTTCCAAAAGTTCCCCAGCGATACTGCAATGAAGCTGGGTTTGAAAACCACATCCATCTGTAATGGGGCAATAAAGGGAGAAAGTATGGCCAGCCTGTTGAGGATATTTTCTTTCAAAGAGGCCTAGGGATTTATCTTCTGAGAAAAATCTACAGGATATGCCAAACAGGCAGAGAGGTTATTGGGGGGTTGTCTTAAATCAGGTATAATGCAATCCACTACCAAAGCATCTTTCTCTTCCTTCCTACTATTCCTCAAGATGGCACAAGCCAATTGGTTGTGATCAACCTGTGTCCACTTCATTTATTTATTCCTTAGCTAAAGACAATGCTGGGGGATGCCAGGAGACTGATGCGCTGAAGTACCCGCTGAGATCCTGGTTTGCAAAATCGCTTTGCGTCTGTCTCAGATAGTATTTTTACTACATATTAATGAATTATAATTAGATTCAATTTAATCATTTTCTGAACAGGCCCGCAGATACATTGGCATTATCCTTGTATTTTGGTGCACCTAAAAATGGTAATTATACTATTACCATACAAGGATCAAAATAAATACACATACACACATACATATATATATGTGTGTATATATATATGTATATATATGTTCAATTAAAGTAAATTTCAAAAACTTAATGGGTAAAAAAAGCAAAAAGGAAATGGTAGTTGCAAAATAGGTAAATACAATGTGATATAATTTATGAAAATTTAGAACATGAAGTAATGTGACATACTACTTATGCATATATATGCAAACATACACATATACATATATGTGTGTATAAATACACTCACATATATAAATTGATAAGTGTGTTTTTATGTATGTGTTGTCTATGTGTATATATGTATACGAAAGCACAGAAACATTCCCAGGAAATAAACATACTATTTTCCAAAGAGCAATTACTCCTGGCAATAGTGGTGGTGGTAGTCTGTAGGTGTGTGTGTGTGTGTGTGTGTGTGTGTGTGTGTGTGTGTGCGCGGGCGCGTGCTTGCGCTAATGTGCTTGTTTGCTTGTGTGCTTGTGTGCTCATGCACATACGCAGAGCAGACGTGGTCTGCATGCTTGAAATATTTCATAATTAAACATTTTGGAAATGCATTACAAAAACTTCCATCTGATAACTTCAAGGCTGCCTGCCTTGCTCATTTGTATTCAAACTTGGTTATTCAGACTTCTCTTTTGATATGCAAGAGAAGTTACAATGTGATACCCATCTGAAATGTGAATTATTAATGATGCTTTTTGGCCTGGGATAGTCCAGAACTGGGGATCTGTGGCTGGAGCGTAGGGGCAGGGTGAGAGAAAAGCCAGGAGCCTAAAGAGACTGGTTTTATGAATTTACTTTCTACATTCTTACATATCTGGAGAAAAAGAGAAATTTAGAGTGAAACATTGCAGGCAGGTAGCATAATCTCTCTCATCACATTTCCCATTTCCTTAGCTATAAACCAGAAATAATAAATCATATTTTATAAAGTTGCTATAAAAAGTAAATAAACACAGAACATGGCACTTGATAAGTATATCAAATATCCAGAGTATGCCACTCAATTCATTCATTCATTCATTCATTCATTCATTCATTTGAAACTTACATGGAATAGGCTTTAGAGAGGAAAAAAAAATCAATCATTTGCCAGCCTGACAAATAATTTCTGCCGAAGTCTGCGAAGCCAACAAAATCTCACTCCTTCACCACTGGATATCAATAAGTCCACTGAAAACACCAAAAACAAAATATCAAAAAATTTGGGGGGAGTAATTTTATGAAACTCCACATATCTTTATCTGTAATTTAACAGAGCTTCATACCTATAGTGCAAGGAGAGGGAAATGGGAGCTGATCTCTCCCAGAGGTACAAGGAATAAGGACAAGACAGGGTATGGAGCAGGGGTGAATACCTCAGCAAAGCTAAGGAAAGGAGAGGTTCAGAGGAGAAGGGGTTGCAGATGAAGGAGGGAGGAGCTGAGGGAAGCACAGAGAATATATGAGTCACCGAAAGAGAGGAAACAGAAAAAAATAAAGGCTGAGAGAGGCCATCTAAGGTCAGGGATGAGAAAGCTTGATATCAACATGGTGAGGAGAAATAATATCTCAAGTGACAGAGTGGATACTGGGGTTCCTCTGAGTCTCCTAGCTTGTGATTCCAAGCTGGACCACACAAAAGATGTTCTTCTGGTAGAAAAATGGTTAGTCTATCCATTGGGGGAACAAATGTAGTGAGGAAAACTGAATCCTATAAAATAAATCTTCGTTAAGGAGATAATGTGTTCCCAGCAATTGGAAAAATCAAAGCTCATCAATATTGGCAATTCTGTTAATGATTCAATTCCTGCACACTGTGAGTTTTGTCTTCAGTGGACATGAACTTAAAAAAAAGCTATCTGGTGCTATTTTGACTCATGCTTCATTGTTTCAAAATGTATTTTTTTGTTATTGATGCTTTTAGCCACAATGGATAACAAAGAGTAAGTTTGTAGAACAAATCAGGGGCACCTTAGCATGAAGAAAGCGTGTATTCCACGTCAGACATATCCAGCCTTGCTCATTCATTCACTCATTCATTCAACAAATATTTGTGGAACATTCACTGTTTGTTGGACTTGTGGTATTTACTTTCTAGTGGAGGGAGATGGAAAAGAAGTTAAGAAATGAATGACAAGATGATTTAAGGTGTAGTGAGTGCTCTGAAGAAAGTAAAGTGAGTGATAGATCCAGAGTGACTGGGAAGAGTGGGGACTTTGGGGATGGATGGAGAGGAAAGGCCTTCCTGAGGAGCTGACTTTGGCCTGAGACCTGAATACAAAGTCAGCCCAGGGGATAAATATCTCATGCAGATAGTATAATAAGAGCCCTTTGTTTATTGTTGCTCTATAGGAAGGCATTTTATTTTCATGTACCAATCATATTTCTAAACATCATACTGAATTTTTTCAAAATTTCAAAAAGTTTGTAGTGAACTGTATTAAATTTTTGAGGTAGATAAGCATATAATCGAAAGTAATAACCATTTGTTTCTCCTTCCTCCCTTAAAAATTGATTGGCTTAAATCTTCAGGACAACTTTGAATAGTAATAGTGACAACTGGAATCTTTCCCTTGCTTTTATTTTAATGAAATTGCTTATGATGTTTCAACTAAAGTGTGATGTTTGTCGAAATAATTTTGTGAATTTTTTTTTTGGTTTACGAATAATTTTTATCTAATAGTTCTCTGGTAAATGTGACAATTGTTATATATCTATCTTTAAATCTGTTGATGTAGTAGTTCACAATAATGCTTTCCTAATATTGGAGAAGTCTTATGTTTCTTGGATAAATCTTTCTTAGTTGTAATCATTTTGTCTTAATATATATTCAGTATGCTGATATTTTATATAAAATTTTCCATTTATATTCATAAGTGAGACTTATGATTCTTCTCTTTCTTTGCAACTGTTTTATAGTTTATGCATAAAAAGTTTTACTTGCCTTATAAAATGAGTTAGGTGATGCTTTGAAATAATGTGATTAAGATGGATTTTTTTTTTTTTGAAAGTTTAGTGGAATAATTCTAAATCTATTGCATTTGGGGGGTAGATCTTTGACTATTGTGTCATTTTCTTCTATAATTACTAATCTATTCAGCTTTTCTATTTTTTCTTGCCAATTTTGATGATTCATTTTTATCTACTTTATGTTTTAGTAATTGCTGGTATACATTTGTATATAGTATTCTCTTATTTTTAAAATTCTTCTCTATTTATTATTTATGACATTTTCCTCCTATGAGTGTTCTCTCTCTCTCTCTCTCTCTCTCTCTCTCTCTCTCTCATACTTGCTGAAGAGTCATCTATTTTATTAATCTTCAAAGTATACATTTTTAATTATCTTAATTGACTATTTTGCATTTCTGTTTTGTTCTGTATTTACACTAGTCAAGGTTCTCTAGAGGGGGGAACTATATGCATATATTTTATAGAAATTGGCTCATTAGATTAAGGAGGCCAAGGAGTCCAATGAGCTAAAGAACCAGGAAAGCTAGTAATTTAGTCTGAGTCCAAAGGCCTGAGAATGGGGGGCAGCCAATGGTATGAACCCTGCTCTGAGTCAAAAGGCCTAAGAACAGGAGTGCCAATGTCCCAGGGCAGGAGAAAATAAATGTCCTAGCTCAAGCAGAGAGAAAATTTACCCTTCCTCTGCCTTTTTGTTCTATTTAGGCCCTCAGTGGATTAGACGATGCTACTTACATTGGTGAGAGCAGATCTTTTTACATGTTTTACTGATTCTAATTCTAATCTCTCCTGGAAACACTCTCACAGGCACATCAAGAATATTGTTTTACTCACTATCTGGGCAACCATTAGCTCATTCAAGTCAACATGTAAAATTAACCATAATAGTACCTTATTATTTTCTGCTTTTAGCTTTGTTATTTTCTACATCTACTCTCTTTGGTTTTTTTTTTTTCTACCTTCTAGAGATGATGAAGCAATCATACTCCACACCAAGTCACAAACCTGCTAACTAAAAGGTCAACAAATTAAGTGTTCTTAATATTTTAATAAATAAATAACATGACCAATTTCAAATGTCTTAGATTGGATCAATTTATGAAAAAAATCTGTGATGCGATATTAGGTCAGATCTGTATATGCCATTCTAAAATTAATTATTTTCCATCAACATTTTGAAGATAGTAATCTGTCATCTTACATGTAGGATGTTAGTCTGTCTGACTGTGGACCATATTTAGTTACTTGCTTATAATAAATAGAAAGTGATACCGCTTAACAACTTAGACCATATCATAAAAAGCAGTACACCCTACTCTGACCTCTCTTGGAATTCTTTCTCTTGTAACCCTGCCACCAACAGCTGGTAACAGCCACTGTGAGAGCAAAGAAGCCTTTGTGGTACTTCCATCCAAGCCACTGTCTGTCTGAAACTCCATGAGGAACCAATGTGAAACTCCCCTAACTGAGCCCAGTTAACCCTCCAAAATCATGAGTTGGGCCTCCTCCTGACTCTTTCATTAACTCTGTGACTTCAGGAAAATTATATAACTTATCCAAAAATGGTGCTAATAATACCTACCTCAGAGGTTGTTTTGAGAATTAATCAAGACTATAACTCTCCAAAGTAGGTATTATTAGGCTCATTTACCTATGAGAATATGTGCCAAGAAAGGTCAAATATATTGCTCAGTCAAACATATAATAGTTAGAATGTGAGTTTAAGCCTTAGATCTGACTCCAAAAACTATTCTTTTTATTATCAATTTCATTGCTAAAAATAATCACCGTAGCAACTCACTAACCTACCTGGTCTCATACAAGTACTGAAAGAAATATGTCCTAGCATGTCTGGGTTTAATTTAAGTCAGACTTGGCAACAGGATAAAGCTGTGATGCCATTTAAAGCAAAAGAAAAAAATGTACTATGGATTTTAAATACCTGAACCCACAGGAGGGTAAGCAGACGTCATACTGTGCCAGCGTGATAGAGAACAGCAAGTTCTTTCTGGCCTCACTTTCTCATAATACCATTTTTGGGAAATAGTTTTTACCAAAATAGCATGCCATGTATGAATCTTGTTCAAATGCCAGAGCTGCTCTTGGAACCCAAATGTTATATTACATATTTTCATGGAAGAATCTAGTACGTGGTAACAAGGAGAAAGGAGCCGAGTAACAGAGAAAAAAGTGTGGTCAGGGTAAAATAGAGTCTTAATGCAAAATAATTTTCACACTCTTAAAATTTTCATGTAAATCTTGTTTGTGCTGATGGAGCATATATGTCAGCATTGTTAAAATGTCACAGAGACTTCCAGTTAAGATGGTGTATTAGGTTGATGTTGTGCTCAACTTCCCTCGTGACCACATAAAATTACAACTAACCTACAGAAAAACTATCATTGAGAGTCACCTGAGGTCTGGAAAAACAAATTCTGCAATGGGGGACATATATAAGAGGCCACCTGGAGACTGGTAGTAGGGGCAGTGACACAAAATAGGTTGGTCCCACACCTGCATGTAGTGGTCAGGAGGGATATCTTGGTTGCAGAGGTCCCCAAAGAGAAACCAGGAGTCCTGGCCCCAAAGTGGGCTCCCCACCGTAGGGTTCCAGTGCCAGGAAGAGAAGTCCCACAACCTCTGACTGTGAGAACCAGTGGAGATTGTGACTGAGTGAGAGGGAAGACTGTGGGAGTAACAGACATTCTTCCTAAAGGGCCCTGCATGAAGTTACTCATTGATGAACTCGCTCTGAGTTCCAGAGTTGGGGCAGCTTCTCAAAAAACACCAGGGACATACTGGAAGGAAATGAATTGTCTGGCTTCAGAGTGAGGGCTAGAAGGGCAGCTTTCCCCCAGGCACAAGTGCTGGCAGTATCCATTGATTTTTGTTGAACCCTCCCCACTCCCAACATGCAGATGCAGGTGGAAACCATATCTGAGTCTCTATCTACCTGCTAACACTAGTTGAGACAGCTGGAGATTCCCTGCAACCTCATCCCTCCCAACTTCCAGGCCCATGAAGCCAATTCCAGGGGTTTTTCTGTACAAATGACCTGTCTTGGCTCATGTTTCAGACTTTCCTAACATCTCTCAAAGGTTCAAAAAACCCAGACAAACAGCATCTGGCCTTGGTATGCTTAGTACCTTTGCTGAGCAGCCCCAAGCCTGGCACTAGTGGCAGTGACCTTAGTTCCCAGCTTGGCCTCTCAAGGTACCTCTAAGCCCAGCATGAGTGGTGATCATCTACAGATTGCTTGGTAAACTGTTGCCAGGTGGCCCCGGGAGGTACACTGGCCACAGCTGAACTTGGCCTATGGCAGAACCACTCACTGGAGGTCCTGGAGCCGGAATGCCCAGTGGATGGCTTTGACAGAGATAGAGCATCACCCAGGGCTGCATCAGAGGATAATACTTTCAAAGCCTGGCACCAGAGCCCTGCTAAAGTGAATCCTACTCCATAAGATAAGCCCCTCACCAGCCTGTCCTCACAACCAATCAGCCCAAGGATCCATCTTTTCTACTGATGTGCAAACAGCAACCAAGGCTCAACTGCAACAGAAGGGAACATACAACCCATGCAAGTGATGCATCCAGCTCAGGTCACTAGAGGAGACTTCACCACTGGGCCTCACTCGACACCTACTACATAAACCCACTCTACTAACCAGGAGACTTAGGAGCCCTACCTAATACATAGAAACTAACACAGAGAGGCGCCAAAGTGAAGAGACAAAGAAACATGTCCCAAATGAAAGAACAGAATAAAGCTCCAGAACAACAACTAAACAAAATAGAGATAAGCAATCTATCAGATGTAGAGTTCAAAACACTTGTTATAAATCTGCTCAATGAACTTAAGGGAAAAATATATGAACTCAGTGAGAACTTTAATAAAGAGCTAGGAAATATAAAAATGGAGGTAGAAAACATAAATAAGTCAGAAATGAAGAATACAATAACTGAAATGACAAATACATTAGAGGGAAATAACAGTAGTTTACATGAAGCAGGGGATTGAATCAGTGATTTAGAAGGTAAGGTGGCAGAATAAGGTAGGATAATTTAAGGGGCCTCAGGGATAATATCAAGCATACCAACATTTGCATCATAGGGGTACCAGAAGAAGAGAGAAAGAAAGAAATTGAAAACCTTTGAAAAAATAACAACAGAAAACTTTTCTAACCTGGCAAAGGAGATAAATATACAAACCTAGGAAGCTCAGAGAGTACCAAACAAGATGGACCTAACCAGCTCCATGACAAGACACATCATAATTAAAATGCCAAAGGTTAAAGACAAAGAGAATTTTAAAAGCAGCAAGGGAAGAGCAATTAGTTATCTACAGGGAGCTCCATAAGACTATCAGCTGATTTCTCAACAGAAACCTTGCAGGCCAGTAGGAATTGGCATGAAATATTAAAAATAATAAAAAACAAAGACCTACCACCAAGATTAGTAAAGAATCGAAAGATAGATATTCCCAGACAAGAAAAAGCTAAAGCAGTTAATCACCATAGAATCATTATTACAAGAAATGTTAGCGGTCTTCTTTAAGAAGATGGAAAAAGAATAAAAATATATGAATAATGAAAAGGTAAAACTACATATCTATCAACAAGTTATTCACATGAAAAAGAATTAAATGCTCTAAATAAAAGGGTGGCTGAATGGATAAGGAAATCAGACCCTTACATATGCTGCCTACAGAGACTCACTTTGGATAGAAAGATACACACAGAGTAAAAGTAAAGGAATGGAAAAAGATATATTATAAAATGAAAACAACAATATAAAAAGCTATGGTATCCAAACAAAATAGACTTTTTAATTTATTTTTTTAAATTTATTCATTTATTTTTATGGTGACATTGGTTAACGAAATCCAGTAAGTTTCAGCTGTATACTTCAACAGTAAAACATATATATTTTTTAAAATAAAGACTATCACAAGAGACAAAGACATAGTAATCTCACTTTTGGGCATTTATTAGAAGAAACCTAAAATACTGCTTTAAAGGGATGTGTTCATCCATATATTTATTGTAGCACTCTTTATGCTGGCCAGGATATGGGGCAGCCTGAGTGACTATTGGTGGATGAGTGACTGGTGAGGAGGTGGTGTATATGTGTGCTGAAATATTAGTCATAAAAAATAATAGTAAAGAATGAGGTCTTGCCAAATGGCATGAATGGACCTGGGGACTGTTGTGCTGAGTAGAGTAGGTCAGATGGAGGAAAAATGCCATATAATTTCACTTACATGTGGAATTTAAAGAACAAAATGAATGGACAAACAAAACAGAAACAAACTCATGAATACAGAGAAAATTTTGAGGGTTACCACGAGGAAGGGGGCTTTCAGGGTAAGTGAAAAGTGAAGGGATTAAGAAGCACAAATTGGTAGTTACAAAATGAGACTATATAGTATAAGGAATATAGCCAATAATATTATAATAACTATGTATAGCGTCAGATTAGGTCTAGGTTTATTGGGGTGATCACTTTATAAGTTATATAATATTGTATGCCAACTATAGTTGAAAAATAAAACAACTATTTTAAAAATGTCACAAAGTAAAGGTGATCAATAACAGCAAAAGGGTTTTCTGAGCATCTGGAAGCAATCGTATTATGAATCCAAAGAATAATGCCAAGATTCTACCTTTGACACATAAGGAAATTGTTTTAGAAAGGGAAGCTTATTTCAAAGTCTTTGCTTTAATAATGGTTTGCTGTTGATAAATTGATAAAGCTCATCATCATCATCATCATCATCATCATCATTATCATCAATATGTTGAATACTTAGTTTACTTAATATATAATATAGGTACTTTATAAACATTATGTACCAGGAAGAGTTTTAAATATTTTTTACATATTATCTCCTTTAATCCTCAGAACAAAGCATGATACAAATACTTTTTAATGCACATTTTGTAGATGAAATTGAGGCATAGAGAAGTTAATTCATTTTCTCAGGTAGGAATTTAGGAGTTGCAGGTAGAGAAATTTCAAATCCAGCACTCATGTTCCTAACTGCTGAGCTATTTGTTAATATTATTAATCTTAGCATTATCAATATGAAGTATAGATAATATTTATTGATATATATGCCAAGCTCAATGAAAAGTACTTCACCTTGACCAAGGCAGAGGGACAAGAATTTAAAAGGGGAATGAATTTTTCAATATTTGAGTCAAAGTTATTTAATTCCTTATCTTTTTCTTTTTATTCCTTAATAAATTGTTTTGGGTTCTTTGATATGACATTTAAACTCATAGGTTCATTGAAAGACAAAACTTGGAGGAATTCTGGGTCTTTTATATTAGTGACTTAAATTTAACAGACAACACCTGAACATCTATAGGGTATAAGAGCTGTGTTCTCTGTCCTGTGATGGCAGGAATAAAATTTTTTAAAATTATTTTTATGAACCAGAGCCTTTGCTCCTGACTCATTGTAAGAACCTGGCCAAGGTGTCTAATCTGATTGGGCCTCATTTTTCTTATCAATGAGAAGAACTGGTTGGTGTGGGAATAGCCAAGACTCTTCACACTGAATGTCTGCACTGTGGCCAAAGTGCTCCCAAGTGTATGCCTTTTCATTTCATATTAGGAAATAAAGCTCCCCTTTATACAAAGATTCCATTCTTCTTTGTAAGTCCAATTAGACTGCATTGTCCTGACTAGTGCTTCACAAATTATGGGTTAAGACCACCCACTAGAAATTCTGATAGTAAAAGAAAAAAGGGAAGAGAATTTGATAACTTAGAATTATAATTCTCACGTACTCTTTCTGCCTTCATTAGGGTTAAGGTCTCACTTTTACAGTCATGTATCTTTCTCACATTTTCAGAACTTTCCTTTTTAATAAAAGACCTTCCCAGATGACATATTAAGCTATAGTTTAATAACATTGCTCAGTGTTTTTATTGTATTTGCTTTTGGTTTGCTTCTACTTGTCAAGTAAAAATATTTTTTTACCTATTTGTAGAGTGCCACAAAGACTTTAAAAAATAATGTATTTAAACAAAAAGGTTGTTTTAGAGTGAAATGTTGAATAACTAGTAGTAGGGAGGTAGACACACGCACACACACACACGTGTGTGTGTGTGTGTGTGTGTGTGTGTGTGTGTGTGTGTGTGTGTGTGATTTATTGCTGTATAACAAACTACTCCATAAGCTGGTGGTTCCAACTACAAACATTTTATATAGATAACTATCTTATAGGTGACCAATTTTGGCTGGTCTCAGTTGGTGTTCTGAACCTAGGGAAAATCTGCACATAGGTTATGGCTGCATTCCTTGTTTTGTTTAGTTTGTTTCTTCAGAAAAGCAAAGGTGTGTCAAAAACCTAGGAAAATAGTGGTTTCATCTTGATGAATATATGTTCTTTCAAATTCTTGTTGGCTTTTATTACTTGAGATTTTTTTATGGGCTGTGTGTTGTTTGCTAAGGTTTAGTGTAACACAATGTTCCTCTTAGCTCAAATCTGAGGTTCTTTGGCATTTTGCTAAAGTTTCAGAGAGCTGTCTTTGATCCTTATCTTTTTTTCACAGTACTTAGATGAGCCTTACTTGATATTATCTATTTCTAAATATTTCCAAAGGATTCCCTGATACCTCATGCAAGTGTCTGCCATTCTGACATATTTGGTTATTATATGTAATTGGTGGACTAAGAATAAGGTTCTGGGGTGAGTAGGAATAAGGACAGGAAGTAAATAAATAAGGAGGGATGAAGAATGATGGTATGAGATTCCAGTTCTTCTGGGATAATGAAGATATGTTTTTGTCAGTGTTTAGAAAATGCTAGTGGAACTGTGTTGGGGCTGCTGATGCAAACCCAGAAAGCAGCTATGTTTCATTCCATTTCTTTGCCCTTCCTGGAAAAAGCTGCACACTGCCCTTGCTAGGTAGTTGTCCAGATATCATAGGGCATATCAAACAAAGAATCAAGAAATGACCTCAGCCCGAAATAACTGATCCCTTTTACCAAGGACTTTAAGTAGGCATTTATCATGCTTTGCTATGGGGGATCCATTGGGAGTGGAGAGACTATGATGCCAAAATATATGACTCCTAAGTATCTGGAGTGCACAAAAATATTTAAATTAGGTAATGAAAATCTGAGAATTAAAAGCAAGAAACTGTGCTAATTATATATAGCTGATGACCTATATTGGCTAAGAAGTTTTCACTATCCATTAGAATTATAAGCAGGGCTCTCTGCAGAATGATGCTGTAAATACGATTACATATAGCCAAGTAAGTCAGCCCAGAACACTTATTTTGGGGGGAATTAAGAATGCAGAGGTTCCAATGGCTCTCATAGAGATTAAAAAAGAGGGAACTAAAATTTTCTCAGTACAGGATTAAATGAAGGATGGTACCCAACTAATGCAGTGTCAAAACTAAGTAATTATTTTATCCACTTGCCTATTTTTAATACTGTGTCATCAAATACCCATGAATCATTTAAAACATTGCATGTTTTACTTGTTTATTTTTAGATTACATAACTAATAAATGTTTGTTGCACAAATACAAACGATACAACTAAAAAGAAAAATTATTTTCCTCCTACCAGTCTCATCTCTCGAGATAATAATTTTTAACAATTTAGGATAGTAGGTACACTTATCTTCTAGATCTAAATATCCACATTTAAGTGTAATGAATATATATATATATGTATATATATATATATATATATATATATATATATATAATCAAAATAGGGTTATTTTATACATATTGTTCTACAATTCACTTACTTTGCTTAAAATAACTATCTTCTATCTTCCTATGTCTATGTATATTTTTACAACTGTCCTATAAAATTCCATTGTATGATCATCTTACCATTTATTCAAATTCTCCTAATGTTTGGTATTTAGGTTGGTTCCCACTCAACAAACACTAATTGAGAATTTGTTATCCTTTAGAAATGCTGAGGAGGATTGCAAGATATATAAGAAACTGCTGCTTCTCTCAAGGAGTTTGAGACTGAATATCTGAGTAAGATATATTGTGTAACAAATAGCCTTCACGTTTCAGGAGAAGGTGATAAGAATTCCTAATTCCACAAAATGTAATAACAAACTAAATTTAAAAGGCCCCCAAAAGAAAGGCATTGTGTAAGAGAATTTTATCAGTTGAAAATCCAGTGAATCAAAATACAATGGTTAAAGGGCAATTATTCATAATATGAGACTTTTTCTTACAAAATATTTGATATAAGTACCTCTCTAGTACGTAACTCTTGATTTTTGTACCAACAGTTATTTGATATAGTTTGACACCTACCAAGTTAAAGAAAGCTTAAATATTAGGAACTTCTTAAGATTAGAACTGTATCTCCATCTCCAGAATATTGAAGTGAAAAAAAAAATTCAGCAGATTTAAAATGGGTTTTCAAAACCTAGGTATGTCAGCAACTTTTAAATTATCCCAGGTTCACCTAGGACTATTGGCCACTTATTCCATCTCAGCTTTCACTTTGTAGACCAACTTCACATAGATTCTTAATACTGCCATGGCCACAACTGACAATGTATAAGAATTACCTGACAATGCCATATCTCACGTCCATACCTTGAACCTCTTGTCTTCAACACAGGCTTCATTGTCGCCACCAAAGCCTAAGATACATCATGACCTACTTGGCACTGACAGAAGCACACTCCAAAGAGCACAGGAATTAATGCACCATGGGAAAAAAACTTTGATTAGTGGGAATTGAAAATTAATAGCTAAATTCTCCCTCTTGCTTTACTCTTCTCCCCCCAGACTATCTTTAGATGCAGTAGCCCTTATGGTCTTTCTGAAGCCCCATGAGGTGGTTCAAGTACCTAGTTTTACTATAAAGCAGTGACCATCTCACTAGCACAACATCTTATTTTTGTTGTTGTCTTCTTTGCCCCATTCTCTTTTCTTCGCTTCTAGTTTTCTAATGAAAGAGTTTCAGAAGAGCTGTTGACCCACATGCTGTCTTCTGAAAAATACAGGATAAGGCACAGTCTTAACAAAAAGAAGTAAAGCTAGATATAGTCATTATGTCTGCTCATTACCTAATATTTAGCTACCATTTGTTGAGCACTTACCAAGTGCTTTATATGTCATTGAACAACCATCTTATGAAGAGATTATTACTATTAAATGTAGTCTTTATTTTATTCTGCAGGAAATAAAACTGAGGCTTGGAGAGTGCTTGTATTGGATTACATTCTAATATCTTTGTTTGGCCTATCATGTTATTGCAATTGGTAGAGGAGAGAGGAGCTAGAGGGTGCCCATCTCTACATGATCATTCAAGCCCTCTTTAATCTTGAGGCTCCTCATTTTTTAAATATGTGTATCAAATATGTAAAAATGTAGTCATCAAACAAGAAAGACAAATTTTGGACTTAGTGTTGTGTTTATGGGACAATGCAGCAGAGGTGCCAGCTCAGAAAACCACTGACATATATCCAATCAGAAAATATCAGCTCAGCCAGCATGGGATTTTGTTATTCATGGCATGACTCAGCTGTGGCCTCAGTTTTCACACCTCAGGGAATCGAAAGGGTACCATATGTTCTCTACTAAAACCATCCCCAGCTTCTCAGAGTACCACGCAGGAAAGAGAATTGAGTTCTCTGCAGCCAGGATCTTTAACTCTTGCCATTCTTGTTTCCTCATTGGGCTCTTTGTTCCTGTCCTGTCTCCTTTAACCTGAGTTCAATCCCACACAAGTTTTCTGTGAGAAAGTCTCTCATACCGAACTGATTGGCAGCCTTCCAAACATATGACGTCTAACCTCACCAAGGTCACCTTGATATTCAACAATGATTTTACTTATTTTCAGGGTCCCCCACACTGTACTCTCTGTTTCACACAGAAACTGTTCAAAGCACTTATTACTCTTCTGCCTTCTTTCAAGTCGTTGTCCCCCCACCAACCCCACACTTTCAAGAGAAGAAAGATGAGAGCTCAACTTTATTTCCATCTCAGAAAACTAAACTCACCTAGTTCTTCACCAGTTCTTTCCAACTCAGACTGTTTATGAAGCTCTCTGTGGTGCTTCCAGGTATCCTGGTAGAATTCAGGAAAAACAAACAAAAAACAAACAAACAAACAAACATGCCTGGTTCTCAAGTCTGAGATTTGACATGGAGTGACAGCTTTCCCATGATACAAAATATATAAGCCAAAACCACACAGGACTTTTGGTGTAATCATTTAGAAATTCTTAGTCAGCTTTTTGTGTATGTGTGGTTCTCATTTACAAAAGCCATCATTGATTGCAGTCACTTAGTATAAGGATTCCTTATGGAAGAGATAGACAGTGAGGTCAGGTCACTTCAACCTTGGTGACATCTGGGAAGGCGGAAACTTAGAGATGGGAAAGACAAACATCTAGTTCTATTTTAATCGGCCATATAAGTTTTATAAAATTTTATAAATTTCATGATCTCCTGAATCACAGTAGAGCACAAAACATGGCATTGAACATTCTCTCCAAACTACTTATTACTGAGCTCATGTATTGGAGGGACCAGAGGAGCACACCAACAGTCTTGATGATAGCATGTGTTCTATACTTTGGGGCTGATGGAAATAAATTTAATTTGGTCATGAAAGTATGTTTATTTCACAGCTCCTGGTTATTAAAATAAAATTCAGGTCATAGAATGCAAAGACCTTTTCACAGAGCTAAATTACTTTTCTTTATACCAATTTCAATTAAAGAAACAAATTTATCCTCTTGGAAAAGTTTTCTCACTTTTTTTCCCTATCTTTTAGGTCTACTTCCATCAATTTTTATCTAATACAATCAAACACAATAAACTATAAATAGTTAAAGTTCATTATTTTAATTTAAAAGGAAGAAATTGGTTAAGAAAAAGTTTGTACTGGTCTTGAAAGAAATACAGTAGAATACTTTCAGAGGGGCTGACAGAACTGTTTCACTGAGTGTCAATATTGGCAAATATCTCTAGATCACCTATTAGATGCCAAGTACCATGTTATTATTTCATACATAAATGCTAACAACGCCCTGTAAGTTGGGTGTTACCATTCACATTATATAGAGAAAAATAGAACTTTCTTAGCATCCAGCATTTAGTGTCAGAGGTGTAATGAATTTTGTACTGGATTGTGTCCATCCAAAATTTGTATGTTGAAGTCCTAACTCCTAGTACCCTGAATGTGACCGTATTTAGAGGTAGAGTCTTTAAAGATGTACTGAGTGAAAATAGATTATATGGGCAAGTCCTAATCCAATATGGTTGTTGTCTTTATAAGAAGAGGAGATTAGGACACAGACCCATACAAAGGGGAGACCACTGGTTTTGTGCTTGCCATAGTTTTGACTGTACTGGATTTGCTTTTACCCATCTGCTGTATGAAAAGACATTATATAGACCTTGTTGGCTTTTTCTTTCTGAATTGCAGTTTGAAGTTTTCTCTTCAGCTTTCTGGGGTTGAGGGTTCACAGATAAGGTAAAAGATGCATTCTATTACATTTGTGTGCAGTTATTTCTGGAAACAGATTTTACTCTCTCTCTCTTCTGAGACTGTATTATATGTCTAGCACCATAAGAAACCCCTGTGAATTTCAAATCCTTTCCCCAATTCAGCACAGTATACTGGAACATGGCAAGCCTGGGTCACTCTTTCTATCTCTGCTAAGGTACTGCATAGAATATAGCAGCCTCTTTTAAAAGTCTCTCTCTCTCTCTCTCTCTCTCTCTCTTTTTCTCTTTCTCTCTCTCTCTGTCTCCCTCTATCTTCTTTCTTTTTACCATTTCCAAAACCATCTTATTAACCCCTCTCACCTTAACATGAGTCCTCAATATCTTATTGATGGTGTTAGAGGTTGTAATGTACAACATCAGCAATTCCTCCCTCCTTCTCTCTCTCCCTTTCTCCCTCTGTTCCTTCCTTCTTTCTTTCTTTCCTTCCTTCCTTCCTTCCTTCCTTCCTTCCTTCCTTCCTTCCTTCCTTCCTTCCTTCCTTCCTTCTTCTTTTTCCTTTTGAGGGAGAGCTTGGCCACAAAAGTTTAAGGCATAGGTTGCACTCTTTTCCTTGTTTTCTAACTATTTAATTATTTGGGTAAATTTTGGCTATTTTATGTTTATTCTTTTGTTAAAGTTTATGATAGAAATATTTTTGCCCCCTCCTCCTTTATAGATATGTTTCACTTATCTTTATTTCAAAGCTCTAATAATATAATTAGTTCTAAAACTCCATGAAAACAATTAAAATATTGCTTTAGAATTAAAATATGATTTTATGGCTTGGCATAGCCCTTCTGTTCTCAAGGAATCTGCAAGTGATCCTATATAGCTGATTTCTTTATACTCTTAAATTTGTTTAAAAGTTTAAATGTTACCATGTACTCCTGAAAAGAAAATAAGTGAAGTGCAAATCTTACTGTAACAATTATGGCTAGAAGAATTTGGGGAAACCAAAATATGAAGCTTCAGAAACATATTTCTACAATTCTGAACACTTTAATTTTGTTTCAGAATATAATATTTATGTGTCATGTTGCTTCAGAATTAAATATGGCTGATGATTTTAGATTAGCATGAAGATGTAGGAAATCCTCTAGAAAAAAGTTTTCTATGTAGGATATATTGATTTTAAAGAACAATAATTTAGGGGTCTATACAAAAGTAGATACAATCAGATGATTAGATGCAGAGCCAGGCTTCTAATACAGGTGCAGAAGTTGGGTCATGCTAAGCAGAGGGCAGGAAGCTGATTTTAGAGTTTGCCTATAGCCAGATGTGACGCAGAGCACTGAGTTATCAGGAGGATAAAATAAGATGAATAGGGCTCCAAGTAGATAGACAGATACTATAAATTAGGAATTGCTTAGAAATAATTCAACACCTTGGATAGTTCCTTGGGGGAGGAAAATGTTTTAAATCTAAAGGACTGTTCTTATCTTGTTAACCTTTTTCACCACAACTTCCCCCTCTTCTGCCTTTTTGAACTGCTTTCTTAATGGAGGTTAAACCTGTTAATAGAGGTTAAGCTTAGATTACCACTTTAATCCAAGTTTAATCTCTATAGCACCTCCACCATATGAAAGAGCTACATATTCTGTCCATGTGGATGCCCATATAATTGAGAGTTCTGGAGTCTAGATAGCTTGGGTTGTCTCCCCCCAAATAATACTTGCGTACATGAAAGTTAATTCAAATAGTTTGTGTAGGAAATTATCTACGGAGCATTGGTAGGAGAGTGAGGAAGTGAGGCAAGGGAGAGAGAGAGGCCTATAGGAGTATGTATCAATGCCCATATATTACTGCTATGGGCAACTGGGTTCAGCCCTGCTAGAGGACACAGTGTAGAACGTGCCTTAGGGTTGTCCAACCAAGGGGCAAGGGATCTTGGGTATTTATCTTCAGACTCCTGTCAGTTATTAGTTGAGAACTGCTCCTAGGTTGTATAAGCTCCCAGCATTCTTTGTATGCCTCACACTTTGGCTGAAAGGAATCTCACAACTACAGAAAGCCCTCATGCAGAGATGTGATATGCTCAGGAGTGGTGATTGTGAAGGGGAAATGAATGAGGTATCAATAACATTTGCCACATGGATTGTGAAGCTTGTTCTCCTTCTGTCTGCAGGACCTAAATATCTTCCTGAGTACTTCCCCGAGTCAGACTCAGACAGATACAGTTTACAGAGACTTCTCTCATCCCCTTACTTAATAATGAATTGATATATAATGAAAAAATAGGGGAAGGAACTATGGTCATCAGGCTAGAAACACAAATGGCCAAAAAGGATAAGAGATAGCCAAGGCTACCTGAGTGATGGCTATGAATGGTTCCACCATCGACCTTTCTATTTCTCTAATTGTGAGAGATTGTTTTTCTTTAAACATTGAATCATGTCTTGCGATGGTTATCTGAAAACAATGAAAGTCATTTTTTGTTGAGGACTGGAGAATTTATAAATTTATATATTTTTTCTATATGATAAAAGTGCCATAATTAAGAAAAGAAATATTTCTTTTCTATAGAATGAATCATGTCCCTATATCAAATTGTTTGTGATGTCATAATAATATTCTTAGAAATTTCATGGTTATTCAAGTTCACATCTCTTATTTATAGTGCTAGGTGACAACTATTTCCCTTTTGAGAAATTATTTTTCTTTTTGTAATTAACCATTAAATAACATGTGATATAGAATTCAATGTTAAAAGAACTTTATTATTCTTGTGATAGAATACATATTTTTACTTCATATTATCTTGATTAAAATGAGAAATTAAACAGAAAATTTAAATACAAAATGTTCTCATTAAATGTAATTATTTTCTGAACTTTTTCTTACAAAAACCTTCAAATATGCAGAGAAGTCAAAATAACAGTCCAATAAATTCACCACCTAGGTTTAACAATTAGCCTATTTCCATATTTTTTCATTTTCTTTGTATATGTTTTAATTTTTCTAGTCACTGATATCATCTTTAAATATTTTTTCATTTATCTCCTGAAATAAAGATATTTTTCTATAAAATTGCAAAATAATATGTTCATGTAAAAAAACCTCACAATCATTTTCTAATATTATCTAACAACTAGGCTATACTCGAATTTCTCCATGATACACAAATTATCTTTTATAGCAATTTCAAACCAGAAGTAAATAAATTTTATGTATTACATTAGTCTCATAATTTAGAGCAGTCTCCACACATTTTTAGAACGTTTCTTTTTCTTTTTTAAATAATATTTTTTATTTTCCAATTACAGTTAGCATATAATATTACACTAGTTCAGGTATACAACATAGTGATTAGACACTTATAAATCTGACACTATACATAGTATTACCATACTATTGACTATATTCCTTATGCTATACTTTATATCTCCATGACAATTTTATAACTACCAATTTCTACCGCTAAATCCCTTCCCCATTTTCTACCCTCCCCTCAAAGACCATCTTCCCATCTGGTAACCCTCATAACGTTCTCTGCCCCTTGGGTGTGTGCTGTTTAGATGCTGTCCATGGTGGTGTTCCAGCTCTGGTTGAAGCAAGCCCCTGGCCATACCAGCCTAAGTTGCAGGCCAAGTTCAGCCACAGCCTGTGCACTTCTGGGGACAACTTGGTAATAGTGACCAAGAAATCTGCAGATGGCTTCCACCATTGCTGGGCTTATAGGTACCTCAAGAGACCAAGCCAGGAAGTGAGGTCAGTTGCTGCAAATTCTGGTCTTGGAGCTGTTCAGCCAGAGGTACGGGGCATGCCAAGGCCAGATGCTGCTTCTTTGGGTTTTGTGAGCCCTTGAGAGATTTTAGGAGAGTTTGAAGCATGAGCTAAGACAGGCCATTTATATGGATTAGACCACTGGTGGTAGATTGGGTGGGCCTGCAAGTTGGGAGAGGTGGGGGTCTCAGGAATCACCTAGGCAGAGTGACCTGTGTTAGCCAGGTTGATGGAGATTCAGATATGGAGGCCATCAGCATCCATAAGCTAGGAATGAGGAGAGCTCAATAAAGAAAATATCGATACTACCAGCACTTCTGTCTGGAAGAAAGCCACCCCTCCAGATCCTCACCCTGAAGCCTGACAATTCAGTTCCTCCCTGTATGTTTATAATGTTGCACCTCGAGCAGCTGTCCTGGCATTGAAGATCAAATTGCATGAATTTATCAGCAAGTAAGTTTGCGTGCAGGCAGGCCCCTTAAGAGGAATGTCTGTGACTCTTACGTCCTCTTATCTCACTGGGCCGCAATCTTTGCTGGTTTTCACAGCCAGAAATTGTGGGCACTTCTTCTGGCACTAAATCCCTGGGCTGAGGAGCCCAGTGTGGAGCCAGGACCACCTCTCTCTCCTCTGATTGAGAGGGCTCTGCAGCCAAGGTAGCCCTCCCAATTGTTGGCCACCACATGCGGTTGTGGGACCACCTTGTTTAGTGTCTATATCTCTCTTATCAGTCTTGAGGTGACCTCTTATATATGTTCCCAGTTATAGGACTTCTGTTCAGCCAGATCTCAGGCGATTCTCAGTGATTGTTGTTCTGTGATCTCATTATAATTTTGATGTGGTCATGAGAGGAGGCAAGCACAACATCTATTTTTTATGCCATCTAACTGGACTCTCCCCCTATCCTCATACACACACACACACACAGTTGTTTCTTTAAGATATCAGGCCAGTTGTCTTGTAGCATGGTTCTTATTCCAGATTTGTCTGATTGTTTCTTCAAGGTGTTTAACAAGTCTCTCTCTCCCTTGTATATCCTATGTGCTGG
Source organism: Cynopterus sphinx (assembly GCA_030015415.1). Lineage (NCBI taxonomy): Eukaryota > Metazoa > Chordata > Mammalia > Chiroptera > Pteropodidae > Cynopterus > Cynopterus sphinx. The sequence goes on along the minus strand of CM057389.1, from coordinate 62,614,227 downwards.
GAATTATATCTATAGGGTTGATTTAAATACAAGCATATTAAATATTATAGGCAATAATTCATCATAGATGATACCGCCTAATTTATTTTGCATTACATCAAGAGGCATATAAAGTCAGATTGTTTCACTATACATGATAAGTGTTTCGGTGGTGTCTTGTGGATTTCTCTATCATAAAGGTATATTTTCCATTGCTATTGATAATCTGTGGAGTGATATTTTGTAATTGGGTCAAACGCATTTAAACTTATATTTCTATAACTAAAGGTTGATTGAAAATATTTAAGTTATATGGTTTTCGAGTTCTAAAACCACCACTAATTCTCTATATAGCATTTGCCTATTTGTTTCAAATAGATCATGAGTTATCAAACTACAGTCCAAATCCAGCCTACCTTCTATTTTTGTAAATTAAAGTTTTATTTGGACATGGGCAGTTGCTTTTATTTACATATTACCTGTGGTTGTTTGCACACTATATTGGCATTCTGCACATGAAAAAGTGGGCTCTCACCATATGCAAGGTTTATTGACACCTCGCTCTTAAACTTCCAGCCTCCAGAACTGTGAGAAATAAATGTTTGTTGTTTAGCCATTCAGTCTATGGTACCTGAAGTAGCCTGAAGTACCTTTTTAGTGCATCATATCGAGGAAACATGGTGTCAAACTCTTATTTATGGTGAGGCTAACTTTGATCACTTGAAGAAGGTGCTATCCACAGGGTTTCTTCACTGTAGTTCCTGTTTTCCCTTTAGTAAAATGTTGTAGGAAAATATTTTGAAACTATGTAAATATTCTATTTCTTGTCATATTTTCACTCATTAATTTTAGCATTCATCAAAGATTCTTATTTTTTATAATTATCACAGTGATATCTACTTAAAGATGATTTTCTTTTTTATTTTAATTTATTTAAACTAAAAAAACAGGAGAGAAAAAAACAACAGTTCATTTATTTCTCTCCCTTCAGCCCACTTATCTCTGGCAACCACCAATCTCTGTTCTCTGTTCTCTGAACCTATGAGTGTGTGTACATATATATACATATATATACACTTTTTATGGTTGAATAATATTCCATCACACATATATATCACCATTTCTTTATCCATCCATCTATCAATGAATGCTTAGGTTGTTTCCATAGTGTTTTTGTTTTCTTTGGGTAAATAGTCAGAAGTGAAATTGCTGGGTCATATGATAGTTCATGCTGTTTTCCATAGTGGCCTAACCAATTTGTATTCCCATCAAACATTCAAAAGGGTTTTCTTTTCTCTACATTCTTGTCAACACTTGTTATTTTTACTTTTTTTGATAATAGCCATTTAATATGTCTAAGATAATGTCTCATTGTGGTTTTGCTTTGCTTTCCCAGATAATTAATGATGTAGAGCATCTTTTCATATATTTGTTTGCCCTCTGTATGTCCTCTTTGGGGAAATGTCTATCCAGATCAATCCATTTTTAAATCAGATTGATTGTTTTTTTGCAATTGAGTTGTATGAGTTATTTATGTAATTTGGATATTAACTCCTTATCAGATATATGATTTATAAATATTTTATCCTATTCAGTAGGTTGCTTTTTTTTTTTTCTGTACAAAATTTTTTTTAGTTTGATGTCATACCACTTGCGTATTTTTGCTTTAGTTGACTTTGCTTTTGGTGTCAAATTAAAAAAAAAAATCATCACCAAGACCAATGTCAAGTAGCTTACTGCCTATGTTTTCTCTAGGAGTTTTATGGTTTCAGGTTTTATGTTCAAGGTCTTAATTTATTTTAAGTTAACTTTTGTGTATGCGGTAAGATAGTGATCTAGTTTCATTCTTTTTCATGTGGTTGTCCAATTTTCCCAACACCGTTTTATTTGAAGAAACTGTCCTTTCCCCACTAAAGGTGATTTTCTGTTTTCATCATATCTTCTATGTTTTCTATGTTCATCAGTTGGAATTTGACTGTAAGGCAGAATTTAGTGAGTATTTGCTAAATGTCTGAGCTGTGAGGGAAGTAGGTCAGGGAATCAGCCTTCCTTCTTTTCTTCTAGGGGTCAGTGCTGGTTAGTAAAGCTCTCATTGGTTGTGTGATCCCCACAGCAGCAGCTGCAAAAGGAGGAGGAGAATGTCCACTCCCCTGGGCTCTTTGCTGCTCTTTTCATTTTCTTTCCTGCTGTTCCTTACACCCAAAAACTCTCCCCCTCACCTTTTAATTGTTCTACCAGCCTTAGCTACAGCAAATACTGAGCAGGGAGCTTTCTCGTCTTTCATCTTTCACAACAACCTTAGCACTTCTCTGTGCTCTCTCTGTCACAGCAAAGAATATACTATCATAAAATAGCCAAATTTTTTTATCTTCCATGCTTTGAGTAAAGACCCCATTATTTATCTTTATATTTCTGGGCTATTAGGCAGCATCTGGCATATAGGACCTCCCTGGGTAGGGATTGATGTAGAAGGAATGAAAATAAAATAGAGTATTTGTCACAAAATTCTTCTCTACATTAACATTTAAAAATATTTTAAGGTACAACATATGCAGTAAAGTTCAGTATTTTGATGTACAATTCTACGAATTTTGACAAATTTACCCTCAAGTAATCATTTTTATGTCAAGATATAGAAATTTTTCATCATCCCTAAATTTCTCCTGTGCCCTTTGTAGTCATTCCCTCTCACCCCCACATCTCTATCCTTTGGCAAACAGAGATCCACTCTCTGCTTTTCCTTTTCCAGAATATCATATAAATGAAATCATAAAATATGTCACTTCCCATAATGCTTGTGAAATTCATCCATGTTATGGTTGCTGTCAGTACATCAATTCTTTTTATTTTTGAGAACTATTTCATTTTATGGATTTACCACATATTACCCAATCACCAGCCTTTGGACATTGAGTTGTTTTCAGTTCTGAGCATTATTAATAAAGCTAGTACTAACATTAATGAACTAGTTTTTGTGTGGTTAAGTCTTCATTTATCCTGGATACATACCTAGGAGTGGAAAGCTGAGTCCTATGGTAAGTGTATAGTGAACATGATTAGAAACTGCCAAACTACGTTCCAGAGTGGTTGTACATTTTGCATTTTGACCAGAAAGGTATGAAAATTGCTCCTCATCCTCACAAAAACACTAAGGTAACATAGTGCAATTTTTATCCCCATTATTTTAGACTAATGGTGTTAGGCATCTTTCCATGTACTATTTTCCATCTGTATATCTCCTCTGGTGAAGTGTCTTTTCAAATATTTTGTGAGTTTCTTAGGTTTTTTGTTAATTTTGTTAATTAATTTTTGAGAATTCTTTATATAGTCTAGATATAAGCTTTTTATCAGATACATGATATGTAAATATTATCTTTCAGACTATGGCTTCTCTTTCCATGCCTTAATGGTCCTTTTTAAAAGTAGAACTTTAAAATTTTGATAAAGTTTAATTTATCATCTATTCCTTTATGGTTTATGTTAACATTTCTTTCTTTTCTTTCTTTCTTTTCTTTCTTTCTTTCTTTCTTTCTTTCTTTCTTTCTTTCTTTCTTTCTTTCTTTCTTCCTTCCTTCCTTCCTTCCTTCCTTCCTTCCTTCCTTCCTTCCTTCCTTCCTTCATTGGTTGTTGTCAGAGTATTTGAAAAAAATATATATGTCTTGATTTCTAAAACCATTTCTAGAACAATTCACTTAACCTTTCCTAACTTTATTTTTTATCTTTTAAATGGAAACAATAGTTCTGCCTTTTTTAAAAAACTTTTGTACTTCCTCCTGGATGTGTCAAGATCTTAGGCTGCAGAGAGAAGGAAAAAAGTGGTTGGGCTTTGAGAATTTTAAGTGAATCGCAGCAAGTTGAAGTGGCAAAAGGGAAATGAGGATCTACAGCAAAAGAGTTGGAACTTGTGTTATCCTAGGATCCTCACCTACAGGAAGACAAGGAGAAGCAATAGCAGAGAGAATTCAAAGAGATCTGCTTCACCTTAACAAGGCTGTACTGCAAAGAAGGAAGAGAAAAGTCTGGGAAAAGATACAAAAATGATTAATATTTAATAAATTTAAGAGAAAGTTCAAACCTTAAAAAATAAAAAAAGCCATTCATTTTCATTCTTCAATAACCAGTTCCCATGGAAAGATATTTTTCTATGAAAGTATTGTCTGGCCTCAGTTCCCTTTACAAAGTTAATTAAAAAAAAAAAAGTAAAAAAAGAAAAGCTCCCATACACAGAATCCAAAAATTTTTATACAAGGAACTCCTGCCCTGTGCCAAGAACTTTACTTGCTCCCTTTGTTTGGTGCTCACAACTCCCTAGTGAAGACTCAATGAGCCAGGAGGCTTTGTCCCAATAACTGAAGAATATAATCGATGATGAGCGACCGTGTAATACAGTATAACTGAAAATTTTAAATGACCTTCCTCAGAAAATCAAAGTGCATTTCTCTTCATCACACTTAAGTAAACCAGGCTTCTTTCTCTTTCTAAATACAAATGGATTTAGAGAGAAACACAAGGCTCTCAATGCAATAACAGAGTAACTCTATTTGTATAGAACGGCTTCTCTTCTTCCTGTCCCATTACATTCCTTGTTATAGTATCGGTTCATCTTAGAAAGAAGATGTCTTTCTGTGGAATTGCTTGAGTTACGGATGTTTTTGATTCAAAGGTGGCCCTCCCACAAACCACCGAAACAAAATGCAAATTGAGTCATTTTTCACCACCTACCTCACAAGTGAATTTTAAATCTCTGTTCAAGTAGGATGGTATAGAATCTTATCAGACAGAACTTTACCAGCTGGAACCAGAAAAAAAAAATCTGTCCATCTGGCCTGGGCAGTGTGCCCTCCTGGAAAATCACTGAATAGCTCCAAACTCCATAAAAATACATTCCTTAAAATGCCAGCAGAAGGCACAGACTTATGGAGAAATGAAGAAATTATGCAGCCGGCACAAAGCTCAATTCATCACCAGGCTTGGGTAATGGAAATAAATGCCTACCCAGACTTTGAGCCAGGAACATTAATAATTAGTCCATGGGAACTGTCACACAGAAATGTCCTGGCTGTAATTCAGGTTCTTGGCATGAAAGAATGTGATGTAAACACTGTGAGACCGTAGAGTAATGAGACATTTTGTCCTGCGTGGGTTGTGAATCAGAAGCAACCCTCTTGTGAAAGGGAGGCAGTGAGAGTGATGGCTATGGGGATATCTCTGTAGGTTGAGGAAAATTTTGCCAAGTTAGTTCTGGCTGCTTTTTTTTTATTATTGTGCCCTTTACAAAACTTTTATTATTGTTGTCTTACTCGTCACAAAGAGGGAAGCCATCAGACTAATGTCTGTCAGTGTCATCCTGGCTGCTCTTCTATTGCCACTGCCTTCTCACAAGTCCCACAATACCTCCTCACTGGTCTCCTCACTTTCTCCCTCTCATGATCCATCTTACACTGTGCTATAGAATATGTCTCCCAAAATTTCATATGTTGAAGCCCTAACCTTAGTACCTCAGAATGTGACTGCATTTGAAGATAGGGCCTTTAAAAAGAAAATTAAGGTAAAATGAGTTTGCTAGGGTGGGCCCTAATCCAATATGACTGCTTTCCTTATTAGGAATTGGAGATTAGGACAGAGGTACAGATAGAAAGCCATGTGAAGGCACAGGGAGAAGACAGATGGCCATCTATGAGCCAAGGAGAGAGGACTCAGAAGGAGTAATTCTGCTGTCATCTTGATTTCAGACTTCCAGCTTCCAGAGGGGTGAGAAAATAAATTTCTATTGTTTTAAGATCTTTAATCTGTGGTATTTTGCAATGGCAGCCCTAGCAAACTAATATGTCCTGCTACCCCAAAGAATCACTTTACCCCTTTCTCAGAACCTGACAGTGTGTTTCTGCTGCCTAATGAATAAAGTACAAAGGCGTGACTCTGGCAGTGAATTTATTTTCGTAGTATAATCCTCCCCAGTCTTACCTTATTGTGTTCTACGTGCTTTTGCATTCAGCTTCCCTCATCACCAGTTTTAACCCATACTTTCTCATCCCTTTGCCTGTGCCTATGCTGTTCCCAAGTTAAAATCCTTCTTCCCTAATCATGACTCCTCCTGCAAGTACGGTTCTTCTTCTCTGTGGAGTCCTCATTGCTCTCTCAGCTAAGAAGAAATGCCCCTTTCATATTTTTGTGGCATCTATAATTTCTACCTCATATCCTAATTATTTATATACATGTCCTCCCTCAAAACTGAGAGCCATGCCCAATTCACTTTTGTATTTCTTCTTAGCCTCTGCTAAAAAGATTGTAGATTGTAAGTTCTCTACCAATATTTGCTGAAAGAATAAAAGAAATAACTTGTGACTGATAATGGCTATATGACTTTCTGCCCAAGAACATTTATGCATGAGATAACAAAAATAACCAGGTCATTATGCTCAAACAAACAAATCTGGTTATAAATGTTGGCTAGACCACATACTCTCTTTTAGAGCATCTCTTCTTTCCCTGCCTCTTGGTATGCTCATTTCTACAGGGCTATTTGTATCTACTTTCTGAGGTTGCTGTATAGATCCAAAGAGATAATACATGAAAAGTACCTACACATATGAGACCCTTAAAGATACTAGTTTCACTCCCCTTTATAATTGTCTGAATGGAAATGCTTAACCTAAGAAATAAATTTCTAGCAAAGGAATTGTAAATATCAGAGGGTGTTGGGTGGGACAGCCACCTCTGCAGGAAGAACTATCTGAGGAAGCCACGTGCACCAGGTAAACAATCAGCCCCTCTACTCCTCCCTAACTCATTAGATCCAGTCATCAGACCTGATGTGAGGGTTCCAGATTCCAGGCAAGAACCTCCTTGTGCATGTCAAAGGGCACCAGCTGTTACAGCCAACCTGGCTTAAATGACTCCTGGCCACCATACCATGAAGATATAATACATATGAAGCTTAATTCAGTTTAGCAGATATTTAACAAATGCCTGCGGTCTCTGTACCTACAGAGGGCACTCCATGACTGTCAGCGTTTTTACCTGTGTGTACAGAGCCACAAAGGCAGGGTGCTAGAAGCCAAAAAGTAGGGAGTTTCAAGTAGACTATTCCTCGTCATTCATAGATTCCACATTTTCAAATTTTCCTACTCATTAACATTTATTTGCAATACACAAAAGCAATTCTCATGGTGCTTTCATAACAAGTGCAGGATGGTGAAAAATTGGTCACTTGACATGCACATTCCCAGGTGAGTTTTAACAAGATGATGTTCTACTTATTGTTTCAGCTTTCAGACTGTAAACAAGTGTTGTTTCCATGGCCTACTACTCTGATACATTTTTCATATTTTTGTATTTTCTTTTTGGTGGGTTTTTCTGTTTAAAATGGCCGCCTGAAGAATAGCACTGAAATGCTATCTAGTGTTCTTAAGCGCCAGAAGGGTGTAATGTGCCTCATGAAAAAAATATGTGCGTTAGATAAGCTTCATCCAAGCCTGAGTTTATAGTGCTGTTGGCTGTGAATTCTATGTTAATAACTCAATAATATATATTATTTAAGGTGTCTTCTAATAAAAAGTCACATAAAACAATGTCATATATTGTTCAGTAGGTGGGTGGAAATGTTGCAACCAGAGGCTCACAGAAACTAAACCCTTCTAAACTTTGCAAACAGAGGCTCAAAGAAACTAAATTCTTCTAGGAGCAATGATTCCATGTTCTCTAATTCATTGTCCACAATGACTTTCTAGACCATAACTCCATCAAATAATAAGAATCGAATGTATTTTGGTATAAAGTATAGTTTAAAGTTGGAAGTGGTGGATGAAACTGGAGAGACACATATAAGGAAGTTTCTCAAATGGCAGAACTGGGCCTTGTATTGCTGCTGGAGTGTCAATAGCAGTGTAACATGATTAAATCTTTCCACTTTGATGCCTATGTGAAGGATGGATTTAAAGAAAGATTTTGGCTAATGGAGGCTAGTTTAAAATTACACTCCAGGACTCTTTTATCTGCATCAGCCAGTTGCATGCAACTTATAGGTATGTATACACTTCTAAAAACATGATTCTGCATGTGCTATGGACTGAATTTTGTCCTCTCAAAATTCGTATATTTACACCCTATCCTCCAGTGATGGTAGTAGAAGGTGGGACATTTGGGAAGTAATTAGGTTTAGATGAAGTCACACAGGGGTCTCAGGATAAGATTAGTGACCTTATAAGAAGCAACACCAGAGAGCATGCGTGCTCTCTGTCTCGCTCTCTTTTCTCTCTCTCTCTCTCTCTCTCTCTCTCTCTCTCCCCTCTATTTCTCATATGAGGACACAATTAGAAATCAGCTGTCTATAAGCCAGAAGAAAGCTCTTCCCAGAAAATGACCATGCTGTCACCTTAATCTTGAACATCTAGTATCCAAAATTGTGAGAAAATAAATGTCTGTTGTGTAAGTCACCCTGTCTGTGATATTTTGTTATGGTAGCCTTAGTCTATTAAGGCAGTATGCAGGCTATAAAATTCCTAAAGATGATTTCAGAGATAAAACAGCAAGGCACATTTTGTTGTTGTTGAGATTAAAAAAAATAATAATTTGGGGTTTGGTGTATGGTTATCTTTTTACTGAAAAACCCACTATAAGTTAAGAAAAATTGGATATTTTCTACATCAAATTTATTTCATTATCTGATTAATTAAACATACCACATGCACCTTTGTATTCATGTACAGAATTCTCTCTACTTTAGAACACATTAGAAAGAGCAATAGATTAAGAAGCAGGAAATTTGAGTTGAAGCTTCAATTTTGCCACCAACTAGATAGCATCTCTGTGCCTCTGTTCCTCAGTGCTTAAGTAAGGACAATAATGTTGTGTCAGTTTGATCCAGATCATAAGGTCATTGCTGGGAGAGTAACAAACTACAGATGTAAAAAAAAAAAAAAGAAAAAGAAAAATCTAAACGGATACAAAGTATGAACACAGCAGAAATAGAAATTGCTTCTGAATTGCTAGGAATCCAAGCCTAAAATAATTCTTGAAAGTAAGAAAGTCATTTTGGATTTTATAAGTATCACATTGCTCTTCATGGTTTAAGAACACCATAGTAGCTAAGAGATGTTACTAAGGAAATTCATTCCCAGCACTTGATTAAATAGTAGTCTTTATGAAACTCCATTTTTACTCTCATCTGCATGACAAATATACTCATATGCAAATTAAGTTCGGAATCAACTAAAATTCTGGAAAAAAAGAAAAGAAAGAAACTTGTGCTAGAAACTAAAGCAGCTAGTTAATTAATTTATCCTGTCCACAAATATCTGTGTACGCATTATTTGCTAAGTATTGTTCTAAATGTTTGGGGGAATACACAGCAGCATAAGGTTCTTTCTATCTGTGCCTTTGAGAAGGTAACAATGCAATTGGGGATAAGAGAATGACACTAAGAGCTGCTAAATAGAGCAGGGAAGTAGTACAAGAGATGTCACAGGCAGATCTCTGACAAGTGCTGACAGTATGTCAAGATTTCAGAGAAAGAAGAGAAGAAAGCCAAAGTAATCATTAAATTTCCTGTTGAAAAGAAGGAACTTCAGTTGGGCTTCAATGGCTGACTAGGATTTAGATAGGCAGAGGATGAGGATGGCTTTGCAAGTAGAAGAAATATGGGTTCAGAAATCATATACCAATCAGCTAGCTGGGACAGACTCAGCAGAGTCTCTACATATGGTGAAACCCACAGTACACTTGGACTCTGACCAGGATCATGAATACACTGATCACATAGCTCAGGCCACAGTCACTACTCCTGCTCCCTTCTGGGTCACAAAGCCTTCAAAGTAATGAACACACAAAATTACCTACAGTGAATTCCATGGGACCTTGAAACCTTTTGAAGTATATCAATAGGCCTTACCCCAAAATAAAAACATATGGTCAATAATGCTTAGGAAAGACTACACACACCATAACCCCAGTGGAGATTTTCAATGTACATTAGTGGATGCCTCAGATTGATTTTGGTAGTAGCCCCATTCCTGCCACCTTTTAAAAAAAGACTTTAAGATTCTTTGGTGGCCTGACATAGTACATAGTGGACTCTTAGCTAGAGAAAAGACAGGATTCTTTGTTATAGTTCAGATGAGAAAAGCCTACCTTATAGGGGTTGCACCGGGGGACACAGTAATAGCAAACTAGAGATGTAGGCGGCAGCTTAAGTATGACAAGCAGGGTGAGTTTACTAGGTGTCACAGGCTCTCTGTAAACTGGCTAATTTAAATAATTTTGTGGGCTCAAGAGCATAGAGGCTGTTCCTAAATGTCTAGTACCCAACCTCAGTCAATGTGTGTAAGCCGATAATTGCCAAGGGTGAAGGTAAGAGAAACTATTGGGTGTAGACTTAATTAAGGAAACTGACCAGTCTCTAGCCAATGACCCAACACCGAGTCAATACAGCATTTCTAAAGCAACAACAACAAAATATATCACTCCCATCTATGATCTCTGCAAAATTACAGAGACTATAGGCCTGAAAACTGTATTACTAAGATTCCGGGGGTGGAGAGGCATTATTAGATGCTGATATGAAGAGGCATTTATTCAAGAAGGAAAAGATCTATCGTTGTTTCTCCACCAAGTGGCAGCAGTACATATGAGCTTAATGAATCTGAGGCTTTGCCATCCTTTCCAGATATTTCTCTGGAGATTGGCCTTGGGGCTGGAGGCAGCAGTGGTAGCTCCTGTAACTTCCCAATTCCAGTGATTCTTAAATCTAATGGAATCTCCACCTGATCCTTGCAGCTACAGCCTTTTCAATCAGGTTTTAAATTTTCAATTTCCTTGAAGTCAATTCTTTTCTGCTAGAATCCTAATGTGATTGCTACTACCTGGCTGGGCCCCAACAATATTACATAGGTAAGCTTCTGAGGAACCTTGCTATAAAACAAAACAAAATAGTTTAAACTAGCATTTCTCAAATTTGAAAAGATATTTGACCACAGAACCTATCTCACTAGTGTACTCCAACACCTGAGCTACAAGAAACACCTAATGTTCTGGGGAATCTGTGTTTCATGGTGTACCTTTTGGGAAACACCTATGGGTTTGTAGTTGAGAGCTAGAAATCCAGAAGTGTGAGCCTAATCTCAGCTGTGTTGACCTTGGGTAAGTCACATCACTTCTCTGGTTTTTAATTTCTTTAGTGGATCAGAGTAAGAACTGGATGAAGTTCACCAGCAGGAAGTTTTCTAGCTCTAACATTTTTTGATTTTGTGAGAAATGGTGTCCTTAAAAACTATTACCATTCAGGTAGTAAAAGCAAAATAACCACTGTATTTTACTTTGCCTTCTCCTCCTTCCTGACTTAATTTGCATAAATATTTTGAGACTTAAACTAAGAAAATTCCAAGAGAACTGGCAGCAGGTAAAAAAATGCTGGGTAGCTCTTACCAAAGTGATGTGGTACTTTTAGAACTCCAGAATATTAGTGGTAACCCTAGAAATATAACTCCTTCAGACCATGTTTACTTTTGCATTCCCAGAGCATGAACAAAAAGAGAGATGCAAAGGAGAAAATTGCAGCAATCAAACTGAGCCACTTTAATTAGGTAGCAAGCTTCCTGACACTGGAAACATTCAAGTAGAAACTAGATGTTAACTTAGCAGAAATGACAGAGAAAAAGTTTTATCTTTCCAGAGTGTTATAGTTGAAAGAGATGGTATCAATCATCTGCAGATCCCTATATTTTAGAGATGAGGAAATGAAGAAACAGAAAGACTATATGAATTTTCCAGTCACACAGCTAATGCATGGCAGAACTGTGAGAAAGACCTAGGATATCTCTTTGTTCTACACTCTATTTTCTGTGCCTGGAATTCATTTAAGTTTGAGAAGTAAAATTCTCTTTTTCTTTCTAAACCTTTATTTTACATCCCTTTAAAGAAACGAAGTCATTTAGTTTTAGCTGGAAAACATTTGAGGTTTCCAGATAATGTGGAAGCCTGACAAGTCTGAAAAGTTTGAAGACATCTTTTTGCCCTCAAACTTCTCTTTGGGGAATACTTGGTGTGGAGACCCTGTACTCCTAAGTGCTCATTGATGCCAGAGTACCCATCGTGGTTCTGAACACTCTGCATGTCACTCTCTAGCCTAAGAAAGACCATCACTCCTGCCTCATTCTTACAACATCAGTTTCACCAGGCAGTACTGAAAAACCAACCAAGCCTCTTCTGCAGGGTGGTTTGAGAACAAACTCCCCGCCTGCTCTCCCGCAATCCCCAAAGAGAAGCTACACAATACAGGGAAAGCAATGCAATTTGTAGTGCTGCTGGCTTGGATCTGGGACTGGGCTTCTTTTCCTAATTGCTTAACAGGATCCACGTGTGCTTTCTCAGTGCAGCTGGTAGTGGGTGTGTATGGAGGGTAATGGCCTTTTCTTTTATTATCTAACTGCTTTTATCATCCAAATGCTTTTGTAGGAAGATCCAAAATCTGCTACCAAAACAAAAATCTGTAGCTGAGACTTTGCAGAGGAAGAGGTGCCTAATTCAAATCCGATTTTATCCTGTGTTTTTTATAAAGAAAACCTAAGAGTGGTCAAGAAAAAAGGAATAAATCTTTGAAGTTTTTTCTTCTCTTCAGAATGATAGAAACAAAGACAGAGTGGCCTCTAGTAAAAAAAAAAAATCTCTGAGCTTTAAGTAAGTTATTTGTTTCTTTTGTGTTATAGTGTGTGGGACTTGTTTAGACCTTGTGAGAACTTCTACCACTGAGGAATCTGGCACAGTTGGAAAAGGCAACTCTAACTTTCTGGCAGACCATGATTGGAGATTCTGCTGGAAGTCAAGAGAGCAGATTAGATCAGAAGATTTGGGCCTAATACTCTTTATTTTATTTTATTTTATTTTATATTTTATTATTTTAATTATTTTTTCAGAGTTAACACTAAAGCATCATCCTTATCCCTGTTCTGATCTCTTAGCCCCTAAACTGTAGTGGTCACAGGTTCTGTTGATAATTTCCCTTTGATTCCACATTCATTGTCACTCGCTAGTTTTGCTCACCACCATCACTTGCCTTTTACTCTTATTTTTGGTTTCTCACTGGTGTACTGCCTTCATTCTCAACATGTTTCAGTTGGCTCCTGGAGATGACATTCTTAAACCCAGATTTAATGTTGTGAGTTCCCACTCAAAATCCTCTGATGTCTGCACTCTCAAGGACTTTCATGACCTAACCCATCTTCTTCCTCCTGCCATAACCTCTCGAATCTTATTCCTGTTCTTTATCTGAGGCTTGTGAAACTTTGGAGGAAAGGTGTGGCTTAATCTACACTCCTCATATTTGAGGATTATCAACCACATTTCCAGGGTTTAAGCAGTATGTCCTCACTCCTTGTTGCTGTCCCCTTTCTGGAGCAAAGGGAATGCTCTGAGTAGGACATGTGGCTTGAAAAGTTTTGTTTTGTCATCTGCTACACATCTATTTGGACAGCAGGCTCTTTGCCAGGTCCCTAGGATACATTAGTAAAGCAGGCAAGCAAAATCCTTGCTGGTGAGGAGCTTAAATTTTAGTGGAAGACAGATAACTAACAACTAAATAAAGAAAAGTGAAAATAATGGGTGGAAATTACCCATGCGGTATGTTTTATCAGAGAGGGAAGAGATGCTACTTCAGGTTGTCAAAGGCTTTATGGTAAGATGTTATTTAAGTTGAAGAGTAAAGGATCAGAAAGGATTTTTATAGGGGCTATATTTTTCAGAAGAAATAGACCTAGTGCTATAGAAAGTTGTGGCAGGGCAGACCATACACAGTAGCAAAAGGCTATATGTTCCTCCTGGGAGAGAGATAACAGAGGAAAACTCACAAGACAATTTCCCATCCTTCTTTCTTCTATTTAACATTGTATTTGAAGTTCTAGCCAATACATTAAGTCAAGAAAAAAATAAAGGTATAAATATTGGATTAGAAGTAAAACTATTTTTATTTGTAGAAAACATATTGTATATAAAAAGAATCCAAAGGAATTGATTAACTTTTAGAAAAAAAAGTTAATTTATCAAGATCACAAGATACAAGAGTGATATAAAAATGGTAAAGTATTTCTATGCCAAGAGCAAACAATTGAAAAATTATAGTAAAAATAACAATATTATTTACATTAGCATTTGACATTAATTACATTATAATAAATGTAATAAAATATGTGCAAGACCTCTATACAGAAAACAACAAATGTTGCTAAATAAATAAAGTAAAATTTCATATTTATGAATCGGGAGACTCAAAATTGTTAAAAATAATAATTCTCTATAAACTGATCTATAGTTTTGATGTGATATTAATAAGACCCAAACAGGTTTCTGCAAGAATGAGCATTCAACAATTTTATGTAAATAAAAAAATCTTACAACTTTGGAAAAGAGAGCAAAATTGAAGGACTTACACTACTTGATTTCAAGACTTATTATAAAACTATAGAAATCAAGGCATTTAGATAAATAGAACAGAATAGACAGCCTAGAAATAGGTTGGTCAAATATATAGTGAAATTATTCTAAACAAATGATACAATGAGATTTAATAAAGAAAGTTCCTTTTAAAAAATAGTGATGGAACAACTAGATACCTGCAATATTGTGATTTCAAATAAACATACATGTGGTCATTCACATGACTAAAATATATTTCACATATGTATTTGGTCTTCATCCAAGGTTTCCTGCTCACAGCTTCCAAAATTCTTGGAATTTCCTGAGTGATAAGAGCATCTTTTGTTATAATATTTGGTCTTTTGTTCTTAGTTCCTGAAATTGCTTCAGAGGCATAAATGTAAAATGGATGTTTTGTTATTCCTAACAAGACTCTTCCACAACTGGGTTAACGTTAATGAGATAATTTATGGAATCTCCCAAGGACAGGTAGGGGTTGGTTGACAGAGGAACTGAGTGACTAGAAGGTTAGCACTTTTAGTTTCACCCTTTCTGGGGAAGGGAAAAGGGACTGGAAGTTGAATCAAGGACCAAAGCCAAAGCTTTTATCAATCACACCTTATGTAATAGCCTCCATTAAAAAAAAAAAAAAAAAGAAGGCGTTCAGAGAGTTTTGAAATTGGTAAATGCATAGAGATTTGGGGAGAATAGTATACTCTGAGAGACAGCGTGGAAGCTCCTCTGGATGTTGCAGGATTAAATTTTATACACACACACACACACACACACACACACACACACACACACACACATAATTTAATCAAAATCACAAACTTCTCAACCAAGATATCATTAAGAAAGTGATTAATAAGCAAGTCATAAATTGTAGAAAAAGATAAAAAAACTTGTTACATAATACCCATAAACCAATAATTAAAAAAAAAAAACAATAAAAATAGCCAAAGACAAAAGACGATAGAAGAATGGCCAATAAGTATGGAAATTAAAACATTGAAATACCATTACACCTATTGTAATGGTTAAAACTTTTAGAAAGACTGCTATTCTCAGTTTTATCAAGGATGAAGAACAATTAAAACTCTCATTTATTCTATGATAAGATTATAAAATGCTGCAACCATCTTGGAAAACTAGCTGACAATTTATTATAAACATACAGTTATATGAACCAGAAATTATGTTACTAAGTATTTACACAAAAGAAATAAAAATACATGTACACACACATACACACACGTATGCACTACAACAATGTAGAGTGTTCCTAGCAGCTTCATTCATAGTAGCTCCAAATTGGAAACAATCCAAAAGTTCATCAACAGGTGAATGTGTAAACAAAGTATGGAATATTCATAAGTGGAAAGTTACTCATTTATAAAAATGAATAAACAACTGGTATAATAAACAACATGGACAAATCTCCAAAATATGTTGCAAGAAAGCAGTCAGACCTAAGGGCATTTAATATATGATCAAGAACAGACAAAATTAATTTATAATGATATACATTTGAACAATGGTTGACTCTGTGATCAGACTGGAAATAGTTATGAGAAGACTTCTAGAGGTGATGGAAATGTTCTATATTTTGGGTAATGGTTCTAGAAGTGTTTATACTTTTCAAAACTTATTAAACTGGACACTTGTAATCTGTATACTTAATGTAAATAAAATATACCTCAACTAAACAAAAGCACTGTTTTTCCTCTTCTATTACCCCAAAGTAATGAAAACATTTTTTAAAATATTCAGAAAGCCTGTAGAGTAGGCAAAATTCTGGGTTGAGATGCCTATGCTTTTGTGTTGCCTTTATAACATCTTCATTTGTTTAATTATCTAGACTGCTTCAGATGGTAGTTGCAAAGTTTGAAAACACGACTACTACTAATAAATAATGATGTCATGTGTGTGAAAAGTGCATTTCTCTATAGATAAAGTAAGTGTTTTTCTTTTCTTTTTTCCTGAGCCGCACAGATAGCAGTGGGTTTCTTTAGTAGAAGCAGAAGCAGGAAAGCAGTGGGACAGGAGCTTCACTCCTCTTCTCTCCCAGAGAGTAGTCCCTGAGGCACCTTTGTTCAAAAGGAAATAGTTGGAAACCATAGATGAAAGGGATTCTTTTGTGTCCAACTTATTACATTGGCTTCCACTAAAAAAATCTTAGTGAATACTGTTATAGAACCTCTCAGTCTTGCTAAAAACACATCATTTCTCAGCTTTGAGTAGCTTAAAAATAATAGAGCCAGGATTCTCTGACTGGACCTGTCTTGATCTACTCATTCAGTGTAGTCTCTGTTTACTGTAGGGGATCTAAATTTCCCATCCATGTCCTCGTCCTCTCAGATCTATCAGAATCTGCTCCTGGTCCTTGCATACCAAGGTCCTATAAAGATAGGGGTGAGTCAACACTACTGAGTTTTACACAAACTTCTTTTTCAAAATTAGCTTTACTTTTCTTTCTTATTTACTAGCTCTTTTTACCCTTGTTTCACCCTTGTTTATGATCTCTACCTGTTTCCCACAGGTATTTTTTCCTCTATTCTCTCTGGACCTTGGAGAAGGAAGGGATATATTCATGACTACAAAACCCCATTTCTAGAAATTCATTGCTCTGCAATTCTTCACTAAATTTTTGATAATGGGAAGGTAGTTGGTGGGGGTGGAGAAAGGCCATAGTAAACACAATCATAATTGAATAAATACACAGTATTTGCTGAATTAATTCTAAAGAAGTACCCCAGCAAGGTGCTGCTTGATGTGCATGTTCCACAAACCACATTAAGATTTCTCATAGAACACCTTCCTTGCTCTATTTTAAAGAGTTTTAAATATTAACTAATATGTGATTAATTCAGCCTTGTGAGTTATCACTTTAATAAAATGGATGTTAAAGCACAAATCACAACTTGTTTGAGTGTGTTCTTAATTTTCTAACAGACTTTAATTCAACAATTAGGAAGCATAAAATGTGGTTTAATAGATATAATTTGATGACATAAAATTATTCATCTGGTGTGAGCCATTCATATTCACTAATATATCTTGGGTCACATGGAAAACGATTCTTTTCAGTAGGACCTACAGAGCCTGTTGTGTTTTTTTTTTCCTTCCTCTAAACTTTTTGTGCTGAAAAACCGTGGGAGGTTTTTCTGATGCTATCTGTTTATCAGCTCTTTGATCTTGGGCAAGCCATACCATCAGGTGGAATGATTTGGCTGAAGTCCATGTCTTGAGTCCTTAATAAAATCAAGCTCTGCAGGCAGATACCAGTCTTATATCTCTCATGTATATCTTCATAATGCCCAGAAGTTATGAAAAACAACTATTTTGAACTAAATTAAAATTTAAATTTCAATTGTTGAATCAAATTAAAAACAAAATGAGAAGACCTTCACATGGAATTCAGTGAGTTCACATAACCTGTAATTTATTAAATCACATTTATTTCTCTACGCGGTGGTTTTTATTTCACTTTATCTAAGAGCATTATTTGTTTTAAAACTTTATAGTTCCACAACACTACCATCCTTGACCTTCTCCTGCCTCACTCACAATATTTGAGTTTTCACCATCATCTTTGTCATACACAAAGTCCCTGGTCAAAATTCTTTATATTTTGGTCTCTTCAATTCTTGGTTTTATCATTCATGACTCTTTTGAAGTTATTTCTCAGAGAAACTTTAATAATTTAATAGGACTTATGATTTTTTATTATCTTTTCACACTAATTTATTGATAACTCTCTTGTTTGTTCTTCAAGGATTTAATTTCATTCACTCTTTTTCACTGCTTAATGGCCAATTCAGCAAAAAATTACATTATTATGAATTTGAAAATTAAAAGGGGGCAATATAACAATAGTGGAAAAAATTAATTAGAAGAAAATATCTTGGGCTCCTGTTCTAGCTCTGCTGATAACTTAGCTCTTTATGTAACTATGGACAAGTTTCTAAGCCTCTCAAAACTTCACTTTACTTATCTATAAATTGAAGATAATTATGCCTCCCAGAGCTGCTGTTAAAATCAATTGGGGATAATTTCACAATTGATGTGAAAATTCTTTCAAAAATAAGGGTTCAAAGCCAAGAATAGCAATGCATAACAAGTCCTGAAGTATTGGTCTTTCCCCCTACATGGTTGGCTTATATAAAACTTACCTGAATCTTTAATTGGTGAATGTCTTTTAGTGCCTCAGTCCCTGGTGTCCTAAATATGCAGAAGCTGTGGTTCTACCCTGTTCTGTAACATGGCTAATCAGGTTGCCATCTTAGCTACCCAGACCTAAATCATTGATGCCATTTTTGACCTGGGTGGCCATGTTCCAGGTTGAATAGCATCATTCTAGTTTATGCCTATTGACCTTCATTTATTTATTTTTGAATACTGTAAACTCAGTGGTTTCGAACAAGAGATATTTATTTTCTTACCGTTCTGGAGGTTAAAGTTCAGAACCTAATTGTCAGTAAGGTTAGTTCTTTTGGAAGTTCTAAGGAAAATCTTTTCCATGTCTCTCTCCTAGCTTCTAGTGGTTGCTGGCAATCCTTGGTGCTTACAGATCTATTACTCCAACCTCTTTACATGGTATCTTCTTTGTGTCTCTGTATATTCTCTCTTATTGTAAGGACACCATTCCTTGGGTCGATGGCCCATCCTAATCCAGTATTAATGTAGGGAGGAGGCAAGAGAACTAAAATGTTAAATCAAGCTACACTCAGGGACTACAATATGCTAAGCAGCTCTGCAGCCAGGCCAGGAGGCAACTGCAGAACAAAGAAAGATTTTTTGCTGGGATTGCTTCAAAGAGCTTGATTTGAATGATAAATTTTATAGTCACCAAAAACTTTGATTCTCTGCTCACCTCCATATCATCTCATCTACTTGCAGAACAAGGAAGGAATGATTTCTTGGATTTTATCTGTATCAACTTTAGTTACATCATGGATCTTGATTTGTGACATCTCTCATTATTCTGTTTTATCTCAACATCTGACCTCTGACCAAACCTGCCGTTGTCCTAGATCTTCAGGTTCAGCTTTTGGAGCACTCTTACATGCCAACTCCTCATTTCCAGGTAGAACTACCAGCAATCTGCATGTCAAATCAGCCTCTTACATGGTATATTTATCTAAGGTGAAATCATTCATGCTTTGAATAATATATAATTTTGAATTCATGTATTTTAATCTTTTTCTCCTCCTATGGAGATAATAACTAGAGCTAAAAAATATTTTGTTGCTTTTTTTCAAGACTAAATTAAGGGTGTACCGTGTTTGTTGATATTCATTCTTATGTCCTTAGGGCTTCTTGTTAAATCCTTAAATTAAGAGTCAGATGAGGATAAGAATTGGAAAAAGAAGAAGGGCCACCAGTTGAAGCTCAGACTTTTGCAAATTATTTCGTGAATGCAGTATGATGTGCTTCTTTGGGTAAATATCAGACTTTTGAATAAAGGGCACTCACGATAATCTTGATTTGAGTCTTACTTTTATAATAACTTGGTGTAGCTTACTTTGCATTCGTACAAATTTGTGAGATTATGTGGGAGAAGATTATTTTAGAACTGAGTGGGTTTTGAGCCAGAGACTGTGGGAGGCCCACATGACATCTGTCTGCTTTTTCCTCCTCATGACTAAAATTGTAGTATTTTTGACAGACTTAAATTCCCAGGAATGGAAGAAAATTTGAGTGCTTTCTAAACAGCTAAATCTGCTCTGAATTCTGCTACACAAATGCGTAACAGATTACCATCAGGCAGAATTGTGAATGTTGATTATTTAAAAAATCCACAAAAGAGAAGTGGTATATTTCTCCTATCTGGTACTCAAAATGTATGCTTGTGAGAGCCAGCAAGCTCTGTGTGAAGACTACTCCATTTAAATGTATTAAAAATGGAAGGGAAAAAAGAGAAACATCTTTTATAAACAGGTTTAGAATGGGCTGGAGGATTCTGACATGGTTAAAAGTTAATTTTTGGTATTTGGACCTAATTTAAGCCATTTACACTTCAAAGGACAGGAAACTGACTGTGTAATGTATCCCAGGGTGATTTTCTTCTGGCTCTGGCCAAATCACTGTGGCAAAGAGGTTTTCTGAATGAATGAATGAATAAATGAATGAATAAAAACAGTCGGCATAATTGGAAGAAATGCTAACAAGATGTGTTGAGAAATGACACTTTTCAAAGAGAAAAGAAAGCAGATGAAGTGGAAATCAGAGCCACACCTGCAGCCAGACATAGAGTGTCCAAATCATGTTTCTGGGTCCTCATTTTTCTAGCACATCACAGATGTGGCAGAAATATTCTTATCATGATGGACCCCAGTGTGACTGGATATAGAGGAAGTTTGATCTGAGACAGAAAACAAATTATAGTATTGGTTCTGACTGTATTTTAATCTACATATTTGTGTATTTATACATAGCAATTAGACATAGTGAAAATATGATACTGATTATGCTAATTAATAATTATACACTTAAAGGAAATACATAGTTGACAGCTTTCTTCTTGTACTACTTAAGAAATATTTTCAGGTTGGTGCTGGGCCATGCAGCAGAAGCTGGCTCTACTCTTACCTTTGGGAGGAGCACCCACATAACCACACCTAGAAGGGAACAAATGCTTGTATTGTATACCTGGGTCTCTATGTCTTTGATTGCAAATATCAGGTTCCTAGATTCCACCACTGGACTCCTAAAATCAATGCAGAAAAGAAAGAAATGTCATTTTTCTTTCAGAAAAAAACTTTATAATTTTCAGATATTTAAACATAAGGAACGTTGCAGAAGCAGCCCAAGAAACAGTAAAAAAGACAAAGTAGTATCAATGGCAAACACTTTCCTGGAAAATAAATTTTTATGAAAATTTTTATTTTTCATTATTTTTTCTTTTCTCATTGGAGGGAGGCTTTGAGAAAATGTCCTTGCCTTCTGGAGAACTGTGAAACAAACAGAAGCTCTGATTAAAAAGTTCAGGTTCCCATATGGAGAATAACGTTTATTCCCGCCAACCTAGGATACTCTCAATTGGCTGGTGATGATATTCCAGAAAAACTGACAGCTGAGGAGCCCAAGGAGCTGTAGCTAAGATAACTACCTCCTTTGTCTTTCCACAGTTTTTAGCCCTCCCCTCACATCTAATGCCCTTATGAGCAGAAGATACTCAGATGTAAGGAGTATACAAGTCTCAGATAAGGGAGAGAGGAGATTGAAGAAAGGGATTATGTTAATCTTTGGGCTGATTGGAAAATGAGTGACTCTAGATCCATTCGTGGATGTAGATAAAGCAGTAATCATGTCAGTTTATTGAGGAAACACTGACAAAGATTCTTTGCCTGACTGTACTTTAGTCAGGCTCCTCTGAACCCTTTCCCCAACAAAGTTCATTTATGTGTTTCCTTTTAAAATTCAGTGTTAGCAAGAATTTTGCCAAGTTAGCTTAGAGAGAATTTCCCACCATTGGTGTCTGATCAAACTCTTCATTCTTACTATCAACTCCAGGTGATAGCTGATCACTCTGGCCTGTCTTCAACAAGAATCATATTAGATCAGTTCAGCCAGAATCTCCCCAGGCTTGATGTCTTTTCTTAGTAGTTTTCTATCCATCAATGCCACCCTCCATCCTTTCAACTTGATCCTTGGTTATTGTGGGAGAGGAAAAATAATTTTATTTCTACCCTTCTGAATTTTTTGGGTAGACTAATAATCAAATTAACATGAGAGATTAACGGGAGAAAGTGACCAGATTTATTATGGATGTGCCATAATAAAGGGGTTCCGTAAGAATATGGGACCCAAGGAAACATGCGGCAGTTAAGTCTGATATGCCATTCTTGAGCTAAAGAGAAAGAGGGATAGTGATTTGGGACTTCAGAGGGCAGGAATTTACATGGAAGGGAAAAGTAAATGTTTGGTAAACAAATGTTTATTGGGTCATGCAGAGACAGGACACAGGGAGAATTTTAATCAAACGAGCCTTGCTAGGTCCTCCCTGTCAATTAAATACAATTTATATTAAATTATAGTTATGTATGATGACAGCTCCCTTTCTGGATGCTACTAGCAGATTTTGTCTAAATTCTTTTAGACAGTTACGTGGAAGGTCAAAGGTTTTTCCTGAGTCTTTTGTTTATTGAAAATAACTAGTTTAAAATAATCACTATCCCAAAAGGCATATTTTGTAATGGAAAACTTTGTTTTCCTATAAATCCATACTTGTTCTGGCTGTATTTGAAATCAAGTCTAATTTTATCCTGGAGTTCCTCTTCACCTATTGCAATAGTTTGTTGAATAAAATCTATCCCCACTGCTTTAACTTCTGCCTGAGTCTGACTTTATTTTGACACCACTAAGCGTTTCCAGGTAGTATTTTCATCAGGTTAGACAATGGCAGCCCCAAACATGCCGGTGTTTGTGCTGTGACTGTTCATGGAAACAGCACTCTTATCAAACAAATTCCTGCTTTTCCATGTTGAGCCATCACAGTCTGAGTGGGGCAGTCACTGGTCCAGTGGTCAGCCCCACAGCTCTCTTCCTACAGTCCTGAAGAGCTAGACCCCTGGTCTGCTCCAACTGGAAAGAGAACATGGGTGTGTTTGGTAACTGTAGCCAGAAAAACTAACTAGAGGGCCTTAAGTGTGAGGACTGAGCCTTGTTACTCTCTGGCAGCAACCAATAAATCCAGAATATTCCAAATGGATTGAAACCATGTTAACTGTATCCATTCCATTTTCACTGCTTTTCCTATGCCAAACTGAATTTTCACCATGTGTAATAAAAACAAAGAACTAACAAGTTGGGCCAAAAATTTTCACTTCCTGTTGATCTATGACATAACTGATAATTGTGTTTAAGAAACAATGGCTCACAATGTAATAACTCAGAGTAGCGTTTTACATTGTACTTGTTTTCCACTTGAAAATTTAAATTTATATTTCTTATCTTTTGTTTGTTTTAAAATAATTGTGTAACATTGACCTTGTTCCCTTTGAGATCACTTATTGCCTACATATGAGTGTTAAAACATTTTCTTTCTTTTATAAAGTGATGTTTATAATAAATGACATCTTTGATTTTACAGTTAATTTGGCTAAAATGGGAAAAAGTGATGACCATATTAAATTAATAAAATACAAGCATACTGGACCAAGGAATTCAAACATTTTAGAATCTCTAGAGAAGATGATCACTTCACTCATTTATTCAAACATTTGTTGAGTATCTATTTATATGTGGGCATTCTAAGGCAGTGCCATGCAAGAGAAATATAGTGTGAGCCACAAATGTGAGCCATCCATGTAATTTTAAATTTTAAAAAAGTAGGCACATTTTAAAAAGTAAATAGAAACAGGTGTTTAATTTTAACAATGTATTTTATGTAACATGCTGCATTTGAAATATTATTTTGACATATAATCAGCATAAAAATGTTGTTAATGGATATACCATATTCTTTTTTTATACTAAGGTAGTAAAATCTAGTTACAATTTTTCACTTGTAGCACATATGAATTTGGATTGACCACATTTCAAGTACTCAAATAGCCCCAGGTGGTTCATAGCTACCCAGTTGGACTATGATGTTCTAAAGAGTTACAAAGTTAAAAAATAGAGGGCATCCAGCCTTCTAGAGAAGTGATAAATAACCAGGACATGTGGGTCTACATGATTACCATTCAAGATGGCAAGAAAGAATATGCATACAGAAATAGGGACTAAGCCCATAAAAGTACTTGTATTCATGAAAATTTGAGACAGTTCTATGGAGGTGGGAGCATCTGGGGCAGATCTTGAAAGATGAGTGTTGGGAGGGAAACAATTAAAAGGGATTCACATAGGAAACCTAACTGGGTTAGCACGAATGTGGGTTTTGTTGGTACTTGAACATATAGCTCAGGGTCCCAGCTTTCATCCTTTTCTATAATGACTACCACCTCATATCAGGGAAGCTTCTTTGGAGTTGATATTACTGAAACATATAATTTTCATTTTCCATCACTGTGGTGTTCTTGCCTAAATCTCTGTCTTGGGGTTGTGGTGGGAAGAAACTTTTCTTCATTCTTAGTTCCTTCATTGGCCACTCACCTTAGAGATGGTAACTGATTATTATACTTGCACTTTTGGACTTTCTTCGAATTCTCTTTTACCCCTTCTGGAAGTTAACCACTTTCTACTACTAGTTAATAATTATTTAGATTAAGTTTTCCTTATTTGAATCACCAAGGTGGCTTTTGACTCCTGTTAGGACATTCACCAACATATTCTCTTTCTCTCTCTTATTAAAAAACTTACTTTTATTCTCTTCATGGTTATATATGATTTAAGAAAGAGGGCTTGAGCAAACATGCCTCTATTCCACATTTAAACATAATTGTTCTGGCATCATTAAGTATGTGCAGCAATTTTGCCACATTACTTGTATCTCTTGGGCCCTACCACTCTGGCATACCTATCTCGTTCCAACTGTGACATCTAAATCTCCTTACTGGGGTCTTTCTCTGAAGCTGCAGAAAGTTGCTCAGCTGTTATGAAAATTTCCAGGGCCAACAGACAGAAGAAAGAAAGTAACAATTCTAGAATTAAACAAAGAATTTATTAAGGGAACTTACAGATAGAATCAGAGTCTTGGGTAGCACAGCAAGATGGTGGATTTCTGCACCCAAAGCGGTCCAATGTGCATTGTATATTATAGCCAGTGGCTCATGCTAACATAGTGGCTTGTAGCCATCTGGCATGTGCTTGTTAAGAGCTGTATAATACATTCAGTAAACAGCTTAATGGGCCCACTTATCTAGGCAAGAACATTTCTTTCAGGTGATACAGCCCCACCCCTCCTGGGGTGAACTGCCAGTCAGCTTATTTCCTAAGATGGCGTCAGTCATGTTAACTACTGAAAATCATTTTGTCTAACATTTGCCCAAGCACATGCAGATCAGAAGTGCCAAGAAATTAATATACCTCAAGAGCAGGAGTCAGCCAGTGACAAACAAGATTCAGGGTACAAATGCCCCAGATCCCTTGCCCTGCAGGAGGGTAACTTTGAGGTGCTTGTTTTACATGGTCTTTCAGAATTCTCCATGAGGTGACTCCAGTCACCCACAGTTGTAGCTGGCTTAACAATGCACACTTTATTGGCAGCATCCCTTCCCAATCTGACTTCCAGAGTTATCTGGGATCGTCTCCTAAATAAAATACTTTCGCTGGAATCTTTGTCTCACGATCTGCTTCTGGAGGAATTGAATTCACAATAGTATGAAATCTCAAGTTCACTGTCATATATTTTAGGTCATAGGGTGATTTACCACATATAAACCTTATAGGTCATTAGTTATAATACCATCGATTAAAATTTGAGGCAAAAGATGTTTTTAAAATACTTAATATGCTTCAAAGCTTTGAAAACATGTTGCTAAAACATCTGTTTGGTTTATTTACTTGAGTCCAATAATCAGTCAGTTCAGCCAAAAACATGTTTGCTTATATAAACTGAATCCCCAGGGGACTGTTGAAGCTCTCTATATTTCAGTTCCCTAGTTTGGTGTTGCTGGGACACATCTGTCATCTCAACCACTACTATAATAAACTGAAATAAGCATAGCAGCATTCTCCCTAGGCTGTTTTGAGGATAATTCCTAAATATTGTTGTAGGGCACATGGCACATAGGGAAGTGTTATGCAAATGTTAAATAACAAACATAGAATACTCTATTTAAAGGTACCTGGAGAAAACAGATTGAGGTGTATTAGTGCTTAGAACTGATATTACTTTTCCCCTTTGCACTACCAGTTAAAATATCTTTTAGTGAGTAGATATCCTGGTCACTCAGCTTTATGTGAAATGTGAGTAATTTCTGGTGTCTGTCATACCACCATTTGGCTTATGAAGTCTGATAACACAAAATTGATAGATCAACATAAGTTGAATAACTAGCATAGTAGATTGCAAAGATAACCCAATTTTCCCCTCCTTATACCAACTCTTTCACCACTAGACTTTGCTTTATAATACTTTCCCACCATGGGAAACCTACTCCACTCCTTGAATCTGTGACTTGCTTTGCCAAATATGATGTTAGCAGACACAATGCAAGCAAAGCTCTGTGACTTGCTTTGCCAAATATGATGTTAGCAGACACAATGCAAGCAAAGTCTTGAAGTGGGCTTTGCATATTTTATCTTGTTTTCTCTTCTTTCACTGTCTTTGCCATAAACACTTGGGTAGTGCTGGAGAATGACAGGCATGTGGAGCAGAGCCAAGTCACCATAGTAACACTAGGTGAATCTAGTCACAATCTGTCAACAGCATGCTATCCCCCACACATGTGAGTCAACCCAACAGAGAGCAGAAGAACCACCCAGCTGAGCTCGGCACAAATTGTAATCCAACAGACTCATGGGCTAAATTTATGCTTCTTCTTTTTTTTTAAGTGATTCAATTTTGTGGAGATGTGTTAAGCAGTATTATGGTAGTACATGTGGTAGTACATAAGTCAAACCTACTAGCCATTTATGCTGAGGTGTTGACTGATTCAGTTTCTTATCTCATCTCTTCATTATTAGTGATATTCTCAGACTTTCTGCACTGCCTTATTGCCATGACCTTCCCTCTTCCTGGCTCAAGAATTCCATGGCTTTTAAACATTTTTCTTCTTTTGCCATTATTTTTCTTCTTAGTCCGCTATTAGAAAAATGTGGAGGCAAATTACTCAATCTTATAACTTTTCAGTAAGTTTTATGCCCCCTTTCACCTTTTATAACTGGAGTTCATTATAACACAACCAGCAGCCACTAAAATATTCATTACTCTGATAGACAGCTTAAAATAAATTTTCTTTGACATTCTCCAAGCCACTGTGGGAGCTGGAGAAACACACTGTGGGTGGAAAGAAGCTGATTGGCAAAGACACTTTCAATATATTTTTACACAAAGGGATGTATCTATAGTTTTTATAGTACTTGACATGGGTTGAGAATGCAATAGCTATTTTTTCTCAAACCATACATTCAGAAAAGAATATATTTAACAATATATTCAGAAGAAGACTCCCTTCTTTTCATGTACTCATGAAGATCATACACAGTTGGGTTTTCTTTGTGGGGACTATTCATACCTTCAGTTCATACCTTTAGTATTTCCTTTCTCTTCTTTTTTCTCTTTCCTCTGAAGCTCTAAAGTAACCCCCAAGAATTAGTGAAGATTTTACTTAGGAAACAAAGAATAAAGTCATATTTCCCATCATTTTGCAACAAAATCTCATAAAAAACTCTTTCATCTTTTGTCCAAAGAAGGAGCTTTATAAGCAAACACTAATATAAATACGAAAGCCTCAATATTTAATATTAATTGGGTAACAGCATATAGTAGAAAATTGGGAGAACTGTTTTCTTCCTATTTCTGCTTGAAACACAACATAGTTTGAGAAATTTAAGGGCCCCAGATGTTTGACACTGCCTCACTGTTTCTTGAGCTCAATTTTGGATAAGAGGGTTCCTGATCTTTAGCTAAGAAACACTAGTATCCAACAAAATGGACCTGAAGAGGCAGCTATGATAACAGTTCCAGCAATGAGAGAGATACCTTTCTGGATCTTCCCTAACATCTGAAGCTTCACTAGCCACCACTGAGGAGGGTTCGATGAGAAAAGGAACAAAATGCATACCCACCTATCTTCTAACATTTGTGAGCAGGTGTGTGACACCACTGTGATTGCCCAGAAATATGTAAATGTGTTTGGGGTTTATTTTACAGGGCATCAGGGATCTGCTTTATTAGATGGGGTGTGAATATGATTTCTGGTTTTAAGGAAAAAACATGAGTTATATATGAATAAAATCTCAGTGTACTAGAAAGTCAACCTTTTCTGAGCTTCTTTAGTTTTGAATGTTATTACTTTTTGAAATTATTTACCTTTATTTAATTGCTAATACTTGGTGTTATACATAAGGGAAAATAAGAGACAGTGTGGGCCATAAAATATTCACTTCATTTTCTATTCTGATTCTGGAACAAAATAATAAAATGAAAATAAGAAGAATATTTTTAAATGAGTCATAAGATCCACAAAGGTCTGAATAAATGATTTTCAACTCACGGATCACATTAGAATATACATAAGCTAATGAAGCATATATCAGTGCTACTTTCCAGAGTACTAACAGATGGCATGTTTTTTTTTTCCTTGAAGGAAAGTGAAATTTACTCATCTCGGTAGAAATTCTCTTGGATTAAGAACAAGTAGCACAAAGTTTAGCATCACTTAAGCAGCTAATTTCACATATCTATGTCCAGTGCTGTGAACTGGCCTCTCCACAAAAGTCTATCTTCATCTCTGCACAATGCAAATATACAATTAGAAATAAGATGTAGAGGTGGGTTATTACAGAGGAACTATTATGTCCAGACTCATAGAGAAGGAACTGTAAAAGCAGAGGCAACTATATTAAGAGAATTTTTTCTTTGACAAGGAAGAAGATTTATCATTGGCTATAGTGGATTCATTTGCGTAGGAAAGGAATGGATATTACTGAGAGTGAAAGAAGGAAGACAACTGAGCTAGAACTTTATGGTCTAGATGCAATGGATGTTGAATTAACTGGGTTCATAACAGCTTCTACACAACCCTTCTATCAGACACTGTAGGTGCTATGCCCACATCTTCTTGATTTCTTTTACCATTTTTCACCCCGCCCTTTATTTGTGTTTGTTTTTGCTCTTAATAGCCTTTACTTGGACTCTCTTTGAAAGCCTGTCATTGAGTTTACTAGAGCCACTTTGCCCACATGTGCAGATTTGGAAATGCCTTTGAGTTTAAACCCCTTTGGGTGGCTGTTAGTAAAGACTGGTGAGTATAGGAAGATGAAAGCCCAGCTCCTTTTGCTCTAGAGATCCTCTTAGGCTGTATCAGGCCTGAAATCACACTATTTCATGCCTTCTTTGGCTAATTCTTCACCCCCTCTCTGGTTTCTCCTGGGAGAACTTCCCTAATAAGTTCCTGACAAATTCTTACCTTGTATCTTCCCCTAGGAATCTAATCTAAACATTTCTCTAATGAATAGTCCTATCTATCCATGTGTTCAGTGGAGCTTTTCTTCTCAACATTGGTCTTGGTTTTAGATTATAGACTCCCTTATAGGAGGAGCCCAAACACATTTTATCAGAACATCCTGGGAAGGTGTAGATAGAAAGAGTATTCTGCACTCCCTTTCATTAGAAAAACCATAACTAGAATGATAAAAAGCCTCAATCTTCCAATGACAGGAATAAAATGTGACTTTTTTATTTTAAGAAATATGACTGGGAAAGTTGATAAGTTGACTATCTTGTTAAACAAAAGAATACCTACTTTTCTCAGTCAAAAGAAGTTAATAGCTTTCCTATTGGAACTTATTCAAATTAGAGGTGAGTTAAAAGCTAATTCTGATTCTGAAGGTCTGAAGAAAGGAATCATAATTAGTTTACTTGGAATATTTCATTATATATTGGTTACCATGGATCATAAGTATAGAAAATTTGCTCTGAGAATTGAGAGTATCAGGGGGTAAATTTATCCAAACACAATGAGGACATCTAAATTTTCTTAGTCTAGAGCTCAAAGTCACAGTTGTTGGTATTAGGAGAAAATATATTTCATTATTTTTCCCTTACATTTACTTTCTTAATGGAAGTTCCTTAGGAAGACTGCCCCTAGTCAAATTTATGTTCTTTGACTTTTCATGAGGAAACTATTGTATCATTTAATCTGCAGGACTTCTCAGAACCTTCCTTTTGCTTTTGTGAGTTACAAATCTCTAAATACTGTATTTTCCAAACTTAATGTCATAAAATCCTGTTTTTCAGGAACATTTTGGGCTACAGAAAAGACTGTCAACTGATAAGATTTCTTTTTACATTTCTTTACTTGATTTCTTTAACTCCTTCCATGGATCTCTTATATGAACCTTCTGGTATGAAAATAAGTATGAAAAGTATGTCTATTATCCTCTTTGTCACTTACTATTGTAAACTCAGGTATTCTTTCTATAAAAATTCAAAATGAATTTCTTAAGGGACATAGAATTTGTTGCATTCTAAAATGGTTTTATGTTTTGTTATTCTTCATGTATAGGTCTCTGTCTCCAATTAGATTAGAAGTCGTTAGATAACAAGGACTTATTTTTTTGAAAGAAATTAAATATTGATGTTCATATTTAATACAATTAATATAATAGTTCCAAAAATTATGAAGTATTGCCACTGAGAAAAAAGTGTGACAATACCTTTGAGAAATAGTTTCAAAATGTAAGGCCTTAGCATTTACTCTTCATTGTCTTGAAAACAGTTCTCCAAGAGAATTTCTTATCACCACCTGATATATAAAATATAGTGACTATAGTTGACAAGTATATTATATATATATATATATATCTTCCAATATATATAATATATAATCTCTTCCCTCCAGAATGTAGGTTCTATAGGCTTAAAGACTGTATTTTGTTTGCTGCAGTATCCCCAGTGCAAGGATCATGGCAGATGCTTAATATGTAACTGTGGGAAGAAGGAAAAAGGAAGAAGGAAGGAAGGAAGGAAGGAAGGAAGAAAGGAAGGAAGGAAGGAAAGAAGGAAGGAAGGAAGGAAGGAAAGAAAGAAAAAAAGAAGAAAGGGAGAAATCTCATATGTACATATAATCAGGGTACTTTTGTGCTTTTTGTCAGGATGAGGCTATGCTTCACATTCATATTTAAAATATAATTAAGTAAATGTTAATTTATGTCATTAGTGGTATAAGTGGTCTTCTAGTACTTGAGTGACTTAGGGGTTAAGATAATTCTATTGGTAGAATAGTTTAGAAATTAACTGAATTGAAAGTTGCAATGAACATCTCTTGTTTTGGCCAGTTCACTTGAAACATATATATTAGAAAGAAACTTAATTTATTCTAAATCTATTAAACACAGAAGCAACTAGGCTAAAAAGAGATTAGTTGTTTTCATGTAAGGAGTCTGAGACCTCAGATTCTTGTGGTAAATGGAGTGGTGGCAATGGATGGGAGATGCCATCATCAGCATGAGGTTTCAAGATGTTCCTGGGATTTATAACAGTGCTATTATCCAAAAACAAAAACACCAAAAAAGCAAAAAATTAGGTCCATTGGGAGATTCTGATTATTCTTTCTTATAAAAATTTATTTCTTCTTCTTTTCTATTTTTAATTTGTGTTTTATTTATTTTAGTTTTCAATTATAGTTGACATTCAATATTATTTTATATTTCTGGTGTATAGCATAGTAGTTAAACATTTACATAATTTACAAAGTATAGATTTCCCCAATTAGTCTAGTACTCATCTGGCACTATAGTTATTACAATATTATTGACTATGTTCCCTAATGCTGTACTTCACATCCCATGACCGTCTGGTAACTACCAAGTTGTACTCAATTCCTTCATCCTTTTCACCCAGCCCCGCAACCTCCTCTTATCTGGCAATCACTGGTTTGTTCTCTGTATATATGAATCTGCTTTCATTTTGTTTGTTTATTTTGTTCTTTAATTTCACATATAAATGAGATCATATGGCATTTGCCTGACTTTTTCCACTTAGTATAATACCCTCTAGGTTTATCAATGTTCTTCCAAATGGTAAGATTTTGTTTTTCTATTGCTGAGTAGTATTTCATTGTACATATGTACCACAACCTCTTTTTTCAATTGTCTATTGATGGGTACTTAGATTGTTTTTATATCTTGACTATTGTATATAGCTCTGCAGTGAACATAGGGGTACAAATATTTTTTCAAATTAGTGTTTTTATTTACTTTAGCTATATATCCAGAAGTGAAGTTGCTGGTTCATAAGGTTCTATTTTTAATTTTTTTGAGGAACCTCCAAACTGTTTTCTGTGGGGGCTATTCCAATTTGCAATTCCACCAACCGTGCATGAGGGTTCCCTTTTCTCGACATCCTCACCAACACTTACTGTTTTTAAATATTTTAAATTAAATTTATTGGGGTGACATTGGTTAATAAAATTATATAGGTTTCAAGTATACAAGTCAATATGTATACTGCATTGTGTGTTCATAACCCAAGGTTAAATTTCTTTCCTTCATCATATATTTGATCCCCTTTACCTTTATCTACCAGAAGCTCTTCTTCTCTCTGGTACCCCCTAAATTGTTTCTCATCCCAGTGTTTATAGCAGCATTATTCACAGTGGCTAAGACATGTTTTTTAAATTTTTTGATGCTAGCCATTCTGACTAGTGTGTGATGATTTCTTATTGTGGTTTTAATGAGCATTTCTCTGATGATCAGAGATGTTGAGCATCTTTTCATATGTCTATTGGCCATCTGTATATCCTTTTAGGAGAAATGCCTTTTTAATTCCTCTGATAGTTTTTAAATTTGATTTTTTTGCTTTTATGGTGTTGAGTTGTATGAGTTCTTTATAAATTTTGGATATTAATTCTTTACCAAATGTATTATAGGCAAATATCTTCTCTCATTAAGTAGATTGTCTTTTCATTTTGTTGGTGGTTTTGTTGTTGTTGTGCAAAACTTTTTAGTTTGGTGTTGTCTAATTTGCTTATTTTGTTTATTTTCCTTTGTAAACTTATTTCTTAATTTTTAATGAATGTCAATGGGGGAAAATAGTTTACTGAAATTGACTTTAAAATCAACTACCAGAATATGAAAATTGCCTATGATTCTTGATGACGGGTCATCAGTTTTAACCCACAATGTTGATTCTTATGTTGCAGATGGTTTTGCATTGAAATGTCCTTTTGCAATGATTACTGGGGTTTTTTTTAGAGATACCTCTTATCATCTATTCTTCTAAATTAGAAATATTGCAGTTGTCCTTGATCCTGTCTCCCTTTATTACAATACTAAACCTACCATCAAATCTTATCCATTCTTCCTTCAGTGTGCCTCTTTTTCATCTCAAGTAGCATTTTCTTCATCCAAGGTGGGTCCCCATCAATTACCATTTGGATCCCTTTGCCAACCTACTAGCTACCTCCAGGCTCAGTGAGTCCTGGCTGTAAACCTAGATTGCTCAAGGGGACTTTCAAATGGCGTAGAGAGAAGCACAAAGAAGTATAGGGTTCTAGCTATATTTAATCAGCAGGGAAAAATTCTTCTCAATGTAACTTAATTAGAAAAAAGACCCTTGGTTTGCTCAAGAAAAATTCTGGTGTTTTCATTATTTAGTTATTGTAACAGGTTGCTCAGTGAGGACTAATTTAACATAGAAATTATGTCAGTTGATATTTGTATAGGCAGGAACATGGGGTCACCACAGAATAGATTTTTTTTGTTTATAACAAAGTAGCCATCTCACTTATGAAAGTGTTGGCCCCTTACATGATGGAAAGCCTCTATGTTAGTTTGTATTTTTTTTTCCAATTTTTTTATCTCTCCATGGTTTTAGCATGACTTCCCTAAGGGAAGAGTTTACTTCCAATTTTTTCATTTTGGGATTTGATCATGTAACTGACTGTGACTATTGGAATATAGGTGGAAGGGAGAGTACAACAGCTTTAAACAGGCTTCAAGAGGCATGACACATTTTAGCTGATCTTCTTGAGCTTCTAAGTTCCCCCATGAGAGGAAGATGCCCAATGTAGCCATGTTTCATTCAACCAGACTTCTCAAGTAAAAATATATAGAGCAAACCTGAAATTGATGCAAAGCTTAGAGTCTAGCCTAGCACAGACAAGCCAAGCCAATTGACCTACAACTGATTAATGAACCATAAGCAAGAAATTAATAATTTTAAGCTTCTGGTTTGGGCCATGTTTTTTTTTTACATACAATTGTTGCAGCATGACTTACAGATTTTAATGGGGTCTCATGTTATTTTGTGAATGGGGCTCAGCCAATGCTTTTTTACCCACAAGAAGAAAATTTTCAGCCATGCATTTTGGTTTTCACCCCACTGTCTGACTCGTACTATTCGTTCTTTGTTCTGCTACCATAGTAAGCAATATTCAAAATAATCATAAATATATCAGAGAGGTTGACAAAGTGAATAGTAACAAAATAAATAATTCCTAGACAGAAGAGAAATTCTGTAGCGTTCTAGAATGTTGATGACATTTTTTCAATGGATAGCTAAGAAATAAATTCAAACCATGTAACTGACAGTGGATATTACTGGGAGAAATTACCAATACAAAACAGAGTTGACATTGTTGGCAACTTCACATGATAAAATTTGTTGCAAAAGAAAAACTTTAAAAAAATAGAGGAAGTGTCGAAAACTGCAATAATTGAGAAAAATTAGACTTTATAGAAGTAATCACCAGAAAATAAAACTAACAATGAGTCTGTAATTTGATCAAGGAATCAAATCATCTCAAGAAAATATTGATGTGAAAAAGATAGTCCTGGGAATATTGGGCTTGGTATAAATAAGGGTCATAGAAATATACTCTTAATAGTAGAAGTTGTAATTTGAATGATATAGACTAAAGTGGTACTTTTTTTGTAGTGTTTTTGTAGTGTTCCACATCCACTGTTGCATTGTGTATATGACGTAGTAGGCCTGACCGGCCTGAGGCAGGACAAGTGAGGACAAGCAAGGGGGCAACATTCTTATCTCCTTAGGGAGCAGCATCCACCAGAGGGCCCTGGCTGCCAAGGTTCTGCCTTGTGTATATATGGATCTCATATTCAGGAGTAAGTCAATGTTACCAGATCAAATCGTCACCCTTCTACTTCTGGGCAATCCTAGCTTCATGAGGCCCTACCACAGACTGTGATGAAAGCCAACCGTCAGTGGACTTTTTCAGTTCACCTCTATCTGCCTTATAGTCAGTAGGAATTTTCTCAGATTTTGACATTTTATTGACAATGAGTTAACTTTTCAGAGAGAACCTCCTGAAAATGTGACATGTTTTAAACCAGAGCTTTCTAAAACAATTACATTACTCTTTGTAAGGAACAGTTGTGTTGTTGGTGTGTGTGTGAGCACATGTGGTCAACCAATATATATATTGATTGACCACTTAATTCCAATAGTATTTTTATTTGAGTTTATGTTTTGTGTACCAACACTACACTACTTTAATGTTGGTTTTACTATCTGCAATATATTTTTAATTGGGTTATCATTATTGTCTGTTTCACTACTTAAGAGATTACTCAGTCATGGATAGTCTCAAGTTATACTTGAGGTTTACTTGGAACTCACAAATTCCATGATTCTAAAGATATTGAATACCTGCAGAAGTGTAGTGGGACATCATTTAAGCTCTATGCATTCCAGCACTGCCGCATAAAGTGTGAATTTATTTTCTCACTTGGTATATTAATGCCCATGCTACTTAGAATATATTTCATGGACCAGCATTGTTAGCATCACCTTGGAGCCTATTTGAAATGTAGAATCTCAGGCCCCATCTAGACTTCCTGAATTGAAAGCTTCATTTTAACAAGATTCCCAGATGATACATATGAATATTAAAATTTGTGATTCTAACTTAAAGTTCTCAGTGGTTGCCAAATCTGAGTGTACATTAAAAATAGCTTGAGATATTTTCAAAATGTAGAACAGGTATAAGACATGGATTTTGGGGGGTTGGTACAGCCAACTGAAAAAATTCCACTATGATCAGAGAGAAATTTCGCATACAGGGCAGGTCTATGAATGCAAATGCCCAATACAATCTAGGTAAAACTATTAAGTACAAATGTGCAATGAAGATTTCAACATAGAGTCCAGGTACAAACAAGGAAGGTGCAGATGATCTGAGGGGAGATTATTGAGATGGGGGACTGCTCCTGCATATCCAATCGCCATCCTGTCACTGGACACTGGTGATTGCTGTCAAGGTTGTCTTTCTCTTCATGTTCTGCACAGTGAAGCAACCTGTACAACTTGTGATAGTAGTAGGTCTTTATCATCTAGAATCCTGAGTTTTCCTTCCCAACTTTTAGCCTTCACTCACTTGCTAATTCCTACTGAGACAGAAGATAAATTCCAGACAAAACATATTTGAGCAGTATAGTTTTTTTTTCTACAGATGAAAAAAAAAAACAAAGATACTAAGAATTTTATTAAGTTATATATGATCAAGTTGATCTAGCTTCTAGATTTATTAATCAAATTTCCAGATACTTTTGATGAATCTACACTATCATCTTTCTTGAAATTGAGCTTCAGAGTTTATAGCATCTCAGTATTTCTATAGCCTGTTATTACTAAATAACATTTTAAGGGTTGTTCAAAAAATAATAATGCTAAGTTGTTTTGGGTGCATTGCAAAGGGCATAATTTTGGTAGCATAATATTGCATTATATAAACTGTGAAAGTGAATTGTGCTTGATATATAACATAGCCTTTTATAATGCTAAGCTGTAACTAGCTCTGTATTGATATATTATTAGTTCAAACTGATTATTCTTGCATGTCTGAGGTAAAATGGCAAAATGGTGCTACATGCAAACTCTTTCCTTTTTAAACCTGAAAGAAAGTTGGACTAAAGTTAGATATCAGCAAGAAAGATGGCCATCAGAAGTTAAATGAAAAAAAAAAACTCTATGTTTTAACATTTGAAAAATGGCAGTGGTAGAAGTGAGGACATGAAAGATCTTGACATGATTCAGTGCCCCTACCACATCCCAAGGCAGTGTGGGAAAAAAAAAAAAAGGTATGTGAAAAAAATCTTTAGAAATCTGCCCAGATTTTGAAAAGAATGAATTAAAAAGATGAGTAGGCAGTCCAGAAATAAATAAAACACCTGTGAAATAAATCCTTTAACCACCATGAGGGCTGTACAGAGATTTAAAAAAATTATATTAAGTTCTGCCATTTGTTTCTCCTGCTGGGCAAAAAGGTAAAATAGAAGACAAATTGATCATAATAACTCTAATTATCTCCAAAGATGAATATGAATCTAGCAGAGTAGTAGACTAAAGTGGAAATTCTTTGAAAGAGAAAGAAAGAGAAAGAGTAATGAGGGTTCCAGATGAAGTTTTTTTTTTCCCTTTTGCAAACTCACAGCTCTCACCTATATTTTCCCTCTAGTTATTGGAAGTATGTGAAATTTACTTAGAGAGAAGCAGGTGATTTGGGCAAAGGGAACAACTGAAGATCTTTAATGAAAGTGATGCCCCTAAGACCCAGTTTTGAATTGGAAAAACAATCTAAAATATGCAGATGTCCATATGTACTTCCTAGACCAAATGGAATGAATTTTGGTTCATGACAGCTAAAATTTCAAGAGAAAGTAGAAGTATTTCAATCCCTAATCCACTAGGCTAGAGAAAAGTCCTCAGTACACAGCCCTCAAACTAAATGTCTGAGAGCGAAAGACAAATTCAAGAAAAATTTACCACATCATTTATGAATAAATTGAAAGTTTTAATATCGGTTGAATTCAATCTCATACAAAATCATGAAAAAACATAAATAAAAAGAAAAGTAAATGAAAGTATATTAGCATCCTCAAATTAAGAAATTTATCCATAAAATATAAGAATGGTTTGGAGTTAATAAAAATTAATATGATATAAAATATAATAGAATGAAATATATATGTATTGTATCCATGATATATTAAAATGATATGTCAGTATTAAATAGCAGCATAAATAATTGTAAATCAATTAGATGGGAAAATTAGGAAAATTCAACATCCATTCCTGTGTAAATCAAACCAAACAAAATTGCTTTACAACATACTTGTTTATTACCCAAAATGACTTTTAAAATGTATCAAACTAAATTCAAAATCTTGTAAGCCAATATGTGTGTGTGTGTGTGTGTGTGTGTGTGTGTGTGCGTGCGCCCTGGGTGGAGGAGGGATGAGATGGTTCCCAGTGTTCAAACTTTCTGTTTCAAAGAAGTTTCCATTGAGTTAGTGAAAAATACAGCCCTTTCTTCCATATCAGAAATTTAAGGGATGAGATGTTCACTCTTCTTGCCACCAGATAGAGAGGTTAACGGGCACTAAACCTGCGCTTAGCATTTTTATCGTTTTGTTTGAGAATTTAGACCATGAACAAGAGGGAAAGAAAAAATGAACAATTATTTATTCTGGATGAAATAGTTTAGATAGTAGCTAATGACAAATCTTATTTTCTAGCTTCTTGCTGAATGCTGAAAGTATTTGATCATTTTCCAAAAATTCCTACTTGCTTAAAGTAAGCACAATCTGCTTTTGTTGCTTGCATTAAGATTCTTGCCTGGCACTATGATATACTGCTTAATAGTGAAGAAAAACAGAAACATTTTCTTTTAAGTCAAGAAAAAAACAAGGCTACATACTATTATTATTATTATTTTATTATTACTTATTATCATTATCATTATCATCATCATTTGCTTATTTTATGTTTTTAAATTTTATTTTATTAATTTTTAACATTGTTCTGCAAGCAATAGCCAGTATAATTAGACAAGAAAAAGACATTTGGTTTACTTGTCAGAAAGAAAGCAGAAAAAGTATTGTTTGTAAATTGTTTTATTTTCTATCCAAAAAAATCTAGTGAAAAAAAAAAAACTATTACAAACAATATGAAAATTCGGAGATATTGTTGGTTAAAAATTAAAATGATAATATCAATAGCTTTTTAAGCTACAAATAATAGTCATAGTCTTTAGGACAACAAAATAAATACAACAATAGCTTGAATATAGAAATATATTTCTCTCTCCAAGTCCAGAGGCAGGCAATCTAGGCACAATTATGCTCTTTTTCATAAGGGAGACTCTATTAGTAAAGAATAAGGAAAGGTATTATATTGAGGAATAGTTTGCCACTACCAATTTAAAAATAGAATTGAAATTAAAATTTTATGTAAAAGAGGAACCCAAATATTTTTAAAAATCAGAAATAAACTTAATAAGATACACAACATTTTTCTATTCTGTATGAAATTCTTACATAATATAATGTATAAAATTTTTTTCTATAAAAATACAGAAAATATAGTGAAAAGTTGTTAAGGAGAAAGACATTTTCATGGTTCTAAAGTGTTACCCCATCAAGTACTTACTGGCAAGGTGGGGGAACAAACCTTTACAGTGGCAAGATCATCTGAACAAAACAATGAAAAAGTATCATTAGCACTGCAACAACATGATACTGTGAGCTTCCTGACCTGATCAAGTCTGAAGATGACAGAATCTTTTGCGAAGCACTCTCACTAGCTAGTCAAGCTTTTTGACTTAATTTTGGGTTTACAGGAAATACAGAAATATTGAAAAGCAAGTATAACAATTCCTTGAGAAAATAATCATATAATTCCAGAGTGTAAAATATTCTACAAGACAGTTGGCTTAACCTCTTCAATAAGTCAATATCAAGAAAGGAAGAAAGGAAGGAAGGAAGGAAGGAAGGAAGGAAGGAAGGAAGGAAGGAAGGAAGGAAGGAAGAGAAAGAAAGAAGAATGGTGAGAGGACTGCTCTATATTAAAGAGACTAAAGAGAAATAACAACAAAATAAGAAGGGTGAACTTTGCCTAGATTTTGGTTTTAAAACAAACTCAAAAGTTCATCCATTAATGAATGGATAAATAAAATGTGGTATACATTCAGACAATGAAATATTTTTCAATAACAAAAAGAAATAAAGTACTGATTCATATTGTAACATGGACAAACCTTGAAAAATAGGATAAGTAAAAAAAGCCATATACAAAAATCTATATATTATATGATTTTACTTATATGAAATGTTCAGAATTGGCAAATCCTTAGAGACAGAGGGTAGATTAGCTGTTGCCATGGGCTGGGGGAGAGAAAATGAGGTGCGAATAAATTAGGAGTGACTGCTAATGGGACAGGGTTTTTTTCTGGGTTAATAAAATTATTCTAGAATTAAGTAGTAGTGACGGTTGCACAACTTTGTAAATATATTAAAATTCACTAAATTATACACTTTAAAAGAGTGACAAACAAATAAATAAGTAAATGTAGTGAAGCTGCAAAGAACAACAAAAATCCAAAAGCTATAAGTGACATTTTCAAAACAGTTGAGAACATTTGAATATAGATTGGGTATTAAATGATATTAAGGAAATTACATAGGTATGATAATGATATTGTGGTTAGCAGGATAATGCCTTTTCTAGGAGATATATGTTGATATATTTAGAAATAAAGTACCATAATGCTCATAATTTGTTTATAAGTAGCTTAGCAAAAATATGAATAAAATAAATAAAAACCCATAATAGAAATAAAAAGTGGCAAATATTAATAACATTTGGATCTAAATGGTAAGTATATAAACTATCATTTTACCATTGTTTCAGCTTTTCTTTATCTTCAAAATTTCTTCCAAAAATGGTTTGGAGAGGTACTGAGGTATTTAAGAGATCACTCAGGTTAATAGAAAGACACAAAAGATGAACCAATAATACAACAATATCAAGTCTACTGACATTATACTTTCAATGTCATACCAATAAGAATATTATCAGCACTGTTTTGGAACTTGACATAGTGGTACTAGAGTAAGCTGGAGAAATAAACATGTGGATATAGCCAGTGAAACTCTGAAAATGAAGACTAATAAGTGAAGACCCTTATGAGCTATTAAACCATTATATAAATCTAAACTATTTAAAAACAGCATAATATAGGAGAAACAGTCAATTTAACAAAATAAAATAGGGAGTTCAGAAATTGACCCAAATACATGTGGGAATTGCTTATATTTCAAAGTAAAATTAAACATAAGTGGGGGAAAGAAGGATTATGTAATGAATCACTCTGGATCAAATGGCAAACTCTTTGTAAAAATGTAAATGTGGATCTCTATGCAATTACTTAATCCTGATAATTAAGTCACATCTTGTGTTCCTGTAACAAAACAGCAAACTGAGACTTAAAAATAACTGAACACTTGACATTTCCTCAGTGGTAATTGGTGTCATGTTGCCACTGTGAAAATGAGCCTTGATTCTCAAAAATTGGTTGTGCTGAGGGCTTTCATTGCATTGGAGGCCCTTGTTCCAAATATCATTGCATGAGGGGAGTTACTGTTGTCCGCTGCTTGCAAAGAGAAAGAGGATCTCACTTTGGGTTAGTGGCAGCAAAGGGCAGCCTAGAGCTCCAGATGCTTGTTAATCACAATTCAAGGTTAGATGGGCTCTGAGAGCAAGTGTGTGGTATTTTCAAAGACAAGAACAAGTAGCTCATACCCAGCGTTTTGTAGCCTTCAAGGCACATCCCAGGGCTTGCCTGGTTAAGTAAGTTACAATTCTAGTGCAGCTTTCTTACTTCAGAGTTGTGCTTTGAAAGTACAATGGACCCTAAGAATGACAATGAGGTTCACATGGAAAACTATACACTCCATAGGTTTTTCATTTCCCTAGAAGATGCACCATGAGAGCTATAGCCAGCTTCCCCTAGACACACGGTTTCATGGCTCCTGCAACTACACAGGCTTCCCCACTGTTGGCTGAGGTAAAGAGCCTTGTGTTTTGTTATGTAGATGAAATTGATTTGGTCTCTCTATCACTTGCTTTGGGCATTGGAATCTAATGCCCTTTCCCAAAGATCTATCTCTTGTTAGTTCTGTGTAGATGAGGCAGTCCTTACTGAAATAAATGGTTGGGGAGAAGAGGGATTTAAATGCCCTCATTCCCTATAAAAGAGCTTGTCCATGAGACCTCTCTCTCTCTCTCAATCTCTGTCCTTCCTTTGCATCTCCTCCTTCTCTCCCACCCCCTCCTCCTCCTCCTCCTCCTCCTCCTCCTCCTCCTCCTCCTCCTCCTCCTCCTCCTTCTTCTTCTTCTTCTTCTCTCTCTCTCTCTCTCTCTCTCTCTCTCTCTCTCTCTCTCTCTGCTTCCCTATCTACTTGGTTAAGCCCTCCCCTCATGGTATGGGGTGACTCAATCTCCCTAGAACCTGTGAGTATAATACAATTTGTTTCCTTGTGCTTCTCCTGTATCCCTTTCTTGGAGTCACACCTTACTGATCATCTGATAAAACAATATGAAGCAATCCCTAAGAAACATTTGGTATTATCTCTTAAAACTAAGGTTAACATACCCTAGGACTCCTCAGCAATTTCATTCTTAAGCAGATATAATTTTACATGTTTTTAAAATGTCTATAAATAAAATAGTAATGCGATATATTCTGCTGCAACTTGATTTTTTTCTTTAACATTATGTTTGTAAGATTTATTCATATTGTTATGCAAAGCTTTAGTTTATGTATTTTTATTGCTGGATTATATTCCATTGTATAAATATACCACAGTTGGTATACCTAGGCTCCTGTTGATGGAATTATGTTATTGCCAAATGTTTGCTATTACGTTCTCTTATGAACATTTGATTTTGTCTTCCTGACCACGTGTGCAAGAGCTTCTCTAGATATATACCTAGATATATACTAGGAATGAAATTGCTATGCCATAGGATATCTGCTTTATTGAATGCTGTCAATGTTTTTTCCAAATGGTTGTGTCAATTTATCCTCCCATTAGCAGTGAATGAGAGTTTCTTTACTCTGCATCTTTTCCAACCTTGGTAACCTCATATTTCTCATATTAGCCAACTGATGGTTTTGAAATATTATTGTATTGTTTAAATTTTTATTTCCCAGATTTAGTAGTGAGATTAAATGCCTTTTCATATATTTACTGTTCTTTGTTCTGTCTTCTGTAACTGTTTCTTCCATATGTTTTGTCCATCTTATTTTTTGTGGTTCATTTTTTTAATTTATAGAAAGTATGTAGTCTAGATAGCAGTTCTTCCTTTGTTACATGAGCT
The DNA here is from genome assembly GCA_030015415.1 of Cynopterus sphinx. Taxonomy (NCBI): domain Eukaryota; kingdom Metazoa; phylum Chordata; class Mammalia; order Chiroptera; family Pteropodidae; genus Cynopterus; species Cynopterus sphinx. The sequence continues at coordinate 62,571,107 of CM057389.1, read as the reverse complement.
GCAGATATATTCTTCCTGGCTGTGACTTGCCCTTTCACTTTTTAATGGGGTTATTGTTGAACAGAAATTATAGATTCTGATAAAATATATTCATGCTTTCTTTTAAGGTTTGCACTCTTTGTTCTAAGAACTCATTTCCTATTTTGAAGTTGAGAGATTATTCTTTTATTTTTTCCCTATAGTTTTAAAGACTTAAAACAGCACATTATCTATATCTAGCCTGATATGAAAAGGAGAGTTTTTATTATTATTTAGTTCCAAGATTTTAAAGAACTTATTATAATTTATTCCTTAACTTCTGAGTAATTTAAAAGTTAAAAAAAAATTACAAGTATTTGGGGAATCTTCTGTGGCTTAATTTTTAAATTTTTAAATTTATAAAATACACATAACAAAAATTTATTATCTTAACCATTTTTATGTGTACAGCTCATTGGCATTAAGTACATTCACACTGAACTCTTTTGTCTTGCAAAACTGAAACTACATATCCATTAAATAATAATTATGTATTCTCTTGTTACCATACCCTTGTCTCCAAAATGTGGGCAACTACCACTCTATTTTCTGTCTTTGTGATTTTGACTATGTACCTCATGTAAGTAAAATCGTACATATTTCCCCCTTTGTGACGAGCTTATTTTATTTAGCATTAGTTAGGCCATGTTGTTGTTGTAGGAGTTCCTTACATATTCCTCAAGGTTTTTCTATGTTGTGGCATGTGTTAGAATTTCCTTTCTTTTTAAGGCTGAATATTCTATTGTATGTATGTACCACATTTTATTTATTTACTCATCTATCCATGGACACTGGGGCTGTTTCCACATTTTGGCTACTGTGAATAATTCTGCTATAAACATGGATGTATACACAGCAGTTCAAATGCCTGCTTTCAGTTCTTTGGGGGCAAATATCCCAAAATGAAATTGCTGGAATACATGGTATTTTGAGAAATTGTCATAATGTTTTCCATAGTGGCTGCACCATTTTACATTCCAACTAAGAGTGCATGGGTTCCCATCTCTTTACATTCTTGACAACACACATTATTTTTTTATTGTTATTTGATAGTAGCCATCCTAATAGTTGTGAGGTGGTATTTTACTGTGGTCTTGATTTGCATTTCCTTGATGGTTACTGATATTGAGCATCTTTTCATATGCTTAGTGGCCATTTGTATCTTCTTTGGAGAAATGTCAATTTAAGTCCCTTGCCCATCTTTCATTGAGCCATTTTGTTGTTGTTGTTGTCATTATTATTACTGTTGTTGTTATTGTTGTTGAGTTGTAGGAGTTATTTATATAGTCTGGATATTAACTTCTTATCAGATACAATATTTTCTCTGAATCTGTGGGTTGCCTTTTGACTATGTCCTTTGATACACAGAAGTTTTTAATTTTTATGAAGTCCCATATGTTTTTCTTTTGCTGCCCATGTTTTTCATGCCATATCCAAAATATTGTTACCAAATAATTGTCAATGATTGTCATGAAGGTTTTCTTAAAGAGGAGATGGTAACAATACCAATAAATTTGTCCATGACCTTGACACTGTCTTTATATTGTAAAAACCAAAGCAGTGCCATCAGGCTCTTTCTGACAATACTCATCTGCATAGAATCAAGGTATTTGAATAGCATAGTTTAGAATAAGCAGTCTTTGGAGGAAGCAAAATAATGTGGCTCAGTTGAGTGGCTGTTTACAAATCCAGGTTAATCCAGGGACATCTCAAAGTATATAAGGGAATGAAAGGATTTCTTACCCATCATATATTTCTAATTAAATCCTGTTTTTTTTTTTCTGCTGAGAATTTGAAGATATTGAGCCACTAAGTGTTTCAAATTATATACCAACAAGTATGAATCAGGAGTTAACAGTAGAATGAATATGAGCATAGGTTGGCCTAGTTAAAATCCCAACTCCACCATTATCTAACTGGGAGATATGGAAAAAGTTATTTAAGCTCCCTGTTTCTTTACCTACAAAATGGGTGAAATAATATCTACGTACAGGGTTGTTGTGATAATTAAAAGAGAAACTTAAAAAAAAATTAATCCTGGGAGCTAATAACAACAGGTGTCTAAGAAACAGTTGTCCATTGTTACCTGTGGTGCCATAATCCTCTGATGTCATTTAAATATAGAACCATGGTCTAAATGAATCAAGAGCTCAGGGGGTAGGACTCAGGTTATTTAAAAGGTGAAGAAAAGAATATATTCCTGAATGGACATCTTCATCTCTCCTTAAAGGTAATCAGAGGAAGTATTTATTCAGTGGTCCACAATTCTCTCCAGAAAATAATCTTTGTTTTTATGTAACTATGTGAACAATAGGCCAAACTATTCTTTCCTTGCATGGTTGTGGAAAACTCCTATAGCTTGTGTAACCAACTATCTCTTTGGACATATAAATAATAAAATAAAGCTCAGCAAATGCATGAATAGAAGGTCCTATATTGAAGGGTCAACTTCTTCTGGAAGTAGCTGAGTGTACATTTGAATGAAGTGACTTGTTTCATAAGGATGTCAAATATAGAGAGCTTAAATGACAGTGGGTAAAGATGAGGTAGTTTTCCAAACCAAAGATTTTGGTTTTATTTTTATTTGGTTTCAAATGATTGCTTTCCAGCCCTTCCTTTAGACAATAACTGACATAAATGGTGATAATAAAACCTCATCATCTGTAGACAATACAATGCTTACTTTTTTACATTTATTTTATCACCAAAGGGCACATACCCAGCCTACCATATATGTATGTAATGTCAGTAAATTTAACAAGCACCTAGGCGATGATGCACCAGTAATTATAGGTGGATTACAAGAATGAAGTAGACATGTGGAGCAATGAGAACCCTCACATACTGCTGGTGAGAATGTAAAATGGTGCAGTCATTGGAAAACTGGTAGTTTTTCAAAAAGTTAAATGTAGAGTTACTGTATGACCAGCAAATCCACTCCCAGGCATATTTCCAAGGAAAGTGAAAACATACATCCACAATAAAATAATATATAATAAATAATATCTAATTGAAAAAAAGAAAACACATCCACACATTCAAAAAATATACATGAATGTTCATAGCAGCACTATTAATAATAGCCAAAAAATAAAAATGACCCAAATTTTCATGAACTAAAGACTGAATAAATAAAATATAGTATATCCACATGATAAAGTATTATTCAATAATAAAAAGTAATTAATTACTGATTAATGATACAACATAGATAAGCTTTGAAAGCATCCTGAAGACAATCACAAAAGGCCATATATTGTTTGATTCTATGTATGTGAAAAGTCCAGAATAAGCAAGTCTATAAGGATAGAAAGTAATTAATGGATGGATGCCTTAGAGTTGAAGGAGGGTGGAATGATGAGTGGCTGCTAATGCGTAGAGAGTTTCTTTTGGAGGTGATAAAAATGTTCTAAACTTAGATTGTGATAATGGCTCCTCATCTCTGAATATGCTAAAGCCATTGAATTATATACATCAATGAGTGAATTCTGTGGTATGTAAATTGTATCTCAATAAAGATGTTAAAATGAAAGAATTAAGTAGGTACTTTGGCTGAACTTATGAAGGGAACGTTATTCTAAAAGTAGCTGTGGGGGAAGAATCACAGATGGAATATTCCAGGTCAATAAACTCTAGAGCAGTGATTTTCAATCAAGAGTGACTTTACTCCTTGGGGGACATCTGGTGATGTCTGGAGACATTTTTGGTTTTGACGACCAAAAGGTATACTACTGGTACACAGTGAATAGAGGCCAAGGATGCTGGTAAATACAATACAATGCAATAGCTTCCACAAAAAAGAATTGTCCACTCCAAAATGCCGATATTTCTTTAGCTGAACAGAGTTAGAAAAAAGTAGGATCTATTTCGTAGGGTTGTTCTTTGTACCTCCAACCCAACAAAAGAATTTGGGTTAAGCAGAGGTAGAAAGTTGTTACCTATTGGCATTATTTACACTGAGAATTTCATAGTCTAACAGTCTACCGTCTGATTCTTAGAACTGCTGACCACCCAGGATCTGGCTTGGTGGAAATTCACTGACATTTAATCAATTTCCAAGATCTGGTAGTTTGGGAAAAAATAGCATATCATTAATTTGTCTCTACAGGCAAGTCCCAAGTTTATCTTTCATAAATTTTCAGGGATAAAAAAAAGTTGTCATTTATTTTTAAAGACTAGAAACTAAATTTTTCTTAATTTACAGATAATCAGAATCCATTGTCTATGTGTTATTTCTGAATACAGTTTCAAAAAAATCATAAAATATTCACAGTGAAGGAGAGGATTTTTAGCCATTATTTAGCCCAGAAATAAAATTTGTAGATTTATGTATTTGATAGAAAAATCTATACATAAGCCAATATAAACACATGCCTTCTCCTAAGATTTCCAGAAATTCTTTATAATCAGCCACACTTAGAGACAAGCCAAGCAGCTAATCAATCAAGCAAATTAGAGGCAGGAAATTTGAGAAAAGCATATGCTGCCATAAGACTAGGCACATACAAATATTTTATCTGGAACTTTGGGACATTAAATTGAGCTCAGTTTTCCTGTCAAATATAAATAAGGTTCCAGGAAGGTCAGGGGATCTGGTTTATTCACTTCCCAGGTCTTTAGGGTCTCATTTTCTTTATGCATAAAATAAAAGGATTAGAGTAAATTAGTGGTTCCCTGAATTTGTGGAGCTCATTAAAGAAGTCTGGATACCTACACTGTATTCCTAGGAAGTCTAAGTCCATAGAACTGGAGCCCAGGCACCTGGGCTTCAAGTAATGGATGATTTCATGTACATCCTGATTTGGGAATTACTGGACATAGTTATCATGTTCATCTTTGGTGTTTTATCTACAGAGATGCACGGGTTATCATTGTGTGGCATTAATTGCCCCTCTGAGCTCTTTGTCTAAATAAATCATAAAGTAAAAAAAAAAAAAGAAAGAAAGAAATATTCCAGGGAAATTGAGGGCCTGGAATGGAGGGTGCTAAGGGGAGGGAGGATTCAGTAGTGCTGGATATTGTTGCTATGGCAACCCCATTCTTTCTCAGCTTGTGTTCTGAAAGGCTGCCAGTGCTGTGTAGTGGGCTGCTCCTCTGATGGCGCACAGATCCTTCCTGTTGCCAATGTGGAGATAAGGACTTGTGGATAGAGCAGAATAACTAAATAAAAGTGCATTGAATGTTAACAATAAGCAGCATTTCTCAGTGACCTTAAGTGTTTGGTTCAGGTCCATTGCAGGTGAACCAAATGGAGCACAGGTTTCTGCTTTTTGTTTTTCAAATACCACTCTGAGTTTGCCACTTTTGTGTTTCTCCCTATTCCAAGGCCCCACCTTGGGAAGGTTCATTGTCTCTTTTTGGGGAAAATAGCAAAAATGTCATAAAAGATTCTGATTGACTTAAGTGAAGCTGCATATTGAACCTCATAGTCAGCCCCTGGAGGATGAACTTTTCTTTCACTCTGAGTCAGTCCTTCGGCATCATTTGCTTTCTTTCCCAGCTACTTGTGAGATGGTGTGAATGACAAAAAGGGAGTAGGTCTTCTGTGGGATAGTAAGTGTGGGAAATGACTGACCAATATAGAGAAGTTCTCTTGTTAATGTCTCAAAAGTCCAAGGTGATGGGCTGGAAGAAATGTGACTGTAGTCACAACTTTCCTTCTAACCCAAAAAATCTGGTATTTATTGGAGTCTGCTATATGCTGCTCGAAGCATTTCCACAAATTACTTGTTCAGTCCACAAAGCAACCCTATGATTCAGGTTCTATTATTCCCACCTGAACCCCAGTGGGGAAAACGGAGGTTTGGAGGGTTTCTTTGACTTGTCCAAGATCTCACTGCAAGGTAAGTGGTAGAACAGGTCCAGACATTTGTCTGTCAAAGCCTGTGCCCTTAACTACTACTGCCTCCCAATAAAAAGCCACATAATTTTTCTCATGTCCTCATGAAAGAACAGGATTACACAGAACATTTTTTAATGGTGACACTTAAAAAAAATTGGGAAATGCTAGGTGAAATAAATTAAACAAAATTTGTTTACAAGACTTCTTAAAGCCTATTTATTTTTCTTTTGTATAGTGATAGAACATTTATTTATTTCCAATATTCATTTGACCTTAGAATGTACTTTCCTCTCATCTTGCAAGACTCTTTTGAATAAAACCACTTTAAGAAATATGGCATTTGACAATTTTTAACTTCTTTTTTAATTATAGTTAACATTCAATATTATATTAGTTTCAGGTGTACAGCATAGGGGTTATAAACTTATATAGTTAATAAAATAATATTCTGATAAGTCTAGTACCCACCCAGAACCATAGATAGTTATGACAATTTTATTGAATAAATTTACTATGCTGTACTATATGCCCTATGACTATTTCTAACTGGCATTTTATACTTAATCCCTTCATCTTTTCACCCCACTCCCAATCCTCCTCTCATGTGGCAACCACCAGTTTGTTCCCTGCATCTACGTCTGTTTCTGTTTTGTTTGTTTATTTTGTTCCTTAGATTCTACATATAAGTGAAATAATGTAGTATTTGTTTTTTTCTCTCTGACTTATTTCACTAAGTTCATTTATGCTGTCATAGGCATATGATGATTTTAAGAGCTTGACTAGAATTAAAAAGAAGATTCTTTCTCTCCCTCATGTGCTAAGCCTTGTTGTGCTTTGAATCTGCCCTGCCCCCTCCCTTTTTATTTATTTATTTTTTTTGACAACTCTATTCAGGTATGATTTATCTATAATAAACTGCATATACTTAATGAGTAGAATTGGATGAATTTTGACTGACATATACCCATGAAACTACTGCTATAATCACAATATGAATATTGCCATCGTTTCCTTGTGTCCATTTGCAATCCATCTCTTTTGATATCCTATTTCCAGGCAACCAGTTTTAAAGTGAATATTCTGACTTTGGACCAAGTAGAAGATTTTTCTTGAAAATGGTAAAATGTCAGTTTTCAGTCATTTCACCAGCTATATAAGGAGATTTTTCTATTGAATAAAGTTTCAAGCTTTTTTTCTTCTCCTTTTCAGTTTTACTAACACAAAATGGTGTGCAACCCAGACATTTATTGCACAAGTTATGTAGGTAAAGTTATTTCTAGAGCCCATCACTTTGACAGGGAATCCACTCATGCTCTGACCATCAGGAAAGAAATAAAAGTTTTTCATGTATACTTGAGAGAACTTAGAAATGTTTATCATCATTAGAAAGAGGAAGGCAACAGGAGGTAATTCACTGAGTTCTTTAAAATACTGCTTGGCATTTCACAAACATTTATGTGAAAAAAAATTGATTGTGCATTCTGTTTCTTCCTAGAGAAATGAGAAGTTAAGGGTTTGTACTATTTTTATGAGCTGTGTGGCCTGAAGAATATTCCTTAATTAATTCAAGAATTATCTATGAAGCGTCTACTATGGGATCAGCATTTTACTAAATCCTAGAGAGACAAAGGTGAATAAAACAGTACCAGTTATCAAGGAATTAAGAGTCAAATGTTTCATATCATTAATTTTTATCTCAGCACTTAGTTTTTTCTTTGTAGTAAAAAAAATGAAAAAATAGGAGGTTTTACTTAAATTGTCTTTTGCAACAGAACCAAATGTTTAGAGATTGTTTACAGTAATATTACCTCTTGTGACAACACCAATCTCATAGAAAACAGTAGTGTTAGAAAAAGTCTTATTTTGATGTTGTGTAGTAAGTCCAACTTTTTCAATAGCTTTTGATATGAATTAGCTTATTTCAAGCCCCACATAAACCGGTGAGATAGGTAGTGCAGAAATTATGATTAGGAAGGTCTCTGAAAGGATAGAAAGAATGCTCGTTGAAAGATGGCACTTTGTAGCTCTACAGTACTTTAAGATGGCTGTGATTATCACCACAAGACAAAGATAAATGATATGGTCTTCCCAGGATCACACAGCAGGTTATTGCTAGAGTAAGGCAAAAGGTTACCATTGGAAATGAAACTAAATATTGATATAAGTCTGCTGCTCTAGGGTGGGATGGAATCTTGACACTCCAATGACAGTGTTTGAGGCTCCAGAGGTCTTGATCCAATGTGAGGGAGGATGATTCCACACCCACAGTGGAATGAATCTGACATGAAGCTCACCTAGAAATGGCCAATAATACTTGAGCTACATTCTATTCAGAGCCTTAGGAGAGCTCCTGGAGAAAGGACTGAACATCACACTGCTTTATTTGGTTCTCACATTGGACAGAGTCAGTCTCAGCCACTGCTTAGCATTTGACTTTAGACAGAGCATTGCCAACCAGAGCCCTTGCTGAGGGCCAAGAGAAATTCAAAGGTGTTGAATATGCCATGATATCTCCATCTTACCATCCTCATTAAATGATGCCTTAGTTCATTAATGCACTTTATTTACTCTTTTGTTTATTCTTTCATTGAGCCTCATTATTTTTTAATTGCCAGATAGACATCACAATAACTGCAGTCCTATTAGAATGTATCACCTCCAACATTTATATTTCTTAAAATTGGATTTTGTCTTTTTTGTTTTTTGTTCTATTCTATTTCTACACTTTAAATAAACTTAAGCTATCTAGTTCTCATATGGTTAGTGCTCCTAATTCAATATAGTTATTAGGAAAAATGTTGTTCTAAAATCAGACATCATGACAGTAAATGACTTAAAAGGAAGCCAGCTAGTAAATGGTTATAACATCTTTTCCCATTAGAAGCACATTTTGTGTTCCTAATAAAATTACCTGATGCTTGTCAAGTTATTCCTTTCACAAACTGTTTCTAGTATTTTTCCACAAATGATATTTAGCTGACTAGCATGTAATTTGTTACTCTAGCTTATATTTGGGCTTCAAACAATGTTATTTAAAAATTTCCAGACCTTCAGCATTTAATTTGTGATGAGACTTTTTGTTATTTGGACTTAGGGCCTCAAAGACCATGACTTATTTACCATCTTTGGCTACCTAAAGTCTGACAGAGTGCTTGAGATACAGTAGATGTGTAATTAACACTTGCTTTTCCTTGTCATCGTCTCACTTTCATTGTTACTCACTGTTTCATCGGAACTCAGAGATCTACTATATCTATGTTGGGTTGGCCCTTGGATCCCAAAATCGCTCCAATATTTTCCCACTAAACCCACTTCCAGCCCTGTAATTCCAATAGTCAACTCATAGTTCTCCTATAGTAGAAAGAAAGAAAGAAATATGAATTAATAGCTGCAGGATGTTAGAGACCATGACAGTCTCTTTATATATGTTATCTCATTTTATCCTCCCAGCAGTGCTTTGAGATAAGTCCTTTTATCTCTTTTTTACAGATGAGAAAACCACAGTAAGCTGAAGGAACAGGGCTGATCTGATTCAAATAGGAGGTGGTAGAACCAGAGTCCAAGTATCATTCTGTATCATTTTCCCAGTTTGCCTTCATCTCCTTCAGCTTTCAAATCAGCAGCTAATTTTATCATTCCCTTTGCTTCCAAATTTCTAGTACTTCCACCTCCAAACTTTTCTGTTTGTTTGTTTTGCTAATTTCTTTATCTAGATCTACCAGACTTCTCTTTTGAGCTCTATACTTTGTAAATTGTTTGCTGTGTATCTCACCTTTACCCCAGAATTTTCAGGTCATCTCATCTTCCTTTCTACCTTTCACTTCTGTCCAACAGTACCATTGCCTTTTCTAGCAGAGTTAATGGTTGCGCTCTCCACTTAATCACACTGAATACAACACTTGCCTTAAAGAATTTCCAAACTTGATTAAGAAACAAGGCTGCTACATATCACAAGTTAAAATATAATTCAAGATTTAAATTGTCATTGAAAACAATGATTTGAACATGACCACAAGACCATGTGTGATAACTGTCTATTGAATGAACCATTCATGTCATGGGGGTTATCCAGGGAAGGAGAGGTTGGGAAGCAAAATTAAGCTGGACCATGTGATGGCAGGCCCCAGACAGGCAAAGAAGAGTGTCAGGGCCATGGCGAATAGTAGGAGGAAACATGTAGGCTCATTTGAACGTTGAAGATTCAAAGGACAAGGGAAGAACTTGTTTCTGAACAGCTTCTGTATCTCACCGTGAGAGATAAGTTCTTTGGAAGAATAAACTTAAAGGCCATAGAGGTTGCAAGGACAGTGATCAATTTCATTGTTTTCATTATTCAGTTCCATCATTTCTCTGCCGGTTGTTAGAACATTGCTTTAGCTTCACAGAGTACTGATAAATTTAGAAGCTATGATTTAAGCACTGACTTAGATGTTTATCTGGTTCTATAGGAATGTACCTAGCATCTCCATAATAATGATGATTATTGTTCTTACAATTATTTATATTTTTAGGTTTGCCTCTGCCAACTCTTATTTAGCAATTATTAAGTCATATTCATCAAAATCAAATTCTTTTCTGTATTTTTGTAGTAAATTTGGCTGCAGCCTGAATATTTTGACTGAATATTCTGACTGTAATTTTGACCTAACTTCATTTTTCAGATTGTCAAAAGTAATTAAGGACAGAGAGATTTTCTCAGTCAGCATCTGGAAATGCAGAGCTACTAAAGAGCTTCAAGTGTTGTTAACAAAATCTTTCTGCCTGCTTTTTATATCACCCTATAAAATAGTCTATTTCACAGCCAGCAAGGTATATTATGGAAGATACATAAGTTTTACTGTCACATTGACCTGCCATTGATGGCTGTGTGACATTAGGCAATTTACTTAACCTTCCCTGCCTCAGTTGTCTCATTTGAGATTATCTCTAGAGATTTTGTGAAGATTCCATGGGATAACATGTGTGAGGCAAATTGCTAGTAATTGGCATATTATAGCACTCTATAATGTTAGCTGTTAGGACTGGTAAGTATAACAGTGGAGAACTTTGAACTTATATTATTTTCTATACACTACATTTTTCTTTTAATGAAATCAACAAGTAATATATTCTCAGAAGAATTTTTTTTTCTTCCAGAAACAACATGACCAAGAATAGCAATATTTTTGGAAGTATAGAGGTGAAATACAGAATGTCAGAGGAGTGAAGAAGGGTGTATGTTACTGTCAAGACCTATCTTTCATTTCATAATAGCTGAAGTCACAGTACATTTTTTGTAGTGACTTAAATCTTACAGAAAAGTTTCAAGAATGCACCGATATAGCCAATCAGGTAAGAGCAAAAGATTAAGAAGGAGCCGAGAGCAATGGCAATTGTTTGTGAATCCACCACTTCTTCACCAAGGGCTTTCTTTCTTACTATCCCCTTCAACTAGTCCAGAGACAGCAAAAAATACATTTGCAGACACTTGTGTGGAATCCAACAATGCATGCTCAAGTAAGCATTGCCTTTCAGCTGCAAGATAATGTTGAAGATTTGAAGTGGATTTTATTTTAAGCACATCTTATAGAGTACTTAATAACAAAGTTATTCTTCACTGTACAACTTAACCAGCTAGGCTAAACCTCTGGCTGACTTCACAACTGGCATTTTTTGGCATTTTATTTTTTGAAGAAAGAAACAAATGACAAGTAGAAAGCTTAAATTATTCTTAATGACATTGGGTTACAGGGACTCTTTATCTGAGAGACATGATATCTGTAATTAAACATGAAAAATACCTTGTTCATAATATGGCCTTATATCAAACAATCAGTTAAAATGGAGCCATGCAGTACATACAAAGGGTCTTCACTTTTAAGAGAAAGTAGCACTGGATGAGAAACAGCAGCCAGTGGAGAAAATTGTTGCTATGGTAAGATTGGTCAAGACTGGCAACTGCCAGTCATCAGGGTGAGTTGATGGTCACCAGTGTTACAAAGAGAGCTTAGGATGAGAAAAAATCTTAGGGTCTTGAGAGAGTTGTAAAAGAAAAGTTGTCCTGGTGAAGGTAGACATGACTATGGACTGACTGATTCATAGGTCCTTATATTCTTCTTACTCCATAATTTTACTTTATTCCTGCACCAAAGAATCCTTGAAAGTTAAAGGTACAGTCTCAGTTTGGTGGCCTAACTATCATAAGCATTGTGTGGTCTTTTTTTCTTTGCCTAGAAAGGTCTGGAAACATTGTCCAACAGATGGTCCTGTCTTCTGGGATGACATGAAGCCAGCTAGGAGTTAAACATTTCTGGACTAGATTAAATACCACCACCTGAAAAATGGGATGGGGTAATCGGTGAGCTATCATCTTCCGTGATTCCCAATTATTCCTAATGTGCCTACAAAATTGAAAGGAACCTTGGCCATAATGAGAAAAATAATTCCACATTAATAGGAGATATGCAGGGTCAGTGGGGACTTGCAGGCATGTGTGCACACACACGCACACAGTTTGATCTTTTATTTAAATTTTTTAAAATATGTATTTAAAAACAAAATTCTCACCATAGACCTACTAAATCAGAAACTCCAAGATTGGGCCAAGCAATATCTGTCTCAATGAGAACTCTGGCACATTCTAATAAACACTGGTGTTCAGGAATCACTATGTTGAAAAAATTTTAAATGATAGAAGCCAGTCCTTGAAAGAGTTTTCTGCATTTGTTTTAGTTACCCAAAAAATTAATGTTGACACTATAGGTAACAATTGCACCTTATTGGATGAAGGCTCAGATGTTTATTTTCATGAAGAAATAAGAAAAAATGAAGTCATAACCTGAAAAGTTTACATTAATCCTTTTTAGCCTCATTAGATTTTTAAGTCTTCCTAATCTAAAATTGCCATACTGTGAAATTTTAAGTCTTGTGCTTATAATAGAACTGTAGGTTTATATCTACTGCACACCTTTTTGTGAAACAGAAGATAGCCTCTCCTTGATATGTAACATATTTGGTCTGCTCCATTAGCATACCACCACAGAGAAAAGAATCTATATAATAATGTAGGCTCTAAGAGGTTCAAAGAAAATAGGAATTGTGCTCATATATGAGGATGAAATGCCCATTCTCTTAATAGTTACTAGTTCTAGAGTATTTCTTATGTGGGAAATTATTCAGAGCAGCTTTGCTTTGAGTAGCTGAGATCCTGAAAGGGGAAAAAATGTCTGATAAGTGCAGGACTATGAAGTACCATGAAGAGTTTTGACATGATACCAGAGGAGGAATACGTGGTGTGCCTGAGGAGAAGATAGAAGAGAGAGAAAGAAGTAGAGAATGGTGGGGAAAGAACAGCCATGGAGCATGTTAAGCTAACCATGATAAAGGGGTTATGGAGAATCTCATTAATTAGATAGCTTGAAAAAATTTCAAGATGCCTGATATTAAATTGTAAACTTTTGCATTACTGCATTAGAAATGTACTTTCTCTTCCCCTAATTTACTTGTAAACATTTTCTTGAGCAGGATATTTTGTGGTGGAAAACAAAGTCAAGGGGCTGGCTGAATGCCTGGTTTGGATCAATGTGGCAAAAAAGCAGGAGTCAGGAGACAGAGGTCACCATGAGAACAAAGGTGCCATGAATATGTCCAAATATCTTGGGTAAAACTTAAAACTTCCATAGAATGTCTTCTCACCACTGGCATCTCAGCTTAAACTCCATCTCCTCAGAGAGGCCTTCCCTGATCGTCTTCCTGAAGCCAATTCTAGTTTGTCTAGGTATAAGTCACTTTTATTTTATTCTCACCACTAATTATATCTTTTCTCCTATTTTCTTCCTCCCTAATTCAATCTATGAGCAGAGAACACATATAACAAAAGTCTAGATTCAGTGTAATCAGAACTTGTTTTCAAAATCTCTGTACATCCTGCTACCTTGACCTGGATTTTGATATTAAAAAAGCTCTTCATCCCAAAGACCCATAAAAGTAAGTCATGAATGTCTAATGACAACTCTTTTGGAATCTCAATAGTCTCTCTTCAATGGCTACCATTCTGTCTAGCTCCTGGACCCTGGATTTCTCTCCTATTTATGCACTGTCCTCTCTTTGATCCACTAAACCATGTGTCACAAACTTGCTCTCCTATTGGTTTTGATCCATAGGACACTTTATAACTTCTGATATAGGGGCTTTGGATTTTTATTTTGTAATGTTCCTGGCTGCCCTGGAAATATACTCTATGTGCCTCATATCCTGGCCAGAGTGAAGAGGTTGGATATCACTTTATAGCTGGATCCATATCCCATTGCTCAGGCTTTCTGTGTCCTGACTCTGCTGACCATTACTCAGCATCAGAGGACAGACTCCACTTTCTATCCCCCAGGACCCAAGTTTCTTCTCATAGGTTATTAGTGAGAAGTCCTCAATTTTGTGCCAGTTTACACATTTTCTCTGATCTACTTGTTCTGTTTTTCTAGATTTGGAACTTGACTTCCTAAATGGGTTGTCCAGTCCTCATGTCCTTGTCCTTTCTGCCCTTAGTCTTCCATGTTGACATATTCCAGTTCACCTCTGTCTGCACCATGACTACAGCAAGAATTCAGTTATTAAGAAGGTATGCTCACTCCTTGGGTTTTTTTAATCTCATAGTTTAGGAGCTCTGATCTCAGGTAAGAAAACTTCTCCAACTTTCCAACATTTTCAACATATTACTCTTCTGCTACACACACACACACACACACACACACACACACACAGACACACACACACACCATTATACAAATAACAGGGAAAAAAGGATAGCCACAGAAAGACAAGGAATCCATATGTAAGAAAGACAAAAATATCCAGTGAGAAAAACTCAATAAAAAGAATATAGCCTCTTCCAGTCAAGATGGCAGAGTAGGTAACTGTGCTTGCCTCCTCTCATGATTCCCTCAAACTTACAACTAACCTACAGATCAACCATCATTGAGAATCTTTTGAAGTCCAGTTGAACAAAACTCCTATAACTAAGGATATACAGAAGCAGCCACCTTGAGACTGGTGGGAGGGACAGAGACAGAATGGCTGGTCCCATGCCCATGTATGGCAGTTAAAAACCAGGGAAGAATATCTTGGCTGTGGAGGTCCACCCTGAGCAGTAAGAGGTTCCAGTCCCACAGCAGGCTCCACACCCCAGGGTTTCATTGCTAGGAAGAAAAGTCCCCATAACTTCTGGCTGTGAAAAACCAGTGGAGATTGTGGCTAAATGAGATAGAGGGCTGCTGGAGTCCCAGGCATTCTTTTTAAAGGGCTTAGGTACAGATTTACTCACTGATGGATTCATTGGCTCTGAGCTGCAGCACTGAGGCAGCAGCACAAAAGGTGCCAGAAACATACAGGGAGGAATTGAACTGTCTGGATTCAGAACAGAAATGGAAGGGCAGCTTTCTCTCAGACAGAAGTGCTGGCAGATGCTGTTGTTCCTTTGTTGAGACCTTCTCATACCCAGCATACAGATAGATACAGATGGGCACCAGATCTGAGTATCCATCAACCTAATACTATCTGCCCTTCTCTGGTGATTCCCTGAGCTCTCTGCAGCACCTAACTCTCAGGCCAAGCCAAGCCATTTCCAGTGGCTTACAAACAGCCTGTCTTGGCTCATGCTGTGGACTTTCCTAAAATCTCTCAAAGGTTCACAAATCCTAAACAAGCAGTAGTTGATCCTAGCATGCCATGTACATCTTGCTAAGCAGTCCTATGCCTGACACTAGTGGCAGCTGGCCTTGGTTTGAGCTTAGCCTCTCCCAGGAACCTCCAAGCCCAAAACAAGTGGCAACAATCTGCAGATCATTTTGACATTCATAGCAAGTGGACTTGGACAAGGCACAGGAAGTGGCTGATCTTGGCCTGCAACAGAGCCCCTCCCAACACACCCAGTGTCTAGCTTCAGACCACACAAGAGCATCACCCAACCACCTCCACAAATGACATACTCAAAAGGCAAACTGGGCAGACACCAAAGCCCTGCTAAAGTAAATGCTGCTTTTTGGGTCAACCTCTGCACAATAGCTCCTCCACAGTAGTCACAGCCAGTCCTCACAACAAATAAGCCTGAGGGTCAATCCCTGCCATTGATGTGGAAACAGTAACCAAGGCTCAGATAGAACAGGAAGACACATAGAACACATACAACGGACATACTTGGAGCACCTGGCTCAGGTGACCAGGAAGACTCTGTCACTGGGCCCCATAGGACATCTACTACATAAGGAAACTCTACTAAGACCAGGAGACATAGAATCCCTACCTAATACATAGAAACAAACACAGAGAGGCAAACAAAATGAGGAGAAAAAGAAGCATGTCCCCAATAAAAGAACAGAACAAAGCTCTAGCAAAATAATCAAACAAAATGGAGACAAAGAATTTGCCAGATGTAGGGTTTAAAACACTGATTGTAAGATGCTTAATGACCTCAGTGAAAACTTCAACAAGAAATAATAAACATAAAAATAGGTATAGAAAATATAAAAAAGAACCAGTCAAAATGAAGAACACAATAACTGAAATGAAGAATACATTAGAGGGAAACAACAGTAGATTAGATGAAGCAGGGGACTGAATCAACAATTTAGAAGATATGGTAACAGAAAACTTCCTATCAGTGCAGCAAAAAAGGAATTAAAAAAATGAAGGTAATTTAAGGAGCCTTTGGGACAACATTAAACATACCAACATTTATAAAATAGGGGTACCAGAAATAGAAGAGAGAAAGAATTTGGAAACCTATTCGAAGAAATAAAGATGGAAAATTTTTCTAACCTGGATAAATAGACATACAAGCCCAAGAAACATGGAGACTCCCAAACAAGATGGACCTAAAGAGGCCCACACCAAGACACATCATAATTAAAATGGCAAAAGTTAAAGATGGAGGGAATCTTAAAAGCAATATGATGAAAGCAATTACTTACTCACAAGGGAGCTCCCATAAGACTGTCAACAAATTTTTTTAACAGAAACTTTGCAGGCCAGAAGGGATTTGGCATGAAACAGTCAAAATGATAAAAATAAAGGACCTACAGCCAAGATTATTTTCCCCTGTAAAGCTATTAGAATTGAAGAAGACATTAAAAGCTTCCCATGCAAGAAAAAGCTAAAGAGTTCATCACCACCCAACCAGTATTACAAGAAATTTTAAAAGAACTTCTTTAAGAAGATAAAAAAATGTGAATACTTATAGCAATAACTACATATCTATTAACACTTACTTAAAATGTAAAAGAATTAAATGCTTCATTCAAAAAATAAGGTGGCTGAATGAATAAGATAACAAGACCCATACATGTGCTGTCTACAAAATACTCACTTCTTATTGAAAGACAGATGGACTGAATGATATTTCATAAAAATTATAGAGAAAAAAACTGTGTTCTTTTTAAAATGTTGTTTTAAAGTCTATTTTATCTGGCAATACTTATACTAGATAAAATAGACTTTAAAACAAAGACCATAACAAAAGACAAAGAATGACTTAGTAATCCCACTCCTGGGTATTTAGCCAAAGAAACCTAAAACACTACTTCAAAGGGACATGTGCATCCATATGTTTGTTGCAGCATTATTTATAATAGCAACATATGGAGGCAATCTGGGTGCCCACCAACAGATAAATGGATAAAGAAGAAGTGGTACGTATATGCAAGGAAATATTGCTCGGCCATAAAAAAGAATGGAATTTTGTCATCTGCAACAACATGAATAGATTTAAAGAATATTGTGCTCAGTGGAGTAAGTCAGAGAAAGACAAATATACAATTTCATTTACAGGAGGAATCAAAAGAGCAAAATTGATGAACAGTCAAAATAGAAACAAACTTATAGATACAGGGAACATTCTGATGGTTGCCAGATGAGAGGAGGATTGGGAGGATGGGTGAAAAAGGGGAATGGGTTAAGAAGTACAAATGAGTAATTACAGAATAGTCATGGGGATGTAAAGTATAGCATAAGGAATATAGTCAATAATGTTGCAATAACTGTACGGTATCAGATGGGAACTAGATTTATCAGGATGATCACTTTGTAGGTTATATAAATGTCTAATCACTATGTTGTGCACATGAAACTAATATAATACTATTTTAACATAGTTTTTAACTGTAATTAAAAAATTAAAAAAATACATTTTTTTTAAAAAAAGGAACCACCCTCACACACTGTTGGTTGGAATGAAAGTGATGCAGCCACTTTGGTAGTTTTCAGCTCCTCAAAAGTTTAAATAGAGTTACCATATGTCTCAGCAATTTCAGTTCTAGGTATATATTAAAGAGAAATTAAACATATGTTTACATTTAAAAAAAGAGCAGAGGGAGCTGTAATTTCTAAAGAAATAATAACTACATTGATGTACAGTATCAAGGTGATGAATTCTAAGAATGGAACTCAGTGTCCTATCACATCAAGTATTAGATTTCCAAGATTATGAACAACTCTGGCAAAGATAAAATCAATAAGAATGAAATTTGGAAGCTAGACTTGAGACCATTCATTGTAACATTTATATTTCACTTTGCAGGTTATAAAGCAGTGTTTCCCCTCATTAAATCATAGTCACTTATCACCACATGTGTCTGCTCAAAACAGACCATTTGCTATTTGAAAACAAGAACCATGTCTTACCAAATTTGATCTCAATACGAAGCACTAAGTAGGACCCCTGCTTAACTGGTTTCTTAATTGGTTCCTCAGAATAACTCCATGAGGTAGGTAGGCAATTTGGTGCCACAAAGAGTATTAACAGTGTTATCACTAACAGACCCTGATGGATGGAGCTTTTGTGTAAATAAACATTGTTTCTGATCCCATAGAGCATGAGATAGGATCGAAATGTTGAAACATAGAGGCAAGAAGTGTTTATCTGCAAGAGCCTTCAAATTGGCTATTGATCCATCTATTTTGGTGGTTTGGACAATGTTGGGCAAGAGTTGGACAACATGAAGGAAACATGGTGTTAGAACAAGGAAAATAAAATCAATGCTCTCTCCTGTGCTTTCACAATGCTGCTGGTTGCCTTGGCAAATATATCTGCTTAGTGTCCTGATCAAGGCCCTCTCTTGCCACCCTCCTTGAGAAAAAGAGATAATGGACACCTTTATAAATAACTCTGTAGCCTCAAATTTAACCCTAAGTAAGTCACCCCAAATAAGTCAACAGTAAACTCATCATAAATGAACAGTAAACCTATGGTCACATCTTACTTCCCCTCATCTCCTAAATTTCTTCAGATCTCCATTGTTTTTCTTAATGGGGTCTACATTTCTCTTGTTGGGGTATACACCATAGTTGTTAGGAGACAGAGGAATGAGAAGGCATTGGGACTGAGCACTTCACTTAACATAGCTACCCAAAATCTGACAGGAGAAAACTGAAAAATTGTCAAAATAATGTGGCAATACTATTTATTTTCATCATTGGATTTAAATGAGTCCTCTTTCCATTCTACAGACAATTTAAATTTGGCTATAGAAAGGGGAGATTACATAAGAGAGTTTTCTGTTCAATATTGGTAAATGAGGACAAATATTAAAAAGCATGAAGTAGGATTATTTTATGGGGGTAGAGGGACTAAATCTTAACTGCATATGTATTGTCTAATGGCTACATTTCTTAAGCCTTCTATTTTTTTTTTACAATTTCTAATTTACAGTTTTAATACTAACCATGAAATGTACATGTTCCAAAATAAAGTAGCAGATTTTTGAGCCAAATAAATCCACTGCCATTAGCACACAGCAAGTTGTATGCTGTTAATTGCTAATTGTTCATAACCCAGGCATAAAGAAGCAGATAAAAAAAATGAGAGATCTAGATAGGACTAGAAAAACTAAGCCTTAAGTAAAGCAAAGCTACTTAATCAAATTCCCTGGAAATAAATTAATAAAACTATGTTGCCCACTTCTAATTTTTTCTTGAGATGCCTAACTGTTTCCACAGCCTGAAGACACAAACATTATGGAGAGCAGTGGCAGAAGCACCTTCCTCCTGCCTTTCCTGGGCTCATATGAAAAGGTGCTCTAATTTCCAGACCCCTGTTAGCACTGGGATGGAATCTTGACCAGGCTGTCATGAGGGAGTATTTTTTCTCCTCTTTGTATTTGATGTCCATCTTTAGTAAATAAGTGACTTCACATGTTTCACTAATTATTTTTAGAAGAATTTTGTGTCCAAGGAAGAGACCAACCCAAAGTGGTAGTGTCATCTCCCACCTCTCTACTCGGTCCCAGGAACGCTGGTTCTTGGAGAGACTGTCCCTGGTCTCCCATTTTAGAGCTATGCAGTACCTGAGAGAGCATTTGCTTCAACTCTCACAAATAAACCAAGGACCAGAGGTGGGTGATGATTTACCCAGGGCCACAAAGCTAGTAGGGAGCAGAATAGGGAGTTCAAATCAGATTTGATGATGGTTAAACTGGAGCTCTTTCAAGAAACTCCTCTGCTTTTCCTTTCCTCCAATTGGAACATGCTTCTGTTCCATGATGTGAGATCTTAGACATTCTCTCAGTGTTTGACAGTAAGTTTACATGAAAAAAATAATTTATGTCATTATGTAAATGAGGATTGCATGTATGTTTTCTCTTTTGAATAAAATTTATTATTTGTTTGTCTAAATACTAAAAAATATAGATATTATGGTCCCAGAGCTTGACTCCTAGATAACTCCTGTGGATTTAAAAAATATAGGTACATTTAAAGTGATAATAAGCATAAAATTAATTAAATTCTTATTTTGGGTCAGACACTATTCTGAGCACTTTAAATATATTAAATCATCTCACTCTCAAAACAACCTTATGAAGTAAAAATTATTATTCCTGTTTTATAAATAAGAAAACTAAGGCCCATAGAGGTCACACCACTGTTAATTACAGGAGAAATTTGATTCCAGAAAGTCTGGCTTTATGGCTTGTGCTGTAAACTACTGATTTGTTGAATGATTAGAAAGTTTTTAAATGAAGATCAAAGTCTTCTGCCATGCCCTGCTGGATTTTTCCTAAAAAGTTAGCAGTATTTTGAATCTCTTACCAGAGAAAAAATAGTAGAGCTATACCAACATGCTATAAAAGCTATAAAATTTGCATCTCTCTCCTCTCTGTCTCTCTGTCTCTCTGTCTCTCTCTCTCTCTCCCCCCCCCCTCCTCACCAGGAGGCCTGCTTTGTGTAAGCTAACCTCCACTTACTGGTTTTTAGGCCTTTGCCTCTTCCTGGCACACCACAGTGGATGGACCCGAAGACTGGAGCTTTTCCAGCCCACAGTCTTTTAGTGGGAGTGAGTAGATGGGTTAGTAGGGATAGGATTTCATATCACCAGGCAGGTTTTTACAGCTTAACACAAGAAAACGTTTAGTCTTTAAATTTAAAAAATAATCAATACAATGTCTGTGCATTAGCTATAAATTACACTTAGAATGATCTTTGCATTTCTCGAACAGGCAAGTAAGGGAGAATCTGCAGCTATATCATGTAAGTGAAGAAATAGAACAACAATTAATATTTTGAAATATCTTATCCTGCAAAGTAATATGCTAAATAGAGTCTTCAACATCCTAAAGTTATTCTATTTCTAATCATCACCTCTTTGATTTGTGTTATGCTTAGGATATGTTGTCTCACAGTTGGGAATGTTACAGATTCCGTATAGAGATTGGGGTAAATTTCAGAGATGGGTTAGAATTGGAATTAGCCTCTGGAAAGCAGATGATGTGGAGTCATATGTTTGCCACATTTACCAGTTTCAGGAATGACCTTTAAGTGCCATGCCTTTTTATTCTCTGAGCGTTCACTCTTTTAGCAACCTTCAAGTATATAACACAGTATTGTTAACTATAGTCACAGTATATATATTAGATCCCCAGAATTTATTCATATTATAGGTGGGAGTTCGTATCCTTTGACCATCTTTATCCATTTCTACCAGTTCCTGAACCCCTGGCAACCACCATTTTACTCTCTGAGTTCAGTTTTTTTAGATTTCACATAAAGGTGAAATTATACAGTATTTGTATTTTTCAGACTTATTTTACTTAGCATAATGCCCTCAAGTTTTATCCATGTCTTGCTATCTTGCTATTACAAATAGCAAGATTCCATCTTTTTAATGGCTGCATAATATTCCATTATAAATGTGTACATGTGTATGTATATGTATATGTACATGTAAATGCATATATATTTCACATTTTCTTTCTTTATTCATCCATCAATGGATACTTAGGTGTTTCCATGTCTTGGCTACTATGAATAATGAAGCAATGAACATCGGGATGCACAAATGTCTTTGAGATAATGATTTAATTTCCTTTGGATAAACATACAGAAGTGAGAATGCTGGATATTTTTTTTGAACAACCTCCAAACTATTTTATATAGTAACTATATCAATTTATATTCCTACCAAGAGTGCACAAGGCTTCTGTTTTCTTCACATCTTTGTCAGCACTTTTAATCTTTTGTCTTCCTGATAATAGCCTTTCTAATCAGTGTGAGGTAATACCTCATTATGGTTTTGGTTTTTGTTTCCTTGGTGGTTAGTAATGTTGAGCATCTTTCCAAGTACCTGTTAGCCCTTTGTATGTCTTCTTTGGAAAAATGTCTATTAAGATCTCTTGTCAATTTTCTAATCGATTTGTTTGTTTTGCTATTGAATTGTATGAGCTTCCTATATATTTTGGATATTAGCTCATCAGATATATTGTTTGCAGATATATTGTTTGCAAATATCTTCTTCTATTCCATACGTCACTTTTTCATTTCGTTGATCTTCCATTTGCTGTGTAGAAACTGTTTGATTTTATGTAGTGTTAGTTGTTGATTTTTATTATTGTTTCTTCTGCTCTTGGTGTTGTATCTCTGCCTGGGTGAGACTTCAGGCCATGCTCAGCAATCTTGCAAGGCCGTATGCTAGGTTTCAGCGCTGGGTGCATTTGCAGGCTTGGCTCTGCCACTGGGTAGGCCATAGGCTGGACTCTAAGGCTGCTCAGTGTCACCATTCAGTCTCCCTGGTCCTGGGGGCCAGAAGTTATGATCAGCAGGTAGGCAGGACTGAAAAATTGTTCCCCTATCTAGGCAAATCTTAAAATGTTCTCCTTAGCTGCCAGGCATCTGTGGCTAGTCTTCCAAAAAGCGTAATACTCGGGGCTATGCTCAGCAGTTGAGTGGGACAATGAATTTGCTCCCTTGTCCAAGCAAAGCTGTAGAATGGGCTTCGCACCAGTGGAGTCCATTAGCAAGGCATCCAAATCAGGGAGAACTGCCATCCAAACTTCTTGACTAAACAAGGTAACCCACTCAGCATTGTAGATAGGCAGAGCCATTGGCTGGGATCTCTGCTCTGGTGCTGTGCTGGCAGGAATGCAGTCCTCCAAAGTCTGAGTACCAGTTACTCTAAGTTCCTTTTCTTTTTCTCTGAACCCCAGGGTTCTAGTCCAGTAGGTTCCCTATGGGGTCCACCTTGGACTCTGTTTTCTCTACTGTAGGAACTGTAGACCCAGGGTGCATTCTTAGTGCATCACTGTGCCGGCCTAGTGGGTGGGTGATGGAATCAGAGTGTAGCCACTCCTCTTACCTTCTAATACAGTCCTTCTCAGTCCCTGTGTTCCAGAGGGGTCCTTCAGCCTCACCCTCAAGTTCTGGGATTTTTCTCAATGGTGTTTGCCTATAGTCCTCTTGTGAGGAAGACTAAGACTGGAATGATCTATGTTGCTATCTTAATGATCTCACTTCTGGCTGCCTATTATTAGTAGCACATATTCTATTTTCATTTGAGATTTTTTGAAATAGACATCACATTCTTTTTAGAGACTTCATAGATTACACCAACCTCATTTGGTCTGATATCTTTGTACTGTGGGGGTGTTGGGAAGTTAGCTCATAGTGTGAGCTCTTAGGGTAGATCTTTATTTTTAATTATAAAATTTCTCAAAACTATAAATCATTTAAGCAATACATAAATGAATAAAATGAAGTTCCATACTTGGGTTTAGAATTAAAATTACAATAGAGACTGGGATGGAGTAATACTGAGGTACGTCAATCATATGCTTTACCTGGTGATAAGAAGCAGTGATTTCTAATTTGACTGAGCTGACTTAATGCAGCATGAAAATGACAGCACTAAACTAACCTAACTGTCAAATAAGAATGCTTCTCTTGGAAACATGTCTATGAAGGTAAGAAGAAAGGGCAGTAGTTAGATGGGTCTGCATTGTCAAGGTATTTAATTTTTTGTTACTGTTCTTAATTAAAGGTGACTCTTGGTCTATGTAAAAGTTGATATGAGAAGAGACTCTACCAACACAACTTGGATTAAATCTACAGATGGCAAGCAAAGCAGAACAAATTCTCCTCTCACACTTTTGCTGTGCAGGGCTAATGTTCCTGTCTTTCTTCATGGTACCAGATGGAAATCATTCTTGAGCAACACTTTTTAGTGACTCACTGGCTCATTACCCCACGGCTAACTCATGTATTTATATACTTTATCATTTTATCTTGTGAATTCTCCAGAGCATTTAAATCTCATGGTCCATTTTATTGGCCTGATCATCGACTATTATATGGGGTATTTGGCTGAGGAGGTATTTCCAGCACCTTGTGAATACTTTTCGTATATAAAGGCAAGCATTTGTTCAAGGCAGCTAGTCATAGGAGAGTAAAGGCTTTTGCTTCTATACTCTCTAGAGTCCTTGGAATATTCATTCCCTTAAGGAAGCCAGACGGATCCACTTGCCCTCAGTTCGTGCATAATCAGTCAAAGCAACTCAGAGCTATAATTTTAATATGCTGATTATTTGCTAAAGAAAAATATCTTGCTTTGTATGCAAGAAAATAATTTGTGCCTATTACAGACATTATAGATTCTTTACATGGGCTTGAATTTTTATTCTATACAAAAGCCATTGTATTTATAGGGTAACAATTCTGTTTTTGCTGCAGAAGTTTGGGCCCAAATAAAATTTGTGAATTATTTGCTGTAAATCATTTTTACTTTGTAGATATGTCAGTTGTATTATTATTGGATTATGTGAACTGCAGATGACTGGATAGTTTTATGACCCATAAGCAAGACATTGGCCCATTGTCAGCTCACATACAGATTGGCCATAGAGAGTTTCGTAAAGAAAGAGATAAACCTAATTCAGGCTATAAAATATGTTACGTATTTATTAGCTCTTTCTATTACCACTTATGAGTTCGCTGTTTTTTTTTTTTCACTTTTGCATGTAATTTTTAAAATTAATAATATTTTTTCAATTACAGTTGCATATAATACTATATTAATTTTAGGTGTAGATTAGTTATCTATATAACTCACAAAGTGATCATCCCAATAAATCTAGTGTTTCTCTGACACCATACATGGTTATTACAATATTATTGGCTATATTATGTTATACTTTCTATCTCCATGACTATTTTGTAACTACCAATTTGTACTTCTTAATCCTTCCCCTTTTTTCATTGACTCCCCTGAACCCTCCTCCCATTGGTAACTCTCAAAATGTTTTCTATATCTATGAGTTTATTTTTGTTTGTTTGTTCTTTATATTCCATACATATATGCAATCATATGGCATTTGTCTTCCTCTATCAGACATACTCCTCTTAGCATACTAACTTCTAGGTCCATCATGAAATATCTTTGTCCATTCCATTACTTTTAGTGTGTGTGTTTCTTTTAATCTGAAGTGAGTTTCTTGTAGGCAGTATTTATAAGGGTCTGGTTTTCTTATCCATTCAGTCACACTATCTTTTGATTGAAGTATTTATTTTTTTACATTTGAAGTACTCATTGATAAATATGTAGTTATTGCCATTCTTTATATTTTTGATACATTTTTTTCTTTTGAAGAAGTCCCTCAAATATTTTCAGTAATACTGGATTGGTGGTGATGAACTCCTTTAGCATTTTGGCAGGGCGGGGGAGAGGGTCTGGGAAGCTCTTTATCTTTCCTTCAATTCTAAATGATAGCTTTCCTATTAGAGTAATCTTGGTTGAAGGTCCTAAGTTTTCATCACTTTGAATATTTTGTGCCAAGCTCTTTTGGCCTGCAAAATTTCTGTTGAAAACTTGACTGATAGTCTAATGTAGCTAACTAATTGCTTTTCTCTTACTGCTTTTAGGGTTTTCTTTGTGTGTTTAACCTTAGGCATTTTAATTATGATGTGTCTTGGTGTGGACCTCTTTGAGTTCAACTAGTTTGGAACTCTCTGAGATTTCTGGGTTTGTATGTTTATTTCCTTCACCAGGTTAAGAAATTTTCTTGCTCTCTTTCTTCTCCTTTGGTACCCCTATAATGTGAATGTTGGTATACATAATGTTGTCTCAGAGGCCCCTTAAACTATCTCAGTTTTTCAGATTCTTTTTTCTGTTGTTGTTCTGATTAGGTGTCATCCACTACCCCATCCTCTAAATCATTGCTTTGATTCTCTGCTTCATCTATTTGGTTGGTTCCTTATAATGTACTCATCATCCCTAGGTTTAAATATTGGTTGAAAAAGAAACACAGCCTTTTAGTTTTCTTAACAGCAAAATGGGAATAGTAATAGTTGAGGTGATTATTGTGAGAATTAAAGAATGTAAAATGCTTAAAACAGCACTTGATACATACTTAAGTAACTCAATAAGCATTAACTATTGTCATCTTTCAATGGCTTGATCATAATCAGTGTAGACATGCTAGGAGTGTTGAAGCAGCATTGCTTCCCTCGGCCATTGCTTCATGGAAGACACTTGAGGATTAATACATGATCAAATGTGTTGTCCTGGTAGTTTTTGTAAAATGGCTTGGGTTACTAACAAGTAGGGAGGATTTTTCAGTCTTCATGACTTTTCCTGCTTTTTAAAAAAAAAATTTTGCTCTTATTTTTTTCCTTAAGGGATTAGCATAAGGAGATGAGAATCAACATTTGCATATTTAACATTGGTGGTATCCTAACATACATGTGATTTGACTTTTGATTTTTTACTTAATATTACAATAAGAATTTTCTAATTTAACTTATTTTCATAATATTGATAATGATAATGCTTAACATTTTGTTAAATATTGATATCTACATAATAGTTCCCTGTTTAATTCTATCATGATATAACTATTGTCTACTGATAGAGATTTTATGAATTCTGATATTGTGGTATTTTAAATATATGGCAATGAGCATCTCTTATTGATTCACTTCTTCAGCAACTATTTATTGAGTTCCTACTATGTTCCAGGAGCTACTCAAGGCACTGGGGCTAGCAATGAACTTAGCATAAATTTGGTCTACACCTTTGATTTTTATTAGGATCCCATTATTCATCTTCAGCAATCACCAAGACATATGTCCATTGTTTGTTAAGAACAGGTCATAATAAACTTCTGCTGGGTTGGAGGAGATGGACACCATCAAAAATTCGGAATATCATTCTCATCTTGTTCAACATAAGAAATTTTATCTCTTGATTTTTAAGACAATTTCTCTTTCATTATATCTGGTCACTGTATAACAAAAGTGTTTTGAAACACACATGCAAACACAGCTAGAAAAGAGCAAAATTATTACTTAAGGATCAATTTAGCAGATCAAGTTCTAAATATGAGTTTTTTAAAGGTGTTAATGTAATGTCATGGTCAGGAACATTCAGTATGGTGAGAACAATTTCTGGCACCCTCAGATAGACACACCAACATCAACAGAAGCAAATTCAACCTCACACTGGGCACACTGATTGTATTTCTAGACATAGATAGATGATAGGATCAAAGAAAAAATACTTGAAACCTGAAGCCATTATGGATCTTCTTGCAAAGTGAATTGACTTTCTGTAAATGATTCTTAGATGAAACATTTTTAAACAATTTCATTTTCTAAGCCAAATATTCATGTTCTAATGAGTAAACAGAAAACTTGGGGGGAATATAGTGTTACCCTTCAAATAGTTGAGAGTATACCTAGAAGAGGAATTTCATTGACCCACTCCCATTCCTGAGGTCAGAACTAGGACAAATGGGGTGAATATTGCTGGAAAGTGACTTCATATCAACTTAACAAAAATAAATAAATAAATAAATAAATAAATAAATAAATACAAAAATTAACACTTTTCTAAAGTGAAGAGGGCCTTCATGTAAGACAGTGAGCTTCTGGTCAGTGGAAAAACTTAAGCATAAACTGAATAAGTACTTTCTGGGAAGGCTGAAGAGGGATTTTTATAATACAATGTATATTAAGTTTGGTGTGTGTGGTGTATGTATGCATGTTTACTTGTTCATTCATGTCAAACTTTGATGACTAAAATTTTTGGTGGCCTCCAGAAAACATTACAAATGACTAGGAACAGCTTTAAACACATCATTAATAATTACAGTATAATCATCACTGTGGCATAGTAATACTCCAAATATTTCTATAAAATGTTGGCACAGTTTACACATTATTCTTGTCACTCTCCTTCCAGCCCTGTAATTATAATAAAAAAAATTAACAGTACCTGTAGTGACTTTCACTATGCTAGTATGAGTTAACATACCAGTGGTTATGGAAAAGATGTTGGGTCTGACCATTTCTAAGGGTTTAAAGTCACTTCTTTAGCTTTGTATTATGTTTTTTGGTAGGAATTAAATGAATAATGAACAAATAGCCCCAATTTTTTATGAAAGAAGGGATATTCTTCTGTGAAGTTTGGTTTATTTTAAAATCAATGGCAATAACTTCTTTTTCTGGGGAGGGGCTCACTAGTATTTTAAATTTAATTTTATTATTAATTTCAAGTATACAGTACATTGATTAAACATTTAAATAGTTTATAAAATGACCCCCCGCCCCCCCCAAAAAAAATGCTTTTTCTCTCCTCTGGCTCTCCACCTAGCCACCACATTAATGTTAACTGCATTCCTTACGTTATGCTCCACATCCCCATGACCATCTATCAGCTACTAATTTGTACTTCTTTAATGCTTCATTCCATTCTATCAGCTCCCCTCTTCTCTGGCCATCACCAGATGAGGGCAAGACCTTCTAAAAATTTTTTTCCAGAGTCCTACAAAGTTAACTAAAGACAAAAGTCTCAAGCACATGTATTTGAATAAAATAACAGCTATACATAAATCATTGATGCTTGCATTAAAGAGTGTGATTTAGCCTGTTTTGAAGAGTGTATGGCACAGAAAATAGAGCCAAATAAAAATCTTATTTGCTTTTTCCATGCCACTATCTTGAGTTGAATGTACATATCCTGAAGAAACTGAAGAATCAGCACATTACATTTGATGCTTTTTTATGTAACTGACAACTTTAATTATTTTCTAATGACAAAAGTTATAAATCCTCAGTATGTAAAATTTGAAAAAATACCAATGGGTACAATAAGAAATCATCATTAACCCATTACTCAGAAGTAGTCTGTGTTAACACATTGGTAAATTTTCTTAGGTACTGAATCTAAGGCTACCTAAGAATGTAGGAATGGATGATGTTAATGATGAAGAGTTATTATAAGTCAGAAAACCAAACTTTTCTGTATATATTATCACTGATGCTGTGGAAACCAACATCTGGCCTGGAGGGGACAGGCAAGCATTTTTGATGAAGGGGAAGAAATGTGAGCTGGCAGCATCATTGAGGGCTGCTGGATAGAGAAGTACCATTTTAAAGTTGACTGTGCCCTAAATGAGGACCTCAATAGGAACAGGCAGTACATGCTGATGTCCAAGTCAGGACAGAAAGCTTTCAAGTCCCAGATCTGACAAGAGACAGACCCATTTGTAACAACAAGGCCAGGGTTCCAACCTAAGTACATGGGATTAATCACCACTGTGCTATAGCAGAGAAGGTGCTAAGTATCTGTTGGATGTATGAGCAAAAGAAATAGAATGATAAGGACCACAGTGACCCTTTCTCTTCCACTCATAAATGGGTCTTAATCAGCCTGTGATGGTTATTATGATTATAAATACAAAAGACTTGTTATAAGCTGGTTGGTTTCCCTGAAAACATCTCCCTGGCTATAGTGAAGTATTCAGAACCAGGAACTTTGAACAGAGTAGGACTTTGCACTGAGATGCCAGTTAGGAAATGATTAGGCATGGATGACCTTAATGCTGGAGAAGTAATTTAATAATAGCATGCTCTGGCTTCCAGCTCTTTACTGTAATCCAAATTAAAAAAGCATTTTCACAACTGAGTGACAGTTCTCCAAATTTATCTGGAACCCTCTTTCTATAAAATCTAGAGGTTAAAATTACTAATTAAAATGTGTATAAGCCCCTCCATGAGGTCTCTTTTACTGATAGTTGCAAAATTTCTGTTTTCTATAAATTTGTACACATCCCTCCAATTAAAAAAATATAGTGGTCCTTAAAATATAGTTTAATTTACCTTTCATTTTCACTACACTTGAAAGTGATCTGTTAAAGAAGACCAAATAATAAGGCTCATAACTTGACTAGGTATTCCAAAGCAAATGAAAGTTACTAATTATTTTATAAACTAGGGCAATTTGTTGTCTAGAGATTAAGAATACAATATTTGGAAAATGTGAAGTAC
This sequence comes from Cynopterus sphinx, assembly GCA_030015415.1. Taxonomy (NCBI): domain Eukaryota; kingdom Metazoa; phylum Chordata; class Mammalia; order Chiroptera; family Pteropodidae; genus Cynopterus; species Cynopterus sphinx. The sequence goes on along the minus strand of CM057389.1, from coordinate 62,540,692 downwards.
TGATAAAGTAACCTGAATAAAACATATTAGGATAAATGTTGTAGCCAATTATTAGAAAAGAATTTAGGAGCCACCAATTCTGTGATCAACAACGATCAGAAAGGTGCTTAACACCCAAATGGGACATGCTTGTCTCATGTCATCTGTAACACAGGAGTTGTAGGTCTTCTTTTAATATCACTAGGATTAGTTTATTATCTTAATAGTTATTTTAAGGTCTTTCCAGTTGTCTATGGATTTTACAAGTCTTTTTTATACGTTTACCAAAGCAGCAAATAAAATTCTGCCTGCAATTGTTCCTTCTCCATGATTATATCTATCTGGAAAAACAAAACAAAACACTCACTATTGTCTTCGTTTATGTATATTTAAGCCCCTGTTGGAGGGGGTGACTAATTGTATATTTTATGCTATACCCTGTTCAGATATTACAATGTCAGATGACAATTTCATATTCCAGATATTAATCATATTTAAATATAGCTCTTGAAACTTAGCAACTCCTTTTAATAGGGAGTTTAAAATTTTGTGGGGTTTTTGCATAATTTTGTGTTCTTCTGCTATAGTAGGCAGAATTCTAAGATGGTCTCCAAGATTCCTGAACCCAGTGTAAATGCCTTGGGTAATCCCTCCCCTTGAATGTGCATTTACAGAGCATGCAAATATGATGAAATATCACTTCTATAAATAAGTTTCATTACATGGCAAAGATGTCAAGGTTTTTAAGATGTAATTAAGATTATTAATCAGTTCACTGTGTTAATGAAAGGGAGATTATCAAAGATAAATGTACCTATTCAGGTGACCTTTTAAAGCAAGATTAGACAGATGAAATCAGAGAAAGCTGCTCTTGCTGGCCTTGAAGATGGAATCTGTCATGAATCCTATAGCTGCAAGGAATGAACTTGACCAACAATCTGAGTGATCTTGGAAGAGGACCCTGAGCATCAGATGAAACTACAGGCATAGTTGACATCTCAGTTGCAACCTTTTGAGACCTAACCAGAAGATTTAGCTAAGCCATGCCCAAACTCCTTACCCATAACAACTGTGAGATAATAAATGTGTCTTGTTTTAGGTCACTAAGTTTGTGGTAGTTTGTTATATAGCTATAGAAAACTAATATGCCTTCTCTTTTATGCATATGTGCACACACGGTCTACACCCATCTCAATTTTTTTCAACTTCACTGCAGTATATTTGATAGACAAAACTGTAAGACATTCAAAGTGTACAACATGATTTGGTATATCATTTGATAACATTGTGAAAGGATTCTTCCTATCTAGTTGACTAACATATCTATCACCTCACAAATCTGTCACCATATAAATGTATGTGTGTTTGAGAGAACATTTAAATTCTGCTCTCTTAGCAAATTTCAGTTATATAACACAGTGTTATCAACTATAGTCACCAAGTTTATTTAATAGCAAGCTCTCATTTAGAAAATTCTCCACTTTTCTTCTGGTGAATAGAGAAGATTTCCCCCTTCCCTACTGTGGGCCTTTCTGTCTCAGTGTCAATGACAAGCAAGTTGCACCTTCAGCTCTCAGAGATATCTTAGGACTCTAGACACACTACTGAGGTGCCGACATGAATCAGTGAGATCTCCGTGCAGCAGAAGACATGAAAGCTGATAAGGAATGGAATTGTGCCCTGGAGTTTAGGCTTTTGTGTGTTCCTCCTCATAATCCAGGCTGCTTTAATGATTCCCAGACACACTTCACTGTTTAGACACTGAATGCCTGTTTGATCCTTTTGCCTAAGCTTGATAAGTGGAAGATTTGGATGTTAGAACAGTGCAAGCCTGACATTTTCATTTGTTCCTTTTTCACCACTCCAGGATCCTTCCTTCCCTTTGACTAAGTCCATGGCTGTATTCTATTAAAAGAGCCATTGAAAAATGAGACATTGCCTAATGAAGCCATATACCAGGAAGATTTGTAACAAGTGAAGCCCCAGGTCCAGAAAAAGCCGGCCCATCACAGAATAGCATGGCAGTTATAAATGAGAACTCTGGAGTTGGACTTACAATTTAATCTGGGCAAAGGCATTTTCTGTTAAATTAGGTACAGTACTCTGTTTTTCGTGCCACAGTGTCTTCTTTTATAAATGAGGTGCCTACCTCATCTGGTTGGTGGGAGGTGATTGACTCTCTTACTCGAAGATGATGGACTTATTCAGGAAGTCTTCACTAATTAATGCTGGTTCCATGTCAGCCCAGACTTGAATTAGAGGTCTTATTCCCCCAGCCATAGCCTTCTAGACCTTGGTAACTGTGGAACTCAGTACCTAGACATGTCTGACACTGGACATTGAGTGTCCCAAAACCTGGGTCAGAAAACCATTGCTTTCATAGCTTCCTGTCCAATAGACAACAAAGTCAAGAGGATGGAAACATATACAAGCTATATTTTTTAATGTGATTTGTAATATAAAGAAAAAATATATATACATCCACACGCATTCCATGGAAGTAGTGAAATATCAGGTCAGTCACTGGTTCCTCTGCCACATGATTCCCCTTTTATCTTTAAAAGACCTGTCCCACACACTTCCATGGAGAACAGGAAGGCTTTGTACATCAGAACCACTGAGGCATCTTATAGTCACCCTGCTCAGTTGCAGATTTACACATGCATAATTTGGAAGCATTCCATGAAAGTTCATCTGTCTGGTTATGGTCATTTTCCAAAGTCTCTAGAGAAAAACAAAAAGATCAGTTGTGGTAATACTTTAAGTATATGGATTATTCATTTCAATCATCTTTAGTATTCAGTAGCTCTAGAGAGGAGTTCTTCACTAGGGGTCTCCAGATCCATAAACAACCTGAAATAAAAATCAGGGAGGTGTCTGAACTTAGACTGAAAAAAAGTCTTTATTTTCTTGTCTTATTTTAGCATTTCCTTCCAATCCAAAGCTTGGAAACAATCCATAGCATTATTAGCAGTATTTGTGATTTTGTCATTAACGAAAGTCACAGATATTTTCATACCACATTTCAGTTGTTGCAGCTCACAAAATATTATTTATCACTATTACCACTTCCAAATTATGTTAGTTGTATACTAGGGTAGTTAGTTATTTAATGCATTAAATAATTATTTACTGCATTTATAGGGTAGCTGGTTATTAAATGTATTCATAAGAAAAAACACATTCAAAAAATGCATAAATGCTACTCAATCATACGAAATGCCAGATGAACTCAAATTGAGGGTTAGTCTAAAAATAATTGACCAGTACTCTTCTAAATTGTCAAGGTCGCAAAAGACTAAGGAAATGCAATTGCTACATACAATGTGGGGCCCTGGGTTAGATTCTGGAACAGAAAAAGGACTTTGATGGAAAAGTCAGTGAAATCCAAGTAAGAGTACAGTTTAGGTCAGAAAATCGTCCAATGTTAATTTTTTATTTTTGATAAATGTGCCATTGTTATCTAAGATGTAGACATTAGGGAAATCTAGGTGAACAGTGTACTGAAATGCTCTATACTGTTTTTGCAATATTTCTGTAAATCTTAAATTATTTCAAAATAAAAAGATAAAAAGAATTACATTTTGGGACTGAAGAAAAAGTAAAGAACTGCATATATTTCTTATCAAAATTTGTTTTTATATCTCAATAACAATGTTTTAAAATAATTATTTTCCTTTGAAGTTCTGTGAATTTAATGATTTAAAAATATTATCCTGAGAAAGGTTCTATTGGCTTTCTCAGACTGCCAAAGACATCACGGCACAAAAAGATAGAGTCACTGATTTAAAGCAATTGAGTTGCAGATATCAAATGTCAACGTGACTGGATTGAAATCTATGAGAAAAAAGAAGCCAGAGGAACTTCTTCATTTGGCTTTGGTTTTGAATGAGTTGGCCTGAATCCAAGGCCTTTTCTTTAGCATCTTTGAATTCTCCTTTTCAGATGTGTCATGGAGGGGAGCTGACTTAGAATGACAGGCGAGACCAACACACTGAAAGCTTCTGACTGTGAGCCACAGAGATACTTGCATCCTGCTACTCTCCCAGCATAACAATGCAGAAGGCTTGTCTTTATGATCACACAATTGTTTAGAGCTTGGGTCAAGGATTAAATTATTAATCACTTCCAAGGATAGTTGTCCCTCGGATTAGATTCCAAACACGTACACAAAGGCTCTAACTTTCTGCCATACAATTATACAAAAACAACCTTGTAGATGTTACCAGCCACCTCTGCAGGTACAAATGGTAGATCCAAATCAATAAAGGAAAAAATAACTTGAAGCAACATGATAAGATGCTTTTAGAAATAGATATTTATCCAAATGTCTATATTACACAAGAGGAGAAAAGAGCAGTGCCAAGAAAAAAGGGTGAGATAAGAACTCTGACTGATTCATTGGATCTACTCTAAAAGTAACTATGAAGTCTGCCCCCAATAAGGAACAGGAATCTGGGCACCAAACCCACCTTCTTTTTGTCTTCTTCTCTGACTAAAAGAGCCCTTAGTGAAATAAGCTTGCGTGCTTCAAAATGAAAACATGGGTTTGCTCTTCTCAGCATTAAAACAGCTGTTTAGAAATAACCTAATACAATTAAATTTAAAAAGTACAAGCTGTTTAGTTCTTCATTGGTAAATTGTTTGGCCAATGTGTACAGAAGTAGAGTAACATTAAACTACTGCCATTTGGTAACATGAGGACAGTTCATCCCCCTTCCTACTTAGAGAAAACACCTTCATTCAGACTTCCAGAGCAGCGACACCACAGACTTTTGCCTGTGTTTGGCCAGTTAAGTATTTCGATTTTATAGCTGTAAGGATTATTACTATCTGTGAGAATTAGCAGTGTTAGTACAGGTTCAGAACTGAGAATGGCAGGAGGGAAATCTTAAAAGCAGAACTAAATATAAACATTCAACAAAGGTTTGGAAACACTTCATTTGGAATCTTGGGGAGGTGTTGGGAGGCGTGCCTGATGATTTTATTTGGGCATAAAAAGAGGTCCTCAGGACTTTTCTACACTCTAAGCATGTTTATATGTTATGGAGCCTTGTAATCTATGTATTTTTTCTGTTGAATAGAATTAGAAACAAAGCAATTATATCTTGCATTCCCTCCAAGGAACTCCTGACCTACTGAATTGAAGGTGAAGTGCTAGACACTGTATTAAAATCTTTACAGGCATCAACTCCTTTCATCTTTGCTGCAGTCTTTCTTAGCAGATGGTTACTATCAGTCCCATTTTACAGAAATACATGACTTCTTTGTGGAATGGGGTTCTGTATTTAGCGTAAGCCACAGTTTTCTGGCCTATCTTCAAGAATTTGGCGTTTCAAGTTTTGATCCATTAAAAACTGAGAATTTCCTTTAAAAGCAATCCATGTTTCTTTCCCTTAAAAAGTTGTCACATTGATATTTTCAGAGAGAAGGTGCCATAAAACTCACATTATGTCTAAAAGCTTATGAGTTTTTTTAAGTTGTGTAAATTTGTTGTGAATAATCTTTTAGATGAAATGTCACAGAAAAGAATTAAAGAAGCTATAAGTTGATAACTATGAGAGTAAAATTTCCTGTCCAGATTAGATGATTTTAATTTAGAGAGAGGACAGCTCTGAATTAATTAACAAAGGGCCATGAACTTAAAAAAAAATGGTGCCATTTCTGTAAACGGTGCTGGTCAAGTGTCATTATAATGAGATGAGAGATTAAGCACCTCATTAAGAATTCTTGCCAAGTCCAAAATAAATAGAAGGTGAGAGATGGATGGGAGAGATGAATCAGCTAAGGGAAGCAGATACTGGCACTGTTCTAGGAAGCTTCCTTTAGGGGCTACCTCACGGCAATAGGTAAAGGACTAAAAAAAAAGGACTTTTAACCTAAAGTTGGGCTTCAGGTCTGGAGGCATCAAGGGCCCAGGTGAAATGACCACTAAGTTTAGCTCTTCTGCTCTCCTCTACTGAGGGCAATCCTATAAGGTATTGGTTAATAGCATAAGGTTGAGAGTTGAAAAAACTGTGTTCAAATCTGTGCTTGCTACTTAATAGCTATAAGATGTTGGGCAAGTCACTTTACCTCTCTGATTTTTAATCTCCTCATTATAAAAGCAGGATTATAAAACTGCCCACTAAAAAGAGTTTCATAAAGTTTAATTCCTTAATATATATATAAGGAACTTGGCAGAGCTTCTGGCACATAATAGGTGCTCAATAAATGGTAGAATTTCCTATTGTCATGCCTCCCAACCTAGGTTCTCTACTCTAGGCTAGACAGAATGAGGGAGGCTAAACTAATTCAACAGATTCACAAGGGTTAGACTGATACAGTTGTTTTCAAGGAAGTGACAACCTAGGGCTAAACCCAGACTGAGGAAAAACAAAACGCTTCTCCAAAATACTTGCACAACATTAGATCTATATGTTTCTTCTCTAGAATGTTTCTCTTTTATGTAGATTTATTTAGTAATTTTTATGCATGTTTGTGAAATAAAACATTATTAATTTATCATTACTAAAAAAGAAATCTCACAGAAAAAGGTAGCCTGGCAAAACTTTTATTCAACCTTAAAAGACTAGCCATTCAATTGTAACTCAGTTTGAATCAGTGATGCAGGTTTATTACTCAACAGACATTTATTGTGCAGCTACTGTGCATGTTCTAGGTACAAGGTAAAGATATGAGCCAGAGCAACCCTCTGTCACGCAACACACATTCCAGTGGGCAACACAGGCAGCATTAAAAGCAAGCAGGCATCTTGTGCCTACTGTGTGCCACATGTCATCTGAGCACTCCCTACGGTTAACCATCCCCTAAGATAGGTTCTATTACACATCCATTTTACAGAACAAGAAGCTGATGCACAGAGAGGTAAAGTAACCTGTCCAGAGTCCCACCATTAAAAAGTAGCAGATCTGGAAGTAGAACCAACTAGTTCTAGTTGCAGAGTCTAAACTCATAACCGTCAGGCTATGCCATCTCTTTAAGTGAGAGAAGTAACAGGTAAACAAGTAAGTATAAAAGGACAGTTTCAGGTAGATATCGTGCCATGAAGTGATAAATATTATAAAGAAATTAAAATAGAAATAGAAAATAGAAAATAGAAATTAATGGGAGAGGGAAGTCAGTGGTGATTTCTCTGGGAATCACATTTGCACTGAGACAAGTTATAAGCATAAACTACCTGTGAACTGATCAGTCAAGGAGGTGTGAGCAGAGGGGTGTAGAGGCAATGGTAAGACAAAGGCTTTAAGGTAGGAACAGGTTTGGTGCATTGCAAAAGGCCAGAGGGACTAGAGCATCAGAACAAGCATCGTGTGGGGTCTGAAAGCTAGACAGAGGTGGAGGGGTCAGGGCTCCAAAAGTCATTCTTAGAGCTGTGGGAGCCCTCAGAGAGTTTCATGTGACAGAGATATGATCCAACACATACCACAGAGATGACACACTGAAGTTACTTTATTTAGTCTTGTGAGGAGAAAGCCACCCTATTATTGGTACTTTTAACATAGATGGACCTTCTGAGAAGAGTCCCTATCTCTACATAAATCAAAGATGTCATTTGACTACAAGTCTTCTTCCCTAGGTTTGTTTTCATCAGGCAACTGATCTATGGTTATTATTCACTACATACACACACACAGAGCTCCAAGCCACATCTCGTTGCTCCATAGAAGAGGAATCGTAGATTTCTCTCACCATTCTGGTTGCTACACCTGGAAATATGTGCTAAGTGAACAAAGTCAGAAAGAAAGAAAAAAAAGAAAAGACATGGAAATGAGGAAGGGATGAACTAGGAGAGAAGGGAAGGAGAGAAGGAGGGATGAAAGAAAAGACAGAAGGAAGGAAGGAAGGAAGGAAGGAAGGAAGGAAGGAAGGAAGGAAGGAAGGAAGGAAGGAAGGAAGAAAGGAGAGTATTGGTCAGGGTTTCCCAAACAGCAATATATTCTTAGCATTAATATTACTATTAGGAATTGGCTCACACAATTGTGGAGGCTGAAAAGTCCCATGGTCTGCCATCTCCAAGTCAAAGACCCAGGAAGGTTGGTAGTTCAAAAGTTTAAGAGCTGGAGAACAGATTGTGTAGATTCCAGTCTAAGCCTGAAGCTGTAAGAACCAGGAATGCTGAGGGCAGAAGACAAAAAAAAAAACCAATCAGGCCGCTCTTTCAACTTTTTGTTCTATTCAGGACCCCAACAGATTGGATGATGCACACCCACACTGGGTGGGGAGAGCATCTACTTCTCTCAGTCCATCAATTCAAACACTGATCTCTTCCAGAAACACCCTCACAGACATACCTCATGACCCAGTCAAGTGGACAATAAATTAATCATCACAGAAAGAAAGAAGGCTGGCCTCTGGATTCACACAGTACCCTGTCTCTAACACCTGGCCTGTTAGCTTCACTGCCCTTGATGGCAACTCTCTGCCCCATCCTTCCTCACCATAGTCTACAGTAGAAGGGAGCTATAGTTGATCACAGAGAGAATTTTTTTTCTTTGTTCTTGTTTTGTTTGTTTATTTGTTTGTTTGTTTGTCTGCTGCTTTTCTCTCTGGACTCCAAGAAAATTGATCTTTCTTGTGTTTACTGCTTTGTGCAGACACTAAAGAAAGATGAGCAATTGTCTTTCTACCAACGTTTCCACATTTGCTTAGCTGGAGATCTCATTTGCATGACACAAATACCTCATTAATAAGCTAGTGGCCTGGTGGGCCTGGTAGGCTATGGGTCACAGAAAAAGGGACTCTATGAAATACTGAATTGCTATTACAATGTCCCCTCCAGACAACCCACACTCAGACAGCATGAAAGCTTCCCTGGAGTCTGCATTCTTTGTTTTTTAGAGGATCTAGGAGGTAATGGGGATCACTGAGAACTGTGCAGACTCTGCAAACGGGTCTTGAAGGCCACACCTTTGAAGTAGTAGTGGGCCAACTCTGAGTCACAAAACTCACTTCAACCTCAATCATTTTCTTCTTTATGTCCTGATTTATAGATGAGTCATCTGGCCTTTCTAGGTCTCAGGGGTTTTGTTGTTAAATAGTTTGCGGGAATAAATAGCATTGACTGAGCATGTGCTAAGTACAGGTGCTGTTCCAAGCACTCATGAGCAAGGGATGAATATCACCTCCATTTTACAGAAGAGGACACTGACCTTAAATTACATCTAATATTCACTTTGATAGAAAGAAGTGCTTTTCCTGCTGGGCTTCCTCAGTTATGTGAGAAATGAAATTCCTTTTCAGAATGCCACTGACTGGCTTCTTCTATCCATTTCTGTCTCCCCTTTCCAAACAGATCCTTAATTTGCTCAAAGTGACAATGTGCCTAACTACAAATTGTCAGCTTCCCAGAGGGGCTATAGGAGTGGCCGTGGGAAAGCTGATGTTACTAAAATGAATGTTCTCCAGTCCCCAATTCAGACAGGTTAGAGATTTGGCTGGCTCACAGGAGATGGTGAAACAGAAACACTGTCAGTCACGTGCTTTTCCATGTAAACTATGTTCTCAACTCTACTTCTTTCACTACCTATACCCCTGGGGCTCCTATCTGGTGAGGAGATCACACATGTAACAGTCAACAATAAAAGAGGACAAGCAATAGTAAGCACTATAGGTGTGACAAAGACATGCCATGAGGCCACAGGAAAGAGTGAGTGTTCTTCTAAATGGAGGATCTGAGGACACATCTTGGGAGAGATGAGACTTGAAGGAGGCTGCCAGGATATCCAGTGTCAGGATCAGCATGTGCAAACGCATGGTGGTGGCCAAGCGTGGGGATACTGAGGGATCAGATATTTGCTCCATTTGGGTGCACATGTGGGGAGAAGGGTGCAAGGCTTTACTTTCTTGTTTCTAATCACTTTCCCCCTTTTTCTCTTTTCCTTATGGTGTGTTCTTTCTACTCATGGATCATCTTTTTCCTCTCTAGTCACTCCAGAACCACAGTTGTTACTGTTTCTTGACTTTGATTAAAAGTCCTCATCCAAGTAGCATTTTCTGTTTAAGTCTCCCTCAGATAAGTCTATGAAGGAAGGACAAAGTGCCCAGATTTTATTTGGGTAAATATCAATCTGCATGTTAATTATACATTTTAATTCTCACAGTGCGTTACTTTGGTTGCAAACCTAGCCTAAGCCAGATCCAAGGTGGGTTGCACAAACAAACCCTGGAAAGGATAATGATAAGCAATAGATTTCAGGAAACATTACCCCAAAATTTGATACCTTAGCATCATCTTAAATATTTTAGCCTAAAGGAGTTTGAGAAAACAGCAGAAGCAGGAAAGTCATTCAGACCTTCTCCTGACACTTCTTTCCTAGAACAGGTCATAAAATCCTCTTTCTTCCTCTGCACCTGGAAGAAAGAGTATCCTTATCTCTGAAGACAAGAGGACACAGAGAAGAATCTGAACAAGTAGTCCTTGCTGTTTCCCCCAGTTTACAACATTTACTTTGTACTCCTTAACCTATCATATTCCTATAGGACTACCCACTCTTCATCAAACTTCACTTAAAAATACTCAGGTCTGTTTCTTTGGGTCTTCATTTCTTTATGAAGGCTCCCATATAATGTGAAACTTATATTAAATAAACTTGTATGCTTTTCTCCTGTCCTTTGTCAGTTTAATTTCAGACCTAGCCAGGCACACCAAGAGGTTCCAGGAAAACTTATCCTCCATTCTAAAAGGATGAGCCCAAGGCTCAGAAGCCCTGAATAGTGCTTGGTCTGTGCTTGGGTTTCATGTCTGTTTCTCTGTAATAATATTATTTTCTCTCCCACAAGAAGGAAAGCCTGGATGATGGCAGCTCCCAAGCTTTTTATATTTTTCAGCTTCACAGAGAGATTTAGAAGTCCCTCTTTTTCTCTCTCTGGAAGGATTTATTGAGTCATTCAAAGATCCGAAGTAATGATATGGCAGTCCAAAGTTGCTATTGGGATTATGGGGTTCCTAAAAGAAGGGAGGTGGAAAGGCAGATGGCATCCTGGATATCTATGACATTTATTTGCATTATCTTCATCAACATCTCAGTATGCCCTCCAAGGCAAGCACATTATTGAATTTACAGAGTATTAAATTATTTCTAGACTTTAAAACAGTCATCCACTGCCTTCTGTTTTAATGTTAAGTTATTAAGTCAAGAAGATCCAAGTGTTCCTGCTTCCACCTGACTTATTTACCCTACTTCCTGTGTTTCTTTCTTTCCCGTGTCTCCCCTGCCACATACCTCCTTATTGCACTAATTCAAGTTGCCCTATCTTTCCTGCTCTAAAGATACATTCTTAGCTCACACCTTTTACTTCTTTCTCACTTCCTTCTTATATCTCCTAATTAGCAGATTTTCTACAAATTAATAAGCCAGAACATAATGCTGACAGACAGCATGCTGCCTCATTAACTAGATATTTTGTTCTAAATTTTTTGTTTCCTCACCAGACTGTGGGTCCCTGTTGGCAGGGACCTTGTCTTATGCTTTCTCATATTATAATGTCAGGTGTACTTGTTAGGTTTGCATAACAAGCCATCCCATATCTTAGTAACTTAAAATAACAGCAATTTATTTGGTTTATGCTTCTGTGAATTGGCAATGTTGGCTAGACTCAGCTGGGCATCCTGCTGGCCTTGTGTGGGTTTACTCATGGATCTGTGGTCAGTTTTTTGTAATCTAGGCAGCTCTGCTTCTGGAGGTGGATGGTTGTTTATTGAGATTAGAAGGTTACTGGGCTGCATGTTTCTCATCAGCCAGCACACTAGTCCAGGCTCATTCATAAAGCGGTGGCAGATTTCCAAGAACAGTGAGAGAGAAAAGGCTAATGTGCAATTACTTTCCAAGTTTCTGCTTATGTCACACTTACTATTGTCCCAATGACCAAAGCAAGTCATATGGCCAAGGTCAGAGCCCATGTTGGAGGAGAATAACAGAATGGTTATAGAAAGAGGAGGAATTTTTGCCTGTTTTAGTAATCTGTTACATAGGTACATTCTAAGTTCTTAATAAACATGTATCTGGCTGTTTAAATCGTATATTTTCTTTCAAAAAATCTATCTAAAAAATTGGTAGAGGTGATTCTCTTGAAGTGGTTTTACCTCTGTAGTCTATTTTTTTATTGGCCTTTTTCATACTATATTTGCTCACTTTCTGTCTTTCATTGTTCATTTGATCCTTTCAGGGACTGGATAGAATATATTTATCACTCTAAAGTTGGATCCTAGACTTCAGGGTTTTGTATATGTGTATATGTAAGTGTTTGTACATGTGTGTACACAGGCACTCACATGCACATATGTGGTAAGTAGGAAAATATTTCTCCTTTGCCAAGTTTTAATTACCTACAACCCAATATAAAATTCATCAAATACAAGTCAAGTTAAAATAGAGAAAAAATTGAGTACATCATTTTTATATGTGCTAATTTTTAAATGTTCCATGCAAGGAAAAGTAATGATAACAAAACTGATTAGACAGGGCATTTGTTACTTAGGCATAAGTCTTATGCTTCCTTTGAAGCATATTCTGAAAAATTGTTTTGAGACAATGATGCTTTAATGGCAGCAAAGAACCATGGTCCACTGGACCTGCAATTCAGCAGCCTGGAATGTAGGCATTTATCTTCACACGTGAAGTCCACTCCTACCAGAGAAGGTGTGAGCATGTCCACTCACATTTATATGGTTCTTCCACATAAATTTTGCTTTGTCCTATGTAGGAAAATGTGTTGCATCTACAAAAAATTATTCAGACCTTGTTTGGAGAAGTTATATTAAATTTTAGAACTTTTGAAGAAGGCCAAAATAGTAGTTTAAGAGACTGCCTTGAAAAGGAGAATCAGAAGCGACAGATTTACACAGACTGCTAAACTCCAGGATGGCATAAAGTCTAATCTCTATAATAAACTCTTATGGTATTATCACTCATAGTAGTTCTGTTTCTCTAGTCAAACCTTTACGAAGACAGACATTTCCCTTTGACTTTACAAACAGCATAGGGAAGAAGTGGCACAGAACCTTAGCTTCGGTTTTCCCCAGAGGCAAACACTGAGACAGAGACTTGGAAATAGATAGTTTACTTAAGAGACAGTCCCACAAAGCACTGTTAGTGATGAGAGTGAGGCAAGGAAAAAGCAGAGACAATAAGGAGTATGTTAGCGAGCATCACTTTGCGGGGTAACTGGGGCTCAACTCTGCTAAGAAATCAACCTCAGAGTTGACACTCCATTGGGCAGAAAGGCTGAGCATTCATCCACCTGTTTCCATCCTTCATTGTGTGAGGGCTGCCCCCAAAGGCACCAACTCCCTTGCACTCCATGGGTACAACTTCTTGTAGCTCCAAAGGTACTGGGGATCCCTGAGGCAGATGGAAACAGGCAAAATTGCAGGTGAATACAGGTGTGCTGCAGGATGCAGGTTGTGGAATCAACAGCATCTCATATATAAAAAAATGTCCTAATGAATAAACCCATGGTAGAGAATCAACAAACATGGGTTTTGACTTCTGCTCTGTGGTTAAACAGTGATCTATTCAATGGCAGCAAACCACTTACTCTCTCTGAACCTCAGTCTCTCCATCTGATAAACAAAGTCATCAGGTTAATTTTTTAGGCCAATTCTAGACAAAAAGCCTTTAAGGAGAGTGGCATTTCAGGGAGTGAAGAGATTTGGGCTCTGTTCCTCTTTTAAAATTGTGTTTTTAGTATAGTTGCCATAATAAAATCCTAGTTCTATTTATAATTATGAAAGAAAAATATTTAAAACTATTCTTCTAGCCAAATAAACATTCCCATTACTATTATATCCTGCTGTAGACCAAGTATTTGGTTTACAACAATATTTATCTGCTTGCTTATGACCTGTGGATTAGCCGTGTCTCAGCTGGACATCTCTCAAGGCTCCTGTTGGTTTGATGTTTATTCCATACATTTCTTCTTGACCAGCAGCTACTGTGGTTTTCCCCTTCCCATGGAAGTTCACAGGAGTGTGAGGGGCAATCTAATTTGCTTAAGCATGTTTAGGGTCTCTCTTCAAATGATGTTCATTAATACCCCATTGACCAAAGCAAATCAGAACAAAAACAAAGGGTGAATAAGTACCTTCCGTCCACCATGAAGCCATGGCCACATCAGGGACATTTAATTCTATAGCTGGGAGGGAGTGAAGAATTGAGAACATTTGTTCTACTTATCATCACTATTATTATGCTCAAATCCAGCTTCCTCATGAGCTTCTTAATCACACCTACTCCTTTGGCCTCTAATAAACCCTTGTAACATTTCCTGGATGGGTCATGTTCTCATTTATCATGGTATTTCCTACAGGGAAAATGTTAGCCTGGAGTTCCAGGAAAGTGAATACTAATCTTTATGGAGGGAGTAAAGTGAGTTTAGATTTTGGAAGTGACACATCTGTGTTCAAGTCATGGTTTTGCCATTAACAAGCTGTTATTCTGACAAAGTAAGTTAACATCTTAAAACCTCAGGTCAGCTTTTATAATTGAATGATAGAGGTACTTGAAAGACAATGATGTTCTCCTTTGCACCCAAGAAAAATGTGTGATTACAAATGCAGTTTTCTGCTATGAGCTGCTTTTTCGCAGTGTCTTGAATCTTAGGTTTGTCTCAGATAGAGCATATAGGACAATACATGGCTAACAGGCAGTCCTGAGTCTGAAACATCACAATGATAGCTTTCATTCAATAAGTTCTTTCTGTATCAGCCACAATGCTCAGCCTTTCTCATGTGTTGTCAATAACCTTATATTATTTCACCAACAACCTTGTATAATTCTATCTTCTGCCTCTCTGTGCCTATTGGCAGTTGATCAGCCATGTGACCTTGAAAATGTTTGAAGATGTTGATTTTCACCTTAGGAAGTCAAGATTTGAAAGAATGTGGAGAAACTGAATTAAGAAATGTAAAAGTGTGTGGCCTGGAAGGACTGGATGGTATGAAAGAGCTCGCCCACCAACTCAGTGAGTGCTGAGTAAGAATATCTGAGCTAAGAGGAACACAGGGTTTTGGCATTAATCATGCATCCTATGGTTCATTTTTGCTTGCTTTATGTAGAAACAGGTCTTCATCATCTTTTCAAGATTCAAAAGTCCCATTGGTTCTTCTAAAAGTACACAGTGCTCTTATTCCATTTTCTTTCAATGCATCCAAATCTTTTATCCAGCCTCACCTTCATGTTCAGACTTCTGCCTTTTCACAAAGAAATTGCTTGAACTTTGAAGAGCTTTAACCCTTATTTAGAGAAAGACCAATAAGATAAAAATGCCCTCCTTTCCTTGACACCCAGGAAAATGTGTGGTTACAACTACCGATTTTCTGCACGGCTGGTAGCTGCTGGTTGTCTGGCACTTAATAGCAGTGTCCTGGATCCAGAATGATAGCTTTGTGGGGTTTTTCCATATCCATACTTCTATTGGCACTGAATGCAGCTGTGTAAATCTTCAGCAGCTATATTCTGCTTTGCAATTCCCCAGGCTCTTCATTTATTATTAATTACAACCATTATTTATACAGAACTGGAGAGTTTTATGTCAAGGCTGAGGCCCAACTAGAACATAAAGTTATGTGGGGACCAGCGCAGAGGTGGAGGAAAAGCACAGAGCTGTCTGCTCATCTCCCTCCATCTCCTCCTTCCTCCACCAAGAGCAAAGGTAGAGAAAAGAAGTGGGAACAGGTACAGACAAGAAGCAGAGGAAGGAAGAAGGCATTGCATGAGCTTTTGTGCTCTGACAAATATCCTTTTGAAGCAGAGGGAGAAGCTGAAGAGGCAGAGAGGGTAACACATTCTGAAATTTATAGTTGGATAGATTATTTCATATGAGAATTTATGTGTTCAAGCCAGTTATTAAACATTGGTTATGTTCTAGGTGTAGGGAATAAAGAGATACACAAATAGAACTGGTCTCTACCCTCCTGGAGCTTGCCTGCTAGTAGCATAATAGGACAAAACTGAGACTAAATAGAGCATGAGTCTGGGTATTGAGGTGAGAAAGGGTGGTGGAGTAGGACATCCATGAGCAATAAGAGTGAGATAGGAGAAAGACACTTATTTAAGAACTAAAGAAGCATGAAGGTCCTTTTGCATGAAGAGCCATTTTATCTCAACATGGCACTTTGTAGGCCTAGATTTTTGTTCTCTCTCTTGGAAGATGAACTCAGATGCTATTACTCAAACATCAATAGACTATAGTGTTAGTTGTTATTTAACATCCACTAATCTGGCTTTCTACATGTCATGTATCATTCTGTTTTTTATATATACTCAATTGTCATAACAACTTTTCAAGGTAGATTCTATCATTTTTCACATCTTACAGATAAGGAAATTGAGGCACAAAAAGTTAGACAGTCTGGATCCAGAGTTATCCTCTCAACCACAGTTATGTTTAGATCTGAAGATGCTGCAGCTCCACACTTTGCCTTTATCACAATTAATTATCATTCATTTATCCCCAAAAGAATGTATCGAATGCTGACTACATGCCTAGAGCTAAGAACACAGAAACAAAAATCAGACTGGTGGGATCAGCATTTATGGAGAGGGGCAAATAGGGTGTAACTGTCTAAGGCGTAGGGGGTTTTCATTTGGGATGGTGAAAATGTTTTGGAACTAGATTGTTGTACAACATTGTGAATGCACCCAATGCCACTGGATTGTTCACTTAAAATGATTAATTTGATGTTACATAAATTTCATCTTAATTGAAAAAAAAAAAAAAGAAGAAGGTAAGGATGGAGAGAGGCCTGTAGGGGCAAGAGAGGTTTGCCCACTTCATTTGAACTCAGTTGGGGTTGGATTCTAAGGGGACTTTGCACATTCCTAATATATTCCTATGGGGACCCAGAGGGGTCAGAGATTTATTTAGCCTCAGTGGTCAGAGAAGCTTTCACTAGCAGTTTTTAATTGAGTCAAGCCTTAGCAAAGATTGCAAACCCAGGAGACTTCATGAGCCAGAAATGTAATGTAATTGTGAAGTCAGTAACAAGGCAACTGGGAGCTAGTACAGACTTTGCCAAGCTTAAGTGTCTATGCCCCTCCCAGGCTATTCAAAATTTTAAATCTTGAACATGATGGTGGCTAAAGAAATGAACTTATTAGCCTGGTGTGGCCATTTTAGTGGTGGATTTCTACTCCTGACCTTAAAGAAAGAGGAGAAATTAAATGGGGAAAGACAATGTGTGGACGAGTATCTTAGTTTGAGTTATCACAGAAACTCTGAGAACAGTGCTCTCACACTACTCATCTCTGTAGGGAACTGGAACATTACCCTGTGTGTAAAACACACATCTCAGAACTAAGTTAGTTGAAGGGTGAGAAAGCTGGGATATTTATACCCTTGTTGCCATCAGCCACTGCTGATGCTCAGGGCTGCTCTGGGGGCTTTATTTCCCAGTGGCACTTTCAGCATGTTGCACAGCCAAAATGTCAGAGGTCTGTAGTACTAGCTGCTAGGTACACAGAAATGGTAAGGGTAAGGGGATATGTGTAGAACACCAATAACATTTGCTACAATGGGTGTCCTTGCTCCTGAGAGAATTAGAAGTAGCCAAGAAAAACTGATGCACTTTGGATCTTGTTGAGAACTAATTGTGGCTGCAGTGTTTGATGGCAGTGCAGAGTCCAGCGTTCATGGGTGACATTCTAACCTGCCTGATCCTTGGTCTCCCCCGAATTTTTCTGCTACCTGAGCCTGGCTCTCCTCTGATTCTGGGGAGTTCCCAATATCCTCCTGCTAACATTGCTTTTCTGCTTAACTTAGCCAAAGTACATCTCTATTCTTTGCAACTGAAGATCCCACTGGTACAAGTAGAGAACAGAGTAACAAGCTTTAGGAGAAATGTTTAATTAGAGATGTCAAAGCATAAACAAAAGATTTGGCAAGGGCATAACAGTGATAATATAATACCAGGCAATAATGTTGTATGAGGTCTAAAGATGGTACGAAAATTTGACAGATGAAGGAAATAGATGCTCAGTACTAAAAGGTAGGATGTTGTCTAGAGAAAATTCTTAGATGGCATGAGACTCGAGCTCTGAAGAAAACCACAGGAAACATCAGTGAGAAGACTTACTTTTAATCAAGATTCCTAATGGCAAATTCCAAAGAAAAAATACTGCCATCAGTCTCCTTGAGTTGACAGTGAGGAAATGTAGGTCCATCTTTTCCATAATTCCTACAGAGGCCTCACTCTGGTCTTGCTGGCATCCTTAATTTCCTTGTTAGCATTTTTTTAACTAATGGATAAATTGGTTTAGTTCAGTTTCCTCATCTGAGTGCTATGTATTCATCATTTCAATTTCTTCTGGTTTAGACAGTACTAAGAGACTGACAAGAGAATTTAATAGAGCAGAATTGGCAATATAGCTTGAAATCTAGTAAATACCTTTCAGATGATGCATGAAATACCACCATTGTAGTCCTAGGGTTCAAGTCCCAAAAGTACAAATGGTTACCCAGGGTGGTATCACAGGTGCTTTTATCAATCATTTATTTATTAGTCCAAGTGACATTTAGATGCTGAACAAAAGTTGGTGCTGATTACTGGTTATAGGTAAGCACTTTAATTAGAGGTTATAGAGAATGGTTCTGGGGAGAAGAAAAACAAAACAGTGAACCAAGAGAAACCCTGGACCAAGAGTGAGGAGGTTAGGGCTTCCATTTTGGTTGTGCTACCAAGTAGATAATCAAGGGAAGTGATTGCTCCTCTCTCTGGACCTTTGTGTTTGTAAATGGTAAATATAATGAGTCAGATTCAGAATTAGCTTCAAGAAGTGGACCTTTTTGAATTCAATCCTCTCCCCAATATCCAACAGTCTTCACCCTTCCTTTCCACCAGGGTTTGTGTGCATGCCAACAACCTCTTCATCTGAGAATCATCAAATCACTGTATAAGTCATTGTTTTCCATGAGATGTGTTGGGAGCAGAATAAACATAAGGAACTCAAGATATAACATGACAAAGCTAGACAGATCTGTGAACTCCCTTTTATTTTAACCCTTGATGTTATAGTCTGATGTCACTGACTATATACCCCTCAAAATCGAGGTCTGTGCCTGGCACTCAGGAAGGGGGCGCCAGCCTCTGCAGCTCCTGTTGGAACAGCATCTTTAGAAGGCACATGCTCCATCTCTGATCTGGGTGTGAAGTTCAGACAGGTATTAAAGGGCCTATTCCAGACCCTCAGCTATGTCCTTCAAGGTAAAATTTCTTAAGAATAAGTTTTGCTCTGGACCATTGTTAACCAAACAGTGATAGATTTGAAGTTTGCCTTTCTCACAGTGAAACTGTGGAAAACATATGGGCTCCTCAAGGCATGAGTCCAGACAAAATCAAGTGCAAGTGGTTTACTTGTGATATGATCCCAGGAAACAGCAGCAAGGAAATGAGGAAGTGGTATAGGGAAGGAGAGGAAGACAAAAAATGAGGTAGTATTAAACAAGGTACTCCTGTGAGCAGATAAAACTTAACCCCACTGGGGAGCTCTGAGAAACAACGTGGACCAGTAGAGTTACAGACAAGATGAGAGAACACTGCAGCATTTCCCTACAAACACCTGGCCCTTTGTGGTTGTAGGTTGCCTCCAGTGATGCTAGATCTCTGGCACTTCTGGTTTGTCCTAAGTGATTGTAGAAAGGGCTTTTGCAGCCAAAGATAAAACACACAAACAAGAAAACAATCAGGCAGAGAGTGTCAAGTATTTGCAAGAAGCAGTCTTCAGTATGTAGAGATGATTGACAGGGTAGATAGATAGGTAGATATGAGCCAGAGAGAGAGGAACAATTAAGAATTAACAAGGCCCTGAGACGGGCTTAGCAAAAGAAGATATACAACTAGGAGTCTGGCAGGTTTATGGATCCTCCCTCATTCCCCCAAGATCAGAAGCCAGATAGGCAAACCAAAAAGCCAAGTGCATGGCACCTTCCTCACCTGCTTCTCCTCATCGCTTCCCTCTGTTGGTTAACTGCAAATGACCATTATATAACTTTACTCCTGAGACACTTAACTGGTATGGGCAAAATTAATTAATTAGGCATGAGCCTACACTCAAACTCTCCAGGGCGCAGGTGTATTACTTACCATCTACCTGCACACACTGTGCCGGCCCCAGCTTGGATTAGGAGGGTTTAAGTGAGAAGCAGAAAATTCAGCCACTTGAGGTATGAGGAATAGAGGGAGAAAAAAAGAAGCTCTATGGTCTATATAAACCCTGACTCTTGTCTGGTCATTTGATTCTGCCTGCTTGGACTCTCTCCTAAGTGTAATCTGCTTACTTGCTTTCTTTACTTAATAAAATTGCTTCTGCTTCTGCTTGCTATTCTTTGCTTGCTGTCCTTCATCAGGTCTCAGACCTTCATGTAAATCTTTCATGGGGGAATCCAAGGACCAAGCCCTGGGTCTCACACAATGCTGCTACCTGATTGCGGTTAACCTGATGACTGAGAGAATATGGGCAAGGCACTAGCAGCATCTGCTGCAATGTGTGGAACTGAACTAAAGTGCTTAGCCTTTTGTAAAGCATTGAGCACATTATAATATTGTTTCTGAGTTTCCATCATCTATCTCCTCTTACCAGCCTTTCCAACTAACAACCATAATAATACTCCATCACAGGTATAAATGTTTCTTCCAGTTTTCCAGGCACTATACTAAGCTCTATCCATTCATCAGTTATTCCTTTATTCAACTATTTAAATAAAGCTTATCAAATACTTCCCACAGTCAGGAGCAGGGATAAGTTCTGAGGATAAAATGATGAGCAAAACAGGTACCCTGTCTGCCCTTACAGGGAGAGCAGATGAGTTGGGGGGCAGGCATGAGTCAAACAAGTATATAAATAAATGTATTTTGGGATGAGGAGGAACTGTACTTCCTGGAGATATGATTAGTCTGAGGGTGTGAAAGAAGGTGTCCAGAAAACTAACATTTCAATTAAGACTTGGTAAATGAGCAGGAGAAAACTAAGAAATAAGTGGGATCACAGAACTTCAAGTAGAGGCAAGAGCACGGGAAAATATCCCGAGGGAAGATAGAACACGAGAAACTGGAGAAGCTGAGAGTAGGACCAGTGGGGCTGGAATATGGTGAACAAGGCAGATATGAGGTGAAGGATGAGGAGGAACATTGGAGATCATGAAGGGTAAATGCAACAGAAAAATCACCAACAAGTTCAATCTACAGCAAAGGGGTAGAGAAGAGAGGAGTCTGATTGCATTTTAAAAGATTGGTCTAGTTACAGAATTCAAAATGGTTAGGTAAGTCGGCCACAATTTGGAAGACTGATGAAGAGACCGCTCCAGCAACTTACCAATGAGGTAAAAGTAACCTGGGAGGCATAGCAGGAGAAGAAAGGGGAGACATAGTGGAATGGGGAGATCTTAAGAAAGGAAAATGTGTAGGACTTAATGAGTTCATGGGTGTGAGGAGAGAGGAGAGAGAGTATTAAAAAACACTCTGAGGTGCTGGCTCATGCCATTTGCTAAGACGGGAATCGTTAACACTTACTCAGCTTCTGGAAATGGGTACTAATATTTTCTTGCTAATTTAATAAATGAGAAAACAGAGGCTCAGAGAGGTTAAAAAATGTGTCCAAGACCACAGAGCTAATACGTTGCAAAGTACAGACACAAATGAAGAGCCAGTAGATATTGAAAGTATGCTATGCTCCATTACCCTCAATATTGCACATTATTTATGTCCTGTGTTGTCCTGCTCTATTATCTTTCCTATGGCACTTTTGCTATATCCTGTACAATTCTATTGTACCATTATGTGTCCCTTATACTTTCTTTCTAATTAAATTGTTCAGCCACTATGTGGGTATTATTATCTAGAAACCTGCTCTGTGCTAGGTGCCATCTGATAATGCAATCAATAAAACTAATTTGTGTTAATGAGGGCTGGACATATCCATTTTATCTCAGGCTTTCTGAAGAGTTGCCTTTGTGCAAAGCTACATAAACAGTATTCAGGACTTTGGCAATTGGCCTGGTAGCTTGTGACCAAACTAAGAATGCCTCAGTGCAGTTCTGCACTTTACCTTTGTGGCAATACTCACTCTACTAGAAGAAAGGGCTCAGAGTCAGCTCAAAGCCCCCACTCAGAAGGCATTGACCCTAAGGTCATGTTCTAGAGGAAATGGCATGTGAACAACTCTATCACATTAGTTATTTTCAAAATTTATTTGTTCTCCTATCCAAAATCATACTTTGACTAGCCTGGGATTTTCTAGAAGCTGTCTGCTGGCTCTCATGACACCAAAATCAGAAATATAGAACGGAATCTGGACACCAAGAGAAAGTTTAAAACAAGTTTTTCAAACTTGATCCCTTATACTATGGCAAAGTAACAGTCATTCTAACAAGCCCAATTTATTCTCATATTGCAATTGTGAAGATTTTTTTTTTTATTCTCAGGAATCATAAGAACAACATAAGAAATCTAAAGGAAGATCATCTAAAATTAAAGATAGACCTACAGATGACCCAACTTTGTTCTTTTGTTAACTCAATACCACAAACAGTGAGCAATGTTGGGGTGTTGCCATTTTGAACATTCTCTCTCTCCTCCTGTGTTCATTTGCCAGACTCTGAAGTGGGACCTTTCAATATAATAAGTACCAAGCACTCATGAGTGGCTACAGGGAGCTGTGTGTCACAGATTAAAAAGAGATTTCTGCCTCACTGATACCTTTCGCCAGATGAGTTAAAACTGCCCACTAGCACTGATTCACAAAACCAAAATGGCACTGTTTCAGCATTGTCTCCATCTCAGGTACACACTTTATGAGCTCAGAAAGCAAGTTGCTGTCATTTTGGGAACTTCATTTGGCTGCTTGTTTTTGTATGCATAGGTTTCATGCTTACTTTTGGCTTCTTTGCCTTCTGTAATTGGCTAACTGTCAGAGGATAAAGAAAAACACTGCCAGTAAAATCCTTTTCAAGTGTGATCTTCTGAATAAATGGGACATGATGTTTATGAAGACACCCACCTGTGGACCCCTGTAGAGGAGTTATTCTGTGTTAAAAAGCTACTCTTATTGATAACCATGCAGGAACATTTAAAAGCTTTCTCCCCAAAGCTTGGAAATTATGTTTTTCAAACCCCTCAGAGGTTTTGGTAAATAGTTTACAAATCTGGATCAATCTTGAGTTTGCTATGGGTTCTGATTTTAAGAGACATAAATTGTTATTCCAGAGTCATGATAAACTCTTCTCCATTTCCCTGGAAAACAGAGCAAAGAGACATTAATGCATGTTTAAGCAAAGAGCTTGTTTTAGTCTTTTAGGACAAACTTGGGAATACAAAAATACAAGTTGGATTGGGCCATCCTAATACGTTTTCTAAATGAGTAACAAAAATACTTCCTGCACTAGTAGAAGCACAAGCAGGGTCTCATTTACCATTGGGATTATCTTCTAAAGGAATTATCCTCACATTGGAGAGGGCTCTTTATATTTATGGCATATATGGCATTATGGTATATATGAATATATGGCAAAATGTAACAGACACAGTTTACCTTTATGGCTTCAAAAGAGGGACATTCAGGAACTGAACTTGAAATTATTATTTAAAGTTCATAAGTTATCTTTCTTGGAGTTTATGAGAGAGGACCCACTGGTGTTCATCTTGGGATCTTTCATATCTTAGGGAATACTTAAAACCCAAAATATCCTTTGTTTTATAAATCAACATTTCTCAAAATTTCATGTGCACACAAATCCCCTGGGAACCTGGTTAAAATGTAGATTCTGATTTGCAGGAATAGGGTGGAGCCTGAGATGTGGCATTTCTAACAAACTGTCTCTGAAACACTTCTGGACGGAAAGGCTGTAAATGGCTTGTATGTCAGGGAAAGCCTATTTTAGGAAAACTCTATGAGTTGTAAATTTAAAATTCTCCTTTGATTATTAAATTAGCTCTTTTTTTCCTCTGTAAAAGATACAAGCTAATTGAAAATAATTCAGAAATGTATTTCTAAAAGAAACAACTGTTACCATTAGAACATTTGTCAGTGGTCCTTACCCCTCACTTAACATCAAAGTTGCCTGAAAACCTTTCATACACCATAGATACTTCTCACAGTTTCAGCTTTAATTGATCTGAAGCTGGATGTAGGCATTGGTAGCTTATAAAAGCTCCCCACACAACTCTGATGTACAAAGTTTATAGTCATTGATTATATACAGCTCAGGTATTTGTAGACCCATAGCTATGGAAAACATACTTTTTACTCATAAAGGAAAACAGAATACACTCTTCATAGATCTACATCAACTTTTTGAGTGACTGAAATATTCTTTTGGGGAGATACACAGTCATTTAGTTGGTCAATCGCCTTTTCTTGACATTATCTTGTTTTCAATTTTTCTTTATTATAAACAGCATTGCAGTGAATATCATTATACCTACATATCTGAGTACAGTCCTTAGGATAAATTCCTAGCAGTGGAGCTATTAGGACAATGAGACAAAATTTTCATATGTGTTGTGACATTATAGAAAATAGTACCAATGGACATTCCCATTAGCTATTTCTGAGTGAGTCCATATTCCCATACCTTGGTGTTAGCCTTTTAAAATTGATCGGGTTGTAAAAATATTATATTTTAATTTGTATTTTTGTGTTTGGTAATGAAGTTGGGCATCTCTTCATATATTTATTGGCCATTTCTAGTTTTTCTCTAAACTGCCTTTTCATATCCACAGGTGGAAGATTTTGTATTTCAACTAATTTTTATATGAAAGAAGTGAACAGAAGCCATTATTGTCCACCCAGATCCTGAGTAGAGAAGCTGTCAATGTCTGCCAAACTCCTATTTACAGAAGCAGTCAAGGCCTGCTCAGACCCTGTGTATAGAACCCCTTAGCCTGGTCTAGAGATCACCTCGTGTAGGCCTGTACATACTATGGCTTCTGTGTTTCTCTACTGGAGAATGTCCTCTTGACTCAAGCTTGAACTGGCAGAGGAGGCCAAAAATTACCTCAAGTTTATACCCAAGGAGTGACCTTCGATCAATGAGAGACAAGAGTTGAATAAATGCTCCAGCTTCCTTGACCTGAAGAAAACAATTCTGCCATGTTCACAGTCCCTGAGAGTATCTACAGAAGGAAGGAACACAGGTTTACTGAAGAAGGAACCCACTCCATAATGTTCCCTTTTTCAGTTTTCCTCCCTTTTCTGTCTCATGCTTCCATTCCCTCACAAAGCTTCCTGCTCATTAAACTACTTGAATACTTGTGCTCATTCCTTATCTCTATCTGGGTAGATTCCAAACTAAACCTCAGGAATCCTAATTTCCTCAACTCAATTGCACTGTTCTGACTCGATATGCCCTTGTGTGCTGGTGGGAGCATGCCAGTAAGTGTGCCTTGTGTGTCAAACTTAGGAAGTCTTAAGATTGGCAACTATACAGAGACACAAAGGGACACAGAAGACACTGTTCATAAAACACCAGAATCTAACATGCACCATTCCTAACATCTAAAGTACCATGGTTTTCTTGGAGAAGCCATGGCATGTATGTCCCAAATGCAGCCTTTCACAAATACAGCTTTTTAGCATGGGGGAGGAATAAAATATAAAACAACAAAATGCAGATGTATTTTCAAAGTTTTGGAAGGAGAGAGGTAGGATGTTTTAAAATTATTAAGAAATAATATTATGGATTTTGCATCCAAGTTGTAGCATGTGTGAAGGTCAATACAAAAGCTGCTAGCTGGGAAAGCCAGCTATGTCCCTCACATTGGTGAGTTGGACACAAACATAAATGGAGTGTCCCTGACAGAAGCATGTCTCCCTTTCTTTCTTCCCATCCCAGGCTCTGTCCTACATCCTGAGAGCTGATTGCCCACAAATCCAAGCTCCATTCAGCAGATTGCTGATTATTCATTTCAGAATTAAAGTCTTATAAATGATAATAAACCTTGAAAAGTCTCAAAGATAGACCATGCTAGGATTATAGCAAGAAAGCAACTAACATCTTTGTCACTTTTGTGGTAAACTCTATCAAGTGACCTCTTGAGGGGTGAGAAACTTTGCAACTGATGCTAAATGAGTAGATGTAATCTTTCTGAAAAAGGGGCCACCTTTGGATTAATTCACTTTTTTAGTGTTCTCAGTCACTTTTTAGTGGTTTAAGAATTAATTACAAAGTTTTCACTAGCCTTCATAGTAGAAATATAGTAATAGGTATGCAGATATATCTATTGAAAACAATGGATTCTAAATGCAGTTCACAGAGCTCTCCACCTACTAAATGTCTGTGCTGATCACACAATCTCATACTATCAAGGTTTGTGCAATAGGACAGCTGCCCACTCATTAAAATCTGTCTTCAGATTAGTAGTGGAGAGTAACAAATCATCGATAATTGAAATAAAAAAAAAACAGATATATCCCACTTGATGTGTGAGGGTATTTGTGTATACCAATAAGCGAAGTGGACTAAGCCTTTGAGCATGGGCACCAGAATTCAGACAGACATAGACCCTTGCCTGGGGCAACAAAGAGCAGGGGCCATTTGGTGGAGTTGTAGGAACAGAGTTGAGGGTGTGCACTTTTAAGAAAAAGCCAAGAGCCTAGCTACCAGCTCCATGAGGCATGACAAGATTTTAAAAATTGACTGTAGAGGAATTCAGAGCATATATTAATAATTCAATCTACTACATTGAGCTCAAAGAATCCTTTTCCTCAAAACACACACACACACACACACACACACACACACACACACACACCTTTTCAGTATCTGAATTTTACTAACACATAATAATTTCTTTGGACTGAGGCATTATTTCCGATATGACTCTCATTGAAAAGCAAATATTTTAGCTGGATGATAACAAATAAAGGCTTATATAGTTATAAATAAAAGGAAAGTAATATTGTATTGATTTTAGTCTGCACTACAGAAAACTCAATGAGGGTGCTCTTGTTATCTCCAGGTACTATATGAGGAAAATGAAAAAAAAAGTAATTAAATATTTCTAAATGTCCTATAGTTTTCAGCTGGGATTTAAATCCAGGTCTCTGGACAAATCCCTTGTACTTCCAAGAGTATGCTGTCTTCATTATCAGAGTAATGGGGAACAGGCAGTCCCTTAAATTAGCACCTAAAAGAGTAATTTTGAAGAGTTGTAAAGAACAGACAAAACCAGGGAGGCATGGGCATGGGTAGAATCTGCAGTAGTTAAAGGCCCCTGATGGGGTCAGGAGTGCCAAGAGCAAAACAAGTTTGCCTTAGAATTTGATCAATGGCCACTCCTACTGCCAAGTTTGTTAATTTCACGGAAATGCCAAGCATGGCTATTCTCCCAAGATAATGCAGAGCTATGTAAAGTCCTATTGAACCTCACTGCTGTTCTGATGACCTGTACTTTCCTCAACATTTCCAAACCCAGGTCTCCTTATCCCCAGGCTACTCTGATGTAGAAATAGTACTCCTTTATTAGGCTTTGTAAAAACCATGGCCAGCTTCCTGGACCTACAGTCTGAACTGACAGAAGCAGCAAATAGTATCTGAGGGTGGACTTTTAAAGAGCTATTGGTTGGTTCTGGTTCTGAGATTGACATCAAAGGCTAAATAAATAATGTTTCTAATCATAGTGTCATGCAGATGGAAATTAGGCTTGCATTACAGGGATTACTCATGTCTATCTCTATACCTGAGATCAAACTTAGCTCTAATTTGCCACTCATATTTTAATTTTATAAATTAGAGAAATAAGATGCAAATAAAAACTCATCTTTTATAGAGGCTAGTTTTAACCTTTTACAAAGTACTTGGGCAAAAGCATAGAGAAGAGCTTCCTGAGAGACTGTTAATTTATTAATGTTGGGAGAAGGATGCTGTGAAAAATACTGCTCAAAACAATAGCTGAATACTGTAAACCAAATTGGGAAAAAGGAATGGGATAAAAGGTTTTCTGAAACAAACCATTTCAGCTTAGAATGGAAGTATATGTGACTATATTGAATTTTTACTGAATTTTAGATTTATAACATAATATAAAAATGAGCCAAGTCTGGTCAAGGAGGCAGCATAGGTAAATGTTGAACTGGCCTTTTCCTGCAACCACATCAAAGTTACAACAAAACTACACAATAGCCATCATTAGCAGGAATCATCACCTGGAATCTGGTTGATCAGAAGTCCTACAACTGGGAACAAACAGAAGAGGCCATCTCAAGACTAGTAAGAAGGATAGAGATGAAAAACAGGTCTATACTCACATGTGGCAGTAGAGAATTAGAACTATCTCAGCTGCAGAAGTCCTCCCAGAGAAACAAGGGATTCCAGTCCCACACAGGGACCCCTAGCCCAGGATTTCAGTCCTGGGAAGAGAAGTCCCCACAACTTCTGGCCGTGAAAACCAGTGGAGATTGTGGCAGAATGAGACGGAGGGTTGAGGGAGTTGCAGACTTCCCTTGTACAGGGCCCTCTCGTGGACTTACTCAGTGATGGATTCATTTGCTCTAAGCTCCAACCCTGTGGCAGCAGCTTGAAAGCTGCCAAAGACACACAGGAAAGAACTGAATTATCTGGCTTCAGCATGAGGGATGGAGGGGTGACTTTCTCCTAAACAGAAATGCTAGCAGAGGGCATATTCCTTTGCTGAGCTCTCCCACACCTGACATGCAGACCCAGGCAGGCACCATATCTGAGTCTTTATCAATGGAGCTAACACAGGCCACCCCATCCAGGTGATTTTCTGAGACCTTTCCCCTACAACATGTGGCTTACCCAAGATGCTTCCAGTGGATTTTCTATACAAATGGCCTGTCTTGGCTCTTACTGTAGACTTTTCTAAAATCTCTCAAAGTTTCATAAAACCTAAATAAGCATCATCTTGCCTCAGCATGCCCCATACATCTTGCTGAGTAGCCCCAAGCCTGGAACTAGGGCAGCCAGTCTAGGTTTGTCTTGGCCTAGCAAAGCACATCCAAGCCCAGCATGGGTGGTGGCCACCTGCAGATTACTTGGCATAGGCTGCAGCTGCACTTGCCAGTGACAGGACCCCTTCCAGCAGACCCCAGGCTGCATGCCTGGTGGCCAGCTTTGTCTGGGCCAGAGTACTACCTGGGGTCATATCTGAGGGTGACACACCTAAAGAGCAGACAAGACAGGCACCAGAGCCCTGGTAAAGCAAATCCTGCTCTATAGGGTAGCCCCTGCACAACAGCTCCTCCACTGGTCATGGTCAGCCATCACAATCAATGAGCCCAAGGGTTAATCTCTCTCATTGACAAGGAAAGAGTAACCAAGGCTCAACTATATATAACAGGAGGGCACACACAACTCATACCAGAGACATACTTAGAGCACCCAGCTCAGGTGGCCAGAGAAAACTGCCACTGGGACCCACAGCACACCTATTACATAAAGCCACTCTACTAAGACAAAGAGACATAGCAGCCCTACCTAATACATAGAAACAAACACAGTAGGCAGCCAAACGTGAAGACCAAAAAAAAAAACATGCCTCATATGAAAAAAAAAAAAAAAAACTGAAAAAGCTCCAGAAAAAAAACAACTAAACAAAATTGAGAACAATCTACCAGATGCAGAGTTCAAAACACTGCTTATAAGGATGCTCAATGAACTTAGTAGATTGAGTGAGAATTTTAACAAAGAGATAGAGAACATTAAAGTGGAGATAGAAAATATAAAAAGGAACCATTCAAAAATGAAGAATACAATAGCTGAAATGAAGAATACCTTAGAAGGAATCAACTTAGATTAGATGAATCAGAGGATTGAATCAGCAATTTAAAAAATAAGGTACCAGAAACACCCAATCAGAACAGCAACAAGAAAAAAGAATCCAAAAAATGAGGTGAATTTAAGGGGCATCTGGGACAACATCAAGCTTGTACCAACATTCTCGTCAAAGGGGTACCAGAAGAAGAGAGAAAAAAGAAATTGAAAACCTGTTTCAGGAAAAAATTACTGAAAACTTCCCTAACCTTGTATAGAAAATAGACATACAAGTTCAGGAAGCAGAGAGTCCCAAACAAGATGAACGCAAAAAGGCCCACACTAAGACACATCATAATTAAAATGCCAAAGATTATAGACAAAGATGATCGTAAAAGCAGGGAAAAAAAGCAGCGAGTTCCCTACAAGGGGGCTCTGTCAGCTAATTTCTCAACAGAAACTTTGCAGGCCAGAAGGGATTGGCAGGTAATATTCAGAATGATGAAAAGCTAGGACCTACAACTAAGATTACTCTACCCAGCAAAGAACATATAAAGATCTCCCAGACAAGATAAAGCTAAAGGAGTTCATTATTACCAAGCCAGTGTTTCAAGAATTATTAGAGAGACTTCTTTAAGAAAAAAAAGAAAAAAGAAAAAATATTAAAATTATGAATAATAAAATGACAATAACTACATATCTAGCAAGTTACTTTAAATGTAAATGGATTAAATACTTTAATCAAAAGAGGGTTACTGAATAGATAAGAAAACATGACCTTTACATATGCTGCCTGCATGAGACTCACTTCAGACTAAAAAACACACACAGAATGAAAGTAAAGTAATGAAAGAAGATATTTCATGAAAATGGAAATAAAAATCTGGAGTAGCAATACTTATAACACATAAAATAGACTTTCAAAAATGAAGGCTAAAACAAGAGACAAGGAAGGACCCAGTTATCTCACTTCTGGGTATTTATTTGAAGAAACCCAAAATGCTACTTTGAAGGGACATGTGCATCCATATGTTCATTGCAGCATTATGTATAATAGCCAAGACATGGAAGTCACCTGGGTGTCCAGGTATGGATGAATGGGTAAATAAGAGGTTGTACTCATACAGTGAAATATCACTCAGCCATAAAAATGAATGAAATCTTGCCATCTGCAACAACATGGATGGAACTAGAGGTTATTGTGCTAAAGTGAAGTATGTCAGATAGAAGAAGACAAATGTCATACATAGAATCTAGTGAAAAGATAAATAAATAATAGGAACAAGCTCTAGGTACAGAGAGCAATTTGATGGTTTTCAGATTGGGTGATGAGATGGATGAAAGGAAGAGGGGATTAAGAGGTAAAGATTGGTAGTTAAAAAATAGTCATGAGGATGTAGAGTATATGTTGTTATATATGTTGTTATATGTTGTATATATGTTGTTAGATGTTTACTGGATTTATTGGGGTAATCACTCTGTAAATTATATAAATGTCTAATCACTGTGTTGTACACACAAAACTAATATAATACTGTATATCAACATTAAGTGAATAAAAAAATATAAAAATTTAAAAAAATAAGCTAGTATGATAAGATCGTTTCTTTTATTAATTGCATCCATTCTATTGCCAAGTACATATTGAACACTTTTTATGTACTGAGTTCTAGAAAGACAATGATAGACCCCATGGCCATGGTCACTGCCTTCATGGAGCTTTCAGCCTTGTTGAAGAGAAAGTCATTAGAGAAATACATACATAGATAAGTATAAAACTATTGTATTAAGAGAAAGCAGTGGATGTGAGGGAAGCCATAATGGCGTGAAATAAGATGACCTAAGTTAGATTTGAAGAGATCAGAAGAGTAATCTTTAAGGGGAGACCTGAATAATGGGCTAAGTTAGCCAGATAGAGGTAACTATTCCAGGTAGAGGAATGATCTGTGAAAAGTTTAAGAGGCAGAAAAGACATGGGAGGATCTGAAAGAAAGTCAGACCACCCAAATAGAGTGTCTGATATTTATTGGGTACTGACTTCAGATCAGGCTCCATACAAAGCACTTCTAAACATTATCTCATTTAATTGAATTATCTTTATTTTACTAATTTAGCTTCATGAGGCTGGGACTCTTGCTTAAGGCCATAGATTCAGTAAGCTTTCTATGTTAGTACCCAGAGATGCCACAAGGCTCTTGGAGAAATCACCACGTGTATTTGTTTGTTTGTTTTTTTGTTTTGTTTTGTTTTTTGAAAAAAGGGATGTATGATAGAGGATTGTTGGTGGCATAGGTGAGCTCACTGTGGCCTCTCCTAAGCTCTTAATGGATTCTTACTGGCCTAGCATTCAGGAGAGAGATAGACACTTCCTTATCCAGAGATTCCTTTAGTGATGCACTACTACAAAGTCATCACAATCCAAGAAAAATACCACATGAATCAAAAACAATGAATAAAAAAGGAAAAAACTGCAGGGAGAAAAGAGTAGGCTGTTACAAAACACAGGACTGAGAGAAGTGAGAATGCTAAGAAAAGTGATGAAAAGAAGGGCTGTGATGAGAACATGGCTAGAACTTGGTAACTGACTGTGGAAGAAAGCGTGATAGGGAGGGGTAAATGAGAGTGATAGGTCTAGGATATTTCCAAGGAGCTGATTGAGTGACTAAAAGAGAATAAACATAGTGAAAATAAACAAACTAGTACATGTACATGAGGGCGGTGGGACAAGAGTTCATGGTTAAGGGTGAAAAATTAGCCAACACAAGCCCAAGGGTCAATAGCCCAGAGTTAACAGTGCTACTTCAACAATAGGCCTGGCATTCAGTCCTGGATGTTCTCATCATGTAGTATGAGTTGGCCATTCTGTTACCTTTCTGATGTCAAAATAAAGGTGAGACTTAGTGAATAACCCAGGTCCGAGTGGTCCCCTGCTTGAGGAGTGGGGTCCCAGAAGGGCAGCCCAATAAGCAGTAAACATGCCTTTTCTGCACTCCACAGACCTTGAACATTTCTTCATAATAAAGCTTTGTGCTGTTAGAAGCTTTGTACCGACACTCCTTTCTGTGTGTCTCAGTCTTCCCAGGTAGGCTGAAGCTTGCTAAGAACAAGGACTATGCCTCATGTCTTAGCTGTGGTTTGTTTTTCCAGCATTTGATATAGCTCCCAGCACTTGTCACTGGAGGAAAAAAAGATGCTTCAAAAAGTTTTCTTGTTCAAAGTTTGTCACTCATTACACTTGCTTGGAAGGTGGATATAGGGAGAAAATAAAAAATGTAAAAATTGTGGTTTGAGACATAGATTCTGGGCTCTGGAAGAAACCTCACTAATCACTCATCCAGACCTCCTGGTTATACAGAAGACAAAATCCAAGTCCCCAAGGTAGGGACTGAATTATCCAGATTGTCAGAGCTAGGATGACAAATCTGTCATTTGGGACTCAGTGTCTCTCTAGCTCCACAGACATTAGCACCAAAGTGTTTTTTTTTTCTAAGCTTGTTCCTGCCTAACTTTCAGTGTGATTTTCACCATGATGTCTTAGAAAGTCAAAGTACCTAAAACTGAAGTTGGAAGGCCTAGAGAGAGAAGGCAGAGCTAAGAACACATCTGCTGAGCCTCTGCCTTGACCTTCAGTGGTGCATTGAGTACATTTATGTGCAGGGTTGGGAATTAATGATTTCTTCCCAACAAGAGTGTAAATTCCATGAAGGCAAGGACAAGGTTTGTGTTTTTGGCTTCTATATCTATGGCTATGGCAGTGTGACTGGCACATGATTGCCAACCAATAAACACAATTGTATGATTTAATAAGTAAATAAATAGCCTCTCTCCTCAATTTTCAATCAAAGAACTCTATCATGTTCCACAGAATTACAAGCTTCTTAGTCTCTTTTGTACTCACTGATCTCTATGGCCCAAGCTTCAAGGTCAAGAATAATTGGTTAAACCCAGTGCTAGGAAAACTGGTGTGGATTATATTTATTTAGGGGTTATCTATTTTCCTATTTCATTGAATACTATCAAAACTAAGAAGTTTCTTTTAAACTCAGGCTTTGTGAATAGCAATGTGCAATATTTAAAGAGCAACAACAAAATCAAACCCTTGTAAATATTGCACATCCATTCACAAGCAGAAGATTAATACAATAATAACATCTTGGGTTAAAAAAACAGTCAGCAAAATGCAAACCTTGCTGAAAGAAATTGCCTTCCTTCTTGGAGAAGAGTCACAGGAGACTGAAGAATAAATTATTTTTCTCAGCTCTGGGTCCTTTAGGGCATCAAAGCTTCCTGAAAAGGATTATACATCATGAAATGTGTTAACTTATTATGGAAAATGTAACTTATTATTCCATTTCTCTCAATGAATTCTTTGGACTCAATAAAAGTACTTAACAGTTAAGAATTACATTAGGCCACATTACAATACCAGAAATCTCTTTGATTTATATAACACCTATCTTCAGCAAGTTTTTCTGAAGAAATCAGAGAGAATAAATGGGCTTTCCTGTTGTGTTAACCCAGTGAATCATGTCAAGTTAGGGTGTTTTTCTCCTTGTGGACTCACTGAACTGTGGGTAAGACCGAGCTTATGAGTACTAAAAATTTTCTGCATGTTCAGCTTTCTGTTGGTATGTTTTTAAAATATGTAACCTCACTAAGTATGTGTCCAAAATGTGGCTGAAAGATGGGAAGAAAATAACTACTACTCTTGATAGAGAACTTGACTTTATATTTAGCTAGGAAGATGAGACAGGGAGATAGGGAAGATTGAATAGCTCTGCAAGACAAAAATGCAAAATAGTGACAAGGCAGGTCTTTGAACAATCAGTTCATGAAGAGTAAAGCTGGAGGTGCTGCGAGCTTAGGTGAGGGAGATTCCCACTTAGTTGGTGTATTCTTGAGAAGAAAAGAGTTGACCTTTGAAGAGAAGAAATCTGATTGGCATAAGCACTGAGATTACTCCAAGAAGGATCTAAGGATGCCACAATATTTGTGTTGATTATGCATTTCTTATAAAACTTGTCTATTTCAAATTTGTTCATGAAGTCAATGGTCAATATTGAAATACAAACACCTGCATGGGTATCATCAAATTAAAAAAAAAAGAAATTGAAAGTCAATATTCTACCAATGCTGGGGAACAATTCTAAGCTTTAGGGGCATCTGCTATGCAATGTTTTTCTACCTTAACTATTTTGTAAACCTTATAAACATAGAGTATACTGTAAGTAAAATATTCTACTGCTTTGTGAATTAACAATTCTTTGATCTCTTAATTATACTAGAGTCTTTCTATAAAGTAATCTGCTCTAACATGAAACAACATAAAACAGGTCTTTCTTGAACTCTATTGATAATATGCAGCAGCAAAAGGTAAAACAACCATCTATAACAACTTGAACCCATTCATAGGTTTATGTTCATTCGGAAGAACTTATAATAAGACCCTACTTCTCTGAGACTCTGTGGTGCCAAGTGTTATAAGAGATATCACAGCCCTGAGTCAAGCTGATTCCCCAGAACTGTAAGTATTCTGTACAGTAGTACATGTGGGGTGGTGGAGGGAAGAGGCATTTATCTGAATAGTACCACCCAAGAAAGCTACCAAGGGGTAAGGGTGAATACTGTTCAACATTTTCCATTCTCTGTGCTTGTATTCATAGAACTTCCTTAGAATTTACACATTTAGAGACAGTACACTTTATTCCCTTTAGAGAAATTTTTCTCCCAAGTGCAATGAAAATAGCAACCCTTCTGATGACATTTTTGGTGTCTATTCTACATGCCCTGGGCAGGCTTTTTTAAACTAGTCTTACCCCAGTGAATTTTAACTTTGGTCTTCTTATCTTGTTATTCATCTCTGTGCTCCCAGGCTATTCATCATTTTCCTAAAGCTAATAGGAAGATTATAGTAAAATCTATTAGCAAACTTCTATGGCTTACTAAACACCCCCTCTTTCACCTCCATAGTAATTAATTTAACTTCTAATCACTTTATTCTTTGTGTAAAACAAAACATCTAAATTTGTTCCTCACAATCTTTATCTACCTTCAGATTCCCCAAAATACCTGAAAACATGCATAAACAGAAGCTTTATCTCTTAACCCTAGCATTTTCAACTTGAAAACTTCATTGTCAGAAAAATCAGATGCAAAGTATTCTCCTGTTAGCCAAAGAAATAGTTTCCATATCTTGTGATATTGCTTATTCAAAGTAGATTTTCTTATTTTGGTTTCAGATCACATTAATTACACTATTTCTTTTCTCTTTGAGATTCTTTTTTTTTTTTTATCTGTTCTTCCTATCTTCTGAATATATTTCCTACTCTCAGGAAGATCTAAATGACAGAATCTTAACCTTTAAGATTTTTTTTCAGACTTTCAGGCACTAATGTCTAATAGCAGCAGGTTTTTTAGTAGAAAAATATGTTGTAAGCATTAAATTAATTTTTAAAAAGGTCACTGTTTTCTGATCAAGGGCTTACACAATAATCTGTAGGGTTTAGAGAAGTTTATCAGTGGGACACCTAAGTGTTTGGACAGTGGACTGTCAAAAAAAAGTAACAAAAAGCATTATGGCTACTGCTCAGACCTGCTCAGAAACAGTAAAGAAGGTTTTAATAAATCTTCCTACTTCTTAAATACTTGAAAAATATCATGCAAACATTATACAGAGAACAGTGTGCCATAGTGGAAAGTACTCAGAATGGGGAGTCAGGAAGCATGAGTTCTAGCCCCTGATTTACCACTAATCTTGGCATTTAATATAGATTTCTCTGGTCACTTTTCTGTGGCTTGGCTTCTTCCTTTGCGAAGTTGAATGAAGAAAACAATATCTAAGTTCTTCTCTAGTTTAGGTAAAAAGTAACACTACATTTTTGATTACTAACACAGATTTCCTAAAATCTCATTGATTCCTAAGTGGTAAAAATACGAGGAATATTTTTTTGTTATAACATTAGGTCTTCGCCCCTGGTTTCTAACACACAGCTCCTAAAGCCCTTGGAGCTTCCTGGGTGATAGGAGCAACACTTGGTGGGCTCCTGGATAGCGGCTGGTTATTAAAAAAAAAACGAGCTATGATTAGAAGCTTGAAACTTTTAGCCAAAATTCCTATTCTCCAGGAATGGTGGAGGAGCTGGAAATTGAGTTAATGATGGATCATGCCTATGTAATGAAGCCTCCATAAAATTCTCAAAAGTACAGGGTTCAGAGAGCTTGTGGTTTGGTGAACACATCCATTTACCTGGAGGATGGCACAATCCCACTCCACAGGGAGAGCAGAAGCTCATTCTCTCAGGATCTTTCTAGATCTTCCCCTATATATCTCCTCATTGAACTGTTTATCTGTATTCTTTATCATATCCTTTATTATATAATAAACTTGTAAATGTGTTTCTTTTGGTTCCATAAGCCATTCTAGGAAATGATTGAATCCAAGGAGAGAGTAATTGGAACCTCTGATTTGTAAACAAGTCAGACAGAAGTTGTAGGACACACTGGGGACCTAATAATTGTGATTGGCATCTGAAGTGGGGTTTTAGTCTCATGGGGCTGAGCCCTTAACCTGTGGAGTTTACAATAACTCTGGTTAGTGTCAGAATAGAATTGAGTTTTAGGATACCTAGTTGATGTCACAGAAAATTTCTTGATGTGGGAAAAACACACACATTTGGTAACCATGGTGTCAGAAGTGAACCGTTCTGTGTGAGTAGTAAACACACACACAGGAGTGTTTTTTCTTTATTGTAGTTTTCTGTAGAAATTTTTCCTTTAGCATTTCTAACTTAACATTTATGTAGAGTTCTGTGCTTTCCAAGAAAATTATAATGAATTATGTGAAATCTTTCCATAGTCAACTCTGAACAAGAGGAAATGCTTGTGAATATCATAAACCTAAATGGCAAAGCTTTTCATTATTAAAACTCTTGGCGCATTTTCTAACTTCTCTCTTAGTGCCTGGTTCAGTGTCCTTACTAGTGGGGCATACATCTCTTTAATTTTCTCCAAAAGTGTTTTCTTTCTTAAAAACGAGAGAAAGTGGGGCTGCTGATCACTGCTAGTGAAGAGCCTCACTTCATCTTTGGTAATTTTATTTCCTTTTAAGATTTCAAAAGTAAATTCCATCTTTGCAGACTATCAGGCTCAGACTGGTGAATACCACATCAAGTTCACATGAAACAATTGGTTTCTCGTGTTGAATCCTTCTTGCTCCTGCATGACATTGAATTTCCTTGTAACAGGGAATGGCCTAGCCACATGTCTGCAGTGTCTTCTAAAATACATAACCCTCTTTAGATACTTGCATTATTGGTTTGGTGGGTGGAAATAATCTTGCAGCAGACTCACTGCAGTAGAGGACAGGAACATTTGACTCCCTTATCATGGGCCATATACTCATTAATATCATTTATGATCAAGGCAAGAGCTCATAATTTTGGTACTGTAAGTTCTATCATTACTAGGTTTTAAAAAGAAATGGAGAAAGAAGTTGGTAAAAAAAATAAGATTGTCATATGGAATGAGGTTGAGCTCTCTGGGGTATCATGTTTTTTATGGAAGAAATGAAATCATTTTTCATACATGTTCACACATATAAGGGGCATGATTTGCCCCTTTTGGACTGTGTTCCTATTTTCATTCATCTCTTTAGATGATAATGCTTTCTATCTAATTAATGGCATGTCAGACTCCAGATGTTCTACTGCCTTCCTTCATGAATGAGATAATATTAGAATAGTTAGAGTAGGAATTCTTTGCCATCCCATCATTTTCTAAATAGGTTTTACTTAGGACCTTACATATGTCTGTTTGGATTCCATTTTAATAGTCTTGGTTTATGCTTATTGCTCTGAAATAATTATTAAGAGTATCCCGTTTTCTTACCAAATTGTCCTGGTTTAGATGTTACATATATTGACACTCTTGGTCTCCCGGCTATGCAAGAACCACACTGGTGCCAGCATATTCTAATTACCTGAACTCAGATAGTGAATTAAAGTATTCTTTGGCCCATGTATATAAGGAACACCTGAGGTCACCAAATAAAACAATCTTCCCATGATAAATATCAATTAATTGTGTACAAAGGCAAATAAAAAATATAATTCATTTTCTCCATATTTTACAACATCTCCCTGCTTAGTAAAGGATGTGGGTTGTGGTGATAAAGTGAAGCTCATCTCGAGGATTATTATAAAGCGTATTGCACTGTGGCCTTAAGATGTCACACCAGTTATTCCAATAATGTTTGTGAACAGAGGCTAGTTAAAAAGTAGTCATGACTGCTGTAGGAACTTAGTCCTAGACACATCAATATCCTGAAATGTACAGCTATGTGAGATTAGCCTTTTCCAGTTTTTCTTAACTCTTTTCTTTCTACTCCAGTCATCTTTGTCTACCTTTTATTTCTCATACCCAGAGATTGCATGAAAGAAGAAAGAAGCCAAGCTTTTTCCATTTTAACTAATGGTTAAATTAGGAATATGTTCATAGAGTTCAGTCAATTAATTGAGTTGTCTAATTGGCTCTTAGCTTCTATATTTGATATTTTGCCTCAAGATAATTCAAAAAACTCAATTGATTGTCATGGGGTAGGTGAGTAAATTGCTTTGTCCCCTAGTTCTTTTCAATCAGTCTCGCCATACTCATCACTGTCATTTTGGCAGCACAGGAATTGAGGCACTACTTGCATGCTTTGAGCTTTAGAGAAGCAATCATTCACACAAATCTGATTTATCTAAAAAATTTTCCCAGACTATGTCTTTTTTCAGGAAAACATGAAGTATTCTTTCTTATGGTTAAAAAAAAATGCAATTTTAAAAATGGGCACTTTATTCAAATAGTGATATATAAATTAGAGTTCTTAGTATAAGTTATTTTATAAGGGCACATTTGAAGATGATGGAATTCATAGCATGATAAACAAATGCGTGTGGTTGAAAAACACCTAGGCAATTTGTGTAGCACTTTCTAAACTAATAAAATGTGAAATCATGCTAAAATATTTGTAAACTTTGTCTTGACACTATACAAAGCAAATAATTATTGACTCTCCTATATTTTCCACAAATGCAGATTGAGAACTTATTATATTGACTCATATTTAAGTTGTAATGATCAATTTATAAAAATTTACAGATATAATTTTATATAATTGTTTAACTATATAATGAGATATTAAAATTTTTATTTTGCCAATGAGTTTGGAGGCTAATTTAAAGCTGAAGATTTAGATTTGGGAGTCATCAGAGTTTGTCCAGTTGCAAAGATTAATAGACTATGCAACTTTCAGAACCTTACAAAAGAGTCCTCAGCTGTCCTAGAAATTATTTGAAGAAAAGAAATATTCCTTTAGCTTATTTGTCATGAAAAATAGTCATTTATTTAGCTTATTTGTCATGAGAACTAGTCTTATCTGAATCAAAGTTATTTTTCAAAATGCACTTATTTTGTAAGAGAATGGGTCAGCTAAACTCATGTATTCAAATTTTTAGAATACTAGCTTCTGGCTATGGCCTCCTTAGGATGTTTTTAGCCCACAGACTGGATATGCACACAATGGCAGGCAGTGTCTTTTTGGATCCTTACACTACCAGAGTAGTTGTGTACTGTTTGCTATAAATGCCATGTTGGTTGTGAACCTGGAACACTTAATGAAGTATTCTGCATGTAGGCAGAATGATGCTGTCATCGCTTCTATCTCAAACAGCACAGGTTGAGGTTGTGAGTTGATCCTACTTGTTTTCTTTAGAAGTTTTTTTTCTTCTTCTGGTGTTACTGAAAGGCCAATTGTCCCAGACATGTTTAAGGAATATGTGTGAACATGTGTGTATAAAACTATGTTGCTCCATCAACCTACTTTCTCAAGGGGAATATAATAAATAAGATTTGAAAACACCTTCTTGAAGAACATTCAAAAATAAAAATTATAGACATGCTTTTCAAGAAGAATCCAAATATTTCAATCATTTGAACAGCTCAATTTTGGGATTTCTAAAACTTTTTCCTTCTCCAGAGTCTTTCTCTTTTCTCCCTCTCCATTTCTATTGTTATAAAGGCACCTAGGGAAAGGTATGGATTCATATCCAGGTGAGTCAGGTATAATACTTCCATGCCACTTTCCTGTCCACAGGAAGGTCAACTATGTTATCTGTCTCATTCTTAGGTTTCTCCAATCAAAGGCTTATAAAAGAAAGTCTTGAGACTATTGGTTTTTTGGCATTGTGCATTGCTATCTCTCTCTCCCAACTTCTATTTTCATAGGATCACCATTTCTGTGTTTTTTAAGGCATATTTTAAAAGTATAAGATTGTTAGATTTTTAAGAGTCACTTGGTTGATGACTCATCCCAATTTTTCTCAGAACGCAAATGCAGTTGCCAAGTGGGCTGCCAGCAAGCCAAAATTCATTTCAGTACATATGTGTAACTGTTTTGTTTGAGAGTTAACAAGAAATTAGAATTCCAGAGTCAGTATTTTCATACATGAAGTTGACATACAATCAGGACTCAACTGACCAGAGCCAGGTCTGGAGTATTTGGTAAAGCAGAGCATATCTGCCCTGGGATCATGCTATGCAGGTCCCCAAATATACTGGGAAGTGAAGGAGCTACCATCATTACTACCACAAATGCAGTTCATATAAAAGAGAGATCCTAGGACAGGAAAGAGCCTTTTATCACTTTGAAAACTTTTATTACTATTGAGAAGCAGACCTTTTGTACCTCCTAATGATTTTATTAAGTACTAAGGTAACTGAACAGGATTCTTTTTAGTACCTGAAATAAATTATCTGAATTTGAAACCCTCTAAAGAGGTTATATAGATATGAAATTATATATGTTAATAAAAATAAGGATAATTATTTTACAAAGGTGATGATACTCATTTGTAATTCCCACACTAGATGTGATCTATAGTTGAATTTCCCAGAGAATCAGACCCAAAATAAGTTATTCTAAAAATATGATAGCACTTAACCAATAATCTAGGCAAGTGAAAAAAAAAATTTTTGCAATATACTCTTTGTCCAGCATGTCAAGGGTTAATCAAGTTAATCAACCCACTCTAGATGACTGACCAACAGGCAAAGACCTTTGACTTTGAGACTTTGGAACTATCTTTTCATTTCTATGTAAAGAGGGGACAAATCAACAACTCACAAACAGAAGAGCATGTTGTTGAATTTTTTGACCACCAGTGAAAATCAATTTTCAGTGAGCTTCTTGAATTTTTCTCCTTTGTCCCATTTGTGACTATTCATTCATACACATTTGTAAAGGTGTTTATGATAGAGACTTACCACAGGCCTTGAGCCTAAAGGTATAATTACATTGCCTTGGTCTACCTCAACCATAACTATTGCTATAGTACAGAGTAGGGCT
Organism: Cynopterus sphinx; assembly: GCA_030015415.1. NCBI lineage: Eukaryota > Metazoa > Chordata > Mammalia > Chiroptera > Pteropodidae > Cynopterus > Cynopterus sphinx. The sequence goes on along the minus strand of CM057389.1, from coordinate 62,498,622 downwards.
GCACTATCCATCCTTCTTCCTATCATCAAATTCTCTATCCTACATTGTTGTAAAAATCATTATTGGCTGTGACAGATCGTATTTTTCAAAGATGACTGCATTGATATCTTCCGTCCCACATGGTCTTCTTACAAAGTGAATTTGACACACATCTCATTGAATTTTGGGGTCTAAGTCCCCTGTTTTTGAACATGGATAGAACTTTGTCATTAGCATGACCAATAAAGTATGGCAGAAATAATACTATGTGACTTCCCAAAATAGACCATTAAAATGCTATGCACACCTGCCTTGTTCCTTTGGGCCTCTAGAACTTAGAATCCAACTTCATGCAAGAAAATCAAATTGGCTCCCACAGAGAAACCATATCTAGAATTCATGTGTAAGCATTCCAGCCAGTATCCAAGCGAAGTTGCCAACTAACCGCCAGCAAAACCCACCAGACACATGAGTATTGATACCTCCAGATGATCCATCCCTGGACACATGGTCACTCTCTTTGAAACTCCCCATATATTGCCCAGTCATTGTAGAGAAGAGACAGGCCATTCTTACTGTGCTCCATCCAAATTCCTGACGCACAGAATCTATGAGTATAATAAAAAAGATTATTTTGTGCCATTAAGTTTTACAGTAGCTTGTAACACAGTAACTGAAGCACTGTCAAAGCTTAGAATTGGCTTGCTTTCAAGTCCCAAGACAGGAAATGATTTTCTATCCTCAGAGTTCTTCCATGGCCCAGAAAAACTCTTGCCTTTCCACAAGTTGCAAGTTGCAGAGCCAACTGGATGAAATGTGTGAGCTCAAAGTGCCTCCAGACAAATACCTGTCTTCTAAAATAAAAATTTTTTAAGTAAATAAAGTCTATTTTATCCTTATTTAAAGCAATTTATTAATTCTGGTGCCTTGAAGGATTGTATCTTCTTGGAGAAAAACATTAAAAGAGAAATGCCTCCTTTCCTTATACAGATTTGAAGGATTAAGATGACCAGTTCTATTGCTCCCTATGCCACTTCTTCCATTGTCAGAAGAATTAAACTTTCCTTTAGCCCCACATAACATGATTTACTTAGCTTTTAGAATAATTGAATGCTTCAAATGCCTTGGAGTCTAGACATAACACTGAAAGTTTTATTGCTTAAATTATCATATGGAAGAGATCCACTCCTGTCCTATGCCATTGATACTCTCTTCCAAGCTAACAAAACCTTTCTTCCTACACATACATGAAAAGGAAAAAGAAAAAACTCACTAATTCCCACCTTCTTTCACCCTCATGTGAATAAAGTACTGACATATACCTCAAGACTATTCTTTGTTTTGTTTGTTTCTTTGTTTGTTTTTCTGTTGTGGGAGTTAGACAGTTTCTTAGTGGCTTTCAAGAGAACACCATAATGTTTCATTCATATCCAGATGATCAGACTAGCCTCTCCCAGTACAACTTGTTCCTAGGTCCACATTTGTGGAGTTTGGTAATAACACCCACATGCCCAAGTGCCCCCTTATTATCCCAAACTAGGAAAAAGCCTCTTCAATTTCCTTTACTCATCAGTCTCAGGGGACAGACAATTCATAATTTCCTCCAACATCAGGCCATTGAGAAAGTGCATCTTGTTCAGAACTAGACACTTGCTCCTGAGGATGACACTTTTATTTGAATCACCAGGATTCAGAGAAAGCAATCAAATTAGGAAGCAGATACAAGTCTTTAAACTGTCAGGCCACTGAACAGGGTTACTCTTGGGATCAGCTTGTCCCAGGGGCAGGAGGAAAACACTTGATAAAATGTAGGATTTCAGTGGTAGACAAAGAGGCACCTGTATTATGGATTGAAATTCCCTGGGGAAAACAAAGAAAAGCCAAACAAGGATTTAGGACAAAGAGAGAAAAAACTATAAGCAGCAATAAGACCTCAAAGTGCTGATCATTGATTACCAGTAACCTTTTGAATTCAGCCAAGTTCCTGATCAAAGAGTATGTTGATTTGATACATGTCCCAGTCTAGGACAGCAGGGGTCAAACTTAAGCTATGTATCTAAAAACTAGTGTAATTTGCAGAAAATATCTTCATTATCTGTAAAAAGAGAGGAAAATAGGACCTACACTACAGTGAGAAAATGGAAACCATAAGCCTCATGGTATTATAACATAGAAGGCATTAACTAAACCTGTCAGCTCCCTGTATCCACTTGACCCTTTTCAAAGGACAGAATTCAACATACCTTAACATAAAGGATGTATACATAACAAAATAATAAAACAAATAATAAGACTCATGAAAGGAAAGAGAAAGCAAGTATATTAACCATGAGAGCTAATTTAGTTATAATAGCTAATATTTGATTCTGGATTCTTTGGAAGCCAGGAAAACAAAGAAATCACAAAAATTTTTCCAAAAAGTAAATATATGACTTTTAATAGGAATGAGTTTACCTTGGAATTAAATTCTAAAATATATCTTTCTTGTGAAATTTTATATAAGATTTCCTGAAATCAGTTTCCAAAAATGCAGAAGAGATTCCATGTGACTCTTATTTACATTGAACCTCAGATATGCTAGGGACCTCAAATTGAAATCCAACACAGCCAAGGTGATTCTTCAGAGAATCAAGCAGGGTGATTCAAGAACAAGGCTTGTTAGCGATCACATTTAAAACAGGAACCTAACTTAAACAACTTGGAGAGGATTGGGACTTTGTCCCTTAAACTTCCTTCTGTAAATGTTACTTTTCTCAGAGTCTTTCCAATAAGAAATAATTAGTAGAAGTTCAAGGTTTTATTCTTTGACAGAGATTTACATACTAATGCTCAGATTCAAGGTAGGTCCATATGCTGTAAGAGTAAATAATAAAAATGGTTAATGATAATAACAATAAAACAGTTTACAAACCTCATAAATTGTTGAGTTTGGGCTGATTAAACATGAAAAACATCTGACAACAACCACCTAATTGTCAAAATAATTAAATAAACTATTACTTCTAATAAAAAAATTATTACGTTAGATTTAATTATCATTAATTGAGCTCAAAATATACCAAGAAATTGGAAGTTGTATTCTTAGAACTTTCTTGTTTCCCAAAAGCCAAAAAATTATACAAAAATAGTTCAGATAATTGGGGAGTTTTAGAAAATATGCTTATTTTTCATGTACAGAAATTTCTCTTCTGCTCTTCTGTAGCTTTCTTCATCAAAATGACAACAATCAAAATAATCATAAATTAGCCTTTTTGCTTATTTATCTCCTAACTCCCATCCTTTCCAATTAAAACTTTATAACAATAGGTACTATCTCTGGACACATTACAACTACAATATTCACTCCTGATGTGTTAAAGAACCTGGACCAGAAGGTAGCTGCCAGAAAGACTTTTAAAGGCACAATTATTTTTGACATGATTGGTTATCACGTGTCTAAGATACTGGAATTGCTTGAATCATTCCAAGTGAGTGACTAGGGAATATTTGTTAGTATTTGTGGAAAGCTTGTTCCTAAAGCACCAGTGTCATGTAACAGGGCACCCCAAAGGGATCCAAACCCTTGAGTCTTGATTTTTTTAATCAGACCATATTTACTACAATTGTGTCAACACCACTATTTTTTTGAACATCTTCAGGCTTCAAGCACTGTTCACAAGGCTTTACCTGTGCTCTCTCATCTAATTCTCATAATGGATGCTTTGTTGCCCTGTATCCATCCATTATCCCTTACTCATCATCAGCTTCTTACCACAATCACCTGAATTTCTCCATCTAGGTTATTATTATTTTTAAATGTTTTTTATCTGGGGAGCCTTGAGCTTGATAAGCTTGTGCACTGGGCAGGCCAGATATGCTGGAGAGTTCATGAAATCAGCTCTTAGACAATAATAAACATAACAACAACAACAAAATAACAAACGTCCCACGTAAAATACGGAATACGGTATTTCATGTGGAACAAATCTGAGGCATGTTCTATCCTTTCTCCTGGAAATCCCAATATATCTTGTTCTTTCATGCACTCTGTATTGACTTCCTTCCTTTCCCATTTCACTTCTCATTCCCCTAACCTGCCATCCAGGTTATTCTTATCTCAAGATTAGCTTCTGAAGGAACAGAAAAATAAGACAGTCATCATACAATTTTGATAAGCTATTTTCATTCCAAGTTTATAGAGGAGACTAAGAATGATTAAGCAACTAACCCAAGAACATATTACTAATAAGCAGGAAAACTTGATTTAGCTGCACATGTACCTGACCTTTCCATTAAACCACACTGCCTTGTAAAATTGGTAGGAAGCAGGGGAGGGGGATTGATTTGCCATGCAGCTGGTACACTGACATGGCTTTGTGAACATAAATATCTAGATCTTTCAAGTCTTTTTTACTATCTGATATTCAAGTTTTTATATCTATGTATCTGTCTCATTGTTAACAAAACATGTTTGGTTGCTGCTTCGTAAGTTATGTGTAAATGGTTGCCCAATTAAGGTAACTGCAGTTTTAAGTTAGTATTATATATTCTTCATGTAATGTGCTCCATGTCTTCCCTTTGCCCCTTCAGATCCATTTCCCACCCCTCTCTACCCTTGGAGGCTGCCCAACAGAACTGATAAAAGACCACATGGGAGCAAGAAGTCATGGAATCCAAAGGGAATATGTTAAGCTTTTTCTTAATCATCCTGTGGTTATACTGAAGTCAGTTTTTTAAAAGAATCATATTAGGCATTGGGATATGATGAGCAAACACACCTTAGATCATTTTTAGAAAAACAGAATTCTTTGTTTCATAGTATAACAAAAATGCATTTAAAATAGTGTAGAAAACTATGATCAAAGAGAGAGAAGCTTGTCTTTTTAGATGTCTCAGAACAGAAATATCTGTTAAAATGTCATATTTTTAAAGTTCTTGAGATGAAAAGTGAGGCTACATGCTTAAAAGAGCAAAATGTGTATTTCTAGCTGTGAAAATGCAGAATGGAAAATGTAGGTAGGAGGAAATTGATTAGGTAGGCAGAAAAGAGCCAATATCCAACCGAATTCAGGACATTTGCATGAACAGAACCTGGGAGAAAGAAGAGAATTTCGAAGGGCATGCAAAAATAAAGTCACTTTCTGCAGGCTCCGTAGGTTTCCAAAAGGGAAAAAGAAATGTGTTTGTTGGGGAATGACCTGCAGAATGCCCTTCCTCCTTTAATCCAATTTTATTCACGTTAAAGTCTAAAATTTACAGCTTTTTCCTCACTTGGTTGACATTGCCTTTGTGAACTAGCCTATTTGGGATTCACTTCTCCCTGTCTTTCAGAATTAACTTCAGCTCCCTAGCAGTGGCTTGCACTTTGCAGCATGCTTACCTCTGCTGCTTTCCAGCTTGCTTTCCCACTCACAGACACATCCTCTGAGCCCAGTTCACTTAGTGGTAATTCCATATGTGTGCCATGTGATTCAGGAGTTGATGCATTCCTTCTGCCAGGAATATTCTTGCCACACCTTCATTCCATCTATCTGGCTCACTCGCTCCCACTTGTTCTTCAAGACCAACCAATGACACCTCCACAGGAAATCTCTTTGATTAGCTACATTGACCAAGCTCCTGTCCCTCTTCAGTATATTTTAGTATAAAAATTATCACGTGAAGTTTGAATCATCTGTTCACTTGTCTCTCTTCCAATAAACTGGAAATATCTTAAGGGCAGTGGGTTTTATTTCATTTATCTTTGTGTACCAAGAGTTTGAATGGGACACTAAAGATCTATGCTAAACTGAATCAAATTGAGTATGTTAAACATGACATTGAATCAATATATTTCTAAAGTCTTCTTTACTTTCAAAGTTTTCAAATTCTTTGTCCCAGGGGGTTTCTGGATATCATTTTGTATATTTGCCCCCAGATGTCTTTACAGAGCAGTAAAGTAAGGTAAATGGAGGTATTCAAATGGCACCCAGAACCAACTGAATCACTAAGAGGCAAAGGAAGTGTTACCTCCACAGGCCAGTAATTCAGTAAAGCCCAAACTAAAACTTATGTTAATGAGGCTAAGCTGATATTTCACAAAAGGAGGTTTACCTTTTGTGGAGACTCATTTATTTTGTGGCTGTAGTGGGAACACACCTTTCTTAGCTGTGTGCCTTTCACATGACCCAGCTCAGCACTACGATCCCAGGAAACTAGGTCACCTATGATATGATGTCACATCTTTAAGATTTGTCAGGTTGAGGGGGAGCAGACTAGGTACAGCAATCAGAGGGAATTTACTGGCGATTTATTGCACTTTGCATTCTCTGAGGTACAATGTGTTTGATTGCCAGCACTGTCATTTCAGGTTTGTTATTTTTCTATGGGGAACATCTGTGGCGTGCAGCTTTTCTGTACAGGCAAAAAGACAGACAAGACACTGCTAATTTTTTTTTTAATCACATGATATAATCTGACATATACAGTAACAGTTATGCTACATCTAGGCTTAAATTAGTTTTAAATTTTATTTGACAGCCAACAGTTTCTCATCTTATTTCTTTCCCTTGGTTTTTCTAATTCATACCTTTGTGTCCAACTGTACTCCCAGGGCCCTGAGATGAAACCAAAATGATGGATACTTCTTTCTCTTTTATTCAAGGGATGTGTCCTTTTGAATATGGCCCTCAGATACACAGAAAAGTCAAAAAAGCATCATCAGGGCCCATCCTTCCCTCAATTTTACTTTTTCTTCTTTTTTATGTCCTCCTTTGAAATCCCCTGTCATATCTTATTCTTAACATCTCCCATGATCTTCACACTGTTCTAAGCTGTTGCAGACAAGAGGAAAGATATGACTAAGAAACAGTTCTATACCTAACTTCAATAATTTTATTAATTCCTTCCCTTACCCTCATACACAGTTACTTTCACTCAATGTAATTACTCTTCTAGCAGTGATATCAAGTGAGTTCCTATGGAAAGAATTTCAGGCATCGATGGTAGTTTTTGAGGAATGGAGAATTAGAAGCTCTTCCACATGCCTGTAAATAAAACTGGTCTTGTCTTATTTCACAGTGCCTGAGGTGACAACAGAACACTGAACTGGCTGTCAGATATCAGTTCTGGGTAATGCACTAAATTGCTGTGAGACAGTGGACAAGATAAGTTAATGCTCTGGCCATAGTTCTCCCATGTGTAAAGGAAGGAAGTGATATATTCCTTGCTCAATACCCTAAATTTTCACATAGCATTGAATGAGAGTTTATAGGACATTTTGAAAGCTTTCCCTACACTCTGACATAGGTATGGTAACAAAACTAACAACAAGACAACAATCTCTGCATGTTTATTATCGTTTATTATTGCTTGCCACTAGATGAGGTATAGATATAGCAAAATACAAAACAAAAACAAAAACAGAACATGTGTCTCATATGAAGCAGCAACATTTTTTTCCATTATCCTTAGTTTTGTTACTATTTTTTGTCCACACATTGTTGATTACTTGACAAGATGTTCCTTAAAAAATTGTACCCCCATACAAGTTTGGTTTTTGATTATATTTATTTTGGTTTATAAGATATGTGCTAGGTTAGATCATCCTTATATATACCGCTTCTATCTTTAAAGCTATCTAGGATATTGTCATTATATTGCAGATTAATGATAATTCATTCTCTGGCATTCCTCCCATTAAGAGATGTGGTCTATGCCCTCCACCTTCCTATATAGGCAGGCTCTCAGACTGCTCTGACTAATATAATGTGATGGAAGTGACACAAAATGTCTCCAGGCCTGGCCCATGAAAGACTAGCACTTTCTGTCTCATGGAACACTGTCTCATGGAATACTCACTCTAAGACTACTTATCCCAAGGAAAGACAGATTATTGAAAGAAGTAGAAGTATGACTCCCCTGAGATCACCATGCCATGAGAAGCCCAAGAGCCCCTGAAAGATGTAGCACCAAGTGGAAAGGGAAGAAGGCAGGGAGTCCCAAGATATCAGATGTGTAGGTGAAGAAGACATCTTGGCCATAGATCCTCCACCCCTGCTGTCCCAGATGATGCCACATGAATAAGAGAATAAGCACCCAGTCAAACCCTTCTCAAAGATCTGACAATAAAATCATTAATAAAATAAAATGTTTGCTTTAACCATCAGTAAAGGATAGTTTGGTATGTAGAAATAGGTACCTGACACTAATGATCAGAGAAATGCAAATCAAAACCAGAATGAGATATCACCTCACACCTGTTAGAATGGCTATTATCAAAAAGACAAGGGGTGACAAGTATTGGTGAGGACATGGAGAAAAAAGAACTCTTGTGCACTGTCAGCAGAAATATAAATTAGTTGAGCCACTATGGAAAACATTATTGTAGTTTTTCAAAAACTTAAAAATAGAACTGGATAACATATATTATCCAGTAATTTAATTTTGGGGTATTTATCCAAAGAAAACAAAAACTCTCATTCAGAAAGGTATGTACACGCCCATGTCCATTGCAGTGTTTTTTACAATAGTCAAGGTACAGAAACAAACTAAGTGTCCATCTATAGATGAATGGATAAAGAAAAGGTGGCATAGGAAAATTCTGGTCAAGATGGCAGATTAAGTAAATGCTGTACTTGCCTCCTCCACGACCACATTAAAATTATAACTAAATTATAGAACAGTCAACCTGGAGAACCATCTGAAGGCTAGTTGAACAGAAATCTTATAACTAAGTAAAAAAGAAGCCACATCAAGACCAGTATGAGGGGTATAGATGCAAAATGAACTGGCCCCACACCCATGTGTGGTGGGTGAAAATAAGAAGAGCTATCTGAGCTGCAGAGGGCTCCCTTGAGGAGCAAGAGGTTCCAGCCCTACATCAGGCTCCCCAACCCAGAGCACCAGTGCCAAAAAGAGGAGCCACCACAGCAACTCACTCTGAAAATCAGCAGGGATTCTATTCATCAGGGTGAGACAGATGGCTGTTGAAAACTCAGGCATTTTCATAAAGGGCAAACGCACAGATTGTCTCACTCCCAGGAACTCACCCTGGGTTCCAGCAGTGAGGCAGCAGCTTGGGAGGCACTGAGACATACTGGGAGAGACTGAGTTTTGTGACTTCAGGGCAAGGGCTGAAAAACTGGCTACCATTGTCCCTTTGTTCAGCCTTCCTCCCACCCAGCTGGTGAGTGGGAGCTATCTTTTCTGTGCTGAGTTCTCCTTGCACACAGACAAATCTGAATCTGCACTGACCTAATGAAATCTGCTTGTTCCACTCTGGCGACTCCGTGGGACACTGCCCCACCCAACATGCCCACTGCCCAAGGTGTTTTTGCAGCAGGCAATTGGCATTGGTCTGTGCTGCAGTCTTTCTTGGACAATTCTGAGGGTCCACAGTTCTGTGACAGGTGGTGGTTGGTCTCAATATGCCCTAAGGTTTTTGCTAAGTGGACCAGATTCAGCACTGGTGCCAAAACTGAATCTGCACTAACCCGGTGAATACCACTTGCTCCACCCTGGTGACTCCCTGAGACCTCACCTCACTCAACTCATGTACCACCTGAGACTCTTTTAGTGACTCAGCCTTAGAGTCAGCTTGCAGCAGGTCTTAGAGTGCCCTGGACCTTTTTCTAAGCTGCCTAAGCCCTGGTACTGGTGGCATCTGGCCTCGGGTCACAGCGTGGCCTTTCCCATGTGTTTCTATGCAGTACAGGCAAATTCCAACTGCAAATTGCTTTGTAGCTCCTATCTGGGATTGATCACAGGCAGTGGCTGACCTAGGCCTGCAACAGAGCCCCTCCCAAGATGCCTCAACGCCAACATACCAGGAGGTCAGCTTCAGAACACAAGACAGCACCACCCAATGATCCCCACAAGGGTCACACACACAAAGGATGGTCTCAGCAGGCACCAGAGCTTGCTGAATTTCCCTTCATGGAATCAGCTCCCATACAGCAGCTCATACACTGTGATCATGGCTAATTCTCAGTCAGCTGGAGGGTCAACCCTATTCACACCAATCCTAACATGCCAATAAATCAACTACAATAGGAGGGCACACACAAGGAAACTCCTGGAGCACCTGCTCAAGTGATCAGAAAGACTGTGCCACTGGGCTTCACAGGACACTTACTACATAAGGCCACCCTATAAAGACTGAGAGACATAGAAGATCTACTTAATATATAGAAACAAACTAAAGGGCAGCCAAAATGAATAAACAAAACAAATCAAAACATATTGCAATGAAAGAACAGACAAAATCTCTGGAAAAAGAACCTAACAAAATTGAGGCAAGCCATCTACCAGTTACAAAGTTCAAAACAGTAGTTATAAGAATGTTCAAGGAACTTAGTGAGAACTTCAACAAAGAGATAAAAATCATAAAAGAACATAAAAACTATAAATAAGAACAGTCAGAAATGAAAACTACAATAACTGAAATGAAGAATACTCTAGAAGGAATCAACAGCAGATTAGATAAAGCAGAAAATTCAATCAATGATTTGGAAGATGGAATAGCAGAAAACACCCAATCAGAACAGCAACAAAAAAAAAAGAATTTAAAAAATAAAGATAGTTTAAGAGACCTCTGGGAAAACATCAAGCATACCAACATTTACATTATAGGGGTACCAGAAGGAGCAGAGAGAAAATAAGAGATTGAAAACCAATTTGGAGAGATAACAACTGAAATGTCCCAAACTTAGTGAAGGAAATAGACATCAAGTCCAGGAAACACAGAGGATCTCAAACAAGATGAACTCAAAGAGGCCCACACCAAGACACATCATAATTAAAATGGTAAAGGTTAACGACAGAGAGAATCTTAAAGGCAACAAAATAAAAACAATTACCTACAAGGGAGCTCCTATAAGACTGTCAGCTGATTTCTCAACAAAATTTTATAGGCCAAAAAGGATTGTCACAAAATTTTCAAATTAATGATAAAAGCAAGACTAACAACCAAGACTATTCTACTCAGCAAAGCTATCATTTAAAATTGAAGGAGTGATAAAGAGCTTCCCAGACAAGAAAAAGCTAAAGAAGTTCATCACCATCAATCTAGTATTACATAAAATGTTAAAAGGAATTCTTTTGAAAGAGGAATGCAGAAAATTAATATAAATATGAAAAATAAAGTGTCAATAGCTACATACCTATCAATAATCACTTTCAGTGTAATCAGATTAAATGCTCTAATTAAAAGACATAGGGTAGCTGATTATATAAGAAAAAAAGACCCATATACATGCTGTCTACAAGACACCCACTTCTGATTGAAAGACAAGCACAGGTTGAAAGCAAAGGGATGGAAAAAGGTATTTCATGAAAGTGGAAATGAAAAGAGCTGGGGTAGCAATATTTATGTTAGACAAGATGGACTTTTAAAAAGGCTATAATAAGAGACGAAGAAGAAACTTTCATAATGGTAAAGAATCCAAGAAACATTTATGTACCCAACATAGGAGCACCTAAACATGAAGCAAATATTGATGGACATTAAAGAAGAGATCCACAGTAAAACAGTTATAGTAGGAGATTTTAGCACCCCACTGACATCAATGGACAGAACTTTCAGACAGAAAATTAACAATGAAAACAGTGGATTTAAGCGACACTTCAGAGCAGATGAATTTAATTAATAATTTTAGAGTATTTTGCCCTAAAGCAAAATGCGAATTCTTTTCAAGTGCACATGGAACATTTTCCAAGATAGACCACATGTTAGACAACAAAACAAGTCCCTATAAGTTTAAGAAGATTGAAATTATATCAAGCATTGTCTTTGATCACAATGGTATAAAGCTATAAATGCATTATAAAAGAAACTGAAAAACACACAAATACAGGAAGGCTAAATAACATGCTACTAAATAATTAATGTGTTAACAAAGAGATCAAGGAAGAAATCAAAGCAATACTGTGAAATCCATGAAAATGAAAACACAGCCACCCAAAATCTATGTAACAGAACAAATCAGCACTAAGAGGGAAATTTATAGCAATGCAGGTGTACCTCAAGAAACAAGGAAAATCTCACTTAAGCTATCTAAACTTCCACTAAAAGAAACTGGAATATAAACAGTAAACAAGGCCCAAAGTGAGCAGATAGAAGGAAATAATAAAGATCACAGTGGACATAAACAGTCTAAAAAAATTCAAGGATCAGTGAAACCAAGAGCTGGTTCTTTGAAAAGATAAACAAAATCAATAAATATTTAAACAGACTCATCAAGAAAAAAAGAGTAACCAAATAAATGGAATCAGAAATGAAACAGGAGAAGTGACAACTGACACCACAGAAATTCAAAGAATTATAAAAAAATACTATGAAGAATTACATGCCAACAAATTGTACAACTTGGAAGAAATGAGTAAATTCCTACAAACATACAATCTACCAAGACTGAATCAAGAAGAAACAAAAAATATAAACAAATTGGTTACTATTAATAAATTTGAATCAATAATAATAATAATAACAACAACAACAACAATAATAATAACTCCATACAAACAGAAATCCTGGACCAGATGGCTTCACAGGGGAATTAAACCAAACATTTAAAGGTAAATTAACAACTATTCTTCTCAAACTATTCCGAAAAATTTAAAAGATGGGAAGGTTTCCAAGCTTATTTTATGAGTTCATCATTACTCTAATTTCAAACAAAAACATTATAAAAAAAAAAAAAGGAGAAAGAAAGAAAGAAAGAAAGAAAGAAAGAAAGAAAGAAAGAAAGAAAGAAAGAAAGAAAGAAAGATGGAAGAGAGAGGGAGGGAGGGAAGAAGGAAGGAAGGAAGGAAGGAAGGAAGGAAGGAAGGAAGGAAGGAAGGGAAAGAAAGAAGATTATAGGCCAATCCCTGATAAATTTTGATGCAAAAAATCTTCAACAAAATATCAACAAACTGAATTCAACATGTTAAAGAGATCATACACCATGACTTACTAGCATTTATTCCTGGAATACAAGATTGGTGTTCAATATCCACAGATCCACAAATCAATTAACATGATGTGCCACATAAAGAAAATGAGGGATGAAAATCATACTATCATATCAATAGATGAAGAAAGTATTTGGCTAAATCCATCACTTATTTATAATAAAATCCCTCAGCAAAATGGGGATAGAGAGAACATATCTCAACATAATAAAGGCCATATATGGAAAACTCACAATTAACATTCAATGAGGAAAAGCTAAAAGCATTTACCTTAAGATCAGGAACAAGACAAGGATGTATACTTTCACTACTTCTTTTCAACATTTTATTGGAAGTTCTAGTCATACAAATCAGACAAGAAAAAAAAAGTCATTTAAATTTGAAAGAAAAGTAAAACTGTCATTATTTTCAGGTGACATGATACTATATATAGAAAATCCTAAAGAAACTACTAGAACAGATAAGTAAATTCAGTAAAGTACCAGGATACCAAATTAATATTTGTAAATTGGTTGCATTTTTATACATCAATAGCAAATTATCAGAAAGAGAAATTAAGAAAACAATCACATTTCCATTTTATCAAAAGTAAAATAATATGCCTAGGAATAAATTTAACTGAGGAGGTAAATGGCTTATACTCAGAAAATTATAAGACATTAAAGAAATTGAAGAAGGTACAAATAAATAGAATCATATACTGTGCTCATGGGTAAGAAGTAAGTAACATTGTTAAAATATCCATACTACTCAAAACAGTCTATAGATTCAATGCAACCCCTATCAAAACACCAAAGGCATTTTTCACAGAACTAGAGTAAATAATCCAAAAATTTATATGAAGCCACAAATGACCCTGAATAACCCCAGCAGTCTTGAGGAAAAAAAGAACAAGTTTGTAGATATCACAATACCTGAAAACAAACTATAGTAAAAGCCTATAGTAATCAAAACAGCATTGTACTGACATAAAATAAAAACAGACACATAGATGAAAGGAACAGAATAGAGAGCCCAGCAATAAACTCTAACCAATATGATCAGTTAATCTATGACAGAGGAAAGTATACAATGGGGTAAAAACAGTCTATTCAATAAGTTGTGTCGAGAAAATTGGACAGATACATGCAAAAAAAATAAAACTGGACCACTGTCTTACACCATATATAAGAATAAATTCAAAATGGATTAAAGACTTTTAATGTAAGACCCAAAACCATAAAACTTCTAGAAAAAATTAAGGCAGTAAACTCGCAAATATTTTTGATAGTAACATTTTTTTTTCTAATATGTAGCCTCAGGTAGAGAAAATAAAAGAAAAAATAAACAAATGGTACTACATCAAACCAAAAAGGTTTTGCACAGCAAAAAAAGCCATCAGCAAAGCAAAAAGACAACTTACTGAATGGGAAAAGGTATTTGCCAATGATACATTTGATAAGGCATTAATATATAAAATTTATTAAGAACTCATACAATTTAACTGCAAAAAAACCCCCAAACAATCCAATTTAAAAATGGGCAGAGGGGATCTGAATAGACATTTCTCCAAAGAGAATTTACAGATTGTCAATAGACCTATGAAAATATACGTAATATCAGGAATTAGAGAAATGCAAATTAAAACCATGAGATATCACCTTACACCTGTTTTATACCTATCAGAGTGGCTGTCATCAATAAATCAAACAGCAAGTGTTGGCAAGGATGTGGAGAAAATGGGAACCCTTATGTGAAGTTGGTAGGATTGCAGTAGGTGCAGTCACAATGGAAAACTGTATGGAAATGCCTAAAAAAAAAAAGAAAAGAAAAATAGAACTACTTTATGACCTAGCAATTCAGGGGTGAAAAGATATATACACCCCTATGTTCATTGCTGCAATATTTACAGTAACCAAGATATAGGAGCAACCTAAGTGCTCATCAGTAAGCAATTGGATGTACAATGTATGTACAACGGATATTACTTGGCTATAAAAAAAGAATAAAATTTTACCATTTATGACAACATGGTTGGACTTAGAGTATATTATGCTAAGTGAAATAAGTCAGATAAAGTCAAATACCATATAATATCACTTATATGTGGAATCTAAAGAGCAAAATAAATGAACAAACAAAACAGCCTCATAGATACAGAGAACAAACTGATGATTGATTGCCAGATGAGAGGGGGGTTGTGGTACTGGGTGAAAAAGGTAAAGGAATTAAGAATTACAAATTGGTAGTTACAAAATAATCACAGGGATGTAAAGTGCAGTATAGAGAACACAGTCAATAAAATGGTGATAATTCTGTATGGTGCCAGGTGGATATTAGACTATCTGGAGTGTTCTCTTCATAAATTATATAAATGTCTAACCACCATGCTATATACCTGAAACTAATGTAAAATAATATTAAATTTTAATTTTAATAAAAATATAGAACATGGACACATACACACACACACACACACACACACAAAGAATTTGATTCAGCCATAAAAAAGAATGAAATCTTGTCATTTTCAATAACATGAAATAAACTTGAAGGCATTATGCTAGGTGAAACAGTAAGATAGAAAAACAAATATTATATGATTTCACGTATATGTGCAATCTCAAAAACAAACAAACTAAAAAAAAAAACAAATTCATAGTAAGAGAATAGATTTGTGGTTGCCAGAGGTGACTGGGGTGGAGGTCAGAAGGTGGGCAAAATAGGTAAAGCTGTAAGAAGGTACAAAATTTCATTTAAAAAATAAAAATGTCCCAAGGATATAATGTACAGCATGGTGACTATAGTTAATAGTATTATATGGTATATTTGAAACTTGCTAAAAGGGTAGATCTTCAAAGTTCTCATTACAAGAAGAAAAAAAAATGTAACTATGTGTGATCATGGAAATTAACTAGACTTTTTGTGATCATTTCACAATATATACAAATATTGAATCATTATGTTGTACACCTAAAATTATTATAGGCACTAGGTACCTGGAATGAGCCATTAGAACCTCTAAGAGAATAAAAGAAATGAGACAGTTGTCCTTTTTACCCAAAAATGGCAGAGCGCCGTTAAGTGTCTGACCCTGACCTTCTCCTATGGCCCTGTGACTCAAGGTCTCTTTTAGTTTAAATCAATAGGACATTGCTCCTTCATGAAGTCAAATATTTGCTTCTGCTAATGAAGCTGTGGAGGCTCTCCATTACCAATCATTCGGAATTGCTTAATGGATCTAAAATCCCAGGTGGTGAGTGTTTGGACAGCAATGTGGATAACCTCTTTTGTGTGGTGTTGCAAAAGAATGAATCAGCAGAACACCACTTCACTTGAAAACAGGATTTGGGGAGTGGAAATCACCAACAGAGCATCCCAGATGGTCGTAGGTAACCTTCTTCTGTCCTCAGATGCCCCGTGATGCAGTTTTGCCATGCAGAACCTCATTGTTAAACTCAGTTTGGGGGCTAGAGAAACTTCAAACTATTTGAATCTTTTCCCTGATTATTTTCAAAGTCTTTTCTAGTTGCTTTTTCCTAGGATCTTTTCAATTTTCAGCAGTAAATTCTAGCTGCAAATTTGAAGGGCTTTTTACATTTTAATTTATTAGTTTTTTTTTCAGTTTTGGGGGCATTTTTCATAAATAGTTTTAGGGGCATAATTTTAGGTTTACAGAGAAAAAATTGAGTGAAAAGTACAGTTCCCATAACCCTTCAGCCCCCCACCACCAATTTCTTCTATTATTAACAACTTGCATTGTTATAGCACATTTTTACAATTGATGAGCCAGTACTTACATATTATTATTAACTAAAGTCCAGAGTTTACATTAGGGTTCACTCTTTGTGTCATACATGCTATGAGTTTTGACAAATGTATAATGACAAGTATCCATCATTATAGTACCACCCATTTTCAGATTTATAGAATTATTGCAAAGGTAGTACAACATTTATGTATACCTTGTACTTAGTTTTCCTTATAAACATTGAACATTATTATGGTACATTTGTCATAATTACTGAGCCAATATTGATACTTATTAACTAATATCTACATTTTATTCAAATTTCTTTTAGATTATTTTTTATCTAATGTTCCTTTTTCTATCTAATCCTTTTTCTAGGATTCTATCCAGGATACCATGTTACATTTACTCTTCATGTCTTCCTTGGCTTCTCTTGGCTATAATGTTTTCTTAGACTTTCCTTGTTTTTGATAACCTTTAAAGTTTTTAGGTATTTTGTAGAATGTTCCTCTCTTGATATTTTTTTGATGTTTTTCTCATGCCTAAATTAGGTTAACATGTACTGGGGGAGGAAAACCAGGGGTAAGGTACTACTATCAATGTGATTTATCACTGTTGATGTTAATGTTGATCATCCGGATTGAGGTTCTTTTGTCAGAACTCTCCATTGTACACTTACCCTTCTTTTTCTAACTTTCTACTCTATACTCTTTGAATAAAAGTCACAAAGACAACCCATACTTAAGGAATGAAGAATTATGCTCTATCTTTATTTCCCCTCTAGCTTCATTGAGGTAGAACTGACAAATAAAATTCTATATAGTTAAAGTATATATAAATACATTTACTGTGTGAAATGACTACATAGCTTACTATATGCATCACTTCACATAGTTACTTACATGTGTGATGAGAATGCTTAAAATCTATTCTCTTAGCAAATACAATACAGTATTACTTACTGTAATGACCATACTGTATATTATATCCCCAGAATTTATTCATCTTATAACTGAAGGCTCGTACTCTTTGACCATCATCTCTCCAGGTCCCCTAATTCCTATACCCTAGTAACTACCATGCTAATCTGTTTCTGACTTTTACTTTTAGATTCCACATATAAGTGAAATCATGTAGTATTTGTCTTTATCTGGCTTATTTCATTTAGCATGATGTCCTTTAAGTTCGTCTATGATGCTTCAAATGACAGAATTTCTTTCCTTTTCCTGACTGAATATTCCATTGCATTTATATGCCACATCTTTATTATCCATTTATCTGTTCACAGACAATTAGATTGTTACCACATCTTGACTATTGTGAATAATGCTGTGCTCTACCTTCTTGAAGGCAAAATATCTACATAAATTATTTAGAATTCTTCTGCACAGGAAACATGTTTTTTCTTATTTATTCATATATGTATAGACTCATGGTTATTTATTTTATACTTTGGATTATAAACCATACTAATTTATTGATTTTGTTGCTGAAATTTTTCCAGCTTTGACCATTGGGAGCTCTTTTAGTTAGTTACTGTATACCTTCAGTCTACCCCCAGCATTATAAGATTTAAGTTTTGTTTTATTTCATGTTTTGAACATTTCCTTGCTTTCTGCACTACAAAATGCTCCCACTTGATCCTGTATATATCCTACTCAGTCTTGGAGTTAGCTGCTTACCTACTGAGCCCTGGTCCTGTCTATTGGAGAATGGCATTAGAAACCAAAATCTGGATATTAAGTTGCTTGCTACCGGGATGTCATTTCTTCTAGGCATTCTCAACTGACAGAGATATGTGTGTGTACTAAATGATGTATATTCACATATCTATAAATATTTCTATATGTAACCATCTGTATCTATATTAAGATAAATGTAATTGCATACTGATGTCCAACACAAATTCATTATCACATGGATCATCCGAGCTTCTTCCCCCTTGCTTATTTGTAATCCTGAAAAACATGGATCCCACCATCTACTATCCACTTATTTAATTCTAGTAAATATGTATAGTGGTTTCATATTATTAAGGTATGTTTATGTCTTAGATGTGGTATAAGTTTGAGAAATTTTTATATAAGCTTGAGAAGAACACGTATTCTTTTGTTGTTGGATGCAGTATTCTATAAATGTCAATTAGATCAAATTGATTGATAGTGCTATTCAGGAAAACAATATCTTTATTGAGTTCCTGCCTTCTTAATCTGTCAGTTACTGACAGGGGTGTTAAAGTCTGCAAGTACAATAGTAGATTTGTCTATTTCTCTTTCAGTTACATCAATTTTTTGCTTCATATATTTTAATGTTCTATTATTAGGTACATACACATTTAGGATTGTTATGTCTTCTTGGAAAATTTACCCATTTATTATTATGTAGTACCACTATCTCTGGCAATTTTCCTTGTTCTGAGGTCTACTTTGTTTGAAATTAATGTAGCTACTCTAGCTTTCTTTTGATTAGTGTTAGCATGGTGTATATTTTCCCAGCCCCTTAATTTTAACCTGTCAGAGTCCTTATATTTAAAGTGGATTTTGTGTAGACAACATATATCTGAGTCCCGTTTTTATCTGACAATGTCTATCTTTCAGTTGAATTTAGACCACTTATTTACAGAGATTATATACATTTTTCTTAACATTAACTATTTTTATAACTGTTTTCTGCACTTAAGTATAAGGATTTTTTTTTAAGTATTTTGTTTGATGATCTCTAAACTTCTTATACCTGTGGACTGGTGTATGTTATTAATTTGGGGAAGTTCTCAGCCATTATTACTTCAAATAGTTCTGCTCTACTGTTTATTTCTTCCTCTTCTAATATTTCAGTTACATATATATTACATCTTTTTAAATTGCCCCACAGTTCTTAAGGGTTCTGTTTTGTTTTTACTATTCTGCTTTCTCTGCATTTCAGTTTGGGAAGATTATATTGACCTATCTTCAAATTTACTAATTTTTTCTTCAGCCTTGTCAAGTCTACATTATTTTTATTTCCAGTATTTTCTTTTGATTATTTCTCTGAATTTTCATCTCTCTGTTTATACTATCAATCTCTTTTTTGCATCTCATCTTGTCTACTATTACCATTAGATTTTTTTACATATTAATTATGGTTATTTTAAATTTTCTGTCTGAATATCTCAAACTCTATGTCATATTCAAATCTGATCCTGATGCTTGTTTTGTCTTTTCAGATTGTGCTTTTCTTGTGTTTTGGCAAGCCTTGTAGTTTTTTTTTTTGTTGTTGAATAATGGGCATGTTGTATTGGGTAATAGGAACTGAGATTTATAGGCCTATAGCGTGCAGATTTATGTCACTCTAACTAGGAGTTAAGCTTTGTTTAATGTCTCCTAACAGAATCAACAGCTTCAAATTCCTTTGTTCTTTCGCTTGTATTTGTCTTTCCACTTAACTGTGGGCTTACTAATTGTGCTTCTTCAGAGTAAGTCGGTGTCTTGCAACACTTCCAGCTGTGATTTACTATTTTTATACTAGAGCCCAGTTGGTGTGGTGGTAAGGTGTTGGGTGGGGGAGCATTCTATAATCTTCTAATTAAATCTTTGTCACATAGCAGGCCTATGTCTCTGGTTGTAATCTTTACATGTGTTTGGTCTTGTAGAACTTCTTTCTACTTAAGCAAGACAGGAAAATGAGAGGGGGTCAGTATGAAAAAAATGCCCCTCCACCACAGCTTCGAGACAAGGCTCTGGTTAAGTTCTTCTGGAAGAGAAGGCATTTGTTATAGAGAAAGCTCTGGGCATCTTTCACAAGGATTTATCTGTCCCTCCCCCTGACAGAGCCACAGTAGAGTCTTTCTCAGAACTTTACAATGAAAATCTGGTAAAGCCTATAAAATATAAGGGGTCTCTTAAAACAGGAACCCCTAGGAGTTTCTCTCTTTCATGATAGTAGATACTCAATTTCCAGATATTCATCAAAATTAGCATTTAA
This sequence comes from Cynopterus sphinx, assembly GCA_030015415.1. Lineage (NCBI taxonomy): Eukaryota > Metazoa > Chordata > Mammalia > Chiroptera > Pteropodidae > Cynopterus > Cynopterus sphinx. Next base: position 62,478,041 of record CM057389.1, on the reverse strand, counting down.
TTGCTTCTTAACACTTAATCATTTTATGGCTCCTGGCTTCAGCCCCAGGTAAGCTGTAACTCTCAGCATTTACCCTTCTCTCCAGATTTTTGGTGGCCAATTTCCCCCTGCAAATTCAGTTCTCCTGTGGATCCAAGGAAAGTCCTTGATTTCAGCTTGTCTCAATGTTTCTTATTGTAATAACGAGAGTAACAATATCTATACTCTTTAATTTCAGTGATTTTGAGTTCTGCAGGGATGATCCTTCTCATACAAAGTCAGTATTGTGCTTTCTGAAAGAGGTTATGTTAAGCCAAAACGTGTTGCAAGTTTTTTAAAAACAAAAATGTAAATGCAATATGAATATATGAATCTACAGTGTCAACTAATACAGTGAACTTAATGCTCAAACTCTATTAATAATTTTTCTGTTCACTAGAGTAGATATAAAGATATTATTTTAAAAATGTAGTAAAAATGCAAAATTTTCATAAAAATGCATAAATGTATATCCCATTTTAACCTTAATGCTCAGAAAGAACATTCTTTAAAGAAGTTTTGTTAATTATCAAAGCTTGATTACAGTTTCACTTGAGAAAAACCATAGGAATCCTATAAACCAAGTGACATCTGATGGACTTCCCTGATTATTTTTAAGGCTAAATTGTAAAAGAAGAAATAATATACTTATATACGTGGAAGGTTGTACCACTTCTTTAACTAGCTCTAAGTTTATTCACCTTAATTGTCTTCGAGCTGAATGTTAGAAAACTGATAATTATAAAAAAATGATTATGTGGAACAAAAGATGGTATACAATAACTTCTTCCATTACAAAAAAAAATTCCTTTTATTTTTTTTTTGGACCTGCTTGTGAATTAAGCACTTTAGAATTATTCTGTATATATGTACATGAAAGGAAACCCTGGGAATCTTTTGTGTGAGCCAAACTTGAACATCTTGTTGACTTAATTCTTTAAGACTTAAGGGAAAGAAAGACATATTGACATTTCTGTTTTATGTTTTATTCTATTCACTGACTTTTGGCCACTGGCAAATGAGAAACTTTCATAAATAGAGTTATTTTTTTAAATTTTTTTATATCTCAGGAGAAGTAGAAATCAAGAAGAAAGAAAAGGCATTCTGTGTGGAGTGAATGCTGGAAAGATAGTCAATGAAGTATGGTCTTTGAATGCAGCCCACATCAACTCACTGCATACATTCTTCTGCTGAGAACCTTTTTTACCTTCCATCTATCATAAACTTCTCTCACCTGGAATACTGGGTTAGACCCTGAGGCCTGTGTCATTACTCAAGTGAAATGATTTCTGGAATCCAAGCATTTCGATCTAGAGAAGACCTTATAGATGAAATATTTCCTACTCATTTCTTAAAAGAGAAAACTAAAGCTCTGTAGGAGTAGAATGATCTGCCCAAGCTCACACAACCAGAGCAAACGCAGGCCAACTACCATTTCTCCTTTGCTATCTTTTTTGTAACGACAAACCAACCAACAGATCAGAATGTTGAGTGGCTACGGCAAGGACTTGCTTGATTCTTTAGCTTTATTTTATGAGCAAAGGGAGGGATTTAAGAAAAGCTGGAGTCACTTTTCATTTCAGGGTGTTCTCTTCTGTTAAACTGTCCTTGGAATCACATGTTATTTTTCCTTTGGGACTTTAATTGCCTTTGCACTGAACAACAACAAAATAACCCAGGTTCTTAATATTTGTGTTTGTAGCAAGAACACTCTATTATAATCTCTTCATTAGTCTTATGTGCAAAGGCCACAGCCCTGTGTTCTGCAAGAATTTTTCCTCCCCGGAGCTTTTCTTATTTGTGTAGGGAGCCCGCTTCTCCCTCGGCAAAAGGCCAGGTGTAATCCTTCTGCTTATGTAACAAGCACTCTTTCCTCTGCAGACAAGATGAGCTCTTGAGCTCTGTGGTGAGCCTGTGATCATGTTAGTTGGGGTCAGAGTCAGACCCTCTCTATCACAATGCTCCCTGGCTCCTGGCTGGGTCCATGTCCCCCAACTCTAATTCAGGGCTGGCTGTTTATTGCATTTGGAATCTTTCTCCTTGTGGGTTTGGTTCTATCCAGTTTTTATCCTGGGATGTTTGCTCTATATCCAATCCTATCCCCAACTCAGTAAATATTTTTTTTCTACATCAATACTCTCCCTTTCTAGGTGATTACATGATTACAGTATTTGTCTTTCTTGCTCACTTTCACTCTCTTTTAATTCTCTTACTGTTGAATTTTTTTAAAGTAACTTTGCAATAAAAATTACTACATATTTCTCTCTGAGCCCCTGCAGTTGGCCCTGACTCTGAATCCTCCCTTCTTCCTGTGAACAATGCCTCCTCATACTCCATTGTTACTTTTTAGCACAAAATAGAAAACTATTTTAGCACATGCATGTCTTTTTTTCTTTCTACAAGATTTTTCTAATGAATTTTGCTTACTGGTAAAGATAAACTTTGCCTAAACAACAGAGTAAAGCGGTGGGGATAGATGTCATTTAGCAATGAATATCCCCAAATTTATCAGCTTCAAAGAAATTTTGCCCACTCTGATAAAGGTTAAGCAATGCATCTGGAATCAGTGACTCAGGATTTTTTTCTGCTTCTGAAATCAGTAAGAAACAAATCAGAAACTTCACACCTATTGTTTCTTCTCCCTGAAAGTCTCTTTCTTCTACTATAGTTTTGTTCATTCTTTCTTATACTTTAAGTTATTAATTAATATCACCTTTTTAGAGAAGCATCCCTGACCCTTCAGTCTAAATTATGTACTTTATTCTGGTCCTCAGGTCAACAGCCCAAACATCTCCTTGGATCTCCAGATTCTAATATCCAACAGCCTCCTTGGTATTTCCAGTGGATGCCCAATAGTCACCTTAAGCTTCACAAATACAAACTAAATTCTTCATTTGTTTCTCTAAAATCTATTTAACCCCTAGTGTTCCTCATTTCAATAAATGTCACCATAATTGATCTAGTTACTTAAGTCAAAAACCTTAGAGTCCTCTGTCTGAGGTTATGGTGCAAGAGACATGTTTGAGAGGACCCTCAGGAAAAACCTGTAAGGGTACAGGGCAGGAGAAGGAGCTTGGTAATGATGTGGGTTCTGCCACAAAAAGCTGTGGAGAATGAATAGCACTAGAATTGGCTCACTGTGAGGCCAGGATCTGGGCTTTGTTACCCCAGTATCAGTGACAAACTTTCTTCTCTTACCCAACGTTTCTACATCAGTGTGATCCATTGACTGAGGTCAAGCCTCCAGGAAATGAGGTACCTAAGGGCCACTAGCAAGTGACACTCACAAGTTCAAGATGGAAGCACTGACCTGATGAAAGGGTATGCACAGAGAACTGAGTTTACTATACCATCCTGAATTCCTTACTTCCTCCCTCCCTGCCTTTGCCACATTCAGTCAGGAAATCCCAGCATAACCTTTTTCTCGCCACCTTAATCAGTAATCAGTGTCACTTTAGTCCAAACCACTGTCTCTTACCTTGAATACTATGGGTCCCCTTGTCAGTAATTGAACTTCTCCACCCAAGAGGTAGGAAATAAGAGAACTGATATTCTTCTTTTCAAGACCACAATGTGACCAATCAGGGAAAAAAAAAAAAACATGAAAAGTTGCACTTGTAGGAATAGAATGACTCCCATCAAAATTAGACTGATGAGATTGAGTGGACAAGCATACCCAAAGAAAGAATATTTCAATCAATGAATAGCTAAAAAATGCAACACAAAGAGAAATGAAAAAGAGGAGCACTGAGAGAAATCCATTAAGTCTAAGTCAGTGGATATCATAATCCGTATCCTTGTGACAAGGCAATCCCATTTTAACCTGCTGCCATTCAGAGCTATCATTCAAATCCCTTCTTTGCTCTGATGCAATGCTCACGATGTATATAGCAGGCATACAAAATTTAGGTGGTCCTATAGCAATAATATGTTCTTCTCATTGTTAATAATGAGTGGGCATTCCAGTTCTATTTATCAATTTCTTGATATTAAAAGTGCTAGATTTCTTAGCTAGCAAGTCTGAGAGCTGGACCCTGGACTGTGACGAATTTCCCAGGATGTATGGTATGTTTTATTTTCCATAAATGGTCACAGCAAGAGCTTTGGTTCCCCATGGTCCTCCAGAACTTTGCCATGCCTCCATCAAGAAGTGGGAATCCATTTCCTCTCCCATTGAATCTGTGCAGAGATGAGTTGTCCTCACTCAGCCATAGTCAAATTACAGATTCATAAGAAAAATAAATGTTTTTTTTTAAGCCTAAGTTTTGGAGTGGTTTGTTATATGACAGTAGATAACCAGACGAGAGGCAACCTGCCTGAAATTGCCAGATCAGCCTATTTTGCCATTCAACTACATGTATCTATTAATTTATTCTTTTCTTATGTTCATAGTTTCTAGGATCCTTAGACTCCACTTTTATCAAATAGGAATATTCATACCTGTTCAAGTACAGTCTTATACATTTGGGGTCTTAGGTGACTCTACTCATTCATGTGGCTCCCTTGCCCATTTTTTAAAGGCTGGCATTGCCTATACCTTTTTCTTGGTCTTATTCTCATGCTCCATTTGAATTGTTTTGTGTACAATCATGGGTACAACTTTTCTATATACCATACTCCCTTGATGATTTCACTTAGTTGTATAGCTTTAATACCACTTTTATACTATAAACTATAACATTTTATCTCCAGCCTGGACCTCACTCTGCACTATAAATCATATTGCTCACTTGATCTACATGCTTAGATGAATAACAGACACCTCAAACTTTATGTTCAAAACTGACATCCTGATCTTGTTCTATCTAAAATTGTTCCTCTCAGTTTTTTTCATCTTAGTAAATGGAAATTCTGTATATTCATTGAAAACTAGAGGAGAGAGAGAGGAAAAATGGGGTGGGGTGAGATATTTATTATAAGGAGTTAGCTTACGTGATTATGAAGACAGGTAAATCTCAAGATCTGCAATTAGTCAGCAAGCTAGAGATTGAAGAGAACCCATGATGTAATTCCAGCCCAAAGGCCAGCAGGCATGAGACCCAGAAAGAGCTAATGTTTCAGTCTGAATCTGAAGGCAGAACAAATTCCCTCATACTCAAGAAAGAATTTGCCTATTTGTTATTTTCAGGTCTTCAACTGATTATATGAGGCATAAGCATATTAGAAGGGCAATCTTCTTCACTTAATTTACTGATTTAAACATTAACCTCATCAAAAGCACACTCACTGAAACACCCAGAATAATGTTTTACCAAATTCTGGGCACCCCAATCAAGTTAACACATAAAATTAACCATTACAGACAGCAAATGTATGTGTTTCCATGGACTCTGTCACCAGTTCAGAGAGCCCTTGTCTTGGTTTCTAGTGGCCTACACTATGCTGTCTTCAGGCTATTGGAGACACTCTGACCATGTGAAGCAGAGAGCCAGTAGGTCAGAGAGCTGTGAGTTCCTTGGAATTTGCTTCTTCTAGGGTAGTCCTGAGGTGCAGGAGTATGAAACCTCTGCCTCTACTTCAGACTTCTTTCACTCCAATCCTGGGTTCTCCTGGGATGTTTTTAATCTATCATCTATCTATCTATCTAATCTATCATCTATCTATCTATCTATCTATCTATCTATCTACCTACCTACCTACCTACCTACCTACCTACCTATCATTTTATTATGGTGACATTGGTTAACAAAATCCAGCAAGTTTCACATATACAAATCAACAGTAAGGCATATGTATATTGCATTGTGTTTATTGCCTATAGTTAGATTTTTTTTTCTGTTATCACATATTTAACTCCTTTTACCTCACCTACCTTCTCCCTCTTCCCTGCCCTCCTACCCTCTGATAGCTATAATTTATTGTCCTTGACCATGAGTCATTGTTTATCCTGTTTGTTTATTGCTTTTAGATTTATATCCCACAATGTGATATCATATAATTTTCAACTTTTTCTGTCTGGCTTAGCATGATTATCTCAAGGTCTATCTGTTGTTGCAAATGACAGTATTTTATCTTTTCTTATGGCTGTGTAATATTCCATTGTAAAAATGTACCACAGCTTCTTTATCCAATGATCTATTGTAGGATATTTCAGTTGCTTCCATGTCCTGGCCACTGTGAATAAATGCTATGAATATTGTTGTACAAATGTCGGTTTTGTATATATGTTTTCAAGTATTTGGGGGTAAATACCCAATAGAGGGATTGCTGGATCATATGGTAGATCGATTCTTAGGGTTTTTTTGAGGAACCTCCATATCATTTTCCATAGTAGCTGTTCCAATTTACAGTCCTATCACCAGTATATGAAGATTTCTTTTTCTCCAGATTCTAAAACTTGTTATTATTTGTCCTTTGATAACAGCTATTCTAACAGGTATGAGATGGTATCTCACTGTGGTTTTGATTTGCATTTCCCAATAGCTAGCAATGTTGAGCATCTTTTCATATATTCGTTGGCCATTTGTATGTCCTCTTAGAAGTGTCTGTTCAGATCCTCTGACCATTTCTTAATTAGAGCATTCCTTTTTTGTGTTGTTATTGAGTTGTATGAGTTCTTTGTATATTTTGGATATTAGGCCTTTATCAGAGGTGTTGTTTGCAAGTATTTCTCCCATTTGGATGGTTGTATCTTACCTTGTTGAGTTTCTTTTACTGCACAGAAGCTTTTTAGTTGATGTAGTCCCATTCATTTATTTTTGCTTTTACTTCCCTTGCCTTTGAGGTCAAATTCATAAAATCCTTTTTAAGTCCAAAGTCCCTGAATTTAGTTTCTATGTTTTCTTCAATGCACTTCATTGTTTCAAGTCTTATGTTCAGGTCTTTAATAATCCATTTTGAGTTAATTTGGGCTGAGATAAACAACAGCCTACTTTCATTCTTTTGCAGGTGGCTTTTCTCTTTTCCCAGCACCATTTTTTGAAGAGGTTTTTCTTTCTCTACTGTATGTTTTTGGCTTCTTTGTTGAAAATAATTTGCCAATAAAAATATGGATTTAGTTCTGGATTCTCAATTTTTTTCTACTGGTCTCTGTGTTTGTTTTTCTGTCAATACCATGCTGTTTTGATTATTGTCTCTTTATAGTATAATTTTAAATTAAGGTGATGTATCCAGCCTTGTGCTTTTTTCTCAGGATGGCTTTGGCAATTCAGGATATTTTGTGCTTCCAGACGAATCAGATGATTTTTTGTTCTATTTCTTTAAAAAACGCTGATAGGATTTTGATGAGGATTGCATTAAATCTGCATAATGCTTAGGTAATGTGGTCATTTTAACTACATTGATTCTTCCAATCCAAGAACACAGAATTTTTTTTTCATTTCTTTGTACCTTCTTCAATTTCTTTTAATTGGGTCTTATAGTTTTCATTACATAGATCCCTCACATGTTTCCTTAGATTTATTCCTAGAGATTTTTATTCTTTGTTGCAATTGCAAAAGGAATTGTTTTTTCCACTTCTTTTTCCAATTTCATGATTAGAATATAGGAATGTTATGGGGGTTTTTTAACATTGATTTGGTATTCAGAAACTAATGTATTTGGTTATTGTTTCTAGTATTGTTGTTGTGGAGTCTTCAGGATTTTCTCATAGAGAATCATGTTATCTTCAAATAGTGACAGTTTGACTTCTTCATTTCCTATTTGGATGCTTTTTATATCTTTCTCTTGCCTGATTGCTCTCTCCAGGACCTCCAGTGTTATATTGAATAACAGTGGTGATAGTGGATAGTCTTGTCTTTTTCCTGATCTTAGCAGAAAGGATTTTAGTTTTTCACCATTCAGTAAAATGTTGGCTGATGGTTTGTGATGTATGGCCTTTATTATGTTAAGATACTTTCTATACTGATTTTGTGAAGTGTTTTGATCATAAATAGATGCTGCATCTTCTTGAAGGCTTTTTCTGCATCTATTGATATGATCATATGATTTTTATTTTTAAATTTGTTTATGTGGTATATCACATTAATTGATTTGCCTATGTTGAACAATCCCTGAGGCCCTGGGATGAGGCCCACTTGATCATGGTGTATAATCTTTTAAAAATGTTGCTGTATTCAGTACGCTAGTATCTTATATAAGATTTTGCATCTGCGTTCATGAGAGATATTAATCTATAGTTCTCTTTTTTGTGTTATTTTTACCAGGTTTTGGTATCAGGGTAGTACTGGCCTCATAAAATTTGTTGGGAGGTATTGCCTCTTCTTTGATTTTTTGGAAGAGTTTGCAGAGAATAGGTATTAAATCTTCTTTGAATGTTAGGTAGAATTAACTGGTGAAGCCATCTCATCTTGGACTTTTCCTTTATGGTAGGTTTTTGATGACTGTTTTAATTTCCATACTGCTGATCAGTCTATTTAGATTTTCCAGTTCTTCTTGATTCAGTCTAGGAAGGTTGTATCTTTCTAAGTACTTGTCCATTTCTTCTGGGTTATTAAATCTGGTGTCATATACTTTTTCATAGTATTCTTGTATGATCCATTGTATTTCTGTAGTTGGAATAAGTTTTTCAATAAAGTACTTGCACATGAATTTTTATCTCAGCATCTGCTTCTGAGGGAACCTGGCCTGAGACAGCAACCTTTTTCATCATTCTTTGTTGGCTTTGGTAAATATTGTCACTTCTTTCCTGAAGCCAGGCTCTATTCAGTTTTAGGTGATGATCTAAAGTTTCTTAATACTTATATATCACCAAATGGTCAATTAAAAGTATTTTTTCTATGAGTATCACTAAAAAGTATGACTTAGGAAGGTGTGAGCTCTCAAGTCAGCATGTACCTCTAGCCCTAGTATTCTGTGGGCACAAAAAGAGTCAACCTAGCTAAACTCTACCCTCCACACCTCCCAGAATGAGAATTTGGGGCAGCCTGCCATGTACTACATTGTATGTGTTCCCATGAGATGAGGGCACCTAGGAAGGAACCAGATAAGGAACTAATAATCTAATAATATCCAGTTAACTTTCAATTTACACCCATGCTGACTTAGTTTATAATGGCAGGTTTCTGGAGAGGTATGGCTTTCTCTTCCCAAGACCCCATGGACTACAAATATAATTATTGGAACAGCTCAGATCTGCTTAATATGTGGAAGCCTCACATTTCTTGAAATGGCTGACCTCCTGGTGTCACTGAGCATGCCCTAAAGAGAATCAGGGGGCAAGAACCTCACCTTAATGAATGAAATATTCCTTTTTTTAGCTCACATATAAAAAAATAATTACCTTTCTGCTCTTCTCTGCAAGAAGCTACCCAGGAGACTGGAAAACACATTCGTTTAAAGAACCTGATGATAAGCATTGTCAAAGAAAGCTCATTAGAAAATAGTTACATTGTGTTCTTTGAAACCAGGTCATTTCAAAGGATTTTCTGCTAGTTGATGAATCTAGGTCATCAAGCTATGGGACTTGGCACGTACAGTGCACGTGCGTGCATGCACATGCACACACATGTACACACGTGCACGTGTGCACACACACACATACGGTTATAATTTTTTTGAAGCCAAATATCTGGAGCGGTCTGTGATGAATGCTGACACACTGGTAGAAAGGAGTATAAGAGAACATTCATGCACAATTAAATGAACATTTTACTAGTCAAAACCCTTATGATGGCCCAACAACATTCTCAGCCACACTCTGTAAGTGACCCAAAGATGAGCAATACTACTGTACATTTTCTTCTACTATATGCCTCACCCCTCTACTTATATTGACTTCCCATCCCAGGTTTCCTTGAGATATTTCCTCATCTCTGAAATGATCACATAATATGTTATAGGTACTCAGTAATTATTTGAATCATTTAAACTGATATTCATTTCTCATCTCAACCATTCTCTGATAGAGGCAGTAAAAAGATGAAATAGCAAATAATATAACTTTAGTGGGTCTCAAATTTTCCAGATCTCTGTTTCTGCACATAAAAAAATGAGTGGGCTGGATGAAGATTCTGGCTGATATCTCCAGCTCTCATATTCCACGTCAGCCATTCTCAGGGGAATTAACTGGAAGCTGTCTTCTGGGGGGAATGTTGGCAGAATTCTTGAGAGATGATCAGACTTTAAGAGCATCCTCCAGACCCCTTTCAAACCCAAAGCTAAGCAGGAGATTGATGCATTCATTTATTTGTTTGTTATTCTCAGGTACTGAAACAGTCCTCAATTCTGTAATTCCCTTCAGTGGAGGAAATAAATTAGCCTCATTGATGGAGAGGGCCTCTATGTTGCCAAAGTAGGCTTTATTGGTGGCATAAAATTGTGTTTTTACTTAAAGTGAGTTTCCAGTTGGCTAAATTGATGCTGCCTTTTGACACCTACTCAGTCCTTTGAATATGACCTGTTTCTCTTGGCTTTGTTTTCCCCAGGCCCTGAGAGGGGATCGTTTGATTGCTGGTGAAGCTATTTAGCAACAGCCTACAACTGTTTTAATCATGACATTGTCTTGATTGATTCATCCGGGCACGTAGGAGCCTGTGGCTGGGTCTCCCCCAGACAGTGTTGCCAGTTCTGCCCTTGAATCTTCAGGAGTTTGTGGGCAAAGAACCTCAAGGGAAGACAGGCAGTTTTCAAGTGCAGTCTTGTCCCAGACTTCACCCCTGCTTAAGTCACTTTCCCATGTTGTGTTCTGGCACAGTGTTTTCCCTTGTCAATTCTGTGAAGTGAGTGGGAGGCTACATGGTGAACACTGTGTGCTCCTGGTTTAAAAAAGAAAGAAAGGAAAGGTTCTGTACAGTTCTGTAATGATTTCAAAGCCAACCCTTGATTACTGTGTGAAGGGGAGGATGGGATCATATTTAAGTGAACGCTAAAGGCTGGAATTTTCCCCAGTGAAAGTGCTTCCAAGAGAAGACCTCTACTCAAGAGTTTTGGTTTGAAATTTACAGATTCCTTGTCTATGAAATTACAGAGGGGATTTTTCTTATCTCTACTGCCTCTGACAGATTTGAAGTTCCTAGAAATGTACCCCTAATTGTTAACATTAGTTGTTCTTAATCAGTGGGGTTGATAGGTAGAGGCTAAAAGAGAAACATCAGTGCACTCAGATCCTTGAATCAGAGCTATCCAAAGTGCTGAGGAGCTAGAAAGACCAGAGCACTCTTTCATGCAAACTCAGATTTCTGAAAACGAATGAGTGTGCTCTTAATGTTTCCACCAGGGCAACAGGCCTCAGCTGGGAAAAACAGTCACTTCAGGAAAGCAGCACTCCTTGAGTAAGACTATACTGGTGAGTGCTTCACTCCTTTTTCTGCTCCCTATGACTGCATGCCTTCTACCACTCTGCCTTATCGGATCAGTCCTATGGCCCTTGTTGGTTCACTCTTTTATTAAGCACCTAATAAAAAACTATCTGTGAGGTGGATTATTGCAATAAAAGCTTCTTTACCTGCATCTTAAGTAGTCCCCTCTCACACTCTAGGCTTGGGCATGTGACTTGCTTTGGCTATTTGAACATTAGCAAGCATACTGCAGAACTGAAAAATTCTCATACTCTAGGGCACAAATCTCCTTTCACCTGTACAGCTTTGCAATTGTGATGCAAATAACCCCAAGTGAACCTGCTGAATGATAAGAGATCACAAAGACTATAAACAGACAAGATCTATCCCAGATGAGGCTGTCTTAGACCAGTCAGACCCTAGACAATTTAACTGTTGATTGCAGATACATGAGTGAGCACATCTGATACCAGAATATACTTTTGCATGAGCCTATCCTAAATTGCTAACCCATAGAATTACAAGACAAATAAATGGTTGTTGTTTTAGGCAAGCAAGTTTAAAGTGTTCGTTATACAGCAAATGTTGACTGATACACTTGTGTTGTGTTATAAAACAAGAGAGATGATCTATAAATATAGCACTCAGCAATGTACCTGGCATATAATAAATATTTAATAGATGATAGCTATTATGATCCTGTGATGTGGGTAAGTACTAAAGAAGTAAGAGTAATATTTGTACCCTCAAGGACTTTTCCACACTCTGATTATGTGAATAAACCTACTCATATGAAATATTAAGAGAATAATCCAAACTGTTGTGTCTTTGAGTGCAAAAGAATATCTGAATATTCTCACTGAGGCTTCTTCACAGTTTGTACCTAAATAACAGAAATGATGATTACATGGAGAACCTTGTTCTGACCCCTAGAATGAATTGGGTGGGTTTTATTTCTTGTTTCCAAGGTAATCTCTTCAATAAGCCTTGGGAGATAATTTCTCTGTGTGATTTGTTTTGCATTGTATAACAATAGATTCAACAGACTATACACTTACATAAGAAACAACAGACACACATAGAATCACCTCGATTTTACGAAGTGCAATTATTCAAAAGGCAAACATACATTTATAAAATGACTCACTCAGCTTAAAAGTATCTCATCTCAATATATGACAGAAATTCAGTATAAAGGTTTTAAAATATAAATTTGTCCTAGTCCCTATTACAAATAATGAAACTGAACTCATAAAAATTAAACTGTCAGCTTAATGTCTCAGAGTATACTAATGGCAGAACAGGAACTAAAATTTAGGTTTTCTGACTCCTACTCTAATGATCTTTTCATCGCTTTGTATATTTTTAATGACTATCTGCCAATGATGCAGAATGTATTATTAAAATATAATGGTTATTTTTAATTTTTAAGGTAGCAATTAATAATTGAAATAATTCAAAAATACAGTGAAGCACAAATTAGAATAAAATGTCACAGTCTTCCTATACAGAAAAGATCATGGCTAATTTTTCATATATATCCTTCTAATCACCTTTCCACAGATGCATTCTGTATTTTTAAAAGTGAAAGAGGAATCACACTATTTTTAACCAGCTTATTTCCTTTAATACTGTATTGTGAATATAGGTTCTGTGTCATTAAATATGCATTCATAGCACCATTCTATTGACATGGCAGTTCTATGTCTTTTGTACATGCAGGCTCAATAAACTTGACTCTCAAATTAGGTCTGTACTGAATTTCTTCTACCTAAAAGGTCAGTCTCAGTTTAATCTAGACTTAATTCTAGTGAGTCTGGAATCCAAAAAAAAAAAAAAAACAATCTTAGTCATGGTCTATTTAAAAGAATCCAAAGCTCACAGTTCTTAGACAATGGAAAGATCCTCAGTGTTATTTATGATAACAGAAATATGTGTTAAAATTGTAATTACCCTTTTGCATTTGTTAAATTGGAAAACAACAAGTCAGACAACACATTGAATTGGAGAGCAAGCTGAATGTGGGAAAATCAGCATTTTCATGTTTTGCTGATAGGAAAGGACATCGGTACACCTCTACAGAAGAAAATTTGGCAAAATTTATCCCAACTACAAACATTTTTTTTTTATTTAGCAACATATTTAACTCTGGGCATTTTATTCATTTTTTTCTTCGCAATTGCAAAATGTATGTACTTGAAAGTAATGATTGCAGCAGAGTTTCTAATCAAGAAAGACTGGAAACTTCTTAAATATCCATAAATAGGGGACTACTTGTTTAACCAAAGAATACCAAATCACATAGCCACAAAGAACAATGAGGAGGCTTTCTGTGTACTGATATGGAGCAAGCTCCAAGAATTCTTGTTAAGCAAGAAAAGCAAACAATAGGATAATACACAGAGTGCTTTGCCATTTGTGTAAAATGAGAAATATATTGACTATCTCAAGAATATTAAATATTCTTTTGTCATATAGAATATTGAATATGGAAACTGATATCCCTGAATGGATAACAACTTGGATATAAGTTTTGGCAAATCTTTACTGATTAGCGACATGAGAGTTGTACTTCTTATGTCACTTATGTTGTTTATACACAAGTCTGCTTTATTTCCTTTCATGCTACAGATGGCTGTTTCCCTCATGAATGGATATTAGGCAAATACAACTGTTTAAGGCTAGAAAAAGGTAACTTCTACATTAAGATTTTGATTCTCTAAACCAACTTTGTATTTGGCCTTTTTATTAAAAAACCTTGTGATTTAAGTCCTAAATTATCCCATGGGACTCCAATCAAATAATGAGGTTAAAAGTAGAGGGAAAAGCACTGTCACAATCTTCTCAATGACTGCTCATTATTATTATGCATTAGTAATATGGGCAGAGGAGGTCTCCTACAAATAGAGACTGAGTAGTTGAGGCAGGAAAGCCTGGACTTACAACCTAGTTATATCCTGTGGATGAGCAAAATATTTTTCTTGATGCCTTTTATGTTCACACACAGATGTTTTCCAAGCTGTCACTGGCCCTTAAAGAATAAAACCATAAGTCTCCTATTCCAAGAGAGTCCAACTGTCCACAACCAGTTACTATGAACTATCTTTCTGCAAAAGATGGCCTTTGAGCCAGAGCCCAGGCCTGTCACTGTCCTTCTCAGGTTACAGTCTCCTTCCTTTACATTATCTTCTCATGCACAGAATTTGATGCCTTCCACATATATCTACCTTCCACTAAAAGTGTTAGAGAAACAGGTCACACCACTGGATGATTCAACTTGCTTCTTCAGAGCTTCAGTGATCTTGAAATCTGTTTGGTTTTTTATATTTTTAAAAATCTTCTCTATATACATGGGTTTCTAAAGGCAAGAAATTCAAAGCCCAAGAGTTACGAGATTCGGGTTTGCCATAGTCTTTGTGCCACCTCATATCCTATAGTAGATACTATAAAGAACCCTTCCATAACCTCTCAGTACTCACCTCTACATGCTGAAAGCAAATACCAGTGATATTCTGCCTGAAGGATCTCTTCTTGCCTATGTACAGAGCAAGTTAAAAGTGCCAGAGTCAATGTCTCTAGAATTGTTTCCAAACAATGATGAAGAGGGATCTAGACCCTTGAGGTCTGTTTCAATGACTTTAGCACATTCTCTGTAGTCTCCCAGTTTCCCAGCTGCCTTACTAAATTCCAGGTTGCCAAAGTGTTGATGTGCTTTATCATACACATAGCTACAAATGCAACAGTGATAACATAATATTATAAGAAATCCTAGTTAAATGTATATTCACCCAATACTAGATTTTTAAAAAAGCAAAAAAGATTTTTTTAATTGATGGATCAACTAGCTGATAAATGAGAGAGAATTATTTGAAGAATAGAAATAACAATGAAAGATCAAATTCAAGAAATAAGCAAGGCGAGTGCCAACATTTTCCCTATGGATATCTCTAATGTCAAGTACTCTTAAGTATAGACTCTGAAAATAAAAACCTTGTCAAGAAGATAGAGAACAGAGATGTTCAGAAAATGTAGCACAGAGAAATAGTATACTGGAGGACTAGATGAAATGGCCTAACATGTGTTATCAGGCTTCTAGAGAGAAAATATAAGAGGTAATGTTTGAAGAAGTAATGGCTGAGAAATTTCTAGAACTACTTTAAGAAATACATTAATCCTCAGATCTAGAAAGCACATTGGTCTTCATCAGTATAAATATAAACAAATTAATATGTAAATATATCCTAGTAAAACTATATAATCTCATATTTTTCTTTTAAAAAATATCTTCTACATAGCCATAAAAAGACAAATATATGATAATTACAAAGAAAGCTGATGTATCAATGACAATAGAGGACATAAGACTGTAAAATAAAGGTATTTTTCCTTTTTTAAAAAAAAGTAACCAATATTCTGACCTCAATCATAATTAGTTTTCTAAAATAGTTTTTCAAAGTGCTAACAAAAAATAAATACTGTCAGCATAGAATTGTACAGCTAGTAAAGATAAATTTGAAAAAAAAAGTTAATTAGACATTTATAGATTTAAAAAGGCATTTCTACCAATAGATTCTAACTGCAAAATATTTAAAAGATAAACTTCAAAAAAATGATACTTAGAAATTCTAAGATGCAAGAAAGAATGGCAAGCAAAAAAATGCTAAACACGTCATTGTAAATTAATGAAATTATAAAGTGGAACTAAAATATTTGACAATAGTAGTATAGATATCAGGAAGACAGAGACTGAAGATAAAATGTTCCGAAGTAAAATTTTATTTGATTTAGGAGGAGCATAAAGATTATGCTGAATTTTCAACTTTATTAAGCTTATTATGGTAAATAAGTATATTGGATTCCCTAGGTTATATGAGGAGGCCTTCTGGGCATGAGAGATTCTGTTTCTTAATCTAGATGCTGGTTCCATGATTGTCCTCATTTTGTGAAAATCTAGTAAGCTGTGCACTTGTAATATGAACATTTTTTCATATGTAAATCATACTTTAGTAAAATTTTTAATATAAGGAGGGAACTATCTAGGGTGACAATTAAAGCAATAGAAATTAGATATATTAATAAGATATATAATTACCCAATAGGAGAGAAAAAAAGTAAATTAGAGAAACATACTATCCTAAAGAAGATAAAGAAAAATAAAGCCAAATATGAAGCATTAGAAGGTAAGAAAGAAAATATAAAATAATATAATAAGAGAGAATTTAAATATATGTGTAACTGTAATCAATGTAAATTTTGTTAAAAGATAAAAATTTACAGACTGTCATATGATCTTTTAAAATGTCAAGCCAATGGTATTTATAAGCATGCCTAAACCAAATGACATGAGATATTATGCAAATATTAAGTAAAAGAGAATTAGTATAGCTACATTAATGAATATTAATATTACACAAAATAAACCTTCTGGACAAAGCATTATTCAGAGGTAAAATGGGTCACTAAAAGTTTGTGAAAGTTTCAATTTTCAAAGGCATTACAGAATTTCTAAATTTGTATAATATTAATAAAATAGCTTTAAAGTAAATGCATTTGTCAGAAGGCTAGAAGATATGGGCAAATCTGCCATGATAGTGGGAGATGCTTAACTCTCTCTGTAATTCAATGATCAAAAAAAAAAAAAAAGAAAAAGTATAGGATAGAGAAGATTTGAATAACACAGCCACTGAAGCTTCCTCTTAAATAAAACACTGTCCTTGGGAAACAAAAGACATTTTAAAATATGATTTCAGTACCTGAGATAACAACAAAAATACCTACATGACTTATGATGAGTTTGTGTAGAAAGTTCTTTTAAAACAAAAGAACAAAAACAAAACCCTATTTTTTTTGTTTCTGATTGCAAAACCCATTTAATAGTCTTAAATAAAATTATAGTAAATGCATTGTTAGACATTTGGTTTTCCTTTCACTTATTAATTTTAAGTGCTTTTAATGTGTCTCTGTGTGACTCAGAAAAGTCACACGCATTGTCAAAACCAGTACAGGTGACCACAGACCTACCAATTAATTAGGCCTCCCCATTCTGCTTTGATGCCTGGAAAAATCACTGGTTTGAAGTTGTGGAAGAAATAAACTAGGTCAATGTATTATCTGAGGTTATAGAATCCAATAAAGAGATGAGTTTTTCTGTCTAATTAGAGGGTGCATTTAAGAGCAGTTTAATAACTGAACAAATACTGTATTTATCAATTGGAACTTTTCAAAGTTCCTCCCTGAGTAAAAGTATGAATACATTTGCAGATTTTAAGGGTCAAAAATTTAAGTAAAAGAAAAATGAGATAAGATAAAGATTAGGGTATATGTTTTGGTGTCCATTTAGAGGCAACAATGAGAATGAATCCACTGTTTTCGGATCATGTGCCATGGTTCTCTCCCTTTTTCTGGATAAGCACAATAGATTTGGCAAAATATTAGTCATATTGCAACCCAACAGGGAGCCACTTAAAAAAGGTTTGCTGTCTTCTTCCAGAGGATTCCCAAGCATGGAGAGAAACTCTTTAGAAAGTCTATGTATTAGTTTTCCATTGTTTCTATAACAAATAGCTACAAAGAGTGGCTCATAGAACACAAATTTATTACCTTAAAGCTCCTTAAGTCAGAAGTCCAACCATGGTTCACTGGAATAGAAAGGGTCTCATCAATGCTGTGTTCTTTCTGGTGGCTCCAGGGGAGCCTTCGTTTCCTTCCTCATTTAGTTGTTGACCAAATTTAATTTAATTTAATTTCTTTCAATTGTAGGACCTAGATTCCTTTCTGCCAATCAGCAGGGTCATTCTCACATTCCTTGGCTCATGGCCACCTTGCTCCATTTTCAGAGCCAGTAACAATAGGTCAAGCCCTCCTTAAACATTGAACCTCTCTTTCTCCTTCAATTCTATTTCTCTCCCCAGCTGGGAAAAGTTCTCCACTTTTAAGGATTTAAATTGAGCTCATCTGGATAATCCAGGATCTTTTCTCCATTTCAAGGTTCATAACCTTTATCACATCTGCAAAGTCTCTTTTGCCATCCATACAAGGTAACATATTCACAAATTCTCAGGGTTAAGGTGTGGACATCTTTAACAGATCTTAATGCTGCTGACCACGGTTGGATAAAGGGATGCACAGTTTAAGTCTTATAGTTTGATAATCAAGTTGGAACTTGAAGCTGAAGAAAAGTTCTTTATTGAGCTGGGAGCCTGGAATGGTGGTTCCATTCTCTACTATTTTCCTCTTCTCCCTTCCCCTCCTCTACTCCCTAGCTTTGGGGTGAGGAAATTCAGGAAGATAAGGCAGTCCTATTGGGCCCTGAGTCTTTGCACTCATTGGTCTGTCCATTGGTTAAAGAACCCTTTCATGGGTTCCTCAGAGAGTTTCTATATGGTCTCTCTCTCCCATAGCTCTCTTGAACAAAGAAGATACATTTCTATTCAGGTGGTCAAGTGCACACCTCTCTCAGTCTCTGGGCATTCAACAGAGCTTGTTCAGCATATTCCTGCTGAGATCTCCTTACCCCTTCAGCCACCACAGAGATCCTTCTCTCTAGTAATCTCATTTGTTCATGAGAAACAATTGTGCTGTTTTTACTCTTTCCAGTTGCCTGTGACAGGAAGGAATACAAGAAGTCAGCTTTCAAAGATCAAGCATATGACAATAGGTGGAGGTCAAACTGGGGACTTAACTGTATGAAATTGGGACTCTATGAAGAGTGGGAAACAGCAATTAAGAGTGTGAAGAGGGAGTCAGCAAGTCAAGTGCCTAATGGGGTCTAGATCTTAGTCTCAGAAGAAGAGATGAAAATTTGAAGGCAAAGTTTACTTGGAAGTTTCTTTCAATACTAGCAAGCAAGTGGGGACATGATTACAAGGAAGAAAAGGCAGCCTAGAAAAGGTGTGTTTTTAAGTTAGACACATTATGGGCAACTGAAACTTCATGGCATCAGAACCTGAAGAAACAATGTGGAACACACCTCAGTTGAGGCAAGGGAGCTGGGATTGTTGTACACCCTCCCATCACTCATATGTTGATGCACAGGCACTTATGGCCTATGGAAGTAGAGCAATCTATTTGATATGTCCCCAGTCTCAGAGATGCAAGAGTAGGTATCTGAAGTCATCAGCTGCACACTGACATAGTAGAGTTCCAGACAGACATGATACATTTGGGGCCCAGCATGCAATGAAAGGAAAGCTTAAGAGAAAAGCATCCAGGCTGTTTTTAAACCCTAAGACCTTTAGAGGTAGAATATGTCCTACAATCTACAGAAGGGTAAATCTAGAAGCAGAAAAGTTTTCACAAGTAGAAAGATACAGAATTTGTTGTGACTGGGGAGCCAAGACTAGCACATCAAATCATTAGAAGCCAGTGTGTAAGAAGAGCTCATTTGTGTGATATAAATGAAAGTGCTGTAAGGAATCGACAAGGCAGAAGTGAGCAAAGCCTTTAGAGAGAAAGACTGACTGTGATCCATATCTTAAAAATAGGAAATAGCAGAGCTCAACAAATATTTTGCTTTGGTAACCTCTTTCAGCTCTGATGTTTAATTAAAGCCAGGAGGAAAGTGAGAGAGGAAATGAACATGTCAACACCTGAGAGGTAAGGAGCATATCTGAAGGTTGACTCTAAATATAGCCACGTGTATGTCCACTGAGCATGTGATGAATGCTATTGAAGAACTTGGGTGTGTTGAATGCTGAGATTGTCTCAGAAGAAAAGATCCTGTGGGTATTATTTCAAGCCTGAAATGGCTTTCTCAGCTCCTTCTTCTTAATTTGCTGGAGACCAGTTCAGAGAAAATAATTAGAGTTGTTTTGATAATGTGTTTGCTTTACTCCTTTCAGTTAAGAACAAGAACATAATGAGAGAGAGCGAGCATGCATACACGACAGTGGAAATATGTTTTTATGTCACCACCATTCTTCCATGCAAACTTGCACAATATTTTTCTGATTATTTAAATAAATGAATCCCTAAGTTGTGCTATTTTAAATTGCTTTATTAAAGTATAATTAACATACAGAGAACTGCACTTATTTAAAGTATATAATTTTGATAAGTTTTGACATATATACACGATGAAATCACTTCTATAATCAAGAAACTGAACTTATCTATAACCTCGAAAGGTTCTATGTACATTTTGTAAACCCCGCTCCTAGCCCCAACTGCACCCCTACATCAACCACCTGTTTTCTGTCCCTCTAGGTTAGTTTACATTGTTAGAATTTTATACTGATTGAATCATACAGTATGTACTCTTTTTTTCTCTGGTTTCTTTCACTCACTATAATTATTCTGAGATAAACTAAGGTGTGTGTGTGTGTGTGTGTGTGTGTGTGTGTGTGTGTGTGTGTGTGTGTGTAATGTATCAGTAGTTCATTACTTTTTATTGCTGAGTGGTCTTCAAGTTATCAAGTTTGCAAAACTGGATATTTCTTTAGTTTTGAGACATATCCACTAGTATTAGTTTCCTAGGGCCACCTTATAAATTATCACACACTAGGTAGCTTTAAACAATTCAAATCTAACCTCTCAATGTTCTGGAGGCTAGATTTTGAAACCAAAGGATCAACAGGGTTATGCCCCTTCTCAAGGCTCTAGGGGAGAATCTGTTCCATGCCCTTCTCTTAGCTTCTGGTGTTGTCAGCAATCATTGGTGTTCCTTGGCTTCAAACACATCAGTTTTATCTCTGCATCTATCTTCACATGGCATTCTCCCCTGTGTGTCTGTCTCTGTGTCTCTGCTCTTTTATAAAGACACTAATCATATTAGATTAAGGGTCTACCCTACTCTAATATGATCTCGTCTTAACAAATTATATCTGCAATGATCCTATTTCCAAATAAGTTCACATTTTGAGGTTCTAGGAAGAACATGAATTGGGAGGGGGGAGACACTATCCAACAACTAAACTTCATATAACTCTGTTAAATTAAATTAGAAAGAGAGAATGATTTTTTTGTGTGGGATTTAAAAAGAAAAATCTTGACCTATCTCGAGATAACATGAGCCAGGAATCACATTTTCCAAAGTAATTTTCAAATAATTACATGTAAAATAAAATAGGACTGTGTAGTCAAAAAAGTTTGGTGAATAATGCATTTTTTAAAAATGTATTTATTGAAACCTTATCAAATCTTTTCATTGCTTTTCTCAGCACAGCATTGCTTTCAGAAGAGCTACAAGAGAATCAAATAGAAATTTAAATCTTTATTGCAGAACTCTTGAAAAACATCACAAGGGAAGTGTGCTACGTTATATACAATAAAAATTGTCCCACAAATCCTCACCCATTTCCCTCAAGCCTACTGATCACCTCATGGCATCTAATCCCAAATTGTAAAGTCATCCTCTTAATTAAATCTCCCCAAACCATTCTGCAAAATAAAATTTGAGCTGATCTTGTCTTTTGTCTCTTCCTCCTCTCCTCCCTTCTCAAATTCATTTTTTTTAGAAACAGGGCAAGAACTCTCTGTTCTTCTTTTTAATAATATTTTTTTATTTTTAATTATAGGTATAATGCAGTATTATATTAGTTTTAGGTGTACAACCATGGTTAGACATCTATAAAACTCATGAAGCAATCACCTCAATAAATCTAGTATCCATCTGACACCATACATAGTTATTACAATATTATTATTTTATTTATGCTATACTTTATATCTCCATAACTATTTTATAACTATTTTTTACTTCTTAATTCCTTTTCCCTTTTTAATCAACCCTCCAATCCCCCTCCCACTGGTAACCCTGAAAATGTTCTCTGTATCTATGAGCTTGTTTCTGTTTTTTGTTTGTTTGTTTTGGTCTTTAGATTCCACACACATGTGAAATCATATGGTATTTGTCTTTCTCTATCTGACTTAGTCCATTCAGCACACCACCCTCTAGGTCCATCATGAAATATCTTTTTCTATCCCTTTAATTTTAGTCTCTATGTGTCTTTTAATCTGAAATGAATCTCATGTAGGCAGCATTTGTAAGTGTCTTATTCTCTTACCCATTCAGCCACCTTATCTTTTGATTGGAGCATTTAATTCTTGTTCATTTAAAGTACTTGTTGATAGACATGTTGTTATAGCCATTCTTTATTCATAATTTTTATACATTTTTTTCCTCTTCAAAAAGTTCCTCCAACATTTTCTGTAATATGTATTTGGTGGTGATGAGCTCCTTTCGCTTTTTCGTGTCTGGGAAGCTCTTTATCTGTCATTCTATTCTAAATGATAACTTTGCTGGGTAGAGAAATTTTGGTTGTAAGTCCTGGCTTTTCATCACTCTGAATAGTTTGTGCCAAGCCCTCTGTCCTGCAAAGTTTCTGTGGAGAAATCAGGTGATGGTCTTAAAGGATCTCCCTTTTGAGTAGTTAACTGCTTTTCTCTGGCATTTTATTTATGATGTGTCTTGGTGTGTTTCCTGAGCTTGTACATCTATTTCTGTCACCAGGTTTCGTCATTATTTCTTGAAATAGGTTTTCAATTTCTTGCTCTCTATCTTCTCTTTCTGGTACCCCTATGATGCAAATGTTGTTGCACTTAATGTTGTCCCAGAGGCCCCTTAACTCTCCTCATTTTTTGGATTATTTTTTCTTGTTGATGTTTTAATTGCGTATTTTATGCTACCTTATGTTCTAAATCACTGATTTGATCCTCAGTTTTATCTAATCTACTCTTGATTCCTTCCAAGGTATTCTTTATTTCAATTACTATATTTTTCATTTCTGACTTTTTTTATGTTTTCTATCTGCATTATTATATTTTCTATCTCTTTGTTAAAGTTCTCACGGAGTTCAACTACTCTTCCCCTAAGATAATTGGGCATTCTTATAACCAGTGTTTTGAAATCTGCATCTCGTAGAATGTCTCCACTTTGTTTAGTTCTTTTCTGGAGCTTTGTTCTGTTCTTTTATGTGAGATGTATTTCTTTGTTTCTATGTCTTAAGTCTCCCAGTCTTAGGAGAGAGATTTTATGTAGTAGATATCTTATGGGGTTCAGTGGCACTGTCACCTGAGCAAGGTGCTCAAGGTGTGTCCCTTGTGTGGGCTATGTGTCCTCCTGATGTAGCTGCACCTTGGTTACTGTTTGCACTTTGATAGGCAGTCTTGACCCTTGGGAAAATTGGTAGTGAGAATTGGCCAGTGAGGGGCTGACCCTATGGAACAAGTTTTACTCTAGCAGAGCCCTTGTGCCTGCCCAGTCTACCCTTCAGGAGTGTCTTCCTTGGATGCAGTCCTGAGTGGCACTGTCACCAGTAGAAGCAAGCCACTGGAGGTGCAGGTCCAAGGGTCTCCTGGGAGGGGCCAAGCTGCAGGCCAAACTCAGCCACAGCCTATGAATTTCTGGGGCCATCTGGTGAGAGTCAGCAAGCAATCTGCAGATGGATGATACCCACACTGGGATTATAAATTCCTTGAGAAGCTAAAACAGAAACCAAAGCCAGCTGATGCTAGTGCCAGCCTTGGTGCTCCTCAACAAGAAGTAAGGGGCACACCAAAGCCAGATGTTTCTTCTTTGGGTTTTGTGGGTCTTTGAGAGATTTAAGGAAAGTACACAGCATGAGCCAAGACAGGCCATTCATATGGAATAGACCACTGGAGGCCACTTTGGTGGGCCCACAAGTTGGGAGAGGCAAAGTCTCAGGGAATCACCTGGATGGGGAGACCTGTGTTATCCAGATTGATGGCAATTCAGATATGGTGGCTGCCCGCATCCACATATTGGATGTGCAAAAGCCTCAACAAAGGTACAATGAATACTGCCAGCACTTCTGTCCAAGAGAAAGCCATCCTTCCAGCCCTCACTCTGAAGACCAACAACTCAGTGTCTTCCCATATGTCCTCAGTGCTCTGTGAGCAGCTGCCCCAGTGCTACAGCTCAAAGCGAGTGAGTCCATCAGTGAGTATGTCCGGGAATGGGCCCTTTAAGCAGAATGTCTGTGACTCCCACAGCCCTTCATCTCTCTCAGCCACAATCTCCACTGGTTTTCACAGCCAGAGGCTGTGGAGACTCCTCTTCTTGACACTGGACTCTTGGCTGGGGCTGGGACACCTCCTTCATCAAGCGGGGGAAGGGTTATGCAGCCAAGATAACTCTACTGATTCTCAACCACCACACATGGTGTGGGGCCAGGTTGTTTTGCATCTCTGCTCTCCTACCATCACTGAGGTGAACTCCTATACATGTTCCCACTTAATTGACTTCTGTTCAGCCAGACCTCAGGTGACTCCCAACAATGGTTGCTCTGTAGTTTTCTTATAATTTTGGTGTGGTCATGAGAGGAGGCATGCAGAGCATCTATCTTCTAGGCCATCTTGGCCTGTCTCTTCCGCTCTTCCTAATGTAAAAAAAATTCAGCCTTTAAGAATATCTCTAGTTTTTTCTCCTAATTTTCTTGATAATGCAAACACACAAACATCTGATGATGTACAAAAGGAGGAGTGGTAAAAATTGTGAATAATGAGAAATCTACTGAGGTCAGTGGTACAGGTGTGGCTGAACCAAAAAAGAGTTGCTGAAGGAAAATAGCCCATGCTCAAAAGAGATGATCTGTTTGCTCCAAATATAACCCTTAAGGCATTCTGGATAATTTCTAAGCAATGGAAATAGTTTCTTTTGATGCTCTAATTGGCCTGTTCAAAAACAGTATTCCCAGATAGAGTTCTCTCTGCTAGCTCCCAGATCATCAGTTTACATAAAAATTGTATAAACAAGATTTGCTGTTCCAAGCTGGTCAACAATTTTATTTTCTCCCTTCTATCTATGACTTTTGTTTCCACCTTCATTTCATGACTCAGTATACCAAGTGACTCCTTTTCATGTGAGTAAACAATCTGCCCACAAAATAATTTAGTAAGCATGTTGTAAAAATAATTAACAAACATCTCCAAATTATTCTTTGATAAGAAACATTATTTCTTTCCCTCTCTGTTACATAAACTACACTTGACTATGAATATCCAAGTGGAATGAATAGACCATATACTCTATCTTTTTCTGAAGTTCTACATTTGCCTTTAAGAGTTCTTTTAATTATACATGGGAGGCTCCATATACCTATCCCAAACTCACTCCCCATTTTACAATGTTGTTACAAGCTAGATCTGCAAGCCTACGATGTATTTTGTTGGAAACCAATGAAAACTAAACACCAGCCCATTGAACATTTACCATTCACAGGATGTACTCAAAACTCTTTAATTTTTCTACCATTTTTTTTTAATTCCCTGCTCCTGGATAAAAAAATTGGATAGGACTAACGAATTATGCAATAGACAGTGTTATGGCCATTTTAAACACACCGAGCCTCAATTTAAAAGTTAGAATGACCAGTCTTTAATAGTAATAAAATATCTGAATGTGATTTAGAGTCAAATCTCCTATAGCACAATCAGGCCTGCTACTGCCTGTCAGTTTCATTCTTTCTCTACACTATTCTCTTCTTCTGCATGTGCTGACTGCAGAGTGGGCACCCCCTTGGGGGCCCAGGCAGAGCTGGTCTTGGGAAAAGGCCATGTTCTGACATACTAGGTATGTTTTTCACTTTATGTCAAGACTCTTTAGTCCAGGTGAACAATTACCAGTTCCCATTGCAGGTTCTTCTGGGTGCAGATCCCACAATGTAGAACATGATTCTACTTTGGCCAGCCACTCCATGTCCATATGGTTCATATGCCTATTGCTGGGGTCTCATCATCTCTTTGAGGTGGTCCTCTTACCTGGGATCCAAAATCTTTCTTCCAGTGTCAATAACTGATCCATAGGAGACATACATGCTATGACCCACAGTGAACAGGTAATATATTCTCTTCCCACATGCAACAGAAAATCCAGACCATCACAAAAAGATCTCACTCTTACCTCTGGATTTCCTGGTGTGAGAGACAGACTTCCATCTTCTAGCCTTCAAAGCTTAGGGGATGCATCTCAAGTTCCCTGAGTGGTCTCATAGAGCTTTTCCCCCAAACAACTAGGCCTGAGATGAGGGAACATAAAACTTCTCTATTCCTTCTAGCAGCACAGTTTTCTCTATAAAGTACTCATCCCTCTCTCTGCATCTACACTATATTGAGCCCTAGATGAGATGCTCAAAAATTTTGAAACTGACTTTTTATTTTCTTTGTAAATCATGCATACAGTGATTTCACTTTGGAATTTCATTTCTATTGTACCTTGGTTCTCATTAGGAACTTCAGTTTTAAAATCCTCTTAGAATAAGACACAGGTCAGAAGGCAAAAATGCTGGTATACCTTTTCTCTAAGAAAAACTTGCCAGAAATTTGACAGACCTAACACAATGTGATCTTTTTCTCTGGTGTTGTACTGACCTGATTCTCTCTGTGTAAATAATGTGTATGTGGTGTTGGGGGTGGGGGAGACCTATGCAAATATGAAAAAATTATGACTCAGAGAAAAATTAATGAAGTTAAATTTTAAGTACTAAGCTTTAAACAGTACAGTCTAAGCTCCAAAACAAATTTGAAGATAAAACATTTTAAAATAAGTAATTTTTAAATTACTTTTGGAAACAATCTAGATGTTCAAAATTAAGTGATTTATTAAACAAATAGATGTAGTTTATATTTTGGAAAACCATACAGTAATTACAAATAATAATCTAGATCTAAGTTTATCAACTAAGAAATTTTGTTCCTGCTATACTGTTAAATTTTAAAATTAAACAGTTTTTATAGTATGATAGTCTGTAATAAGTATGATAGTCTTTAAATAGATTACTTGTTTAAATAGATTACATGTATGTGTGTACATGTGTGCACTCATAAAAAACTGTGTAAAAGGATAAATACCTGTATATTAGGAGGAGTCATTTCTGATTGGTTGAAGTTTATGAGTAGCTTTCAGCTTTACTTTATATTTTTCTATATGCTTTGATTTTTTTTACATTAAATACTTTTACCTTTTTTAGTGAGGAGACAAAAAAGATGTTTTCATTAATAGAAATACACTTCTCTCACAAATATGAGGTTTTTAATCAACATAATTTGCTCAAGTTTACTGGTGGGAAATTCAGTAAGAATATTTTTATATTAACTATAATTTGGGTTCAATTCTGAATTAAGCAGTTTTTCCATCTGAATATGTCCATGGCAATTTTTTTGAAGATACTGATAGGCCATGCCAATTGCAAATGGGGTTATTTATGTTCTCAGAATTTAATATACATTCCTTTTATTTAGTGATTGTAGACAAATATTTAGCTATAAAATTAAAATTTGTGAGCATTTTCCCTAAACAATAGGTAAATATCCTTAAGAATTAGATGGCTTGACTCATTCTATTTTAAGGTTTTTATTTAAATAGATTACTTGTCAATATTTGGAATTTACATTATTTCAATTTCCAATAATACTTGAAAATTTCTAGTCTGCATCTTTATTTTTAATATATATTTCATAGTCACTATAATATAACTATATGCTTCCCTGAGATCAGTTCTTCATAGATCCCATAAGGAGAAAATTTCACTGCTAATGTAATGAATTTTATGAGAGAGGAGAGAGCTACAGCAGGGCTTGATATGTGCAGTGCATTCTTACTTAGTGTTCCTTGGGTATCATAGAGCTTATAGATGAAGAGTAAATGTGGAACAAGAATGATCTGGTATAGCAGTATCTTTTAATTGGAGTTTCTATTTCTGTCACTGTTTCATTTGCTCACCATAATAGCTTAAACCATAGCAATTTAAAGAAGCATCATTATTGGTTTGGACTGCAGACAAAAGGACCCATGCATTTTATTTCCAAAGAGGCTTAGAGAGGAATTTAAGATTTTGCCTAGATTTTGCTTAAGGAACAAATTAGATCTGAAAATAGCTAAGTGAACATTTTAATCAGATTCCTGAGGAATCCTTGCAGCCAACAACATCTGATAAGTCATCTCCAACGCCTTTTTCTACTCCTGTTATTTCCAGCTAAAGGAGATTTTTTTATAACTTGAAAGGTGCATTTTCCTCCAAATGGCTTATAAAGAGACTGGGAATTTGGAGCCCTTGTGTTTGTGGAGAGCTAATGATACAAAAAAAAAGAAAAAAAGGCAAGTCAACACATTTTTGCAAAAAAAATATGAGCAGGCGACTTTGTCCTCACATAATAGATAGTGACATTTCTACTAGTTCCTGCCTTTGTTTGTAGGCAGTTTATAAACAAAGTGGGAAATGCTGGAGCTGATTAACCTGGAGGATTTTCTATCCACTCTAAGTGGTCAGCATGAGTTATTAAAGAGTACTTCCTAAGTAATCTGTCACACCCTTTTGCTTCCAAGAGTTGAGTCCTGTCCTTACCAGAGCAAATTGTTTGTTCCCAAATTTGTTTATGCCCAATATTCAAATTTCTGAAGTTTCACAAACTATTTCAAAGTCACATAAAACAGTTAAATATGCGTGCAAAGTGATTTTTTAATAAAACTAAGTAAATACTTTGGAAAATTTCAAAAAGGTAAATAACTTAAAAATTAAATGTGGTATAAAGTAAAAAAACTAAAGAGAAAATATCAAAAGCAGAAACATACCATCCACACTCAAATAATTTCTCTGTTGTTCCTGCTGTTGTCATTGAAATTTAATTCTTATTCTTTAAAGAGATCAAAAATCAGAATTGATAAGTGAGTCAGGTTATAGTTTATGCAAGAAGTACTAAGCAGTCCTGAGCAATGGCAGTCGTTAACTGATTCATTTGCAGGATTCTTCTTGTATCTTGTGCCCAGAGATTCTGATTTAGTTGGTCCAGGGCCAGTGAAATATGAGCCTTCGGAATTTAAAAATTTTTCCCAACTAATTAATACACACAGTTAAGTTTGAGAATGGCTGCATTAGAATGTTGCGTCTCCTACTTTACGCAAATACTGTGGAATGGATTCTAATACAATAAGTCTGCAGTGGCAAGGCCCAAGTTTCTGCATTTCTAACAAGCTTTAAGTGATATTGATGCTGCTTGTCTGAGAAGGAATTTGAGCCAGGAATTAACAAATATGAAATAATGACCCCCTCTACCATTGCTTCTTAACCTTCACTACATTTGCAATCATGATAGCTTGAAAACACTGAGGCCTGAGTCACTCTTGGGGATTTTTATTTACTTCTGATTGATTGCCCTGTGCTCACAAGGCTGAGAGTCACATCTCTGGAAGATGATGTCTTAAACTGTGCGCTTGACAAAGCACATTAATGTTGAGGCACCCTGTATGTGAATTTCTACGAAAACATGTTTTTTGTTTTCTATCCTCAGAGTGGTTCTCCAGCCCTTCTCCAGTCCTTTCTCTTCATTTATCAAGTGAGACTGTTTATTAAGGGTCCCTTGAATGGCCGATATCACGACACTATTATTCCCATTGGACTTGCCCTATATATTGAGTCAACTGTAGAGACTTTAAAAGCATAAACAAGTCATTCATTTGAGAATACAGACCATGTGTTCTTCTTACCCAAGTTCTTCTAACTCAACTCCTGGCGCTGTAGAAAGAGCACGTGAATTGAGAGCCAAATCTGCTCTGCCAATCTGGTTTGGTTACAGGTTTCAGCTGTGTGAATGTTCAATACCTTGATGAGCTGAGAGTCCTGGTGTGGAGGAGACCTGGAGGAAGACTACCCTCTCTAGAGAAAATCTTTGGGAATGAAAAGAGCATTTTGAACATCTAAATTACACACCAAAAATTAAAAAGGTTGTATTTTATTTTTCATTTTCACCTCTTTATTTTTTTTAATTTTTACTTTTCAATTAGAATATTCAATATTATTTTATATTAGTTTTAGGTGTACAGCATAGTAGTTAGACATTTATATAATTTATGAATAGATCATCCTAAATAGTCTAGGATGTGTGCTCTATGCTGCACTTTACATTTCATGATTATTTTTAATGACCAACTTGTACTTCTTAATCCCTTTACATTTGACCCAGCACTGCAACCCCCTTCTCATCTGGCAATCACCAGTTTGTTCTTTTATCTATAAGTCTGTTTCTGTTATTTATTTATTTGTTTGTTTGTTTGTTTTGTTCTTTTGATTCCACACAGAAGTGAGATCATATGGTGTTTGACTTTCTCTGATTTATTTCACTTAGCAATAATACCCTCTTCTGGCCTGCACAGTTTTGTTTTTTTGTTTTTTTTTTTTTTTCAGAAATCAGCAGGCAGTCTTATATGGGAACTCCCTTTAAGTAACTAACTGCCTTTCTCTTGCATCCTCCCTTTGTCTTTAATTTGTGGCATTTTAAATATGATTTGTCTTGGAGTAGGCTGTTTGGGCTCATCGTGTTTGGGACTGTCTACACTTCCTTGACTTGTATGTCTATTTTCTTCTCCAGGTTAGGGATATTTTCAGTCATTATTTTTTCAAATAGGTTTTTGATTCCTTGCTCTGTCTCTTCTTCTGATACCCCTATGGTGTGAATGTATTTACCCTTGATGTCACAAAGGTTACCTATACTGTCCTCACTTTTTAAAATTCTTTTCTCTTTTTGCTGTTCCAATTGTGTGCTTTCTGCTACCTCATCTTCCAAATCACTGATGTGATCCTCTGCTTTAGCTAATCACTGTTAATTTTTTTCTAGAATATCTTTATTTCATTTATTGTATCCTTCATTTCTGATTGATTTGTTTTTAAAGTTTTTATGTCTTTTGTCCTTTTTTTATGCTTACTATCTCTTTGTTGAAGTTCTGAGTTCATCTACTCTTCCTCTAAATTCATTGAGCATCCTTATAACCAGTGTTATGAACTCTGTTATCTGTAAGTTGCTCTCCTCCATTTAATTTAATTTTTTTCTGGAGTTTCCTCCTGTTCTTTCGTGTGGCTGTGGCGGGGATGTTTTCTCATTTTAGCTGCCTCTCTGTGTTTGTTTCCATATATTAGGTAAATCTGTTGTGTCTCTCTATTTTGGCCAGGTAGTTCCCTGGGTGGCCCAGTGGTGCAGTCTCCCTGGTCACCTATGCCAGTTGCTCCAGAATGTCACTTACGTGGGTTGTGTGTCCTCTCTTTTTGTAGTTAAGCCTTACTGTTGGCACATCAGTGGGTAGAATTGACTGACTCAGGCTGACTGGTTGTGAGGATTGGCCATGTGCTGAAGGAAATTCCTGTTGTGTGGGGGCCAAGGCTGGTTACCTAGCCATGAAGGTACCTCCAGCAATATGTGAGTGAGTCACCAGAGGTAAGTACACAGAGTTTACCAGGCCAATGCAGAATCAGATTTGGCTGTGTGTATGGAGGGCTCAACACAGGCAAGATGACACCTGCCTATAGGCTGCACAGGAGAAGGGCTCAACACAGGGACGATGGTAGCTGTTTCACCAGCCCTCACCACGAAGCCATACAACTTAACCTGTACCTATATGTTTCTTGCATCTCCCGAGCTTCTGTCTCTCTTCCAGAGCCCAGAGTCCATGCAAGTGAGCAAGTGTGTCTGCACATAGGCCCCTTAAGGTGATGTCTGGGTTTCCAGGAGCCTTCTATCTCATCTGGATGGTCAGAATCCCTGCTGATTTTTCATAACCAGATTTTGTGGGGATTCCTCTTCCTGGCACTGGAACCCTAGGCTGAGGTTCCCTGCTGTGGTCCACTGGAGGGACCTCTGTGGCCAAGATACCCCTCCCAATGCTTAACCACCACATGTGGGTGTGAGGCCAAACTATTTCACATTTCTGCTCCTCTTACCAGTATCAGTGTGACCTCTTTATATTCTTAGTTATAAGAATTTTATTCAGCTAGTCTTCAGATGGTTCTCCAGGTTGATTGTTGTATAATTTAGTTGTAATTTCAATGTGGTCATGGGAGGAGTTAAACGCAGTATTTACTCCACCATCTTGTAGAAATGTTGAACTTGCTATAGCTCTTAGAATGGCTAAACTTGAGCTTATTATCAATCTTTAAACCAGAAAATATTTGCACAAATATGTGATTCATTTTAGCAGATAAAGAGCAGAAATTGTTCAGAGATTTAACATTTAAAAAGAATTTGTTAAACATTTACTATATGTGACACTGGGCTGCTCAAGGAAGAAACACCAATGTGAACCAGAGGTGCTCCACTTTCAACATATATCCTGTAGAAAGTATAACATCTCTCTTTTGCTAACAGATAATATTTGTCTAAGAATTTTACATTTATTCTATTAGTTAAGCCCCATCCCTCAAAAAAATATAAGAAATGCTATCATTATTTTGAGATTTTTTGCATAACTGTCTATGGATTTCAAAATATATTCTCACCCATTATCTTCTTTGATTCTTGTGATAACCTATAGGGATGGTTACAATTATCCTCCTTTTACACGTGAGGAAACTAAGACTCAGAGAGGTTAAGTAACTTACCCAAGGTCACACAGCTGGGAGGTAACAGAATTCAAATTCAAAGCCAGATTTGGCCAAATGCGCTGTACTCTCACACGGTGATAAATAGCTAACTCAGTCAGAGTGAACACATTATTTGTGCCTGTTCATTCTAATTTATAAGGCTAAACCCACAATTTTTTCTTTTCTCACAAGACACCAAACATCTTTCTACAATAAATATATGGCTTCTGAGAAACCAGTTATATTGGAAGCCAAAATGAAAAAACAATGTTATCTTTTCTAAAAAAAATCTGTAAATCTAATTTCCTGGTTTCCAGCCCTCTGTGGACTGTGGAAAAATTGATTTTGTGGCTAACCTAGTAGTTCACTACACTTATCTAGAGGGAAGACTATCCTTGAAACAAACAAGAGGTATAAATGCTTAAAAAGTCTAATTCCAAAGAACTAGTGGGAAAAAATGTGACACCTGAGTAGAGACACCTCCAAATGATTCCAGCCTCCAGCCATCAAGATATTCCTCCTTTTTAAGACTTTTCAGCTAAAATCTCATACATTCTGCAGCATGTATAATCCATTTCTACTATGCCCTACCGAAATTCCTGACCCACAGAAACTTTAATCATAATAAAATGGCTGCTTATGCCACAGCGCTTTAGGGTGTTGTGTTATATATCAATAGATAACTGATTCAGGACAACTGATCTGTCTATCATTTATTTTGACTCTCATACCAAGCTTTCAGGAGGCTGTTACATGTAACTCAAGGACATTAGAAATCCAGACTTCTAGTTTTAGCCTCTATAGTAAAATTAAAGTGATAGGTGTGTTTGAAATAAAAGATGAAACAAATCTAAACATTAAACACTATGTAATTGCTAACCACACATCACTTAACAGGCATGCAAATAATAATGAACAAAGAAATCATGAATATTAAACTATAATTCAATCCCAGTATATTATAAAAAAGTAAAGAAATGCTTGATTATTTTTTTAATGACCTATTTAAGGATATCAAAGGCACAATTATAGCCAAAGATTAATTTTCAAATGACAAAATATCTAATTACATTTTATATAAACAAATGAGAGTAGGTAGGTAAACTAATTAGAAATAAATTTCACTGTCATTATCATTTGTTTATGCATGTAACATTATTCTATTTATCTATATTCTCATCTCATTATTATTGGAAATAGAAAAATAAAAGGAAATTGGGAAAATTGGTTTAGAGAAACACATATATTAGTTTTTAATATATATCATAAATATATATTAGTCTATATACATATTAGTTTTCTAATATATGTTAGTTTTGTATGTGGGTTTCAGCTCCTAGCACCTCCATTTTCAGAAAACTGAAAATCTGAAGTAGGCTTATAAATATAATAAATGTACAATAATGAAATAAGCCAATCAACTATTATGTTGCAAGATATCTCCTTTGTGACTTGCTAATTTAGCATTTTTTTCTGCTCTGGGGTCTGAAGCATGGACCTCAGGATAAATACTAAGGAGAGGTAGAGTGAGGCCTTGGACTGTGATGGTCAGCTTTATTTTTTTTATCTACCTCTCCTTTTAAAGCTATAGAATTCAAAAGAGCAGTCCTCTGTGTACTCCTTATTTACAATTTTCTAATATTCAATTAATACTAAGGAAAAAATTGTTTCAGCAACTTGCTTCTAAATCAGTTTTCTAAATTCTACTCTTTTCAGAATTTACAAACAAAATATAATCTTTTTGAAGATGCAAATGTTCAGAGTCATTTCTGCCACTTCAGCACACCTCATGCCCTCAAAGCCCAGGAGCAAAAGTAATGTTTTTGTTTATTTACATTTCTGGGAAAAAAATTCCCACTTTCTTTTGCACCTTATCTTTTTTTTCCCCCAAAAAAATGAAGGCTAAAATTTGAAGATTTTTTTTTCATTAAAATCATTAAATAAATTAAAATTCTATTTTTCAATAAAAGGAGGGAGTATTTCATATGGCTCAAAAGAAAAGACATGTTTAATAGAAGTCAAATAGAAAAGAAAAGCAAAATATGAATAAAGAGAAATTCCAACTGCAGCAGTGGAGGAGGGGTGCTTCCTCTTCTGACAAGTCGGCAGACAATAGTATGAGCCCTGATGTTCAATGCATTCACCTGTGGGCATTTTAAAAACTACCTGTGTGGGTCCCACTCACTGGAACACAGACTTTGCAGGGCTGGGCAAGATCTAAGTATAAGGCTGTTTCTCGGGTAATTCTAACGTACGAAGTGGGCTGAAGACCTGCTTAGGACTAGGGAGTCCAGTTGCCTTCTAAGAAGGGCTACAGGAGATGGGAAGAAGCAAACATCCTAAATGCCACTTTGCTGACCCACACAGTGCCAGATGTGGAAGTAGGTACTTAAGAAGGAGAGAGTAAAATTTCAGTCTCAAATTTTTTTTTCCACGTAGAGTTTTCTCTCCAACAAGCTATCTGCCTTAAAGGCTTGCTTGCTGGGGATATGTGTGGCAGTGTAATGAGTCTTGTTTTTCTTCTCTTAATTTTGCCTCTAAGACCAGATTTATATCTTCTTGAACCCCAATAACAAAATTGTGGATTTGGGTAGGTCTAAAGAAATGTTGGGAATGATAAACACTTCCGGGGTATCCAGAAGAAGCTGAAGCAAATTTGACTGATGGAGCATTGCCTCCAGACTAAGCAGGTGTAAGGGCTAAAACCTGCAAAAACAGTAAACAAAGTTGAGATTCCCACTTTGTTTTCAGGAAACAGACAAAAACCTGCTATTCATTTGTGCTTCTCCAAATGCAGGTGTTTGGAATCCAAATCTGAGAAGGCTGGCACTTCTTCCAAACAAGCTGTACTCTAATAGCTCTTAAATAACTCAACACACTTATAGGTAAAGGTCTAGCCTGGACTACAAACCAAGCATGGTTACTGCTGTCTTTGCTCCAGAACCATGAACTTGCATGACTATAGATGTTGTGCCCTGCAGTTTTTATGAGGTTCTGGCTGAGAAATGTCAACTACTTAATGGTGAGGAAAGAATGAAGATAGAGAAAATATAAAATGAAGTCACTTTAACCAAGCTGCTAAAATTATTGACATTATAAATTTTGAAGCATGAGAAAAGACTCTATTTTTGTTCTAACTAGCATAGGAACTTAAATTTTTTTAACTTTCCAGTCCTATGTCAATGCCTAGATATTTATATGGACATACACCAGACATCCAGATAACCCCCTGATTGCAGCCTCAAGGACTCATGTATCTAGATCACCTAATATCCACCTGACAACCAATATCCAGACCACGTTATGTGACTGAACCTCCTAGTACCAACCATCCTCTAGACCACCAGGCATCCATCATCTAGGCTGGCTGACATCTGATAGATCACCATCTTGGACTAATTTTAGAGCTAAGAATGCAGGACTGATTATTCTCAAGGACACACTTTACTATAAGAACTCTTAACTTTTCTTGGAACACTTCTGGGTTTTTTTGCCTAGATATGCTCCAAGGTTACACACCCTAAGACCCTTGAATAAATTTTTATCATTTATTTCTAACCAAAGCCTCCATATTCTTTCTGAGTTTATTCAACAGTAGTGTGTTGAAGAAGTGGAAGATAAAGTTGTTAGCGTGAAGTCACAGCCTGGCAATGAAGGTGACAAAAAAATAGAACCCAACCCTCTCCCAAAACCAAAAGAATTCTCCTGATTGCCACTGATGATCGCTTTATATATTTATGTGTGAATTCATGTGAATACATGCATGCTTCAGCAGATTCATATATGTTCTTATGCATATTAAGAAGCATTTTACCATAGAAGAGGAAGAGAAGGGGCACACACTTTGAAGTGTTTAACATGTTTATAAAGAATGGCTGCCATTTCTAAACCAGTGAACAATCAGAAGTGAAGAGATTGCATATAATTGACATTTTTCAAAAATGAAGTATGAGAGACCGCAAAGGTATAAATTATCAGCTCTCAGAATACCCCATGGTACATACCACATTGCTCAGGGGCATTTCCTACCTCCGTTATGTAAGTTCCCTGTGCCTTAGAACACCCATCTGCAAAATGGGATTATTCAGGGTTTTCAATGAGTTAATACCTATAAAGTGCTTAGAACAGTACCTGGCGAATCTCAATATAAGCTAGAAAATAAACACAACACTGACAGATTAACCAGGCTATCTACTTCCATTTATTTTTTATGTTGTGCCGAGGAGACATCCATTTTGATAACAGAAATTTGTTTTCTGAAATGCACATGAGATTTGTCCCCTTTACAACATTTCTCACTGCCATCGTGCTAAAGGTTCCTTTTTGCAGGTGAAGCTAGCACAGTAACTTCTCAGTTGTCTTCCTTGTCAATTATTGCTTCCCCAGAGCTTCCATTGGCTGTCCCAGAATCTGTTTGGACAATGCTGCTTTCATGATCCCACACCCAGCTCAGTACGCCCTGTCTGCCATATGGAGCCTAAGGCTTCTGCCCAGTTTCCAGACCTTCCACAATCCAAACTCTTCTCACCACCCCTCACCCTAAAACATTCTCCATGTGTCAATAAGGCCCACACATACTATGCCAATTTCTGACTTTCCTATTTTGCTAAGTTAGTGAGACTCTTTGTATACTGGATCCTGTAGAATTTGTTTTCTGAAAGCAGGAGGTTTTCCAGACAGAGGGTGGTATCAGTGAGAA
Source organism: Cynopterus sphinx (assembly GCA_030015415.1). Taxonomy (NCBI): domain Eukaryota; kingdom Metazoa; phylum Chordata; class Mammalia; order Chiroptera; family Pteropodidae; genus Cynopterus; species Cynopterus sphinx. Next base: position 62,440,806 of record CM057389.1, on the reverse strand, counting down.
AAGAAACAAAGGAAGTAATGAATCAGACAGACGTTTTGGAGGTGAGAAATGGCAATATTTCAAGACTCAAAGAAAATCAAAAGAAGCTTGGTACTATTGATTCCCTCTGTCTTGAACGTAGTGAACTCTCCTCCCTTACCCAGTGCCTGGGACATGAGAACTAATTGATGCACATTGATTTCTTATGTCACAGGAAGCATTAATGTATTATAACCTACATTCTTTGTTTTAAAAGACTGATTATGTGAGGGGATAATTTTGAGAAAAACTCTTAATCCTCACGTTTTCTCTCCTAGTCTTCATCCTCATGGTGTTTTTGTTTGTTTTTGGTTTTATTTTTTCTCTTCAAAAGCATAGTGTACATCCACTTTGGCACCCACTTCTTTCTCTAGACATTGCTTCTCCTGTCCCAGCAATAGGTTTCAAGGAGAGCTGCTGGTTGTAGGATCCTGTCCCTCTGACCGTGACTGAGCCAATCAGTTTTTCCTGGGAGTTTGAAAAATCTCACCCCAAAGCCTACTGCAAATCATCCCTCTCTGTGCCTCCGTATTGTCTTCAATTGAGTGCCTGCTTCCCACCATACATACACACCCACCCCCGACATCAGCCAGAGGAATCTTTTCTCTAATTCGTTTTTCAAATCACATCAATTATTTTAGTTCTCTTTTGACTTACCATCCATTCTAGAAAAAATTGAGAATTTTCACTGCTTCCCGCTCTCTCATTTAATCTCCAACCACTATTCTACTGCCGTGTCATTCCTTGCACACACTCCAGATACATTCTCACCTCACGGCCTTTGCACATGTCATTTCTTCTACCTAGAACATTCTTCCCACCAAGAGTAGCTCACAGTTCTCACTTAGGTTTCTGCTCAAATGGCACCTCCATAGATAGGTCTTTCCTGAACTTTCTATACAAAATAACCCTTTGCTGCCAGTCTCTTTCCACATAACTCTGTTTTCTTATTCTCCTTAACACTTCACATTACCTGATATTCATATAGGTTACTTTTGGTTGTTAATTGTCTGTCACCTTCCATTAAAATTTAACTTTTTTAAGAGAAAGGATTTGGTCTATTTTTTTTCACTGTTGTTTTCTCAACTTTGCAAGCAGTGTTCCACATAGTAGGTTCTCAATAACTATTATGCTGAACTGACTGTCTTACTAAACCATACCCCTGTTGACTACTTCTACAGTAATGTCTTCAAGTCCTAAAAGCCCTTGAGTCCATGTTAATAAATCTTTTAGATGATGAATGAGCAAGTTAAAGCTTCAGAAATAATGTTATCAAACCTCACCTTTGAAAAGATGAAACCCAGGGTGGGTTGAGTGAAGTGCCCAAGAACATACGGCTATTCATTGCACAGTTGCTTTTGGCAGAAAGTTAAAAACCCAGGCTGAAACTGTTTACCAGCCTCACAAAGGAAGGCACACATGCTGTGTGTGAGCCTTCCTGATTTCAATTACCTCTGGTAAGCTCTGAGCAGGAAGCAGGTGCAGCCAGCTGGCTTTGTTTTCTCACAGGCCAAAGCAATATATGGCCTTGACCTAAGCATGCTTTCAAAGAAGGGACTGGGAAGCATGGAACTGAAGGTCTCTCTGTCTCATTATCTTTGGTTGCACAAAGGGATCAAATAAATATCTGTCAAATAAATTACTCCCACACCCTAGGAGCCAGACGTGGGACAGCACAAAGGAACATGCCTTCAATCCTCACCTTGGCTTCTCTCCCCCACAAGCATTTCTGTTCCTTCCCTACCTCTGCACTGCACACCCACGCTCCCAAAATGATGGCTCATTATAATGATAAGTGACTCCAACTTGTTTGATAACAGAGCTCTATTCTCAAGGAATGCTGATAGCATCTCATGGATTCTTTCCAACACACTTTGGGAAATACTACCATAACACAATTGTAAAGCAAGAGGCAGTGATAGTGTGCCTTTCATAGAAAGCCTTCAATTTAAAAAGGAAGGAACTGAGATCTAGAGAGGATTAATGGCATGCCTTAGGATCATGCATCTAGTTATGCAACGTGCACCCCAGGTTCTGAACTTTTCCCCTAAAATAGGGTGTATCGACTTATATCAATTTCAATTTCTTTGGAAGAACCAGATTTAATTGGGTTTTTCTCATGCAATGCAGTTTTTAAGTATGGTGCTCATAGTAGATAATTAAACCCTGCAAAGAGTTGATTTACTTAATGAATACAACATATAAATAATATATGTGTATATACGCATATGTATTTGTATGTGTATATATTACATACAGCAAGTCATCACTTAGCATTGTCAATAGATTCTTTGGAAACTGCAAATTTAAGCAAACAACATAAAACAAAACCAATTCTAACATAGGTTAATCGATATAGAGTTAAATTTCTGTGACATATTTCTGGTCACGAAAACACCACCAAACTTCTAAATAAAGACCCAGTATACTTCTAATATTAAACATTGAAATAAATATGAGCTATTTAAGACATTTAAGAAAGGTTAATAAAAACAAGATAGTCCTTTTTCAACCCACTTATTCTAGTTCAGGGTCACAGGTGGCCAAAGCCTCTCCTGGACAGGACGCCCTTCCATAAGTGTAAGTATGAGCACACTTACACTCATACCTACACTTATTCAGGCTGGGACCATGCAGACACACCAACTCACCTCTCGTGCACATTTCTGAGATGTGGGTGGAAACAGGAGTCCCAGGAAAAAACTCATGCAGACTCCATACAGACAGTAACACTGGCTGGGAATCAACATTACAAGGAAATGACATTATTTGGAAACCCGCTGTAAACATAAATATATCACAAATATATGCACATATATATATGAAGATTTATATATGCTACAGGCACATAGAATAATGTAATGAACACCATATACCCACCATCCAGTTTAATATATAAAACATCAAAATTACCAGTGAATTCACCCTAGAGAATTATGATTTTGATTTGAATTTCCTGCTTACTAGTGAGGTTCAATGTATTTTATATGTTCATTGACCATTCATATTTTCTTCTCTAAAAGTTGACTGCTTATGTAATTAACTTATTATTCTATGAGATTATTTACCTTGGTAAGAGTTCTTTATATATTCTGAAATTTAATACTGATCATTCACTTTAATAATATATATTTCAGATACTTTTTTTTTACCAAACTCTAGCTTGTCTTTTTAATTTTTCTTAGACTACAATGAACATATGTGTTTTGTCCTAGTATAGTTAAATTTACTGCTTTTTTAAAAGTTGTGGTTTTTAATTCTAAGAACTCCTTTCTTACTCCAAGTCCATAACAATATTCTTCTACAGTTTTTTCAAAATAATTAAATAATGTGTATTTTATATTCAGTTCTTTAATGTAACCTAGAATTTAGAATTATAGATTGTGGAGGAAGTACCTAAATTTATTTTTTCCATATAGTTAATTATCACATCACTACTTAGAATGTTCCATTCTTTCCCCGACAGATTTGCAGTGCCAGTTCTGCCATTTATCAAGTTTCCATGTTGGCATGAACCTGTTTCTGGGTTCTCTCTTTTGTTTCATTGTGTGGTCTCCTGAAGCCATAAAGCTAACAGCAGATATTTCATTTTCGTTAACAACACAAAATCACTCAAGCTAGGTAATGGGCCTATAGGCTGTTATACCATTCCTTCTACTTTTGTGTATATTTGTTAATTTCCATAATAAAGAATTAAACAAATGACTGTATCTTAGTAGAATATAAAATGTATTGCTGTGCTGCAATTGCTTATAGGCCATGCTATTTGGAACATCAAATATTTGTTTTTCAGTTCTTTCTTTGAAGCATCCTTCTTCCCATTCACCATCTATTCTCCTAATTAATGACACCGCTAAAGACTTAGCCCATGAAAGCATTTGCTGACCACCTCAGACTGAATTGGTTAGGTGGCCTTTGTATTTGGAGCCTTGATTTTCCTGTCTGATGTTGCAATTACACTGAACTCTCTGAGAATAGAAATGACGTCACACTTATGTCTACTTCCCTACAATCAAGCACATTGCAGATAGTGGGTGCCTAATAATTATTGTGTGAAAGAATAACTGAATGAACTAATAAGTGAACAAATGTTCAAATATTCTTTTAGGACTAATGATAAGCAATAAAAAATAAATAGAGAGGCAAGTTGTTAGAGTATAATCAGCGCTGGGTTGATTCCAACTGCCAAGAGACAGACTCCTTCAGCAGAAGGGCTAGAAAAAGCCCATCCTAAAAAGTGGAAGGTGTCTTGGAGCATCAGCAGAATGTGTGACCTAATGCATATAAAAGCATTTTTGCAAACATAAAAGCCCTACAGTTCAATGCAAAGTAGCATGCCCATTATTTTAAATAGTTTCTAGTAACTCTTACACTATTCATAGTATCTTTTGCACTTCTGATATACAGTGGTTTTTTTAGGCATCCAAGCTGTATGCAAGAAATAATCAAGATCATTTTCTAAAAACACTACGAAATAGAGTACAGGATTTATCAACAAAGCAGGCAGCACAATTCATGAGAGTTCAGAGATAATGTGACCTACCCTTCCTCACTGACAGTTTGAAATGCACTTAGAAAAAATAAAAACCATTTTATAGCAGAACTGATTAATAGTCAAAGCATGGTGATAATATCTGTTTTGAGTGGTACAACATTTTCTTTTTGTTTCAAGGATCAAGCTCAAGTGTTTTCGTGTTACTGTTATGAGTTGTTTTCACCAACAGAGGAAAAAGCTTCCTCTAGATAGAAGACAGAAAGATGACTCTCTACCCTGCTGTATCACTTTTTATCATTGAGTAAATCTTTTATTTTTCTTTGTTTTTTTTTTTTTATTTCTTGAAAGGAGTAGTAGCAGGAAGCTGTTTCTAGCAGAATTAAGAGAACGGCCTATAATCTCAATAATTAAATACCAGAAAATAGTTATTGTCTTCAGTTTGCAAATAAAAATAGGTACCACAAGGTCATTGAATTTTGAGATTTTCTGACTTTAAATCAAGTGTTTTCTCTCCTCTACAGATTTATTTTTAATTAATATGTGTTACAAAGTAATTAGCATGAATCAAACAGAAAACATGTAACCCCTTTTTGGAAACAGAAATTTGGGCAATTTGATAATTGGACCACAGATAAAATTAGTGAGGAATTAGGGAAAGATTTAAGGTATTCTCACTGTGGGATAAACCTGTGTCAGATGATGTTGCCTCAGAAGCTGAAGATTGTGTCTATTCTACCCAGAATGTAAAAAATGCTTTCATCGACTTACTTAGCACAATATGAGACTATAAAAGGCAATAAGGTGTGGCGTGTGGTTTTGTAAAAATTGATAGAAATGGTGCTAGAGGAGAGAGAAAAATAAAAACAGATGTGTAAGCATGTATAATCATTATGTACATAATCCTAGCAGCTTTATTCAATGGCTTATTCAATTTCAGTAATCATGTTAGTAGATGAGCTAATTGCAAATTTGTTAAATATTCATAACCAACAATTTCTGCTAAGCAACAATGAACTGCTGCAGTTGAAAGGACTACAGACCCTAGAGTGACATGATATTATAAGCTGCTTTCTCTTTTCCAAAAATTGTACCCAGCTGCTTCTTTCCTATGGCATAGGCACTAAAAAGCAAGGCAAGTTTGGAGGAAGTGTCCAGGTGTGGAGGGTCAGAGAGCAAGCAATAGCTTGTCAATTTGGATGCCAAGTGGAAAGCTGAGACTGATGCTTGGAAGTTTCAAACCCAAAGATCTTCTCTAACATCCAGAGTTTTATAAGTGGGTTTCAGGAATATGTCATTCTGGCATTTATTCAATTCTCAACTCTTTTTATGTAATACTGCCTATGAAAGGAAAAAAAAAACAGAGAAATGGCTAAAAAACTTTTAACCAATGACTTTTTTCTGTCACATAGAGTCTTGTTATTCAAAATTGTAGTCTGCATCAGCCTCACTGAGGAGTAGGTAAGTCGCGAAGCACCTCAGGCTCCACTCCAGACCTGTGGAGTCAAGATCTGCATCTTAACAGGATTTGCATCTCTAGGTAAATATTGTGCACTTTAAAGTCTAGAATAAACCATTTCAACTTTTTCATGGGGAACAACCAAATATGTTTTGTGATTCAAGATCACATGTCAATAAAGGCTTAGATAAAATAACTCCCAAACATGGGATCCTGATTCAGGAGACCAATTGACCCCAAAAGGTCTTTTAGAAGTTACACTTGATCTTAGTCAAAAGGTGGAGAAGTGATGCATCTCTGTTATGGTTACTGTAATAACTAATTAGTACCTCTCTTTTTTCCAACATATAGGAATTTCATTGCTTTGTCAGCTTTCATGATACATCACCCCAAGTGAGTTAATTCATAGGTTTCCAGTGTGACACAAATTACCTTTTGTCAATTAATTCCTCAGCATCCTTAGTCTTTGTTAGGCAATTTCCTCATCCAATCAAAATGTGCTCACATCTCCATATACACTCTAACCCTTCTCACCAATCTGATCATTGACAAGTCTACATTTGTTGAGCCCAGATTAGTCTATTAATATAAATGTGGTTTCCATCTCATTCTGACACTTGCCATTAATCGACAGTTGCAGTCGATTAATTAATTAATTGCTGGTGCACTCATTGTTTCATTAATCATTCACTGTTCATTAAACACCTGCCAGGTACCAGGTATTTCACTCAGCACTAAACATGTATTATCTCTAATCCTCTCATCAAAACAACATGCAGTAATTCCCCATATATAAATAAAATAAAGTCTATAAAACTTAAATTATTTGCCCAAAATCACACAAGTAAATGATGAGGTCAAGATTAAAACATTGGTGGAAGGGAGCAGTGTAGATGATTGATTCTTGGTTCATCCCTCTGGGGACCAAATCAAAGTTGTGACAGAAACAAGGAGCAAACAGTGAGGAAAAATCACTGAGATCTAGATGTACAAGCCATAAAACTATGGAGAAATCTAAGATCACCCTGCAATGGCAGAAAGTAGGATGGGGCAAGGACACAAGGCTCTCCAGTCCCAAGGGGCTGAGTGGGACAGAGGCTCCAGCAGCAGCAGCTGCAGATGTCTCTTAAAGGGATCACATCAAGCAGATTTTCGTGGTGATGAACCTGTTCACTCTGAGCACTAGTAACAGTTCTGTTGTGCAGGGGACACCAGGGAATTACAGGAAGACACTGAGTGTCAGAGTGAGGGCCAAGTACAGAAGTGCCAGCAGTATCCATTGTTCCTCTGTTGAGCCCTCCCTGCTCCCAGTGCATGGACTCAGCACTGCCAAAGCAGAGACTTCATCAAACTGGATTACAGAGGTTGCTCTGCCCAGAGGATTCCCTGAAACTCCACCTCCCCCAACTCACAGCTCCACCCAAGCCACATCCAGGTGTATCCTCTGTGTGTCAGATGCTCCTAGCTGAGCAGCACTTAGACTCAGCACTTAGACAGCTATCCTCAGTTTCTGGCATGGCCTTTTGAGGCAACTACAAGCAAAGCATCTGTGGATTGCTTGCTGAATCTTAACAGGTAGCCCTGGAGAGACCCAAGCTTAGGCTAAATTTGGCATGCAGCCACTGGACACTTACTACACAAATCTACACTAATAAGACTAGGAGACTTAGATGCTTTGTTTGGTACTTAGAAACAGACACAAAAATGCATCCAAAATGGGAAGACAAAGAAGCAAAAACCATATGAGAGAACCGAACAGAGATCCAGCAATAATGGAGTCAAGTAATCTAACAGATGCAGAGTTCAAAACACTGGTTATAAAGATGTTCAATTAACGTAAAGAAAGAGTGAATGAACTCAGTGAAAAGTTAACAGAGAGATAAGAAACATAAAAACTGAAATGAAATTATAAAAAGAAACCAGTCAGAAATGAAAAACACATTATCTGAAATGAAGAGTATATTAAATGGAATAAACAGAGTGGATAAAGAAGAGGATCGAACCACTGATATAGAGGATGAGGAAGCCAAGGACACCCAATCAGAACAGCAGGAAAAAGAAGCCAAGACTATAATAATAATTTAAGGAACCTATGAGACACAATTAAATGTAAATATATCCATGTTATAGGGGTACCTGAAGGAAAATAAGAGGTTGAAGAGCTACTTGAAGAAATAATGATGGAAAACTTCCCTAAACTGATGAAAAAAATACACATACAACCCGAGGAAGCTCAGAGAGTCCCAAGAATCAGGAGCCCAAAGAGGCCCACACCAAGGCACATCATAATTAAAATTCCAAAAGTTAGAAAAAAAGAGAGAATTTTAAAAGCAGCAAGAGAAAAGTAGTTAGTTACCTACAAAGGAGCACTCATAAGACTAGCAACTGATTTCTCAAAAAAGAAAATATGCAGGACAAAAGGGCTTGCCACAAAACATTTGACATGATGAAAACCCAGGATCTACAACCAAGAATACTTTATCTAGCATAGCTATCATTTAGAGTCAAAGGATAAAGAGCTTCTCAGACAAAAATAAGCTAAAGGAATTTATCAGCACTGAGCCAGTATTACAGAAAATGCTGGAGGGATTTCTTCAAGGAGAAAAAACAAATATCAAAATCATGAATAAAGAATGGTAATAACTATATTCCTATCAACAAGTACCTCAAATGGAAAAGAATTAAGTGCTCCAACCAAAAGACAGAGTGGCTGAATAGATAAGAAAACAAGACCCCTACATATGTGCCTACAAGAGACTCACTTCAGATTAAAAGACACACACAGACTAAAAGGAAGGGGAAGGAAAAAAATATTGCCTTGATGGACCTAGAAGGTATTTTGCTGAATGAAATAGGTTGACTAGAGAAAGACAAATATCGCATGATTTCATGAATGTATGAAATCATTCATTGGAGTAGATTGGAGAAGCATGACAACAAGGAACAAAATCAACAACAGAAGCAGAACTAAACTCCTTGATACAGAGAATATTTAGATAGGAGTGGGGTTGGGAGGACAAAAAAAGGCAAAGAAATTAAGAGATACAAATGGGTAGTTGTAGAATAGACATAGAAATGTAAAGTGTAGCATGGGGAAGATAGTTAATAATGTTGTAATAAATATGTAAGGGGGAAGACGGGTATTAGATTTAGTAGGGTGAGCATTTTGCAAGTTATGTGGATTCTGATCACTATGCTATACAACTGAAACTGGTATAATATTGTATGCCAACTATAATTGAAAAAAATCATTGAATTGTACAATGTAAATACAAGCAACTAATTGTCTATTATATTTTAATAAAGACAAAAAAATAGGTGTGCTTATATCTAAAGTGGCTTTTTTCCCTGCCTCACATGTCCCCATTAGTATTTGGCAGTTTACATTATCAAAGTTTACATTCACATACCAATGTTATTGATCCCTCATAGGTATTACAAACATTGATTTAAGATTATATGATATGCTTATGCTTCATTTGGAAAAAGAATGTTGAAAAGTGAACCCATGTTCTGTTCAGGTCTCTTTGACTTGCCAAGAAGGGAAACTCAAACTCAAAGTGAAAGTTGAGTGCAAAAGTCCAAGGACAAGAAACTCACCTGGGCCCCATAGGGGCTGAATCAAGAAACTTGGAAGACAGTAAGACAATAAGAATAACTGAAGCCATGAGCCACAAAGGGAAACTCAAATTCAAAGTGAAGCCATGAGCCACAGACATCTCTGTGAGGCATGGGGTCTGTCTTCATAACCATCACTCACCCCACTTACTCTGATTAGAAGAACATCTCTAACTGCATGAAGTACTTTTTCTTTGTCCAAGTAGAGAGGGCCATATTGTGCAAAAGTCTCCCTCTCACAGCCCACACAAACCTGCTGAAGAGACTTTAGTCTCTGATGATGAAGAATGATCCACAGAAATGTCCCAACTTTGAGCAAATCCAACCCTTGTTTCATCACAGTATTACTAAAGCCAATACAGAAGACCTACGAAGTGATTCCTGGCCCTCTGGTCCTTGACCTCTGGGTCTAGACATCTGCATTTTATATCTTTCTGAAGCTCCTCTCCAAAACTATGTCCCTTTAAGCAGGAGAATAATGGCCCAAGTTTCAAAATGTTGTCATAAAATTAATGTCTTATCTTCCAATATATGGTGGCCCCGAAGGGGTTCTCTTGACCTTAGTTTTGTACCATTGTATCATATCCACAGTGAATTAGGAGAATTTTGTAGACAGAGATGTTTAGGCAGTGTAGATGCTAAAATTAAAGATTGGAGTAGCATGAAAAGTCAAAGAATGCCAGCAGCCACCAGAAGCTGGAAAAGGCAAGGAACAAATTCTCTCCTAGAGCCTCCAAATAAAATGTGGCCCTGTCAACACCGTGGTTTTAGTGCAGTGATGCTTACTCCAGATTTCTGGCATCCAGAAATGTAAAAACATAAATTTCTCTCATATTAAGCCATCAAATTTTGTGGTAATTTATTATGGCAACCACAGGACTATTACACTTCAACGTACAAAAATTGTACATATATATGTCTTCACAATAAATTGCCAGAAGATGCTGGCCTACAAGTATGCATTTATAATCTTCAAATATTGCTAATTGCCCCCATGGTAGGTGTACTATTTGACATTCCAGAAGCAAAGTATAAAGCTTTCTATATGATGACACTCTTGCTAGCACAAAGTTATTAAATGCTTTGACTATAAAGTGAAAAATGATATTCTAATTATAGTTTTAATTGAATTTCTACTATTATGAATTAGAAGGGCTTGTTATACATAAGACATTTGTATTTCTTTTTTATAAAATATTTGTTTGTATCCATTTTCTTGTTGTGGTTTTGATACTTTGCCTAATCAATTTGAATGAATTTTTATATGTTCAAATAATTAACTGCTTGAATATGAGTTGCAATTTGTTTTGTTTATCATTTGTCTTTTAACTTCATCATACAGAATTTTTATCACATAATTATAGCTGCTAGCTTTGGGGTCATGCTTTGAAACTGTTTTTCACATCAAGATTATTTTTTAAGTGCTTTCTTCTAATTATGAGCAGCTTCATTTTTCACATTGAAACCTTTGATTATGTTAGAATTCAATTGGGCATTAGATGTGAGAAATGTATTAAACATAATTGTTTTTATACATATCTATCCTGGAGTCCTAATATTACTATAAATGATCTTTTTTGTCTTTTTACATACAAATTCCCATATGTATTTTCTCCTTTTTCTGGACAATCTCTTCCGCTACAGAGATCTTTTTGTCTACATGTTCTTAAAAATAAAGCAAAGCAGTTTGAATTCTGGTTATAGTGTATTTGAGTTACCCTAGACTGAAGTGTCAGCCACCAGCAAGTCCCCCATTCCCTCAGCTCCCAGACTGGATGTGACAGACACTGTGGGAACCTGCAGAATTGGAAATCCCTGACATACAAGCCCCTGGCTGCACTCTGATGGCTATTTCATGCTCTTGACTATGTTCCTGGTGAGGAAGAACTGCAACAGTGAGACCTATTAGTGGGGGAAACTACAGGAAACCCCTGGCACACGCTTGGAATCAGGAAAGATTCCCTTTCAAGGTACCTGTGTAAGTCAGGTCAAGACAATTATGAGGCATTTGTAAGGAAAATAAATAAAAACCATCACTGTTTTTGCAAAAGTGATTACATAAATGCAAACTTTCAGTTTGGGCTGGTGACATAGCCACCCATAGCCACAGGATGTTTCAGGAATCCTCTAAGCTCTCTGTCACAGGAACCATGAAATCTCTAAAGCCATTCTGGGAATGAAAAAATCAGCTGGCACATAAGGGCCACTGAGTACTCAACATCAAAGATGGGAGTTGTGTAAATACAGCAGCAGAACACATTGACCCTTCTTCCTGTAGATCCAAATGTGGGAGGGAGGCATAAATAATTTTTCTTGACATGTCCCTTTCTTGTGATGGTTTACAAATCTTGCCATTTGTATACTGTGTATAGTTCCTTTAAATTTTTTCTTTTTATTTATTCGTTTAAGCTTCTTTGAATGCACAGACACGCATGATTCAATATACACAGTCTCCTTACTCTAAAAAGTGAAAATAAAATAATAAAGTCAGTTATCTAGATGCCAGTTTTGGGTGAATGCAGACAGTCAGGAGAGGTCAGCTTGTTTCCCATATTAATGATTGAGGAAGCTCCTGTCAATCACCTTCATGATCGCATCAGTCTTCAGCATTCAGTCTAGTCTCTCTCAGAGACTAGAGACCTCACATAGAGTTACTAAGTATTGCAGGACCTACACAGGTTTAAAGATACCTTCTGAGCTCAAGAGCAGAAAGGAGCCCACACTCCCTCTAGTGAGTCTACAGTGACCCACATCTGAGGGGCAGTCACAGCATCAGAAATCTCTATTAAAATCAAAATTAGCTAAGCAGAAAAAGATAAACAAATGTTCCCTCCTTCTTCATCTTAAAGCAAAATGGCATATCCACTGGAATCAGGGACTTATATAGCTCCCAAGAACTATGTGAGAGGAAGCTCTGCTCAGAGCCTGCTAGGAGAGGAGAAAGAGTGATGAGGGAGGCTAGACACAGACCTCAGATATTGCTGCTTAAACACATTCAGTCAATTCTCAGACCTAACAATATCGACTTTCCATAGTAACATTTTTTATCCCTGACAAGCTTTTATATTAAGCTACTAATTCTTCCTTAAAGATGTTATACACATTTTGATAAAGATGTGGGCAGCTGTTTGGCACCTAAAATATAAGTGGTGAGGAGTAAGATGACAAACTTCAACTTAAAATCTGAAGATGCACATTCCTGGCAACCTTAATGTAGGCACATGCATGTGGACACCTCATGTGTGTGTTGTAGTACCTTTTCTCCATTCAATATCATAGACAATTAAGATATGATTAAATTAGAGAGTATTTTTTCAGTTAACATCCATTTATTCTAATATTAGTGTTGTCATATCTTCTTTTCTTTTATTGAATCAAGAAGAAAAACATCCTTCCTTGGAAAGGTCGATAAAAATTTTGAAGATAATATCAAAACATCATTAAATATCCAAATAAATCTACCAACATATTTGATCTTGCAGGATTGTTAAGGAAAATTATCAGGGTTAGCATATAAATAAGAAGGCTACAAAATACTTTATATATAAACAGAGTCCCTTCTTATCTTGCTGAATTAAAAAAGTATAGCACTTTCTCCTTTTGATTACTGATCTCTCTTTAAAGCATCACATCTCACAACTTCAAGGGATCAAGATGGAGTAACAGGAACTAAATTTGTCTTCTTGCCTGCAACAACCAAAACAACATGTAAAATTTGTGGGCAATAGTTTTCAGGATACTAGATATCAGGGGGAAAAGGACAGTGAATCATAAGAGATGAGAAATAAATAAAATCAACTTTAAAATTGCTTCAGCTTACTGCCTTGAGGGAATTTTCACCTATGGCACAGTAAATGAAAACCAAGGTGCTAGCCAACAGATTCCCCAAGTTTAGAAAATAGAGTGAGTGCCCAGGAAAACCAAAGCAACTAGTGTTTGCAGGACAGAGTACCAAATAGGAGAGATCTACACAGAGAGAGAACCCCAAAGATCTGCAGAGGGTCCCACCTGAATATTTGGCAAATTATTGATTAGCACATTCATAGAATTTCCTGAAGCCAGATGAAGAAACATTTAAAAGGACTAGAGGGAAAAATAATCAGAGCCAGGAATAGTGCCTTTTGCATGAGGCTGATTGGAAATATAATTCATAAGGACATCAAGAGAGTTTTTGCCTCAGTAATGAAGAAAAACTAATTGCTCTGGTCTTGCCTAACAAATTTAAAAAGGAAGACCCAAAAGGGTAAAAGTGTTCCCAAGTAAATAAACTGTATTTAGAAAAAAACTCAAGAAAATTTATAGAAATAAAAACTATTTAGCACCAACAAAGTAAATTTTACATTGTCTTTCAAAGATTACCAGACATGGAAAGATCCAGGAAAATACTGTCTAAATAAAAAGAAAAATCAGCTAAGTGAAAGTTAGCTGAAACTAATTCTGTTGAAATTAGCATACCAGGACATCAAAACTGTTATTATAATTGTATTACATATGATCAAAAGTTAAGTAAAGACATGTAGAAATGATAAGATCTCAATCCAACTTCTAGAGATAAAAACTACAATGTCATAAATGAAAATACAGTGGATGGGATTAACAGCAGATTAGACCCTGCAGAAAAAAAGATTAATAAACTTTAACACATAGCAATAGAAACCATCCAAATTAAATTAAATTAAAAATGAGAGTGTCAGCCCATAACTTTTGCCAAATTCTATTGGTTAGAAGCAAGTCACTAGTTCTACCCACACTCATGGGGAGGGCATTACACAAGGGCACAGATATGGGGATCACATTGAGTGCATCCATCACACAAAAGAAAAAAACTGAAGTAACACTATTCATATGAGACAAAATAGTTAGAGCAAAGAATAGTACCAAAGTTAAAGATGATCAGTTTATAACAATATAAGGATCAGTTCATCAAGAAAGCATATCAATTCTATATATTTATGCACTTACTAAGAAAGCTTCAAGCTAAATAAAGGAAAAAACTGATAGAACTGCAAGGAGAAATAGACAAATCCACAGTTATAATCAGAGATGTCAATATTTCTCTCTTAATACTTGATTTAAAAAAAAAAACAAAGTATTTAAGTCATGCGAAGTACTTTGTCATCAATAAAATTAATTAAATTAGAAATCAATAAGAAAGTTACTGAAAAAAATAACCAAATATTTGGAAACTAACAGAATTCTAAATAACTAATGGATCAAAAAAATCAAAAGTGAAATAAGGAATTATTTAAATCAAAAATAAAACCACAACATATCAAATTTTAGTTGTTATTAATGCAGTTCTTAGGGGAAATTTATAACACTAAATGCCTAATTTGGAAAAAAATGTATTGAATTAATTATTTCAGTTTCTTACTTAAGAAATTAATCTTAAAAAGCATAAATGAAACCAAAAGTAAGCCGAAGAAAGGAAATAATAAACATCAGAGTTGAAATGAATGCAACGGGAAAAAATATAAAAAACTAGTGGCATAAAAATTTGTTAATTGAGATGATTAATAAAATTAACATGTAGCCAGACTGATTGAAAAAAAAGAGAAGATAAAATTACCAACATGTGGAATGAGCACATTGACATCACTACAGATTCTACAGAAGTTAAAAAAATAACAAAGTAACATTACAAAAAGTTATGCCAATAAGTTAGAAAACAGTTGAAACAAAAAAAAATTCTTTGACACATACAAACTAAAATATCTCACTCAAAGAGAAATACATAACGTCAACAGTGTTATATCTATAAATGATATTCAATTATTACAGTCTCATTTAGTGAAGAGATTATCCTTTTTTTACTGAATTGGTTTTTTCTTTCTTTTTTATTATGGCAAAATATACATTACTTAAAATTTACCATCTTCATCATTTTTAAATGTACAACTCATTGGTATTAAATATATTTACAACATTGAGTAACATCACTATTTCTAGAACTGTTTTCATTTTGTGAAACTGAAACTCAGTGAAGAAAGGATAGATTTTCACTAAATAAGACTGTAATAATTGAATATCCATATCTTTGAGTCCTACCTGGCACAACATACAAAAATTAACACAAACATATCATAGAGTTCTAAGTAAACCTAAAACTATAAAAAAAGAAAACAGGTGAGAACAATTTGAAGCTTGGTTTAGTCAAAGATTTCTTATATATGACAACAAAAGCATAATTCATAAAACAAATTGATAAATTGAACTTAATCAAAATTAAACATATTTGCTCTTTGAAAGACACTATTTAGAGGATAAAAAAGGAATTATAAACTAGGAGAAAATATTTGCACAGCATATAGCTGATGAAAAACTTGTGTCTATAGTACATAAAAGACTTTAAAAACTAATAATAAGAAAATAAACAGCTCAATAAAGAAGAGCAAAAGATTTGAACACTTCCCTAAAGATATACAGGTAGCATATAAATACATGAAATGATGCTCAACATCATTAGTCATTATGAAGATGAAAATTAATACCATGAGATTCCACTTCACACCTATCAGCATTACTAAAATAAAAAAGATTGACTATTCCTAGTGTTGGCAAGGATATGGAGAAACTGGGACTCTCATCCATTGAAAGTGGGAATGTAAAATGGTCCCACCACTTTAGAAAACAACTTAGCAAGATGTTACAATCAGTTCAAAGACAAATCCAAAGAACCACACGTATATGGGTGTAGTTAAGAAATGCTGAAAACATTTATAATTAAATCAAATCTAGTCAATATCCACAGAGCATTAATTAATTTCATTTCACTAGACTCAATTTGTATTTCATGGACAAGAATAATTTGTATTACTATCAATTTTCTACAACTTTCAGAGTTGTAAAATAGCTCAAAAACAATGGAAGGTGGAGATAACCCATATGGATGAACTATGAGTTAAATCAGTCTTTGGCAAGTGTTCATTTTTGTCTGTATAAGGGTTATGATTTTATCTGTTTTTTAATTACCCTTTAATAGAAACTTTGAATAATGCCAACTCGTAATAAGTATTAATAAATATCAGCTTTTATGTCATTAATTTTATTTATATTTAAAATGACTTGAGTCACACTTTAAATTCATCTGGAAAATGTGCACTCTGAAGATTGCATTCATGTGTTCAGTCATTTCCGATGTTTATCGAATCATTATTGAGCAATTCCTGGGAACAAGGCATAGCATTAATTGTTAGAAGTAAATAAAATAAATGCCTCTCCTCCCATTTTCCTTTCATTATGTCTAATGCTGGTTCCTGAAAATATCTCAAAACAACATATTGATAAGAAAAAGCTGAGTTTACTCTCCTACAGGAAATGAGAATACTACTTAGATGGTCTTAGTAGCATTTCAGAGGGGCAAGGCAAAGTAGAAGTACTTATGAGATTTTGAAGCCTAGTTCAAAGTGAATCTTTCAGTGAGAGGGGTTACAGGCTTGGTTAGGAATGGGTAAGGATCATGACATAATAGTTTAAAATTAGAGTACATAGCAGCATAAGGAATTTTTGATGAGGGTTCAAAGACTCAGGGTATAAAATGTCATTTTATGCTTTTTTTCAAGAGTCAATGGGTCCTTGGATAAGTTTCTGAAATGATCAATCAAGTTATTTGCAATTTGTTACACAAAAGTATTCTGAATTATGATGGCATGTTGATGAAGATAGTGAAATAATAAAGTAATATTGATGTAGGCTTTAAACTGTGTGGATGTAGATATTTGGTTCTCAAGTAGCATCTTTCTTCTGTACTTCACATTGAACGTTTATCACTCATTGTCTATTTTATATTATATTGTCTATTTTAATTATATTTCTTGTGCAAGTGTATATATACTAATGCTACTACTAATAATCATAACTTCTACTACTACTACTACTACTACTACTACTACTACTACTACTACTACAGCAACAGTTGTGTTTATTCCATGCTTACTTGGGTCTGTTATTTTGAAAGCTATAAGGTAGTACCCATCCTCACTTGATAGATGAGGAAACTGTGGCTCAGGGAGGATAACTTGTCTCAGGCTTCCTGGCTATAAAGTGGCAGAACATAGAATTGAATACAGAACAATAGGCTGCAAAGTCTACATTATGCTCCACAGCTCAACAGTAAACTCCTAAATGCCATGCCCTGGGCCATGATCTCAAGCATCTGGTACAGTCCTGGGTAGAGTATTAATAAGCTCTTACTAAGCAATTATCAAAGATGCCGAACAGTGGGATGTTTTGTCCAAAGTAACTGAGAAGCCTTCTGAAATGGGGCATCTTCTGACTTTCAGACGTTCAATCTAATCTCTATCTGTTAGCATCAGCTACTGCTGAGTTGGCTAACCAAGAAGGGTACTGCACATTTTTATTTGTGTTTAGAGATCAAAGTCTTAAAGCTCCCATAGTCACTCAGTCTTTGATTTGGCTGCATAACACACCCAGCAAAACCCAATAGGACTCTAATATCAGCAAATTGACACCATAAGCCACAACATTGGTTTAATCTGGCTGCATTAAAGGCCCAATGAGAGGGGAGAACTTTCATTCTCTAGCTTTTTCCATTATATACTGAAGATAATTAATCCCTAGGGTGAAATGGAGGGAAGATGAATTTGGAGCCTATATCAAGTAATGAGAACAAAACTCATGTTTGTTGTGTCCTTTCACCTATCTCCATGAAATTTTTGTAGCTCTTTGCAGTATGGTTTTGTTTATTATTTTTTTTGTACTTTTTTACGTGATACAAATTAATAAATATGTTTGCCACAATGTCTGTCTAGACATTATATTCAATAATAATCTGACATGCCATGTGTTTTTCATGTAGCCACACCAAGGGCCAAGTACTCATAAAATCCATAATCCATATCTTATTTTATAGTTCCATTAGAAATCAAGTTTTAGTTGATTTGTTAAATGAGCTTTCTTTTCAAATCTTGAGTCTTTTGAGCTTTTCATTTTCAGGTGTTTACCCTGAAACTGTTAAAAACAATGATAAACATGTTTAGGATTCCCAGCGTTCTTTCATCTGAGGTCTCAAGTTCACTTTGTGGTTTAATTCTGTTAGAAAATAAATTAGATCAAGTCGCATTGATATTTGTATTCATTAGTGTGAAATGAATCATTTATTTATTGGACCAGATTCTTGAATTCATAAACAGTGCAAGGGGGAAAAATCCACATATAGGGTAATCAGAATATGAGAATTTAGCATAATCTCTTTTGTATGTATGCTAAAAATTAATTTTAAAAAGTTCTAGGATAATTTACTTAGATTTTATAGGAAAAATAAAACAATTTATAGGTTGGAAATGTTCTAGAACAGATAGTGGGAATATAAAATGGTTAAAGTTTATAGAATACCTTATTTCACTTTGTGGGCTTACTTCTGTAAAAGTGACTTTCCAGTTTTCTTACAAAATAATTTTCTTTTGTGAAAACTGATTTTAAATTTGTCTTTTTAAAATTAAAATTATAAATTAAAAGGATTTCTGCTTTCAGTAATAAATAACTAGGTACTTAACTATCTAAACTAGAAAAGGAAAAAGAATACATAAAACATATTTTTAAAAACACCAAAAGCTGACAAAAGTAAGGAATTACTGGGCTATGATCCAGTAGACCCAGGCATAAATGTGAACACAGCACTTCAGGACACTTGGATCTTATGGACAGTTGTCAATCCTAAAAACTGAGTGGACAATCTGAATGGCACTTTTGAAAATCTCATCAGGCCACAATAAAATTCTGGGCCTGCCATAGTAAATCATCTCTATTTTGGTATAAGATCCCAAGAGTCAGGGTAAAATAAAAGTAAACCAGCCTTTCCATAGACTGCAGTCTGGCTTCAGTTCTTCTAAGAAGTCTAGATAATTTCAAATCCTAAAATTGGAGTAAGGTCATCCCAGATTGCTAGTGCCCAGCTGCCTAAAAAGGTCAATGGAAAATTTTCTCTGCAGGAAAAAATATGTCATGTATACTGCAAATTATTTTTACATATAATTTTTCAAACACAATGTCCAGTGTGTAATCAAAGATAAACAGGTTAATAAAAAGACAAGGCACAATAAATGCAATTCAGCAGAGATAATAAATGAGAGTAAGCTGGAATACATGAAAATCAGAGAGAGAAAAATATGTGGGTAAATCTAAGTGACACTTGACTATAAGACAGCAATAATGATAATATTATTTGTAATGTACAAAAAAAATGAGAGCACTCAAAATAGGCTTCATTTTTAGAATCCAGTGTTTAATTATATGGTAGAATGCTATAGAAGAGGAGTGGCAAGCTTTGGCCCATGAGCCTAAGCCAGCCAGTGGCCTGCTTTTTCCATAGCAAATATATGACAGACTGCATGTGGCCTGCGAAGACTAAAATATTTATTTTCCTTCTTTACAGAGAAGGTTAGTTGACCCTTCAATAGAGAAATGAAAATGAATGAACTGAAGCTACATATAACACGGTTGGGTTTTCAATACGTATCGCTCAGTAAAAAAATAGCAAAGCAAAAACTTATTTATGATTTCATTGGTACAAAGTTTAAAAGGCTGACAAAATTATAGCTTCAGGGTAAAGTCTTTTCCTTTATAGGTAAAATTATTTTTAAAAGCAAGCAAATGATTACCATAAATGTCAAGAGAATAGCTCCTTCTAGGAAGTAGAGAGGAGAATGGAATTGAGAAGGGGCAGGTGGGGGAGCGAACCTCAGTAGTGGTGGTAATGTTTTACTTCTTGGTCTGTGTGGTGGTTATTTGAGTGTTTACGGTGATTTGTTAAAATGTGGGTTACGTTTTATGGCTTTTTCTGAATGTGTATTCTATTTAATAATAAAAGAGATTTAAAAAGTAAATTTTATTCAAATTAAAATGAAATAAAAGAAAGATAGGAGGGATGTTACCCCTTGATGATTTAATAGTAATTTCATGGGAAGTAACTGCCCATTAGTATGTTTATAAAAAGTTTAGCTTGGAGAAAAGGTCAGTGTTTATGCTGTGAATAACATATTTATGAAAATAGCCTTGCTTTCTCTTTCTTTGTTTCTTTACCTGTGTCCAGCCACCCAACCTTGTGATGTGTTAATAACCTGCCCCAGTCTTCCTGCTTTTCAGAGACATTTTCATGATATCTTTTCTAAAGAAGTTGAGCCTTTTTTCTAAGGCTGGCAAGACCCTCTTTCTTTCAGTCATTTCCTTTTTCTCTCTGAAAATATTCCACTTACCTTTACTTCACTAAGGAGTGTTAAATATAGTGAATGACAGTTTTTTCAGAGATGCCATACTGCTCCAGAGGGAACAGTCACATCATGTCAATTTCCTGTACTTGTGCAATGACCAGATCATTTAACTTATGCAGTGGCCTGGATAGCACTGTTTGAAGATGTTAATATTAATGTTTTTGCGAGTTTCAGGTGAAGGGGAATGGGCTGTCTGTAGCATAAAGCACTTACATTAAATATTAAATAAAATTTATCCTCTAAAACTTCCAAGGTAATAGCAGGAACACTGCATTTTGTAATTATAAAATGTTTATTTTCAAAATTAAAAATACTGGCAGTAGCCAAAGTAATTTAAGTTTATGTGAATTGCATCAAATAGGCCCATATTTAAGTCTGAGCTTTAACTTTCAATAACTATGTGATCTTGCACAAGTTGCTTCATTTTTTTGAGTCTCAGATCTTCAGCTAAAAAAAGGAAAATAATGATGAAAAGAATATATGTCTACTTTGGAGATTTAGGTGAAATAGTATACATAATGCACAGTGCCTGGCACATAAGTGCCCTGTAACTATTAGATAATACTCTATTTATTATCTGACCATCCCTTCCTCCTTCCATAAATGCATCTATCAAGTCTTCCAGTCAGTTTTCCCATACCCATTTCTACCATATCCAAATAATTACCAAGCACTATCCATTATCCTTAATTCCCACATGCCTGTGTTAGCTCCTTCCAACCTCTCAAAGGACATTTTACCTCCATTTTGTCCCCTTTATTTACTTATCTGTTCATCTATTCATTCACTTTAAATTCTATTATGTGTGCAGAATGGTGGGAGACCTCTTTGAAGAGATGACATCTGAGTAGCTAGATCAAGTGAGGGTGTGAGCATGAAGATTTCCAGGGGAAAAGTATTTCAGGAAAAGACACACTGAGACAAAAATGTTTGAGAGTCAGTAAGGAAATGGAAAATTTTATTGAGTACCAGGAGTTGTGGTTAGAACAACCATAACAGGTTGAACCATATTAGAGACCCTCTGTGATCATATTTTGTCATTCTGTCCTGTAATTATTCACATTTAAGTGCTTCATCCTGTATTTTGAGCCACTTTATGTAGTTTTCCCATAATTTAACTTTTTTGCAAAATCACTATCATTGAATATATGTTTAATTTGTAATTAATGTAATAATAAATGGAATTTTATTATGGGTAGTTTTTCAAGTCAAGCAGATTGCCTGATATTAGTTAGGTCTCTCTTTGCTGGAATGTCAAGAATTCCATTGATACCTTCTTTGATACTTATCTCAATGTTCACATGTCACATTGCCAATTGCTGGATGAACTCTGATTCAGAAATTAGCAATAAATGCTTCCCTCACATTAATTTTTTCTTTGCCTTTCCTGGGCTTTCACTTTCAGTAGTGAACTTTGAGTTTATTGGAATCTGACTTCCTTTCTTCCAGCCAATTCTAGTCTAACTTTCTCGATCAAAACCAAACAAATTCACATACCCTTGATATATCTTGACTTCAGCTCTAAGGAATTCTTCCCAAATACAGCTTTCAATATTTTGTCTTGAAATCCATCATATTTCCTTCAGTCCTTCAGTTGGTGTCTGCTTTACTTCAGTAGGTTTTGAAATACTGTCTTTCACAGATTTTTATAAAACTCCATGGAAAACTAGCAGAGTGACACTGTATGATAGTTTGTGTCCTATTGTGCGGTATGGTTTGGTTTGGGCCTGTCCACAATTCTTAAGTTCAGAGGTGAATTTCATTTCCTGTTGTTTGTCCTGCATGTTAACTTTCTGCTTGGTAAAATTGCAAATTCCCAATGAAAGCATTCTACAATCGATTAGATTCAGGCTACTTGGCAATTTCTTTCTAATCTCTTTTATTGTGCTTTCCATAAAAATGACAGCCCTCGTATAAATCCTAGTTTAAATCAATACAAGTAAGTGCTAATCTCTTCACAGCACTGAAGATGAAAATGTCAAATGGCACCTGCTGGGCATCAGAACTCCTACTATAAATCATCAAAAATAAAAGAAACACAAAATTGACTTTATTTTTCTTCTTTAAAAAATAACTTTCAAATTCATTATTTTTCCATTGAGTTATTTTTTTTTCTTTTCACTTATATTCTGGTTGGATAAGATTGATGAACTGATTTTCATGGCAAATGTGTTGATGTCTCCCAGCAAAATATCCAGGTTTAAATTAGGAAAAGCATTAGGATAAATTTGCTATTGTAGAGTTGATGCATACTTTTAAGTTATATTTAATCATTCTTCATATGATACCCCTGTGATAAAGTAGAAGCTTGGTTGAAGAAGCAGTATCACAAGAAGCTCTATTGTATCTAAAATTGGTACAATCATGGAAAATAATTTCTAGCCCTTGTCTTCCATTTCTGAAGTTATTTTCAAAGCTACCACAAACTATTCTAGATACTTTCTTTTCTAGGGTTTGACTGCTTGGAATCTTGGCACCTCACAAGATATAGAAAAATACATAGCTTGAGTGTTAAGGTCTCAAGTGATTCTGGAAGAATTGAGCAATCATATAGTTTTTAAATCTAGGAAGAACTTAACTAAACATCCTGTTGAACTTCACACTCCACTCATTTGATCAAATAAGAAATTGAAACCTTGGGAGATTTAGTGACAAATTGATGGTCACAGATTTAAAGGCAAAGCATCAGATTTCTAGATGTTTAATCCATGTCCCTTCTTGCTGCATCAAGAGAAAATATAAGAACTTTACCCACATTGAGCAAAGGTCATGCAAAAATTTGACATGTGGATGTATATGTTCATAAAAATAGTTCACACATGAAGAATAATCTCTTCATATGTGCTAATGAAACAGAGAAGTGACAGGAAAAACTAATGTTACAAATAAGGCAAAGCTTTAATTTAAATGGTCAGTTTCAGATTTAATTCTACAGAACATATTTTTTGTTTTTTATATGGTTTAATTTCATCTCTCATAGAGTTTGTTAATTAGCAATCAAATGCTTAGGAAATATGAGGCTTAAAGAGGTAGCAAAGAAGATACATTCAGTAGACAAAGTAGTCTATAAAGGACATTTTCTTTGAATAATAATAGATTATGGAAATTTCCATGAATTGATAACTAAGACTTCTTCAACCTGTTTAACTCAGTAAGTTATTCATCTTTCTTAGTTCATAAAGAGCAGGAACCAAAATGCAAGTCCCTCAAAATTACTCATCTCTTCTCTCATCAGTTTAAGAGTAGCAAATGCAGGTGACTGGGAACCAGGCAGGTAACAGAAATGACAGATGTGAACTGCGTGGAGACTGGCAAAAGGAAACACAGCCAAAGGACACAGCCCATGCTGAACTTCAACAAATTGTTGACACAGAAAAATGTAGATAAAAGGTTATCAGCTCATCTAACTTTTGCAAGGATGCCAGACATTTAAAAGTTAATGTTAATTCTCTCAATTTATAAATTTGACAATAAATTCAAAATAACTTAAACACATCCATGGGCTACCAGAGACCTTTAATTTAAGAGCGAGATGTCAACTAGGGTTTAACAAGAAAAAGTGAACCATGAAAAGTTACCACTGTCGGGGACAACTTTGTAGTTTCTCTTGACAGTTTGCATTAACCATTTTAAAATGCTCACTAAATTCATAGGTATATGTCATATGAAAGAATAAATTTATATAAGAAACAGAGAGGTCAGCATCTGATTATAGGTTTCAAAGAGGATGCTGTTGTCAGCGCAATAATCAGCAATGTGGGAACAAGATTGGGTTTACTTCTAGTTAAGCTGTATAAACGTCAAAAGGATCACTTGGCTCATTGTGGAGACTCTTTCTCAGTTGTGAATTTGGAATAAAATACCTGATTTACTTGAACCACAGCTTCATCATGGTAGAGGGTGAATGGGAATAAAGGTTTTATTTTAGAAGCATGCAAGAGAATCCACATTCTGACTCTCCTGGAAGGAGGTCTGAAATCAGAAGGAATTTGAACATTGGTGGACATTCTGGTAAGAAGCCTAAAGTCAGAGAAGGATGACAATAAGGACACAGGGATGATGAAATAGTGCCAGTGTTCTCTGCCCAGAACCCCTAGACCATAATTTTCACCATTTCTGTGTGGCCTTTTCCTTATTTCTAAAGGTTGCACTGTGAGTCTCTTACAATTGCTGCTCTCTCGGGCAATTAGAGCTGCTTTGATTATACAGGAGCTTGAGATACCTTGGAGTATATTCACCCATGTGTTGGACTTAGCCCCTAATGGCACCTTTGCCTCCAGGTGAGAAAAACTCCGAGATGTAATTTATACTCCAGTGCTCCGCTGCAGGACCAAGTAGAGATTCTGCCTGAAATCACATAACTATTCTACCTACTTCTGTACCCTCCCCTGTCCTGTCTCCTCCCCTCCCTCCTCAGAGTGTCCAGAGAGCACATCCTTAATAAAACACACATGATTCTTTCTCTCTTGGTTTGCTTCTAAAAGTGTATCCTAAAACACTCATTAATTTATTGAAACTGCCTCATTTTATTAAGAACTATATTTCCATTAAAAAATGTAAGATATTTATAAATGAAAGAATTGTGTCAACTCTGGGAAAGTGATGTGTGTGTGTGTGTGTGTGTGTGTGTGTGCATGTGTATGACAAGCTTTACTTTAGAAGTTACATAAGAAATTGTTATATCCTTCATGACACCATATGCAATTAAAGCGTAGCTAATGATATAAATATAGAAATCAGAGATATCTAGGCATCAGACAGAATGCAAAGGCCAAGTTACAAAGAAGAAAAAAGTGATTGCAAATGATTCTTTCGAGGTGAGATGTTATGATGTAAAGCATGATTCTACCATTTTTGGATTTGAGGATCAAAAATATTTTTTCTGACAAACAATAAGACAAATAATGTGTTGCTTACAACCACAGTTTATTCCCCCATATCCTGAAATTGAGAAAATGTTTCTACAACACAAACTTTATCAATTAACCAATTCCACAGTAATTTGAAAATGCAGATACATAATTGGACTAACAGGTATCTGTGAAGCTGCTTGTAACAGAAATAATACTGAAATTATAATGCATTTTTTTTCAAAATAATTTAGTTGAATATTTCAGTTTAGACAAATTTGTTGTAATTGCAAAAATCGGTAGGTAGATTAAATCTCAAGAATTTTCACTCTGCTTAAGAGCCATGTACTATTTGTTTTGTTTTAATGATCTCTTCAATTATAGGTATACAGATCAGGAAGATGTCCTCATAGATACTATAATTTCAAGTCATGTTTTATTTTTAAAAGAATAGAAATGGAAGAATCTTAAAATATGAGAAATATCTTAGGCTGCTGAAGGATGTTTTTGGGTGCTGAAAGTTTGCTAAGCCAGATTTGGGCTCTTCTGTAAATTATATAACCAAGAGATTTTTGTTTGTCTGTTTCAAAAAATAATTCAGCAAATATAAGCACAAGTTTTTTATTATCAAAAAAAAGGTCTTGCCTAAAAATGTAGTATGAAGGTGAAGTAACATCTTCAGTCTTAGAACTTAGAAATAAAACTTGCATTTAGCAAAACTACAATTTATCTACAAAGAAATGGTCAGTATTCCCAGACATGTGAGGTCTCAGGAAGAATCACACACACACACACACACACACACCACACAGAGTCATACACACACAGCTAAAATCTTCTCCAGAAACAAGAGAAATTAGTTCAGACAAAGCAATGGCCTATGGAAAGTAAGGGTTTGTAATGTTTACTGTTAATTAAATAATTAATAAACAAGTATACCTATAAGAGCATTCAACTCGATTTCCATATTGTTCCAATATGGCTGAAGATGAAATGAGGGACAAAACAAGACTTTTTAATTCTTCTTTTTCCCCAGAGCAATGACCTAGCTATTGGTCAGCTTCAGGTCAACTTAGCAGTTGGTCTCAATATGTTGGGAGTAAATCCCTAAAAAATAAAAATAGAATATTTAACTTTCAAACCAATAATATAAAATTAAAATTATAAAAGAAGAAACAGAAATGATTTCAAATAAACTGTCTGAAATATTAATTTAAATAATTTTTTAATAACAATGAACATACGCTTAAGTATATTATGGCCACCTCAATTATCAAGACATTTAAAATTATTTCATCTTAATTTATTACTTTTAACATTATTTTGGGGTATGTTTCATGATATATATGATGGATTAGCATATATATGTACATATATACACAAACGTATATGTACATACATATAAATGTGTGTACATATACATATTTGAATAAGTTTGTTGTACAGAATGAAAACCAACTATTTTTTTTGACATTCAGTGCCCACCCATAACCTGACCCAGTCTGCATTTCCAGCCTCATCACTCTCTCTCCTTTTCATTAAAACTTCAGTGCTAACAGAGTTGTTACCCTGAGTCATCTCATTCTTTCCTCTGTATTGCTATCAACTCCTGAAATAACATTTTCTTGCCTTTCTGACTTGCATCAAGGTTTGCCTCCTACATAAAGTTCTTGCTGCCTATTTCAATCCCTCTCTATAGTGATTTGACATACAGCACTCTCAGCTTTCAGTTGGTCATCTTACCATGTCCAAACTTTGTCCTCTCAACTAGATTTTAGGCCCTAGGAGTGTAAAGAGACTATGGCTAATGCTTTCTCTGGGTGCCTCCCCCATAGAGAAAGGTATACATTATATAATCTTAAAGAATTGATGTGGTCAGTTTATCTGTCCCGAAGATGTAATAAGTCTCATATTTCACGTTTCCCACTTCAGTATTGCTGACTATATCTACAGAAATTGAAGCTTTAAAGTAAAGCATGGATCTAAGAGTTTGGAAACCTGAAGACCTCATTTTGAGTTATAGTCTACTGCGATAAAAAATTCTCTTTGGCCTTAGTTTTCTTATCCATAAAGGGTATCAATAATGAATTCTTAATAAATCTGTTTTGTCATTCTATGTTTATTTCCAAAGAGTATTCTACTAGCAATGTTTAAGCAAAAATAAAATTAAGAATGGTTTGCATGTTCTTAATTTCCTAAAGAACAATTCTAACTGGTAGATGTCCAACAGACTCAGAAGGCTCTAGACAGAGAGTCTCTCTGTCAACATAAAAAGTAATCCATAAATCTCTTTTATCTCCTATTAGTCCCATTTATATTTTAATAAGAAAAGTTTAGAGGCTCCATTCAATTCTATAATCTTTTGTTGAGCAACTAAAAAGTGTAAAAAGCATTGGTTCATTGGTTTGTCCACCCCAATACACACACACACACACACACACACACACACACACACACACACACACACATTCTCTCTCTCTCATTCTCTCTCTCTCTCTCTCTCATTCTCTCTCTCTCTCCTCAGATAAGAGTACTTGCCCATCAACCTCAGCTCTTGGAAGTGGCTTCTTCTGGGGGTGTGGTCAGGTCCTCCCTTTTTCCTCTAGCAGCATTCAATGGGAGTGCCATTCCAGCCTAGACTACAATTCCATGCTAAAGTGCAAAGGCAGGTTGAAGTGAGTGGGGAAGAAGAAACCTTGAAAAGAAGAGGAGGGTTAAAGCAGGCTTTTCTAGATTTTCAGACTTGAGTCTGAAAACTGCCCTCCGAAGTGGGGTTGGTGTTTCATAGCTGGTAAAATAGATGGTTGGAAAACATAGCGTTGAAAAAAAAAAATGATTCTTTGTTTAGAGAAAAACACCTAGCCTTGATTTAAGCCACACCTGAAGGATGATCAGCCTAGAAGCAACCAGGTCTCTTGTCTGCTGCTCAACTCTTGCCAAATGAGCAGGAGCCTAGAGGCCTCAGAATGCAAATTCATTTAAGCCTTTCTCTTTCATTGCCCTTCTTGATCTGGAAAGGCTTGGTGATTACATGAATTGGGACAAAATTCAGTCCCAGAAAAATTACCTTCTTTGTTCTGTGGCTTCTCTTCATTAGACATATGTGTGTTGCCTTCTTAAATCCTGGAGGTGATTTAGCAATTTGAGACTGTGTGATCCATGTCATGTGCCATACTGCCATCAAATCTGAATGGGTGACCCATGTCATATGCCTTGCCATCAAACTCAAGGAAAAGGAGGGGAAAAGCCACAATCTGTCTCTTGGAACTGCATACAGCCTTTCCCTTGCAGAAAGCCAGCACATATCCTCTTATATCTTTCAAGAACCAGTTTCCACACTAGCACTTGCAGTCAAGTTATAGCCAGGATGCTATTTTTCTAATAATTTTAATTTAGGGATGTGGAATAATATTCTTCCCACCCTGCCATGCATCAGTAATGTACTAGGTCTCTGAAAATTTAGTGTCCAGGTCTCAGCAAGGGTTCATATGTGCATTAGTGATTTTTAAAGGTGAATATAGATAGTAGATAAATATCATAAATAAAATTCTCTAAGAATGGTATACAGTGGGTTGCACAGAGAAAGCAAAGAACAAAAGAGAAGAGTTTCTTCAATAACATCCTTTCTTGTCTTCTTAGCTGGAATGTTTCAGGACCAGCTGCAAGAAAATTTATTCCAATTAGGCATGTATTTTAAACATATTTTTGCTTGCATCCATGAGCAAAACTCTTGAATGGTGGTTTAATTTTCTGCCTATTGCACCTTGTTTACTTCTAAGCTCATAAGTGTTCAACAAGTAAGTAAATGGTCAATTCAAAAGAATACCATCACTTGGCAGTTAATAAAAATCTCAGAAAAACTGAGACTTTAACTGAGATGAGCTTAGTAACTAGCTCAAGGTCATATAGCTAGTTACTGAATCTACATTTCAATCCAAATTTGTTAATCTAAAAAGTGCTCTTTTCCCTGGTTACTAGAGAGAAAATGAGGCACACAATCATGATGAAGAGCATGGATTTGGGACCAAATTCCCTGGGTTTCAAGTCTGCATCCCCTACTTAGTAGCTTTGTGATCTTAGTCAGAGAAGTAACATGAGCTCTTTGTGCCTTGATTTAAGCATGTGTAAATAGAGACAAGAAAAATATTTTAAGTATGAAGTAAGTTAACATGTGCAAAATGCCTAGAATAGTGTCTGATACATAATGAGCACTCAGTTAATCATTTTAGCCATTTTATATGATCAGTATTGGAGTCAGGGAATATATTTCATGTAGAATAAAATCTGTGAATTAAGGTATAGGTTTCCATATGCTGCATCTCTTGAAATTTATACATAAGGAAGGAGTAAGGTGATTGAAAACAATCACAATTTTTTGGCAGTAGAATGATATACTGTCATCATTTTATCACTACATTATCTTCGCCAGCTTTGTCATCATCATCATTTTCATTATTACCATCAACTTCATTATTTTCATCAACACCTTCCATTTATAACATTTTTACATCATATTTCACTTATATTCACAAACTTCTCTCCTAGACAAAGAAGCAATGCATGCTGAGTTCTTCATTCTTAAGTCACATTAAGAGGGACAAAGATGATTATTTCTTACCTCAATGTGTTTCATGTGTTTATATCTGACTTTTTCAGCCAGTAAGACATCCTGAAACAATGGAAAGAGAATGGGTTGAATAAATTTAAACTCAGGTTCTAGTTCTGTCATTAACCATTTAGCATTTTCTTATCTAGCTGAATCTCAGTCTCCTCATGTGTGAAATGGAGAAAAAGTAAGATGGAGAGAGTATCAAGCCCAGATGACCCTACGTAGACACTGAATAAACAGATCTTGTCAGTGTCTTGTCTTGTCTCGATCATTTCCTATTTGATACAAGTTTAAAAATAAAGACAAATATGCTCCAAGATTTTTAAAGTAGAATTAAATTCATAAAAGAAAGGAATAACCAAATACATTGGGAGCTGAAATAATTCTTACAATTAGGCATCATATATGTCTCTGAGACTTCCAGAAACTAGGGTAAAAACTGAAACCAATGGATGTCCCCTCCAAAAGAAAAGTATACCAGTGTTTCCAAAAAAATAAAGTCTAAACTGGCAGCAAATAATGATACGTTTTTTATGTGAAACTTTATAAAGTTAACATTAAATGACATGATAGACAGCTCTCCTGACATCAATTTCATTTAAAAAATGCTGACCAAATTTGTAGATGGATGTTTTAATAAGGAACTTGCATAACGAATTGAGATGTTAATCTCAAAATTCATTTCAGTTCCAATGATTCTGGAAGGGATTAAGCTGATATGGTCTAAAAGTGATGTCTGATAGTAATTAAATATAATACAAGGGCAGAATCAGGAAAGCATAACCACTCTGAGTGCTTTGGAATAGGAATTTATTATAGAAATGTAACAACATAATTATGGGAGTTGTTAATGAAGAAAGAATATGAAAAGGAGAATTGGAAGATCAGAGGAAAATCAACAACCAGGCCTCCTGAAGCACAGCCATGGATGGATGTGTTGGACTTTTCAGTGAATTTGAAAGCAAAGCATATTCTGCATCAGGAAGGGGACCAATATCAGGGGAGGTGTAGAAATCTATGGAAGTCTATTGTCTCTTGGTGCTAGTTCCTTTCTAAGTTAACAACCAAGAGTACAGTGTGAACTTGGTGTTGCTGTTGGTCAGCAGAGCTGAGTCAGAAGAAAAGCTGAACTTGGAGTTGAGGGCAGAAGGGCAGGTGGAAACAAACCAGACCCTACTTCTGTATCTGTCTCTTGCTGCATCTGACCATCATTACTTTCAGAGTTTACTAACTATGGCTTCATTTTATCCTTCTACATCTCTCATAAAATTCTCTTTTGGCCAATTCTAATCTGGAATCATACGGAAGGTATTTTAGGAAATACCATACTACTTTATCCAAATGGTCCTTCAACAAAATTCACACAATACCATCTTGAAGATTAAACTACTTGGGCTGTATGAAGTGCCTAGCACAGTGCCTGAAAAATAATAGATCTTCCAAAATGTTAGTTTCTTCCAATACCTTGGCTTAAGCCTACAGGCCCCTAGATGATAGATCCAGGGCTTATGATTCAAAATCCATGTACTCTCAATCAAGCTCAGCTCCTTGTCTGTTGGTCAGCTGCCAGAACCTATTACTTTGGGGGGCCATTCTTGATTTCAAACATAGCAGAAGCACATTTTATGTAGAGGTTCAGTGCTAATGCCAAAAAGTAAGCAGAACATAATAAGAGGTGAAAATAGCAACTCTTAATTGCTATTTATTTGGGTTAGCACTAGAAAAAAATGTTGGTTGAATTTTAGAGTCTTTGATGTACAAATCAGATATTTTTAACACTAGAATTATACCCAATGCTTTCTGATACTCAAATTAAATGCGACACAGACTGAGAAAAGAGCAGATTGAACTTCCTTGGCCCACACTCATTCTGGAACCCAAATGCATTAAGTGGTGCAAAGAGTGAAGTTATCTATAATTTTAAATTGTTTTCCTCTTTAATATATTACATGCATATATACCTGAATTTAAGTAAGTTTATATATATATATATATATATATATATATATATATATATATCATGTGATCCAAGTAATGTTGTTAGCACAACATAAAATCTTTTTTATTTTACCTCTTGCTTCAACAAAAGGGTCAGTGTCTCAATTAAGATTACATCTGGCTATAATAGAAAAGTCAATATAATGGTAGTTTAAGAGGTCCGGATTCATTGCTGATGTGCTGCTCCATAATACCAAGAACCCTCGGTTCCCTCTATCTTTATCCTCTGCTGTGTATTAACTACATTTACAACATTAATCATGCTTTAAAGCTTTAAAATAGCTTCTATAGCTCCAGTCATCACATCCACATTCTAGCCAGCAAAAAATAAAGAAAGAGAACAAAAAAGAGAAAACGAGTTAAGGGTACAGTCCTCCTTTCTAACAATGATTTTTTTTTTTTTTTGAAGCTGCTCCTGGCGTTTCTGCTTATATTTCAATAGTAAGTAGTTAGATCATTCTCTGATCAAGTTATCTTATCCTAGTTTTCAGACAAAATTTCAGAATGTGGCAGAGAAGCCCCCCAAAACTGCTTGCTTTAATGCTTAATCTAACCATTGAAATCTAATCACCCACAATAACCATACTGGATCTAGCTGAGTCTAAAAGTGTGTTAGATTAAAAGTGACTAAAACAAAACGTCAAGTGAGCTTAAAGGGACTCTTCTTTTAGAATATTATAATAACTATACTTATAATAATACAATGACTTTGCTGAGGATTCACCCTATATGACACGCTGCATATGTTTCATCTTTTTTTAAAATCTCACAATCCTGTAAGATTTCACAAAAGAACAGATAGAAGCTGGATAAGTTTAAAATCTTGCTCCAAGTGACACAGCTAACAAATATCAATCCAGGTCTCAAAGACTGACCTATCTAACTCTATTTCACTAACCCTTATTTTCCTTGTCTCCCCTCATACTGTTTAGTAAAGCATCCAACACTGCAAAGTACTTAACATAAAGGAGAGGCATGACACAAGTTTTAAGGTGTTATAGCTGTGTTAGCAAGTTGGCGAACTGTTACAGTCAAGACTGGCTCTTGCCTGGGGTGGACCTCTAATGCACAAAGTTAGTTCCATTCCCAGGATTATTTCATGGTCCAAGATTGCTTCTCTGACTCCACCAATCACAGCAGCAAATGTGATAGTTCTCAGCTAATACAGATAATGTCACCCTTCCTTTCTTCATCCTGCCAGGGATATGTAATAGTAAGATGAGTAACTCTGCATGCTTGCTTGGAGCTGCCAAGCACATTGCCACTTATATCCTGGTTCTCAGGTTTCAACTCACTATGCCTGGAAAGCTAAACATTTGATGTCCTCCCCATCTGAAGTCAGACAAACCCAGCTAGTCAGGCCAGGACATTATTTCTCACTTGCATATCTATTTGAAGACAACTTTGTTAATGTATTGTTCCTATTGTTGTTGCATAATTAAGGTTTTTATTTTGTTATCTATATACTGGACTTTGGTGAGCTGATTATATTTTGTTCTGATTGTGAAAGCATTGCCTCTTATTTTGTTCATGGGGTAAAAGTACCAATAACTTGGTCTGAAGCAAGGAAAGAAATAAGGGGTATAGTTCTT
Source organism: Cynopterus sphinx (assembly GCA_030015415.1). Taxonomy (NCBI): domain Eukaryota; kingdom Metazoa; phylum Chordata; class Mammalia; order Chiroptera; family Pteropodidae; genus Cynopterus; species Cynopterus sphinx. The sequence continues at coordinate 62,406,942 of CM057389.1, read as the reverse complement.
GTTTTGCATCTTCCATAATCTTGTTATCCAAAAATTTTGAACAAAATCATAAAAATAGACTCTCTACAAAGACCCCAGGAATTTCTAAAGACAGACCACCAATTTCAAAACAAAATGTATTAAATGCATTTTGTTCTACTTTGTTCATGAGTAGAAAAACTTCTAGCAGCCAAATTTGTAAGAAAAGAATGAGCTCATAGCTAAAAACAACTTACATATTAAATTCAAAGCCTGTGCCATGTGCCCTGAACCTATTTTTGTTTTTAAAAATCTGCAAGGTGTCCAAGGATGGCCACACCACAGGTTTGTCTTTTCCTCTTGTACTGATGTAAACAAACCATGACAGACATGGAATAATTTTGACTCTAGTTCTCCATGTCTTCTCTTTGTAACAGTTCATTTGACTGCTCCAGATGGTAGTTATGCAGCTTTATTTGAGTACAGTTTATGTATTTTAGTTATCACTTTTTGTGCCATTTTAACCAAGCTTTCATAGTTCCATTGTTATATGATCAATTAATTAGCAGTCATTAAAATCAGTATAACAAGAAAAGTGTTTTAACTTTCTATAAATCACCTGTTTTCTACAGAGGGTGCCTCCTGCTTTCTCCACAAGCAAAGTTACTCCTGAGTACTTTCATAAGTTTGGATATGCACATTTAGGACAGTAAATTCAAGAGGGTCTTCATTTTCATATCTAATACAATGCTTTGAAGAGCCGCCAATAAGTGCCAGGAGTCCAGAAGTAAAGCCAAGTATGAGGTAGTAGTCTCAAAAATTTTAGCTACCTCAAGGAGGACTAAGATTCTCCTCAGGCCATCCATTTGGTGTTTGAAATAATTCTATCCAGGTCTCAACAGCTGGAAGAGTCTGCTGATCTCTGGATTACTTTTTATCTATTTATGTATTTTACACATTCATGTGTGCTTAACTTATTTAAACCCAAGATAACCTCATGAACTAGGTAGCTCATGTGTTATTTGGGGGAAACAATTGAATTCCAAAGGTTACACAACTTTCATTCTGATAAAGCAGGGAACCTGTGTCCTGAGATGCTTTAATGTTCTTGTACCACACACAGAGATTTTTACAGAATCAGAGGATGAAAGGCAAAAGGTTGAACACAGGATGATTTTAAAGTGCTTAAATTTCCAAGTGATGATGTTTGTAGTTGTGATTGTAAGTGTATCCTGTACTTTTTGAGAACCTGATTACAAAACTGGGAAGACACTTCTTGCTTCTGTTCGTTGGACTCATCAGATCAATTTTCTCCTCATTGTTGCAATTTGTTTCAGGTTCCTTTTCCCAGCCACATCAGTTCATTCTAATCCAAGGATAAGTTTTCAGAAGTCACACAATGTTTTCATAAATATTACATTTTAAACTTAAGATTTTTAATATCAGAGCTTCAAAACTTCTCAAAACTTCCATATGAATAAACTTTTCTCATCGAGCATGCATTTGGTATTTTCCCAAGAAACTACATTTTTCTGTTTCTTTAAGAATAATCATGTTGAAGAGACTTTTAAAGAGACCTATTTCTTTCCTTTCCCTTGGTTAGTGTTGTTAGAACTAACAATGATATAATAAAGTAAAACCTAAGATTTATATTGCAATTTCTTTCAGAAACACAAAAATATCCTTTGCTGTACACTCTAATTTGTTCTCATCCTATTCTTTAATTTTTTTGACATTTTATTACATACAGTAACAATTTTTCAACCCAGGACAAAATATTGGAAGACATAGAAGAACTCAGTCTCATATTTATATACAGATATTTGAAGTATTTCCATCCTGCAGTTTTAAGATTTATTTTTGCCCTGGCCTCTTGTTTTAAAACTGCTTCTCAGAGTTTTCACATTTTCACCTATCTTTATGGTAAATTGTTTTGTCATGGTAATATGCTCAGATCAATTGCCAGAGGCAGTAATGCTAGTATCAATCATGTGCAAACATGTAATAACTAGGAGATAAATGACATTACACCTTTCTTCTTTTAGCCTGATACAGTTTGCTCTTCGGGAGGATGCCTTTAGTATAAAATAATTTCTAAGGAAGTCTGAAGGCACATCAGTTAAGTATTAAGAATTCTTTCAGCTTACCTAGTCCTCAGAGGGAGAGGGGATATATGCGTCAGAATGGACTCTTCCAGCACCATGGACAGAGCCACCACGAGGCTGCTGCAGATGGCTCCAAGAGCTGTCACCCAGCAGGGTCCTGAAACATTCATCCTACCTCCTTAAACCCTGCGCCACACCCAGTATGTACACATACCCTCCTTAGTGAGCTAGTGTTTCTCTCTCTCTCTCTCTCTCTCTCTCTCTCTCTCTCTCTCTCTCTCTCTCTCCCTTTCTCAATTTCTCTCAATTCTTAGTCCTCAGATGTTAGGATTTCCTGGGTGCTCACAATTTCAACTCTCATTGATTGGCCCTGGCAACTTTCCCTCAAAATCCTGACTTCCCAATTTTATTCATGTCTCTTAACATAGTTTTCATTAACATTATTCCACCTACTCCAATATGTGTCACATTTTTGTTTTTGTTTGTTTTTGTTGTTGTTGTTGTTGTTGTTCTTACTTTCGCTACTGTTTTTGCACAGCTGGCCTCTCAGAAAGATGAGATTTGTTTTCATTTCATTCACCAAATTGCTGAGTTTAAATATAAAATAAATTGAATGTAATTGTATTCTATGTCTTAAAAATATATAGTATGTGTCATATTTTACATAGGTAATATGTCAGTAAGGATACCAGCAAGAAAGAAATGATATGTGCAGATGGAATAATTGAAGAGAGTTTATTAGGGGACTGTTTTTGAATGTACAGGAGGATCAAGCAAATCCAATTAATGTAGCCAAGCTCCCAAAACACTGAAGCCTGAAAACACGAAAGAAGAAAGTGGCTAGTAGAATTTGGAAAAGGGTTGTAATGGAGAGGACTCCCCAAGAGAAGCTGTAGAATTTAAGAAATAATGAAGTCAACATGTGGTGACCCAACAGCTATTGATCCTGGAAAATAATGACTCTGAGTTGATTCTTGTACTTAACTCTCCAAAATTTTTAAATAGTTCTTACAGTAGGCTGAATTCAATGGGAAACCATAAGTCAATGAATCTCATTGTTGTGGTCCATTAAAGTCTGTCAAGAGCACAACACACGTTAGAGAAAGGAGAAGAGATCTGAATAAGAAAACAGAAATAACAAAACACATATAATATACATAGTTGAGATCTACATAATAAAACATAACAGTGTTAAAAATTATAAAGATATTGCAATTGTATTATAGAACCCAATTTATCTATATTCATCATGTTGTAGTTAACAAGTAGCTGATCCTCAGGGATCTCTTGTTCAGATATTCTGTTCACTATTATCAAAGTCAATTTTCTTCATGAGATTCCTCACTCAATCCCACTCACCACTCAATAAATTAAACAAACACGAGTAGACAATTCACCATTAGCTAACACTCTAGCACATTTAAAATGCCTCAGGCCGATTTAATAAGCAATATGTGAATGACTAACTTCATGTTCTACTCAAACATTTTTCTCAATTTATTCAATGACTTAGATTTAAAATTCTCCTTGATTAAAGTTGAACATAGCCCTTAAATCTGAAAATGGCCACAGTGCTGTGGTTTTTGACAAATCACCTCTGCTAAAAGACGCAAGCTCATGCTCCTTATTTATTCATCTGTTCTTGCCAAGAGAACTTGCCAGCTCCTCCTGGTGCATGTCTCCTGGGAAAGATGAGAGGAGAAATAATAAGGGCACCTTGAAGAAACAATGTAATTATACATAAGCTACTGTGGGCAATGCTGAAAGTTGAGATGATTTTGCCATCTCATGTGGAACTGAGAACAAGAGGCCTCCTTTCTCTGCCAGTGGGGAAAAAACATGAAGACTTATTCTAGCATAAGTATATTTTACAAAGTTTTATTTTTATTACCATTGGAATCCTGGCATTTACATACTGCTACATAGTAAAATGACTGACTTCTCTTTATTAAGAATGAACGCCTAATTTGATTTTACTACCCCCTTACTCTAGCTGAGTCAACCCATCATTGAGAAGTCACCAGATATGAGTTTGTGATATATTTATACCCACTGGCTAAGAGCTATCATTGCCTGTTGAGCCCATACAAATTTAATAGTTCTTCTTAACATCCACAAATAATTAATACATCAAATATCATTCTCTCTTCCCAACATGTAGAAGATGTATTAGTATAGTACTAGACCATTTATATCTTAGCTTTATTTTAGCCAGCACCTTTCAATATGGTTCTGCTTTATAAATTATACATCACATTGATGCATTGTCTATCTTCACTTTAAAAAATTATAATAGAGAAGAAAAAAATGGCATAGATGATAGAGGCTCTGTTCATCCCTCTGGCAACTAAATCAAAGTTGTGATGGAAACAAGGAGCAAGCAGCAAGGAAAAATATCCTGTGATCTAAATGAACAAGCCATACAACTAGGGAGAAATCCAAGAAATCACCCTGCAATGGCAGAAGGTAGGACAGGGTGAGGACATGAGGCTGCACGGTCTCCAGCAGCTGAATGAGACCAAGGCTCTAGCAGCAGCAGAAGCCTCTTAAAGGGTCCATGACCACGAGAGAATTTTCTCAATGACGGACCTGCTCCCTCTGCTAGCTCTGAGCATCAGTGCTGATTATGCTGCAGGCGTGAGGCACCAGGAACTTCAGGGAGATACTGTTTAAGTGAGGGCTAAGGTGAGTGTTATCCACTGTTCCCTGTTGAGCCCTCCCCCATTTCAGTGCACAGACACAGAGCTGCAATAACTGTGAGTTAATCAAACTGGATAACAGAAGTCGCTCCACCCAGAGGATTTCCTAAAACCCCACCTCCCCAAACTCGCAGCCCCACTCAAGCCACATCTAGTTGTGTCCTCAGTGAGTCCCATGTTCCCTGTTGAGCAGAACCAAGACTCACGCTAGTGGCAGCTGGCCTCAGTTTCTGGTGCGGCCTTTTGAGGCAACAAACACAGCATCTGTGGATTGCTTGGTGAATCTTAACAGGTGGCTCCAGAGTGGCAGAGACTTAGGCTAAATTTGGCCTGCAGCTGAACTCCTCTCAGGACTGTGCCACTGGACACCTACTTCACAAATCCACACTAATAAGGCTGGGAGACTTAGGTGTTTTGCATTGTACATTGAAACAGACATAAAAGGCAGCCAAAATGGGAAGACAAAGAAGCAAAATCCATATGAGAGAACAGAACAGAGATCCAGGTATAATGGAGTCAAGTAATTTAATAGATGCGGAGTTCAAAATCTGGTAAAGGTGTTATAAAGGTGCTCCATGAATTTTTGGGAAGTATACATAAATTCAGTGAGAACTTCAACAAAGAGATAAAAAAATCATAAAAATGGAAATGAAAATTACAAAAGGGAACCAGTCTGAAATGAAGAATACGTTATCTGAGGTGAGAAGTATAGTAAATGGAATAAACAAAGGAATAACAAAGTAAATAAAGAAAAGGATCAAATGCCCTATCTAGAGGATGGGAAAGCCAAGGACTCACAATAAGAATGGCAGGAGATAAGATGCCAAGACTATAAATATAATTTAAGGAGCTTATGGGACACTATTAAGGGTCAAAATATCCATCTGATTGGTGTAAGTGAAGAAAATCAAGATGTTGAACAGCTGTTTGAAAAAAATGATGATTTTTCCATCATTTTTTCCATAACCTGGTGAAATAAATGGACATAAAATCCCAGGAAGCTCAGAGAATTTTAAAAATCAGGGATCCAAAGAGGCCCATACCAAGAAACATCATAATTAAAGTGCAAAAGTTTAAATACAAGGAAATAAGATTAAAAACAGCAAGAAAAAAACAGATGGTTACTTATAAGAGAAAACTCATAAGACTGGCAGCTGATTTCTCAAAAGAAACTATACAGGACAGAAGGACTTGGCAAAAACATATTCAAAAGGATGAAGTCTCAGGATCTACAACCAAGAATAATTTATCCACCAAAGACAAAGGACAGATAAAGAGCTTCCCAGACAAAAATAAACTAAAGGAATTTATTACAACCAAGCCAATATTACAGGAAATGTTAGAGGGACTTCTTTAAGAAAAAACATGTATCAGAAACAAGAATAAAGAATGTATCACTACATACCTCAAAAGGAAAAGAATTAAGTGCTCCAACTAAAAGACAGAGTGGTTGAATGGAAATGAAAATAAGACCTCTCCATGTTGCCTATAAGAGATTCACTACAGATTAAAACACACACATAGGCTAAAAGGAAGAGGATGGAAAAAAGATATTGCTTTGATGAACCTAGAAGTATTTAAGTCAGAGAGAGAAGGTAAACACTACATGATTTCACTTAAATGTGGAATCTAAGAAATAAAAAGAATAAATTCACAACTTTAGTGGACAATTTAATGATAAACAAAGGGGAGGAAATTGGGGGGCTGGAGAATGAGGTGAAGGGTTAAAGAAATACAAATTAGTAGCTGATGATTGGTCATGGGGATGGAGAGCAAGGCATAAGGAATGCAGTTAGCATTAACATGCTGGCTAGGTGGAGTATCAGGGGAGGGAGTGAGCAATTAAGGGGTTTGTTTTTTATAATTGGCTAGGTAGAAGGTCAGGGGAGGAAGTGAGCACTTGGGGGAATCATTTTATGAACTATATAGATATCTAACCAGTGTAGTGTATACTTGAAACTAATTAAGATAAATAAATTTTTTAAAATTATAATAGATATATGTTGTTTTTATTCATTTAAAGTTCTTGCCTTATTCTATGGGGGAAAAGCCCCCTAGTTTTTTCATCTAATAAAAACATCTCTATTCTCAGTGCATAAAATTCAAGTCATGTGTCAGTTCCAAGAGAAAGCACAATGCACAGACCTGGCTAGTAGCTGACTCCAATCCTCTGGATTCTGTATTAGAGAAGAATTGGTCACATGCCACAAGCCAAGAATGAACTGCTGTTTCAAGATTTTACAAAAATTACTGGAGAAAAAAAGCTTCCTTTCCTCTGAAGTTAAACCAACAAAAAGTATATCAGATGCTAAAAATGAAGATAGAGAAAGCTCTGGATTCAGCATTACCTGAATCCGTATCTACTTGTGGACTTATTAAGGTTGCAAAACAAGAAATCTTCTTCTTTGTTTAATTAAGCTAGTGTTCCAGTTCTATTACTTGTACCAAAAGGAAAAAAAAAGACAAGAAGGAGCAGGAGTAGGGGACAGGGAGAAAGAAGGAGGTGAAGGAGAAGGAGAAAGAGGAGAATTAATACAAGTGGGAAACTACAGTCTGGAATATGTTTGTAAGTCTAAAGTCACCTAACTAGATTCTACTACCTTTTCTCACCTCTGGGATTCATATATTTTATTATGGTTTAGTCTAAGCTGATCCATTTTGAGGTCATATTAGCCTTATTTCTGTCATCTTCAAACTGAACATTCTCATTCAAGTCATACACATGCCCCAGCAATGCTTACTTGACTATTTTGGAAAAATGTCCAAAAGGATACCTACTCTAATTCTAAAGGCCTCTAAGAGAAATTTATTCCTCCACACAGAAATAAAATTATTGAAATGGTCTTTCTCAGTATATAGAACATACCCTAGATTCATCATACATATTGGCTTCTGAAAATAGGCTTTTCAATAAAAATGTTTATAGATGCTGAATTTTTCTTGTTATAATTTGTATTAGTATTCAACAACTCTCTCTCCTCAGTCTCTTACTATGGACAAAGCTAGCCTTGGCTTGTGATTGACTTGCTTTGGCTAATAGAATGCTAGTGGACATGGAGCAACAGAGGGCTTAACTGTTGTTCTGGGTTTGGCCTGGGTTTTGAGTGATAAGAAGACTATGCCTCAGGTAATTACTGCCACTTCAGTCTGGGCTTCAAAAAAAGTACATGCAGAGAAGATCTAAACCAAACTCACAGGCTACAGCCAAGTTGAGCCAATCTATATCCTGAAGTAAAGCCACTCATCCAAGCCCATCCTAGATCAGCCAAATCACAGGCAATTACAATATAAGAAAAAAACAGTTGTAAGCCAATAAGTTTAGTGTGATTTGTTACACAACAATGACTGCTATACTTTGGGTGGTTTTTAAGTTGTTTTTATTTGAATTGTAGTTGACATACAATATTATATTAGTTTCAGGTATACAAGGTAGTGATTCAATATTTTTATATATTATGAAATGATAAGATCTTGATAAGTCTAGTTACCATACATCCTCATACAAAATTATTACAATATTATTGACTATATTCTCTATGTTGTATAGTATATCCCTATGACTTATTTATTTCAAAATTGGAAATTTGTACCTCTTAATCCTCTTCACCTATTCCACCTATCTGCCTACCCCTCTCCACTCTGGCAACCATCAATTTGTTCTCTGTATCTATAAATACAGTCAATGATTATAATAATTTTGTTATACTTTATATAACCATATTTCTGTACTTCACTTACCATTACATAGCTTATGCAGCTAGTAAACCTTAAGAGATACAAGATGCATGAGAGGAATAATTGGTTGATCTAGACTATCATCATTGAAAATTATCTCTAACAATCTTAGACACAATCAGTCTAATCAATTAATCCCTACTCCTAATTAACATTGAGGCACAGAGAATGAAGTGATTTACTATAGGTCACATGGCTAAAATGACACACAGCCAGCATTAAACAAAAGAATCTTTACTTCCAGCCTTGCTGTCTTCCCACAATGCCACTCTACCCTCTCTTCAATATTTATAGTCTAATTCATATTCTTTCTCATTATCTCATCTTCTCATATCGGTAATCCTAGCTCTATATTCCCCAGGCATTCCTCTAAGTCCTAAGGACTACCCTATAGCAAAATGCAGAACATAAAAAAAGCTAACCATATTAGACATTTGCAAAGGTTTTCACTAACAGAGATGGGAAGAAATGCCAATTTGTCTACTCTGTGTTATCTAATGTTAAAAAATGTGACTTTTGGCTAAGACTTTCATTTCACTGAAAGTCTGTATTCTGGAAGTCTGAGTTTAATATGTTAAGATTTTTTACATCTATGTTAATTTTTTTTAGAAAATACACTCTTATTTCCATACTATTTAAGTATATTCTATTAAACACATTATTAAATCTCTATAACAAAATGAAATAGACCTCAGAGATTGTTTAAACTAGAAGTCACAAATTTAGATAGCATTATGTATCAGGTCAGGAATGTAAAACACATGAGTCAGGAGACTAGGTGAGGATTCTGGCAAACTAGGTAGCTCGGGTCCTATTACATTTGGGGGAGGAGAAGAAGGATGGCAACTATTAATTTCAGCTAATTGTTACTATGTTGCCAAATCATCAATCATTTCAAAAGAAGCCACATCTTGAAATTTTTTTGTAGCAAATGATCCATTTTTAAAGGGTGGTGGTTATTTTTTTAACACTGTGATCCAAATAAAAATTGTTATGAACTTGAGGCCACTCAAGTAGAAATTAATGCATCGTGGAGTGTGTTATTAGAAATTAAGAATACTATGACTGGATCCTATATCAATTATAATCTCTTGATTGTAAAAATTTTAAAGGTAAAATAAATCTGTAAAGGCCACCAAGTATTGTTTTGAGTAGCTAGTTTTATAAATATGTTTCGAAGGTGTATTTTTGGTTCATTCTCTCTAGTATCAGAAGAAAATAAAATGAATATTGTATGATACACTTTCACAAAATAGACTATACCATGTTTCCAAAACCACAAAAAGATCAAATATTTTCAGAAGAAATGGAAAATGGAATACCTGACAGTACAGCCATAAATTTATAGATGTTCTTCCAGTATGTTAAATAACATTACATATCAGTTTTTCTACTTGGGCTAGGTCATTCAAAACAGTATTAAATGGTGTGTAATTATCCAAATAATCTAGGTATAAGTAAAGACTTTCCTAGAATCAGGTGTTTCTTTGCAGTGCCAGAGTTAGCCTTAAAACCTAGTAAGTACATTTTAATTCTTGAACTTTTATTTTACAAATCATATTTTTATCTTCTTAAAGTCTAGTTTATATTTGCTAACAAATGATATGCTTTGTTCCCTCTGAATTGTTTTTACATTATATTTAGTTTAAGGAGAAAAAAAACAAAAATAATCTTTTTGTTAAAGATAATTTCCATAATCATTCAAAAAATGAATTGAACATTTACTGTATTTTTTTAAAGACCATAAAAAGGAAAATAACTCAAGGTAGAGAATTTGTGAATAGGTAATCACTTTCTATAGACATTAAGCAATGCTCCAATAATCCCTGAGAAATAACTAATTAACTTTCCAGGTGAGGAGACATTATTTTCTATTCCTGTAAACTAAAAGGTACCTACAGATAGTAAATAGCAATGTGTTTCTAATTTTCAAAAGAACATTAAAAGGAGTCTTGGTCCTCATTATTTAGCTACCTCAAATTCTACCAAGATAATAAAACCTAAATTAACACAAAAAATTAATTTTTACTATGCTGAAAAATGAGGAAGCAATGAGTAACTTTTGTTTATGAAGAATTGATTAGTCTGAATAAATCTGACTGATTGTTGATGAAGTCACAAAATGAACAAAATCCAAAGCACTCTAGATTTAATGCTTTGATGATAACAAAACACTTAATAAAGCCCAATGAGTCCTCCAGACTATATTAATTTAGGATAGCTTAGATAACAAAAGTCAGCTAAGACTTTGCAAATAAAGGAAAAACGGAGATAGATCATTTAAGGAAAAGGTGTAAGTTGATAAAAGCTATAAGAATAGGAGATAAGACCAAGTGAATCTCAATGATTTAGAAGTGGGTGCATACCAAGGAACTAATTAAAAATTTCTGAGTTCTTGAATTTTAAGGTACAGCAAATACAAGACCGTAGATAAATATCACAAAAACAATAAGGTGAGATCTTGGGAAACAAAAATCATCTGGATAAAGTAAGAAAAACTTTATCAATGTTGAATTCAAAATTTGATAGAAACTCATTAAGTGGTAACAATTTTTCAGAAAGCCTGACTATGGACTGTGGTGGTGGGGATGGCCAGGGCAGGGTCATTATGAGAAATCTACTTGAAAGTGTTAGTACTGCAATGTGATTGTAGAAAACTGCGACACCCGATGAAATTATTACTACTGCACTTAAAGTGCTCAGAATGAATGCAAAAGAAACGGCAAAGTCCAAACGGATTTTTAACACAACTGTATTTTAAATTGTACCTTCTGTTGTACATGTTTATTCCCCTTCAGATTACGCCCTATCTAATTGAAAAGAAATCAACAGAACCTAAGATCTTTTCTATAATGGCCCAAAGAATATTCAAAGACTCCACAGCCTCTCCTAAGAATGCTTCTAGCTTTTTCTCTTCTACTCAGTAATGAGTTTCCCTTGAACTGAAGCTCCCTGGGCCCAAAGATCTTCCCAGAAGTACATCTGAGTGGGGGGATCCCAATTACACCTTGGTGGTTTGAGTTCTTTTAATTACACATAGGTCTGTTGATTTATAGTTATGAAGTCATAAAATGGGAATTTCTGGTATTTTGGGGACAGTGATATCAAAGAGACTCTAAGGGGTATGTGGTATATCTGAACTGAAACAAAATACCCATGTTTTCTCAACAGATACAAGAGTATCTTAAATAATAAGAGCCTAAACATACTGTTGGTTTTTATGTCTGGTACTGTCACTCAGTTTTTGTCAGTTATTCTTTCTTCCTAACCACAAAATTAGCAAATATGAGACTCTTATGGGGAGGCTATATAAAAATAAATATTTTTGGCTACCATGATGTTATTTTAAAAATATGACTGTCCTCAACATTTCTCACGCTGTTGATGCTTTCTACATTATTGTCTGTACTTTGATATCTCTTTGAAATTGTAGGTTTTTGAACTGAAGAATATCTAACTCAACAGTATCCTTTTACAGATAAGGAGACAGAGCCTTTGAGAGATGCAGTGGTTTAAGCCTATGTGGCACAGTCAGTGACAGCAGAGCCTACAATAGAGTTTCTGTCAACAGGATTTCATTTCAGTTCTTGAAACATTCTGCTGCCATTTTTCTGTTCACCTTCTTATTCTGAAGTTACTATTGGTATTTGGGGGGGGGGAAGAGCTTAGAAATAATTATCTAAAAAAAGCAATGTGTACATGCACATGGATTTGTATTTGTATTTCAAATAACAATTAATGTATCAATACACTCCCTCCACTTGCTACTACATTGTTATGCACTAGATATTTAGCATTTGCATCACAAAAAGACTTCTATTTTCATTTACTATGCTGTTCTGACAATACTATGATGAACTCTATTCTATGTAAATTACTAAAAATGGCTCTTTTTAATCATCCATCTAAAGCTTTATTTAGCTTGTCCCCAATTTTATGTGGTTTTAATTCTTTGAAATGCAGATGTGTAAGATCCAACATTTATTAGCATTTAATTTAGAAATTTATTTATAAAATAAACTATTGCTCTGTAGTTTCAGAAAAATTTAATAAATATCTCTGAATAGATGGTAATTTCATGTTCATTTTCAGAGAGATTTAGCTACATTAGCAATCCTATTTCATGACACCCATAATTTTCTAAATTGACTTATTTGATGCTCTTTAGAATCTATTTTTCTGAAGACTTAGATTTTTTATTTCTGTTGCTGCTTTTGAAATAGTCTCTATGATTGTGAATCCATCTAATGTAATTTTCACATTTGGTGTCATTTTTCTCAAATGACAATACAGGGCAAGAAAAACAATTTGAAAGTTCTTCATACGGGCCTAGTATTCTGATTCAAAATATGTATAAAATGTAACAAAAAAAAGAAATAGGAAAATTTGAAGATCTCTGCATAAGAAACCTTAGTGTTAAAACTAAGCATATGGACTGTGAGGGGTAAGCTGTGGAGTAAGATAGGGTAATAAAAAAGAACCTCAGTAGAAATGAGCCTATGAACAGTTAAAAAGTGAGAAAATGAGTAGCTCTCTTTCCTTTTATTAACACTTTTGCGGAAACCTTATCTCTACTTTGGCCTCTCTCATTTTTAGCCTGTATCCTGACACTTCACTTTTCAGCACCTCACTTAGCTTTTCTTAAAGTAATTCAAGCACCGCTATTACTACTACTACTACCACTACTACTACTACTACTACTACTACTGCTGCTGCTGCTGCTGCTGCTGCTGCTGCTAATAATAATAATAATAATAATAATAATAATAATAATTGCATATAGATTTTTATACTTTAGTTAAACCCTCCAATAATGCCTACATTATTATTTGCAATGTTTGAAAGTTTTCTAGGGGAGCCAACTATGTCAGCAAGGATATCTGCTATGAAGACAGTGAGTCCCATGGCATTAAATGAGTATTCATTTCTACCAATAATGTATTTTTTGTAGGTTCTGACTTTACACTAAAATGAAAATGAGAAAGTCTGTAAAGATAAATTGATGATAGACAGATGAAAGATAGAAAGATAGAGATAGAGATATGTGTGTGCAATGTATCAATATGCTTCTCTCTCTCTCTCTCTCTCTCTCTCTCTCTCTCATATATATATATGATATATATGTAAACCACATACATATGATATATACATATAATACATACATACATACATACATATACATACATACATACATACATACATACATATATATATATATATATATATATATATATATATATATTAGAAAGGTCTCTTATCTCTTATCCAAGGCAGCATTTAGAACTTTGGAGCTAAATGGTAATTAAGATCAGTGTACATATTCCGTGATTCAACAATATTTGAGTTGCTTTAAAACAATACTCTTCTCATGTTGTTGCAGACGTCGTGTCCTTGCTTTCTCTCTGGCAAGAAGAAGTCAGTTGCAAGCAATTAGTAAAGTGTGAGTGTACAGTTCTCAACTGGATAACTTAGCTGATCCTCTGCCACTCTGCCTGAATTAACCCTTAGTTAAGAATGCTGAAATGGAATCTTGGTCCAGTGCCTAGGATTGGTGGATACACCTTCCCAAAGGCACACCCTTACTGTCCTTGGGCAACCAATATCCCTAAATCTGAGAATGTACTTCTAGGTGTATCAGTCCCAGCAGCTGTTTCCTTGAAGGTAGTGTAGGCAGACCAGCTTAGACTCCTGGAGGAGTCTCACTTAACCACAATTGCTGGTGGGGCAAGCTGGATCTCCTGCTAGGCTTCCCAGCTGCTTAGTTATAGACCTGCCTGGATCATTCATACATACATACATACATACATACATACATACATACATACATACATACAATAGCTCATTCCTGCACTCTCGCCCCCATGAGTCACCACCCCTAGAAGGCTGCTTTTACCAATGCTCACAGAGCAGGAAGGGGAGCAAAAGTGTTATCCCAAAGTGGCAGAGGAGGGTTAATATTTGCTTTTGTTATTCAGAGAAGGGGAGGCAAGTATGCCTTGAGTGAGTGAGTGAGTGAGTGAGTGAGTGAGTGAGTGAGAAGGAGGAGGAGGAGGCAGGTTTTTGAAGCGGAAAATGATCAGAAAAGAGGAATAGGCAGAGGTCGGTGCCCCAGCTCCCCTCGGGGCCCCAGAAAGTGGCACACAGTAATTCCCTCTACAGAGCCTTACAGATTTCCACAAACAATGACATCACTCGGGTGCCGCCGATCAGGTTACTAATGGGGGATTTTCCTGGGAGCAAGGAGGGCCTGGGTGGAGAGATGGAGGAGCTCTCCGGGGTGCTGAGAGGGACGGGGGAGAGGACTCTCTGAAAGAAGCCCCCTCCAGACGAGGCAAACCCGCCAGGCCGGGGACGGACAGGGGCGGGCCCGGGGTGGCCCAGGGCGGGGTTCGCCGCTTCTCTGATCCTCATTGGCTGCTGGAGGATTCACGTCACCCAGGCTGGTGCTCTCCTCCCGACCCAGTGGAATTGGAGCTAAGGAGGAGCTGAAAATGCAGATTTAGCATCAAGCACAGACATACACTCACTCTTTCTCTCAGATACACACAGCTCCCCACATTTGCACCTCTGCCAGCGAACTGGGCCGCCTGACTACACGGCTTCCCCGCCAGCCAGATTCTGGAGAACACACACTGATTTGCTGTTTTCTATGCCCCTAGTCTCTTCCTCTACTCAAAGATTTATTTTAAAACAACAAACAAACAACAGAAACTGTATATCTGTATTTTTTATTTGCATCTTTCCTCCGGATCCCCTTCTCCGCCAGCCTGTGCGCCTCCTAGCACCACTTTCCACTCCCAAGAAAGATGAAAGGTGGCTGTTTCTCCCGCTGGAAGGCGGCCGCCGGGCTCCTCTTCTGTGTCATGGTCTTTGCATCTGCCGAGAGACCAGTCTTCACGAATCATTTTCTTGTGGAGTTGCATAAAGGAGGAGAGGAAGAAGCTCGCCAAGTTGCAGGAGAACACGGCTTTGGAGTCCGAAAGGTAAGATATCCCTTGCATTTCGCATGTTGTTTCAAAACGGGGACAGCCCTGCGCAATCTCATTGCAGATTTGCAAGTTTTCTCTCTTTCTCATGCGATGCAGACATTATGCCATCAGCTCTTTAACGCGACATTGCCTCCAGTGATCTTTCACGGGTTATGTAATTAAAATGTCCTTCAAATTCTACTAGTAAGGTCATAAAAAATAATTTATTGCTCTTTGACTTGGTAGCGAAAACAGGATAACATTTCAAACAATGCTGTGCGCCGGGCTGCTGTCCGAGGTACCAAGTTCTCAAGGCTGCCTGGGGATGGAGGGCTAAAGTGCCGAACATCTGAGCTTGGGGTTGGCTGTCCTGCCAGAGATATATCCCCTGCTCCCAACCCCGGAGAAAGAGTAATTTCTGACGGACAGGGCTAGGAGCTTAGACATTGTAATTCATCTCCGTGCTCTTTGGACCCTGGGCCAGGAGGACTTTTCTCCAGGTGACTTCAGTCCCTGCTCTTTTCCAGGGAAAGCAGACCTGAACTGGTTTTTCTTTCCAAAAGAGGGGTTGAACTTCTCGCCTTCGTCCCCGCCCACCACAGCCCACCCCCGGAGCGTACTCCTAGTTAGAGCTCACGTTCTCAACGAACAGCTATAGAAACTGGAAAGGTAGATGTTGAGGGGAGTTTCCTGCGGAGAAGTCGGGGTGCCTCTCCTAGTTTGTGGGCAGCCGGCTTGGCTTCCCCAAAAGAACGCGGGGATCCCCATCCCAATAAGTTGTCGAGAGTTCTACGGTTCGGTCAGCTGGATGGGGCTCCCAGTCTAGGATGCCTTAGGACTCATTTGGAGAGTCCAGGTTACCCATTCTGTGAGGGCAAGAAAGAGAAGAGCACTGGGTGACTTACCTGCTCTTTTTGCGAAATATCGTGTCAGGGATATCAAGGGTCCTTACGGGACCTGGTGAGTGGTGGGATAGAGTAAGGGTGCAAGGAGAAACCGAGGAGAGTGGAACCTAGAGGACAAAGAGATGCGATTTGGCAACCAGAGGGCCGGCAGGAGGTTTGTCGGATTCCGGGCCCAAACTCTCTCCTGAACCCAGGAAGGAGGCTTGAGATGAAAGGTGGGAGCTTTCTGTCTTTGCTTTTTCTCCTGAAGGGCAGCGCGAAACTGGGACTCAGATCAGTCCCTCTGTCCCAACTTCCCACGCCTCCTACCTACCTCCCTGCCGCGGCGAGTGCTCTTTCACAAGCTGCGAGCTCTCTCGCCTCGGTAAGGCGTTGGCAGCCACAATTTCGACCCCAGGTGGGTTTGACAGCGAGTTTGTGAGAGGTCTCGGAAGAGGCACTGGGTCTGCCAGTGGCGCGCGGGCGGGTTTTGCAGAAGAGAACTTGTTGCTCCAGGGAAGCGTGGGTAGAGCAGGAGAAAGAGGACGCCAGCTGAGGGAGCAGCTCGCTGTTGTCCTGGCCCAGGGCCTGGGGACTATTTTAAGAGTGCTGCCAAACCGATAAGCAAGCAGACCCTCCTTCTTTCCCACCCCACTCCTCAGACTTGGAAAGATCCAGGACGCAAGCGCCATAAGTATAATAGTGATTATTATTAGCTGACAGTTATAGGGAACATTTATGTGCTGGAGTCCTTACATACATTCTTATTTAATATTCTCAACAATTTTTAAGAAGCTACTATTATTATTAAGCCCATTGTACTGATAAGGAAATTGACTCAATAAGGCCCATGATGAAAACAACCAAAGATTTAAGTCCAGATCTTTCAGAGATGAACTCATGCTTTTTTACTCTAGTACTTACCAAAGCAAGCTAAGTGCTCTGCAGGGCATGTTGGACATTGAAGTAAGCTGAAATCTTCAGTTCTTGAGTGTAAAGGGCTACAGTTGATGCACAAGTAGCTGTTACTTTCTTCCCCTACCATGCACTTTTTCATAGTGTAGGCAAATTTTGCTATCTCCTCTTTATTCCCTTTTTGAAAATATGGCCCTAGGATGTTATCTGAGAAACTTAATCAAATCTATATGTAGCCAAGACTGATAATGGATTAACTTACTAATTGTCCAAGAGGGAGATTATATATATATATATATATATATATATATATATATATATATATATATATATTTGGTATACAGGTAAACAACCTAATGAGAGATTTACAGTTTTGATGATGGAATTTGAGCATGGAGGTGTCAGGACAATCTCATCAAAATTGAGGTTGAATCGTCTCAATATACTTACTTTCAAATTTCAAAGAATTCATACTATAGGGTGAAATAGATACCTAAGTCTCTTTCTCCCTCATTCTTTCTTGAAGAGAAGCCCACTGGTTTTGAATCATGGCCTCAAACCTTCAATTCCTATCTAGGAGACATGGGCTTCTACCTTGCTACCTCTCTCCTCACCTCTCCATACCTCTCAAAAGTAATATCTCATGCCTAAATTATTTTGCTCTGATACATATTTAAGTAAAAATCAGTCTTTGGCAAAATAGTTCTGTCTGATGAACCTTTCCTTAATGCTACACCTATCTAGAATAAAACCTTTTTTTTCCCTGGATCTATGTTCCACCCATTTTTCAAGACTGAGCTCCAAAGCTTCCCTGATTCTGTGGACCACAGTGAGCTTTTATTCTCTCCAAATTCCTGTAGGACAAAAAGCAAAGCTTGCACAACATAAACTAGTATAGTCGTCACTTCTCTAGTCATTTCATATATGTACATAAATATCAATGTAAGTATTACCTTTCCACTTAAAAGGTAAATATTCAGGGATATCCTCTATATTTCTGGTTTTCTCATCATAGCCAGCATATTACTAGTTTTGCCAGCCTATAAAAAATCATTCTTAGTTTTATTTATTACTCCAAATTCCCAAGCACTATCTTGTCTTGTTTTTTTATTATGCTTTACTGTACTTTTGTTAACATTTGTTATTCATTTTCATTTTAAACCCCTAACATTTAGTACACCTCTCAACTTCCTACTGCCCCATTATCTCTAATGCTTAGTGTCAGACACCAAAGATTCTCAGTAATTATTTATTTATCCAAAAGAAGGATTAACCATACATGCTAGAGGAACCTGCTATTTTACTGTTATCTCATCCAACTTCACAAACCTATGAGGTAAAAATTATTAGCATCAGCCCTAATTCTCAAATGAAAAACTTAAAGTTCCAAGAATTTAAGTAACTGCTCATATCTGGAAAGTGGAAAAACTCAGATTTAAAACCTAATTTGCTTTACTAAAAACAATTTTGTTTTACTATGATGCTGCTTTCAACAAGCCCTTCCTGACTGTTAAGAGCTCTGCTTTGGGACACCATTTCAGAATTCAATATTTTTCTTTTCCTTTCTTTTTTACTACTTTGTTCTACATCTAATACTTATTTGGTGTTAACATATGAACCTACATGATTAAAAATGTGTATGAATATGTATTTCTTCAGGTAGATCATAAATCTTCCAAGAGGAGAAACAATATATTGTCTTTTTATAGTTCCTATATTTAGCATGGTGGCCTGTACATGAGGTATTCAATAAATATTTTGTTGATTATTTTGCCTAAATCTTACTCTCTAAAATGGAGTAAAAATACTTTTGACCTTTCCCTCAGAATGGAACTAAATTTTTCTATTTTATCACAACTTGGCCCAAAGATATATGTTCATCAGAGAAGATGCATATGTCTAGGAGAGTGAATGGATTTACAGTAATAACAAAGGTGTTATTCTAAAGAGTGCCTTAATTCTCAATACACTATTTATTTTAATTTCCTTGGTAAAAAACAAAAATTATTTATTAAAGATATGTATTGAGTCAAAAATTAGATAAGAATTAAGGAAAAATTCCAAACTGACAATTGGGTGTTCTTGTTTTGCTATAGTATGTTTTGTTTTTTATCCATGTAGGATTAAGGCTAAGATGATTACATAAGTATAATCACATGAGTGCTTTATATGTGTGAAAGTTTTAAAAAATTTTAATCTAGCAATAATTGTGGTCTTATGTAATGAAATAAAATTTTTTTCATTTTAATTTTGTTGAAATACAATTTAGGGAAGAGCACAGCTTAATACATTTTCATTGATGGGGCCTGCATGTATAACAGGAACCCAGATCAAGAAATAAAATATTATCAGCATCCTATAAGCTGCCCTCTTGCTCACTTGGGTAGTTTTTAGTTTTTGTTTATTGTAAATATTGCTTCTGTGGATATTTTCATATATGTATTTTGGTGAACAAATGTGCCTTTCCCAAGGAATAGAATTGCTGAGTCAAAGGGTATGCATACATTCATCTTGATGACACCATGTCAGTTTTCTATTGCTATGCAACAAATTACTACAAATGTTGTGGCATAAACCAATGTCAATATGTTATTTCATATCTATCATGGATAAGGAGTCTGACACATTTTAGTTGGGTCTTCTACTCAAAACCTCATAGGCTGAAATCAAAATATTGGCCAGATGTGTCCATCATCTAGAAGAATAACTAAGGGAAAAAATCCAATTCCAAGCATATTTGGGTTTTCAGGAAAATTTAGCTCTTCATACTTAGAGACCTAGAGTCTTCATTTTTTTGATGGTTACTGGACCAGAACCACTCTCAACTTCTGGAGACTATTCTTAACACCTTGGCACATGACCCCCTCTATAATTCTTCTCACATTCTAACCCTTAAAATTTCTTCCTTCAGGAAGGGCCTGGTCCTTCCTTAGGATTAACATAATTAGGCAAGACCCACCCAAGATAATTTCACATGATTTTTTTCTTTTAATATTTTTCTTTTAAAATTTTTCAATTATAGTTGGAATACAATATTGTATTAGTTTCAGGTATATAACATAGTGATTAAACACATATAACTTATAAAGTGATCACCTCAGTAAATCTAGTACCCATCTGACACCATATGTACTTATGACAGTGTTATTGACTATATTCCTTATGCTATATTTACAGCCTCGTGACTATTTTGTAACTACCAACTTATACTTCTTAATCATTTCCCCCTTTTCACCCACTCCCACAACACTCCTACCATCTGGCAACTATCAAAATATTCTCTGTATCTATGAGTTTGTTCATTTATTTTCTTCCTTAAAGTCCAAATGTAAGTGAAATCATATTGCATTTGTCTTTGTCTAACTTACTCCACTCAGAACAATATCTTCTAAGACTGTCTATATTGTTGCAGGTGGCAAGGTTTCATTCTTTTTTATGTCTGAGTAATATTCTATTGTATATATTTACCACCTCTACCTTATTCATTTATCAGTTAATGGACACCCAGGTGTCCTCCATATCTCTGCTCTTTATTATAAGTAATGCTGCAATGAACATAGGATTTAAATATCCCTTTTAAGTAATGTTTTCAGTTTTTTCAGATAAAGCCTAAATATGGGATTATTGGGTCTTTTTTGTCTCTTGTTACAGCCTTTGTTTTGAAGTGTATTTTGTCAGGTGTAAGTATTGTTACCCAGCTATTTCCCCCCCTCCCATTTTTATAAAATATCTTTTCCCATCCATTTGCTCTCAATCTGTGTGTATCTTTCTATATGAAAAGAGTCTCTTATAAGCAGTATATATAAGGGGCTTGTTTTATTATTCATTTGGCTATCTTATCTTTTCTTTGAAGTATTTAATTCATTTAAATTTAAAGTAATTGTTGATACATATTTAGTTGTTATTATTTTATTATTTATACTGTTGAGGTTTTTATCTTCTTCTTAAAGAAGTCCCTTTAACATTTATTGTAATACTGGTTTTGTACTGATGAACTCTAGCTTTTTCTTATCTTGGAAGCTCTTTTTCTGTGCTTTGATGCTATATAATAGCTGCTGGGTAGAGTATTTTTGTTTGTAGTCCTTGCTTTTTACTACTTTGAATATTTCATGCCGATATCTCCTGATCTGCAAAGTTTCTATGGTGAAATCAGCAAACAGTCCTATGAGAGATCATTGTAGGCAACTAACTGCTTTCCTCTTTCTGCTTTTAAATTTTTTATTTGTCTTTAACCTTTAGCATTTTAATTATGATGTGTCTTGGTATGAGCTTCTTTGGGTTTATATTGTTTGGGGTTCTCTGCACTTTTTGGGCTTATGTGTCTATTTCTTACAAAAGATTTGTTATTATTTCTTCAAATAAGTTTTAGATTCCTCACTCTCATCGTTCTGGTACAAGACAAGAGGTGCAAATCTTGGCATGCTTGATTATCCCAGAGGCCCTTTAAACTATCCTCATTTTTTGGATTTTTTTTTTCTTGTTACTGTTTGGATTGGGTATTTCTGCTACCTTATCTTCTAAATTGCTAATTTGATCCACTGCTTTATCTAATTTACTATTGATTCACTCCAAGGTATTCTTCATTTCAGTTATTGTATTTTTCATTTTTAATTGGTTCTTTTTTACGTTTTCTATATACATTTTTATGTTTCCTATCTCTTTGTTAAGTTCTCCTTGAGTTCATCTACTCTTCCCCTAAGTTCACTGAGCATCCTTATAATTAGCATTTTGAACTCTGTATCTGGTGCATTGCTTGTCTCCATTTTATTTAGTTATGTCTCTGGAGCTTGGTCCTGTTCTTTCATTTGGGACATGTTTCTTTGTCTCTCCATTTTTGTTGCCTCCTTATGCTTGTTTCCAGAGCTTATATGTCTCCCAATATTAGTAGACTGGCCTTATGTACTAGGTGTTATGTAGGGCACAGTGGCACTGCCTCCTTGGTCACCTGGGCTGGGTGCTCCAGGTGTGTCCCTGGTATATGTCATATGTGTTCTCCTTTTCTGGTTGAGCCTTGGTTGCTTTTTGCACATCAATGAGAGAAATTGATCCATGGGCTGATTGGTTGTAAGGACTGGCTGTGACTACAGTAGAGGAGCTATTGTTCAGGCACTGACCTTAAGAGCAGGATTTGCTTTAGCAGAGCTCTGGTGCTTGTCCAGCCTGGCCTCTGGGTGTGTTGTTCTCAGATGCACCCTCATGTGGTGCTCAGGCTCTGTCCAAAGACTCCCACTGGATGTGACAGCCTGGGGACCTCCTGAAAGAGCCCCATCGCAGGCCAAGTTTACCTGCAACCTGTGCTCTTCCTGGGACAAGCGAGCATGAGCCACCAAGCAATTGACTGATGTCCACCATCCATCCTGGGCTTGGAAGTACCTCAAGAGGCCATGCCATGAATTGAGGCTGGCTGTTGCTAGTGCTGGTTTGGGGGCTGCTAACAAGAGTTACAGGGCACACCAAGCCACATTCTGCTTGTTTGGATTTTGTGAGTATTTGAGAGATTTTAGGAAAGTCTGCGGCATGAACCAAGTCAGGCCATTTGTGTGAAAAAGCCACTGGAAGCGGCATGGGTGAGCCTGCAAGTTGTGTGAGGTGGGATCTCAGAGGTGGGATGAGCAGTGTTAGCCACATTAATGGAGACTCAGGTATGGTGGCTGTCTGTGTCTGCATGCTGGGGTGGAGAAGGACTCGACAAAGAAACAATGAATTCTTTCAGTACTTCTGTCTGGTAGAAAGCTGACCCTTCAGCCCTCATATTGAAGTCAGAAAATTCAGTTTCTCCTCACATGTCCCTGGTGCTTTTCAAGCAGCTGCCCCAGCACTGGAGCTCAGAGCCAGTGAGTCCATCAGTGAGTAAGTTTGTGTGCAGGCCCATTAAGAGGTGCACCTTGTACTCCAGCAGGCCTCTATCTCATTCAGCCACAATATCTTCTTGTTTTCACAGCCAGAAGTTGTGGGAACTTCTCTTCCCAGTTTAAGAACTGTAAGCTGGAGAGCCTAGTGTTGGACTAGAACTCCTCACTCTTCTAGTGGGACCTCCATAGCCAAGATAATTCTCCCTATTTTTAGCCGTCACATTCAGGTGTGGTTCAGGCCTGTTCTGAGTCTCTGCCCCTACTATGAGTCTCTAGGTGTATGTCTTTAGTTGTAGATCTTCTGTGTCAGTTAGACTTCCAGTGATTCTTAATGATGGTTGTTCTGTAGGTTAGTTGTAATTCTGATATAGTCATGGGAGGGGAGAAGCACAGTATTTGCCTATTCAGTCTTGACTGGAAGTCACCAATTTCTCTTAATTTTTTATTAACTCAATTAAATTAATTTGAAACCTTAATTTGATTAGGGACCTAACTGCATTTGGTAAATCTCTTCATCTATGTCATGTAATGTAATCTAAACACAGAAGTGAAATCTATTATATCCATAGCCTTGCCCACACACAAAGGGGTATGGATTTCATAGGGCATGTAAACCAGAGCATGGAAACCTAGGGGACATCTCAGAATTCTGCCTACCACAGGAAAACTGAAAAACAGTTTTTGAAAGCAGTTATGCCAATTCCAAGTACCACCAGCAGTGTGTAAAAGTTCTGACTGCTCCACATTCTCTCCAACATTTGATACTTTGCACATTTTTCCTTTTGGTTATTTTGGTAGATATGTAGTGAAGTCTCATTGTGATTTTAATTTGCTTTTTCCTAATAATCAGTTGAAGCTGAATGCCTCTTCATGTGCTCATTGGTAACATGGATATTCTTTTTTACACAATATTTGTTCAGCTCTTTAGCCCTAAGAAGTTTTTCTTATGAGTTGCCTGTCTTAATTTTTTGTTTGTAGGAGTTATTTGCCCATTGTGGATAGAAATCTGTTATCAGATATATGTATTTTAAATATTTATTGTCAGCTTTCCTTTATTAAAATATACTTAAATATATTGTTTCAGGTGTACAACATATGATTTAACATGTATGTACTTTATGAAGCAATCATCTAGATAAGTCTAATAACTTTCATTATATATAGTTATTATGATATTATTGACTAAAATTTTTATGTTGTACATTAAATCTCCATGGCTTATTAATTTATAACTGAAAGTTTGTACCTTTTAAACTTTTTCACCTTTTCTTCTATTCCCCAAACCCTCTCCCCTCCAGCCAACATCAGTTTATTCTCTATATCTATGAGTGTATCTGTTTTGTTTTTTGTTTTGTTTTGTTTTGTTTTGTTTTAGATTCCACATATAAATGAAATTATATAGTGTTTGTCTTTCTTTGACTTATTTCACTTAACATTATGCCTCCTAGGTCCATGCATTTTGTCACAAGTGACAAGATTTCATTCCTTTTTATGGTTGACTAATATTCTACTGTGTGTATGTGTGTGTGTGTATACACTACATTTGATAAATTTATTCATTTATCTATTTCTAGACACCTAAGTGGTTTCTGTATCTTAGCTATATTAAATAATACTGAAATTAACATAGGGATGTACATATATTTTCAAATTGATATTTTTATTTTCTTCAGATAAATACCCAGAAGTGAAATTGCTGGGTCATATGGTAGTTCTATGGTGAAATTTTTGAGGAAACTTCATACTGTTTTTCACAATGGCTGCACCAGTTTACAATCTCACCAACAGTTCATGGGCATCTCCCTTTCTCCACATCCTCACCAATACTTGTTATTTGTCAACTTTTTGAGAACAATAACTCTGATAGGTATGTTTTTCACTTTTATGTTTCTGATGATTAGTGATGTTGAGCATCTTTTTGTGTGTTTGTTAGATATCTATATGTCTTCTTTGGAGAAATGTCTATTCAGGTCTTCTGCCTATTATTTAATCAGATTGTTTGGTGTTTTTTTTTTTTTGCTGTTGAGTTATATGGATTCTTTTTATATTTTTGATATTAACCCCTTATTGCATATATCATTTAAAATATTTTCTCCTATTTAGTAGGTTGTCTTTTTGTTCTATTGATGATTTCCTTCACCTTTTAAAAGCTTTTTGGTTTGATGTAGTCACATTTTTGCTTTTTGTTGCCCTTATCCAAATAGACATAGCCAAAAAATATTGCTAAGACTGATGTTGGAGTGTTTGCTTCCTGTTTTCTTTTATGAGTTTTATCAATTCAGACCTTACACTTATTTTAAGACTTTAATCCATTTTGACTTTATTTTTATACATCGTATATGAAAGTTGTCCAGTTTCATTTTTTGTACGTATCTAACATCAGTTTACCTAACATCATTTATTGAAAAAACTGTCTTTTCCCTAAAGTACATTGCCTCCTTTGTCATTGATTAAATTGACCATATGAGAGTGGGTTTATTTCTGGGCTCTTTATACTTCTCCATTGGTCTATGTGTCCATTTTTGTGCCAGTACTATATTGTTTTGATTACTATAGCTTTTGTAGATAGTTTGAAATCAGGAAGCACAAAACCTCCAACGTTGTTTTGTTTTGTTTTTTGTTTTGTTTTGTTTTTCTCAAGATAGTTTTGTGTATTTGGGGTCTTTCTTGGTTACCTACAACTTTTAGAATTATTTATTCTAGTTCTGTAAAATGCTATTGAAATTTTGATAAAGATTACATTGAATCTGCAGATTGCTTTGGGAATTATGGTCCTTTTAACAATATTAAACCTTCTTATCCATGAATATGATATATCCTTCCCTTTATTGTGTAGTCTTTAATGTCATGATCAATGTATTATGGATTTCAGAGTATCTTTCACCTCCTTAGTTAAGTTTATTTCTAATATTTTATTTTTTATGCTATTATAAATGGGATTATTCTCTTAATTTCTCTTTCTGATATTTTGCTATCATTGTACAGAAATGGATCAAATTTTTGTATATAAAATTTGAATTCTGCCACTTTGCTGAATTCATTTATTACTTCTTATAGTTTTTTAGTGGAGCCTTTAGGGTTTTCTATATATAGTATCAAGTTATCTACAAACACTGTGAGTTTGACTTCATTTGTCTAACCTAGATGCTTTTTATTTCCATTTCTGGTCTGATTGCTATGGCTAGGACTATAACTACTATGTTGAATAAAGTGATGAAAGTGGGCATTCTTTCCTTGTCCTTGGTTTTAGGAAAGCTTTTTACCATTGAGTATAATGTTAGCTATGAGTTTGTCATATATGGCCCTTGTTATAATGAGGTATGATCACTCTATATCCACTTTGTTGAGAGGTTTTTTTTTTTTCTATCATAAGTGAATGTTGAATTTTGTCAAATGTTTTTTCTGTATCTACTGAGGAGATCTTTTAATTTTCATTCTTTGTTTTGTTAATGCGATGTTGATTAGTTTGCAGGTATTGAATCATCCTTGCATTCCTGGGATAAATCTCACTTGATTGTGGTGTATGATCCTTTTAAAGTATTGTTGAATTCAGTTTGCTTATTGTTTTTGAAAATATTTACATTTATGTTCATAAAGAATATTGGCATGTAATTTTATTTTATTTACTTTTTATAGTGTCTGGTTTGGGTGTAGGCAATACCGGCTTCATATAATAAGTTTGGAAATGTTCCTTCATCTTCAATTTTTTGCAATGGTT
The DNA here is from genome assembly GCA_030015415.1 of Cynopterus sphinx. Classification (NCBI taxonomy): domain Eukaryota; kingdom Metazoa; phylum Chordata; class Mammalia; order Chiroptera; family Pteropodidae; genus Cynopterus; species Cynopterus sphinx. The sequence continues at coordinate 62,380,108 of CM057389.1, read as the reverse complement.
TGAGAAGGATAGATATTAATTTTTCTTTAATGTTGGTAGAATTCACCTGTGAATCCACTAGGTCCTGGACTTTTGTTTGTTGGGAGTTTTTTTTATTATTTTTTCAATCTCATTACTAGTAATTGGTCTATTCAAATTTTTTATTTCTTCTTGGTTCAGTCTTGGAAAGTTGTATTATTTCTACAAATGTATCCATTTATTCTAGGTTACCCAATTGGTTAGCATATAATTGTATGCTGTGTCTTATGATCCTTTTTATTCTTATAGTGTTGGTTGTTAACTTCTCTTTCGTTTCTGATTTTATCTGGGCCCTCTCATTTTTCTTGGTGAGTATGGCTGAGGGTTTATCAATTTTGATTATCTTTTCAAAGAACCAGCTCTTGGTTTTATTGCTCTTCCCAGTTTTTCCATTTGTATTTCATTATCTCCTCTCTTATCTTCATTATTTTCTTCCTTCTACTAACTTTGGGTTTTGTTTGTTCTCTCTCTCTCTCTCTCTCTCTCTCTCTCTCTCTCTCTCTTTAGTTTCTTTAAGTGTAAAGTTAGATTGTTTATATGAAATTTTTTTTGTTTCTTGAGGTAGGCCTATGTTGCTATGAATTTCCTCTTAGATCAGCTTTCGTTCCATCTTTAAATTTTGGAAAACTATGTTTCAATTTTTGTTTATCTCAAGGATTTTTTTCTCTCTCTTTGATTTCTCTATTGACTCATTAGTTGTTTTGTAGCATGTTGGTTAGTCTCCACATGTTTGTGTTTTTTATAGTTTTCTCTTTGTAGTTGATTTATATTTTCATGTTCTTGTAGTCAGAAAAGACACTCGATGTCACTTCAATCTTTCTGAATTTGTTTTGTGGTCTAACATGTAATCTGTACTGGAGAATGTTCTGTGTGCCATTGAAAACAATGTATATTCTGTAGTTTTTGGGTGAAATGTTCTGCATACGTTTGTTAAGTCAATTGGTCTAATTTGTATATCAGATATTTATGTAAGAAAACATATAGAGAAAAGAGATAGTTAGATAAATTATTTTACAAAACTGGAATTATATTATTAACCAATTTAATTATAGAATTGAATAGAAGGAAAGGAAATTAAAAGAAAACTGAGGAAATTGTTAAATTTTAGATAAGTGAATAACATTAAAGAGATATTTCCTAATAGATCTTTCTAAAATTAAGAGGAAAAATATTGTATGTAAAGTTATTTTATACATAATTAGGCAATTCCTATTTAATTACATGTTTATTTAATTCTATATTTCAACTTAAGTGAATTAAGAACTATGTGCTTTGCAAAATGGGACAGTTAGCATCCTAACACTTCCCCTAACCTCCCTGATTTTCACATTCTAGTTATTTTGAGGTTTGTCACTATTTTAACATCATGTTACATAAAAATACTGTCTGTGTATTACTATAATTCATAGTATTGCTTATATTAGCTATATATTAAAATTGTTTCTAATTTTATCACAAGTTCTTTTACCAGATCTTCAGTTCCCAAGTCTTCATTTTCATTCATTTCTTGGTTAGCTGGATTTTATCAAAAAATAAAGAGATTTGCCTACATATGAAAAGAAAACTCTCCTCTCTCTGAAATAAGAGAGAGGAATAGGTAAATGCAATTCGGTTGGTAGATCATGGAAGAAGATATGGGTAGAATATTCACTTTGGAGTCATAATGATTTCAAAGGTGTAGGAGACAAAATCAATGTTTTGAGTGAGGAGAGAGGTGATGGAATCAAGGCTTCAAGGGAGAATAAATTTTTTATGCTATTAATGAGAGTAGGAGTGGATGCTGACAGAAAAAAAAAACATGACTTCTGGGCAGTACTGAGGGAGAGAATGGATTTAGAGTGGCACCAACTGAGTCATTTTCTTAAACAGTATTAGAATGGGGGTGGTGGAGGTGACAAAAAAAAGAAATGGAGTTTTCTGAAACTGGAACATAAATAAAATAGAAGTTAAATTGGAATTAATAGTGAGAAAGCTGAATGGAAGAAAGCTATGATTAGTGAGGGTAATTTTGAAGCTTAAGTCTTCAAAAATTGAGCATTTCCAGATAATAATAAAGTCCATGAAAGTGAGCTACCAAAGTCAAAGAGAAGTGAAGGTGGTTAAAAGACTGAAAGTCAAATGCATGAGCATCCATGCACATATGCCTTAGTCATGGAATGGCAGGTGATAGCGTTGCCAATGAAGACTTGTGAGAGAAAAAGTAAAGAAGAGCTCTTAGGACAAAATCTTGGAGAACTTTGGATAGGGAGGAAAAAAGGGAAGCCAGGAGAGAGGACAAAACTTAGATTGCTAGAGATATTAAAGGAGAATCAAAAGAATTCAAGGCTTTAAAATGGGGCTAAGAAAAAAATGAGGCATAAGGTATTTCTATTTTTAATTTTTTGAGAATTCTTTATACTGTTTTCCATGGTGGCTGCACCAATTTTCAATCTCACTAACAGTGTACAAGAGTTCCATTTTCTCCATATCCTCACCAGTACTTGTTGTTTGTTGTTATATTGAAGATAGCTATTCTGACAGGTGTGAGGTGATATCTCATTGTGGTTTTAATTCGCATTTCTCTGACCACTAGTGAGGTTGAGCATCTATCTTTACATATGTCTATTGGCTATCTGTAGGTCTTCTTTGGAGAAATGTCTATTTAAGTTCTTTGTCCATTTTTTAATTGGGCCATTTTGTTGTTGTTGTTGTTGAGTTGTAGGAGTTTTTTACATATTCTGGATATTAACTTCTATCAAATATGTGATTTGTAAATATTTTCTCCCAATCTGTGAGTTGCCTTTTGACTCATCCTTTTATGTCCTCTTTACAGGAATAACTATTCAGGTCTTCTGCCCATTGTATGAGTTCTTTATAAATTTGGGATATTAACCCCTTATTGGATGTATTATTGGTGAATAACTTCTCCAGATCATCAGGTTGTCTTTTTGCTTCTTGAAATTTTTCCATTTGTTTGTCTTTCTTTTGTTTTCCTTGCCTAAGGAGGTATATAAAAAAAAATATTACTAACAGCAATGTCAAAGAATTTACTGGCTATGTTTTCTTCTAAAAGTTGTATAGTCTCAGGTATTACATTTAAGTCTTTAATTCATTTTGGGTTTATTCTTGTGTATCGTGTAAGAAGGTGTGCTAATTTCACTTTTTTTTTTGTATGTATCTGTCCAGTTTCCAAAAACCATTTATTGAATAGACACTATTTACCCCAGTATATATTCTTGCTTCTTTTTTAATACATTAATTGACCATATAGGCATGGTTTATTTCTAGGTTCTTTATTCTCTTCCATTGAACTACATATCTGTCTTATGCTAGTACAATGTTATTTTGATTAATATAACCTTGTAATGTATTTTGATATCAGGTAGTGTGATACCTCTAAATTTGTTCTTCTTTCTCAAAATTGCTTTGGCCATTCAAGGTCTTTTACTGTTCCATAAAATTTTAGGATTATTTGTTCTAGTTTTGTAAAAAGAATTCCATTGGCATTTTGATAATTATTGCAGGGACTCTGTAGATTTCTTTGAGTAGTCTAGACATTTTAATGATATTAAGTCTTCATATCCATGACAGCATCATATATATCCTTCTATTTGTATATTCTTTATTTTGTTTCTTCAATATCTTATAATTTTTTCCAAGTATAGGTCTTTTACTTCCTTGATTAAATTTATTCTTAGATATATTGTTATTTCTAATGCAATTATAAATAAAATTGTTTTCTTAATTTCTCTTTCTGATAGCTTGTTACTGGTATAAAAAATGTAACTGATTTCTGAATATTATTTTTTTATGCTTCTGCTTTATTAAATTTATCAATTCTAATAGTTTTTTGATGGATATAGCCAGGATATGGAAGCAACCTAAATGTCCATCAATAGACAACTGGATAAAGAAGATGTGGTACATATGTACAATGGATTATTAGTTGCCCACAAAAAAAAAAAATGAAATTTTACCATTTGCAACAACATGGGTGGACCTAGAAGGTATTATGCTAAGTAAAATAAGTCATACCAATATGGGGTATTATGCTAAGTAAAATAAGTCATACCAATATTCATATTTTATATTAAATATAAAAAAAATAAATGAATAAACAAAACAGAAACAGACTCATATATACAGAGAACAAACTGATGGTTGCCAGATAGGAGGGTGGAGGGAAAATGGATGAAAAAGGTGAAGAAATTAACAAGTAAAAATTGATGATTACAAAATAGTCAAGGGGGTGTCAAGTACAGGATATGGAATATACTCAGTACTATTGTAATAACTCTGTGTGGTGTGAAGTGAGTACTAGACTTATCAGAGGGATAACTTTGTAAGTTATATAAATGTCTAACTGCTATGCTGTATACCTGAATGTAAACTGTAATTTTAAAATATCAAAGTTAAAATTTTAAAAAAATGAATAGAGCAACCATGGCTACTGGTTTTAGAGATGAAGTCCTTGTTTTTGTTTGTTTGTTTTGTGTTGTTTTGTTTTGTTTATCAGCCCATAAGTTTATTGTGTCTTGAAGACACTACGATGTATACTCCTTTCCCAGAGCAGGGTCTTTCAAAGACAGGAAATCATTCTCCAGATTGTTCATTTGTCATTTTCATAGTTAGCTGGATTCTTCCTCTTGGATTTCTCCTGGGACACCCAGATGTAAACTTTTGGGACACCCAGGTGTAAACAAGATAAAGCACTACAAATGGCAGTGCGGCCCAAAGGATGAATGCCCCAATATGGTGCAGCATGTTAGGGATTTCCTTCCTGACATAGTGGAAAGGCACACTGCTCAAAGGGCAACAAGCTGTAGATGATCATAGACTGGATTTTTGTCAGCTTCCCAAAATTGCAGCCCATGGTGACTATGGCACCTTGCCCTTCACAGTCATGGGATCCACCTGAAGTCACTTTTAAAATCAGAGGAACCACCTCAGCATTTTGGAAGTAGAGGGATATGTTAGCTTGGGTTTCTGGAGTAGTCCCTGGGACAAGGGTTTGAAAGCAGATTGTTGATTTAAGGAGTGATTCTAAAAAAATACTATAGGGAGTGGAGAATTGAGACAGGAAAGGGAAGACAGAAATTAAGGATAGATTATAGAACAATCTATAATCTGGGTAACTGGGTCTCAGCTTCACTGGGAAACTCTAAGAGCTAGGGTAGAACATTTGCCCCAGAGTCATCTTGCCCGAGAGGTGAGGGAGCTGGTGTATTTATATGCCGATTGCAATTAGGCATTGATTCATAATTAATAGCTACTCCTGGGTGGTGTTGACTCCCCAGCATTTTGACCTGGCACATCTTCAAACAGAGCAACATTTGGCTGATCAGAGAAAACTTTCAGATAAAGAGATGTGGATGTTGGTGTGCACTAAATGTGAAGGCTCAGAGGAATCCCTGCAGGAAAATAATAGTGTCTGCTACAGTAAAGAAAGCCAAATGTGAAAGGTAGTGGTAAGGATGATGAAGTGGAGGCATCAAGTGTAGACAATTCTCTCAAGAAGTGTAGTGGTAAAGAGAAGGCAAGAAGAAAAATATTCTTATGGTGACTCAAATTTAAATGATTTTAATTATTTTTTATAAATAATTAAATGGTTTCTAAACATACTCATCAGACCACATAGAAATTGCTGCTCGCCAAAATATTGTGACATACCTGGCTAATTATTCTAAATGCTTTATCCAGAGTCATTTAAATTTTTACAGATGATAACTGCAATTATGAAATTACAGCCTGTCAGAGCAGGAAGGGATCGTAGAACGACGTTAGTTTAACTCTTCATTTTACACATAAGGAAAAGGAAATCAAACATGATGTTTACCTTCTTAACTATTTGCAATGAGAATTTGGACCCTGTTTCTTATTGGCTGTGGTTCAGAAAATGTATCATCAGAATCAGTGCACCACACTTTCAGTATGGGTGGACCAAATGAGATTCCTATGAGTGATTAGCCACATAAACCCAATTGGTCTGACCATGCCTGTTCATTTCAGGACCTATTGGTCTGCTTTTCACCATTTTACTCCTAAAATTTTTATGAATTCTATTTTTCAAAGTTGCTCATATATTTAGTGACTCCACACTAACAACAACTTATTGGATTTAAGATAGAAATTTGTATTTATTTAACTTACATATAAAGCACATTAAAAGTGATAGTCTACATACACAAAAATGACACATTCAGACTTATGTGAAAATGAAATATAAGTTCTCTAGGCCAGTTTATAGTACTTCACTTGATCTGATGTCTCCATACAGCTATTTTATAAAGTTGTGATGTGGAAAACACTAACAATTGATCTTTGGTTCTACATACGAAAAACCTTCTCAAACCAAGCTAACCTTATAACGTGTCCTGATAACTTGAGGCTGAATAACTCTGTGACATCTGGTTACCTAAAGAAATGGCATTCTCATTCCACAGGCCTCCTGCTGACAAAAGAGCTGAAGGAACATGCAAACAATTAGGCTCCTCCACTGCCTGAGCAGCATCTGTTCAGAGGGGCTGTCAAGGCTTCCACTCCTCTGGTGAAATCATATTTACTTTATTCATCTAAATAATGAGGCTTGTTTGCCTTCTGTATAAAATTGTCTCATGCTGTTTCTCATTGATTGATTTTTATGAGATAGCATATTATTTCTATGCCTCCATATGGTACTCTGCTAGAATAAAATGGCTTCTTATTGAGTAGTTTCGATTGTTATATCTTTTTATAGTTTTGGAGTCATTGAGCTTACTCAAAGTGTCCAGCTCCTATCCCTATTTATTTACTGCCCAAACATACTCCGAAAAATTAAAGAAAAAATGATGAAACTAAAAGTAATAATTGAAAATAATTTTTTAAAAGTTACATAATCTATATTCCATTCCCAACATGTTGCTCCCTGTTGGTGAATTATAGCAATTATAATCCACTGAAATCAGCTATCTACTTTTTGAAACTATTTTCTGAAGAAGTTTTAAGTTTACAACAAAATTGACAGGAAGGTACAAATATTTATCATATAACCCTGCTCCCACACATGGATAGCCTCTCTAATTATTAACATCATTCACTAAAATGGTATATTTTTTACTAAAGATGAACCTACATTGACATATCATAATCACCCAAATTTTACAGTTTACCTTAGGGTTCACTCGTTGTGTTGTAAATTCCATGAGTTTGGACAAAAGTATAGTGATGTATATCTACAATATTATACAAAGTATTTTGACTACCCTCAAATCCTCTGTGCTCTACCTATTCACCTCTCCCTCCTTCCACTGGCAAACACTGATCTTTTAATTGCATAGTTTTGCCTGTTCAAGAATGTCAGATAGTTAAAATCATACAGCATGTACCTTTTTCAGATTGGCTTCTTTCACTTAGTAATATGCATTTAAGTTTCTTCCATATTATTTTATGACTTGCTAGCTCATTTCTTTTTAGTCCTGAATAATATTCCATTATATGAATGTACCACAGTTTATTCATTCATGTACTGAAGGATATCTTTGTTGCTTACAAGTATTAGCAATTATGAATAAAGCTGCTATAAACATCCATGTGCAGCTTTTTGTGTGGACACAAGTTTTCAACTCCTTTGGGTTATCACCAAGGAGTACACTTGCTGAAACATATAAAATAATATGTTCAGTTTTGTAAGAAACTGCCAAACTCTCTTCTAAAGTTGCTACACAATTTTGCATTCCCACCAGCAATGTATAAGAGTTCCTGTTGTTCCATCTTCTCACCAGCATTTGATGTTGTCAGTGTTCCAGACTTTGGCCATTCTAACGAATGTATAGTGATATATCACTGTTGTTTTAATTTTAAATTCTAAATGATATATGATGTGGACTCTTTATATGCTTATTTGCCACTTATACATCTCCTTATTGAGCTGTCTTTGGCTCATTTTTTGTTTTTTGTTTTGTTTGTTTCCTGATAAGTTTTAAGCATTTTTTGTTTATTTCAAATAACAGTATTCCACGTGTCCTTTGTAAATATTTTCTCCCAGTCTGTGGCCTGCCTTCTAATTCTCTTGATATTGTCTTTAATAGAGTAGAAGTTGTAAATCTTAATGAAATTCAGCTTATCACTTATTTCTTTCATGGACTGTGTCTTTGTTGTGATATTTAAAAAGGCATCACCATACCCAAAATCATCTAGGTTTTCTCTCCAGTTATCTTTCAAAAGTTTTATAGTTATGCATTTACAAAAGAAGTCTATGACCTCTTTTGAGTTAATTTTTGTGAAGGGTATAAGGTCTAGGTCTAGAGGTATACATTTATTTGCATGTGAATGTTCAGTTGTTTCAAAACTTTTGTTGAAGAAACTATCTTTGCTCCATTGTTTTATCTTTGCTCTCTGTCAAAGATTAGTTGACGATAATATTTACGTCAATCTATTTCTGGGTTTTCTAATCTGTTTTATTGACCTATTAGTCTATTTTTTCACTAATATCACACTGCCTTGGTTGTTGTAGCTTTGTAGTATGTCTTGAAATTGAGTAGTGTCAGACCTCCAACTTTGTTCTTCTTCTTCAATATCATGTTGCCATTTCTGTGTCTTTTGTCTCTGCATATAAACTTCAGAATCAGTTTGTCAATATCCACAAAACAAATTACTGGGATTTTGTTTGAGATTACATTAGATCTATAGATCAATTTGAGAATAAATGACATCTTAGCATTATTGAGTCTTCTTATCCAGGTATATTGAATATCTCCTCTTTTATTTTGTTTTTCAAATCTCATTCGAGTTTGTAATTTTCCTCATATAGCTTTCATATATATTTTACTAGATTTATGCTTATCTAAATACTTCATTTAGGGGTGGTGCTGATGTAAATGGTATTGTGGTTTTAATTTCAAATTTCACTTGCTCATTGTTTTTATAGGCTACATTTTTAAGTTATTTGATATCCTCACACTTGAATGTTCAGAAAAATGTGAGCAAGGAGCACTGAATATTCCTGTAACTATGTCTGTTTAAAAGCTGAGTAGGATCATAATTATTAATCTGAACTTAAGGTAGCTACATTCTAAAAGCTGCACACTTCATCAAGAGGTATACACCATGACTTGTGTGACATTTTTCTCAAAATGTGTAACACCTATTTAATGATGATGAAACTTTGGACAATTCCCAACTGAAAGACATTATACAAGATAAATAGTCACACTCTTCAAAATTAAGATCATGAAAGACAAAGATAAACTAAGAAACTCTTCCAAATTAAAAAGGAAATGACAACTACATGCAATATGTAATCCTGCATTGAACTTTGGGCCAAATATTTTTTACTATTAAGGATATTATTAAGACAATTGGAAAAATGATATCTGTAAGACGGAAAGTAATATATTAATATTAGTTTTCTGATTTTGATACTTGTTCTCATTCTTAGGAAACACAAACATCATTTACAACTTACACTGAAAGAATTCAGCAAAATCAATATGTATATATAAAAATAATAAAAGGCAGTAAAATGTTAATAATTGAGAAGCCTGGATGAGGGTCCAAGGAGAGTCCTTTGCCCTATTTAAATTTTCTGTGAGTCAAATTAATTCAAAACTAAAAAATTACCAAAAACAGAGTAGATTGAAGTTAAACTAAGATTAGGTCTCTTCCTCTATGAAAAAAAGTTAAACTTCCTTAACAATCATCAGGTTTTGTCCCACCCCTGCCACTATAGAACAGTGTGACAAAATTATTTAACTTTCTAAATCTTGCTTTTCTCATCTATATAATCCAGGTGTCAACTAGAAATGCCTGGACCCTTGAGATCTAGATAAGATGTAGTCACCCTACCCTCACTCCCATCACATGCCCTGTAGAAATCCCAAGACTTTCTCAACATTCTTATAAATTCTGAAGGTGGGAGCTAGATCTTTATTTCACTTCTGGATCCAGTTTTCTGCTTCCAATAAAAATTTCCGATAAAATTTTCCAGTTAACAAATTATGTCTTCATCTACATATACAGTCTCCGTTCTTCACAATCAAAACTCAGAGGTGAAATTCAGCTACTACCCTGATTTCCCCACTACAACCAAACCCTAACCACTCACCCAAGGCACTTGTAACTGTAATGTATTTTACTAAAGATGTCAAGGGTACAGAGAGGCAATTTATATTGCAAAACACAAACAGCTTTAAAGTAAGCACAACACATCCTTAAGAAATCCTTTGTCACTTCATCACTGGGTCATGAGCAATAGCCCATTTTCCTCATAACATGCCAGGCCTCAAACCTCTTACTAACTTCTCTCTCTCTTTTATTTTTCTGCCCCTTTGTTTCCTTAGTGACCCCTCCTCTCATGAGTGAATAAAATTCTTCTTATGCAGAGCAGATCTTTTTGTATTCTAGGCACCTATGGCCTTAAGTTTCTACCAACCATCACAAGATTCTCTTAGATATAAACAATCCCCTCCCAAAAAGGCATTTGGGTGCCAGCTAAGATGTTACAACCTATGTAATGTGAGGTATAGTGCAAGATATTCTTTCAGGTCATTTCTACTATGAAATGCTGAGATGCCATGATGTATACTTGTTTTTATTTTATAAAATGAAATTACCTCTATTGTATATGTCAGTTTATAAGAGTATACAGAACTCATTATAGAAAGTGAGAATATAGAGCAGAAAAGAGAATAAAGTTAAATAATCCTAAATTTCACCACCTGTTATTAACATTTAGGTGAACATTAGCTGAATATCCTTCTAAGTGGAACCCTTACTTGCACGTGCTGTTTTGTTGATTCAGAAACAATATATTGTGAAGCTCTCTATGTGGCAGTGTAAAGAAATGTAGCATCATTTTTATAGCCATTCACTCTTTGAAAATGCTATAAGCTTTCTTTCCTGTAAACCCCTTTCTTCCATCACAACCTTTTCTATGCTCTCTGTAACTTTGTTCCAGGCTGTTATTTCAATATTTAACTCATCCTTAATACACAAAGTTGTATAGATGATAGATAGATAGATAGATGATAGATAGATAGATAGATAGATGATTGATAGATGTCAAACATGAATTCTTTTTCTCCATCCTTATTAGCTATGTGAAATTTATTATGGAACCAATAAATTCTCATTAACAAATCATATTTGACATTGATATTGACTTGGCTAAATGCAGCTTTCTTCTTGGTTACTCCATGTTTTGAAAACACAGCTTACTTGTGAAGAAATCAGCAAGTCATTTCACAGCTTAGGCTTCTACTTATCACCCCTTCATCTCCTTTACCATTTAGAGATAACCTCAACCCCAGAGCTGATGTTTGGTAGTGATTTATCTCTCTTGTCTTCCAGAGCTGCTTCAGAGACCATGGGCTCAACTACAAACAAAAATATCTAATAGTTTCAGCCATGTCTATAATCAAGTGGACTTTTCCCTCTCCCCCAGAATACCTGAGGGTATTTCTGCTCCACATTCAATCACATGAGCTTTTGAGTTCAAACTTTTTTATAATGGGCCTTTGGCCAATAACTTATTAAAGTCTTTGACTGTGCAGAGCTACAAGTTACAATATAAATCATTATTGTCTCATAGATTGAGTTTTATTAAGCCAGCACAAACTGTTTGTCTTGAGGAGGGGTGTATACTCTCTAGTTTACCCCACTCCATATTACCTATACCTGATTCACATACTTATATTTCCTGCTTGATTCAAAGCATTAAATGTTTTACTAATGCCCAAAGAATGCCAAACACAGAGAGATCTAGTTATCTACACTGAGGCACACAGCTGCTTAGTGACTCTCCAAAATCTAGAAACTCTTGATTTTTTTATTTATTCAACAAATATATATGAAGCTTATAGTATGTTCCAAGCTTTTGTGAGAAATACTGGCATGTCCTCATGGAACTTGCAATTTAGTCTATTTCTAGTGAGCGTTCCTTTTGGCATACCAAAATAATTTTGAAAGATGAAGATTTAGGTAACATGTAGGAGATTAATTTTTTTAAATTTAATATTCTTCTGATCCCTAATACTACATATACTACATACAAAAGCAGCCTTGTATAAATCTTCCCATAAGGAAGACTCATTTCCTTATTATATAGAGTGCATGGTCCACTTGGCTAGGGGTTAGAGTGGCTCTACTAGTGGTGATTGGAAATATTCAGTCAGCTGGCTGATAATGAGAACAAGACAATGCAGATTATTAGAACATTTAGAATAATTACTCACTACCAGCCTTTGATAGTAAGTCACCATGTAAAAATGAAAATGTAAAGATCTAATCTGAAAAGTATGGACCAAGGGTGATTCACAGTTTCTGGTTAAAGAGTGGGCTAGTAAATGCAAAATGTTCTCCAGAAAGTATGTGAATGAAAGGCATCTTTTCTCAGTGCTATGTAAGCTAGTTGGTTTCTACCCAAAGAGAACACGAGGAGTGTGTTCTGTCCCCTCATCATCTTGGGCTGTCAATCAGACTCTCTCCCATCTTCATCCTGGATGGCAGCTGTGGCTTTATAGTTGATATATAGAGATCTGCCTAAAATTGTTTTCTATTTTATCATGAGAATAGATATTTAATCCAAGTATTAGGTTAAACCCATTCACTCTTTTGCTGTTTTTCATTAAGAAATAAAATCATGCTAGAAGATGTGCTTTTCTTCCTTTGTTCTAAAATTGACATTCAGACATGTCTGTTTCTAAACATCAGAATTCTTGCTAGATTAATTCTTGTTGGGTCAACTTGTCTTGCAGAAAATCCAGAGAAACTAAATAATAGTCTCTGGGAAGATTTCAGTAATGTGTAGGGTCCATCCTCTAATTGAGCTGGAGGGAAGGAGGTCCTATGTAGGAAAGAAATTTTGGGAAGAGTAAAGGAAGGAGGAAGAGCATGAACTTTGAGTCAGCCAGACCTGGGTTTAAATAAAGTTCTTTGAACCTCTGTGTCCTTATACTTAACATGAGTAAAACACCCACTTTGTAAGACTGCTATAATCGGTAAATGGGATAATGTTTTGAGAGCATGGCATATTGTGGCAATGTAAATTTACAAATGAATCTTTGTTCCATGAGCAGTTTTCTGCTAGCAATTGGCAATATCCTGGTTTTTGGCCTCACACTAAGAATGGCTTCTCTTATGCATTAATTATTCCATCTAGCAGATCTGAAAATGTTGGCATTCATGTCTTACTTTCTGGTAGAAGAAAGTTGCAAGGCATCAGCCAATACCTTTATACCTGCTTTGAGATGGTCTATGAGGTATCTTGAGTGAGATTCCTGGTACATTTTGAGTGTGGTAGGTTAATTTATTGATGGTCCAATTATTGGTCTTTCTACATTACCTCCTATAATTGCACTGGAACTTTGAACTCCTTCCTACTCTGACTCTGGGTTAACCTTTGACTTGCTTTGCCCAAAAGAATATGACAGAAACGTTCATGTGCCATTTTCAGTCTGAGACTCAGGAGGACTTGCATATTCCCATTTAGTCCTTTGGAGCCCATTTACTTTTGGAGCCCTGCCTCATTCATGAGAACAAGCCTGGGAGAGTCTGCTAAAGAATGAGAGACCATGTGAAGGAAACCATGAAATGTCTTAGCTAACTGCCAACCAATCATCTAATAGAGCCGACTAGATGAACTGCAGCTGGCTACAAATGTATGCAGTAGCCCGGTCAAGGCCTAAATAACCATTCAGGGAGCCTAAATTTCTGACCCATGAAATGTGAGCTAATAAATGGTTGCTGTTTGAAGCTACTAAGATTTTTGGTGATTTGTAGCCCATATTGTCATGGTGATACATGACTGAAACTCAAGTGACTTGAGAGGCCTTCTTTAATTCTAGAGAACCTTAATGAGGACCCCTGGGGCTCCCCAGCCATCAGAGCAGCAACTTATCTCTGTGGGTTTACCTATCTCTTCCATGTTCAGATTCTGATCACATTTCTGAACTTCTTTTTGAATCACCTGAGATCCTGGCAACAGAAACAATTAATATTGATCCTTTGAAGGAATAAGATAAATGAAGAATATTGAGCAGGAGAGGAAGTGGTCTTCACCTGTTATTCTCCAGACCCGCTTTGTATCCATCTCTCTTTCCAAAGCAATGCAGGAAGTAAGAAGATTCAAATAGCTGAGATGTGTGATCTTAGTTCCAGGCTTTAAGGAGAAGAAACTTTGGTTGGAGAAAAGATGCAAGTCAGTACAGGTAAGCATTTAGAGCCTATAAAAAATAGATTGTTCAGGCTGAGGCCTGGTTGTCATATAGCAGTACTATGCCCTTGGTACCCCCTTTTCTATCTCTCTTAATTCTTCTCTCTTTCTTTCCAACCCTAGAAACCTCCATCCTGTCAGCAAATTTTAGTGGAGACATTTAACTGGCTATGGCTTAGGGTATTATTCCCTGTCAGAGATAATTGTGCTTTCATGAGACTAAACATTCAAAACACACAGATACACAAAGAGATTTAGGACAGGGCTGAGCCAGAACTTTTCAGGAAAGGAGAAGCCTTCTAATGCTATCTAAATCACACTGACTGACCCTGACTCTCCAAAAGAACTTCTCAACCTACCCCTTTTTTCTCCTTCTCTCCTTTCCTTACTTCCTCCTGCCTAATTCACAGCCAAGATCTCCATTTCTATCCTTCATTGTTTCTGTAATGTTATATGTGTCCTTCAATTACATAACATAGTTTGTGTGTTTTCTCATTGGCCTATAAGTACCTGTAGAGTAGAGCCTGGGACCCCCAAATCTCTTTCTCCCCCATCTTTGTTGCAGAGTTCAGTTCCCCACTCAAAAGAGATTGCATGCAATCCAAGGAAATCAAGAATGTTCTTAGAAAATGTCAGTAAAATGCAGAACTTCGCGCATCTGTAAAATGCAGGACCCAAAATGAAATTGACAAGAATTATTAGCTGAACCAATTTCAATCTTTAATGTATTGTTTTCTTTTTTCCAGTTTTTATTCCTTAAACCTCTGGACAGCAGCTCCTCTTGAAAATAAAATTGTAAAAATCTTTATAAGTGGCATCCAATGTTCTATCAACATGACTCCCAACTAAACTTGACTGATTATCATAAAAACCACCACAATTGACAAATTGAAAGAAAGCTGCCAAAGGAAAAGTGATGGTTCTAAACTATATAGTCTGGGGGTTCTGAACCCATTTGAGAATCTGTAAGAAGCAGTGGGCTATCCTGAAACAAGCAATGCATAAAGGCACAAAATTTGGGGTGGAGGACATGTTCACACACCTTCTGGAGCATTCAGGGATTACTTAAGGGAAAATAACTCAGGTATAGAGGAAAGCAGGATCTGGTTTCCATAAGGATTTAACACACTATTTTTCTGTTCACAATTGGTTGCCATGCTTTTGAAGAAAGGAAATGTGTGGGTTAAAAAGAGTAGCTTCAGCTTGGAGCCACGGTTATCAGTGGGAAAAGGAAGTAAGAGGGAAGGAAGAGTAGCAATAAAAAGTGCTTCTGGGATCCATAAAATTTTGCAGCATAATGAGAATTTCTAAAAACTCTGTAAATCTGAGTTAGCAATATTATTATACTGTTATTCAGCCTGAATTTTCAAGCTGAAATTTGCTGTGAATTCTGTGAGTTCCTTCACTTTCTTTTTTCTCCTTTTTAGAACCATGCATATTTTTCCTTAAAAGAAAAATGAGATGGCATAAAAGGAGTGCATGTGTGTGTGTTTGTGTGTGTGTGTGTGTGTGTGTGTGTGTGTGTGTATAAATAAAGAAAACATTTGAAAATATATAAATGCTGACATACATGAGATGTTCCTTACTGGGACACTAAGATGAGAGTTTAAGCATCTGAGATTCTTTTTAATATGTCTTTTTTATTTGTAAGATTACCATTATGCTTAAGAAACTGAAAAACACAGGAGGATTACATCATCGAGGTCTGTGTAGGCAGCAAGTACCCTATAAGTCATACAACATCTGTCTTTCCCTTCTTGTGGTGGGTTTCATGTATAGACAATTACCTTAGTAGCTTCTCAGATGCTCAGAAGACAGTATATTCAGGGTCCATATTTCAAGATAAGAGGCAAAGAGGGCACAAAAAATAAACAGTGCTTATGTGTTAATCTTCTATCTATGTTAAGTTGGTTTACCTCTTTATTGCCAGAATTTCCAATTTCAGCTCCATGAGACGGATTAACTCCATTTCTTTCATAGCCAAGACAGTGTTTCTAATCAAAGAATCCCAGGTTGTAGGTCCCAGTACAGCAGAGGGGATGTCACTTATCAGCCTGGTTGTCCTTGAGTCATATTTGTCTTTGACAAGAATTCTATCCTGAAATCTCCTGGCTTCATAACCATGGTTACAAAGGGAAATGGGACATAAAATGAGACTGCAACAGAAGCAATGTGGTGGTAAGTGTGCTAGATTTTACAGTCAGGGGACCTGGTATTTTCCTGTGAGCACCTGCTTAACTGGGCAATTCTTGCTCCTTGAACCATAATGACTTTCTCTATAAAGTGAGGCAGGTAACATGACCTTATAAAGCAACCTTGGTATGTGACAATAAGAAGTAGTAGGGCTTCTGGCTTGAAATTAGTACATACATGACCTTCTCAAGGACATTCAAATTTAATTTTTAATGTATTTTTACATTTAAAATTTTCAACTTGGAAATGATATTAGATTTGAAAATATGTTGCAAAAATATCATACAGGATACTCAGAGAGCCCCAAAACCCAGAAAATCAAAAAGGCCCACAGCAAGACACATGATAATTAAAATGCCAAATGCTGAATACAAAGAGAGAATCTTAAAAGCAGCAAGAGATAAGCAGATAGTTACCCACAAGGGAGCACCCATAAGACTGGCATCTGATTCCTTAAAAGAAATTATGCAGGACAGAAGGACTTAGCTCAAAATATTCAAAGTGATAAAAACCCAGGATCTACAACCAAGAATACTTTATCCAGCAAAACTATCTTTTAGAGTCAAAGGATAGATAAAGAGCTTCCCAGACAAAAGTAGGCTAAAGGAATTTATCACCACCAAGCCAATATTATAGAAAATGTTGGAGGGACTTCTTTAAGAAGAAAAAACAGGTATCAAAACAGGAATAAAGAAAGGTAACAACTACATTCCTATCAGAAAGTACCTCAAATTGAAAAGAATTAAGTGCTCCAACCAAAAATAGAGTGGCTGAATGGATAAGAAAACAAGACCCCTACATTTGCTGCCTACAAGAGACTCACTTCAGATTAAAAGACACACAGAGACTAAAAGGAAGGAGATGAGAAAAGTTATTGCTTTGATGGACCTAGATGGTGTTATGCTTAATGAAATGGGTTGGCTAGACAAAGACAAATATCTCATGATTTCACATACATGCAGAATCTAAAGGATAAAATCAACAACAGCAACAAAAGCGGAAATAAACTCATAGATACAGAGAATATTTTGAGGGATACAGTTGGGAGGAGGGTTGGGGGCAAAAAAGAGGGCAAAAAGATTGAGAGGTACAGGTGGACAGTTGCAAAGTAGACATGGGGATGTAGAGTGTAACATGGGAAAGATGGTTAATAATGTTGAAATGAATATGTGGTGGAGTGAGTGCTTTGTGTGTATCTGATCAATATGCTGTACAGCTGATGCTTGTGTGTTGTATACTAACTATAATTTTAAAAACTCAGGCAACTAGTTGTCTATTATTTTCAATAAAGACAAAAAAATCAAGATAAAAAATATGTATAGTCAGTTCTCTCTTATAGTTACTATTTATACAGTATGTTTTTTTCACACCTCTTTATTCTTACCCTATTTATATATTTGAACTTAAAGTGTTTCTAAAGTTTTAGTCAAGATGGCAGAGTAAGTAAATGCTGTATTTGCCTCCTCCCACAACTGCATAAAATTACAGCTAAATTATAGAACAATCAACTTGGAGAACCATCTGAAGACCAGCTGAACATAACTCCTATAGTTAAAAATATAAAGAAGAAGCACATTGAGACTGTAGGAGGGGCAGAGATGTGAAAATACTGGCCCCACGCATGGTTAAGCATTAGGAGAGATCTCAGCCACAGAGGTACCCCTGGAGGAACAAGGAATCCTAGCCCCACACCAGGGGTCCCCAGCCCAGGGTTCTAGTGCCAGGGAGTGGATCCTCCACAAAATCTGGCTTTAAAGATTGTTGGTCATTTCCACCATCCAGGTGAGATGGAAGGCTACTGGAAACTCAGACATCATCTTAAAGGTCATGCATACAGATTCATTCATTCACAAGCACTCACCCTGGGCTTCAGAAGATGGATGGCAGCTCAGAAGGCAGCAGAGATATACAGGGAAGGACTGAGTTGTGTGGCTTTGGGGCAAGGACTGGAGGGACAGCCACCATTATCCTTGTGTTGAGCCCTCATCCTGTGCAGGCTACAGAAAGGCACCATCTTGCCTGTGTTGAGCCCTTCCCCAACATAGACAAATCTAGATCTGTATTGACCTGATGAGCTCAACTCACTGTACCCCAGAGACTCAGAACCCCACCCTACCCAACTCACTAATTGTTGTAGGCATATTCCTGGCTGAGCAGCCAGCTCCACCAACCCCTCTCAACCAGACTCTTTGGACAGCAATCAGCAGTCAGGTCACACACTTCTGGAACCAGTTCAGTTGCCGAGTGACCAATCCCTTCCTGAGCTGCAAATCTTGTAGCTCCCAGGTGGGTGGCAGCTGGGGACTTGGTGTGATTGATTTGAGACTTTTGTGAATGGCCACAGGTTCAACATTGATAGCAAATCTGTGTCTGCACTAAGCCAGAAGGGCCACCTGCCCCACCCTAGTGATTTCCTGGGACCTCACTTCATCCAATTCATGTACCACCTGGGAGTCCTTCAGCTGCTGAGCATTGTGAGCAGCCAGCAGATGGCCTCAGATCTTGGGGTTCCCTGGATTCTTTGCTGAACTTCTCCATGTGGTTTCTCTTTTATTTTGTGTTAAATATTTTTAGTCTATCACTTTAAGGACTTTGTTGTTTGTTTTATTATATCTTTAGTGATTACTCTGGGGGTTGCAATTAACATTGTAAATGATCAAGTTCAAAAGTCAACTTAAATTAAAAGTACACAAAAACTTTGCTCCAGTATAGCTATGTTCTCTTTTCTCTCCTTTGTGCAATTATTTACAAATCATATCTGTATATTTTATAAGCTCATAAACACAGTTTATAATTATTGATTTGTGCAGTTGTCTTTTAAATCATGTAGGAGGAAGCAAGTTGTTACAAACATAAATACATTTACATAGACTTTTATATTTCCCTGTGTATTTACCTTTATGGTGTTATTTATTTCTTCATGTGTTTTAATATGTCTAGTGTCCTTTCATTTTAGCCTAAAGATCTGCCAGTAGCACTTCTAGTAGGGCAGATCTCCTAGCAGTGAATTCTCTCATTTATTTCCAAGAATGTATAACTTTTTTCATAATTTTTGAAAGGTAGTATTGCAAAATATGAAATTCTTGGTCAATAATTTTTTTCTTTCAACATTTTGAATATGTTACTTAGCTTCCTTCTGAGCTGCATAGCTTCTGATCAGAAGTCACTGTTAGTCTTACTGAACATCTCATATATTTTCTCTTACTGCACTACTGTCAAGATTTTCTTTTTATCTTTGACTTTTGGAAGCTTGACTATGACATGTCTAGGTGCAGATCTCTTTGAGTTTATTCTACTTTGAATTTGTTGACTTTCTTGGTTGTGAACATTATTCTCATAAAATGTGAAATTAACATGTAATTAAATTTATGAAATTAGAAAAGTTTTTGTAATTATTTCTTTCATATTCTTTCTGTTCCCATTATGTATATACCAGTATCCTTGGTAGTATCCCACAAGACTATTTTTCTTCACTTTTTTTTCTTTTTGTTTCTCAAACTGGATAATCTCAATTGATCTAGCTTCAGATTTGCTGATTTTCTCTGCCAACTCAAATCTGCTACTGGGGAGAGTGCTTCAAAATGGTGTATATGATAGAGGCTCTGTTCATCCTTCTGGCAACCAAATCAGGGTTGTGACAGAAACAAAGAGCAGCAGAAAAAAAAATCACCTGGCATCTAGATGAACAAGCCATAAAATTAAGGAGGAGTCCAAGAAAGCACTCTGCAATAGCAGAAGGTAGGACAAAGCAAGGACACAGGGCACTCCAGTCCTGAGCAGCTGAGTGAGATGGAGGCTGCAGAAGTTTCGGTGGCAGATGCCTCTTAAAGGGGCCTTGTCCATGAGGAGATTTTTGCAGTGACAGACCTGCTCGCGCTGAGCACTAGCAGTGGGCTGGCTGCTCTAAGGGGACCAGGGACTTACAGGGGGACATTGAGTTTTTGGAGTGAGGGCCAGAGATGAGGCTCACTTGATACAGAAGTGCCTATCACTTGATACAAAGTATCCATTGTTTTTTGTTGAGTCCCCGACCCTCCCAGTGCGCAGACACAGCGCCACCATAGCCAAGATGTCATCAAACTGGACAACAGAGGCCACTCCACCCAGAGGATTCCCTGAAACCCTGCTTTCCCCAACCTGGGCCCCACCGAAGCAACATCCAGGTATATCATCTGCAAGTCAGATGTGCCTTGCCGAGCAGCTCCTAGACTCATAGTGGAGGCAGCTGGCCTTGGTTTCTGGTGTGGCCTTTTGAGCACACCATCTGTGGATTACTTGGTGAATCTTAACAGGTGGCCCCAGAGGGATAGAGGCTTGGGCTAAATTTGGCCTGCAGCTAAACCCCTCTCGAGACTGTGCCGCTGGACACCTACATCACAAACCCATACTAATAAGACCAGGAGACTAGAAGCTTTGCTTAGTACATAGAAGCAGACATGGAAAGACAGCCAAAATGGAAAGAGAAAGAAGCAGAAACTGTATGACAAAACAGAACAAAGATCTAGATATAATGGAGTCAAGTAATTCAATAGATGCAGAGTTCAAAACACTGGTTATAAAGATGCTCAATAAACTTTTGGAGAAAGTAGAGAACTCCAGCAAAGAGATAAAAATGGAGATGGAGATTATAAGAGGGAACCAGGCTGAAATGGAGAACACATTATCTGAGATGAGAGTATACTAAATGGAATAAACAAAGGGCATAAAGAGGATCACATGCCCTATCTAGAAGACAGAAAAGCCAATCAGGACACTCAAACAGAATGGCAAGAAAAAGGAGGCCAAGACCATAAAGATGAATTAAGGAAGATATGGGATGCTATTAAGGATCCAAATATTCATCTGATCAGCATTAAGTGAAGGAAATCGAGATGTTGAATAGCTGTTTGAAAAAATAATGATGGAAAACTTCCTTAACCTGGTGAAGGAAATGGACATAAAACCCCAAGAAGTTCCGAATATTCCAAAACTCAGGAATCCAAAGAGGCCCACACCAAGACATGTCATAATTAAAATGCCAAAGGTTAAATACAAAGAAAAAAATTTAAAAACAGTAAGGGAAAAACAAATAATTTCATATAAAAAAAAAACACCCATACAACTGGCAGCTGATTTCTCAAGAGAGATTATGCAGGACAGAAGGGCTTGATAAAACATTTTCAAAAATATGAAGACCCAAGATATACAACCAAGAATAATTTATCCAGCAAAGCTATCATTAAAGTGGAAGGACAGAACAAAGAGCTTCCCAGACAAAAATGAACTAAAGAAATTTATCACCACCAAGCCAGAATTACAAAAAATGTTGGAGGGACTTCTTTAAGAAGAAAAACATGTATCAAAAACAGGAATAAAGACTGGTAACAACAACATTCCTATTAATAAGTACCTTAGAGGGAAAAGAATTAAGTGCTCCAATCAAGGGATGGGGTGGCTAAAAGAATAATAAAATAAGAACCCTACATATGAGGATGAAGGGGATGGAAAAAGATATTGTTGTAATGAATCTAGTAGGTATTTAAGTCAGACAGAGAAAGATAAACACTATATGATTTTACTTATGCGGAATTTAAGGAATAAAAAGAACTAATCAAAAACAGACTCACAAATATAGATGACAATTTGGTGATAGAATGAGGGGAGGGGGTTTGGAGGGCTGGGAGAATGAGATGAAGGGTTAAAGAAGTACAAATTAGTAGCTGATGAATGGTCATGGGCATGGGAAGCATGGCATAAGGAATGCAATTAGCATTAATACATTGGCTAGGTCATGGGAGGATCAGAGAGGGAGGGGCAATTGGGGGATCATTTTACCAACTATACAGATGTTTAACCAATGTAGTATACACTTGAAACTAATAAAAAAATTAAGTTTACTTTTGGAACTCACTATTAAAAAATTTATTTCAGTTATTTACTTTTAGTTCTAAAACTTTTATTTGGATTTTTTAAGATAATATTTTTTTAACAATTTCTATTTGCTAAGATACCATTCTAATACTTTCTCTTAATTTTTTAGATGTGTTTTTTTAGTTATTTGAGTATAGTTATAATAGCTGATTAAAATTCTTTATCTATTAAATCCAACATCTGAGCTTCCTCAGAAAGTTTGTACTGACTCCTTTTTTCCCCCTATGCATGAAGGTATAGTTTTCTGTTTCTTTGCATCTCATAATTTTTTTTTTGAAAACTGGGATTTAAAATAATACAATGTGGCAACTCTGGAAATTGAAATTACTCTCCCTTCAGATTGTGTGTGTCTAAGTTTCGTTTTGGTTTTTAGTTACTTTTCTGGACTATTTCTGTAAAGTCTTTAATTCCTATAATGTTCCACTGCATCTCTGCTAGTTGCTTAGAGATCAGCTAATAATTGAACTATGATTTCCTTAAAGACCATGAATCAATAAGAATTATTTTACCTTTGGCCAAGGGCCTCTATGTGTATATTGGGGCATACTTGACCTAAAAATCTCAAATCAATCCCACCTACTTTAGCAAAACCTTAATTTCAAAACATCCACATTCCCTTATTTTATCTTCCAAACCATAGGTGGTAACATGTATACCTAAAAGTTTCAATAGCAAATACTTTAAATAATAAAATGCTTTTTGTTTCAGAACCTCTTTGAAAATCTGATGAAAATTGATAAAAATGCACATATGCACATAAATTTTGGCTATAACTTTCAAGGATTTATTTAAATTTATTGATCAGGTTAAAAATTGAAAATAACGCATTGTCTTAAAAATGAAGACATGTAGAGAAAGGGTAGAAATCTGGGAACTTTGAAGTTTCATCTATACACAGAAGAGAAAAAGATCTCCTGAGAGGAAATTACTTACATAAGATTAGATTTTGACACATACAAGCCACATCCAGGTCAAGACTTCCCCCAACAAGTTTTCTTGAATCACAGAAGTAGTAAGAGTACTCCTTAGGTTCTCCTAGATTCTTACAGGCCCTGTGTTCCAGACAAGCTCTCACTGTTGTGGCTTCTCTAATTAACTCTGATACTCATATCAAATTCCAAGGGTCTTTAGGAAAACCTGGCCTGTCATCCAATAGATACTTACTAGATTTAGATAGTTTCACTTTGCCCAGAATGATGAGAGGTACTGAGGTGTCAAATAGAATGATTAGAGGTATCAAGGTGTCACAGAGAAAGCCCAAGACATAGGACACATAGTTTAGCTATGAAGACAAGACTAGAAAACACAATCCTGAAGCAACCCAACATGGCATGTAAACACTAGTCTAAGGAGAATTAAAAACTGTTGTGGGAATGAATATAAAGGCAAGGAGAAGATTGAAAGATTGAAACTAAAGAGATAGAGGAAAGAATGGAAGGTATTTGGGGAGAAGAAGGGAAATGAACACTGTATAAGGATAAAAAGGAGGAAAAGAAAGGAATACAATGATAGAGAAACAGAAGACCAAAATCTGATAGAAGGTTGTCAGTGGTTTTATCACATACATCTTCATTCTATAGAGCCTCAATATTCAGCTCTAGCTTTGGTTCCCCTGTTTTGGGGTCACCCCCAAAAGTTAACCATGCCATATGTCTGTTTAATTCTTTACAGCTCCCTTTCACTGAAGGCCTGTACCACTTTTATCACAATGGCCTTGCAAAGGCCAAGAGAAGACGCAGCCTACACCACAGACAGCGGCTGGAGAGAGACCCCAGGGTGAGTTTTCCTAGAAACTTATCTTTCAACTTCTGCTACCCACATGTGAGCTGACTAGGGGAATATAAAAGAGGGTAGGCAGAGAATTTCAAAAGAAAGGCATTCAATGTATTGATATAGGCCAAATGGATTCTTGGCAGGATGACACTGAGGACTCTCTATTTTTCTATCTTGTTCATTGTAAATAAACCTTGTATAGGGCTAGGAGAGTGGTAAAGAGGGATGCCACACTTTACTTGTTGTCTTCTGCATTATTGTGTAAAGACTTTTAATTCTCTGGGAACATATTTTGGCCTGTGATAGATGAAAAGACACCAAGCAGTCTAAGGAATGATTGTATGGAAGTCTGCTACTGGTACATCCACATGCTCTAAGGAGATTACCATGACCCATACTATGAATGGGAAAAAATGAGTGAGCCAGCAAATGACCAGCTCACAATAGGTAATGGGTTTCTCAGCATCTGGGCATGGTTGCAGCCACAGGACCATGTCAGCATCTCTTCTCACCTTGTACTTCTCACACTGATCTAATTTACTGCCATGCTTCAACTGTCTTCTTAATATTCATGATCATCACTTTTTCACCTCCAATTTTTACCATGTTCTTGGACTCCAGATTTCATTGCCTACTCCCCTGGTAGTTTAAATCAATTTTTCTGTGGCCAAACTTATCACCTTAGCCACAAAGTTGCAACTATTCCAGTGTTCCCACTTCCTGTTTTCAGAATAAAAAATTTGGTCTTCAATGAATCCTCCCACTTCAAATGTTGTCACCACCCCCATTAACAACGCAGTCATTCAACTGGATAGATTCTGATTTCCTTTGTGCAATTCACTAAGCAGGAGATTGCTTGCAATACATTGAAGGCTGTATAACCTCTTCACCAGGACTCTTAAAGGAAAGCAGCTCTAAAGAGGGTTAGGAGTTGAGTTAGGAATTTACACATGAGGTTCCTTGGCCTGATGGAATTTGTAAACTCATTCTTGTGGGGCTCCTCATGTGAATATTTGACTGGGTTTAATTTTGGCTTTATTTAGCAATGTAGATGAAACAGGCTCCCCAGCAGATCACCAACTGATAGGTCACAGGCAATTTTCCTTTAATGCCTCAACCCAGGGGATCCCACATTCCCTGGAGTGGAAATTCTGCTCTGAGAAGCCACTTTATCTTTGCTCTCACAGAAAGATCCAAGATGCCTATGCTGCCAGTCAATGCCAAGCATTTTCAAAGGGTCTGTAGTAGAAGCTGGCACTACTATGTAAGGCAAAAGCTCTTTCCAATGTCACAATAGCCTTGACCCTGCCTATACCAAATCAGTGCCCAAGGTTACCTTTGGGAACTCATGGACAGGGATCCTGCTTATCTCAGCTGTGGATCCAGTAGATGAAGTTCACTCTGGTGAACTACACTGGTTTTCCCTATACTTCATCCCTGATCTTACCCTTTATGATCAATTGTTTTCCTGTCATTTATTTATTTGCGTACAAGTCCTATTAGTTTCTACTCTTCCATGATTAAAGATGTTTGCCTATGATTATTCAGCAATAAACATATTTTATAAACTGGAACAGAAAGAATGATGCTTAAAAGGCTTGGAGTAGGAAAGTGAACTGATGAATAAGAAAATAAAAAGCCATTGTTTGGTTCAGAGAGAATCCTTGTGACCCTTTAGGCTAAGATTTCCTTATTCTTGCACTTATTTGAAATGGTCTTTGAAATGTTTATTCTTGAAGTATAGAGTGAGTGATGTTTCAAAAAAAAAAAAAAAAGATGGTGGGTTGGGTAATGAAGAAGGAGATTATAAACTGGTGATTCTAATCATTGACCTTTCTCCTCAAAATATTATCTACTTTAACCAAAAAGGACATTAATTTCTTGTTCATGGTCCATTATAAAAATACTTGTAGCCACCTGCCTCTACCTGGTAGGAGTAACTATCTGCCCTGCCCATGAAGATCAACAGAAGATCATTAATCTTTTGTACCTTTTCTCTGTCTTCTCATCAAGGTTAAATGTCAGGGCTGTTGTCAATAATAAACTTATTTTAAGAACAAAATAAGTATAAAATCTCATAATTCTTTACAAAAAGAAAAAACTGCTATGACTGCCTTGTTTTAAAATTTTATATTAAAGCCTGAGTCTTTTATGCTTAATGTTTTTTTTTGGTCATCTAATTTTGGCATTAGCTGATAGCAAAATATGGGGCAAATATTCTTATCTAAAAAGTATTGACTATGAACAATGAAAGAATAACAAAATGAGGATTCTGGCATGTGGGCTTACAGACCTTAAGCAAAAGAGCAAAAATGTCAAGCATTAAGATACTTCAATTTTTGAGTTTTCAAGCACATTTAAACAGGCTACTTCAAAAAGGAAGATAAATAGAAGTGTAGAGAGAAAAGGAAAGATTGCCTAAAAGGATTATTGATTCAGGCTTTTATCTCTTGCATAGATCTTGTAAGTTACATTTTATGAACCAAGATCTTACGATCAAGTTGTTTTATCATTCTCTAAAATATGTTGTCTCCTAGACCTACAAACTTTAATCCTGTTTCCAGTCCTAGATTCCTTCTTCTTCCTGTCTCTACATTACTATCTGGTCTCTCTCACCTGCGGTCCTCTGACTTGTGAAAAAGAATGCAAAGCCCAAGGAGCTACACACTTTTAGCAAGAGAGCTTGAAGTACTACAGGCTTTCAGGGCTGAATCTACCTAGGTAGCTTTTTAGCCAAATAAATCATCAAGGAATGATACCAACCCAAGAAATAAAGAATAAAAATAGAGAAAACCAAATTTGCTTTTGGCTTTGGTCTAGCATCATAATAGAAATTTCAAGGACATTTGTCATTCAGTTAGCAACTAATTTTTATGTCTAAGGAAAATAAGAGAAAGACTAGAAAAAGATCATATGTGCTTTTTTTCCCAGCCCAATAAAGTATAGCCTTCGATGTAACTATATTTGTTCATCAATATGCAGCTCAATAGCTAAGAAAATAGATTCTGATGCAGACTGTTTAAAAGGCTTCGCTTTCTGTTTTTTTTTTTCTGCTAAAAGTATTAGCAGAATATTGAGTAGCATCATTTAGATATTGAAAAGCAAAATTTGTGTGTTGTTTATTTCTGGATATATTTGCATAATGCAATTCTGAGTACATAGTAGATTAATCATTTTTTCTAAGGGTTAAACCCGTGAAATAGTATTGTTTTTATCATTTTATTTTTTATCCCTATTCTAAAACATGAGTCAATTGAGAAACAGAAGTATATCTTTCTATTGAGCTCCTCTTTTAGATACATTCTTAACTGTGGGTAAAGGAAACCAATTACCATTTAATTACTTGCAAGTCTTATCATTGAGAAACCCATGAAGAACCAGCTTTTTATTTCCAAAGTCAAACACACTGTATTCCTGATTATATTCAGTCCTAGCACACCTCCTGAAGTGAGGACAATGTGTTTGGAAATTTGGGGTAGCTAAAATATTTTGATGATGTAATAAATACATCTAAAGCTGTTATAAACTAATAAAACTAAAAATGCCTTCTCAGCATCAAGATCAAGAACAAATATTCACTGTTTAAAACCTATGTGAGATTCATTAAATCTTAGCTTAGAACTAAACCAACCAATCTTGAAGGTAAACCGAACTGTGGTCCTCAGTCTACATATCAAATCCTCAAATTTTCTGCAAGTACCTGAAATGTTGTGGAGAATAGATTTAAGATAATATTGGTTTCACAGTTCTGTTGAACCATATTTGAGCATCTAATATATCACTGAAATGAAATACATTCAAAAACATAAAGACATTGTTTAATTATCAGCTCATACTACTCACATGGAGGCTGAGTAATTTAACAACAACAAAAATAAACTGAACTTTATTTGTTGAGTGGTGTTATATTTTATTCAAAAATTACAAACATTTATTTCCTTGCTAAGCAATTTCACTGGACCTTACAATTATCTCTTGAAATAATTTTAAACATCTTAATTTTATAAATCAGAAACTTCTTTGAGTCCACTGAAAACTTTCTTCTCTTCCCTTTGAATGATGTTTTCTTTACATTCTGTATCTGGCAACTATATCTTTATAGCTTCTTCTTTAACCAAATGTATCCATGTATCTAATGACCTTAAGTGTCAGCTACATGGGATATGTGATCTATTTCATTCTTCAGGGGTCTATTCTGAGAGTATTTGTAGAGTTTTTAAGTTACTACAAAAACCCACAAAAGTTAATTTCACTGAATAATCCTTCAAAAATCTCATAGAACCATACTTCCAGAACAAAAGAGAATTTTGCCTATACTTTAAAATTAACTGGACATGATTTGTGTGATATGTGTGTAAAAATCTGAATAATGAGCAAACCAGGCTTTCTTTGTCCATGGTGTTTAATAATACTATAATTGATTTTGAAAAAGAATGGATTTATTATTATGGCTGAGACTCAAGTGGTTGATAGAAGCTGAAGTAGCTTATAATTACTTCAGGTCTTTTTCTGACATGACACAACGTTTTTAGATATAACTCAAATGGATTAACTTAGCTATAATTGTTGAATACCTTGTATAGCTGTACATAAATTCAGATAAGAAAGCATAGATGACATGAACAGTATGTTCTGAAGGAGCCCAACAGATGATCAGAACAATAATATAACAATTTATTTATAAGCCATACACATCTTTCTGAAAGGAATACTGGAATTTCATCAGTTCAAAGCAAGCAAAGAAGTTATTTATCCTCTTCCTCCCCAGGTTACATAAAATTAGTATTAGTCATAGTAAATTTTTTATGATAATAACATGCCATTTTTATGTACTGTCCTTTCATTTGTATTAAATAACTTGGATAATGTAGATTAAAATTTTTTTAAAAAAGCAAAAGCACCATTATCTTTTGGAAAATTTACTTTCAAAAAGAAAATTACATGGAGAAAAATGTCTTTCTCCATTTTGGAGGGAGAAGTTTCAACCAAAATTTCTTCCAGTGGTTAATATAGATTTTGGGGTATTTTCTCTTTACCATCACAGTGAGCACATGACAACCTCTCAGCCTGAGGGCTGGGTGAAAATAGAAATTAGATAGTTTTAGTACATTTTCAGAAGAATGTATATCTAAAGAATAGATTGTTTTTTATCTTTATACTTGTTAACTCTAAAATAGTAAATTTTAAGGTTTTAAGAAATTCTCCAATTTATCTTTCAAATGTTTCCTTGAGAAAAAAAAGGGAAGCAGATAGATTTAATTATATTTTACTTATTAAAAACCATGAACATTGTAAGTTTATTATAAATATTATAGCAAATACATTAGTATTTTATATTTTTATTCCAGAAGTCATTCATGGTTACCTTTTTCTTCATCTTTTCATTTCCCTATAGCATGAGTTGGAGCATCAAGTTATCCCATTCTGAAATGGAGGAGCAAAGAGGTAGACATGTGCTTGAGTTACACATGAGTTTGTGAAAGCTCAAATAAAAAACTCAAGTCCCCAATACTGGTGATCATATTTTCCAACCTGGATTTAGCACTCCTTGTTACACAAGGAAGAGCCCACTTGGAATGAGGATTCTCACAGGGAAAGAATCATTTGTGATGAATTATTATAACAGCCCGGTGGTCCATCAATAAAGCTGTACAAGTATAGAGTTGACCATTGGTGATATTTGAAAGTAAAATGAGATTTCTTTAACTCTTAGGGCCTTAGAGGTACAGATTAGCCAGAATTCCTAAGACAGCCTCTTTTATTAGCTAATAAGTGTTCATGGCTGCCTCTGCAATGTCTAATCCAAACAGAGAAATAAACTGGAGACATGGAACTGATGTAATGCTAGATAGTGAAGGAGAAGATAGAGAAGAAAAGACAGAAGAACAAGAAAACTTTTAATATAAAAAATTTATTTGGGGGAAGTGACTGAGATCCAACCCCACATCCAATACTATACCTCCCACCCAAATTTGTCTCAATATTTTTGAACCATGTGACCCCATCAGTGACCTGGACATTTCCTATTCTGTAAATAGTTCAAATATATACATATATAAGTGGACTATATTGCCCACCCTGAAGGAACAAATAACTCCAATAGGAGTATGTGGCAAAGTTAAGCAGATATCATTTCTTCCTTCCTTCCTCTGGTTTTCTCTCCATACTCCTCTCTACCTTATTTCCTCTCCTAAAGAATCCACAAGTAGCAAACACACACTTTAGAATGTGTTGTGTGTATTGGGCTCCAAGAGGAAAGCCACTTTACAAAAAATTAACTATAAACACAAGTGAATACATATACTGTGAAATTCATTAATAATGTATTTGAGCTCGTACACTTCTATTCCCAGACAGCCAAGTAGTTTCTCTCTGCACATTAGCAAGAAGGAAACAAGGACACAGTCCTTCAACTATTGTACTCATGACATAATGGACCACTGAATCAGAGGAGAAAAGACAGGATCACTCTAGGACTTCTTGCTTTAACTTAATAACAGTAGGAAGAACAGAGAATTTGTGTAGAATGCTGCTGTTTTAGTGTGGATCCCTGCAAAAAGCAAGCCCTGAAACAAGGACTTGGAAGAGGGTTGCTTATTTGGGAGGCCAATTCTAAGAAGCACAAGAGAAAGAGTGAAAAGAGAAAAGGAAGTGAAGAAAGCAACTAGAAGGTGGATTTTTTTAACAAGTTTCTATTATAGGCACCCAAGGCTCAGTCCCACTGGGGACTCTCTCTGACCCTCAGTGGAGTGAGGTTCACAGGTTGAACAAGTGTCAGGATGCCAGAGAAAGTCCTCTAGCAAAGAGGCGGTGAGGGAGGTGATTGATGTGAAAAGGGAAGGTATCAGCAGTGACAGGAGGACTCAGAAGGGAGACTGAGAGAATATGGGGACAACAGCTATTGCTGCTAATCCTACAACCCAGTGCGGTGAAGGATTTAAAAAGACATGATCTCATTAAACCTTAAATGTTTCCTGTGAATTAAATGCTGTCAGATTCCTAGTTTGCAGATGAAGAAATGAAAGCTTAGAGAGACTCATGATGTTCAGAAAGTTCCATGATTTGTAATGGGTCTTCACCACTGCACATGGCTGTTCTGTCACTGATTTGTATTTCATGAATTAATTTCCCTTCGCTACACAAAGAAAATTATAGATCAGGAAGAATTCAAAGGTAACATTGATTCAGTCCTTTGCTTTAAAGCTTTAAAATATAATTTTACTATTGAGACAAAATAGATCCAGAGAGGTAAGTGACTTCTCTGGGATATTGTTCTTGCTAATTAAAAATAGGATTCCCTAAATCAAAAATAGCAGAGTGAAAAAAAGTGAAATTACATCATTAGTTTATATAATTTCAACAAACTCAGCTATAAAGGAGGAAATAATAACAACGGAGAGCACATTCTGCTCAACCAGTTCACGTCTTGAAGTGGTGGTGCAGGACTAAAGTCGTTGAGTGTGCGGTCAGCCTCCTTCCCTCCTACTTCCCACAGTGGGGGCATGTCACCTCTCTGGGTGAGAGACTCTAGCACTTAAAGACAATGCTTTTGATATAAAATATTTCCTAAGCACAAGCCAACTTCTTCATCTGCAGTGAGAATAAGGAGACAAGATTCTTTGTGGAACAGAAATTCCACACACTTGTGATGTATTGAAACACAATATATCAATTTCCAACTTTCCTGGGAAATTTTCAAAGTTAATTTTGACCATGCATAGTTTCTGCTTTACCCATTTCAGAACTGGTTTCTACAGTGTGATTCCTCTATGAAAAAGGGACCAATTATGATATCTTAGCTTGGGTTTCCTAGAAACAGACTCTGAGCTGCATGTAAAAAAGGATGATTCTAAGAATGCCAGTTGCACACATGATTGAGAACAGCATTATCTCATGTGGCTCCTTCCACCTTCCAGCTAACAATATGCATCAAGTTTCCTGTGCTTCACATTCCTCTGCTTCCTCTTCTGATGAATTCATGTGAATTCACTGGGCACACCCAGAGAACCCAGCATAATCTCCCTCTCTTAAAGTAAGCAGATTAGTAACCTTAACTGTATCTACAAGTTCCCTTTCACCTGTGATCTAACAAAACTATGAAAGTAACACCAGGGCCTGGAGACAATGGAGGTCAAAATTCTGCCCTGAGCCTGGACCTTTCTGGAAAAATTGGCATGCCTTCTAGGATCAGCAAGTTCTCCCTAGGAAGACTTTATTCCCCTCACTGCCATCTTCTAGGGACTGCATTTAGCTCAGATGAAACATAAATCTGTAGGCACATACCTTAACCACACATTGAGTTCAAATGGTGAAGCTGAGAGACCCACGTGAAACAGATTCTAACTTAGATTCCAAGCTTGTGACCAAATCCATTTTCTAGACACCTCATAAAGAGGTGGGCTCAGCAGGTGTAAACCTTCCACAGGATATAAATTTTGAAAGTGACTTGACTGCATTAGGAGAAGGAAAAATGTACTAGGGGAGGAAACAGGGGCGAAGTATCTTCAATAATGTTTCAGCCTGTGGGAAAAGTTAATCGGCCCTAATCTTCCGGTTTTATTATGCAGCAGGGAGTGACTTTCAGGATCTCCTCTAGGCATTGCAAATGTGCCTGGCTTTCTGCCTCAAAGAGCTGCTGCTAGGGCTATAATTAACTATTTGTAGGGAACAGGGAAGAATTATTTACTATGAATTCAGAAAGGCAAGTGAAAGATCCTAGTGAGTAAGCCTGGCTTTTTCTAGATGTTGTAAGCATATCTTGAAATGATTACTACTGTTCATGGTGCCATGCTTACTAAAAGAAAAGGGAATATTCTGAGAGACACCATTTCAGCCTGGAGATATCTGTGGAGTTTTAACTTCCACTGGGAGATTTTTAAGAAGGCCTAGTGCAGAGAAAAGCAACACCAAGAGAAGAAAGTGGTTTTGTGTGATCTTAATACTCCACAAGATGAAGACTCTCAAATAATGAGCTGACATACTTTGGGGACTTCCTAAAATCTTAATGTTTATGAGGCAAATTTTTTCAGACCTGCCTTACCTGGTTCCTTCTCTAACCTTCTCCACGATGGAAAAGAACATGTCTTTAATATCTAAAATGCATCTATTATATCTTCTAAAAATAAAAACAAACATTTTCTGCATGCTTATTAAACTCACAATATAACTCCATTGCCTAGATGCATGCTAGCAAACCTTATGTTCATTGAACAAATATTTACTGAGCTCAAATACATGCTAAGCACTGTTCTACCTACTGTGACATGGCAGGAAACAAAACATTGAATGAAAGACAGGGACAAAAAAAAAAAGAAAAAAACAGGTGAATAAAGAATTCTGGGTTGGGGACTTTGTTAAGGTGACATTTAAATATAGACCTGATGAAGGTAAAGAAGATATCCATATGGCTGTCTGGAGAAAGAACATTACCAGAAGAGGAACCTACAAGGGGAAAGGCCTAGTGTCCAGAGCACACTTGATGCATTTTGTGGAGAGCAGAAATGCCAGTGAGACTGGAAAGATGTAAGCTGAGAAGAACAGGGGAAGAAATGAGGTCAGAGAGGAACGAGGGAACAACAAGACCATGGAGGACATTACAAGTCAGGATGAGGACTTTAGATCAGCTCTGAATGAGATGAGATTTTTCTGCTTCAGGGTGAAGAATAGACTATGAGGTGAACATGGGGGGAACAACCAGAAACCAAAGAGATCAGTGCAAGGTGATGGCAACATTTCAAAAGCAAAAGGCTTAGGCCAGGGTAGAAGGTGGTAGAGGTGATGAGAAACAAGTAATATTTGAAGATATATTGTGAAGACAGAGCCTTAAAACTTACTTATTCAATTCCTGATAGGTCAGATAAAGAATGTGAGAGAAAGAGAGAAGGCTAAGATGACCCCCAAAGTTGCTCGTCTGAGTTACTACAGCATGGAGACAACATTCATGCTGATGGGGAAAATGGGGCGGGGGGGCGCAGAGAGATAAGTTAGTAGGAAGTGGGTAATCAAGAGTTTAGTTTTAAGCATGTTAACATTTGAGACTTGAATTTAGTATCCAAATGGAGAGGTGAAATAAGCAAATGGATTTCAAGGTCTAGAATAGAGGTCACAGTTATAGACATATGCTGGGGTCACTTACATATTAATAATTTTTCTATCATAAGACCAGTTGAGATCATCTAAGAAATGAGTATAAATAAAGAAGACAAGATGAGTGCAACTGAGCCCTAAGGCCCACTAACATTTAGAAGTCTGTAAAATGACTAGGGACAAGCAAAGGAGACAGAAATGACAAATAATGTAGGAAGAGTATCAAAGGTCAAGCAAAAACTAATCCAGTCTGTGGGTCCTTCTTCATTGACATTTTACCACAGTAACTTGCTCATCCCTATAACTATTTCTTACTAGAACCACTTAGAGATATCAATAAAATGTTTCTTCAGTTTTTCCCTGTCTGATCTATTTTTTCTCCAAGGGTATTGAAATGCACGGTGCACACATGAGCTTATGAAATAAAAATGGTGGCATGAATTTTATCTCAACCAGACACTGCTGTGTCTGGGCTGGGAAGTGTGCTTTAAAGCAGGGAGTCACATTTGACTCCAAATGAATGAGAATCAAACCCTTAAAGCCTCAAGCCAAAGTAGGCAACATCTCAGAGCCAAGACCTGGTTCTGGGAGCTGCTGGACAAAGTTACAGTCTCTGTTTGGCATAGCAAGAGAAGAATCTGAGTTGAGCACTTTATTTTAATTTTAAAGAACCTAAATTTAAAAGCCATGAGAAAGATCAAGTTGACTGTAAACCATAGTAAGAACTCTTAATCTCCAAGTAAAAAAATAAATAAAAATGCAAGCTGTGTTGATTCAATCCTGATCACATTTTCATGAATTTCAGAAAGATAGAGTTCTTAAAATAATTTCCTGTTAAGATTCAAAATCTATCTTCAAAGTAATTTCTCACTCCTTAAGCCACTGCTCCAAAATGAATTTTATTCAAAGCTTAGCTGAAGGAAACTATCAATGTTCCTTAATGATGACACATATAAATGGTTAAAATAGATATGTCTATCTGCTACTAAATTTTCCTGAGCAGTTTTGTGAGGCAAATAGATTTAGAGTTGATTATGCCTCAGAAAGATTTTTTTAAAAAACACTCTTTAAAACTCTCTTCTGACTTTTTAAACTAGTTTAGCCATTTTCCCTCTACAATGACCATTGACATGTTTGTGATTACGTCTCCATCTATAAACAGGCTTTATGCTCTTAAATCCAAGCCAAGAGTATTTTGAAAATGAGTGGAATTGAATTCCTACTGTTTTCAGTAGTTTCAAGCCCCTGTGCATTGAAGAGAGACTACAAGTGAAGCCAGGTCTAGAAACAAGTAACAGCAGTTAGATAAAGAAATTCATGTCAAATACAACCCAATTGCTGGAGTTTATTTAATTGGTTTCCCATTATTTGTACTGAAAATGTTATGTTTTTCACCCTCTCTAAGTATGTCCTATTTAGCAATAAAAAATTTATTGCCTGAAAGAAAACAGGTAAGGCAAAACAATTTTCCATTTTCTTTTCCCCTTGAAAAGGGAAAGCAGCACACCCCACATAAGAAATTGCTTAATGGATGTTAGTTTGTAAGGACACCTCAGAGAAATGACAGGAGAAAGCCCTAACAAAGAACAGAAGAAAGTCAAAGCAACTCAAATCAATTGTGTCAAAAGAGACTCAATTAATTGTCTACTAAGGAGAAAAAAGCATAATGGAGAGAGTGAAACTGAGGTCATTCTTGAGTTCTAATACTAGCTCTGACACCAATAAATCATGTTTCCATGAACAAACCATTTTATCTCCCAGTCTTTAGGGTTTTTTTTATCTATACAGTGAGGAGTGTAGACCAGTTATTCTCCAAAATGCCCCTCACATCTTAATAACTGAGATTATAGGGGCAAAGTGAAGTTTCCCCAACTGGTTAGTGCCAACGCCAGGACTGAAACCCAAATATTTCCACTAGTTTGTGATCCTTCCATTGCATAGCTTTATTTTCATCTGAGAAATAAAATTTTTCTTTAAACCAGTACTCCAAAGTGCTTAAAAGAAATATTTATATTAATATCCTCACAATTTAGAAGAGAATTTCAAATCCTGTGTTGTTCAAACCAGTCCTTCAAGAGCCCTAAGATTTTATTTTTTGCCTCAAGGGAAATGTTAGATTATGAGGTAGAGGTCATTTATCCACTACTTTATTAAACATTTGTCATGTTTAATAAATGGAGATTTGGCATCAGATTTCATTTGACAAGTGGCTATGGAGAATTGGAGGTATTTCAACTAAAAAATAAAGTTCAGAAACCACTGATTTCTCAATAGGTCCTGTTCTCCTACTGAGTCATGTAATGTATCTAACAAGGATCACAAACTGAGTGCCTAGAGAGGACAGGCAAATAAGTTACACATTAAGATGGGTTGGATGTAAGCAAAGCAGCAACTCAAGAGGAACAATGAGAACATTATCTTCTTCCTCTAGATGGAGAATACAATAGGGAGTGGAAGGGACTGTGGAAAACCAGAGATTACACACCTTGTCAGAAGGAAAAAGCAGAACTTCTTTCTCAACTGATTGTTACCCAATAAAGATGGAGGCTCATGGTTGCCAGATTTCCAAATTTTTCAAGAAAACCAGAAAATACCAATATTGTGCAAAATATTTGTTTTTAAAACATATTAGTGACTGAGTCAAAAATTTTTAACACACTAGAAAGCTAAAGAAAATGTGTCAACAGAACAAATTTGTTCATGGAGGTCATTTTGCAATCCCTGTTTTAATACCGATCAAGACAGGATGACCTTAATATCTGGCAAGATACCTTTATAACTAACCCCTGACTTCACTGTTTGCAAAAGTTGTCCACATAAAATTTCTTCCTTAAAGCTACTTCCTTAAAGTGTTGGTCCACAATCCAGGTTCTGCTCTCTGGGGCCAAATGATTTCATTCCCCATGTTAGAGTCCTTCAAACACTTGAAGATAGCTATCATGTCCCATGGATCTTCTTTAGTGTAGACATTCCTGATTCTTTCAGATGTTTTAATTTGGTGTTCATTTCTTGTGTTTTCCTGATCTCTTTAAATATTGTCCTAGTACTACACACACTGTCCAGCTACAGTCTGATGATGTCAGAGTTTCTCATATTTTGAAAGTTGTTCTTCTATTAACACACCGTAAAATCACTTTAGCCTTTTTTAGAAATGATATATCTTGTTATTGACTAATACTGACCCTACAGCTAGCCAAAATGTCTAGGCTCTGCTCAAATATTCTGTGAATCAATTCATTCTTGGAGGATTAAGGTATTGGTTCTAAAGCAATGACTTAAGTTTAAGTTTTGAATATTTTATCTTGTTAGAGTCCATTTTGACCTGTCAAGATTTTATTGAATCCTCATTCAGTCTCCTTCAGCTTCCTGTCATCTATGCTTTTGATCAACATCCTTAACCAACTCTTAATAAAAAGGTTAAATAGGACAGAAAAAAAATGGCAAAGCTCAGATCCTTTTGTCTCAGATCCTATAATCGTTTAATATAGACTTTAAGGAGTATCTCACATTGACTCCATATTGAAAAGAAAGTATAAAGCACCCAAAATTTTAAAATAAATCCACATTATTCAGATTAAATGAAAAATTGTCTCACCAGGGAGGCGATTTGAAGACTGGGTTTATATAGCTTAACTGCATCATTCTGAATCTAGTTGATTTGTTTGTGTACACTGCTCTCTAAGCAATCAGTTTATTTGTCATGGAGCAATCTAATCCAGCCATTCACATGACCAAAATCACCAGACCAACCAGTTTTCAAGTTTTCAATCTGGTCTTTTAAAGTAATTTGAATTCAGTTGATAATTTGTCTATACATCTGCAACTGCCTGATGTCAATCGTAAAATATTTTAACCAAGGAGCCACAATCAATGAGTAATCATTAGTTCTAATCATGAGAGTACCAGGTGGCACTCAAGTGTGGACCACATCAAATTTTTCTAAAACTTAATAAAGTTTTAATGAGTACGTCGAGATATAACAGAAATAGACACCATGTGTCCCAGGCTCACTTGGGATTCTTGCCTGGCTCCACTGGGAAAGGCCAACAGTTTGGCCCACTCTGCTCTTCTCTGAGGTGCTCCAAGCCTAAGTGGCTGGCCTCACCACCTAGTAGAGAAGACAGATAAGGAATTTCTGTAAGATAGTGGTACCAAATGAAGTTGGAGGAGCTTTATGTGTTCACAGATATACTCCTGAGAATAACCCAGATTGATAGTTCATTTGATTTCACATTGGAAACTATAACAGGATAGAATCAATTGTAAAAATAAAAAAAGAAAAAGAAAATAAAACCTACCCAGAGGGCATAAAGCAGCAGCTGTGCTTCCAGTCCTGGATTTAGCCCAAAGTCAGAATGGATGGCTGCTCATCTCTGCTATAAACAAAGTTTCAGAAGTTTTACAAGTACCACCAATGAGAGCCTATGAAGTAGCAACTTTTTATACAATATATAATCAAAAATCTGTTGGAAAGTATCACATTCAGGTCTGTACTTCTACACCTTGCATGCTTTGAAACTCTACATATTGGAGGCCATTCAGAAAAAGCATGGGATAAAGTTTGGGGAGACTACACATGACAAACTTTTCAATCTTATTGAGGTGGAATATTCAGGGGCCTGTATAAACACACCAATAGTTCAAATAAATGACAACTGCTATGAAGAACTGACACCTAAGGACATTGAATAATTTATTAATGAGCTTGAGGCTGTCAAAATTCCAAAACCCAGACCAAGGAATAGACACTTCTCTTGTAAGCCAGCTGGGGCATTATCTTTTTGACTGAGCTTTGGTGTGCAAGCTAGTCTTTAATTTATATCACAGGAGAAATAAAATATAACTCTCCTGTCTATGCACATTTTTAATATTATTCATTTCAATCTGTGTACATGTTGGAGGTAACCTAACAACTGTTAAGTACCATATCAAAACTTTAGAGCTCCATTTTAAAGGCTACTACTATCTATGGCTAAACATGAAGACATTATTCTATAATCTAGCTAACAGTTACTCCAACATCACCCATTTCTAATTGCCATTTTTATTGTGAAATAAAAATTCTGTCAAATTAAAAAAAAAGATCTCAAAAATAGACTAATTCAGCTGAGGATCATATTCTCCCTGGCTAAAATGTAACTTATCATTTGACTTCTATCAGGTCATTCAAAAAATTTTTCTACCACTTACTCATGTGACCTGGGCAAGTCACTTAACTTTAACTAATTGCTTCTATTTTACCATCTTGATCATTAAATAACAATGAAAGTCCAAATGTCTGGAAATAAATTGCCTTAATTTTTAATCTCTATCATGAAATCACAATGAAAGTGCAAATGGTCTGCAAATAAATGCCCAAGACTTCAAAGCTAGATGGATAACTTCATCTTTGAAAATATATATTAGCTTCATAAATACATTATGACTTTTGCCAGAGCAGAAAAGGTGATGGTGTCATCTACTTCTTTTGCATTTTCTCCCACTTAATTCTCTACTTATTCTCCTTGCCTGCCTCTACTCCATGAAAAATTTTAGTGTAAATTAAAACAGTATTTCTCAAACTGTATGAAGCTGGGGTCCTTGCATTTCCTAACAGAATGTCACGAATAATAAAAATATTATTTAAGATAAAGGAGACTGTATTAAGATAAAGTTAACCCCCAAGTCTCAATGGTTTAATATACAGATGCTTACTTTCTGTTCATGTTGCAAGTCGAGCATGGATTGGTGTGCACTCTGATTAACATTATCTTTCGGTCACTGATTCTGTTGAATGTTCCAACATTTTGAGATGCCTTCAGCCTAACATATGGCTTTCAGGACACTGGAGGAGAAAGGGGATGAGGAAGCATGATGAGCTTAATCCATTCTTAAATGCCTTATCTTGGAAATGACACATATCATTTCTCCTCACCACCATTGGTCACAATGTATATCTCAATATGAAAAAGCTAAGAAATGTTGTGTTCCTATGTATTCAGGAAGGAAGACAAATTGGATATGGGAAATAGTAAAAGTCTTTTGCACAGTCCTTTTTATTCAAAACTATATATATATATATATATATATATATATATATATATATATATATATGTGTGTGTGTGTGTGTGTGTGTGTGTGTGTGTGTGTGTGTGTGCGCGCGCGCGCGTGTGTGTGTATGTATGTATATATGTATGTATGTATGTATGTATGTATGTATGTATGTATGTGTGTGTGCATGTTCTATTCTTATGGGTGATTCCTTGGGACTGAGACTTTCTCATAAGCTCAGCACTCATGTTTATAACTATATTGGCAGCAATTACTACCATGTAATCTCTGGCTAGTGAGAAAGGTTGCAGTATTTGTTACAAACTGGGGCACTTGAATTTTGCTAAGATGGTTGAACCAACATTTCTCATTATGTGTGGTCTTCTGCAATGTGATCTGATCCCTTCTCTATCAATAGGTAGAGTCAATTTCTCTATCCAGGCTCTGTGACTTTTGGTCTAGTAGAATGTGGTAAGGATGATGCTGTGACTTTTCCAGGTATAGCCCTTTCTTCACCCAGTGGCTTCTACTCCTGCCTCTTGGGACCCAACTGCCATGTAGAAAATGTGACTAACCTGAGAACAATCTTATCCAGCAGGCCAAGGCCAGATGGAAAAGGTGATGTGCTGTGAGGAGAGAGAGAAGCCAGTAAGCACCATTTTGGAAGTAAATCTTTAAGTACCAGCCACTCCAGCTTCTGCTACCTATAGACAGCCACCCAGTCATGTCTCCTCTGAATTTCTGACCCATGAAATCTTGAGCCAAATAGAATAGTTATTTCAAGCCACTAAATTTTGGGGTAGTGTATTATGCAGCAATAGATAATCAGAAGGTAAATGAATTTTCCCACCAGTTGAGTGATGGAGAACTGAGTCATGGCATGGAGTATTTAAAATGGACAGACAGGCTAAACGCTGAAGACACTGCACCCCAGTATAGCATAGTCTCAGGATCTTTTAGTCAATGTTATTTCTTTGGCTATTTGATTTTTGTGATATTGTTTATATTTAACTTGTAAAAATGTTTCAGTTTATAGTTGTATAGAAGCTACAAATATTCAAAGTTGCCACCAAGTTTTATTTTGTGGATATTGTAAATAGCATATCAATTATTGAGAGACCAGTTTTCTTATAAAAGAGTCCATTTCTTGTTCAGGTTTATTCAAGTCTAAGAAATTAATGAAACTGAAAAAGATTTCAAAGAGGTAGGCTTCTTCTAAGTGTAAACTTTGGAGTGAGACAAGAGCAAAATGTCTCTTGCAGGGCAGTGACATTAGTGGGTGCTACATGAGGAACCATGCAAGGAGACACATGAGGAACTATATATGTGGTGGAAAGTTGAGAGATGAATCAAGAGTAATAAATTCTAATCACAACTCTGTTATTTTATTATCTGTGGATTATAGAAAACCGCTTCATTTTTATGGTCCTCAGTGCTACCCACCTCCATCTGTGAAGTGATGAATGACATCAGCCCCGCTCATATCGTGGAATTTCTGTAGTGATCAAATAAGATGGTAGGAGGAAGGTTCTTTGAAAATTGAAATGTTACTGTTCTTCATAAAGATTCAGAATATTTTAAGTTTTATGCTGAAAAAATCTAAAAATAACAACTAAAAATTTATAGGAAGTGAGTTTTAAAGAACCTCATATAAAACTATTTTTACAATTCAAACCAGTGCCTTATCAAATAGCAAATTACATTGGATTTAAATTCTCTTTTAAGTACAGGGAAACGTGCAGTCTGCTGGGATCTTGGTTTGGAGAAAGAGTTCGTTCTTGTCCCTCTCTGAATTCCTGTAACCTCTTCATCTGTCTGGAGTGTTGGCTTATGGCCAAGTTTATGAGCTTTGGACAGGTTCAGATTTTAATCTCAGGTAGACCACTCCATTTTCCAATGGTATAAATTTAAATAAGCTACTTATTAACTTCTTATAGCCTCATCTATAAAATATGGCTAATAATAATAATACTGCCTATCTCAAGGGTTGATATGAGCATTCAATGAGATGATGCTAAAAATAAGTGATAAGAAAATGATACCCATAATTATTAATATTTTATTTTCTAGCATATAATTACATAGTGACTGATACTGATTTCTGAAATTTACCTGTGCTAGCACTTTTATTCACTTTTGTCCTTGTATAATATTACACACATTATAAACACACCATATTTAGTTATGAGTAGGTGATTTTATTTTCGCTGTAATTCTGTCAAAATAATACAGCTTTTAAGATTAAATCTAAGGCTTAACATTAAAGATAGCAATCTTTTGCCCCAACTCTCCCATGTCAGTCCCTCAGAGGCATTATTCATCAATTTTTAATTGTTCATTATGTTATCGTAACATTTTAAAATAATGTGTTTGCTGAATTATGCTGATTATTTTTCATTTCAGTTGTAGTCAATTGGCTTTCTTCTATGGAAGTTGAAAACTTAACTTTCTCAAATACAACACAGTCATACACACACAACATATATATTTCTTTCAGCTTTGAATGTAGTTATATCATAATATGAGACTTGTAGCCTTCTCCTTCTTTTTCCTGGAGACTTACTTTATATCTTTTCAAAAACAATTTCAATTGGATGTGAGGTGGCCCTAGTGAAGTTCACTATCACAGCTATTTTGGATCAAAGTTGGCACATGATGCCCTTCTCAGTTGATTTACCACCATGTTGTCTATCCATCCACTAAGCAGATTGTGTAGGCAACTTCTTTTTATCCTCCAAACTGTACAATGAAATTAGACTTCTCCTATCCCTACAATGACCCCTTACTGATTTTCAGCCCTCCTGAAACTCCTTTATCTGAACACTTTTTCCTGACCCTGATGAAAAAGTAGAGTCCAGAAGAAAATCCTGTGAACTTTGAAATTAGGTGCTCCTGTCTTCTTGGGACAAACCTCAGTAAGGACAGGATCCCAAACATGGGTGCTTTATACAGCCTATTCCAGCCCTTGCTATGATACCTGTGTTCCTATCGTGATGCTGAGCGTCTCAAGGACCTCTCACCATTCTTGTACCAGTTCAGGGTAATGAATCCTGAGCATGCAAATGGCCATGTGTGATGTTTCTCTTTGTTCTAATTAATCTGTCTATTTAACATGGCTGAAGTGGCTTCTCACTCCTAGACATCATTTCATCATGTACTCATTTTTACTTTGCCTGCTTCCTATTGGTTGCTGTGAATCCCTATGCATGCTATACCTATTAGCCAAACAATTGCAAGCCATGGCCAATTTGTGCATTAAGAAGGATATTCAAGTACCTTTTGTTACAGGAATGAAGATGTCTCTGAACCCTCTGGACATTGTCCTGCCACTCTCACCTAACTGCCACACTCACTGCTCCTGCCTATGGACAAAGGCTTTCTCTGGAAATTATAGGGGAATTCTCTATTATCCTACTTGGCTACTCATCCCATGATGTCACTTGACAATAGTAAACCACTTGGCTTGACTATTGGCCTTGGATACCACCCTATTCTTGTATCCATCCTCCAGCTTTGAGTTTCCCAGTGCATGCACACAATCTGTAACAGTTCTCTCCTGCCCTGTTTTATTCTATACTACTCTGACTATATCTTTCAGGAATTTCTCATGGTGTATGTTCCACTAAAGAAACCCTTTCTTATTCTCCAATGCAGCTAAGGATTTTTTTTAAAAAATCTATCATTCTGTAATATCTAAGGATTTGAAGTAGAGAAAGGAGATGGGAAGAGGCTTTTAGTATACTATTTCTGCCAATTCCTATGTAACTTTAAGTGTGGAACATCCACTTCTTTCATTAGGTGTGCTTAGTTTTGACTCAGATAAAATTGTTATCCCATGTACTGCTCTTTTATAAGGTGAGCTTACCCAAGGAAAGAAAGAGAGAGGCACCCCACTGTTGTATAAAATACTGATAAACTTATGCCAATATATACTTCCTCCTAATCTTATTTCTATAGATTAGGGTAAAAATAAAATCTCCAAAGGAGGTCTAAAGAACAGCACATTAATTAAAGGAAAATTGGGATTTTTTTTTCCCTAAGAAATGCCTAATAACTAATGGACAAGTGAAGGAGACTCATTAGTGGAAATAATTCCTTTGAAAAGGCATACATGCTGTGAAAAAAAGAACTGTTATGCCAGGATTTTTTTTTAATGAAGTAAGACCTTTTGTCTTTTTCTTATTTATCATACAGGCTGGAGAAAATGAGCCTGAGTGAGTCTTATAGATAAACTACGATGATTTGAAGTTTGTTCAGGTCTCAGGTTACCTATTTCTTTCTAT
Source organism: Cynopterus sphinx (assembly GCA_030015415.1). Classification (NCBI taxonomy): domain Eukaryota; kingdom Metazoa; phylum Chordata; class Mammalia; order Chiroptera; family Pteropodidae; genus Cynopterus; species Cynopterus sphinx. The sequence continues at coordinate 62,335,648 of CM057389.1, read as the reverse complement.
TATCAGTGACAATTGTTTTCATTCCTCATTGCCTTGCCTAAAAGATGGTTAGAATTGGGACCTCTTTAGAAAGTTAAACCTGAATGTGACAGCTTGCACCCTATTAGCCCAGTTAACTGATCAACCATTTGAATACTTTCTATGGGTCCTACTCCATTGAGCAACTGAATAGGAACCTGTTCCCTTTCCTCAGGATGCTACATTCTGAAAAGGAAAAGGTGCTATAATAGATAAATGGATGGATGGATACGTAAATACACATACATATATACATACATACATACATACATACATACATACATACATACATAAAGAGACTAGAGAAGAATTGAGTACTAAACTCTGTAAGGACTTAAAATGAAAAAAGATATTCACAGATGGGGGCGATCAAGATGAATTTAAATATTTAGGGAGGTTTGATGGATGCATGGAGTGATGTCTAAGATTTGCATAATAATTTGAGATCTTATCTGGAGCTCATTTGCCACCTCCCACCTGACACCCTACTGTGATGGTTTTAACAGCCCCAGAATCTCCAGAAGACACTGGCCAATTTAACAAGCAAAAACTCAGCTGGAAAAAATGGAAAGAATGCTGAGGCTGAGTTTTCACACATTAAGTATCTGTATATTAGACAAGGCCTAATTTCTAGCTATCTCTCTATCAGGCTAGAATAAGGCCACCATACAATTTTTAGGGTAAGCATTTTTTTAAAGTTGCTTAAGGCTTCAGTTTCTTGTGCTGAAGAATTAAGTCATTATCTATCTTCTCATGCTAAGGAAAGAGGCAAAAGACAATTAGATTTCAGATATAAGCACTGCCAGTTGCTTATCCCACCTAAATCAAATTAGTGGCCACACCTAGACTAGGATCAGCAATAATAGAAATTACTTATCTACTCTGCTTCTATTTAAGCCTCTCTTTATGGGCACAGATGAACAAAATGAGCCTCACAGAAGTTTTATGACTTTCCCGAGATGCCCCAGTTTATCACTGCTAGAGCTATGGTTGGAATTCACATCTTGCATTTCTAACATATGTGGCCCATCCGCAGTCTCCTCTGATATTTAGATCTTTGACAGGTATCCATGAAGCCCTGGCTCTCTTGGGCATCTTATAGTAGGTATTAGCTCCACCCCACCATCACCACCTCAATTGGACTAGAAGTTTACAAATCTCTTTCATCCTCTGAGGATGGTGTAAGATAAGCCCAAGGATATCACTTCTCCCAGTTTGAGAACATCACACCCACTAGATGTAAAGACTAACACTTATGGAGCTAACAAATTAGAAAGTGAGAATTACATCTAGGTTTTCAGTGGCACCAATCTTGTTCTCTGCCTGTTTCTCAACTGACAGGGCTCACTGAATCTCCTGGAACCACCTCTTATATTTGGTTAAAGGCAAGGAGTGAAGTCTAAGATTTGCATAATAAATTGAGATTTTATCTGGAGCTCATTTTGCCACCTCCCAGCCCACACCACATAGTAGGTACTACCTACTACTATTGACAATGCTTTTCATTCTGTCCGTGACCATTTGGCTCTGCCTTCCAGGAGTTATATCCGCTACATTGTCCCGGTCCTTTTCTTATGTGAGAGAGCAGGCACATGCAAGCCATGAATTTCTCGATAGCCCTGAATTCTTGATAAGACTGTATTTTGAGCTCCTTTTTCAGACAACAGAGTGGCCCCATGAGAATAATAACCTTCAAACCAAAGCTTTGAGGAAGTGCCAAAGGATGGTACAAATCCTTGATTGGGTCTATACCTGGCAACTATGACCCATCATGACTGTTAAAGAATTAGGAGCAGAATATTTATTCTTCCCAATCTAGGAGTTTCGCTATGGTCTACATCAAGGGTCCCCAAACTTTGGGCCATGGACCAATACTAGTCCATGGTTTATTAGGAACCAGGCCACACAGCAGGAGGGGAGCGGCAGGTGAGCAAAGGAAGCTTCATCCGTATTTGTGGCTGCTCCCCAGCTCAGATATCACTGCCTCAGATCATCAGGCATTAGATTCTTACAGGAGCACTAGTCCCTGGTGCTGGAATGATTGGAGACCACTGGTTTACATCATCCAGGCCCTAGCATTTCACAGACACACCTATGGATCACACTATGGCCTCAGAGGAGACTCGATAAAAATCTGTCTACCAGAATTCATAGTAACTCCTGAGAAAATTTCAGGATGAAAATAACTATAGATTTATCTTTAGTCTTTTTAGTTAAATTATATTTTTATGAATCTTAATTGGTAGTAAATATAAATCGCAAAGCCTGCAAAAATGCATAAGTATAGGCAAAGATGGCCAAGACTTTCCTCTAAATAAAACCTCTGAATAAAACCTCACCATCACTACTGGATTTTTCCTATCTTTTCCACAGTGAACAGCTTTGTACCACCCTTCCTGGAGCCCCACTGCCAAAAATTAGCAATAAAAGAAGACCTTACTACCTGACACATGTAGCTACTTAAAAATTATCTGAAATGAAAACAAGCCAGAATCAGCATAATAGTGTATAACAAAACCCAGATGTCTCTTGAATAAAAGGTTAATCAAATGCTAATGTTAAATGAAAGAGTTTCAAAGACAGAAGGAAGAATATTGAAGATATATGGAGAAATTAGATGCAGGCTCCATGCAACTGAAAGAGCAAGCTCTCTGCACAGAAAGGTTTGTTTAAAAAAAGAAATTAACCTTTTCTTTAACACCTAGAATGTGTCAGATGCTTTATGAGAAAAGTACTAAATACTATTCCCAGAGCTTACAATTCAAATAAATAACTGAGCTGTATTTGGAAGAAATAAAATGTAGCAATTGCTGCAATACTTTGAATATTACCCTCAGCCATATTTTGGGAGACATTTATATGGAATTCTTAGTTTTGCCAGGAATTCAATGAGTTGGTAACATTTTTAAGCCCACTTGCTTTTATTCATAGATTGCAAAATGGTCCAGCCCTCACTCCCCAATGCTTAGCCTTTGACCCCTCCATGATGGAAGGTATGTTCACAGCCCATATAGGTCAGGGTTCTGCAGAGGATCAGAACCAAAAGGATCTACATATGAAGAAAGAGAGATTTATTTTAAGCAATTGGCTCATGTGATTGTGAAGGCTCGCACATCCTAAATCTGTAGGGCAGTCCAGCAGCCTGGAAATTTCAGCAAGAGTCGGTGGTGCCGTCCCGAGTCTGAAGGCTATTTGGAGGCAGAATTCCTTCTTCCTCAGGGACCTCAGTCTTTATTCTTAAGGCCTTCAAGTGATTAGATGAGGCCCACATACATCATTGAGAGTAATCTACTTTACTCAAAGTCAACAGATTTAAATGTTTGTTACATCTTAAATAATACCTTCACAGCTACATCTAGACTGGTGTTTGATCAAATATCTGAATATCATAGCCTAAACTATTGATGCATAAAATTAACCATCCCACAGTCTAGTGATCAAAGCAAATGAATCAATTGGTAATTGATATACAAGGGATAGTAGGAAGGTCTGCTGAGAGAAAGTGATGAGTTTCCAAGAGTAAGGCAGAATAAACCATAGCAAAAAATACTTTTCATTATTTCTCCATGAGAATGTGGAGGTATTTCAAGAAATATGTTTAGAATATTTATAATTTAAAAGGTGTGTGTGTGTGTGTGTGTGTGTGTGTGTGTGTGTGTGTGTGTGTGTTGAAGTGAGGAGAGGACAGGAAGATGATGCAAATGAACCTGAAAAAGTAAACAGACCAAGAAGGGGAAGGTTTATTCTTTTCCTGTTTAGTGTTATTGACTTCCTTATTTGCATAGGGGTCAATATGATCATGTAATTTTTAAACCAGTAAGGTTTGAGCATCCATGTACCTTACTGGAAAGAAGTCCTCAGTTCTCCAAGAACCCTGGAGCTTCAGAGGCAGCAGTACCACATAGCAGCCACTGTCCCATCTTAATCAGGCACCAAGCTCAAAGCTCCTTTTAGTTAAAATTCCCATCTCTGGCCTCCCAGTGTTCCATCAAGCCACCCTATTGGGACACTTGGGGAGGCTTGGGGAGCCTCCCTAAAACCCTGGGCCTTGTATAGTACCTGGTCTTAAGGCTTGCCTGCCTTTTACCCTCAGTGTGGCTTTACTGGGGCCCTTGCTGCTTTTGCCTTCTATCTACTCTTGATGTACACACCCTACGCCACCTGAAAGAGCAACCTGACCTGGAATCTGAAGTTTGGGTGGTTTTTTCTTCTTTCTCAGAATGCCCTGCCTTCCTTATACTAAGAGATCTTGCACCCACTCACAGACCAGCTCTGCAGTCTGGATCGTGTCACTGTGTGTGCCCTTTCTCACTTGCCCCTAAATCTACATGGCAAAACAAGAACCCTTCATGAGCCCCTTTCACTAATATAAAGCTCTGCTCTTAGGAGAGCACTTCTTGTGGAAGATGACATAAACAGTGTTATAAGAATGTCCTTTAATGGGGTCTCCATCTAATTTCCATATTAGCAGATAATCTGTTACTCTAAGAAATATGACAATACTCCCAAAGGCAGACAAATCCAGGATGGCATTTCAATAATTGGAATGACAAAGGCTTTGTGGAAATGGTCTGGCCCAGTGGAGGGTGGCTTTGACAGGGAGCAAACCAGTAGGGTGTGGAAGGCTGAAAGAAGAGGCAGTAGTGAGTCTCTACTCTCCTGTTCCAACTTCTGTGGCTGCAACAACATAATTCCTGGTGTTATGGGCTGAATCGTGTCCCCTCAAAATTCATATGTTGAAGTCCTAACTTTTGGTACCTTAGAAAGTTACTGTATTTAAAGATAAAACCTTTAAAGACATAATTAAGTTAGAATGAGGTCAATAGGGATGGCCCTAATCCAATCTGGCTGGTGCCCTTAAAGAAGAGGAAATTAAGACACACACAAAGAGAAGACCATGTGAAGACACAAGGACAAGATAGACATCTACGAGCCAAGGAGAGAGGCCTCAGAAGAAACCAACCCTGCCAACACCTTAATCTTGGACTTCTGGTCTCCAGAATTGTGAAAGTAAATTTCTGTTACTTAAGCCTGTGGTACTTTATTACCGCAGCTGTAGCAAACTAATATACCTGGCTTCACTCTAAATTGAATTATAGTTAGCAATTCTAAATTACTGCACAAAACTATCCTAAAGGTTACAAGAAAAGACAAGCTGGATTGTTGAGCTGGAAAAAATTGTTGAAGGAAAGAATGTGGACAAAAAACCATCTTAAGCCTGGAAGGAGACATTTTGTTTCACTTAACAGGAATATCAACAGAGTCCTAGATGATGTAGAATAAATAAGTGATAAAATCTCTTATAATTTTAGATATAAATTTATGTGATGATATTACCTCTTTGCTTGTTCTCTTAAGCTTGTTAGATTAATCAATACTATGTTGAAGAGGAAAATGAGTGGTGGAGTTCATCTATTTAAAGTCTAGATTTATATGCCTAAAATGAGCATATATAATAATGCAGGAGGTAACCATACATATTGAAAGGTCAGAATAAAGCTTCTCTCTTAAAAACTAACACATTGATTGTAATAAATGTTCCACTGTAGAACTGATGTCAACAGTGGGGAGGGCTATATATGAGTGGAAACAAGTATATGGGAACCCTCTGTACTTTCCAGTTAGTTTGCTATGAAACTAAAACTGCCCTAAAAATAATTTATTAATAAATAATTTATTAATCTCAAAAATAACTAAAATTAGTTAGCAATTAAAAAACACTTTTACTATTAAAAAAAATAACCTAACACATAAATTTGTCTTATGTATAGCTATAGACAAATAGGTATTGATATATCTATACCTATAGATAGATAAAGATATAATAATCAATACATATAAATAATCAATATATATTTTTAAAGAGTATAACTTTGTCTTAATTAGCTCAGGCTATTATAACAACGTACCATATACTGGGTAGCTTAAAAAAACAGACATTTATTTCTCATGGTCCTGGAGACTGGGAAATCCAAGATCAACATGCCAGAAAATTTGGTTCTTGGTGAGAACCCTCTTCCCATCATGGTAGCTTCACTCTCTCAACCTAATCAAAACATAATCACAGCCCAAAGGCCTTATTTCCAAATATCATCATATTGGAGGTAAGAGCTTCAACATATGAAATTTGAAGTTTTACATTCAGTCCATAACAACTTTCAAAATAAAAACTACCCATAGTCGGGGCTAAAAAATCACTTAACATTTTTCGTTTATATCTTTTTACTATCACTATTTAAAATTTTTATTTTACAAAACTGATAGCCTTATGGTATAGTCAATGTCTGTTTTACTTTATTCTGTAATATTGTTTTTGAAAGCTACTTTGATTTCATTATTGAGGTATAGCATTGTTTATTTAACAAGTTCCCTATTCTGAACCATTTTTAAATTTTTTTGTAGCAAATGAGCTTCAGAGAACACCGTTGTGAAGAAAGTCTTGTTTGTACTTTCTAACACACTTCTGATTGTTTGCAGAAGATTAATTCCTAGAAGTAGAATTGCTGCATTAATCAGTTTGCCCATTTTTTAGGTTTTTAAAAACACATTTCTATAAACAGGGTATTATTGTAATTTTCTATCCTCTCAATTTGGGAATCCAAAGATGGTATCTTATTTTAGATTAATTTGCATGTATTTGATTTTTAGTAAAAGTGAGTTTCTTCACATATTTAGTGATTTACATTTCTTTTTTGGTGGAAAGCCAGTGATCTGGAGTTTGTCACTTGCAGCAGTATCTGCAGAATAAAGCATTGCTGGCACGCAGTAGGTCTTCAATCTGTGATGAAACAAATGATTTCCCTTTTAATTTTTTTGCCATCTTTTGGAGGAGTATTTATATTTTTCTTAAGGATCTCAATGATCCCATTTATCATAAGAACATTAGCCCTTTTCTATTATCCATATGGTGAATTGTATGACAATTTAATCATATTCACCACCAGTATTTATCACCATGTACTTAACCTGGCATATACGCTCTACATACTTTATCTCATTTAATTTTTACTACCACCCAAAGAGGTAGATATTGTTAACTTGTTTGCTAATGGAAAAATTAAGAATCCCAGAGTTTAAGTAATGATCTAGTCACATTGTCAAAAAACAATACCTGTTTCCATCTGAAATTTTATAAACATTATCTTTGATGATAAATTTTCTTCTTTTTAATTAGTCTTATGTGTGTTTTTTGGAATAGCAAATATATTCACATGAACCAAAAATAATATATATAGGTATAAAATTTTTTTAAATTCTCCTTCTCACTCCCCCATTTGCCCATTTTTACTTCTACCTATTCTAAGTTACCACCATTAGGAATTTCTTGTATAATCTCCCTGAGTTTACGCATTTACAAAATATTAATATATATATTCGTATTCCTCCTTTTTACACAAACACTATAAACACCATTATACATCTTCCTTTTGGTACTTTCCGTATTGTTTTTCTTTACAGATAATGCTGTTTCATTGTATAAATGAATCCTATTTTACCTAACCAGTTCTCTATAAGTGGACAGCTGGAATGCTACTAATCTTTTGCTACAACACTCATTGTTACATATATTGTTCTTTACATGTGCAAATTTATCTATAAGATAAATTCCAAGTATTTAAATGATTAGCTCAAAGGGTATGTACATTTGTAATTTTTATAGATATTATCACAATGTCCTTCATAGCAGTTGTGACACTTGTATTTATGGTGTTTTTTAAGGTATAAAAGGTTTTAATTTTGTCCATTAGAAATTGTGTTTGGCTGCTAGTAATAGAGATCCAATCATATTAGTATATAAGGATTTATTTCCTCATGTAAATGGAATCTGGAAGCAAGTAGTTCAGGGCTGGTATGGCAGCTCCACAAAGTCAAAAAAACAATGATAAGCTCCTTCATTCTTTTTTTCTTTTTTGCTCTGTAATTATGAACATGAGCTCCCAATTTCAAGGTAACAAAACAGCTGCTGAAACTCCACTCTTACATGTGCATTCCAGACAATAAAATCAAGAAAAATCCTGGAGTAAAAAATGACTTTCATAGTAGGCCAAAAACATCATTACCTAAACTTATTGGCAAGGAATAATAGGAAGTACAGTATTTTGGCTGAGCACATAGCTGTCCTCAATGATATATGTGTTTTATTATAAAGGTAGAATAGAGTAAATAGCAACAATTGTGACATGAATCTAGGTCTTTTCTTCATAGATTCTTTATTCCAAAATTAAATTTTTAGCTGCATTTCCTTTTACTTCTTTTATGACCTAAATTTTAATACTAATTCATCTTGAATTTATTTTAGTATATAGCATTTTTTTCTTTAAAAAAATTTTTAGAAAGAAATAAAACATTTTAGAAAGCTCTTCCCTCTTCAGTTCTTCAAAAAGAGAATAAGAAAACTACTTCTATATTTTCCCACAAGATAAAATCTTAAGTATTTGACAAATTGATTTAAAATATACTTTTACATGGTTAATCTATTTGGAAATGATTTAATGTATGATGTGACATAGGAATTTTTTTTCAGTTAGATGATTGACTCAATACCACTTATTCAATTTGCCTAGACCTAATCATTTGAATTTATCATGTACAAAAGTTTTTACATAAAATATTTGGATTGAGTTTTTATGAAATGTGTATTACTGGGAACGGGGGGGTAGGATTGACATCTTTACAATGTCGGGTCTTCTCCTTCAAGATCATGATATGTCTCTAAATTTATTCACATATTCTTGTATGTCCTTCAGTAACAGTTCATAATTTTCCTTATTTAATTAAGTCTTTCATATTTGATGTAGGTTTGTTCCCTGGCTTTTAAGTTTGGGTTGTTTGTACTTTTTCTAAAAGACAATAGCTAGTACATAGGAAAGCTATGAAATTCTTAAACATTTATTTTCTCCAGCTTTCTGAATCACATTAATTATGATAGCCTGTAAAATTATTCTCTTGGATTTTCTAGGAAGAAATTCAGATAAAGTATAAATAATGATGAGTTCACATGTCTTTTATAATATTTATATCTCATACATTTTTCTTGACATTGTTTTGGTTACAACTTCCAAAGAAATGAGTTATAGCTGTCAGTATGTACATCCTCTATTGTTCATAATTTTAATGAGAATGCCTCTATTTTGTTTTATGTCTTTTGTATTCTAACAAATACCTTTCATCATGTTTTAAAATACTTATTGTTTTATAAAAAGTATTTATCAGAAACAGGCACTTTATCAATATACTTGTAAATGTAACTTGTACATGATCATATTGTTTTTCTTTTAAATAATAAACTTAACAAAGTATATTATTTTGATAGATTTCCTAATATAAAAGCATCCCCAAATTACTAGATTAAATTTTACTTTGTCATGAGATATTACCCTTTATTAAACTTTGGATTCAGTTTGAATTGATATTTTATTTAGAATTTTTAAAATGTATATTCCTAAATCTATTTATCTCCAGTTTCTTTTGGCAATCGTTTTCTCAGGAGTTGTTAAGCCCATATAATAAACTGGAAACTTTTTGTTTTACTGTGCTTTCTAACAGATTAAATAGCAAAAGTAAAATATACTGCTTGATCAATGTAACTATTTAAGATTGGGCAGTTTTTTTGTCCTTCTTTGAAACTATTTCTTTGACAACTTTTAATTTTTTTAAAAATGCATGCTGTCTATTCAGCCACTTCCTCTATCCATTTTGGTAATTTATAGATTCCATAAAGAGTAATTATTTATCTCAATTATCAATTTTGTTGCTTTAATATAAATGTCTAACCATTATGCTATACACCTGAAACTAACATAAATATTGAATGTCAACTCCAATTAAAAAATAAAAATTGAAGAAATTTTGTTGTTGTAATTTGTATACAGTATATTTTCTTATTTAGAAATTCTTTTCGTATCTATAACTATATGTGTTTATATCTAATATAGTGTATTTTAATTTTATTTTTCTCTCTTTTTTAATGTACTTTTTAAAGGTTTGTCTATTATATTACCTTTATCAAAAACACCAAACTTTGCTTTTATTTATCAATACTATTCTTGGAAGGGGGGGGGACATTTCATTTCCATTTTTATCTTTTTTTTTTTCAATTACAATTGACATTCAATATTATATTAATTTCAGATGTACAGCATAGTGGTTAGACATTTATGTGATTTACAAAGTGATCCCCCTGGTAAGTCTAGTCTACAACATAACAATATACAGTTACTACAATATTATATTCCCTATGCTGTACTTTACGTCGCCATGACTATTCTCCAACTACCAATTTGTACTTCAACTTTTTCACCCAGCATCCAAACCCCCTCTGATCTGGCAACCATAAGTTTCTTCTCTATGAGTCTCCTTCTGTTTGGTTCGATCATTTTGTTCTTTAGATTCCACATATAAATGAAATCACATGGTATTTGCCTTTCTCTGTCTGAATTATTTCACTTAGCATAATATCCTCTAGGTCCATCCATCCATGTTGTCACAGATGGTAATATTTCATTCTTTTTATGGCCAAGTAATATTGTATATCCATTGTATATATGTATATGTACCACTTCTTTATCTAATTGTCTATTGGTGGGTACTTAGGTTGCTTCCATACCCTAGCTATTATAAATAGTACTGCACTGGACATAGTGGTACACATATCTTTCTGAATTAGTGTTTTAGTTTTATTCAAATAAATACCCTGAGCTGGAATTGCTGGGTCAGAAAGCTGTTCTATTTTTTAAACTTTTTGGAAATCATAATGTTTCCCACAGTGGCTATACCAATTTGCAATCTCACCAGCAGTGCATGAGGTTCCTTGTTCTCTATATCCTCACAACACTTGTTGTTTTTTTGATTTATTGATGACAGTCATTCTCACAGATGTGAGGTAATATTGCCTTGTGCTTTTTATTTGCATTTCTCTGGTTGTTAATGATATTGAACATCTTTTCATATGTGTATGCCTCTTTGGAGAAATATCTATTCATATCAATCTGTCCACTTTTAAATTGGATTGTTCATTGTTAGGGTGTTAAGTTGTATGAGTTCTTAATAAATTTTGGATATTAAGCCCTTGTCAGATGTATTACTGCAAATATCTTTTCCCGTTTAGTACATTGTACTTTTGTTTTTTTGATGGTTTCCTTTACTGTGCAAAACTTTTTAGTTCAATGTATCCCACTTATTTTTTTTTTCTGTTTCCCTTGCCTGAGAAGATATATTAGAAAAAATATATTTTTAAGATCAATATCAGAGAGTTTACTGCCTATATTTTTCTCTAGGGGTTTATGGTTTCGAGTCTTATATTTAAGTCTTTAATTCGTGTTCAGCTTATTTTTATAATGGTGTAAAAAGGTAGTCTAGTTTCATTTTTTCATATATCTGTTCAGTTTTCCCAACACTGTTTACTGAACAGACTGTCTTTACCTCATTGCATATACTTGACTCCTTTGTCATGAATTAAATGACCAGATAGGTGTGAATTTGTTTCCAGGCTCTCTGATCTGTTCCATTAAGTTATCTGTCTATTTTTAGGCTGGTACTATGCTGTTTTGATTACAATGGTATTGTATTATAGTTTGATATTATACAGCATGCTAACCTCCAACTTTGTTCTTTTTTTCTCAAAATTGCTTTGTTCATTCAGTCTTTTGTGGTTCAGTATAAATTTTAGGATTATTTGTTCTGTTTCTGTGAAAAGCGCCATTGGTATTTTTGATAGAGATTGCACTGAATCTATAGATTGCTTTTGGTAGTATGGCCATTTTAATGATGTTAATTTTCCTATTTATTAACATCGTATATGTTTTCATTCATTTTTATCTTCTTCAATTTCTTTTCTCAATGTCTTATAATTTTTCAAGAACAGGCCTTTTACTTCCTTGATTGAATTTATTTCTATTTTATTTTTTTGATGCAATTATCAATGGAATTGTTTTCTTAATTTCTCTTTCTGATAATCATTAGTAGTGTATAAAATGCAACTAATTCCTGTATATTAATTTTATATCCTGCTACTTTACTGAATTAATTTACCAGTTCTAAAAGTATTTAGGTGGAATCTTTAGGGTTCTCAATATATAGTACCATGTCATCTACAAATAATAAAATTTTACTCTTCCTTTTCCAGCTGGAAGCATTTTATTTCTTTTTCTTGTCTGATAGTTATGGCAAGTACTTCCAATACTATGTTCAATAAAAGTGGTGAAAGGGGACATCCTTATCTTAAGAGAAATGATTTTAGTTTTATTTTCCATTGAGTATAATGTTAGCTGTGGGTTTGTCATATATGGCTTTTGCTGCAAGTTTTTATCATAAGTAAATGCTGGATTTTGCCAAATGCTTAGTCTGCATCTATTTGTATAATTGTGTGATTTTATCTTTCATCTTGTTAATGTGGTTTATCAAAGAACCAGCTCTTGGTTTCATTAATCTTTTACATTTTTATTTTAACTCTCATTTTTGTTATGATTTTTCTTATTTCCTTCCTCCTACTAACTTTGGGTTTTTTATTTTTGGTTTTTGTTTTTGTTTTTGCTGTTCTTTTTATAATTCCTTTAATATAAAATTAAATTGTTTATTTGAGTTTTTCGTGCTATGAATTTTCCTCTTAAAACTGTTTTCACTGTGTCCCATAGATTTTAGGTCATTGTGTTTTTGTTTTTATCTCAAGGTATCTTTTAATTTATTCCTTGATCTCATTGTTAACCCATTCATTGTTTAGTAGCATGTTATTTAGCTTCCGTATGTTTGAGTGTTTTTCAGATTTTTTCTTATAATTGATTTTTAGTTTTATAACATCGTGATTGAAGAAGATGTTTGATATCATTTCAAACTTCTTAAATTTATTGAGACTTGTTTTGTGGCCTAACATGTGCTCTACAATGGAAAACGTTTCATGTGCACTTAAAAAAAATGCATAGTGTGTTGCTCTGGTGTGAAATGCTCTAAAAACACCAATTAAATCCATCTGGCCTAATGTGTTATTTAAGGCCACTATTTCCTTGTTGGTTATCTGTCTGTCAGATATATCCATTAATGTCAATGGGGTGTTAAGTTCCCCTACTATGACTGTGTTACTGTCAATCTCTCCCTTTACATCTGTCAATATTTGCTTTATATATTTAGGGGCTCGTATGTTGGGTACATAATGTTTACAAGAATCATATCCTCTAGTTGAATTGATCCCTTTATCATTATGAAATGTTCTTTTTTGTCTCTTATCATAGCCTTTGTTTAAAGTCTATTTTATCTGGTTTAAGTATTGCTACCCTAGCTTTTTTTGTCATTTCCATTGCAATCTGTGTGTCTTTTATTCTGAACTAGGTCCTTTGTAGATAGCATATGTATGGGTCTTATTTTCTTATCCATTCAGCTACCCTATGTCTTTTGGTTGGAGTATTTAATCCATTTACATTTAGATTGATTATTGATAGAAATGTAGTTATTGACATTTTGTTATATGTATGATTCTTTTCCTGCCCCCACCCCTATTTTTCTTCTTAGAGAAGTTCCTTTAATGTTTCCTGTAATACTGGTTTGGTGATAATGAAATCCTTTAGTTTTTCCTTGTCAGGAAATCTCTTTATTTCTCCTCCAGTTTTAAATGATAGCTTTGCTGGATAGTCTTGGTTGTAAATCATGTTTTTCATCACCTTGACTATTTCATGCCAATTCCTTCTGAGCTGTAAAGTTCCTGTTGAGAAATCAGCTGAAATTCTTATAGGAACTTTCTTATAGGCAACTAACTGCCTTTCTTCTGCTGCTTTTAGGATTCTCTCTTTTTTTAATCTTTGACATTTTAATTATGGTGCATCTTGGTGTGGGTTTTTTGGGTTCATCTTATTTGGGACTCTCAGCACTTTCTGACTCCAAGAGTCCCTTGTTTGAGCTGTATGTGCCTTCCTGTTGTAGTTGAACTTTGATTGCTTTTGGTGAATTGACAAGTATGATTGACCTGAGCTGCTATGGAGGACTGACTCCGCGAACAGGATTTTGCAGTAGCAGGGTGTGGTGCCTGTTGAGAACACCCTTTGGATTTGCTGTTTGTGAGGCAAATCAGGTGAAACCCTTTTGTGGCCTGAACCCAGCCACTAGGTGTGTTAGTTTATGGACCTCTTGGGAGGGACTCTGATGCAGGCCAAGGTTAACTGCTGCCTGTGACCAGACTGGATCTCTCTGGTAGGAACTACAAAGCAACCCACAATTGGTTGCTGCCTGTGTTTTACCTGAAGGCACATGGGAGAAGCCACACTGTGAACTGAGGTTGGCTGCCACCAGTACAGGGCCCAGGGCAGATTAGCAAAAGGCACAAGGCACCCCAAGGTCTGCTGCCTACTGACTGCTCCTAAGGCTCAGTCACTGAAAGTGCCTCGAATCATATGCAAGTTGGGTGAAACAGGGTTTCAGGGAGTCACCAGGGTGTGGTGAGTGGTGTTCACCAGGTTAATGTAGATTCAGATTTGGCACACATACTCACCCTGGGGCCACTCAGAAAAGGCAAAGGGTACACCATCGCCAGCTGTCACCTGCCTGGGGCCTATATACCTTTAAAAATTTTCTAAGAAATACTGCAGCATGGGGCCAAGGCCAGCTGCCTGCAGCAAAAGAGCCTCTGGCAGTGCTCAGGTTGGGTGAAGCAGGGTCTCAGGTAGTCATCAGGGTGGATTGAGCAGAACTCACAAAGCCAATGCAAATCCAGTTTTGGCAGAGTTTCGGTAGATCTCCACACAGAAAACATGGTACCCACCTGCCAGCTATGTAGGCGGAGGGTTCAACACAGGAACAATGGAGGCTATACCTCTAGCCTTTGCCCTAAAGCCACACAAATGTTTTTTCCTATATGTCTCTTGTATCTCTCTAGCTTCTATCCCTCCACCAGAGCCCAGGGTGAGTGCTTGCAAGCTAGTGAGTCTGTGCATGAGCCCTTTAAGAGTTCACTTGGTTTTCAGCAGCCTTCTTTCTCACCCATATGGCTGGCATGAATCCTCACTGATTTTCATAGCCAGATGTTCTGAAGGCTCCTCTTCCCAGCATATTGCTCCAGGCTAAGGAGCCCCATTTAAGGCTAGAACTCCTCGCTCCTCAGTGGGGACATCTGCAGCTGTGATATCCCTTCCATTTCTCAATTGCCACCTGTGGATGTTTGACCAGCTTATTTTGTATCTCCACTACTCCTACCAGTTTTGATGTGGGTTCTTCATTAGATTTTTAATTATAGAATTTCTGTTTAGCTACTTTTCAGATGGTTCTCCAGGTTGTTTGTTTTATAATTTAGTTGTAATTTTGATGTGATCACAGGAAAAGCCAAGCACAGCCTTTACCTACTCCACCATACTGACCGGAACTCCTGGCCTGGGAACCAAATGGAGGAAAACATGCTTACACCCATTTTTATCTTAATACCTTTTTCCTATTTCCTTTGAAATTATTGTTTTTGTTGAGTTCATGCTATGTTATTTGTAATAGAAGCTATACAGATTTTGTTAATAAGTATACTTTATTAAACATTTTTTTCTTCGAGTCAAGATTTGGATTTATCTCATGGGTTTGAAATGCAATCATCCATTATTACTTCTTCCTAAGTAGCCTATAATTATTTTTTAAATAAGTATTCAAAGAAATGTGCAGTATCTGTTTGACAATGAAATTTCATACATAACTAAACCATTAAATTTGGTGAGTTCATTGTGCTATATAGGTCTTTCATATCTTTATGATTTTTTGCTCCTCTTGGTCTGCCAATTTTTGGAAAACATGTGTACTCTCCTCTATAATTGATATCCAATTGATTTCTCCTTGTGTTTCTGAGTTGCTGATTTACATATTGCAAAGCTATAATGAATGCGTAAATGTTAGTGATTGCTGCATCTTCCTGGTGGATGTTCATTTTAATAATATGAGGTATTTGCTATATCCTTTTTAGTACTTTTCAAATAATTTTTGTTTCTTCTGATATTAACATTGCCAGCTCTGATTTTGAATGCCTTTTTGTGACAGTGTATAACTAGCATTTGCTTTGGTTTATTTGGTTTGAAAACCTTTGTCTTTAGTAGACATCTATGTCATTCAAATTCATTATAACCACTGACTATAGGTACCTTACTCTCCTTGTTCTGAGTCCTCTGTATATTATACTATTTTGATGTTTCCATTTTTTTTTTCTTTCTTTTGCTGAAATAACAGACTTTATTTCTTCTGCCCTCATACATGAAGGTTAGATAGCTTCAAATTAAATTCAGGAGCCACAATCTAGTTTCATCTGAACTCTATAAACCTTATTCTATTTTCTCTTAGTATGTAGTATTTCAAACAAAAAGTCTAGTACCTAAGAAGTCCAATTTCATTCTCCTACCTTTATAATGTTTTGCCTTGTCTAAAAGTTTATAAGACTTTTATTCTGGAAATTTAGAAATTTCTCAAAATATGACTTATTTTCAACAACCTTGTCTGTTATTCAATGAGAGTCATCAATTTAAAATTAAACTTTTCTGCAGATAAAAATTATTTTTGTCTATTCTCCTTCATCTCCTTTGTTTTTTCCTTCTAAAACTGATATTTTATAGATATAGAATATTCTGGGGCTCTCCTCCTCCATGCCTCTTACCCTGGCTTTCTTTCACTCTTTGTTTTGTTCTCTGAGATAATTCTTTGCGTTCATTTTACTCATTAACATGGTTTTTAGCAATGTCCATTTTATTCTTAAATTAAACTTGGGACAGCAGGTGTTTCAGTTTTCTTAAAAACTTCTCTTTTCCCTGTTTATTCTTTTCTCATATCAAATTGTTCATATTATATTGATAGATGTATCTCTCAAATTTCACTGATTGTTAATTAGAAATTGAGATGATCTTCCCTGCTTTTTCATTGTTTCAGTGAGAGTCACACATATTCACCTGTCATTTTAAGAAAATTTAACATGTCCCAGATATTATTTAAAATGCTTTATTTTGACTCATTTAATGCTGAACAACTCTGGAGTCATACAATTATGACATGTATAATTATTACTAGCAACATTTTACACACAAGGAGACCAGAGCAGAGCCTGGGTGCCAACTCTGGCGGTCTGACTCCAGAATCCTGAAAGCTCCACCCCCATGCAATGTCAGCATTTGCTCTTTATGCTCAGGTGGGTGTCCTCCGAGCTGCTGCTTCTGAAGATATATATTCATGATTTCTGTTATCTGACTCATTTTCATACAAAAAATAAAATAAAATATCAATAACCTATGTGACCTTCACTCTTCCCCTCCCGAGCAGAGGACCTGCAAAAGTGCTTGTGGGGGTGGTTGACTTAGCCTAGGGATAAAACCATGCCAACTTCTTTGGATGCAGAGCTCAGAGGAGTTCAAAGCTCCTGGATCTGGTATCTGTTCAATTCACTGCTCCAGCCCCTGATTGCTGATGGGCAGTAATGTAACTGACAATGCAAAGCAGCAAGGCTGCCTGAGCAAAACAGGAGACTCCCTTGAGATCAGAGACATGGTGTGGCAAAGGTGGATGCCCAGGGCATGTGAGCAGGACATCAACAGAGTCTGCTACACACATCCGCATCAAAAACTCCCAACATGCCAGAACAAAAGATAGTGAATCACCTACATAAACTGGGACACATAAACCATAGGTTCTTTTAATCTAAAACTATAAAAAAAAAAAAAGTACCAATGTTTTGAGGTAGATATTAAATTCAAAGAACCTGTATATGAC
Source organism: Cynopterus sphinx (assembly GCA_030015415.1). Taxonomy (NCBI): domain Eukaryota; kingdom Metazoa; phylum Chordata; class Mammalia; order Chiroptera; family Pteropodidae; genus Cynopterus; species Cynopterus sphinx. Next base: position 62,317,927 of record CM057389.1, on the reverse strand, counting down.
ATTTTGTAGACATCTCTACCTCTGATGCAGCAAAACCATATGCGCCCCCCACCCCCATCATTTTTTACCTTTGCTCACCTTGATGCCATCGGTTTCCTGTCTTACAGAAATTTCTCGCAACCTGACCTGTCAAGTCTGGCCTGAGTTTTTCAGCTCTGTTGCATATTTTATCTTTAATTTACATTTCCTTTGTTATTTCAATAGAATTTTTGAAGGGAGTAAAAGAATCCCTGAGCTAAAATCACCACTTTGAAAATGGGTCATCTTGTATTTCTGGCAGATTTTGCATTACATATTTTTAAATAAATTATCATATTTGTTTAATCAGAAGAAGAAAATGTGGGAAAGATTTTTAAGGCAAAGTCACCTCAACCCTTAAAATTTTGTTGAATTCTCTTCTATTTTAACATGTAAGCAGCAAAATCACGGGGAACAGCTCCTAATAAGTTAATGTATATTTAAAAATCCTCCAATTTTTGGCCCAAAGATGCTACCTGAAAAGAAAATATATTTCATTGTAGATCAAGGAGTAATGTACCTAGAAAGCAAGCTAAGCTTAATGATATTCAAAGTTGCCCTTTTGTATTTATATATTTACATTTATTTTAAAGGTATTTTAGAATATTATTTTCATGACATTAGAATTTAATTACAATCACATGAATTACATTAATTAAAAATTGGAATCTGAGCAGAGAAGTCAGTGAATAGGGCATTGCAAAGTATGTTCTGGGTGTTGCACTCATTGGGGACAGCCAAGTTCAATGTTTTAAAAAAAAAAAGGACAGTTTACTTTAGAGAAATAGGAAGAGGCCAGTGTGGAGAGAGTAAAGGGAAGCAGAAGGTGACAGCGAACTGAGTGTCAGGCAGAGACATGGGGTCTTGGAAGCAGCAGTAGTGAGGTTGAATTTACTTTGGAGAGGAAAGTAAGATTTGGGACTTGAGAGACAAGTTTGGTAACTCCACTGAGACTCAAGAACACGGTGACATAGGTGACTTTCCAGGGGCCATGGTTGAGTTTATCAGGCAGAGAGAGAACAAAGAAAGACTATTCAACATTGGAGCATCACCTGGTAAGATGGGAACAGATTTATCATAGAGGAAGCTAGATTCAATGTCACCATCATGTGCAACAGCACTAGCTGGCAGCTTGAGAGTGGCAGGGTACGCACTCCAAGATGCAGGTAGGGCTTGGGTCTTTTCCATGTGTCTCTTTTTCTAGGACTAGTGTCTCCCTGTAGCCTATGCTTTTCGTGGCATTTTAGTCAGCTTGGCTGCTATAGAAAAAATACCATAGACTATGTAGCTTCAACAACAGACATTTATTTCTCACAATTCTGGAAACAAGACCAAGTCGCTAGCAGATTCAGTGTCTGGTGAGGTCCCTGTTCCACACTCATAAATGGCCGTCTTCTTACTGTGTCCTGTCATGGCACAAGGAACAAGGGAGCTCCGTGGAGTCTCTTTAATAAGGACACTAATCCCATTCCTGTGGGTCTCTCTCTTACAACCTAAGCACCTCCCAAAGGCCCCACTTCTGCACTGGGAGTTAGGATTTCAGTTGAATTTGGGGGAGACACAAACATTCAGTCTATAGCACATGGCAAATAGCAAAAGTGTGGTATGTGTTTTGATGTGATATTATTTGGTTCAGAGTCATCATTGTTACATCTTCATTGTGAATATAGCTCCTTATCAATATAAAGTCATGTCACTTAATGCTTTTTGCCTTCAAGTCTATTCTGTTCAATGTTAATATTGCCACCTTGCTCTCCTATCATTACATAAGTCTGATATATCCTTTCTAGTCCCTTTATTTTTTGCCTTCCTGAATAAATTACTTTTTAGGTAATTTTTTAAAATAGCATCCAATTGGATTTGCGGTGTTAATCTCAACTGAAAGTATTTGTCTTTTAGTACAGCATTCTAAGGTATTTTTATTTAATATCAAAACTAATATAATTGTTTGTATGATTGCTGGACTGGTTCCTTTTTTATTTTATAGATTATATTTTTATTGTTCTTTTACTTCCCCTCATACTTTGAAAACTATAATCTATCTTTATTCTCTTTAAGACTACCATAAAAATTTTAACATATGAACCAATTTTTCTCTAATTATAAAATGTCAACTATCAAACAATATTTATTAAATTATCTTTGAGGAAGATGCTAAATTTCAGCATGGTTGGCTACTTTCCAATCTCAATTGACATAGGTAGTGGTTTTAGACTTAGCCTTCCTCCATTTCATAGTATACATGTTATAATTTAGCTTTAGAGCAGTGGTTTTTATCAGGGGAATAGGGGTGATTTGGGCCCCCTGGGGACATTTGGCAATGCCTGGAGACAGTTATGATTGTCTGAGTTGAGGGTGGGAGGTATATTGCTCCTGGGATCTAATAGGTAGAGAGAGGCCAGAGATGTTGCTCAACATTTTATGGTACACAAGGCAGAGTATACAACAAAAAATGATCCAGCCCCATATCCCAATAGTGTTGAGATTGAGAAACTGTGCTCTAAAGGTTTTGTTGCTGTTATGGTAGTTATAAGTTAATATTCTTGATAATATTTAAATTATTTTAGTGCCAGTACTTTTATACCCTGACTCTTAGATGTTTTCATTGTTATTTATGCCTTGCGTGGCCAGAAAATGTTTTTAAATAATTTTTTTCAAGTACACCTTGCAGAGAAGAGCTATACTTCTCTAAGCTCCAGTGTTAGAGCCCTTTCTCTCAGTACCCTCACAGACAAACTCACTGGAGAAAATGAGGGTGTTTGGTCATTATCTTTCTTATTCTGAGAAGAAGTATTTTTCTGGTAAGGAAGTTTCCCATGTATTTGCATTTTTTCACATCTTCATTTGTTGATTTCCTGTCTTTATCTTGCTTATTTTTCTATTTCTGTTGTCTCTTACACAACTATATTATTTATCATAGTAGCCCTTTGTCTAATATATGTAGTACAAAGATTTAATCTTTGATATTTAGTGTATCATTTATATAATATTTAATCAGATTTCAGATATTTTTATATACAAAAAGTTTACATTTTCCTTTTCAAAAAAAATTTACTTTGTAATCTCTTCCTTCACTCTTTTGCCAGAAAGGCCTTCTCCATTCTGAGAGCAGATATTTTCTTAATTGTCTTGAATTACATTTTTACATGTAATGATTTCAACTCACTACGATTTATTTTGGAGCATGTTATAAAATACTCTCAGATAGTTAGGTAATTCTCATAATTTGGTTTATTAAACAGTACATCTTTCCCCCCTCTAATCTGAAGGGCTAACTTCTAGAGTTTATGTTTTGTTTTACTTAATCTAATTTTTATTGCACTGACCTCTGTGTTTTAATTATTTTGACTATATAATATACTTTTATACCTGCCAGTCTTCTGTCATTACAGTTACTTTCAACAGCCATTCTGTTTTGTTTGTTTGTTTGTTTGTTTGTTTGTTTAATTAAGTCTATTGGGGTAACATTGGTTAATACAATTATATAATTTTCAGGTATATATTATCATTTGACATCTGTATATTCTATTGTGTGTTTACAACCCAAAGTTCAGTTTCCTTCAGCCACCATATATTTGATCCTCTTTACCCACTTCACCCTCCCCCTAAATCCTATATTTCACCCCCCCTTTACACCATCTACCTTCCCTCTCCCCTCCTTCACCCACTAGTAACCACTAGTCCATAGTGCATAAGTCTCTGTTTCTTTGTCCTGCTCATTGGTTGCTGTTAGGTTTATACCCTACATATAAGTGATATCATGTGATTTTCAACTTTTTCTGTCTGGCTTATTTCACTTAGCATGATTATCTCAAGGTCCATCCATGTGGTCGCAAATGGCAGTATTTCATCTCTCCTTATGGCTGAGTAATATTCCATTATATATACATGAGCCAATCATCTATCGTAGGGCACTTTAGTTGTTTCCCTGTCCTGGCCACTGTGAATGATGCTGCTATGAATATTAGTGTGCAGATATATTTGTAGATATGGGTTTTTAAGTTTTGGGGGTAAATACTTAGTAGAAAGATTGCTGGATCATATGGTAGATCAACTCTTAGTTCTTTGAAGAACCTCAATACTGTTTTCCACAGTAGCTGTACTGATTTGCAGTTTCACCAGCAGTGTATGAGGGTTTCTTTTTTTCTGCATCCTCTCCAACATTAGTTATTACTTGTCAACAACCATCTTTTTAACTTTTCCAGCAGAACTCCAGAGTAAAATATACCCCTTAGAACTTTTAATTGAATTGCATTAAATTTTCCAATTAATGTGTAAAACATTGACATTTTGTAATAAATACTTAATACCCTTGATCCACCCTCCATTTTTCTTTTCTTACATCATTTTTATTATTTTTATACCTCCATTATTTTTTCCAAGTTCTGGAAGAATTTCTCAAATTTACATTTTCCTTCACCAATTTGATTTTCTGCATTCTTCTGGCATAGCAGTTTTGAATTTAATAACCATTTCTGCTCTTCATGTAATCTTCACTGATATCAAGCATTTTCTTCAGGGAAACTTTCAGCTCTACTATCATGAATCTGGTTAGGAATTAGAAATACAATCATTTTTCTTTTGTCCCTTTCTGTGGATCTATATTGGTGAAAAGCATCAGCTCTGTATTAGAAATGAACAGCCCAGCCTTCTTAAGATGATGGAGGGCTGTGGGGGCATCTCTGTTCCTCCTCAGGAAAGCAGCTGTGTGTTAACCCTCACTTGCTCCCAAGAGATGGCTCTCTGAGATACTTACTGCTGTCCACATACTTCAGGCTCAAGGAAAGAAGGAGTGAAAACTGAGATTTATTCTGGTTTGATTCCACCTGTTTAGAGACCCAAGGGAAAGTGCTCAAGCCTGAGGCATGGTCCCTTAGTCTGCCTCCTCCTCCTGCACTAAGCAGCCATGAATTAGTCCCAGCAGGGTCTCTGTGGTTCTAAGCAACACTGCCCTCAATACAAGTCTGAAGTCTTGTCCGCCTGTTCTGGGCCATCTGTTCCTGTTGTAGCCTGGAATCTGCACTACTGCGGGCAATGGCTACCAGGTGATATCGATGGGATTAAAACATATCTCCCGGGGCCTGGCCACTGAGTCCTCTCTGCAGATCCCTATCCAGCCTCTCCACACTGAATTGGCAAGAAATGCCAGGCAGCTCCTAATATACTTCCCAGTTTACAGCCTGTGCATAGATTTCACTTTTTACATCCTTTTTGGCCATTTCCACAGAAGTTTGGAAGGGTGAGATTTTGTCCAGCACACTCACTAGACATTTAAGAAGCACAGGGGTGATCAAGGAAAAGTTGAGTTTTATGTTTTGATCATCACAATGAGAATATTTTCATTTTGCTCACTTTCTAATTTTCATACTTTTTTGATTAATAATGAATAGAATAATTTTCAGTGGTAACATTCAAAATAATTTATAAAATGTTGCATTTATCCTAATGTTAGTTGAGATTTTACCAAAATAACCCTCAAAAACAACTAATTGCCTTAAGGTGAAGTCTTCATAAAGCCTCTTATTAGACACTCTCACACTTACTTTACTTGAAAAATAAATTTCTGCTTGGAAGAGGCATAACTTGTCTTAACCTCAATCAATGCTAGTTTTAGATGCTTATAGAAGTGACCCAATGAAACAAGTGGGAAAAAAAAATGATTAACAAAGACATAATCACTATTGCCTGGGTTTGGCCTCTTACTTCAAGTCAGGGGGAAGGTGTCATTGTAAACAAGCCTTTTAAAATCAACTTAAAAGGCAAGACTCTAAGACCTACAGGATAAATGAAAAGAAGAAAGGTTTGATGTTATATAAATAAGAATTTGGGACTTAGGATAAAAATTTTAACACAGACGTCACATGTGGATTCTGAAAGTGCTGCATCTCAGATCATTGCAATAGCAATGAAGGTGTTTGAAGCCCTGATCTGACACCTCTGTGTGATGACTCATAAAGCAGCTTGGAGCAGGACCCCAGTATCCAAGACACCTGGGAAGAGTTTGAATAAAATAGTATCACGAACTATGACAGTGAAAAAGCAATAGTTTTAAATCAACACTATGTATGTGTGATTTTAGATGCGAGCAAACAAATAGCTTAATTACCATAGGAGAACATTTGACTCATTCATCTATATTCCAAAAAACTTTTATATTTGCATTGCCCATGAAACTTTTTTTGGATATTCTTCTTGGGTTCACCTTTTATTTAGACAGATTCAGTATAAACATTGTCATAAAACCTAAAATATTGTATAGAAAAAAAATAGCCTTTTTATTTCATTTCATAGCCCAATTCTGTTTACAACCTTTTAAAATACCAAGGTTATAAACAATATACATTTGGCTATATGTTACCCTAATGCTTATTATCAAGTTGCAAAATGTTTTTAGTGGGGTGTTTTTATTATTTTAATACCATTGAAAAATAATGGTTATTTGGTACATTTTTTGGTGCTGCTAAAAAGAAAAAAATACTTATGGTCAAGTTTTAGAAATCCCCAAACTGAAAAATGAAAGATCACGTACATTTGCCAATCACAAGGATCCAAGAGATCAAAAATAAATACATAGAGATTTCTCCTCTTAAACTCACAAACTTAGTATGGCAGCCTTGACTTTCATGTTAAGCCAAAGTATGTGAACCTAGAAATTTCCAGGTTTAGAATGTAGACAAGCAAAAAAGTCACGCATTTGTCTGACTTCTCTACATAGCTTAACCCAGAAGAACTTCAGGCAACCCCAGGCCTTGAGTAGAAAAGATTTTCTTGTTGGGTTCCAGTAGGGACTCACTACTCATTTTAAAACAGTTATCTGACACTTAACTTTCTTAAATGCTGGAATTTCATGACCTAATATCTACTCTACAGCTCCCTTCCAGCTTATATCAGTTTCTAACAACTGGTTCTTATCATTCATCTCAAACATGTTAAAATTTACCAATTTTTTTTTCCAGAGAGTTTTATTGCTGTTTTTGACTCTTGCATCTTGTATCTTATTCTTCCTCTCGAGGCCTCATTTTTTTTTTCTTGCTTTAAATTTTTCTCAACTCTGCCACTTTCCAGCCATGTGATTTAAACTTTATTTTAGACTTTAGACTATTTTCAAACCTTTAAATGGGTTAATAGTAGATCCCTCAAAGGGTCTAATTAAAAAATATGAAGTATATGGCCTATTAAATTGTGCTTAAATATAAAGTAAATACAGAAAATTGTCTTATTTACTTTATTCTTTGCACTGCTAGCATTTGACAAGGCATCATTAATAGTTAGCATTCATTAAATCTTTGTTAAATAAGTAAACAATATGTATTAATTTACTAAATGGGTAAATAATCAAACTTTTATAAGTTTAGCAGTGTGCTATAGACACAAACATTAAAAAGACTATTGCGATCGTAATTAAGTTGCATATGGTGCATTCCATTACTATTAGATATTCCCATTGTGAATGCCATAGCATTTTCTTAACTGGACTTTTTCTGCAAAAATGTTACTTCTAAAATGAGGGCTGAACTTGCATGAGTAGTGTTTGGGTACTGAATACTGGATTTATTAGGATGAACTATTTTTGTAGAGCTTTCTAAGAAACAATTAAATGAACTGTATAAACTTACCTTCCTACAGCTACAGGGTATTAGCAATGTAATTTGTGCAAAGTTTACATGAACTTAAGTTCCTCAGTGTTTCTTGAGCTGTTTCTTGGTTTGTAGTTAAATCATTTATGTGAAATAGATGACTTGTTTGCAACTTGGTATTGACATTAAATGACTGAAATATGCCAAAATAAATAAATTACTTAAAATAATACCTTTGGTGAGTAAAACCACAATACTAAAAGAAAAGCCTGAAACTGTCCAAAAAAAAAACAATCTGAATCTTCAAACAGACGGTCCCAGGCAGGCAATTACTTAGCATATCTATGGGACACTGAAGTTTACAAAGAAACTGCCTTCCATGAGGTCTAAATGTGTATTACATGGGAATAGTGTCCTTCCACTCCACCCTCATTTCTCATGAGCACTTCACCTATGCAAGACCTGAGTACACCATTGTATTCATTAACAGAGACACTTGCAATGACTACAAAATCATATTTATGTTCTATATAAAGAGCAATATGTGATGAACTACATACACTCAGTCATAATACCTTTCCTGAAGAAATTAACGTCATACCTAACAACTCTTTTGCCTTAAGTCTTAAAAAAAAAAAAAAAAAAGTCTCCCTGGAAACAATATTGATATTTAAAAGAACTTTGAAATCTAAATGTTATGTATCATTCATGTAAGTAGCTAGTTTAGAAAGAAAATTATTCTAGATACATTTGGCTCATTAATTCCACTAAAGTTGGTAAGAGTTGTTAATTTTTGAAATATTTTTACCTAGCTAGGTCTGCCTTAAAAACAATGTTGTCAACCATGTTAAATTGTAAAATTATAACTCTCTCTACCATGCAGAATTATTTCAGATTGTATCTTATTTAATTCAAGAAATATTTTCAGAGAGACTTTTTGCCAAGGCCTAAGAATACAAAGTTGAATAAGTAATAGTCTCTAATTTCAATGAATTTTCAGGCTAATGAAGAAGACTATCATAGAAATATTTGTTATGAGTTCTAAAAATATAGATAAGAAAATAATTAATTCTCCTTAGTGACCAGAGATGAATAGAAGGAGGAATTGAAAGCTGAGCTGAGGGCCTTGAAGGAATGAATGAGAGTGTGTCAAAGGCCATTCTGAAACAAGCAACACGGTCAGAAGTAATGAGCCATTAGGGAATATAATACATATAGCCCCATGCGGCCAACGAGTAATGTTGATGGTGTCAGTAGCAGCCTGAGAGATAGCTAGACCAGAATAGGAGTTGTAAGAACCCTGTTAGTACAGATGGATAATAACCACCCAGATTTTATATATTGCTTCTGCCAAATTGGAGCAAGTTAAAGAATGCCTTCTCTTTCTTTACCAATGTTTTATTGCCCTACCATGTACCAGCACCATTCTGGGCCTGGGACATACAACAGACTTTCTGATGTCATGAATTTTACATTCCATTTGCATACAAAGAAAATAACTAAAAGAACAATAATTTTTTTAAATATCAAGAAGTAAGTACTATGTGGAGCCATAAAGCAAGGTAATGTAATAGAAGGTAATTAGGTGGTACAATTAGAAAGGATGGTCAGGGAAGCTCTCCAAAGAGGCTACACTTAAATTGAGATCTGAATCATAAAAAGAGAGCCGACATGCAAAAGTCTGAGGGAGGAGCTTTCCAAGCAGAAGTTCAAAGGTCTTGTGGAAAAAAACAAATTTAATGTGTTTTAGGTATAGAAAGAATGTCTGGGTCGCTGGAATATAAGTTTTGTATGTGTATCAGGTAGCAACTGTATATAACAAATTCATCCCAAAATTTAACTGCATAAAACAACAATATTTTTTTTTTGGCTAACTATTCTGTATGTCAATAATTCAGGCTGAACACAGCTGAGTGACTCCCTCATACATCTCAGGATAGCTATGGGTTATGTAGGCACATTTGCTGATCTTAGCCAGGACCCCTAAGATGTCTGGGGCCTCAGGTGGGACATTTGAGCTGACTACTCTGCTCTTTGTGATCTCTCATCTCCCAGAAGGCTAGCCCAACTTGGCAACTGCATAGAGTCCCAGGGAAAACAGAGACTGCCATGCCCTTGAGGCCTTAGAACTGGCACACCATTCCTCTGCAAAATTCCATTGCAGAGTAAATGTCAAAGCAAGACAAAAGACCAGCCTGGATTCAAGGGGAGGGGAAATAAACTTTACTTCTTGACAAAAAGAGGCCAAAATAAAAACACAGTGCAAAGGGAGTGACTGAACTATATAGGGAGAACTGAAGTATTGTGGCCATTTTACACAGTGTACCATAAAATTGAAGAGATTGGCCAGAGACTGTTCTTGAAGGGCTTGGCAACCTCTGCTGTTCAGATCATAACCAGATGAGAATTGGTCAGTGAAGGGTGGGTCTTTTTTTTCATATGGCAGTAAAATAAGTTAGGACTAGGATAGCAAGGAGGAAATAAAAACTTTAATCATGATCACTATATATTTGTTGAGTTGGAAGAGACTTCATCAATCCAAATATAATCTTCTCATCCTTGCTTGCTTCCTGACACTTAATGGAAGATCTGAAGTTTGAAAGCAGATCTCTTAATTTCAGTCCAAGAGTCATTCCATCTACCATGCTGTCTGTTTGCTGCCACCTAATAGGCTAAAAACGCAAAAACAGATGTCAAAAGTTTGACCATTTCCCCTGGGCACTATGTCTGGAAGTTTGATCGCCATTACAAGGTAGAAAACATTGGTGATGATAAACAAACGTGATACTATTGCCTTAATATGGAAATTTTGTTATCCAATATCTCTACCATTTAAAAGAGTTAATAAAAAATAATATACAATAATTGCCAAACTGGTTGAGGACTTACCATGTTTACCTTGTCTTGACCTCTGAAATGCCAAAAATAAGTGTTGCCAGTTTATGCATGTACAAATATTCAAACTATATTTTCTACTATTGAAATATAATTCTCAAAATCAGTCCGTTCCCTCAGTATATAATTTCCTTGAGGTCAGGGACTAAGTTTCATTCATCTTCATGTAACATAGCATCTTGCACCTAGTAGATTATCAGAAAATATTTGTGATATACATAAATGAATGAATGAAGTCTTCCTTGGGGATAGGGGTGATAAAAATAAAAATGTCATCAGAAATATTCTACAACTAGAGTAGCCTGAGGCCATTAAAGGCAGAGCAAATATCCTCTGAGAAAACTCTCATCACTGTGTATTTACTGAGCACCTTAATGAAAACATTCTGCCTTTAAGAAAAAGGGTTAATTTCTATTCTGCATTCTAATAGATTCTGTAAAGATTTCCATTGAAAACATCTACTTTTTAATCTACTTAGTGCTAAATAGGTAAGTTTTCAGCTCCTGGAAAATTTGCTTATGTGGAATAATTTATTTCCTGATAATTCCTGATAAATATTACAGAAATATATCATCTGTATGTATTTCTTAAAGATCTTAAACCAATGTAACCTGATTGTTATCTCATCAGGGCCAGGTAGTTTCACCATCAACTGATGTTGTTAAGGAGCTGGTCTTCCAAGGTGACCCAGAAAGTAGATGGTTAAATCTAAAAGTGGGTGATTTATCATTTCATTCTTGGGGAATGTGAAAAAATTCTCAGCTTTTAGGATGCACCTTGAGCTATTAAAGTGAATGTTGACAATGATAAATGTGCCTTCATTATGTAATCTACAATGAATAGATCAGGACTCGGACAAGAACCCACATCTTCTAACCCTGGTAGTCTCTTTTTAGGAAGACTAACCCTCATAGATGACCCTGAAAGGAATCTAAACTGGAGTGAAATAGAAGGCTATGAGTTTTACAAGACGTAAAACAATGGCTCCAGAACTGATTTTATAGGTTTAGCAATATCTCTAGAGAAAATAATTCTCTTTCTCTTTCCCTGCTTCTGTAATTGACATATACTGCACGTTCATTCAGTAAATTCCCACGGCAGGCCTAACTAAACAAAGAGACCCAAATAAATAAATAAAAGATGTTTCATTCAGGTAGTATAACCTGACTACTTAACTCTGCAGCCTCTATTATTGATAATTATCTGTTTTGGCTACAAACATGTTATTTCATCAAAGGATCTTTACAAAGCAGATGACATTGAACAGCAGTCTCTCCTTCTTCAGGTTTAGGAACTAGGTTTTATGGACTTCAAAATTCAGAAGTCATCTTGCTAATCTGATCCAGTCCTCCTTCCAGGCCAAAATTCTAAAATTAGTGGAGGAGCAATCATAGAGTAACAGTAACCTCAGAGGCAAGGAAACAGGGACTTGTGATTTCTTCAATTTCTCAAGAAATAAATCCTTCGCTATCACTACTCTCTTTTGAAAGCTAGTGATAACACACTCATTGAGAACCATTTAACACTTTGTAAAATACTATACTTCCAAACCTAGGAATTCATTTGATCCAAATATCAATATTATGAACTCAGCAGGACAAATACTAACATTTTTAACAAACAAGAAATAAGGCACAGAGTGTCCAAGCAATTAACTCAAAGATAAACCAAAGCCTAGGCGTTCCCAAGACAACAAAAAAAAAATCTGCTGACCTGATCCCTGATTGGGAAAATTTCCACCCTTCTAAGCATAGTTTCTCTTCAAGATTATGAGAGAAGAGGTGCAATTATTATAGAACAATAAGCTAAGTGTGGAATGTTTCTGATATTTTCACTATAGCCACCAAATCTGCCCCCAAAGATTTGCTATTAAACTAGGGAATGGAACAGACACAACCCTATCTTTGGAACTTTAAAACTGCTAAATTTGTATGTCCCAAACTTAAGTCTTTTCCCCCTCCTTTCAGATTTTTCTCAAAAGTACTAACTTTATTTCCCAAAAGGAGAATTTGGGTCACTTAACTGTGGTGAAAGTGATTTTCCTCTATGAATTTACCATCAAGACAAAAGTCAACTAGAAATATAAAGTGAGCCATGCAGGTGATCTTAAACTTTTTTTAGGCACATTTAAAAAAGAAGAAGAAGAAGAAGTAAGACAGAACAATTAAGATGTAATTTTAATAATATATTTTATTTAACCTAATATATCTGAAATGCTATTATTTCAGGATATACTCACTATTCTAAAGTATGATCATGAAACATTTACCTGCTTATTTTTATCTTTGGTCTTCAAAATCCAATGTATATTTTACACTTAAAGCAATATCAATTTGGACCACCCCATTTAAGTACCCTAAAGCCACATGTGTCACAGCCAGTGGCTGACAGCACAGATCTAAAAGTGTAATCCACACTCCAGGTCAGGGACCCAAACCAAGATCCTTCTAACTAGTGCCATTCATGCCAATAGAATGAGACTGAGTTCAGTAAAGCAGAGCAGAAGCCATATTCTTTGATCAAGAAATGGAGAAGTGTGACCTCATGCTCTAACAGGACATCCTCAAGGCTTTGGGGTGGAGTTCACTTGTCCCTTTATTTACACGGTGTTTTTTTTTTAATGAGTTTTTTATATATAATTTCTATATATGCAGTCTCATTTTATGCAGTTATTTCTTTTTCATTTCTATTTTTAGAAATACTCTTTCTAAAAATTAGCTTATCTCAGTAACGTACAAAGAACTAATACTTACTAATACACAATTATTAATGATCTTCCTGTTCATTGGATGGCAAATAGAAAAGGCATAGATGACTGCTGATGTCTTTTGGGATTGGTTTTACAAACGTTCTGCTGTAGAAGCTGAAAATTATAGAAGGAAAATTCTTCCTATTAAAATACTTTTACTTTTAGATAATGCACCTGGTCATCCACATAATTTGGAACATCCAAATATAAAAATTGTATATTTGCCACCAAATACAACTTCTTTGATCCAATCTTAGGATCAAGACGTTATTTCCACCTTTAAGATTAATTATATTAAATGAAGTTTTAATGATATTTTTAATAAACTTGAAAATAATGAATCACAGTTTATAGAAGCCTGGAATAAATACACAATTTTAAGTTGTATCCAGAATACTGCTTTAGCTTTGAGTGTTATAAAACCATCAGCTTTAAATGTTTGTTGGAAAGTAATATGGCCAGAAGTGGTTGCACCAAGGAATAAATATGGTTCCAATGACTGAAGAGGGATTAACTGACATTATTAATTTGTTAAATAAATTTCAAGAAGAGGGCTCCGACAATTTGAATGTAGATGAAATTAATGAATTAATAGTTGATCACAAATTAACTAATAATGAATTAATTCACTTAATATCTGAAGCCCATCCTACTGATAAATATGGCAGTGACCTTAAACCAGTTTCATTCACTGCAGAAAATATTCACTCAGTTCCTTAATTGGCCACAAAATGGGAAACTGCAATTCTAGATATTGATCCAAACGTCCAATGAGGCTTGGTATTTTGAAGACTTTTTAAAAATGTTGAAGCGAATATCAAAGAATTTATGAAAACTTAGCAAAAGATGGGGTTGGAAAAAGATCATCCAAAACCATAAACATAAATAATGAAACCAAAGCAGTACTTCCAAATATTCAGGTCGATGAAGATAGTGACTTCGTGCCAATTAAAAAAGAGAGGTTGATTAGATTACAGTAAAGACATCAACAGTGAATAAAATTTATTTTGATTTTTCTGAATTTTCACTGTCATTTTTTGTGAAAATACGTGAAATATTTTGATGACTTATATTGGCTTAGTTCTTTAGTGTTTTGGGGGGTTTTTTTTGTACTGGTGGACTCTTTTTATGCGATTTTCTTCTGCATTAAAAAGATGCTTGTAACAGATGTTCGGTGTAAATCTTTTAGGCACACGTAGTTATTCTCCTGTTGCACTCAGCCCTTTTGCCCACGGTTCTTTTTACCCACAACACATAGCAACCTTGGTCCTTGCAGTCAGGAATCCTTTTTAGTTCTGTAATCAAACATAACTCTGGACATAGTTTCGGTGTTGATAAACATTAGGATCTTTGGGATGATAGCCCAGTGACAAGAGCACTCATGAGCTATTCCTCAGATTTTATAAAACTGCCTCTTCAGGAATGTACTCACCTTCCCCTTTTCACCCCTGCTGCTCCAGAAATCCGTCAATCACTGGAGAGAAACCCCAGAGGCATCTCATGTTGCTGTTTCTGAGGAGGCCACTGGCAACACTAAAGCCAAGCAGGGAGCAATTGGCATTAGACTTTACAGTAACTTCTTCATGGGGAAAGCAGAGAGAGGCTGGCAAAGAGGGGTCACTGCCCCTCTTCACCAACCTCATTCCCAACCAGTTTGCATCCTGGAGAGAAGAGAGGCCTCCAGAGTTACTTTCTGGGTCACTACAGGGTGATTCACCCAACAATGGACCATAATTTATAAGGTTCCTCTCTGCAAGCCAACTACTGCTAATGGCAAGCCTACATTAACAATGTTGACAGACTGGAACATAAAAGCGTGGATGTTTGTTACATCAGCCCATTGAAAAATCCAAGCCCAAACCCATTTACAGAACATTTCTTAATAGATAAATGAAACACAAATCATGTGTACCTGACTATAAATGAAAAGCTCAAATGTACAAGGTAAACTGAAAACTTCATTTTTCAACCAAGACAGCAGTGACTAATGACTTGTTTTTGTTTCTACCAAAGCCTAAGTGCTTCTTTCCAGTAAAAATAAACCCGAACCTCTGCCTCCACCTCAAAGAGGCTGAATTACTCTGATTAACATATGTTGCCAAACAAATGTGCAGGTGACCAAAAACCAAGCAATTTTAGCCATTTAAACTCTGTCTTAAAATAGAACCTTGCTAGATAAATGGACCTCCCATTTAGCAATTTTCAGATGTTCAAATCTGTTCTGATTTCTTTTCTACGTAACTTTCTATTTTGTGTTTCATCCAGCACCAACTTTTCAATATCAAGTGAAAACCAGAGCCTGAAAACAATGCTGGGACATTGAGATTCAAACCTAGAGCACAAATGGACAGTGTTAACCCAATCTATAGTCAGTGAAGTACTATTGTGCCTGGTGATGTTTACCATCCATGTAGGAGTCATGTTGGTTTGGCAGTTATAGATTCAAAGTTATGCCCTGAGTTATGCTCTGAATAACTTACATATTGCCTTGGATTTTACCAAGCTGGGGAAGGGACAGGTTTATGTGCAGTGTCCCAAAGTGAAGTTCAGAATGGTTTTTGGCTTGTCTGTACACGTGGGTTTTTTTTTTTTTTCTACTTTTATTGTATATTAAACCAGACGAACCCAAAGACGCTGGTTGTTGTTTTTGAATGATTTTAAAAATAATACATCTAGTAGGAAATATTGATTTATTCTATTGATTTTTAAAATATCCTTTCTAATTTTCCAGCCTCTGCTAGTCACTGGTTGCAAAAATTAAATTAAATGTTGACTTTGCCACTAATGTTATCAGACACTTTTTAAATGTTCACTAATCTGTGACTCTTTTCCTGCTTTCGTGTCTAATGTTCTTTTGTGTTAGCAAATTTGTTCTCTGGAGATGTGCCGATTGTTTAATTACAGCATGAGATTTAGACTAGATAGAAAGGACTATCTTACAACGAGAGGTATTAAATGCTGAAAAGGTTTCTCAAATATTTTTTGAAATAAACCAAGAAATAAGCAATGGGACCACTTTATTGTAGTGCCCCTGAAAAAGCTGTGTGGTCTTCTCTTCGCATCTCCTTAATCAGGAATACCAGACTGATGCCCGAGGTGCCAGAGCCTGTGAATTCTGGAGACCCTCCAATGGGTAATTCCTGACATGAAATTGACATAAATGCCAGACTCTCAAAATGCAGCATGGTGATGGTGGTGATGTGTGTCTGTGAGTGTGCTGGTTGGGATGGGGTGAGAGGGCCTGGGGAAAGAAGTAGAATAAAAAAGTAGAGGAAGGAAAAAAATTGAAAATTAGCCTTTTCAGATTCCTGAAAAGCACAGCAAATGTTAATAAAGTTATTTACTGAAGTGAAATTTTAATTTTATTGGTAGCTGATCTTTTTCTGAGCTGAGGAATTCCCCACCAGGCAAATTTTCTGGGAGAAGCTCCTGCCCTCCAGAGGGGCCACTCTTCAGGGAAATGCTATAGGATACACTTCTCGCACATCCCATTTCTGCTGAGGCAGAAACCTTGTAAGACCCTAGACAACATCAGCTGCCTTTTTTCTTACCCTTGTCCTATGTCTCCAACATTCCCCACCCCTTCCCATACTCCAAAGAGAAGGCAGAGCCAGACTGGTGGAGCAGACACAGCTCCACGGGCCCCAAACAGGCTGCAGAATCAGGGTGGTGCTTCTTTCTACTCATGAATGAGTCCATCCTTCCTCACACAACAAGCTTGAGGTATCTATCTGGTGAATAGATGAGAAAAAAGAAAAACCAAAAATTAGGGTAAAGCTGGAGCTGGTCAAATATAAATTGACTTCAAGGCCTCTTATAGGGCGTGAGACTTCCTACTCTCTGACTGACACTTTCCTGTAGGTTCACCCCATTCATGGCCAGTCCACGACCTCAACGTGAATTCATGGCCAGCTGGGCACACTTGCCAAGTATGCACAGGGGGCCAGGTAGCTAGAGGTTCCCTGAACATGAAAGTCCATTTCCCAGTGTTAAAGATTAACCACCAGATCCTCACTATTAACAATTCCATTATTACTGCTGACAGCACGGCTTCTGCCACTCAGCCTCCCAACCTGGGAACAAGAGTACCACAGAGGTTAAGAACTCAACTTTTGAAATTAGAATACATGGGCTCCACTCTTAAATCTCATCCTCTTTATGACTCATTCTTCAGCTGTCAGATAGAAATCCCAGAAATTTACTAATGCACTAATCCCCAAAACACCCAGCACTCATATAACAAGCTGTCCTGATCAATAAATATTAGCTACCATCCCAACAGTCTCTGGCCCTCTTTTTACTGTCATCACACATTTTCATTATTGCTTCCATCTCAATTGTTACTAACCCAAAGTTAGGCTGAAGTAAGCAAAAAAACACTGCAAAGTAACTTATCCAAGTCATTCAAGTGCTTTAAAATTATATGGTGTGCATATATGTCTACAAACACATAAACACACCTGATTGTATGTTTATAGGTATGTATTAGCCTCTCTGTGTTTTGATCTCTTTGCAAGTGCATATGTAGGTAAAATACCATTTCAGCAAGGCCTTGTACAATTTTCTTCAGATACCAGGCTTGAAAACACACCTTCTACTGGTTTCCTTCTCTCCCCTGTTTCCCTTCCTTACCTCCCTACCAGAGCTTTCTGGAACCACGTGCAAATGAACTACTTGCTCTGGAATCCTGTGTCATGATCTGATTCTTAAGGGAAATTAGAGCACTGGCAACTTAGAATCCTTCCTCAGGACTCAGGTTAATACCTTAAATATAGAACTCCTGTGACATTACATGAGCAAATTATAAACTAGCATCAACTTGTGCTGATCATTATAGGAACAATGGCCCTTTTCTCCCTATTTCTGATTTTGGGATGTGTGATGGTTTGGTTGTAATATGTGATATGTGATGAGACAGAAAGGTTCTAAGAGTTGAATGCAGGAGGAGTATTTCTGTTACATAAGTAGTTCTCAGGCTACATGTGGTCTAGTCTCAACCAGCACGTGGTCTAGTCTCAGCCAGCATCTCAGTCCAACAGCCAAAAGTAATTAAAGTTAATTCAAATATTTCCTGACCTCTCTCAAAGAATGGTAATGGGAGCATTTCTTAGGGTCTATTTTTCTCTCACCCTTTCCTCCAGCTATTGGAATGTCACATCTTCTCTTCTTGCCTTGACATCTCCCAGCTGCCTGAACACCCTGCCCAAAAGGCTTATTTTCTGTCTCAGCAAACTTTTTCCCCAGTTAGCTCTTAATTAGTTGAATAAATGTGGCCTCTCTGCATGTATTCATTTTCTGTCAGCTTCCAAAGTCTCTGTAATAAAGTAGAGCTTGGGAGCTGACTCAATTCTTCTCCAGTAAAAGATAATGATATGAGAAGAGAGAAATGTGAATGTTTATATATTAATAATGTTTGTCCCCGTTAAACTTTTCTCCTGGGAACATCCTTGTGGTCCAGTATTCACTCAGTTTGTCCAGTTAGCCTGTCTCTCTTTTCCTTTTCTCACTGGAGTGGGCGTAGTTTTTTGCAATTTCCTGTTGTCTTGCCTGGTTGATTCCGGCTGTGTCCATTAGTGCCCCTCTTGGCAAACTCAGATTTGGAAAATGGGTAACTAAATAGTCATTTATTAAAGATATTTTTCTTTCACTAGCAGCTGCCATCTGTTCTTCTCCACTTCAATATAACGCCCCCGCCCCTCCAGCATCCTCCTGAAATATTTTCATTCATTGCTCTTTCTTTATTTATTTTTTTATTCAATTGTCAGACTTTTTTTATATCTAAACATTTTTCTTGACTTTATTGAAATATAATAGACAAGTAGTTGTTTATATTTACATTGTACAATTCAATGAGTTTCTTTTTCAATTTTAATTGTCATATAATAATATATTAGTTTAAGTTGTATAGCATAGTGATTAGAGATCTACCTAACTCACAAAGTGATCACCCCACTAAATCTACTACCTTCTTCCCCTTACATATTTATTACAACATGTTAACTATTTTCCTTATGCTACACTTTATATCTCCATGTCTGTTTTGTAACTATCCATTTGTACTTCTTAATCTCTTTGCCGTTTATCACTATTCCCCCAACCCTACTCCCGTCTAGTAGTCCTCAAAGTAGTCTCTGTATCTGAGTTCGTGTCCATTTTTATTGCTGTTGTTTTTTATTTTGTTTTTTAGATTCCATATGAACATTAAATCATATGATATTTGTCTTTCTCTATCCCACTCATTCAGCACAATAATACCCTCTAGGTCCATCGAGGCAATATCTTTTCATCCCCTTCCTTTTAAACTGTGTGTGTCTTTTAATCTGAAGTGAATCTCTTATAGGCAGCATACGTAGAGTCTTGTTTCCTTATCCATTCACCCACTCTATCTTTTGGTTGGAGCACTTAATTCTTTTCCATTTGAGGTAGGTAATGATAGGAATGTAGTTGTTACCATTCTTTATTTCTGTTTTTGATACATGTTTTTTCTCTTTAAAGAAGTTCCTTCAACATTTTTGTAATACTAACTTGGTGTTGATAAATTCATTTTGCTTGTTTTTGTCTGGGAAGCTCTTTATCTGTCCTCAAAGCTAAATGATACCTTAGCTGGATAAAGTACTCTTGGTTATAGATTCTGGGTTTTCATCACTTTGAATACTTTGTGCTAAGCCCTACTGTCCTGTGTAGTTTCTTTTGAGAAATCGGTGGCTTGCTTTATGGATGCTCCCTTGTAGGTAACTTCTTTCTTCTTGCTGCTTTTAAGATTCTCTGTTTGTATTTAACCTTTGGCATTTTAATTATAATGTGTCTTGCTGTAGGCCTCTCTGAGTTCCTGGTTTTGGGGAGTCTCTGAGTTTCCTGGGCTTCTATGTCTTTCCTTCACTGGGCTAGGGAAGTTTTTCATCATTATTTCTTCAAATAGCTCTTTAACATCTTGTTCTCTTTCAGGCACCCCAAGATATGGATGATTCACATTTAATTGTGTCCTATAGGCTTCTTAAATTGTTATTATAGTTTTGGCTTCTATTTTCTTGCTGTTCTGATTGAGTGTCCTTAGCTTCCTCATCTTCTATATCAGTGTTTCGAGCCTCTTTATCAACACTGTTGATTCCCTCTAATATACTCTTCATCTCAGATAATGTGTTCATTTCCTACTGGTTTCCTTTTAATATTTCCATTTCCATTTTTATGTTTTTATTTCTTTGTTGAAGTTCTCACTGAATTCATCTACTCTTCCCCTAAGTTCATTGAGCATCTTTATAATCAGTGTTTTTAACTCTCCACCTGTTAGATTGCTTGACTCTGTTATTTCTGGATCTCTGTTCTGTTCTCTTATATGGTTTCTGCTTCTTTGTCTTCCCATTTTGGCTGCCTTTCTGTATCTGTTTCCATGTATTAAGTAAAGTTCCAGTACTCGTGTGGATTTGTATAGTAGATGTCCTGAGGGGGACTATGCTGCAGGCCAAGTTTAGCCCCACCCTGTGCCATTCTGGTACCATCTGTTAAGGTTCAGCAAGCAATTCACAGATAGGCTTATAGTTGCCTCAAGAGGCTATACCAGAAACCACAGCCAGCTGCCACCAGTGTAGGTCTTAGAGCTGCTCAGCAAAAGACATAGAACATACCAAGGACATGACTGGATGTGACTTGTGTAGGGCCGTGAGATGGGAAAGGCAGAGTTTCAAAAAATCCTCTAGGAAGAGCAACCTCTGTCATCCATTTTGATGATGTCTCAGCTATGGTGGCATTGTGTCTACACACTAGGAGTTGGGGAGGAACAATGGACACTGCCAGCACTTCTGCCTGAAAGAAAGCCTCACCTCTGGCCCTCACTCTGACAACTCAGTGTCCCCCTGTAAGTCCATGGTGCCTCCCAAGCAGACAACCTCGTACTGGTGCTCAGAGTGAGCAAGTCCATCACCATGAAAGTCCACTTACATCTGCAGCCGCCATAGCCTCTGTCCCACTCAGCCAGTTGAGACCAGGCAGCCTCATGTCTTTGCTCCCTTCTACCTTCTACCATTACGGGGTGATTTCTTATTTCTCTCCTTAGTTGTAGTGCTTCTATTTATTTAGTCCCAGGCAACTTTGCTTGCTATTTGTTCCATGTTTCCATCACAACTTTGATTTGGTCACAAGAGAGATGAACAAAGCCTCTGTCATCTACACCATTTTTTCACCAAACCCAATTGTCAGACATTTTTTGAAAGAAGGGAAATAAGAAGTAACTCAAAATAGAAATCATAATAAAACACCCCAAAATAAAAAAACTTGGGAAGAGTTCGGGGGTGGCATATAAACAACGCATGAAAGTTTAGAAAATTACAAAGAAAATGAATTTAAAAAAAATGTAGATACAGAAAGGACAAATTAGGGTATGGCTGGAAAGATGAATAATTATTAAAGAACTGGAGGATGGCCTGCAGCACAGATGAAGGGTATAAGAGGAGGGAAATTGTTTGCCTAATTCCTTTCTACAGGTAGTTCTTTAAAAGGTGATGTGTCATTCAAATTTGTTGTGATGTGCTAGACATATCCAGTGTCTGTCCTGGCTTTGGATGGAACTGAGATTACTAGACATATTTTAAGATATGCCATCCAAGTTACATGCTGATTTACTTGCTTGCAATAAATTCCCTACAGGAGCACAGTTCTGAATGCCAAAGAAAACCAAGAACGGAACACTTCCACTTCCATTTCCATCCATAATGTGGAAAAAAAAAATCCCTATCCTTAAACTTGCCCTCTAGTGTATTATTTGCCTCTCAGAGTTTCTGCGGGACATTGTTTTGTGCCTGCTCTCTATGAGAGTTGAGTGATGTGACTAGCTCCTGCTGAATAGCCATTTGAGATCCAAAATATGTTGAAGTTGACTCATTTGCCATCATGTTTTTCATTTGCTGAGGTCCCCTATGAACAGAAAACAATATTACCAGTCCCCGTTTCAAAGGCAAAATGCATTCTGCATTGTATATTAGCTGGGTAATGTCAAGTGGCTATGATTGCAGTGTGGGAGTTATTTTGGTTTGTTTTGTTTTGATTTAAGTCAGAAATAATGAGTATTTTTGTCATTTTCTAAACATTATGGCCCCAAACCACTTGTAGCTGGTGGTCTTTCATCTCCACAGGGCATCCACCTAACAACCATCGTCTACCAGGGACGCCTACAGATGTCAAAGTTCTTCTGAGTCTCTCTAAAGCCCGCCTCTGCTTTCAGCAGCTTTGAATAAGCAACAGGGCCACAATTTACTCCTATTGTCATTTCTTTAGAGAGACAGAGGAAATACATCTGCTACTTCAGACAAGAAGCCCATGGGAAGAGTATATACAATTAGAGCAGCCCAGTGCAAGATCATTCAATTCAGCAATCAAAAAGAGGGAGAAAAAAGGGAAAAAAAAAAAAGGCCCCATATTATTATGTGCAATGTTTATTTCTGAGCCAGTGTTTGAGGAAGGAGCATATTGCTAACTTTGTAAGATAAACATCTATTCTTTTTCATCAAATAGGACATAGCCAATCAAGAATAAATCATTAATTGGCCATTAAAAAGTCAACTGTAAGGAGAAAACTAATTTCTAATGATAAAAATGGCATTTTGTGTAGAGCCTCCTATAATATCCCATTATCATAACTATCAAGCTACATCCTTACAAGAAGCTGGTATGGAGACCTCAAGACAAAGAAGTTATATTAATTTTCCTTTTGTTATGTAACAAACATTTATTAGTTCATGATTCTCTGGCTGAGCAATTTAGGGTGAGTTCAACTGGGAAATCCGCTTGCCTTGTCTGGGGTCACTGGTGAGGATACAATCATCTGGTCACATGGCTTGGAGCTGATTGCTCTTGAGTGACCTCACTCACATTTCTGGTGTTTGGCACTGGCTTTCAACTGTGGAAGCAAAGGGTGACTGGGCCCTGCCTCCAATAGGCTACACTGGGTTTATACACATGTTGATGTTCTCAGTGTTCCCAGGTACAGCAAGAGAGGGCACACCCCAGTGCACAAACACTCCCTTAAGCCTCTGCTTGTGGCATGTTTGCTAAATATCTCATTGACAAAAGCAAGTCACATAGCAAGGCCCAGGGTCAGTGTGGGCAGAAAATAGTCAAGGGAGGTATAAATAAATTGGGGCCATTACGCAAACAATCTATACAGAAGTATTCTTGGAAACATTTTTATCTGTATCTATCTGACTGAAATGTGGGGACTTAGAATCAGGAAATCGTGTGACAAAATGGATCTTATGTCTTCAAGTTCAAATCTTTCCTTTTGATAGATGAGGCAACTTAAATTCAGACAAGTCACTTTTTTGCCCAAGATCACATGAGTAACTTGATAATATATTAATTATGAAGGCATCTGGAGTCATTAATATCAGAGTCTGATTTAGTGTTAGGTTAGGTAAAATTATTTACACTGCACTGAGAAAAAAACCTATAGGACTTGAGAGTCTATTTTAGAAAACAAAAAAGACTGAGGTCAGATAGGCAGGTAATATGCAGATTTAATGACAAAAATAATTGAAATTTCAAGGTGGGCTATTTCCCCTCTACTTTCTAGATGCATAATGTAGTGCTTCTCAAATTTTAACATCTTTTAATACCTGGGATCTGTTAAAATGCAAATTCTAACTTAAGAGGTGGAACCCAAGACCCTTCATTGCTGACAAGCTCCCAGACACTGCTGATCTCAGGATCACAGTGGCAAAGTCCTAAGGTTTGCCATGTCTATCCAAATTCTCCTCTCTCATCTCTATTCAGCCTCTAAATGCATCTCTCCTTGCTGACATCACCATTTGCCATATTAACATGTCAGAAATCTGACTACCATGCCCTCCCAGGGAGAGCTTTCCTAGTAAAAGAGGTATATACCCAGGAGACACTTAGTTCTCATCCATGTCATTGCCAGAAACCATATAGAATGCACAGGATGTAGTCTCAAACCTAGATTCTTCTCCACGTTATGCACCTCAGAGAGACTCCTTTCTTCTGTCTCCAGATCTCTTCCTCCTGGAATCAGCTAATTTCATGCTATTGTCACCCATGAAGGTAAAAAAGATCTGAATTCTCATGTCCCTACTCCCTGTCCAGGCCACTTTGTTTAAAAAAAACTTTGTCCCCGGAGTGGGGAGAGTTGGACAGGAAAGGGACCAA
Source organism: Cynopterus sphinx (assembly GCA_030015415.1). NCBI lineage: Eukaryota > Metazoa > Chordata > Mammalia > Chiroptera > Pteropodidae > Cynopterus > Cynopterus sphinx. The sequence goes on along the minus strand of CM057389.1, from coordinate 62,293,534 downwards.
AGCCAATAAAGTGTGTCTTATTGAGCAAATTACTGCTGTGGACGACAACCTGGCCTCAGGCCTGCTGAGGGCCCCTGGAAGACTGTGTAGAACATGTCCCAGAGCTACCCCACCCAATGAGGAGGGAATTGGGTGTTTATACCTTAATTACCTGACAGGTACTGGTCAAGAGTGCTCTCAGTAGAATTAATTCTTTAGCCTATTTGGCTCTTCTAGGCACAGGCCTGGAATTTGAGAAGGGCCTTTAGCTAGAGTTACTGAAGTTTATAGGAGGCAGTTTTAAGCTTGTAGAGAAGAATACAGAAGCAATGTCAGGGAGCCTAGAGTTCTTTTGCCTCAACCATCCTTAGAGAACTAATCAGATAGTTAGGAATAACAAATGTATAAGGACTGTGACTAAAACAAAAATAAGCGCATGAAAAGCAAAACATGTGAAAAGTATTAAAGTGACCAAAATATTATGCATCAAATAATTCTTTATATATTTTCTCTTGAATTGACTATTTGGTTGGTTTATTTCACTATTATTTTTTCATGGAAACTAATGTTGTCTTAGCTGCCTTAAATACATGGTTGGATTTCAGTGTTATCCAAAGTTCGTTTGTTTGTTTGTTTTCATTGCTTTCCATTAGGAAGCAATAGTAGATCTAGAATTCTTTCTGTCATTATCATTTACCTAAACTGTGATCTTGTCTAATTTATCCCCTCTATGCTTCAGTTTCCTCATCTGTCAAAAGGGAATATCATTCCTAACTGTACACAATGTGGTAAGGATAGAAGGAAAGAGAGTATGCTATACAGCTCATCCATGAAAGGCACACAAATGTCTTCCTCCTTCCTCAATCTCCAACACTCTCCTCACTTCTGAAGATGAAATTAATTCTATTTCATCAGTTTTCTATATAAGTCTTACTGTGTGAAAAATAGCTATTTCAGACACAAGAAATATAGAGCTAATAACACAACCCTTTCTTTCCAGTCACTTTTGCTTTGGAGAAAGCCAGAGATATAAAGAATTAGCTCTAATAAAATCAGGTTGTGATAAGTACTCCTTTTAATATAAGGAGTGTTATGCTCTGATCTCACAGAAAAAGACAAATTATTCTCTATTTTCCTGTAATTTACAACAATATTTGGTTCCATAATTAATACTCGACTTCTAGACTCAGCAAAATTCCCAGCAGCTGCCATGTTCAATGGAATCATTGAACATGAAAAAAAAAAAAAAAAAAAAAAACTTGTGACTGACCTCTAATTGATTCTGACATTCTGAGGACTATGAGAAAGAGTTTAAAATAATTTAGAAACTGCTGACTTGTATAGATGCATTCAGACAAAACAGAAAGACAGAAGGTTTTTGAAGTGAGATTATTTTGTCAATTGGACATAACAAAGGAAGAAAATAAAAATTATTGTTCAAACTTTAAAAATTCTTTCTCTTGTGATGGGATTGAACTAGTAGAGAAAAACTAATATTTATTGAACACCTTTAAATTTCAGATATTATAACAGTCTTCATTTATCATTTTATTTGATCCCGTCAACTCCCCAGAGACCACCAGAGGAAACTGTTGATCAAGCAAAGATACAATTAATAGATTTATTGCAGTAAGAAAGAACACTGCCTTGATAAAGAATGGTTTTAGGACTGAGCTGAGTAATTGAGGTGGATCTTGCAAGGCAGGGAACTTGTTGGAATTGGGCAAATTTTATGACTTTTTTATTATTTACTTTAGGTTGCTGAGCACATCCAGGTAAAGATGTTGAAGGAATTTTTGATGAGTAAGCTGTCTAGTTTGTATTGAAATGAACTGTATCCCCTCAAAACTCACATGTGGAAGCTATAACTACCAGTACCTGAGAAAGAGACTATATTTGGAGATAGTGTCTTTAAAGAGGTATTTAGGGTTAAATGATGTCATATAGGTGGGCTTTAATCCAGTATGCACTTAAGGGTGTCCTCATGACAAGAGGATATTAGGACACAGACACACACAGAAGGAAGACCACCTGAAGACACAGGAAGAAGAAGGCCATCTATAAGCCAAGAAGTAAGGTTTCAGGAAAAACCAACCCTGTCAATTCTTTGATCTTGGACTTCTAGCACCTAAAACTACTACAAAATGTTTTCTAAACCTCCCAGTTGACTGTATTTCATATTTAAGCCCTAGCAGGCTAATACAGTTAGTTTGCAGTCTTCTCTTCTAGAAGCAGGAGGTTAAGTAACATGCCCAATATTACAAAGCTACAAAGGTGAGCCAAGATTCTAACTTCAGTTTACTGTACTGCAAGCCCAACTCTCCTCTTTATGTTGAGCTTTCCTCTGAAGCAGAAACTAATTATAAATAAAGGCTAAATAGAAAGTAACTGGGGCTTTATTATACCTTTTATCAATTGGTAGTTTTCCATGGGTCAGGACACAGCACAGGACATTCATAGCTTTTTTCTATAGCCTATAGCCTGGGGTAGCATTTTTCAGTTCACAAGATGTAAGGACCAGAGGGTTTTTTATCCAAGTGAGCAGACACTCTTGTGTCTCCCCCATCCCCATCAACATCCCTTCAGCATTGACCTTTTTTGGTGCAGAGACTCTGAGACTTTCAACTGCTAATACCTGTAACTCTTCACCTGAGCAAATTATGGGGCCACTGGAGCCCACCTGCCCCTTATTCAAAACTGACAGAAAGTTCTGGAAGTGAACACCCATCTCCCCAGAGCAGCTCTCAACCAATGACTGAAGTGAGTTGGTGAATATATACCCAGTTCCCTCCTCTCTCAAGTGGGGTAACTCTGAGGCATGCTCTGTGCTGTTCCAAAAATTCCCCACTACGACTGTCCCCAGTTGCCCACAGTGGTACCTGGCTTGATACACACCCTTTATAGCTGTCTTCACTCCCCACTGGTGCTTACTGGGATCACCTTCCCAATAAATTGTTTGTACTCAACATTCTCTTAGGGTCTCCTTCTGGAGGAACTCTGTTGGAGAAACAAATTTGTAACTACTGACTGCTATCTGACAGTTCCCTCTCCTTCCTCAAATATCTCTATGAAGCTTTAGTTTTCTTAGGCTATAGGTCACATTCTTTAATATAACCTGGAAGATCTGGAATGATCTGGCACCTATCTTGTCAGGGTTCTTGGCTTTAGCAACAGCGATAGTGTCTGGATAACTAAAACAGAAAAGAAATTTATTAGAAGGGCCTCTTACAGAATCAGGTAAAAGGCCAGGAACCTTACCTGATTCAAAGGTAAACAGACAAATTCCTGCCCCGAGAACCATCTGTGTCAGATACCCCTGTGTACCCCATTATACTTGAACCCTTATCACTCTCCTGCTGCCAGACTCCACTGTAAAAGCAGGCTACCATGATGGGAGAAGTGGAATCTTTTTTCCACTTAAGCATCTACAGTGGGAAGTGGGGGCATCCCAAAAAAATCAGCGTGTCAGAAGCCAGCCCCTTTCTTACCCACAGGTGCCTGCTTTTCCTTAGGGCATTATGCAGCTACCTGAAGCACCATGTTTCTTCCTGCTGCAGAGCATGCTATTCCCTTTGCACAGAACACTCCCTGCTTCTGCCCAGTCAACTCCCAGTTGCTTCAGAGTTCAGGTCAGCCTTCCTCAGAAAAGCTTTTCCTGAAACCACAAACAGGTCAGACCCCCATAAATGCATACACAATAGCTTTCCTTTGAGAAACACATTGCCCGTGTAACTACAATTTTATTCACATCTCTCCCATGAAGGCAGCTCCCTGAGGGCCAAAACTGTGTCCACTTTTGTTCATGCCTGTATGCTCAGCACCAAACACAAGGACCAGCACATATTAGGTACTAAGTAAATAGATGTGAAAGGAACAAACACATTCTTAAACAGCTCAATTTATATTTTACTGAAATTACTCCATAGTTTGTCAATAGCCAAAGACATTGTCCTTTGAAAATCAGGGGCAGCTCAGATTTTCAATGAGAAACCTGTCCACTCATGACAGACATTAAAATAACCGAAAAAGTCATGTGGTCCCCTTGATTTTAAGTTTCCCCCAATTTCTTTTTTCAAAGACTGGCATTTTTTTTAAAGCTTTTAAAAAGATTAAGTCGAAAATCACACGACATCACTTATACGTGGGATATAAACCTTAAAAGCAACAAATGAACAGGACAAACAAACAGAAACTCATGGGCATGGACTATAGACTAGTGGTTACCAGAGGGTAGGGAGTAGGGAAGGAGAGAGGAGGTAGGTAGTATAGAGGGGTCAAATATAAGGAGGAAGGGGAAGGGTGAAGTGGGTAAAGGGGGTCAAATTATGGCGGCTGAAGGGAACTGGACTTTGGCTGATAAACACACAATAGAGTATACAGATATCAAACTATAATGTGCACCTGAAAATTATATAATTGTATTAATTAATGTTAATACAATAAATTTAAATTAAAAAATAAAATAATAAAATTTAATTTAATTTAATTTTTAAAAGCCTTTAGTGTTTTCAACCTTAGGGTGTATATCAACTAAGTACAATAAACTCTCTAAGCTCAGAGCCTAAAAATAACAATCACTGAATGTTGTTTATTTATCTGTAATATGTGCAGGGTTGAGCTAGTCTAAGCTGGGTTCAGCTGAGGGTGGTTCTACTCTATGTGACTCTCATCCTTCTCCTGCCATAAGTGGGCTAGCCCAAGCATGTTCTTCTCATAACAATGACAAAAGCGGAGAAAGTCAAGTGAAATCATGGTTGTCTTCTTAAGACTTGGGCTCATTCATGGCCTACTTCACTTCTGCCCACTTGCTGATGTCCAACACAACTTAGATGATCAAACTCAAAGTCGAAAGTTGGATAAATATACTCCACCCACAGTGAGGCCAATACAAGACTAAGGATGCAGAAAAGGGTGGAAAATCAAGGCCAATAATGCAATCTACCACAAAATTAGAGAACAAGTACATGATGAAATACATTTAGAAAAGCAAATGGCTAAATGACAATATCTTCAGTCATCATGCAGGTTTAAATTTCTTTGAAAAGCAGTACTCTTGAAAAGTGTCAAAGTATCAAAAAGCAAGAAAAGCCTAAAAATTGTCCCAGTGAAAAAAAAGAAAAAGAAAACATGATTTAAAAAAATGTAATGTGAAATCCTAGATGGGATAATGAGACAGAAAAAGGGACATTAGGTAAAATCTAAGAAAATTTAAATAAAGTATGGGTTTAGTTAATAATGTTTAATTGTGAGAAATGTGCCATGCTAACGTTAGATACTTACAATAGGGAAACTGATTATGGGGCATAGGGAGACTTTCTGTACTTCCAACTCTTCCATAAATTTAAAATTATTCTAAAATAAAAACAAGGTTATTTAAACAAAAAGCAGTCAGAGATATAATATGATTTATGATCGCAAGAATCATTTCTTATTCTGATCCATCAAGAACTTAACCTTATTACACTCTTACAAAGGTCAGATTTTCTGCCTGGGGGCAAAAGTCTCCTTTCTGAGACTCTGAGACCAGAAATTATACTTACCTGAGATGTCTACTCGGAAAGGGGTTGGACATAGGCATAGAGGGCTCCTGTCAGAGTCACCTGTCAGCCAGGAGAGACCAGCTACCTGCAGGGCCTGGGATATGGAGCAGGCTCCTCAGCCCCTAAAGGCCTCCCTTAGGTCTCCTTCCAGCCTCATTCCACTTCACCCTTGTTCCTCTCAGCACAAATGCCATCTACTTGGTCCTCTCCCACTTCTGTTTTCTCATCTGTACAGAAAGTAAGACTGGATGAGTTCTGGACTCAACATCAAACTTCTATGATTTTGGAGTAACACAATGTAAACAGACTAACTTCAAAACCCAGCGCTACAGAGGGAATCAGGGTAGTTCATTTTAATTGAACTTATTCTTTGAAATCTAATTTAAATCTCACCTCCTTTGAAGAAAGCTTCCATAATTGCTAAAGCCTTCATCAACTGCCCTTTCTCCAAACACCTAAAGCTCTTTTTTATATAACCATATACCTTAGGGTGCCTCAGCCTAACTTAAGTTCCTTGAAGTCAGGGACCAACTGGAATACATCCTGTATCCTCCAAAATGTATTGAAATATCAGGCCATATGCCACCACCCCAAACCCCTCCAAATATCTGAGGTAGGATCAATACTCTGCACACCTTCCCTGGGACAGAGCTGGCTGCCTGAGGCTGCAGGCAGCTCACTGGCATAGCTTGCTGCTATGGCAACGTGGCCTCCATGGAGTCACCGAGCAGCTGCTACCACTGACCTCCACCCGTGCCATTTCTGCTTCCCTGAATTTGATATTGGCTGGGATAATAACACAAATTAAGGTATTTGCTGCTTTCTATTACCATTATTTGGTAAATCACTTTTTCCATATTAATGCATGAGAAAGAGATTGTAAGCAAACATATCATTTATTTCACTGAGAAAAAGCTTTAAATGCTCAGTCATGTTTTTCTAATACAGTTCAGCGCTTCCAAATTTATTTACCGATGCCTCAATAAATCCAATTCTTTTATACACGCAAGCTATGCCCCTGTTGAGAAGAAATCTGTTAATAGGCTGTGTTTGTTGAGTCCTGGGTCTGACTCTACACCTAGAACAGAGTACTGAAATTCTAGTCAAAAATGGAATATTTGCTAGCAAAGAATTCTCACTTTATTCTTTAATGAGTTCTAGTTCACAAATAACAGGAAAATGAAAAAACAAAAAGAAGAAAAGGGAACTTAAACTCCCTATCCATTTTCTAAAATTAAATTTCCAAGCAGCAATTACAAAGCATTTTTAAATTTAGGTTTTATTATAGATTTGGAAATAAAATTACAATGCTTTTTTCTCTGACTCCTCCTAGAGAAATTTTTGGAGTCTGAGTTTATGGGTGTATGTTTTCCACAACATAGTTTTTTTTCCATGTATGTGTATTTAAATATATATGTACACATATATGCATATGTGTATAAATATGTATACCTAAGTATATATGTATACACATATATTTACATATATTATATAATTGCATATAATTTTATATTATATAAAATAATATCTAATTATATATGTAATTTTAATATATTACATAATACATATAATTTTATACATAATACATATAATTTGATATATACATATTTAGTAGTAAGGACATCTGCAATGCAGATAATTAGCGGTGAATTTAAATGTCAGACAATGCACATGTTTTACTGATTACACTAAACATTGGGAGAAAGAAGGTGATACAGAAGAGGAGAAGATAATGCAAGTTCAAAAATAAAAGCAATTTTGGAGATTACCTCCCAGACCAATACTGTTTTACTGACATGGAAGTTGAGATCCAAAGGGAGGGTTAACTTTCCCAACATCACACAGCCAACCCACGGCTCATCTGTGAGTAAAATGATGAAACTGAAACAAAACCACTTAGATTTCTCTTTGAATTGTCGAAAACCATGTCATAACATCCAAAGACTCCAGCATTTACACCTAATGTCAATTATTAAAACTTTGCAGAACCCAACAAGCAACAGAGCTAAGATATCATGTGGGCTCTTTTCCAGGCTGGTGAACTATGCCCCATTGGTTCCAGATCCCTGGTTGCTGTTTTGTTTTCCAGCTCCACCAGCAGGCTGAGAATCAGGTGCTGCCTTTTTAATTAAAAATAATAATAATTAAAGAACTAAACACAGTGTGGACTAGAAACAAACCATTACTTTTCCTTAATCACTTAGGCCAAGTAATTTATCTTTGTATTTGGCAAACTCTCAAAAGGAATAAATCAATATTAAATCTGAAATTCAGTGACTCAAAGGTTTTGGGAGAAAAATAAACCTCTTAGGCATAACATAAAGGCAAGATCCAAGATGAGTTTGGGATGTTTGACAAGTTGTTATGTCCTACCAGTGAAAAGAGTTAGCATAAATATTTCTAGTTATATTTGAGCTAACCCAAAATCACCTTAATTTCTTTATGTCACCTTTTTTAAATTAAATTATTAATGTTGATCTCATAAATATGCTCCAGTTATTCAAAAGCAAGCTCATTTTATATGTAGGGTTCTGCTGATAAAAAACAGATATTCTTTCATTTCCACAAAAACTATCTGAACATTTCTCTGTATGCTTTTTCTGATATTTAAGGTTGTAGAGATTTAAAATGCCTGGTACCTATATTCGAGTGCATATAATGTTCCAAAATAAATGATTATCAAGTTTAAAAGCAGTACCCTTGAAAGTACCATGCACATAGCTTTATAATTGACAAGATATGATTGCATGTACTAATTCATTTGTTTTCATTTTGTCCTTCATTCCTGGAACTCAGATAATTAATCTACAAATATGTTTATTGTAAAAAATTTGACATATATAAAGAAAACATCCCTTTCAATATCAAGTTCTCTTTTCACTTTCACACACCAGAGGTTATCATTATCATTAATTTGGCATCTATCCTTCCAGAAAAGTGCTATCCAAAGAATATAATATGGACTATAAATGAGTACATGACACTAATAGCCACATTTTTAAAAAAGTAAAACTGAAATTAATCTTAATAATAACATGTTATGTAACTCGATAGATCCTAAATATTATCATTTCAACATGTTATCAATATAAAATTATAGTGAGATATTTTACATTCTTTTCTTGTACTAAGTCTTTGAAATCAAGTGTGTATTTTATACTCTTGGCACATCTCAATTCAGACTGATCGCATTTCAAGTGCTCAATAGCCACATATGCAGCGGCTACCTATTTAACAATGCAGCTCTAATGTTTTTGTATATATGCTGAGTGTATAGTATATGGTGTGTGTGCATGTGTGTGTGTGAGAGAGAGAGAGAGAGAGAGAGGAGTGGGGTGGGGGAGAGAGAGAGAGAGCGCGCACCAAAGAGAGAGACAGACAGACATAGACTGAGACTGAATATAGGATGGTACATCAGTGAAGTGGTTTTTTTGCAGCTAGTAACAAAACTAATAATGGCTTAAATAATAAAGGTCTTAATTAGCACATGTAGCAAAAAGTCTGATTTCCAAGACTGGCAGTTCCGAGGCTAGACCAGCAATTACCAGTCCAGGCTGCATGCTGGTGTTTCTGCAATTCCCTCTGTGGTTGCAAGATGGCGGCTGCAGGGCCAGAGGGCATGTGTTTGTACACCAACCTCCAAACCAGGAAATGAGAAAGGGAGGTTCCTTTATTCATGAAAGGGGAAAAAAGTCTTTCCCAGACGTCCTTTTTATAGCTCATTGGCCAGAAGAGCTCACACGTCCTTTCCAAGTCACAAGGAAGCCAGGTAAACAGGTGTCTGGCTATTTCACTCTCTGGAGTGAGAGTCAGAGGATGGAGAATGAGGCACCCAAAGATCACATATAGATCAGAAATGTAATTTCTGACTCAAACATCATGCCAACTTTAGAGTTGGATGGACTCTTTCAACACACATTCCATGTGGGCTATGCCAATTTACATTTCCTCTAAAAATGTATAAGAAAGGTTTCACCCCATCTGCAGCAACGCAGGCATTATTGGATTATCAAATAACCCTGTATAGTTTATACTTTTATGAAAATCACCTTCATTCTACCAGAGGCTATATGATTTTCCTGGGTCACAACCAAGAAGAGGCAGAGTCATGAAGCATCCCTTAAATCCTGGTCTTCTGTTAACAAACTCACTGTTTCTTCCACTCTCAGCTGAGACCTGCTTGGGGAGTAAAAATTTGTTCATAAAACCTGAACATATAATTAAAGAATCTTACATTAAATTTTGTAATTAGTTTGAAAACCCAATATAAAATTCAGCCTCTTCCCAGTATAATCTCTAGTATTTGTGAAAACCCCTTATATGCAGTCTTTGCCTGAGCACCAAACAGATCCTGGAGTGCTGGACGATCTGTCTACTGTGATCTGCTCAGATAGCTTTCATTCTTGAAGAGAGGATAAAATTCTCAAAGTACTTTTATATCCACCATGTGATGTGGTTTGAAAAAAAAAGAAAGAAAGAAAGAAAAGAAAAGAAAACCCTATGAGGTTGGTAGAAGTGTTCAAATCTATTGCACAAACAGTCACTGAGACTCAAAGAAGTGATAGGTTCAAGAACAAATAAGTGAGACTGAACCCAGGTCTTGGATTCCAGGACATATAAAAAAGGCCTTGGATACTAGATGTCAGGGAAGGTTTCTTCTCTTCTATTATCAAAACTTCCCAAAGGGTCTACACATCAGGTATAATAATAATTATAGCTAACACCTACAGAGTATATTTTATACCCTAAACACTGTTTTGAAGCTTTTACATTGGTCATCTTATTTAATCTTCACAATAGTACTACAAGGTTGTCTGTCAGTCAGCTACTTCTGCAAACAAACAAAACTTGCAGGGATCTATGATACACACTAAGTTCTCATTAATGCATATGAATGGTTTAGCTATGGTTCATTTGATATAGTGTAGGCTCAGCTAGTCATGGCTCTAAGCCAAAGGCTGGGTTCAAATTTGTTCTATTTATCTTATTATTATGTGTCCAATGAGTTATCTGATAGAGGTCAGAAGTTCCCAAAAGAAAAACAGAAATACCTGATGCTCTTAAGGCCTAGGCTCTCTATATCCCCCACACTTATACCCACATTTTACTGGCCAAAGCAAGTAACATGGCCAAGCCCAAAATCAAAGGATAGAGAGCATGCTCTTCTGACAGAGGCTGAGGGAGAGAGGGTGACTATTTGCTAAACAATGATTTAATCTACCATAAGTGCATTTTATTATTATTCCTCTTTTATTGATGAAACAGATAACAGAGAGGTTAGGAAACTTGCCCAAAGTCACACAGTTACAAAGTAATAGAGTTGAGATATGGAAATTGAAAGATAAGCAAGATTCAGTTCTCTCTGGGACATGGTACCCTGCCTTAACACTTGAATTCAGCAATTAAGCAATTGAATGAATTTTCTGGGTGGGACACCATCTAACATAGGTTTTAGAGCAATGGTTATCAAACTGCGGTCCCTATTACTTGGTCCCATTACTTGGGAATTGATAGTACCACCCCAGAACTACAAAATCAGAAACTTTCGGGGTTAAAGTCCAGCAAGTTGTGTTTTAACAAGCTTTCCAGAGGATTCTAAATTTAAGAACCACTGCTCTAAGGGATTCTGAGAACAAAACGAAACACAGCTCTGTATAACGTTTACTTCTGCTAACCTGCTAAAAGGGTCATGATTAGCTACTGTAGCTTTCACATTCTTGATTGTTGTGAACTCTACCTTTATTTTACTATATGTACAATAGCTGTGTTTACTTGTAGTCATCCTACTTATTGTCCTACAAGGGAACCACACCTTATATTATATTTGGCTTTGGTTTCTCTAAGAATAAAAAGTTTGCGATATTTTCCCTCCTGAAAAGTATATAAATCATTCTAAATTGAATCCTAAATCATTTTTTGCCATAAAGAACATTAATTGAATAAAGAGTAAACAATAGATTATATCAACTTTAATTTTCTGATTTTCACAACTGAAATGTGATTATGTAAGAAAATGTGATTTTTTTTTAGGAAATGCACACTGACATATTTAAATTTAAGGGGAAATACTATTTGCAATTTACTCTTAAATGGATTAGAAAAAAGTGTGTGTGTGTGTGTGTGTGTGTGTGTGTGTGTGTGTGTGTGTGTGTGTGTAGAGAGAGAATAGTAAAGCAAGTGTAATAAAATGTTGATATTTGGAAAACCTGAGTGAAGAATATGTGAAAATTCTATGCACTAGTTTTTATATTTTTTAGTATTATTTCAAAATAAAAAGTTTTTAAAAAAGAAAAACAAATAGAACCATGATACATGCTCCAAATGTGTGCAACTGATTAGACGTACTCTCATGTTCCAAATTCCGTGGTGTTTGGGAGCATCACTTTCAGCCCTGCATGATGTCAGGATTCAGAATACCTACGGGGAGAGGGTGGGCACCAGGCATGGGGAAGGGTACAATGATCATCACATTTATTGTCTTCATGCTTATTTGGCACAGCTTCTGGAGCCAAATGGCCAGGATTCAAATCCTGCCTCATCCACTGTGACCACGGTCAGGCAAGCCTCCATGTCTCACCTGTAAATGGGATTGTAAGAGTAAAGGCAATTAAATAAATATAAAGCACTAAGAATTATACTGAGCAGGTAGTAAGTTATTCAGTGTTTGCTATTTATTGTTATTATTGCTGCATATGTCTTTATAAGTCATTTCATTTATTTCTGTGTTCAGCTCTATACAGTTGTGTATCCATAGTAAATTCACAGCGTGTTCAAGTTCAGCAGATTCACTCTCAGTTTATACCTAATGAAATGCAGATGTTAAATAACTTGTCCACGGTAACATAGTTTGTCAGTACTACTTACCAATACAAGTAATTTGTGCCTGAAATAATTTCTGCCAGCACACTTTCAATGTGAGGGGCTTGGAAGAACAGTGATATGGGCGCTCTTTGGTTTTCCAGAGAAAATTTTTAGGGAACAGCTTTATTTGGAGTACCAGGCACCTCCTGAAGTGGGAATAATATTCCTCTCTGAAGTCATCAGAATGAGAAACTTCCAGCTACCCTAGGAGCACTGACCTATAATTTATTTTTTAAATGTTTGGTGTTTTGAGGACAGTGGGAAAGAACACAGTAAAATGAGAGTCAAAAAACTGTGGGATTAAATTTACCAATTAACTTGGGCAAGTCACTTAACTTCTCTAAGCCTCAGCTTCTGCACCCACAAGATGCTAAAAGCAGTACTTCCTTTCCAGTTTGATGATAAAGATTAAATGAGATGATTACTGGCAAATTGTGTCTGGGGCCATGGTGGGCAATGATTTCAATTCTTTTCTCTGAGAAAATGGAGATGGCTGATTTTTTGGCAGAGAAGCTGATGTTGAAGATTGAGCTGGTGAAGGCTAATAGAAAGGTCCTAGTGAGGAGTGGAAAGCCTTCAAAGAAAAGCACCCGAGGGTTCTTCTCTGAGAGAAGTCAAGAGGACATAGAATCATGTGACCCATACTTTTTTATTCACAAACTTGTGCACCTGGGATTGAGATCTTCCCCACCAACTGGACTTCAAGGAAGCATATAAAATAATGATATTTCTGTTTTACTCACATATATCCGGTTGCATTGGGTTTCCCCTGCAATTAACCAACTAGTGAGAAAAGCATTATGATATAGAGTTAAGAGTATTTGTTTCAGATTGGGGCAAATATGCTATAAAATCAGCAACTTTAAAACTGTGTGACTTTGGGCAAGTTACTCTAGCTTTGTGAAGCTCAACTTCTTCACTCATAAAATACTGGGTAATTTTTCTGGCTAACATTGCTGTGTAACAAGTTACTCCCATACCTAGAGATATAAAACAACAGCAATTTTATTCCCTCAATATCTTGTGGGTCAAGAATATGGGGAGGGCTCAGCAGTTCCCACTTGGGGTCTCACATGGTTGCAGTTAGATGGGTCCACTCACATGGCTTTAGGCTGGGAGCCCAGCTGAGGACATTGGTCAGAGTACCTGTGCAAGGCCTCTCCAGCAAGGCGGCCTCAGGCTAGTTGGAATTGTGTGCATGATGACTGGCTTCACTACATCAAAAGAACCAGGTGGCCTTTTGTGATCTAGTATGGAAGTCAGACAGCATCATTTCTACCGTGTTCTGCTGGTTGAATCAGTCATAAGCGCACGTAGAGCTGGGAGAGGTACAGAGGCTGAGAGGATCATCCTAGAATTTAAAGACATGTTTTAAAGCCGTTGCAATAATAATGCCGAGTAAGACTGCTGAAAGAACTAGACATAATAATTGTAAAGTATTTTGCATTTGGTGCTATTATTGAGATTTCTATAATTATTGGCTTATAGCAGGATAGTAGGGTATAGCTTCTCATTAGCTGGAGAGATGCATGTTATAAGAGAGAAACACAGGTACATTATGTTGTTTCTTCAAGTCACAGTTTTATAAAAACCAAGCCACTTGAATCCAGGCTAGCAACTAGTTGAATCCCATCGATTGCTTAGGTGAATTAACCAAATGCCTTCCCGAGGTTCCTAAGATGCATGATCTCCCACTTTCCTCCACAGCACTGTGTGAATGTCATTGAACAGTGAGAGGCTGTCTAAATGGGCAGAGTTATTGATTTTTTCCTACATTTTTTGAAAGCTCTTTGCTTACCAGGTGCTGAGCAAACATCAGGCAAATGGCAGACCATGTAGAAAGAGATCAAGTAAAGAGCAACAAAGGCAGTTATGGCTTTCTGAACATCAAGCTAGTTAAGCTTCAGGTGCTTTCTCCACACACATTCTGGTTTTGGATTTGAATGTACACATCATTCTTCACACTGTTGTCTGCCAATTGATAATACACATCACCCAAATGGTACTAAGCAGCATCATGGAAAATATTTCTAACAAATTCATAAAGATTAAACTCTAGCCCTGTAAGAAGTGAGCTGACTAAAAGCTGAGGTGAACAAAGTGTTAAGGACAGGCAGCACTGTGCACTTCAGAGGATGGGGTATGCATCCTAGGATTCCAAGTACAAAATTGATTCTACTTTTGGAAATTATAAGGAAGGCCCATCTTACTCTGCCTCAGTGGTGACAGGATTTCTTTAAGATGGAGGACATTCAAGAAACCATCAATCAACACTATTGCTATTGACACCCAGAAAAACTTAAGTGTAGTTGTCTCTACTCAGAAAAAAACAAACAAACAAACAAACAAAAAAAAAAAAAAACAGGAGTTCCCTCAGCCAAAGGAAGGCAGATTGGAAACCACCTGTAAGTCACACCATTGGACGGAAACCAATGACTAAGGCTAAAGAGGGCCCTCAAATTTTGTTTGGCTCTATCTCCAAAATGCATTCTCAGAGATCCTGTCTCAGGGAATAAAAATGAGAATCTCCAAAGAGCAATATTTAATAATTTTGCCAAATTTTCTGAATTTTAGGAGATTATTCTTTATGATAGCATAAGATGAAAACCATAATAGCGTGGGTATTCTTGGGCTTAATTTTATATTTTTGCAAGACTTTTAGCAAAAGACTCTCATAGAGTAGGTGTGTAAAGCTCTGGGTTCGGAGGACATTTTCAGCATTTAGTTTAAAGAACGTCCATTTTACCCGCAACTGCAAATGAAAACAGAATGCAGTGATTTCATCTCAAACCAGAAAATAAAGTTTGCTTTTCTATTTAATTTCTAGAAATAATAAAAAGAGAAAACCTCCTTGTCTTACCTAATGTTAATGAAATTTCTTTGTTTTCCTGAAATGAATAATAAAGTTTTTCAAAGCATTGACATAGAATAAAGAGGAAAATAACACCTCTGTTCCTCAAGACTATTACACATTTTTAGAGGTATCTTTTCAACAATTAAAATAACAAGACTCTCTTCTAGAAGGTTTCTTGGGGCTACATAGCGCTTTTCAGATTTCATAAACCAGCAGCAAAAAAGTGATCAAATTTCACAGTGTAAAATAAAGCATGATATAGCTTTTTAAATGCTGACTAGGCATGAGCAACCTGGTGACTTTCCTTTGTCTTTTAACCGTCATATGATCCAATTCATCTTTGGAAGTGGAGAAAAGAAGTGAATAGAAATCATGCCCCATCAGGAAGCAATGGTAAGCTGTCCCCATGCAGAAAGAGGTGGTGGTGGAGGTGGTAACTGTACTCCTCACATGCTCACTGTTCCATGAATGCAAACCTGGAATATAAAAATGGAAAAGGGTTTTTTTTCTCTGAAAGATATATTTTTATACTTGGTTTTGTTTTCCCCAAGGATATTACAGCTTAATGGTGGGTACAATACCAAAGCTCAGGAAATGTTCAATGATCTGGTACTAAATGACTATTCAAGTCCCTACTGTGTGATTTAAGCAATTTATTTGCAAAGGAGTTACCAAAAACAATGATGGCTGAAATCAGAAAGAATGAGGAGTGTACAGGGAATGTTTTGTGAGTCAATACTTTGACACATAAACTTTGAGATGTGAGTAAATATATCATAGGCAGGAGGCACATGGGAACAGATGAGGATTTATAACACTAGCTTGGCTGGGTCATGGTGGAGGAACTATGGTATGGGGATGTAAACTGGACAGAGTAGGTAGAAATACTCTGGCACCTTGAAGTCTAAGCTAAAGTATCTTTGCATTCTAAAGGGAAAAATAAGTGCTAGTGTCTACAGAGAAGAATCCAGAACTTAGACATTCAAGGGAGAGAAATCAATTTCCCTAGTTGATCTTCTGGGAAGAAATGAGCAAGCAGCAAATGTATAGGGCAAAGGAAATGACATTGTTCTTTTGGCCACATCTATCCAGAGCTCCTAACCCAGTAGCGATTATTACATTTTAGGCAGCCCCCCAGCCCTTAAGTCACACCCAGACTTTGAGTCAGTCTAACTAGGTTCCAGAAATGTCACAGAGATAAGCCATCCCTCGGTGCCATCCCCAAATTCCTGACCTCCAGGATCAGTGAGTATAAGGACATGGTTGCTTTAAGCCACCACATCTTAGGGCAATTTGTTATGCAACAGCAGTAGCTGGAACACAAACACTGGCTTCTTGACCTGTCTACACATTTTGTCCTTGGCTTTTGGCACTGCAGAGAATGCCTAAACAATTTGGCTTTTTAAAATTATTTTGTGGTTAACATGTATTTTGTTCTATTTGAATTCTTCTGAGATTTTGTCTCTATCACTACAATTTAAGCATTCCCTAGAAAAATGGTTAAGTACAGATCTCATTTTATCAATCTTGCCTAGAATGTGCTGAGCCTTTCCATCTATACATGCAAATGTTTCGCACAATGCCTATTCCAGTGGTTCTGGGTTTTCTTATTTTCCCCCAGAATATTGTTGGCAACATTCCCAGCTGAGGAGCTGACCCCCTTATAAATTTGAGACCTCTAGTCAAGCCATTTCCCTCTGTGGCCCAGCTCCAGTGCTGTTACCACTCTAGGTATAAGAACCAGCACTAGAAAAGAGAGAAGTATCTTCTAAACCATGGGCAGATTACAGGCTCCATTTACTCTTGCTTCAGTGAATATTAGCAATGGAAGAGTCACATGTTAATTCTTAGGACCTCTTAGGATCTGAGATTCAAACTTCATTTTTTGTAACATCCATGCAACCCACTCCTACATGATGCTGGCTGTAAATTCCCTCAGACCTCAGAACCTATGGCTATCTGGCTATAAATTCCTAAGCAAGCTGTCCACACCAAAAGCTGGCACTGATAGACATAAATAAGACAAAAAAGCCCCCCCCCCCCGCCCTTTATTTCCTCCTCTGAAATCTTATCAGTAAGAAGGGGTTGAAGTTTCTCAAGTAAAAATGTAGAGGCAGCTTGGACACCCCCATGAACTAATTATCTGACCTGAGAATATCTCCATTAGAGATCAGTAATATTAGCTGGTGAGAAAGTATTAAGAAATTTTCCCATCCCCCTAGATAACTATAGCTTTTATGTTGTATCTTTGTTTCTCTGCTCTATATTCTACACAGGTATAATTTTCTCTTTCAACCTTTTTATCACTTTCTGATAAAATTAAAATTTATTATTATTGATAAATTCCCACATTGTTGATTCTGCACTTTGCTGCTTTTAAAATAAATTTTCATTTTGCTTTTGTGCTTGACATCCTTATAGTTGATCTATATTTCATCAATGTACTTTTTTATCCTGTCTTGATGTGCTTTTTTTTTATCTCAGTCATATGGATTTGGGCTTCTCTTCTCCTAGGAAAATGAGATTGCTCCTTATTATTTCAAGAAAAAGTCATATATTACAAGGACCTACAGCTTCCCTGAAGAAAACTGTGATATACATATTTGTCTGTCTCTGCTCTATCCAGTGATATTAGTCAATTTTCTTAATCTAGGATATTATGAATGCCCAACAGCAGTTTTTACAATGTGTATAAGTAAAAAGGTTTAACTACATAAGCATAAGTAACCCATATTCATCATTGGGATTTTGGAAAATATAGAAAATAACAAAAGGGAAAATTAAAATTACTCCTCTTTTCTTATGTTAAATGGATACATCAAAAAAACAAAAACTTCCCTTTTTCCCTCCAATACCGTTCTCTATAGGTAGTCAATATTTGCCAATATCCTCTCAGACTTTTTTTGTTTTTAATCATACATATGTACACACACATGCAAGACACACAGTTTTTGTGCTGATGTGTTTATTAAAAATGCTATATGTAATTTCTATGTTGTAAGTAATTTGTATGTGTTTCTATCTAAAATAAAACATGGACAACTATTTTAATTAGTATTAAATCATTCATTTAACAACTGTGCTGTATTTCTTAAAATTGTTCCTCTATTAGTGGATATGTACTTTCTTTCTCCCCTCCCCCGCCCCGTTCTTTTCTAAACAAACACTTATAACCATAGCTGTAGTTTTCAAATCAACATATAAAAGCTACCCATCTGGATAAAGACATGCTAAATATTTCATTTCTAAGATGTTTGTGTGTCTTCCTTAGCATCTGGAATCTACATAGCAAAGATTTACTAAAACTCAGAAAGCCTCTGGAACAAATACAACTATGTACTATTAAAATAGAAAGACCCAACATACTCTGAGATTGAAAGAGAACACATAATGTCAATGTATCAATCAGCTAGGAACCAAAAAGAATGCTGTGTAATAAACTCCACCAAAATTCAGTGGCATACAATAATAAGTTTTTATTTTGCATCTATACATTAGCAGGTTGGCTGGAAAAACTCTGCTTTAAGCAACAAGGTGAAAATGTGCAGGCCCACTAGGACAGTTCTCTACCTTGTGTCTTATTTTAGGGGGTCTAGCAGGACACATTAAGCATATTCTTCTCATAGCCATGACTGAAATATAAGAATTTAGTAGTGGACGAGTATACTTCTGCTAGCATAAGTCCAAAGCAATTCACTTTGCCAAACCTAATATCAATGGAGCAGAGCAATATACTTTTTTAAGGGAGGTGTGGAGGGATGAGTAAATCCAAATAGTATAGTGCAACTGGTAAAGAGTTCTGAAACAGGCCTTGGAAAACTCGTGCCCAACCAGGTAACCATCTGGAACATGCAGCAGACCCTTCCATTCTGAACATCACCATTGCAGTTCATCCCATGAGCTGAGTTTGCACATCTTGTTTCCTAGATATGATATTTCTCTGATTTATCATCACCTTAGCTCCTTCCTCTGGACATAAAATTAACAGTGACCTCCTAAAAGTGAACTTCAGAACTTAGCAAGCTCATAGGTATTGTCTCATCAACTGTCTCAAAAACATCTGCCCTTCCCTCTATCTGGGACTCTACTTCTCCCAACCCTCCTAGAATTTGAATTTACTTTTCAGTCACTAGTATTAACTACTATTATGGTTTTACATTAAGCTGTGGTCAGCTAAAACCTTACCTTTTTATCAAGACACTCTTCTATTTCTTGTAATTGTAAAACTGATATTTTTGACCTAAGAATAGCATTTTCTATCTACCTGTACTGTCAATTATATTTGATTGATATAAGCCAATCAGTTCAATCTGTTAATGTCTTTGGACTATCCATTCCTCCAAAATTAGTATGATGCATGAGCTATTAATAGAAAGAATTCAGATTACCCCACTATCAACCTTTTACCACTAAATAGGACCCCTTCATTAATACTTTGCCAGTGGTGATTCATCCAATAATGTGGCTGTTTTGTATTTTTTTCTGAAGAATTCTGGGTTTTCTGTATCTCCATCATGATTCCTTCATCTCCACATAGATATCTTCAAAAGAACTAGTCAAGAATCAGCCTCATATTTCAACATGAATATTAACTCCCTTCCTGCATGTGGTAGGGAGAATAATGGCCTCCAAAGATTTCTACATCCTAATCCCTATGAATATGTTGTGGTACATTGCGAGGAGTAATTAAAGTTGATCATTAGATGACTCTAAAATAGGGAGATTATTTTGGGTTATCTTGGTGGGACCCATGTCATTGAAAAGATCTTAAAAGAGGGAGGCAGAAGAGGAGGTGGGGGTAATACCATACAATAATTTGACCTATCTTTGCCTCCTTTGAGACTAGAGAAAGGGGAATCATGCTAAGGAGTGCACGCAGCTTGTAGAAGGCAGAAAAGACAAGGAATTGGACCCTTTCCTAGAGCCTCTGGAAATAATGCAGCCCTGCTGACACCTTGATTTTAGACTTCTGCCCTCCAGAACTGTAAGAGAATAAGCATGTGTGTTCAAAGACACTAAATTTTGGTAATCTATTACAGCTGCCGTAGAAACCTAGGGCACTACAGAATGAAAGCTGTTTTCTCCTGGTATTTCTCAGAGAGCAGACCTAAGGGCATGGTTGGTTCTGTGCCTTCCAGGAGCACTATTACAAAGTTGATTGATTACTTTCTTCATTTGTTCTGCATCACAAGCTGGGCTCATTAACACCCTATCACTGGGTACCCATGAATAAGTAGAAATGTATTAAGAATCAATGGCTTTGATCTTTACTCCTTGTTCATGTTTTGTCATTCACGAGCTGCTTTACTTGACATATGAATTACTCTCCAGCTGCCTGGTGAGGGGGCTGCAGTTACCAGCCCTCAAATATTTCAGACATGTGTTTTTTTCTATCCTATCAATCTGGAATTGTTCCATTGGCAACTGATAAAGTACCAATAGGAGGAAAAGAATTGACAAGGCATTGCTGTTGACAAAGGGGCTAACATTTGAGGATGATTAAAAATAGATGCCCTTTAGGAAGAAAGAGCTGAGGAAGTGAACATTCTCTCTTCTTAAACTCAGTAGTCTACGGTCCAAATCCAAATATCAAAACTTCAGTTTGTGAGCTTAAGAAAAAGCGATTATGAATTTTGAATCCATTTGCATTCTCTAGCAGACAGCTTTTTGGTTTGTTTCCCACTGAACATTTATGAGGAAACAACAGTGCAACCTTTGCCATATTAAGTAAATGGTGAGTGTACCCATACTGACATGTTGTGCAAAGAGACTGTCTAACAGCAAACACTTTGGGGAGGGTTTTCACATATCTTCTTACCTCTTTAATCTTCATCCTTCCTCCCCTCGTGTCACCCAATTCTAAATTTTGCATCATCTGTTGTTGCTTTCTTTTGGTAGCACTTCTCCCTGGCTTACAAGACACTGCCAAAGAGTTTCAAAACTACCTTTTCCATAAACTCTCATTCCTTGCACCAGTCCCAACAAGCATCATTGAGAAAAGCCATCTAATCAATAGCTCATGCACCTGTGTTGGTAAGTGATAACACCTGGATGTAGTGCCATTCCCAAAGGACTTGTTTTTCCAATCTTTTCAAATAGATATAATCAATCTAGATAATAAAGGCTTAAAATGAAAGCTTAACTCATTATGGCTGGAATTCAGTCAGTGTGCATATGTGTTCAGGGGAGGTGATTTGGGTCACTGGAAACTTTCTTTGTGCCCTCAAATCATATCATTTGCACAACTATGAAAATTCTGCTCTGCTTTTTTACCTTAATGGATGAAATGGATTCCTGAGACATATTATGCATCATAACTATAGACTTTTAATGTATGTCTCCTAGTTCCCAACAAGGAAAAATTATTTTATGTGATCCTCATCATTAAGCCTATATAGTCAAGAATTCCACTGTAAGGTAAACGCATGATACGCCGACAGAAGTTTTAGAAGCAAGCATTTATTGGGAGAGGGCTCCCGGGTGAGGTTCTCTGGTCCAGAGAGGAGAGGGGCCAGAGAAGTCGCGCCCAGGGGTGGGAGGGCGTGGATTTCATGGGTTACCTGGGGGTAGAGGTGTAGGGTGGGGAACACGAATCGTTAATCGAATGCTAATTGAGCCTCCGGATTAGGGTGGTGACAGGGCTTTAGGGTGGGCCCTATTCAGGTCTGGATTCCTGGTATCAAGCTGCGCAGGCATCTGACTGGCCCTTCCCCTGCCGACCTAACATCCACTATATTTAGAATATACCTCAGGGGCCAGAGAGCAAATACTTTAGGCTTTGTGAGCCATGTGGTCTCTGTCACAACTACTCAGTCCTGCCATTTTAGCTTGTAAGCAGCCAGAGCCATGATGTGAACAAGTGGGCGCAGCTGTGTTCAACAAACTTTATTTACAAAAAATATTTTTACTCTAGATGAAAACATGGCTCAGAGGATTTAAGGGAGCTACCTCAGAACACACAAATAAGAAGCAAACAAACTCAGGAACTGAACCCATTTCTCTCTAATTCCAAATCCAGTGCTTGTTCATCACACCACACAGCATTTGAGACATCGTCTTTCACACTTGGCAGAGTCATGATTTTGGATTAAATCATTCACACTTTCCACCCAACCCCTCTTTTCCCCACACATTTGTGAGGCAGCAGCTGGAGCTGGGGTCCTATTTATTACCCTGTGACCACGGAAACAGTGAGGATAACTGACCCTCAGGACCAAGCTAGGTGACCTTGATATTAACACTCCCTAAAGAGGCTTGCTACCCATAGATAGCATAACTCACGAGACTTGCATTATTTTATTTTTAAGCAGATTCACTCATTTTTTCCAGAAACACATTACTGAGCCCCTGCCATCCACTAGACCAAAATGGGACGTAGGCATCCCAGATACATTGTCATTCAGCATTTTCCTTCTGGTTCACTAGTTGAATTGAACCATGCACTAGCATCATGATGGAGGCCTTGCAAGGGGTGAAGATTTTAGAAGCTGTGTTTTTCTGTGCTGTGCTGGAGACATTTATTCCTAGCTGAGAACCATGAGCACCTTCTTTGTGGGCCCTGCCAGCTTCTCTTCACCTCTCAATCCTGAGTGCCATCCAGAGTGGGCTTGTCAAGTGTGAGGACATTGTGGTAGGGCCACAGCTGGAGGGGACAGGGGTAGAGCCTTTGCCTTATTCCTCACCTTCTCCCCACTGTCCTCCTATTCCTCCTCCCATTTGTTCTTCAAGGAACCATCTGTGTTAGACTGAGCTTCTTCCCATCTGTGGCAGACTCTCTTTGGCTACATTGTGTGCATGGCCAAAGTTATTAGTACATTAAGGTAACTTAGTTTTGCTTTGCTTCTTTTCCACACTCCTCAGGAGAACCTCCTTGAGAGGGTTATGTCATTTTGGCCAGAACAGCATTTAGGAGTTTCAGGCATTCCTGAAAAATTGTCTTCTCAAGTACGCCCCAGTCTAACCATCCTTGCCTCCATATCTAGCATAAGTACCTACCATCTTTTAATAACACTTTCTTAATAAAATCCCCTAAATCCAACTCATGATATTCCTCCAGCATCCTAGAAACAAGGAAGAGGAAGATTGAGTTCCTGCTGAAATGCATCTCCAAACATAATACACGTTTCAGCAAATGTAGGAGCTGGAATTGTATCTGCTAAAAGCATTCCCGTAAGTTGCCTTTGCAATTGACTCCACTAAAAACATCTTTCGATCCCTCTCTAATTACTTTGACTTATCTCATAGTATATTTTGTATAGAGGGCTTTAGTTGATACAGAGAAATTTGTTAATATCTTCTCACTGAGACCAGTAACTAGAACTGTGGCCAGAGGCATGCAGCCATATCCTCCCGATTGATCTATCGTCTTCATTCTTGCAAAATGGGCAAACCTCTCTAAATGAGGGAAATCAATATGGTGCATTCAGCCATGATTGCGGCTTAACTCCCTGTTTTTTGAAAAGTTAAGCCCTGTGATTTGCCTATAATTAGGCTTTCCAAAAAGTCATCTCTGCCTGCCCTAGAGTGAAATTAGGTACCTGGACTCCCTGACTGTTTGATGCCTCCTCCTTCACTTCTCCCTCCCTCCCAGCAATTGACCCACCAGGGTCATGTCTTCCTTCTCCAAATCTTTCTCCATCTCTAGATCCCTGTTTGGATCTTGACAACCAATGCCAGCAGTTGATAGGAAGACAGATGAAATAGAATATCTGAGCTTAGGAGTTGCCTCCTTCCCGCATCACACCCAATAGTGGCTTTTCTGGATTTCATATTTCATAAGTTGTGTTCAGCTCATCAGTTCAACACCAAGATAATACACTGCCTTGAAGAGACAAAGGCAAAAACAGATGTGTTCTTCCTGAAGACAGGTCTTCTGCATCTGAACACACACATGGGAATAAACTCCAGGTGATTTCTCTTGCCATGTTTGCTTTGATTCACCTTCAACCAGTTAAGAGCAAAAGGAATACATCAAAGTCACTCTACTTGCTTTGGAATAAGACATATCAGGCATGAGGTATGATGGAATAAGGAAAGCACGATCCCACTGTTTTTCCACACAACCTGAAAAATTATAACAATATAGGCAATAATTATAGTAGAAATTGTAGGCATTTATAGGGCATATACTATGAGCCAAGTGTTATGCATTATATGTATTATCTCATTTGATCCTTACCACAACTCCCATATGAGTTAGGAGCAGAGAAGAAACACAATGCAATAGGAAGGTATGCAGACTGTACAACCAGATTGCTGGGGTAGTGTACGAGTTTTCTGGGACTACTGTAACCAAGTATCACAAACAAAAAGGTATGTCTCATAGTTCCAGAAGCTAGAAGTTCAAGATCAAGGTATGGACAGGGTTTGTTTCTTCTGAGTGCCATCAGGAAAGAATACACCCATACCTCTCTCCTTGGCTTGGAGATGGCCATCTTCACCCTGTGTCTTCACATCATTCTCTCTAGTGTCTTTGTCCAAAGTTTCTCGTCTTACAGAGACACCAGTCATATTAGGTTAGGTTTCACCTTAATGATCTGATTTTAACTTATTTAACTTAATTACCTCTTTAAAGACACTATCTCATATAGTCACATTCTGAGGTACTGGTAGTTAAGATGACAACATATGAATTTTTAGGGGACACACAATTCCTCCCATAACAGATATGAACCATAGCTCTACACTTGACTACTTGTGTGATTCTTATCCAACCATGTACTTCTTTATGCCTTCATTCATACTCCCCATGAGTTGGCTGTGAAACCACAAAGATAATGTACATGTAACTGAGATAACGTACATGAGGGACTTAAAGAACTACCTGGTACACAGTCAGCCCTCAATAAATGTTAGTCATTTTTGGGTCTCATTCCCATTTTATAGGTGAGTGTATTAAAACTGCAATATATCTTTTAAGAAGACACCATTCAATTCATAACAGTGGCAAATAAAATAATTGTTAGTAGTATAGAAAATAATAATGTGATAATCAATGGCATCATGAATTCATAAACTTCAGTATTTTCAGCAACATGTCAGTTTTCTATTTTATGTTTTTTTTTTCCTTGTGCTCACTTCAAGCCAAGATGTTCCACAGGCCCCTTTGAGATAGGTTTCCCTACTGTTCCCTTTCCCTTGGCTCCTATTCTATGAGGTGGATGAAAATGAGCAGCTGATTAATTATCATCCCAGCTGGGAAGTAATCTTGGCCCTGATCCTTAGAGTTACATCCACAATTAAGCTGTCCCAGATACTGGAATCTTGACTGTGTTCCATGCCTTAGGGAGAGGCAATGTTGCTTAGTAGAAAGTTTATAGCATTTAGAAGTAGTCAACTAAGTGACTTCACCATGTTTCCAACTGATGAACAACAGCCTCTAAACCTTCATTTCCTCAACTGTACGCATACCACGCCACAGTTTGGCTGAGAAGATTAAATGTTGTGAAATTACCTGTTAATGTAACTTGTAAAGCAGCATGCTAATGTGCAGAGATAGAATCTACTTTTCCTAGTTTGTACATTGTAGATGCACAGAAATGTTTGTTAACTGAAAAATCCTTAATTGAGCAGAGGGATTAGAAGGGAAAGGGTGTGGATAGAGTTGCTCAGGTAAAATGTGTGCTCTGCACATGTTTCAAATTCAGGTTTAAATGTCAAACCAGAATTGTAGAATATCCATCTATTCATTTTTAATAAAATAATGCCCAGTAACAAACACTCTCTTTTTTAATATTTGTATAAATGTTTAGGTTAATAGACCAACTTAGGGAAGCATTCTAAAATAAAATACCAGAGCTACTTGTACATATTTTTTGAAAAGGCAAGAAGCTACAGTAAAACTGTAACAAATCACTGGTACCACATCTAAGTGGTAATAAAAGGAAGAGGAAGAGAAAAAAAATTGGCCTTTTAGTTATAATATGAGGAAGAACTATAGACACGAGGAAATACTCTGACATTTAGGGCTTTATCGCAAATAGAATTATAACCCTAAAATCTTCCCCAGAGATCTTTAAAAATAGTTTATAACCTCATCTCTCTGCTCATAGCAATTTTACTTATAATGAAAAACAATCCAAATGACCAATAAGAAGGAAAAAGAGATAATGTTGGGTAAGTTATGGTACATTACTTTATGGAATATTTAGGTAGCCATTAAAAATTAAAATATGAGACCTATATAGCAGCATATTAAAATACTTATGGTTGGATAATTAGTAAAAAAAAGAATGTATAATTCTATCTATAGTATGATTATTTTTGTGTAAAAATTAGGTTTGAATGCAAATTCAGGTTGGAAAAGAAACCAGGAAAATAAAAGCAATTGATGGTATTATATGGTATCATTGTGGGGGAAAAAACTGTTCTCCAGTTATTTTTGTGTAATAAGTAAAAATATATGTCTTAAAGGTGTCCCTCTCTCTTGGAATTGTAATCATAATCTTCACTGAGGACAAGATAAACTAATGGACTCAGAAAGCCCTCTGCGATTTTAGGAGTCCTAACTTTTAGTAATGCAAGATGCAAACTGCAGACACCTAAGTCATGCTTTAACAAGATGGGGTGATGTCCAGACTATGCCACATTCCAAAGCATTACTGGTCTCCATTAAAACCTAATTTATGGAATTAAAAATAAATTTTATGGAAATGAATTTAAACAGTCTTGTCACTAGAATGCACTTGGTCTAATTGAGTTTGGAGTGATATTACAATCGCCGTTTCTACACTGTTATCTAAAAGGATGAAATCTAATGTGTCTTTACGTTTTTATACTGCTGGGAAACAACCTACAGATGAGAGTTCCTAAATTTCCACGTGGTAGTTGCTCTTGCTTAGTGAAGAGCAAAGGGTAGGCGCTATCTCGATGAAGTCATTCCTGACAATGAATCCAATATAATGGGAATCCCTCAAGGCAAGCTGGTCACAGCCGCTCATTAGTTAATAGAGCAAATAAAGAGCTTGCTGTGGGACCAAAATGGGAAGATGTGATGGCCAAATTCAGGATCCTTCCAACTCAAGTTAAAGTAGCACTCATATTTGAATATAGTGTACACCCTTATCCATAGTTTTGCTTTATATGATTTCAGTTACTGGCGGTCAGCCTCAGTCTGAAAATATTAAATGGAAAATTCCAGAAATAAACAATTCACAAGTTTTAAATTATGCGCCATTTTGAGCAGAATATTGAAATCTCGTGCTGTCCCGCTCCGATCTGCCTGTGATGTGAATCACCCCTTTGTCCCACATCCATTGTGTAGGTGTTCCCTGTCATTAGGTACTTAATAACCATCTGGGTGACCAGACTGACTGTCAGTAGCAGCAGGTGCTGCAGCGCTTGTGTTCAGGTAACCATTACTTTACTTAATAAGGGCCCCAAAGCACAAATGACCCTGGCAATTCAGATATTCCAAAGAGAAACCATTAAGTGCTTCCTTTAGGTGAAAAGGTATATGTGTATAGAAAAAAACATAGTACATATAGGGTTTGGTACTATCCTTGGTTTCATACATCCACTGGGGGTTGTGGAATGCATCCCTGTGGGCAAGAGAGAGTACTGTACTTGCTTCTCCAGTAAAAAGGGTTTTAAAGGGTGTGTCATGGCTCTTTCCAGGTTTAGAACTACATTCACTTCAACATTTTAAATGGTCTACACTAATGAATACACACTCACACACACACAAACACACACACACACACACACACACACACATATAAATAAATGTATGTATTCTGTGGCAGCTGCACGAACTTGCTGCACAGACCTCTGATTCCAGGGAGAATAACTGATCAAGGACCCCAACTGCTACACTCTGAAAACTATCACTGTGTTGGCAGCAGGTCACACTGGCTGCGGCTGCTCTAGCCAGTGACAGAGCACAACAGAAGTACTGAGGTAGGGCCATCCCTGGGAGAAACAGTGTTCCTCTACCAGCTGACTTTAAATCCCCAACAGCCTTGCCAAAACTCCTTTAGTCTATGGAGCAGCTGAGGACACTTTTGCCCAACCTTGTTCTCTTACTCTTTTATGGGGTCAGACTTGCATCACAGTTTCTTCCATTTTCTCTCCTAATGGAATCCCTGCATGTTTAATCCCATCTTGGCAGCTGCTTCTCCAAAGAAAGATATATATAATACACACCACACACATACATCTACATATGCATATATTTGAATCATAATTTATCTCCATTTAATGGACACTAATTGTGTCCATGTTTTACCTTTATAACCCATCCATCTCATTTTCTCCATTATTTTACTATTTCTTTAGGGAATTTTTTTAGAAGGAGACAGTAAATGTCTCCTTCTGGAATGGGTCCAAAGAACTCATAGAATAAATGCTGCATCTACCACTTCTTTTCTACATGTATAGCATTTTAGGTATAGTAAATAATTTTTCTGGCAAGTGAGGCCCAGGCTTTCTGTATAGGTATATAAAGCAAGGAAGCGAGGAGCTACTCTCCCACAGTGTTCCTCCCCATTCCAGGGGAGCAGGAACGGGAGGGTTTTGGCTATATCTGTTGTCTTTATTCTTTCCTG
Organism: Cynopterus sphinx; assembly: GCA_030015415.1. Lineage (NCBI taxonomy): Eukaryota > Metazoa > Chordata > Mammalia > Chiroptera > Pteropodidae > Cynopterus > Cynopterus sphinx. The sequence goes on along the minus strand of CM057389.1, from coordinate 62,264,756 downwards.
CCCACCAACACTTTTGATTTGAACCTTCTATCTTCCTCTTGTTTCATATCAGAATTCTTGAATGCAACAGGAATTGATTATGAACCATTTAAGCAAAAGAGAATTTGTTGAAAAGGTATGAGGAGCTCACAATCTATAGGAGGCTGAAGGGTTACTCTTGGGGGATCCCCAGGCTGGGCTGTGGGATTCAGATCCTAAGAGAGATATTCATGAGGCACCTCTGAGGTGGAGAGAGTCTTCAGTTTCTTTACAGCAGATAGGTGCCTCCCACTTACACAGAACCCAGTGGATTCAAGGTAATTTCCCAAATAGACAAGGAGATTTGAGGAAAGGAGGAATAAAACAAAATATAATTAAAAAAAATAATGAGCATCCAGCACACACTCTTTTATACATTTGTATAGTCCTTGAGTTTGTAGACATTCAGAGACTGGCCACAGCTATTGGATGATAAATTAGTTATGGTTCAAGAGAGAAAAACTTTTTCTCATTGGGACAGAGTCTAGCTTTTGCCAGGAGCCTATTTGAACTAATTCACCTCCTAATTCATTTCAATTCCAGGGCTTGGGGTTCTGTTTTACTATCCAAAATGAAGTGTTGTCATTGCAAGGACAACAGCACCATCCATCAATTTCCTTCAAAAGTCCCTCACTTACCTTTTGGAGTTTTCCTATAGACTTATTGGCTCCCCATGCAGGTTTTTTGTTTGGTTTTGTTGCTGTTCTTGTTGTTTTGGGCTGATTCCCAAATGTGACAGCACAATATTGCCAACAAATAAAAAGGCTTGGAAACTCCAGAAAAATGATCTATGCACTTTTCACTCTCCCTCCCTGAATCCACATCACTCTCCTTTCCTTCATAGAGGTGTTCTCTTGCCTTGTTTTATTTCACTTAATGACCCTACCACCTTATCTTCCTTGCGAATGCTTTTCTCCATTTAATTCTTATTTTAAGGGAACTCACTTTGAGTCATCACCAAGCCTTTTTATTAGGTACAAGCAGAAATAAATGCTCTTGGAAAATAATTATAAAGTGTAAGTGTATATGAGATGAACTTGGCTTCAGCTGAGAAAAAAACACCTTTTATACAAATGGAATTTGAATTCATGGAAATGAATTCCATAAGAGAAATGTTCAGGTTGATATTCAGGTAATATGCTAGTATTGTCATTCCAGGTAAAGATGGCCTTGCAGCAAGAAGGATTCAACCGAAGAAAGCGAGGGTATAGAGATCTCAATGAGATCGACATCAACATGAATGATCCTCTTTTTACAAAGCAATGGTATCTGGTAAGTGTCTCTGCATTATTCCTAATGTTTCTCATCTTGAGCCTCAGATAAAAGATGCATTTCTATTTCCTCATTATTCTTTGGGATGTTAGCCAACATCCGGCTCAGTGCACCACTCTGTCCCTTCTGATATGTATTGATTTTCCATCACCACCTATGCATCTCATTCTCTAATCTGCTTTCTTTTGAACTGCTAATAGCCATGATCTCCTAGGGTCAAAGAAACTACCAACAATGAATCAGACTCTTACAGACTCTAAAAAAAGTGCCAGTGTAAGAGTGAAGACTTGCAAAGGCATGTAAAAAAGTCAAAGGTCTGGGAAGTTACTTGGGGTCTCAGTGGTAGGACATAATGAAACCATAGGCATAAGAAAAAAATCAGGTGACTTCACAAGGGACAAACAGAAATCCTTGAAGAATAAAGTAACGTAATAGCATCTGTTAGTGTTTTCTAAAATGGGGCTTAATCAATGCAGCATTTAAAGCAGGGAAACCCAGTCTGTCTGGCGAAGTGAATATTTTCTGGCTCACCAACAGTCCTTCATGATCCACTTGGATGGACTGAATTGTGTTTTAAAGGTCCTCAGTGCCTCCAAACCATCCAAACTGCAGGGCTTATTGAGAGAAAGGGAATGACTGATTTATAACATGAAACTTTATTTAAGATTAAAAGATGTTGATCAAAAGAAAAAATAAATTATGACCCTGCGGACTGCTACATTGTAGGAATGCATCACAAGCCCCCTCTTGGGGTTTCAGAACTTGCTTATGCCTTATGCTTTTTGGCATGGAATTCTTAAAAGCCCATCTGAGTAACTAACTAAACTTATGTGTACAGTCAGCCCTTCCTATCCACAGGTTCTGTATCCATAAAGTCAACCTACTCAAAGTATTTTTTTTAAAGTTTCCAGAAATTTCCAAAAAGCAAAACTTGAATTGGCCATGTGCAGAGCATTGTAATGAATCCATGCAAATTAAGAGAATATGTAGGCATACCCAACTTTAGCCTACATGCAAAATATAGGTTATATGCAAACACTATGCCATTTTATATAAGAAACTCGAGTATCCATAGATGTTGGTATCTATGGGGGCCCTGGAAACCAATCCTCCTTGGATACAGAGGGATGATTGTATTAGACAGGATAAGTTAGGTTTCTTGCAATAACTGCCCAAAATCACAATGGCTTAATGAAATCAAAGTTTCTCACTGTTGCTATAAGTCCAATGCTTTATAATCTCTCAGAAACTCGGGCCTATCAAGCTTCATCTTTGCTCCATCTTGATTCCTGCTTTCATGAGCTCCTCAAAGAAGAGAAGGGGCAAATCACACACTGGCTCTTAAAGCTTCGCCCTGGATGTTACAAATGGCACATGAGCCCACCTTCAGTTGGCAAAAACCGTCATTTGGTCATTCTCACTTTCAAGGGAATAGAGAGGTATAACCTTAACATTTGTCTGGAAAGAGAAGAGCAACCATTTTTATAAAGAGCACTAATGGCATTCACATTAATGTTTTAGCAATACCGTAATAGCCAACTGGTCACTGTGGGTTTCTGCCAGTATAAACTCTGATGTCACTATATTTTATGATTCATCTGTGAGAGAATCTGCACTGGACAAAGATGCATGAAAAGAGGACAGTGAGCATATTTATTTGAAATTTTTCTTTATTTTCCTTTATTTCTTCTTTCAATTTTTAAGGGCGGGAATTTATTTCTTACAGTTACATATTTTTTATTAGAATACTCACTAAAAGTGAGCCAGTTATCTTTTTAATTTAGTTCAACAAATATTAAGCAAGATTGATGTGGTGCTACTGAAATGACCAAGGTAAATAGGATATTTCTCTTTTGCAAAGGATAATGTATTTAGTAAGGAAATCATATTCAAATAAGAATAATCCCAGATAATATGTGCTAAATTCAAAACACAAGGTATAAATAAAAAACTACAAAAGTGATCATTTGATTCTAAATTGGGGAGATTTCTTGTCAGCTCTAAAGAGTTTAAAGCTAGCAATGTAGTCATAAAAGATGGGAGGATTAAAACTGTTTTTGCATACTTATCTAAAATATAAAGCATCAACTGTGCGTATCAAAAAATAGAAGAAGTCTTAAAGAGGTGGGTGGGAGAACACCCAAAAGTACTGGTTTGTGGAAGATGGGGCCTCTTTACTACACCAAACCAATAAGATTCTCTGCTTTGTAATTCCTGTACCAGATCAATACTGGGCAAGCTGATGGTACTCCTGGCCTTGACTTGAATGTGGCAGAAGCCTGGGAACTGGGATACACAGGGAGAGGTGTTACCATTGGAATTATGGATGATGGTGAGTATTTCAGGGCTTTTACATCATTTGTAAGCAAATGTATCTTTGCATGCCTTCAGAATAAAGGAGAATCATTGTTTTGGAGGCAGAATAGCCAGATGCTAGGCCTGATGACAGTCTATACTGTGACTAAACTCTCACCTACCCCCCAAATTCATGATCTTTGAATTTGAGGATGCCCTAAACAAGTATTCATTAAATTAATAAACTTTAAAAACTAAAAAATAAACAAATGAAACCTGACCATCACTCAAACTTAATTTCTCATTAGGCCACTGCTTATACCTTACCTGTCCAATGTAGTAGCCACTAGCTATATGTGACTATTTATGTTTAAATTCAAATTAATAAAAACTAAATACAATTAAAAATTCAATACCTAGCTTCATTGCAAGTTCTGAATACCCACATGGCACTAACAGCTGCTGAAATTCAAGCCAACTCCATTTTTATCATCACAAAAATTTCTATTACACAGTGTGGCTCTAGATTCATTAAATCACTTTTTAGCAGCAGGTTTTGAGTTTAAAATTTTTTTACTTTATTGTTACTTTCAGAATGAACTCTTGAAAAGCATATTTTGATAACATTTTATGACACATGCCCCCTGTAATATGTTATCCTATCCCAAATGCTGTCAAATAAATATTGAACAGAGCTTTATTTTCTATAGTTTGTGATCTGAAAACCAATGGGTTGGATGAATTGGTGTTTTTCTAACCATACATGTCCTTGACTCTGCCAAGATTCTGCAACATTTCTGCCCTGTAGTCATCTCATCAGGGATGTACTCTTGCCCTTCAGCTGTCTGGGTCCTTCAGTAAAAGCTCCACTGTGCAGTATTGGCCCAATTACACAGAAAGACTATAGAGAAATTAAACAATGGAGACTTTCCCTTCTGAGGATCCTCAGAGAACACTATGTTCTCTAAAGCAAATCTTTGAAGCAGAATTGATGGAAAAACAAGGAGAGCCAGAGTGATTAAAATTGCTGCTGTCTTTGTGTGGGCTCATTAAACAGCAACATAAAAACAAACACTGTTTTCTTATCTGTTGGACGTTTTGAAGTGGATATAAAAGCTATTTCCAGTGGCTGAGAGCTGTCGCAAGAAGAAAGGAGCTCTGTGCAAGTATGCGTGGACCAATGTTGAGAGCTTATAACTGTCCCTTCTTTCCTAATGTTTTGGTTTAGAAACCAAAGTGGCTAAAGTCAGCTCACCCAGGAGAAAGATGGATCTAGGCTTGAGAGAAATCTGCCTAGGATATATTGTAATGACTATTTCATACAGCATATCTACTGGGTACCCCTCTGCTATTACTAGAGCACCTTAAAAGTAGCACTACAGTAATAGCAGACAGGCACACTCTTCTTACAAAACCTCCAACAGTTCTGTGATGCTCACTTCAAGACTCTAACTGTAGTTCCCTTGATTGACTGTCTATTATCCTTCCCAAAGATAGCAAAGCAGAGGATGACTCCTAACTCTGTTCCACATTTCCTGACTTAAGAGCCCAAGTCCTTCAGAAAATTTTGGCAGAAATTGTTTGATGTTATACTGCTGGTTAGTGATCTTTGGGATCCCCAAATAGCAAACTCTGCCTCCCGATTAAAACTCCTAACCTCCATTGCTTTGATCACCTACGACTGCAGAAAAAACCATGCCAAAATTGAGTGGCTTTAAACAACAGCTATACTGTTATCTCTCACAGTTCTGTGAGTTGACCAGGATCAACTAGACAACTCTGCCATTGGTCTCTCTGAGTCTCTAATGCAGTTGGAGTCAGAAGATGGCTGAGACTGTATTCAACTGGAGGCTCTCTCCCACTCCATATGGTCTGGGGGCCTCTCCACTCCATGAGGTCTCCCCAGCATGAAGGCTGAATTTCTTACAGATGGCTCCAGGCTTACAAGAACAGGCATTCTAAGAATCAGATGCTCCCAGTCTTTTTAAAATCAGGACCTGGAATGGGCAAGTATCACTCAACAGTCTCAACAGCCAAATTCCAGGAGAAGGGCAATAGTTCTTGCCTCCTGGTGTGAGGAGAGAAAAGGATTCATGGCAATCTTTAATTCAATGTGTGCTTATTCAGTATGATAATGAGAAAAGAAGGACTGCCAGGCCATTCTCCAAATCCACTGTTGAAGAATAAGATGAGCACATTTGGGAAAGGAGTGGCCTCCTGTGCAACAAGTACACTTCCAGATGCTCAGCAGGCTCAAAACACGCCTCTCAATTGAGCATCTCTGCTCCAAATTCTAAAAATGAGAAGTAGCAAAGATGAGACTGGGAGCATCAGTGCTGTATTTCCTCTCTAAACTACCTGGGCATGTGAATGGCATGGCATCATTTCTCAAATATTCTCTCAGCATGATATAATTGAAAGACACAGATGCTGACTCTCACTCCTAAGAGCAAATAATATAATATTTTATAAGCATTGGTTTTCTATATTTTGGCCTATATGACAAATATTTTATTATCTGCATGTGGAGGTTTCAATTTGTAGATGGCCCAGTTTATTTTTTAAGTTTAGTTAACGTACAATATTACAATAGTTTCAGGTGTACAACATAGTGATTCAAAATCTATATATCTTACAAAATGGTGATCAGAATAAGTCTAGTAACCATCTGCCACCATACAAAGTTATTATGATGTTAGTGACTATCTTCTCTATGCTTCGATAGCCCAGTTTTAATAATCATTCACCCTGCTCTGATTGCACAACTCAAAACTCAGCCATCATTCCCTCTGCTTGGCCCAGTGACTTGATTGATGCTCAATAAATATTTGCTGCCTTCAGTCAGGTGTGACTTAATGTCATTCCATACACTACATATCACTAAGAGAGTTCCTCCATGGTTAATTATTGCTCAAAGGAGCAAAAAGCATTTCTTAAAGGTCTACTCTGACATCCCAGGAAATTAGATGTCAGCAAGCATCCCACTTAATAATGGCAATTTATCCTTTTTGTTGTAATAGAATTGTTCAGTGTTGAGAATTTGACCTAGAAAATGGGATGTGACCATAACAGGACATGGGGATGGTCAGGAATCACCCATCCCAGGCATGATTCAGAGCAATCAGCTGGCTTTCAAGGTCAAAGATGGTCAGGGATGACATAACCAAAGTCTTTACCTGATATCAGATGAAGCCAAGAAAGTAAGATTGAATGAAGGCCAGTGAGGTGGGCTCAGAGAGTGCCTCAAACTGAAGTGATGATAAAAATTAGCATTTTCTGAGTACTCACTATTTCCCAGGGACTACTTAGCATTTTAGAAACATAGCCACAATTATTCTCTAAGGTTAGTATTATTATTATCCACATTTTTTCAAATGAAGAAACTGAGATTTAGAGAGGTAAGAAACTGCCTGAAATCTAATTGATCTTAACCACCATCCTCAGTGCTTGAAACCTGCCTGTTGGCTCCACCTCCTTGGTGGTACTTTGTGAATGGGATCTCATTTGTATAAGTGGAGGTCCAGACAGTCACCCGCACCCTTCCAAGAGATTTAGAACTCTGCATCACATAGAATAACATTTTCTCTCCTAACTTGGGCTTCATAGGCCTCAAAAGGTCCAGCAGGATGTTCGTTCCAGTTCTTATTGCTGAGTAGCAAATGACTCAAACACTTAGCAGCTTTAAGTAACTATTTATTTTGTTCATGACTTTTGTGGTATAGGAAGAGCCCATCTGGGCAGCTCTCACTTGAGGTAGCTCATTCAGTTGAGGTCAAATGTCAGCTGGGCTGTGGTCATCTGAAGGCTCGACTTAGCTGGACATCCAAGATGACTCACTCTCAGGCTGGAGCTTAGCTGTGAAGCAGAGTATCTACATATGGGTTTCTTACATGGCAATTGGCTTCCTTCAGAGTGAGCAAGTATCCAAAGGGAACAAGTGGAAGATACTTGGCCTTTTCTGACCTACCGTTGATGTCATGCAATAGTGTTCTACCATATCTTGTTGGTAGAAGCAGTAACAGCCCACTCCGACTGAAAAGGACAGAATAGACCTAACTCTAATTTGGGGAGGGGAGACTTCATCACATTGTAGAAGACCATATGGGATGAGAGATATTGAACCTCTACCTTCGAAAAATACAATCCATCCATTGAGGTCTACTCCTCATCAACACACAAGTCAGTGGGCATAGTATATGGGGCTAGCTTTCTCGGGACAATAAAAGGAACTGGGCTTAGGACATTCTAACTAGGAATATGTACATGGAGCTCCTTGCCAATTCTCTGAAGTCTCTAGAATTGTCAGAGCTTCCTGGGAATTTGAACTATTATGGATTAAACTCAAAACTAATGACAAGATACTGATGTTTTATAAACAAAGTATTTGTCATTTGCGCACCACATTCATCATGATTAGCTAATGAGGAGTCGGTGCTCCCTGCAGACTGTGAGCCATAGACAGTTGTACAGCTCAGCTTTGTATCCAAGTTGTCTGTTTTCCCAGGACCTACATAGTACCTGTCATTCATTGCTAAAAATAAACATGAAAAATAAAAATGAATATATTACTAATATAAGAATTAAAAAATAAGTATTTTTCAAAGATGTATTCAGTATATTTCTCCTCAAAAAATAATCAAGTATACAAAAATATTAAAACACTATGTAATTACCAGGTTATCATTTTCAGGCTTTTAGTTCATTATTCTCTTTCTGAATCATTCTCTTTCTGTCATCCCTCACAATTCCATAAATCTTTTTTTTCTCAGACCAAAGTCTTAGTCTGTTCTAACTTAACATCCAGTCTTCCCTTTAACCCTAAGTTAAAGATCTTTTACTTTAATTAGGTTAAATTTGTCTTGTTTTAATTCTAATTTTCTTTCTGGTCTCAAATTATCTCTGTGCTTCAATATTTTCCCTTCAGAGAAAAACTATTTCTCAGAAAATTCCTCCCCTAAACAACTTGGACTATCAGAACATGATGTCATATTTTAAAAACTGACTCCTCATTAGAAAAAAGGCCCATTCTCTTTGTGTGCATGTCTTTCTTCTTTAACTTATCTGTGTGCTACAATTTTTTTGGCCTAACCATGAGCTAACACAATTTAACCAATTTTAACAAATATATACAACAATTTAATTCTAACAAAACATTCTAAAACCACATAGATTTTTTTTAATGTTCTGTGCTTCTACTTTATCTGCATAACTCTAGTGAGGTGGTAGATGGTGGTACTAATGATGGTAGAAATATAATTTACTACAAGCTACTATCGAAGAATTGGCTCTAATCTTGAAAATCGTTTTGCAAGGTAAATAGAATCCCCATTTCAAAGATGAAGAAACCAAGGATCAGAGAGACTATGTCACTTGGTCAAAGTCACACAAATATTATAACATGTGGGCCTGAAATGGAACTATGTCTATTGTCCCCCTAGCCTGGGCTCATCCCCAACTTACGCATAGCCTAAACTGACCATCTCTGAATTAGGGCTCAGAACAAGGGTCTGAAAACTTTTAAAATATTCGTCTTTAAATATTCTGACCCCTTTCCTTCTACAATCTTTGAAAGGGAGGAGGAGGAGAATGGTGGGTGGGAAGTGACCTCCTATCCTCTCCTAAGCTATAGAAAGTATCTATTATAACAGTAATTGCTTTGGATATCAAAATATCAGCAGCAAAATGTAAAACATGTTCTAGAGAACAGTGACTCCAGGTCCAGAAAGTACTTAACAGAAATTACATATGGTACCAACAAAGAAGATTTCTTTTTATTAAAACAGTTGGCCCTTGAAGAGTGTTAGGTCCACTTTTACATGTGCTTTTCCACTGACCCACACAATTTAAGCCCATATTGTTCAAGGGTCAACTGATGGTTGGGAATCTGTGAGTGTGGAGGGCCAACTTAAGTTATGAGAGGATTTTAATCTGTCCTGGTGGTTGGCTACCCTAACTCCACAGTGTTCGAGGGTCAACTGTATACATCCTCATACAAGTTGTTTTTGCAGTATAAAGTTATAACTGAAACCTGGCATGCAGTGAAGATGACAGCTATAAGAAGGTTTTAATGATGCTTCTTGCTTTTAAATATTGCATCTCAATAGAGTTGTTAAATGTTATTGGGACAAGCACATTACTTTGTTCTTGCACTCACTAGGTTGAGAAGAAAGGAAGCACAGAGAAGCCAATTACTTTGCCTGAAGTCATGCAGCCAGTTGGCATGATGATTGATTCAAACTTGAATCTTTGATTCCAAAACCTATACTTGGAACTATTCTGCTAGCTAGTACAGGAACCTGGCTGGTTTTTAGAGGGCCGGATGCTCAAATATAACCACTTTAATGACTATATCACTCTCAGACCTGTATGAGAGCTTTTTGATTTGGCCTTAAAGTTCCAGGGTCCTTTCTGAGGCCCACATGTCTGATGGAACCCAGCAGCTCATAGACCATCGTTCTGCCTTTGGAACAACAATTGTGCAACAAGGTCATCTATATCCAGGAGAAAGCACAGGATCCCTGCTGGGAGACTCAAGGTCTTGGATTTCCTGGAAAGCCACATTCTGGAAAGACAAGCATCAGCTCCCACTCGGGACTCCTCGCAGAAGACCATTCACCCTTTGCCTAATTGCTTTTTTTTGCCCAGTCATGTTCTTATTTCCATGCCAGAGAACCCTCTCCTAATCCATTGCTGTGCAGGCCCTGTTAAATAATAATTGTTTTCTCTCCCCAGGGCCAGTTACATTTCAGAAGAAATGCCACTTGGTGTTTTAGAAATGTCAGAATTTCAACAAATCTTGTAGATCACTGCCCGGATGAGCTATCCATCCTGCAGCCACTAAACCCCTTAATGCTGACATTTATGTCAAAAGTGTTATCCTCTGGGTCTTCAAATCTAATTGGCTTCACTCCTCTGATGCATTTGGTGGCAGCTGTCTCTCCATTTGGGCAGTGCAGCCCACCCTCACTCAGAAACAGAAATGTAAGGCTGGAGCTTCGGGCACAGTTGCTCACCCCCAAATCTCCTGGTAACAGTATGTAAGGAGGGTGCTTTCCTGATCAGCTTTCCTGAGGACAGTGGCAAGTATTGACTTTTCATTCCTTCGCTGTTGTTGTCTTTTCACAGGGATTGACTATCTCCACCCGGACCTGGCTTCTAACTACGTAAGTACAAGCCAACCTGTTTGGGGAACCACTTGCACCTTACGTGTTCTGGCACCCCTCATTATTAGGTGCACACACACACACACACACACACACACACACACACACACACACACATGCATGCATATAGACACTCACATGGGAAAATGTGCATGCATGCACACTAGAACTGCCAACTTCATTGGAGGCACAGTTCAGACCAAAGACAAACAAACAAGGCATGGGGTCTGACAACAGGAAAAGCCTGCAGCTTTGTGAGAAGACAAGAAAGAAACTTGAGGCCTGAAAAGACAGATTGCCAAGAAAAAGGTACAGAAAGGGGCAAAGAAGAGAGAGCCTTAGCAAGGTTTAAAATCAAGTCTAGCTAAGGGCATTGAATTGAAGGGTGAAAATGAGCCATTTGAGTTTTGCTGGATAAAATTGATGGCAAAATGCCAAATAATGCAGCAACTCACATTGCAACCATAGCTATTTGAAAGCAAGAACATCATCTTTTTTATTATTTCTGTGCTTATTTCTGAACACCAACTTTCCCCCATAACACTATGTACAGCATTTAGTTTCTTTTGACAAGTTAGAAATAGTAACAGAAAGTCATGGTAATGGTGTTAGGCTAGAACCACATGCTTTGGCTTCTGATCCAGCAAGTTACATTGCTTCCCTCATGAAACCTACAAACTCTTTAAACATAAGTGATCACTTTATTTTAACCCCAGGAAGTACACAATTCAAGCACTAATGTGTTCACTTAAAATTATCCAAACCCTTACTAAGCCATACTTCTGTAACCTGCAAACCTAAGTATAAAAAAAGTGTTATTTTAGTAGCTTAAGGGATCATATTTAGGAGAACATGGACTTAAATGGTGAAAAGATGGTTAACAAGTGGAAGTGTTTTGGGGTTAACATTCTGGGTCATTCATCCTAGAAGGTGTGTGGTCTACACTGCAAAAAGAGAATGAAGATTTCTACATGTTTAGTGTTTTGGACATCAGGAAACAAAATCAAGAAGAGTATACACAGGGTTGAGCATCTTTTTTAATTTAAAAAGAAATGCTAAATGAATCATTAACACAGTCCAGCCAATGCACCCCCAGAGAGACATGACACAAATTAATCCAAAGTTCTATTCCAAGAGAAAAGAATTCACTCCTGCAGATATGACAGTAAAGAAACATCTGAGTTGTAGATTCAGCCTAGCAGTCTGTCTGCAGTTTCAGAAAATGCTTCTGCTTTTCCTATGTCCTGCTTTCCACTGCAGGCACACACGGAGCTGTCTGCCTGGCTGCCCCTTTTGCTTCCTTAAAGGGATCGCCCCACACAGATCCTGGTTTGCCTGCTCTAATGCCCTCTTTTTCTCTGCCTTTCCAACAACTAGAGAGCCCTTGAAGAATTCTCCAAAGGAGAGACTGAGAAACATGTGTTTTGCTTTTCCACCAAGGCTCTGATACCCAGAGGCCTTTCCATACTCATAGAAATAGCAGGGATAATAGTCTTCATGGGCCAGCAGGTTCAGCCACAGTGGCCTGCCCCCTGCTCCTCCCAGGCTGAGGATTGCATGGGGTTCCTGTCATCTCTAGGACCCAGCATCTCGGAGAGCAGCCAGATAGGGTTCTGCTCATTTTTAAAAACGAGTGTTGCTCCAGCTTGCAACTTGTAGGACTTCAAAATGGAGTGACTGTCAGTCACGGTGGCAAGTTGACAGTAGTGCCTGGCTTCCTTCTGCCAGTCCAGCCCTAACAAGGGGCACTTACATGAAGACTGACCTGGGCATCTTTCCCTTCTCCTGGCCCAGCCCAGGTGTTTCCATGACAGGCTGCCCCCAAGGGCCAATTACCAGATTAAAAGAGATAATAATTCAAGTGGGAAAAAAAAAATCCTCTAGGGCTCTGAAGAACTGCAGGTACAATGCTAATCGACAGCGTGATTCATCTGCCAAAACCTCTCATCTGAAATTGGAAAAAGAAGCATCCAAATTGAAAAGTATCAGCTCCCTTCAAATCTGTAATATCACAATATACCTGAAGAATTCTGTGGGTTCAATGAGTGTTATGTTCTTTTTTCTTTTCCTTTGTTTTTTTTCCAAAAAACATTTTTTTTCTGATTAAAAGTTAAATACGTGTTTTCTGTAGAAAGTTTGGAAAAGCATAAAACAGATTCAAAACTAGCCATATCATCATTCTTAATGAAATTGTGCTCTTATTGTATATACAGTATCTCTCCTTTCACTTGATATGTCCTGGACAGTTTTCTTTTATTATTCTTCAAAACATGATTATAAGGGTAATACAGTATTGCCTCATGCCATAATTTATTTAAATTTTCCAGTCCTAATTGTTGAACAGCTAGGTTGCTTCCAATGGGTGTCTCACTCTAAGAGAGAGAGTAACGTAATGACAAGGGCGGAAGAGGGGCTCCAAACCATAACCTGCTAAGGAGAGCTAAAAGAACTGGGAAAAAAGACAACTTAAGAGGCACGTATATTAAATACATTTTCAAATAGTTCAAACTTTCCATATAAGATGAGGCATTCAATTTGTCCAAAAATTCCTCCCAAGAAAATTCCCACCAGTGGATGACAACTGCAGGAAGAAAATTTTTGTTCATTTAAAGGAAGAATTGTCTAAGGATTCTTCATTCGACAATGAAAATCAGGTTAAGCGCTGAACACACAAGGCTATATGTATATATATGCCTTACTGTTGAATTGCACACCTGAAACTGACCAGATTTCATTAACAAATATTGCCATAATAAAAATTTTTTTAATTAAAAAAAATTTTTAAAGTTAAAAAAATAAAAATAAAATAAAATCAGGATAATTAATAAAAGGAATTAGCTCTTCCAGGAAGTAATGAATTCTCCACATCTGAAAATGGTCAAAAGGAGGGTTGGTGGCCATTTGGCAGGGATATTGTTGAGATGACAACACCTACACTAAACTTAACTAGATATATCTAAGAATTGAACAGAAAATATAACTTCTGTTCAAAACTGCACATTTTGACAACTTCCATCCAGAGGAAGGTCCAAGTCTTCAACATTTACCAAACACTTGGAACTTTACAAAGAAATTATATCTAATTATACATGACTGTGAACAATTTCTGTCTTTGGTATAGGTGAGAAAACAGACATGCAAATATGCTTAAATCCTCAGCAGAGTTGTGATCTGACTGGTTTTTGCCAATCTTGGTATCTCTTTCACCCTGTGCAGAGTTGACAGTGACAACTTTGAAACTATTAACCAAATTTATCTTCTTTATTTTTAATTTAAAATTTTACTCTATAATTAACAGAATGAGGATGGCAAGTGCAATAGACCTGCCCAGGAGAGCAATGAAATTAGTGGATAGTGATAAGTTCAAAAATTGTTTGAGCAAAGGATTAACAGGCAGCTTTACACCTTGCTAGGTGACTTAATAGCTTCGATGTGATGAGCTAGCCCAATGCTCTTCTACCAAAAGGTACTTTGGGGAGGTCTGTGTTTGAGTTCTCCCAGAAGCAGACTCTAAGACAAGGGTTTGAATGCAAGTAGTTGATTTGGGAGGTGATCTCAGGGAGCAAGGATAATGGGGGGAATGAAACATAAAGAGAAGGCAACCAATAAACAGTGCATTATCAAACAAGTACCATGCGAACGGCTGTAATTTCATCCTACTGAGGAACCTGGGAGATTGTGTAGAATCTGTGTGCCAAAGTTATCCCATCCAGAAAGCTAGGGCATTTATACAGCACCTCCTGTTGGTCATTGGTTGAGGTCTGGCCCCAGGGGATATTAACATTCCAGCACTTCCTACCTTCCCACAGCCCTTAGCAAATAGATGCAGGTACAGGGATCCAGAACTCATCAGGGACATGAGCTGACAGGCCAAAGATACATGCACCAGGTCCTGGCAACATCTGCCACAGAGAGGATGACTTGAGAATTTATTAAAGGTTGAAATAAACAAAAATGTTCTGTTTTGGAAAATCTTTCTTGGTACTTGTTATTGTCAGTGAGAAGGGAAAACTCTAGCAGAGGTTCTTACTCAAAGGTGACAAATTTATTCATAATTAAACCAGATAAAATGATTCCCAAAGTAGAATTATTTTCAAAACTTTTTTCCCTCATATTAAAAGAGAAGAGTCAATGTATACTGGTAGCCCAGTGCTCTTTCTATTTAAACAGAGAATTCAAATCCTTTGAAAACTGCAAATCAATATATAAATGTGAGTCATTAGTGTTAATTTAATTCAACAAATCTACAGTGAATCTGTTGAGAGTTAGAAGCAAAGGCTAATGATAGCTGCTTATATTATTACTCTATTATTCTACAATTGAATTTAATCTGAGGGATCTAGTACCACTGGTAAATGCTCACTACTCTAAATAACTTTCTTAAAAATTTTCCATCTCAATAATAGCAACATGAAATGTGTATTGGCCAAGATATTATTCTAGACCAAGTCAAAATCAGAGTTCTTTTACCTCATCCTCTCTGGCTATATGCTCTAATGCAATCCAGTCACTGAGTATTAGAACTGCTATGTGTTCTCCAGAGGAGCCCAAGGTCAATAAGGACACAAGTGTGGGATGTGTCTCACAGGTGAGGGGTGGGCAAGCAGGGAAGGTATTCATCTCTTTATTGGGTGACACTATGTTCACAGCACTGGTTCAAGCCCACAGTTTCTTTCAGGAATAGGAGACTTCTCCAAAAACATGAGAAGTGTGACTGAGGTTGCTGCTCTCGCAGTGTGGGTGTAGGTGGGGCTGACCATCTCCTGCTTCCCCTAAAGCCTGCTCTGATAAAATCAGAAAGGTAAAGAAGTGGCTAGTGGTTTGGTAAAATCCAAGGATGGTCTTCTCACTGTAGGTGGGGGTTTTCTCAGAGACAAGGATTGTAAGGCAAGTAATGTATTTGGGAGGAGATCGCCGGAAGCATCAGCTGGGGGAAAGGGAAACAATTTCAGAAGGGAAAGCAGCCTGGAAAGGGTTTTTACAAAGCCAGTTTTCCCTGAGGCAACAGGAGCATAATCTCACCATGAAACTCTGGGAAGCAGTATAGACAGAGTTATTCATCAACTCTTGTCAATCACTGGTTGAGGAATAGGCCCCAGGAGTGGGCACAAGGTGGGAAGATGAGGACCTTAACTCTGCTGCCCTGTGCACCATACAAAGAGAATAGGGTCAGCAAACAGAATCATCAAGTGAAATGTTGCCAGTCCTGACAGAAATCAGCCAGCATGCAAGGGTAAGCTTCTGCCAGTGTGACAATAATGAAAATTGAGTCAAACCTGAGTGACACCTGGACTCCTAATTCATAGACTCACCTATTAAACCTCTTTGAATTTTAATTTTTTCATTTGTGAAATGGGCAAGATCTACATCAGGCTTGCTGTGAGGTATCATTGAGAGATATCTTGTGTATAGAGTCTGCCAGATAATAGATGCTCAATAAACATTCATTTCCTTTCCAAAAAAGCTGAGATTACAACTCTGCACAATGTCAGGTTGTCTTGATGGAGAAGAATCAGGAGCATGCCTCGAGAAACCAGTGCTATTCCCAGTGCCCTCCACGGAAAGCTCAAGGTTCTCAAAAAAGAAGAAAGGGTACCTCATCTGCACTAAGTGTAAGATTGTGAGGCTAGGAAAGCAGAGGCCAAAAAGTGAAGGCTACCAAAATGAATGTCAAAGATTAGAAAAATAAAATATTTATTTGAAAAAGAACATTCAAGCAATAGAAGATAAGGGTAGAGAGAAGACCCCTTGCCAATGGCCAGGGATGCAGTGAAGAAGGATGCCCCCGAGAGAGAGAATTTCTCATCTATTCTTCTCTTGTCTCAGATCTTTGAACTAAAAGAAAAGTCATGGATAATCATAACGAAAGTCTAATCCCCAAGGTGGGTGAAAAAGAAGATAAAATGGCAATTTTTCCAAATAAAGTTTTCTCAAGGCCACAGAAATTACAGCTCCTGATGTTTAAGCAATCACAAAATGGGGGCACAGGCTCCTACCCTGATGACAAGAAGGATGGGTCACTTCTTGAATTTGAGCTTCCATCCTTCAGCTTGGAAACTGGGGGTTACCCTCTGAGCAGCTCTAAGACCCTATGCTGAACTTGTGCAGATTTACATGCTCTTCCTGATTTTTTACACAAATTATTGAGTGCCACAAATGTGGAAGATTGCATTCACTCCGATTGTTCATCCTTCCCTGGACCTACAGTTCTGCCACACAGCTTTGCAGAAACTCCCTCTGAAAGTCTCACTCCTTGACTTTGGGTTGGGCCATGTGACTTGTTTAACAGAGTAACACAGAAGTGTCAGGGTGCCAATGCAAAGGCCTTTTGTGTTCCCACATGCCCTCCTGTGCCTCTATAATCACAATCAGAAGAGTATGCCCAGGCTAGCCCGCTGGACCCAGGAGGAAGAGGAGAGACACATAGAGAAGAGCTACCCACTGCCAAACCCCAAAGCACAGCCACCAAAGTCGACCTACAGAACTGCAGTTAGATGCAGAGCTGCCTAGCCAAGGGGACCCCCAATATCAGCTGACCCCAGACAATCCCCCTGAAGCAGGCAAACCTAGCCAAGATCTAAAGAGCTGCCCACCTGAGCCCAGCCTAAATCATCTTGCTCCTAACTGAACTGCAGACTCGTAAGTGATAAAAATGCTTATTGTGATATGCTGCTGACATTTTATGGTTATTTTAAACAACTCTTACAGTTACCCACGTTAGACACTCTCCTCAGTCCTCCCACAGTAATTGACACCCATCTTTGCCAAGGGAGAATATAGATTTTCTCTGGCCCTACGCCAGACCTACTAAATCAAAATCTTTAAGGATAAGCTTCATAACATATATTTCTCTGAAAACATTCCCAGATTTCGATGATGATTAACATTATCATTCATGGTGGCACTTTATTCATTCACTCAATCATTCATTTATTCAACAATGCTAGTTCCCCTATAATGTAGGATGAAATCAAAAGTAGATCACAAGCTCTTTGTAGGAAAGTATGTACTTTTTAAATTTCGGGTCTCCCTTAACAGTTAACACAGTGCTAAGCAAATACTTTATAAACATTTGCTAAATTGCATTGACTATTAATTCATAATTCATATGTTGTAAATGAGATCAGGAGCTAAATGATGAGTCTCTATCAGTGATAATGAGAAATTCCAACATGCAGAACCCTCAAAATCCTAGCTCTCAACGACACCGTAGGTGATGCCCCACTCCCTTCCCCATTAACTCATGCCACAGGTGAGGGGACTAGAGGACCATAGAATTAACTGAGGTCATCATGGCCAAAGGTCCAGAGAGAATATGATTCTCAGTGTAGATAATCTGCACACCAAGAACTGAGAGCTATTTCTTTTCTAGAATGTCTAGAATTCCTTGGATTGATGGAAATGCAACTAAGTTTCCAGATAGAAAAGTGTGCATTATGCTTTTTGGTTCAATCCAAAATATGGAAATTTATTTATATTCCAGGGTTGCTATTTCACCAACAGAAGTTCCTGTAAAAGATAAAAAGCTCATACCTAAGGACCTGCACTTTTTCATTCTTTTGATGGGTTCCTGACAGGTGACTGTCTCTGAAGAGGGGCCTTTGGAGCACTCTGAAGGGCTGCCAGCACGGAACTTGCAGGAAGTGCCTTTGAGCCCGGCAGCTGTGTGCACACCAGGGCTCCAGGTGGCAGGTGGCTGCCATGGTGAAAGGGTGCCTGCTGGATATGGGCCCTGTCCGCAGGCCCTGAATGACTCAGATGCTATGAAGTATTGATCCCATGCATCACCCCAGGCTTTTAGACCAATTAATATTTAAATAGGGCACATTAATACTGCATATAAATTGAGGTTTAAAGAATCCTTGTGTCTTATTGAAAGGAGGAGTTGCCTTTATTCAATGTATTCATAATGTTGGTCAGATCATTCTAGCACTTTATCACTAGGAGGCCGCACTAAATATTGTGGAAAAGAATTTTTAAAAATCATTTGGCTAGACCTCAGTCAAATGACTATGATCTGATTCAACCCATTTACTAGAAGAATCTGTTTATACAGGGACATACTTTGATATAAAAATTGGATTTAAAAAATCTTGTTTAACTGAAATGAAACTACTTGTTTTGATTTGAACTTACAGCTACAGGTGAAAGGAAAGAAAAAAATCTGGTCAATCAATTTTTCCCACATTGCTCAATTGACTATTTTTTTTTTTCATCGAATTTAGCCAACATTTAAGACACTCATATTAATTTTCTTCCATATGCAAGATGCTGTGCTGGGACCTAGATTTTAAAATGTAAAAAATCTGAACCCTACACTCAGGGATTTCAGAGTTCAATGAGGGAAGCACACATGTAAGCACTTAAGTACAGCACAAGGTGCTTAGTGCTGTCTTGAAAACAACACCCACTACGGGAATGCAGCAGAAAGAGCAAGCAGGTCGGCCCTAAAACTTACAGACAGAGAGATACTTAAAAGCACTTAAAGGATGTTTTCGTAGGTCAATATAGCATACCAATTCATCTAGAAACTTGAACTATCTGATACTGAACAAAGAGTGATTGGACTGTAATTGGCTTTCCACCTGGAAAGTTGTTTCCACCAAGAACCCTAGACTAAAAGTCACCCACAAAAATCATTTCCTCACCTTCAATTCCCTAAAGGCTAGTAACAGAGTCTCGTTTTTTTACTAAATTTAAGTGACGTAAAGGCCAAACTAATGTCTTCCAATTCTCTTGTTCATGAATCAACCGGAGGCTTCATTCTCAAGATTATTAATACAGATTCTTATATAAATAGATGACTGAATTGTGGTTGGGTGGATGGATGGATGGATGGATGGATGAATGGATGCTAATGAGATTATTAAGATTTTAATCTGCTTATCACAAAACATACCTGTTCTGAAAAAGCAATGTTTACATTATATGATAAGCCACAAAAAGTAATTTACACAAACATAAAACATGTTTTCCCCATTGCCTTTACTTCTTTCTTACTCCCTTTCTCACTATCAGTATATATTCACTGAATTCCCAAAATGTGTAACAATTCACCAGGTTTACTACTTTGTGGTTTTGTTTTTTTTTTTTTTTGACCTGAGAGAACCAAAATCTCATAAGTGACCAATCCTTGCTTAGAGCAGACCCCACAAATAATTAATAACTCCTTGCTGCAGCTGAGATGGAAAATGCTGCATTTATTGAGGTGACATCAGTTTCACTCTCTCCCTTTCTTCATGTGCCTATTTCTCCACTGTACTTCCTTATAACCACGGTTCTGCTTTGAGAGTTAAGGACTAACGGACCAGACATCTTGAGTTCAAATTCTTCCTCAACTACCTGCTAGACATTTGACCCTAGGCAAGTTAATCTCTCTGTGCCTTGTCTCTAAAATGTATTAATATAATACTGACCTTATTAGTGGTTGTGACAAGTCAGTTACATAGTGTACGCAGGTTACTGGCACATCGGACACCTGATATTAAAAGGTGCAAGTTACAAGTTAAGTTGCAAATTAATCAACTTGCCCAAGGTCAGATAGCTAGAATTTAGCACAGGAAACCGGAGACAATGAGATTTCAAAGTCCTTGCTCTTAAATTCCTCTTCCCTTTCTGCCTCAAAGACACATAATGGGTTCATAGAGAGCATTTTGGAAAGAAAATTAAAAGAGGCAATTAGCGTATTATCTAATTTTTTATGTTTTCCTTCCACTTTCTTGTTATTACAAAGTATGCCAAAATTTCATCAGGAATAGCATTTCTTTGTTTAGATTTTTAATCCAACTCTAAGCCAAGTTCCAGATATTGCAAAATGAAAGTACTTAAATTATTGCCTATTTGAGAATCCTATTTTAGCTCTGAAAGATACGTTATAAGTATATTCTGGTTAGACACAGGTACATGGACCAACGGAAAACAGGACATTTGTGCTTCCTCATTGTTACAAAAATAAAGTATATACATGCAAATACATACACACACACACTCACCAAAGATAGATGAAAGAGATTAGAATGGTTATTATTATTACTAACTACCTTAGGATAAACTTCTGAAACCAAGATGGAGCTTCCTGAGCAAGTGTTTTTATTGTGTATTATCAGCAGAAAGAGAAGGAGGGAAGCAGGTCAGCAGAGGAAGGAATCTGACCTCAACCTGACCCCTTAGGGGGCTCTGGAACATGAATCACATCACAGAGTCAGTCACTCCCTGAGGAAGAGAACCAGTATTTTGTAACTCTGTGTCATCTGGTCACTAATCTAGCGGTCCCTGGGGCCTTTGTAACTTCCTGAGCTTGGTGAGCCCCATCTGCTCAAGGACAATTATCCTAAGGAGAGAGCTGTGACCTTTCAGCAGCCATCACGCCCAGAGCTGGAGTCTGGGTACACTAGCCCAGTGAAGGGAACCTGGGAAGGCACCCACAGCATCATTACCCAGGCATTGCATCTCAATGGGCCTCCTGAGTTAGGATAGGGCCTGTGCCTATGACTCTCCACATCCTCAATGCTTAAGGCATGACTTGCAATAAAACAGACAGTGAATAACTATTTGCTTGCTGAATGAATAAGTGAATGAATGAAGTCAATAGGGAAATTTGATCTGAAAGATTGAAGAGAAAGTCTCCATATTAACCAAAAGCGGAAAGGAAGACATGATGACCAAATGGTCATGTGGTCAATGAAATAATAGCTCCCAAATTGTTACATGCCCTGACCCCTGCAACCTGAGAATGTAAGTCAAGGGTACCCAATATCCAGGCCACAGACCAGTACCAGCCCATGGCCTGTTAGGAACCAGGCTGCACAGCAGGAGGTAAGCAGTGGGCAAGTGAGCAAAGCTTCCTCTGTATTTGCAGCCACTCCCCAGCACGAGCATCACTGCCTCAGCTCCATCTCAGGTTGTCAGGAATTGGATTCTCATAGGAGCAGCAGTCCTTTGTACCAAAAAGGTTGGGGACCACTATATTAGGTTACATGTCAAAAGAGACTTTGCAGATGGACTTAAAGTTAACTTAAAATGAGGAAATTCTCCAGGTTAGCCAAATGTAATCACAGGTCCTTAAAGGCAAGCGAGGAAAGCCAAAGAGATGTGATAATGGAAGGAGTAGAAGAAATTCAAAGCATGAGAAAAACTCATCTCATCATTGATGGATTTGAAGTCGGAGAAAGTGAGACACAGCCAAGACCTATGGGCAGCCTGGAAGCTAGAAATGCCCCTCAGCTCATAGTCAGCAAAACAAAAAAGGGAGGGTGGGCAGCTCAGTCCCATAAGGAACTAAATTCTGCCAACAACCTAAATAAGCAATGGATTCTTCCCTAAAGCCTCCCAGAAGAAACACCACTCTGCTAACACCCTGATTTTAGCCCAGTGATGCGACTGCCAGACTTTTGACCATAGAACGATAATGAACTATGACACATTTGTGTTGTTTCACTCTTTAAGTCTGTAGTAACTTGTAGCAGCAGCAATAGAAAACACAGATCATCTTCCTTGAAAATGGTGTTTTCTTTTCACCTGATGGAGAACTGAACATGAAACCTCACAAGTGATTGAAGTGGAACATTACTCCTCAGCCACTGTCCTAGCACTGCAGGCTCGGGTGTGGGAGAGACCCCGATAAACCAGTTCTGAAATCAGCAGCAGCCAGTATGAGCCCAAAACTGTTCCCCGTGGAAGCCCAGGAAATCAAAGCCCCTCAGGCAGCATGATGAGCAAAATAGTGTGGACTTTGAGGTAAATCCACAAAATCTATCCCTTGGGATTTCTCAGTCCTTATTCAAATAGACACACAGCACCCATACCACCCTGGCTCTCCATCACATGCTTTCTCAAAACTGAAATCACCTTCACTTTAATAAATGTGAAAGCATTAGGGAAGGATGGTCTGCCCTGGGTATGCAGAATGGTGAGCTTTGTAAACACCTCAGGGGATTTGAGAGGCATTTAAGTCCAGTCCCTCACTCAGTACACAGGAGGAAACTGAGGCCCAGCAGGAATGTGAAATGCCAGAGGTCATGCAGCACCTTAGAACAGAGCCAGTCCTGAAACTCAAGTCTGAGGCGTAGCTGTACCTGCTCACCTCACAATGCCAGTTCACTCCACAGCACGGAGACCCACATCTGGGTGTTTCCAAGTGCTCAGACCAAACCTGGCCCAGGTAAAGAATCACCTACAGATCCTTCTGTGGAGCTTCAAGCCTCTTATCCCTACTCAATACAATCTTCTCCCTGGCACGTCCTCCCACCTACAACTTTCACATCCAGCCACCAAAGGAAGCCCTCTGGAGCAGGTTACGCCTTTGTATCAGTTTTTGTGCACTGCACCACTCTTTGTTTTTGCCTCCAAACTGCCAGCACCTGCTGCTCCTTTTGGAGGATTGTCCGAGAGCTTCTCAAACCTTCTTTGCCCATACACGGAGACATGAAATATCTGGGAATGTCCACCCTCCTCTTGGCACCCACAAATCTGTGACTGCCTGTGAGAGCAAGGAAAAATTTTCTCACTCAGGCTGGGAAAATGCAGATGTGTAACTCTCACTTCAGGGCCCCCTGCAGGATGTACCCGAAATCACATCTTGGTTTTGCTTCCTCCGGGTATAATAATCCTGCCTCCCTCTCTCTTTCACTGGCCTCCCCGGAAGCAAATCTTTAATAAGTCACTTTCCCACAGTCTTCATCTCAGAGTCTGCTCTGGGCATCCTGACCTCCTTACATTTGAGCAGTCTGAAGCTTCATGCAAAGCAGAATTTTCCATCCTGTATGGCCAAGGCAGAGAGAACATCTGACATAGAAATAAGATTTGCTTCTCAACCATGG
Source organism: Cynopterus sphinx (assembly GCA_030015415.1). Classification (NCBI taxonomy): domain Eukaryota; kingdom Metazoa; phylum Chordata; class Mammalia; order Chiroptera; family Pteropodidae; genus Cynopterus; species Cynopterus sphinx. The sequence continues at coordinate 62,241,190 of CM057389.1, read as the reverse complement.
TAACCCTGCTGGCTCCCAACCTATGGGAAATTACTTTTCAGAAAAGAAAAAACCCTTAATTACTAACTGATAATTAAAACCTGAAGCCAAGTGCAGGAAGCTATGGCTTGGCTCTGAGCAATGTTCCTCGCCATCGTCCCCAGTATATTGGTGAGTTTTGTACTTTGAATATCGCACACACAACCCTACACAATGAGTGCTGTGCTAGGAGAAAGAATAAGATATATTACAGCGTGTGGGAGATGTTTTCATTAAGCTATGGAAATAGAAGGCTTATGTTTTATAGCTCAAACATTGCCAATTTTTAAAATAGGAGGTTTGGTGTAAATCTAAGCTATTCAGGGAGCACTAGTTCAAGGACTCCCTTTGAGTCACTGTAAGCAAAAATGCATTGTTTGATCTTTATGATCCTCAGTTTCTCCACCTATAAGACAGGGATGATTGTCTTTCCTGCTTCAGATTAAAGCAGTGTAATGTATTGATTGTCTATATCACTGAAATGAATAATGGGTCTTTGTTAATTTATCAAAAAATATAAATTTTATTCCCCAAAGTGCTACAGTCATTGATGCCCTCTGGCTACTGATTCTGGACTACCTTTCTTTCTCTTCTCCATATACCCTACAGACACACACATACTTGTCCTCTTTTGAACTTGTAGAGAATATTCTAGAAGACTCATTGGGAAGGAGCCAGTGTCTGTGTGAGTGACCATGTGGTGACCAGATAGGCACTGAGTTATTTAATATAGTCAATACCTTGTTGAGATTTTAAACAAGCACCTAACAAAGAAAAAATGTATGCTCTGTGAGTAAGACCATAGTCAAGGTTCATAAACACTTCAACTAAAACTCACAAGCAATGTCAAGTATCCTATTTTGCACAACAGTTTGGTTTGGGAGTTTTCATGTGATGCTTGTTTCATCTTAGCTCATAAATCCATAGGCCCTCCTATGGTGAGTTGACTGTTAGTCAACAGAGTGTAAGGTTCATCTTGTCTCTCCCACATGCCCTGCTTCTTCTTCCTTCCTTTGTTCTGATATTTTGGCCCCTGCTGTTTAGTCCCTTTTGAAGCCTTAGCTTCTCTGATCCGCAGCAGTCTTAGTACCTAGCATTTGTTGAGTGTGTGCTGTGTTCTGGTTTCGTGTTTGACATGCATTACCACATCTAATTTGCATGTAACCAATAAAGTAGCACTTTCTTATCCACCTCTCTTAGAAACTGAAGATCAGAGAGGTTAATAATTTGCCTTAGCTCACACAGACAGGTGAGAAGTGAAATGTCAAGTTCACCATCTGTCACACCAACTTCATTCAACCTAGCCCAGCTCCAGGCTCCCACAGCTCAGCAAATGGCACCACCATGGATACAATGATGAATGTCCCAAACATGAAAGTCATCCTTGACTCTTTACCCTTTCTCTCTTTCCTCAGCCACTGTATTTGCTAGCTCTAGCTACATTTTGCAACACGTCTGTTTCTCTCTCGTTCTAACATTGGCCTCCTGGACCAAGCCAGCATCCTTTCCCTCCTGGGCCCTACAAAAGCCTCAGCTTTCTGCTTTCATTCTTGCCCCTTCCAATGCACTTTCCCCACAGTAACCAGAGATATCACAACAGAGAATGAAAGTACCATAGGCCAAGTCACTCCCTAGTTAAACCCATCCAGTGGCTCCCCTTACACTTATACCCCTTTTCCTTCTCTGTGAGGCTCCACGTGTCCTGACTCCAGGCACCCTTTCATACTATCTCCTGTTCACTCACCATATGTCAGACTTCACAACTCCAGGATTTGTTCCTGATTCAAGGCTCATACACTGGCTCATCCCACAGTTGAGCCCATCTCAATTTAAGTATCACTCCCTGTTTAGTCCCTTCCTAGCTATGTTTTTAAAAAATAGTCTGTAATTATGTTTTTGGCTCTTGTTTTTTGTGCCCCCACCCCATTGGAATGTCAGCTGTAGGCACATGGGGATCTTTTCTGTCTTGCTCACCTCTTCACCTTCAGCAAAGCACAGTGACTGGAACAGAGTAAGTGGTCAACAAGTATGTGTTGGAAGACTGATTGGCTGTTGAAAGAAGCTTTTGCTTTTCTCCTTTTCTTTAGCATTTACCTCTAATTTCTTCCAACCTTGCTTTCTCCTCAAAATAACCTTCTCTCTGACTTTGCTATGTTCCTCCTTCTGTTCTGTTCATAGTAGAAATTATTCATTTACACTTCAGTAAACAGCAGCATTTCACTATGAAAAAAAAACTGCTCAGTTCCATTAGGAAGATAGTTTACACAGGAAAATGAGCACTTCTTAGTACTTCCCAGCATCTAGAGAGAACTGGTATTATTTTTTCACAGCCACAAACCAAGGCACAGAAGTCCCATTTATCCAGGCTGACTTACGCCCCACAGAGAGCAGCAAGAAATTAAGAAAAAATAGGAATAGTTGTCTTGATGTCTTCAGCTCATTCATTGGTGCTACATGTAATTAACAATAGCCATTCGATTTCTCAAAGCATGCATTTTCAAGCTAAAAAAAATTAACCTAGGTTTTGAATACTCTAAGTATCTAAAAGATTTTGAAAAAAAAAAAAAAAGAAGTATATGGACATGTTCTTACCTAATAAGCTTTGCCTATTCACTATCCCACTAGGAAAAGGAAATTCTCAAAATTTGGAACTCTAGTTACAGGGCTCTCTCTAGAAATATGTGGTATTATTATGTCATCATTATTAATATTAAACTCAATGCACCATATTTACAAATCCCTCTAAAGGAAAACAAACCTGCCCTGGAAACCTGCTTATAATTATAATTGTGGTTGTATTTGTTCTTCACAGGGAGTGCTTAAAATATCAACTTAAATGCAAATGAATCTTATCAGTCCAAATTAGACTCACTCCATTGTGTTAAAACTAATGTAAAAAATATGAGTAATTAATTGTGAGTAATTAATACTGACACAATGAAAAATATACACTCATTTCAATAGTCTGTGGAAGAGAAGCCTTATCTGTGTGTGCACTGTGTATACTACAAAAAGTAACTAAAACACAACATCCCCAGCGCCCAACAGGTTTAATGTACAAGATTAACATGACAAAAATATGGGGGGCAGGAAGACAAATAGCAGTGACGCATCTTGAGACCAAGTAAGCTATACTTTGGGTCTAAGGAAAACAGACTTTCATATATATTTAAGTGACTATGTGTTATTTAAAAATAAATTATAAATACTAAAGAGCTATAAGGGGAGCAAAATATTGGAAGTAAAATATTTCTCTTAAAAGTGAAAACAAAGAGAACATTTGTCTTCTGTAAAATCTCACCTAGGAGTTGGCAAACTACAATCCACAGACTAACCATTTGTTTCTGTAGACCAAGTTTTAGTAGAACCCACCATGCTCATTTGTTGACTTATTATCTAAGGCTACTTTCACGGTACAAAGGCCTAGGGGAGTTTTTGTAACAGAGACTGCCAGACTGGCAAAACCTAAAATTTTTCTATTTTCACCTTTTAAGAAAAACTCTGCTGAAATCCCCTAATCTACCCAGTTATATATCAAGATGTATATCAAAGTAAGAAAATAGCTTTATTAGAAACATGAGTCCAAAGAGTTGCAATGTAGGTCCAGTCACATCTGCACCACTTTCGAGCTATGTGGCATCTGGCAAGCTGCTAAACATCTCGGAGGCATCGCATCCTCATTCGTAAACTGAGAAAATTGAACCTGTCTGTTATAACTTTAAAATCTTATGAAACTCTCCTCCCTTTCAATAAAATCACTGATTAAGAAACAAAAGCTAAATTGGTTTTGTAAGGAAATGAAATTGTCAAGTAGTTAGAAGCAACTGAACTTGCTTTTGGGAATGACAGACATTAAGTCAAACTTATGCTCCTTTTTCATTACGCTCTCTACATTAATCACTGTGAAAATAATTTGAAGAGTTTTACATTCATTTACTGTCTTCATGTAGATTCCTCCAGAAGCTGAGCCTGAGGTGTATATTCGCAGACCAGTAGTTAACTCAGGATGTGATCCCAGGAAGCACAGGTAGAGGAGGGAGCCAAGACAAGTGTGTGTATGGAATGAGCTACCACTGTGAGCAACTAGAGTTCAGTTCTGCTGGGCAACCTCAGGACATGGGTTAGAACTCATGATGGGAAAGTGTTGGGGTTTTAATACACCAATTCCCATCAGTCATTGATTGAGGGCTAATACCAAGTTGTAGAGAAAGGCAATTTCCTGTACTTCTGGGCTGCCAAGATCATGGAGAAATTGGGCTCCAGAGGGAAAAAAAAAAAAGATGGGAATCTGATAGAAGAAAGTTGAGTCAATATGCATTGAAATGCTAAAAGCAAAGGATTAAGAATGGGGCATCCAACAGCATCTGCTATGCTTAAAAAATCAGAGGTCTCCTAACTTTTTAATCACACATCACTATCTGTAAAAGTTTTTGAGCAGGCCCTTCAAATATACTCACATTTATTCACACAGTGTGTATATTTACTACTATAATAATAGACTGTGTACATTGTAAAACATATCCAAGAAAGAAAAATTTTAAAGGATAAAATATAAACAAATATGTAAAAAGATACAGTACACACCCATGTTCATAGCAATAGCCAAAAGGTGGAAGCAACCTAAGTCTCTCTATTTACAAATGAGTAGATAAACAAAACATGATATATACATACAATGGGATACATTCAGCTTTAAAAGGCAAGGAAATTCTACTAATTGTGACAACACAGATAAACTTTCAAGTATTAGGCTGAGTAAAAAAAGCCAGTCACGAAAAGACAAAAGACTGAATGATTCCACTTACATGAGGTACCTAGTGTAGTCAAATTTATAGAGTAGAAAGTAGAATGGCAATTTCCAGGAGTGGGGAAGGCGAGGAGGAATGAGCAGTTACTATTTAATGGATATAGCATTTCAGTTTTCCGAGATGAAAAAGTCTGAATATTCGTTGCACAACAATATAAATATATTTAAAGCTACTGAACTGAACATTTAAAAATGATTAAGATAGTACATTTTATTATGACTTTTAACACAATTAAAAAAATATATAAAATTTGTTTAAATCAAGCCAGAAAAAATAAGTTATAATATTTTCTCCCCATACCCCAAGGGATTTCTTACACATCCCCTCTGGTGGGCATGCCCCACTTTGGAGACCTTTACACTAAATTGCCAGTGTACCCTATTCATGGTGTATCAATAAAAAGTTCTAAAGTAAAAATGCTTTGGCCAGCTAGCCTTCCCTTTCAAGGAAGATAAAACAGTGTAATAAAAATGGCACTGAAAGCGATGCAGTAAGTGGATCTGGGTCCAATACTCCCTCTACTGTTTAGTTACTATGAATGCCCAGGGCAAGTTATTCAGCCTCTCTGGGTTGTATATTTCTCTAATGTGAAAGAAAGATAGTAAAATGTTTCCATTTATTTATTCAATAATTATTAATTGAGTCTTCTACTATACCAGGAATTATGGCATATTAACTACTTAATATTGCATAAGAAATTGCCCCCAAAACTTGGACTTATAAAATAACAAGTTATTTTATCTCAGACATTATGGGTTCGGAATTCAGGAGCATCGCGGCTGGATGTTTCTGTTTCAAGGTCTCTCATGAGGCTGCAGTCAGGAAGTTGGTCAGGGCTGATATCAGTGAGGCTAGAGCACTTCCAAGATGGTTCACACGGGGGTGGCAGGAGGCACAGTTCTTCTCACTGTGTGGGTCTTCGTGAGCTGCTTGAGTATCCTCATGACATGGCAGCTGACTTCCCCGAGAGCAAGTGGTCCTCGAGAGGGAGCAACTTGAAAGCTACAATGTTTCTCATGACCTAGCCTCGGAAGTCACCAACTGCCATTTGCAATATCTTATTGGTTATATGGATCAGCTGGTTATATGTGCTCACTATGGGAGTCTTTAATGCAAGGTCGTAACTACCAGGAAGAAAGAAATACTGGGGCCAGCTTGGAGGCAGTGGTACACTGATGAACAAAGCAGACATAGTCCCTACCGTTAAGGACTTTGTGTACAAGGGGAAATTGATTCCAAATCAATAATCAACTGTGGGGCTTTTCCATGATGGAAAAGTACTGGGTTCTATGAAAGTGTTTAACAAAGGGAACTTGATCTAGACTGCTGGGTGAGGCAAGGATTTCTTGAAGAAGAGACACCTGGTGCCTTAAGGATGAGGAGTTAGCCAGGTATCTGGTAGCAGAAGAAACAGCTTATACAAAGGCCCTGAAGCAGTAATATACTCACCTTTTAATCTGAAGAAAGTTGGTGTGTCTTTTGGGGGAAAAGGAAAGCATGTCAATCCAGGAAGAAAATGGCCTGAGATGACACTGGAGAAGTAAAAACTGATTGTGTGGACTTTGTAAGTCTTAAGGATTTGTTACTTCATCCTAGAAGCAAAGGGAAACTTTTTCTTCCAGGCGAGAGTGGGGGGTGTCACTGGGTTTGGTGTTTTTCAAGGATCTGTCTGCTATGGAGAAGGATTGAAATGGGCTAGAATGGAAGCAGGGAGACCTATAGGGGAATTTTTCTAGGAGAAAGGTTATTTGAAGAACAGTTCCTATGGGTTTTTTTGTTTTTTGTTTTTGTTTTTGTTTTAAGAAAGCAAGAGAAAATGTAAAGTAACCCAAATTTAGGAGACACTAAAGATTACTTCCCTCTTTCTCTTAAAAGAAAACAACTCAGGGACATTTAAAATAAGGTGATATTTACAAATATCTCTATTTACAAATATCTCTAAAAAGAGGAGGCAAAAATATTGTCAAGTGCTGCAGGCTTCATTAGGCACCAGGGTCTAGAAGGAGCCTCAACTGTGGGAAACTCAGAAGAGGATTCAGCGGCAATCTTAACTAATACCTCTCTCCCCCATCAGCAGGAGCCCAGACCAGCCCATGGAGAGCTCTGAATAGCATTTATGATGTTTAATCAGAAAGCATGCAGCCTTGATCTGGAAATTAATTGGATGCTCAGGTTTCCTGCACCTCATGGAGAGTTAGATATTACAAAGATTTTGACAGGAATATATTTAGTAAGAGTATTAGTGATGTTCAGTTCCAAGCAGGGACCCATATCGACTTTGGGCTCATTATTTCCTGAGTGACAATGGGTGCTTAGTGACTCTCTTTTGATTATGATGATGAACCAAAATTGCTCAGGGTGTCTTTAATAGTGAGTGAGAAATTAGACCAGACTTGCGGTTTTCTAAATATTACTCACTGTGCTGTTATTTACGTAATCATTTTTACTTAATTGACCTACTCTTTTAACTTAATTTAAAATAAGTTAACTTATGTTGTTTTTAAAGGTAACTGTATATTACCACCATAAATGGAAAACCTCACTTGCCATACAAAGTGGACAGTCATTAAAAAGATATATAGTCTGCTCCTAAAATCCTCTCTGTGCAGCCCACGGTGCATGCAGCACATCCTGAGAAATGCTGCACAGGGAACTGCTTGTAGCAAAGCTGTGTGTGTCTATAACACAATTGATATAGGAGAAGAATGGAGGAGAAAGAAAGGGAGATTTCTCAAGTGAACAGCAATGAGGATCTATTGCATAAAACCAAAGAAGCAAAGGCTCTTTGGTACATGAAAAGATTGTGAAAATATGCTCAGGTCTAGAAATGTCTTAGATGTTGCAGCTCCAGCGACCAGCAGCTAAGAGGGAGATTAGTCTTCTGGACTCACCTCCTGCTGCTGGAACTAGCATTCACTCATTTATGGTATGTCCCTTTCACCTAGGATGGAACAGGGACTGAAATGGGTAAGGGCTCGGTACCGTATTTACTGCTGACAAAAGTTTTCTTTAGCCTTTGCTGTAGGAAAATACCTACAGATGTACCAAAGGTTGTTATTTGCAAACAGCAACCTCATATATTACCAGTGGGAATGTCCAATAGTGCAATCCTCTGAAAAAGGTTTGGTAGTTTCTCTCAAAGTTAAACACACACTTAGCATACTACCAGCAATCCTACTCCTAAGTATTTACCCAAGAAATGAAAATGCATGTCCATAAAATGATATAAACAAGGATTTTCATAGCAGCTTTGTTCATATTAGCAAAAATTAAAAATAATACAAATGTCCATCAACAAGTGAATGGATAAATAAAATTGTAATGTGTCCGTACAATGGAATACTATTGTACACCCATAATAACAAACTACTGATGCATCAACAAAATAGATGAACCTCAAAAACATGTTAGCTAAAGAGGGAAACACAAAAGAGTACATGCCCTCCGGTTTCATTTACATGACGTTCTAAAAAAGGGCAGACTTAAGTTATAGTAAATGAAATCAGAAGAGTGGTTGACCAAGGTGAGTAGAGATTAATTGAGATAAGCACGGAGGACTTTATGAGAAGATGGAAATCTTCTGTATCTTGACTGCCATGATGTTTACATGGGTGTATAAGTTACCAGAACTCATCAAGTTACACACTTACCATCACGTAGTTTACTGTAGATAAATTATATCTCAATTTTTAAAATATTAAAAATATCCTGTTTGTAAAAGAGCCAATTTAGAAATCTGTTGCTACTGAAAATGCCCTGTGAATGTAGGAAGGACGAGAATAGAAACCTGCCTGTGTCCTGGGAAAGTGGCTTGTTCACTGCCCACCAGGTAGAGGGTATATACTGACCCACCTCCCTAGGTCTTCTCCAACAGAAAAGAAAATAAGAAACGTCAAGACATTTGGAAACTCTCCAATCACTATTACTGTACAAGCTGAAAGAAATATCGTTTAATCATAATTACTAAGTTCTTAGATCTTGCTTTTTCCCACATTTGCATTTTTAATATAGAGGTAAGCTGTGCTCATTATAAAACAAATTCAGTCGCTACCGAAGTGTAGATAAAATAAAAACTGCAATTTCCTGTCTCTCTCCTCTCCTACTTTCCTCTATAAACCCTACTCAGTTTTCAATTTTGGTGATTTGGTAGTTTTATGTGGATTCTTCCAGATTTTTTTCCCCAAACTAGAATTATGCAGTAGATTGTATTGTGCAATCTGCTCTTTTATTTAACAATGTATTTTTTCCCATGGTATAAACATACCATTATTGATTTAACCAAGCCCCTAATGACTGACATTTTGATTCTCCCTCAATGTTTTGCTATTATAAACTATGAAATGAATATATTTTCTTGAACATAGATCTTTGAATTCTTATATGTAGATCCCTTTATAATAAAATCCTAGAAACAAAATCTAGGTCAAGGAGTACATTCAATTTTAATTTTGATAAACCTATGAAGTTATTCTCTGAAAAGATTGAACCAATTTGCAGTCCTCCCAAGAGCCTCACTTCTCAATTTGATCTCAAAGAGGGAAAATAAGGTAGAGAGAATGTTGCAATATTCAGACTCTCCATACCCTTGAAAAACAAAGGTGATGCTGAAGCCGAAATGCTCCTATTTTCAGCTTACTTGAAATGTCCATAATGAGGAAATAAAACACGTGATTTAAAAAAAAATTTTTTAAGCAATGAGATTAATGAAAATTGAGAGCCTATGACTTGAACATTCGCTGGTTAATAGATTAAGGGCTGGAAACAGTGTTGTGTCAATTACAGTAATTAACCAGAGATGAAGATGAATTGAAGAGAGTCTTCCTTGCCACCAAGTCTCAACCTAAAAGCTAAGTAATGAGCTACTGGTGGGGGTGGGAAAACCAGAACTGGGCTGGGATGGAAAAAATGACACAGCTCTTATTCTCCAGAATGTGTGCAGGACTCTCAGAAACAGAGTTCCGTGCTGCCTTAGCATCCCAAAGAATCCCTGTCTCATACAGCTCGCCCTTTAGGAAATAGGACACTTTCCAACAAACACATTTGGCTGTATCCCCAAAGGTGTTTTTTTTTTTTTTCTTAAATGGAGTTAAACTCTTATTGAACCTGAAAGAATATGGCCCTGAAGGAAACTTAGCCTACGCCTGTGATGAAATGTATAGACAGGAAAAACACCAAAAACAACAATTTAGCATCTTGCTGACCAAGTCTGAGAGAATCCAGCAGTCAATTTTGTTTGAAATAGTTCTTTAGACTGGGGGGGGGCGGGATTTGAGAGAAAAGACAATGCATTTTGAAGCTATAATCTGAAATGATTGATAATATCCCACCAGAATTAAAGCACTTTACTTATTATCACATAAAATCACTCTAGTTGCTAGGTAGCCAATTGCTATATTTTAATTTACTTCTTTTTTACAGAAAGTAAAATTTACTCTTTTGGTGCCATGTTGTATGAGTTTCATCAAACACATAAAATCCTGTAACCATCACCACAATGAAGAGAAAGAACATCTCCATCACCACCAAAAATTCCCTTGTGCTACCACTTTTTGATCAACCCCTCCCGTTCCTCACCCACAGTCCCTGGCAATCATGGATCTATTTTCTGTCCCTATAGTTATGCCTTCTCTAGATAATGTCATATATGCAGAATCCTATAATATACAGCCTATTGAGTGTGGCTTTCTTCATGCATTTGCGATTTACCATATAGTTGGATATATCAACATTCACACTTTTTACTGCTGTGTAGTATTCCATTGTTTTAATGTATGCTTTTCATTTATCCATTCTTTGTGGGACACTGGATGACTTTCAGTTTGGGCAGTTATAAATAAAGTCACCATTTACATTCAAATATAGTTTTTTCTGTGAAATTAAGATTTCCTTCATCTTGGAATTGCTGGGTCATATAATAATCCAATTGCTTTTTAATCTCTAGAAAATATCACTATCCTCAGAGTGTGGGCAGGCTAGAAATAGCTTCATTGCCCCTAAATTTGAGAATGCTCTTCTCAATGAATACTGTTCTCACTTAACTAGCATGGGTCTAGAAGGGAACAGGCTGTGATCAGGGCTTGTCTGGCCATCCACTCTAGCTGCAATTCCAGCATGGGATAAGGAACTCAGAATGTGGATTCTGATGCCTTCAGTCAAATGAGTCCAGAAAATCACTAGCCCATTTTTATTTTAGTCCCTAAGTCAAGTTAAACCAAGACATGTCATTTCTTTTCCTTTTTCCATCAATCTGAAAAGTTTTGCAATAATTTATAGACAAACAGATACTGGGATTTTTAACAAAATGAAATAAATTTAAATGAAATTTGATTGTTTTTCCATTTGGATTTTTTTTAAATACACAGTCCTCCAATTTTAACACTAAATGTTAAAACATATTAAAATATATATTTAAATTATTATAATTATACAATCACTATTATAGCTCAACTCTTGGACATAACTTTTGATGATTTGTCTTCAAAAAGATAAATATTTTTAAATGTTTATTCTTTTCTATTGCAATTGAACACAAAAAGGTAAATATTTTTGTGTTTCTTTTCTATGGCAATTGAACACAGCTGAGTTCAATCTAATGCATATCGGATGGAGGCTAAAGGTTTGCTATTGCAGACACCTAATGATCTCTTTCTTGTTTCAATTGAATTAAGTTTATGAGGCCTCTATTTTTCCCTAGTGTCAGCTTATTTCATATTTCCATTTTCTACTTGTTTTATTTTAAATAATAAGGGGAAAATGCAATTAAAATATGCAAATTATGCTGCTTACAACACCATTGTAGCTAAACGTGGTAAAGATAAAGTGTGATGATGCTGGCACTGCAAAAAGAGGTTTGGGGACATCAACATTTAATGTACAAAAATATAAGTAGTGAAAAGGAAAACGTTTAAAGGTTTGGAAACTCTTGGAAGCACACGTGTCGTTCTGCCTAATTCTAAAAGCAAACAATCTTATTTTAGTAATTTTGTTAATGTACAAAAATGAGCAAGCTCCACATCATAACTCTCATCACATCAAATGATACTAGAGTCTACCAAATTATTTAGACAATCATTTATTCATTCAACATGCATTGAAGTCTGCTACATGCATAGTAACATCAAGTAAGAGACACGGTCCATGTCACTGAACCATGTACAGTAAACTTGAAGAGATGGAGAAGTGAGGAGAATCTGATAAAGGGCTATCTATCCACAGCACAGTGTTATGTGGGGAGAGCTCTTCCTAAACAGGTGATATTTGAGTTGACTCATGTTAGCCAGATTTAGGGAGGAAAGAATTCCAGACAGATGAAACAGCGTGGAGGATAGTCATGGATGAAGCTGCATGCAGGGGAATGGAAAAGTATAACACTTGAGGTGTGGATTTGTCTCCTAGGGCTACCGTAACAAATTAGCACAAACCGGGTGGCTTAAAAGAACAGAAATTTACTCTATCACAATTCTGAAGGCTAGAAGTTCAAAATCAAAGTGTCAGTAGTGCTGGAGACTCTAAAGGAGAACCTGTTCCTTGCCTCTATCCTAGTTTCTGGTGGCTATGGGCATCCGATGTCCCTTGGCTTTCCTTGGTTTATAGACCCATCACTCCAATTTCTGTCCCCACCTTCACTCAGTGTTCTTCTCCTTGTGTATCTCAGTATCTCTATCCCTTCACATAGCCTTTTTCTAAGAACACAAGTCATTGGATTTAGGCCCACCTTAATTAGTTCAACCTTATTTAACTCATTTACATCTGCAAAGACGCTATTTTCAAGTAAGGTCACATTCCCAGAGGGTTAAGTCTTCCACACCAGAGTTATGACTTCAATATATCCTTTTGGGAAACATGATTAAACTCACAAAGAGGTTCTGCAAGCTATAGCCCACTCATTGCCTTTTTCTTGTTGCTAATTATGAATAAGATTTTGTGGAAACACAGCCACGCCCATATGTTTACATATCATTGTTGGCTATTTGCCCATCATAAAGGCAGAGGTGAGTCATTGTGACAAAGATCACACACCCACAAAGCCTAAATAAAACATTTAACATTAGCCACTTTGAGAGAAACTTTGGTGACTCCTAAACTCGAGAGAAACTGGTAGCACGCTGATCACAAATGATCTTGGAAGTGAAGCCAAGGAGTGAGAACTTGACCCTGCAAAATCTTGGGGACATGCTCTAGTGTTAATGGGAAGCGTACAAATGCAAAATGAGATGGAGACAAAGTGGAGTGGGTAAGGAATTTGCAGGCCCTAAAGAGGTACATTGGTGATTAGAGGAGAGAAGTGGAAGAACACAAAGCAGAGACTGGAGAATACATTTATGTGAGTTCAACAGTCTGCATTCTGGGTTATGAGAAGATCAAGGGAGATGATAAGAAAAGGAGTTTTTAGAGTTGGGGGGAAAGCGATGGAATAGAAAGGCAAGGGGACCAGATGAGCATATTTTATGGTTCTTCAAAATGCAGTGAACAGTGGTGGCAACATTGGTGACAAGAAACGTTTATGAGTTGAGGGCATGTCATACCCAAAAGGTCTAGAGCAGAGCATTTCTTTCGCAGGAGATCAGTATTCATAATTCAACAGATATAACACAATGTACAAAGTGATTGTGTGATTAATGTGGATTCTGGTGTTTCATCCTTGCAGCAACTTCATAAGATATGTGCACAGCCTCTAAATGAAAGCCGTAACCACTTTTCCATAATTTATGAATTATTAAGTTGAATTCTCATCACAAATTCTGTCAAAGTTTTTTGGCTTCAAAACCAATTAAAATGATGAATAGCTGTGAAAGGAACCAGGAGCTCATTTAATCTTTCTCCAGAACAATTGGGGATCACTCCTGTTTTTGTGTTATATTTCACATTGACAGGGAACATAAAATTGGCCTTGTTCAAAGATAAACCTGAAACAACTTCTTCATGAACAGAAACTGATCCACTTGGCTTTTTTCCAGCTATAAACACTGAGATATTTACAATGTGTCTTGTACTTCCTTTTTGCTTATCTCCCAAGGTCATAAGACTCTATTTCCATCTTTTCCTGGTAGCAAGGTTATACTAAAAAAGAATCACCAAAGCCAAGACTAACTCTTTGAAGCAAAAGAGACAAGCAGGAAGATCATTGACAAGTTTTTTAGTGTATTTTACTATGGATGCAAAAGTGAGTGGCAGCCCAAAGCCCCGAATCCCCCGTATCTTGCTGCCATATATTTTAGGTCTTAATGCTGCCAGTCGGTGCTGAGGTGCTGAGATAAGCAAATGTTCAGTCTCATAATTTTCTTCTTTACTTTTTATCATAGGAAAGAGCTGTGGATGCCATGCAATGCAAATAGAATGATTCTGAATCAGAAAATCTAATTTCTAGTGCTAACTTGGCCACTTTTATCTAAAAACCTTGAGGAAACGTATAACCTCATTAAACCTTAATTTTCTTATCTGTAAAATTGGGGTTATAATACTCAATTCTCAAAATTTCTGAGGCTCAACTGAAATCAATTTGTGTTGAATTATATATACATGTAATTTATATATAAAACTTATATGTACATGTATGGTAGCAACAAACCACTGTGCTATATATTTTTTATTCATATTGCTATGCCTTTAAAAGGAGAAAAATACATTGCATAAGATGTGCTTAGGACAAAGTCTCCAATAACTGATATTCGGACTGAACAACCCCTTTGGTGAGGTGACTCAGCTATCAGTGAATGCATCTTTGTTATTTTTAGGGCTGGAAAAGGAGAGACAGGTGATACTGAAGTTGTATAATTAATTGCATGGGGAGGGCTGTAAACTAGTGTCTCCCTCTCTCCCAGGACATCTGGACTCAGAGGTAGCCTCTTTGACCTTGGCAGCCAAACAAAGGCAAGGAGAACACTCACAAAAGAAGCAAAGGTGGAGAAACCTTGAGCATATAGCTCTACAACATTGTAGAACACTCAGTCGAAAGAGAGGGAAACACAAATTGACTTGTACCTCATCACCTTGACAACACAAATTTATACCCTGACTGCTGCACGATCTTCTCATTCCCTTTTCAGAACAGTGTCTGGCTATCCTTGTGCTGATTTTCACAATTGCTGCTTCAGGGTCTTGACAGCACACTTAGTCTTTGTGAAACTGCAAAAATCAGCCTTGAATCGCCTTTCCAGCTGGCCACTCCTGGCCCTCTCAATCTGCCACCCGGTCAAGTTCCATAATAGCAGCTATTGTAAGCCCACCTGTTAGCTGCCCCCTTTCTGTCCTGGGTCCCAGAGTATGTCCCTGCAGTCACCCTGTGTGATCACTCTTCTTGCCCTCTTATTAAGGTATCAAGGCTAAATTCAACTGCTTTTCTTAAACCCACGTTTTCTTTTTCTTCAAGCTGAATTTAGCCATTATTCCTGTCATCCTCTCCTGAAGAGATGAGTAATGAAGTGATAAAGGCTCAGCTTAGCTTTTATACAACTCAAGGTCAATTTTGTCATCACAGGGGTGGGGTGGTAGGTGTGGCACAGACAGACCCCAGCACCGAAGGCCACTGGGAAAGGGGAGAAACCCAGTAGGGTTAGCACAGGGTTGGGAGAATTGACCAGCTAATGGACTGAGTTACAAGTTTGGGTTGGCTTCAAATGGTATTTATACTCAAGGGACAAATTTGGGCTCTAAGCCAAGAACTGACTAAGCACAGAATTACCTATGTGAGCCTTTATTTTTACTAAATCAAAATTGTATCTTACCATGTTAATTTTTGTTTCTCTATATCATTTATTAGAATAGAAAACATTGTTTCTTTTTAAGAAAAAGTCAGGGTATAAAAATAAGCATGCATTGAAATATAAATACATTTTAAAAGAAATATTTTCATTCCTATTGCTGTTAAAGCAGTTTGGCATTTAGTTTGTCTATAATTGGGTGTATTTTTACGTGTTTGAAGAAACTTTATTTTAAGCAGCAGGAGGCAAAAATAATTCATACCTTAATATTCATCAAAATTTATTTAACAGCAGGAAAGCATTCACTCTGAACTTTTACTCTTCTTTCTTGCAGAATCAATTCCCCTAAAGCCTTCACCTTTCAAAAGCACAGAGAAACAATAATATTGTGCATAAGAATCACACACTTTATCTTGCTTTCTTTTGTTTTCTTTGGTTCATCAGGCCTCTTCTTCAGAACAAAAGAAAATCACTGTGGTAACTCTGTTCTCAGAACTGACCCTCTCTATAGAAAGAACTTTAATCTGAGAGGTGCTAAGAAGTTTCCCATACTCCCAAATACCACCTTTCAATTTCTACTGTTAAGAGTTCTTCAGCTTTTTACAATATACACTGTCTCCTGTTAGAGCAAATAATATTAGGAAGGACAATATACTGAATTTATTCATGCTAAAATACAAATGGCTTATCAAATTTGTTTCTTTCAGTGAAAGATTTTAGGTGGAAGGGGGAGGAGAGAAAGTAGGAGATTATAACAGGGAGATTATGGATGCGTAGAGAGAAAGTAAAGAGCCAAAGGGAAACCTGGCCCCATGCACCTGTTTTACAAATAAAAGAATTATTGTACCTATGCAAGAAAATCCTGTTAAAATGCAGATTCAGATTCAGCCAGTCTGGGTAAGGCCTCAGATTCTGCATTTCTAACAAGCTCTCTGGTGCTGTCAAAATCGCTGGTCCATAGACCACATTTTAAGCAGCAAGAGAGCCAGAATGTGGATGATTTAACAAGGTGTTAGCTCAGTGGTTCTTGCCCTTATGTATACATCAGAATCACCTGAAGAATATCTTTTCTAACTACTGATGCCCAAACCACACCGCAGATCAATTAAATCAGAATCTAGAGATCCTTAAGTATTTATATTTCTATAAGTTCCCCAGGTAGTTCTATGGAGTAGCCAGCCTAATTTGAAAACCACTGTTAGCTGATAAATACATTAAAAACTCGGGTGTCAGTCTATAACTAATGTATTATATTCACTCATAAGGGCTAAAACAAGATACCCCTTATAGTGACTTGCTATTTGCACAGTGCCTGGCAAATAGTTGGTACTCAACAATAAAAAAATAAATAAGTGATTGGCTGAATGCATGAATGAATAAAGATACTTGAAGGCCCACTATAATGTAAAGGATTGATGCCATAATGTTAAAATGACAAGTGACAGGGTGGAGATTTGAGGACAAAAATTTTCCTTTATTCCTTCAGATCCCCTGAATAGATACTCAGTTTACTCTTACAGCTGACTCTGCTGATAACTGGAGGAGTCAAAGCCATAAATATCATCATTGCTTTACTCCAGCATTTCCCAAATATCCAACAGACACAGCACAATTTTTACTATCATATTATTATTTACCTCATATGTTTCCTTAAATTGATTCACTTTATTAACCTAAATGAATGTATTTTAAAGATAAACTATATATCACTATTTTAAATAGAATACAGTCAATATCCCTTGACATAAGTAGAAGTAACTATCGAAATAAATGCAATGAAAGCAAGTCAAATTGGATGCTGCTGCTTGCCACTGCTCACCTCTGTCAGTTAAGAAGATAGATTAGGAAGGAACAGGGAGGTATTAAAGACACAGGAGCACTTAACAAAGACTTGTTATTGGCATAATAAGAAAGATTAGAGGAGTGTTGAAAGTCACAGTCTGGCCCTGTAATGCTATGTTACTGAAGGCACCACATGCAAACATCTCACAGAACACAACTTTCAGCCAATAATTTTTTAAACTATACTCAGAAACCCAAGTGCCACCAACAGTTCTGAAGAAGTTCTGGGAAAAAGATGCATTTCCAAGATTTCAATTTCTGAGGAATCCAGACATCAGTGTTATTTGTCTCACACACAGTGTGATGTTTGTTTGTTGGTTTGTCTTTTAAAAGCTCTACTTCTAAGAGAAACAATACAATCAACAGAGAAAAAAGGAACAGACTGTTTTTTACTATTGAAAACAGGGTAATTTACTTTCTCATTGGCGGCATATTTATGGTTTAGGCCTCAAAAGCATTATACTTACTTTGGATGAGACCATTAAAAAAATGGTTGGATCATACAAAGTAAGAGATGTGTTTCCTGGATCTTTAGTAAGTTGTGCCCAGTATGGAGACTAAATTATTAGCTCGATGTATATATTTGGATTTAAACAGAATGAACCATTGACATGTTAAGGAGTAAATCCACAAAATTATTATTTTTTATTAACATTTATATTTGCTTTTCTCTTTTAAACAATGCAAGCAGTAGAATGGGCTTGTTATGATTCTAATGCAAAGAGGCAAGGTTGCACAGTTTGGGGAGAGGCCTCTGGAGCCAGGCCGTCTGGTCTAAATTCCTACTCTGCATCTTCTCATCTGTGTGACTGTGGGCAAAATATTCAACCTCTGTGCTTCAGTCTCCCTGCTCGTAGAATGAGAGTGATAATGAGTACTACTGCATAGGACATCATTAGGAGGACCTAATGCGTACAAAGCATCTAAAAGAGTCTCTTGCACAAAATAGGCACTCAATATATGTTACCTGTTATTATTATGGCAAAAATATTTTCATACAAAACCTAAGGTTATGCAATGAAAAAACTGTGTCTTCCTTCTACCCTAGGCTCCAGGCCCCTCCCTAGAGGCAAAGTACTATCAAAAAGGCTCTTGGGTATCTTTTCAGAAACACACTATACATTTACCATCAAATATATCCGTCTCTTCTATGCAAATGGGAGCTCGCTATGCACTTTATTCTACATGTTGCTTTTTTTGCTTAACAAGATTTCTTGGAGAAGTGTTCATCACAGGCCTAGTACCTCACAGTTTGCCAAGACTACAGTTTTGCAGGTTTTGTATCATGTGGGTATCATTTATTAAGCCATTTCCCATGTTGAATGCTTCAGTTATTTCTAGTCCTTTGCTTTTGCAATCATGTTGCCATGAATATGTTTAAAGCAAATTTTTCACATATGTGTAAGCATATATCTTTAAGATAGACTTTTAGAAATGACATTGCTGAGTTAAAGAGTCCTTGTAGCTTTCATTTTTATAAATATTGCCAAATTTCTCTTCAAAGAGATTGCACGCATTTATATACCAACCACCCATGTACACAAATGCCTCTTTCTCCTCATTCTCAGAATAACATTTTAGATACATAAAACAAAATACATAGGATAACCAGGGGAAACAATTCTATTAAAACACAGTTATCAAACAATTAAAATACACATTTGTGAAATGGAAATATGTCTCCTTTAATAATGCACTAAATAATAAAATCCAGTAAGAGTGAGTAGAAGAGATAATTCAGCATATCTACAGCAACTATGTGATATGAAAGTACATTTTTGTGACAAGCTCACAGCTACTGCTAATAATATCGTGGCTTGTAGTCTATGTCCATAATTAAAGGAAATGCTAAATTTGAGTTGGCAGCTTATGAAAATAAAGATGTAAATTTTTTTCTGAACAAGTTTTGGACCCTGTCTTAGAGCCAGCTCTTAGAGATTAATTACAATGAGTGGCAGCTTCTCCTCAAGGCATCTGGTCAGCCCCAGGAATTGAAGCTTTTAGGACAGTTACTAAAATTTATGCATGAGAATTAGCCTCAATATAGCCTAATAGAGGTTTCTTTGGCCTTCTACAAGAGCAAGACAAGCCAAGAAGCCATTGACAATAAGAGATAACTCTAAAGGAGTCATCCAGAGGTGCTGCCTTGACTGGATCTTAGAGATAGTAAGAGCCCCACTTCTTCCTTTAATACATCTGCTCTCCTACCCTACAGGAGTTTAGAGAATATTAAATAAAATAAGAGAATTTAAACTGCTTCGAAAAACATAAATGCACTCTTTTTTTTTTTAATTATTTATGCCTACAGCACCTGGTCTTCATAAGTGGTCTCCCATCCAACCACTAACCAGACCCAATGCTGCTTAGTTTCCAAGATGAGACATCAGGCTTGTTCAAGGTGGCATGGCTATCGACAATGGACCATGGCTCCACTGAGGCATATACCCAGGACCTTCTGCGTATAAAGCATACATACTAACTGCTACACTATAGAACCATGTCCAAAGGCATTCTATTAATTTAGGGTACCGTGTTAACCATTAAGAATTAAAATTATTATTTCCTCGTATGTTTAGTGCTTAGAACGTCTCTCAAATATGCTGATAAGGTTAACGCTGTGAGCCAGAGGATGGAACTGCTTAGCTTTGGAAAATATACAAAGCCTAGTAGTTTGGGCATGTCTTGGGGCATGGTGATACTTGCCAGCCCAGCTCTTATGTTGCCTCATTCTGCTTACCTAGAGAGTACTCCAGTGACTAAAGAAGTGGCTGGAATTTCCAGGAGCCAAAGGGAAGTGATGGTAGAAGGTGTCAAATCTATTATCAGGGAACACTCTATCAGTGGAAAAATATATGATTCTGAAAATCTTAGGAGTATAGAAGAAAGACTACAAACAATTTCTGACTATACATCTTTTTAAAAAATTTTTGAGTGCTAGAGAAATGTTAAATTTCATTAAGTTTTACAGCCAGGCTTAATATAGACATAAATCCCTTTAATGTTGGTTTCAGTCAAAAGTAAGCTGAACATTATCATTAAACCAGATCATGAGGGAGAATTATTTGGGGAAAATCAAAATAGACACAGTTGGGAACATTCAGCCATGACCATATTAGATACAAGCAGACGCAATAGTAAAATTCTTTAGATTCTAATGGACTGGGTTCTTCTGCTGCTCAGTTTTCGTTCAGATGAGCTTTGTTCTGGGGCAATATGGTTGTAGTTTGAGAGTCTATCTGGGGAAGCTCATTTCTCTTTCATTAGTCCATGAGCATAGTGCAATTTCATCTAATATTGTTACACAGCTCCTAGCTGCGTTATTTGGTTAAATGCCTTCAGGGAAAGTAGCAAGCCAGAATAGAGGGATAAATGCATGTACTTTCTTGTTCTGAGTTCCTGTATCTGTAGAATTACATTGTCAATCAATAATATGCCATGCTGTATTCATGATCATTGATGCCTATTGTTTGAGATATTATTTAAGTCTGGTCTTACTTGACATTTCACAAAGGACATCTTGTCTCCTTGGTACAATTCTCTGATGTCGAAACTTATAAATGACTATAACTAGAAAGATCTATTTCTTGCCATAGCTCATAGACATACTAGTACTTATATAGTGCATTTGTGTGAAATTGAAAAAAGTACCCCCTACTAGTGGATAAGTTGCAAAATAGCACCCTCCCCTCCAGGCAAACAAATAAGAAAATGTTTTTTAAGGAGACAAATGAAAAAAGGGTGGCCCCTCTGGGCTGACCAATTATTAATTAAAGCCCCACCCCAGGTACACCTGAAACTAACATAATATTGTATGTCAACTGTAATGGGAAAATAATCATTTTAATTAAAGATTAAATTAAATTAAATGCCCACCTGAGGCACATTGCTTGGCAAGTCCTATGCAGCTCTCATGCTCCCCTTGGGTGTGTACCTTTATGCAAGGGAAGACCTGCATGACTATACATGGCAGCCTGATTAAAGATACCACTTTTCTAATTTTGTAGTAGAACCACAGAGTTTGTTCTAAATATATCTATTCAGTCACACCAGTGGACTCTCGTATTAAGTCTATTGGCCTATTACAAGAGCCTAGTATTAACAAAATGCCAATGCAGCACCTCATTTAAAAATAAAAGATGGATGAGGCTTTGTGTAGCGGACACCATTTGTACGCATATTATGTAGACAATTACCACTTCATGCTGAGGGCTGTTTACTGTGAACACTTGCTGCTCTCTGCTGCTGGTGATGCTCTGAGTAAGGAAACAGACAGGACACTGTAGATGGAAAGACAGAAGAGCTAGAGGGTTGGTGCACTTAGGAGCATCCTTTAACCAATGTAGGTAGGGGGTTGGTAGAAACAATGGTGGGGCTCTCTACTGACTCTATGAGTACCCCCAGCCGGCTGAGTCCCAGTTTCTGACCACAGTAACTCCTGATCACCCACCTTTGATTGGTGTGAATTTGGGAGAGATAAACTTCAAACTCCTAGCAATGTAGTGAGGGTAATTTATATCAGATTCCTTTTCAGCAGCAAGAGCCCACCTAAAGAGAAGGATGTGGGACAGGCATGTCTCAGATCAAAGGGAGCTCTTCAGAGAGACAGGGACTGAGAAACAATGCTCTAAGATAGGCCTCAGGCTATCATTCAGAAGGCATCCTGGGAGCCCAAAAGACCTATAATGTCAGTCAAGAGTTAGAAAACTCCACCTACAAAGACCAGGTGCTGAAGGCGTAAAATATAAAAAATAAGCAATTGTACGCTGAAAAGGTCCTTGCAACCTGTGAGATCAACCAAGGGTTGCCTTGCCTAAAAAAAAAAAAAAAGAAAGAAAGAAAAAGAAAAAGAAAAGAAAGAAAGTGTTAGAAAACTCTTTCTATAAAAAAAAGTAAATATTTAAGATTTGTGAGCTTCTGCCACAACTATTTGTCTGCTGTTGTAATGTGAAAGCAGTGAAAGGCAATCTGTAAACAAATGGACATGACTATGTGCCAATAAGACTTTACTTACAAAAACAGATGGTGGGCCAGATTTTACCTGGGGGCATTTTTTTGACCCTTGCCTTAGGTGATCAAAGAAAATGAAGACACAAAAGGAGAACACCTATACCTTGTTGGCCAATGTGCTCACCAGCTTACATCCATTTCTTCATTTTATCCTCATAGCAACCAAATAGTTACAGTTTTATCATCTGCACTTAAAGATGAGGAAACTATGATTTCCAGAAAATAAGAAAATTACCGAGACCAAAGAGTCTAGGTTCAAAACCAGATCTGTCTAACTTTAATGCCTCTTCCTTCCCCTACTCCAAGCCTTGCCGACACATTTGCCTTGTTCATTTCAGCAAGAAAAGTCCACTAGTCCCAAAGGCATTCCATTCCAGATTTGGGGGTAAGGTTGGCAGTGACAGAGCTGGTTTCAGTCTCAAGGGTCTCAGAAGCTTCTCTGAGAATGTTAAAGCAAAGGGTATGGTTACTACTGGATCCACCACCAGCTTTCACAGTGAAACCAGCCCTAGCACTTGACATGTGCCATTTATTGGCCTGTGCTTTTCATTACTGTATAAATGCAGTACCTTAAATTTTGAAAGTCAGAAGATTTTGTAAAAATAAATAAGTCCTTTGTCCTTTATTAGTTGCAGGCAGGCCATCTGATGGAAAAGTGCACAACGCAAACAATGGCCACACCCATAATTATTAAACTTCCTTCATAAGAGCTAATCTAGTCGTTTTTTCTAACTGTGCCACAGAAATTAAGCCTTAGAATTATTAAATACCAAAGGTTCTTTTTTTCTCTGGCACTGAACTCTTGTGAAAGAAAATGAGCCTTTATCAGAAGTTTCTTTCAGAAATAACTTCCAGGGAAACCCTGAGGTCAGTTTGGATTCAGCCCAATCTTCCTGCATGATGGTACAATGATAATTCAAATTCTTAATGATAACTCTGAATCATCCTGATCCTGAATCATCAGTGATTAAATTATATTCACTAAACATTAGTATTTTCTAAAGCAATAAAATAGACTAATGCATTTTAGGAACAAGTTACAGAAGATTTTAAACAAAAATGAGTGTCTGGCTTACCTTAGGATGACCAGAGCACTAAATTTAAAGACACCACTTTCCCCCAAATGTGCATGCTAATGACTATCTTAGAAAATTCCAGGGTAATTCAAAGCCAGTTTAATTTATTCCTGTACACAAATAACTTTGTGGAAAACAACATTGTAATTCAGATCAATAAATGATTTGGTTTTGGCTATAAAAGTATAAATAGAACTCTCACAAAATATTGCTCACTGTTTTTTCTTGCTATATAAACAATTTGATTTTTAGCCAGAAAACATACAGCCAAACAATAACAACAACTGTTTCCTTCCTTAATACTCAATATAGACTGTTACACAGGAATTAAACATTAGTCAGCAAATTAATCATAAAGAACAAAATACTTAAGAGTTCCTAAGTCATTATCTATTTCAACACTCAGAGGTGAATTTGACATCAGGCAATACATGGTCTTTCTTCTTGTTAAAAAAGTAGTCTCAGAGTTCTGTGGATTCTTGACTGCTGATTCTGCTGTCAGAACTCAATTCTTCCCGTGAGCCCCAACCCACCTCAGGACAAGCCATTTTCTCCAGAATCATAAAGGAGCACCAGAAGGCCTCAGCCCAGGCCACAGGGGATGATCACGAGCCAAAAATGTGAGCCAGAGTAAAAAGCATGTAAAAACTGGTAGCAAACACAAAGGTGCAAAATATTTTGATTTGATTTTTCTCTAATTGAATTTAATTTCTATCTGCCGCCTAATTGTACCTATAGTATACACTTGACTTTGGTCAACTGAGGTTATTCTCCACCCTCCTGTCTCCAGAATTGCCCTCCAGCTTCAAAGGATAAACACAGCATTAAGGAGAGAGTGACATGGGTCCTGGTGCTCACACCTCATCATCTCTATATATTGGACTTCCCTGCTGTATGCATCTCCATACCTCCTGGCACGTCAGTTCATGCAGATCCTGCCTGAACCCTGGATCTCCAATGTACTCACCTCAGAACTTCTGATATCAGCTGGTTCAATCTCAGCATCCCACAGAATATTATGCTGTTTCCTACTTAATACTGAGGGTCACAGGAATGCAGAGTGGGGCCACCCCAACCCCCTCAGCTAATATGCCTCACAGAGCCACTTCTGATCTGCAACGTCATGTCCTTGTCCAAGGATGAGTCCCAGACTTCTCTGAAGTTGGGCATTCCAACATATCCCCAACCGACTCCAAGAACACAGATCAGAAGAAAGAGTTAGCACTCAGGCCCCCCTGAGGCCCCTATAATGGCTAATCATGCTGAATTTTTTTATCCAACTCACCTTAGACCAGAGAATTCAAATCACTATGGAGAAACAAATCAGGCTTAGCAAATAGGTCTCCAAATTTATCACTTAAGTTTCAATCTTAGCTTTGAAACCCAAAAAGAAAAATATTAACTTGTGTTTCTATTGATACTCCTACTTCATCAATTCTACCTAAGAATGCTCTTGTCTCAAAAATTCAGGAAAGATCAGGGGTAACCAAACATACTCAGGGGATTCAAATAATATTTCAAAATAATATCCCTAAAAAGAACTGAGATACAAATATCTTAAGAAAGTCAAGGAAAAATAATAATAATAACATGTCAAATCTGAGAGGATCTCCCAGAGACAAGGATTATACACCAGAAAGAGAATTAAATTTTTAAAGGTGAATCACAGTAGTTTGGAATCTAAATGGAGGCACAGAACTGGGAACCTGCCGATACTTATGGTCAGTGGATACACGAAGATGTTCTCTCTAAAGGCCAGATGTTGAAGGAAGACCTAGATTCTGGAATAAAGGATAGATTTAGTCATGATCCACAACAAAACGATTGGTCCAAATGTTGAATAGAATGTTGGGGGAATTGAAGAACTTTTTTCAATGGTTATAAAGTTTCTGTTATGCAAATGAGTATGTTTTAGAACTCTGCTATGCAACGCAGTAAACAATAGAGTGTTGTGCACTTTAAAATATGTTAAGATGAGGGTGTGGCTTCACAGTGTACTGGTTAGCACATCTGCTTTACACGCAGAAGGTCCTGGGTTCGCACCCCAGGTGGAGCTATGGACCATACCCCTGGTGCACCAGACCCTGAGTGCACCGAGCCTCCCCCCGACACACACCCCCGAGTGTGCAGGAGGCACCAGGAGGCACCAGGAGGCACCAGGAGGCACCAGGAGGCACCAGGCCCCAGATGCACCACCCCAAGCGGCCTCATCTTCAGATATCCAGCTCTTAAAGGGAAATGGCAGCATCCTTAGGTCAGGGGTGGAAGTGGGGTGGGAATTAAAGAGGGGAACAGAAAATATGTTAAGATGAGAATCTCATGTTAAATGTTCTTAACAAAACACAGATGCATACGCAAAAGAACAAGAGAAAATTTTGGGGGGGTGATAGAAATGTTTAATACCTTGGTTGTGGTGATGATATATCATGGGTATATGCATATGCCCAAATGCAGCAAGATATATACATGAATGTGTGGAAGTTTTTGTTTTGGGGGGGTTTTTTGGGTTTGTTTTTGTTTTTGTTTTTTTTTTAGGCAAGACAACCCTTGGTTGACCTCACAGATTGCAAGGACCTTGTCAGTTTACAATCTCTTATTTTTTTTTATATTTCACTCCAACAGCACCTGGTCTTCCTAGGTGGTCTCCCATCCAAGTACTAACCAGGCCCGACCCTGCTTAGCTTCCGAAATCAGACAGGACCGGGCTTGTTCAGGGTGGCATGGCCGTAGACTAAATATGTGCAAGTTTTTTGTATATCAATATAACCACAATATAACCGGAAAGTGGGGTCCTCTCCTGGTACGTTGTCCAGGTTCTTGATGTCTCGAACAAAGAATAGAGCAAGACACTGAAATACAGTAGAAAAGACACGTTTTATAGAAGGGAAGTAACACTTTCAGATGTGGAAGCGGGCCTGAGTAAGAGAAGCGGGGCTCGGAAAGGCCTGGTAACAAAGCCTTTGGGGTTTTTATCTCCATTAACTGTGGGTGGTTGCTTTTCCTAGAGAAGTGGGCTTCCTTGATTGACAACTAAGATTGACAGAATTCAGTGATTCATCGATTTGCTTTCTGCGCATGTTTGTTCCCAGAATTCAGTCTGTTAGAATTATATTAATGAATTTCCGGGCATATGCATAGTATTATAATAATGATATAATGAGACTCAGGTGAGTTGAAGGTTGTTGGGGTCTTCATGGCATAGGTACTAAGTGCGAGTGACTGATTTAAACTGGTACCTATTTCTTTGCCAACTTGTTTCTTTGTGTGAGTTAAAAAAATGCCTTTTGGTTTGCTTAATTGTGAGCAGATTAGGGCATACTCCTTCTACGATAGAATGACCTCAGTGTCTTTGTAGGCAGACCCAAAACCTCCTAACTAACTTCCCTGCCTAATTCTTTTCTAAGTTCATGAACCCCCTTATTATTAGTATGGATGTTGAGAGAAGGGACGGTTTCTCTTCATTATATGTTTCCTGCTGAGATTAGCCATAGTTCCTGCCTACAGGGGTTTCATGGAGCTCTTTCTCTTTCTGCTGCAGTCAGGGTGGGGTCTTAGGTTTCCTGCTAAAGTGCCACCTCAGGCCCTAGACAAAGAAAAGGAGATACAAACTTATTATTTAAATCATATAGCTATTAATTTCTATTATTTATTTGCCTATTAAGCAAGTAAAGAGAAATAAAAACCTTTGGAATAAAGGTCCTCTTCCCTCTCAGACTCTAAGGGCCCTATCTGGTTTAACACCATTTCTTCTAACAATGGGCTGATGACCCTTATCTATAGCCAGAGGATCTGAATCCCCAATTTCAGGGTAATTATCAGGATTTGCAGAAAAGGGCCTTTTTCTCTAAGAAAGGAAGAAAACTAGGTTTCCTAAAAAAATGAACTCTGCAAGAGACATTCCATTGCATTTCCTGCTAAAAAAGTAAGAATTTTACTAGCGATATCCTGTCTCAACAACAAAGCTAAGAAATGAAAAATTAAAAAATTTTTAAACAAATTTCAGAGCAACTTTGGCCCTAAGCACAACATTTAAATAAATTAGTATTACAATTGTGATCATTACAACTCTGTCATCTAACAAATGGAAACACAAGCTAATGGAATTAGTCAATTTGCTCTTAAAAACATTATGCACTATTGCATTAGGTTAAGTAACTACAGTGAATCACAAACTAGTGTTTTGCCTCTTAAAGGAGCACAATTCCTACAATTGTCTCCAGACCCATGGAGTTAAGAAATGCCCAAGATGCAATAGGCATTTAACCCAGAGTTTCCTAGTCCAGTGTATGCTTTGGATCAGAAAACCATCTGGAATCGTTATTGGCAATCCCAAAACCAAAGGAGAGAAGGATGAGAGGAGGAGAGAGGAGCTTCACAGAACTCTGCAAGGCAGGACCAGCAGAGAAGACAGCAGGGGAGGAATGGACTTGCCAACAAATGGCGGATAATCTTCTATTACAGACCAAAATTAATGGCCGACTAAAGATCTAAATAGGAAAAATTAAAACATGAAATCACTTAAAGAGAATTTAAGTAGATATGTAATTCATTTTGAAACTGGAGGGCAACTGAGTCCAGAGCTCATGCTGCCTGTGCTGCTCAGGCACCCACACAGTAGTTGAGATATTTAGAAGAAGCGTTTATTGTCAGAGAGCCAGGGATCTAAGAAGGTAGCAGGTTAACGCCTTCAAAACTGCCCTGCTTTCTCGGTGTGGCTTAGGGTATTTAGGGAAAATCTGGGCATTATTCCAGGGGCTCCATGACGTTTGGTGCGGGGCTGGGGGTGGTCTCCCATACTTCACAGGCACCGCTCCTCTGGTCATGTAATCCTCTGATGACATTAGCAACCCAAGAGCAAAAAAAGATGGGAGTGGTCTGGAAAAAACGCTAGAACAGAATTGTGATCCGTAAGCATAAGGGCAGTAATCATAATTTTCAGGGCAATTTTCTGTAGCAGGGGACATTCCAAGCTCTGGGTCAAGCTGCTGGGGACAATCTATTGTTCAGCTCTAGGGCAGAGAAAAGTGAAGCCGGGAATGCTGTGAGGCCTCTACTACAGCGGTCCCAGTGGGGCCCTTCTTCAATTTCTATAAAGAAAGACTCACAATGGAAAAAATGGAGGTGTTGGATTGCATAGAGTTTACACTTCTAACTGAATACTGCAGGGTTTAAGAGTACATCTAGCTTTTAATTGCATATTCATTTGTTTAATTATTTGATCGATGTCTTATAGCTAGGCTATAAGTTATATGAAGGCCTGATGTCATCATTATATTTCTATACTTGAAAAATTCTCTGCACATATTATTGTACTCTTAACGATAAGTTTTTCAAAAGAGTTTATGCTATAATTTTGTAACAGCTCACATAGTCCCTTTCAACGAACGAAACAGTGTATTGTGTGAATAACCGAGGTTGATACTATGGCCAAAATTAAGGGCTTGAGCAAGTGTTTAGCACCCATAAGTATAAAGGAGATAAGCTTTGAGTCAGTCTGAAGCAGGGAGCTGGAAGTGAGCCTTCTGCAAGAAGCAAAAAAATCTAGAAGCTGTCTCATTTGTGACATGAAAACTAGAACATTTTGGCCATTTGTCCAGAGAAGCTTAATATAAACCCTGGCTTACAGTTGCACCCCATTTACCCACAAGGGGTAGCTCAACTTAAGTTGGAGATAGTCCTGGAGGGCACAGTACTCAAATGCGCTAACTCATTGAAGACCTGAAATAGGATGAGATGAAGAGACTTAGAAGAGGGGATAAAGGGAGGATAGAAACCTCCAAGAACACACTGCAGCTCTGTCGCTGTTTTGCAAGGGCTGGTCCAGAGAAGAGCATTAACACAGCATGCCAGGGAGGGACTAGAAACACGAAATAATCAGGTCTCACAGCATTTTCTCTTGCCTGTGCCTCTGGCTTTATTGACCCAGTGAGACTCCTTGTGTTTTTCAGAATGCCGAAGCAAGTTATGACTTCAGTAGCAACGACCCCTATCCTTATCCTCGATACACAGACGACTGGTTTAACAGGTAAACTTGGCCTCGTGAGGTGGCTCTGAATTTATGTTTGGGGAGTTATTCTGCTCTGTTTTATTTTTAAGGCTTGAATATTACCAGCAAAATAATCTCAATGCTTCAGTAAATTGTACTGTGATTTTTCTTCTCCATGGCTACATTTTCTAAATTCTTGGATTTTTAAAATATTACAATTCTCCTCTAGATTATCTTTTGAATATTTTGTTTTGTTGAACGAGGAATTATTTGCCACTTTATTATAAATGGAAGAAAATAAAGATAATAAGAAATCCTTTCTCTACCCACCACAAAGTGATTTAAAACACACTGATTTCACTTGATTGGTTGAAACTACCACAAAGAACTTTCTTTGCCCCATGGGTCTGCATCTGTATGTGTTTGAAAAGCATCTCTGCTATAACCTTATAAATTTCATGTAGTCCTTTTCAACAAAACGGTAGGTGAAACTGATAGCCTGGGCGGAGGCCCCAGTGGATGGGCAGCTCCAGAGACCCAGTGGCTTGGTATCCTTCCATACAATACTATCTAATAATCAATCTATTTTCTTCAGCTAATTTGGCTACTATACACTTAAATGCAGTCTCTTTTTTCTCCAAGTAAAATTCTTGCTTAAATATAGATTGCATATAGGAAATATCAAGAAATGAAGATGTAGAGCTTGCTCATTCAGATAATACTGTATTTTTTAAACCTAGTGCTTCTCTATTACTGATGTTCTCAGGTTAAGTTCAGGAGAACATATAAACTTTAATTAACGGTATAAAAATATATTATGTGTACTGCACTTTACTCATTTTGTTTTTACTTCTCATGACAAACTCATGGTACATAAAACAAATGTTGTCACTCTCAGTTTGGTGACAAGAAAATAGATGATCTGTAATAGATAAGCAGAAAGACTGAGTGACTTCCCTGGTCAAACTTAATATGTCACAGACAACACTTGAACCCAATCCTCATAAATGTCTCTAATTCCAACTTGTACCATTTTTTTTCATAAACATCATTTTTATGAAGAAAGACAGGAAGCATAATGGCCAGAGAATAGCCAGGGACAGGTCTCTCATGGACGAAAGAGCTTAGATACTGTCTCTACATTTAGCAAGTTGATCTGAGAATGTCTAAGACGCATACAGGACACACAGGTTGGGGATTTGGGCAATTACAGAAAGTGCAGAAAAAGAATAAAGCAGAAACACAATTCAAATTTGTAACATTTTTAAAAGATCGCTGCTGATGTCCAATAGCACAGTTTACTGTCTAATAACTTCAACTACATCTTTAAAATTATCATGCAGTGCTTGGAAGTGTGTGTTTAGGGGATTAGAACATAAAAAACATCTGAGAACTTTTGACAGGAAGAGTCTCTTACCCCCATGACTTATAACCCTAGATCCTAGCATTCACTTAGTGAATAAACTGTTTTCAGACACAGGGGTGTGATGTTACAAAACAGATGTCCTAAGCCAGGGTGAGCCATAACTGGGAATTGCAGTCCGGAGCACTGTGTTGAGAGGGGCCATGACGGAGCACCTGGCTTCGGCATGACTGGTTACCAGTTGTCCACATGACCTCAGAAAGGGCAGTAGGGACACCTGTGCCAGCTGCTTGCCACAGGTAGTAGGAATTAAATGAATCCTTGATTAATCCAAGCACAAAATATAACTGACAAAATGGTTTTCCCCCTTCTCTCTCTTTCTGAACCCAACACAAACTTTCCCCAAGCAATTCTTCCTGTGTAATATGCCACAAGAATATTATTTTTTAAAAAATATAACCATGATGTTTATGTTAAGTATTTCCATTTGCAAACGTGTTTCTTGAAAGTACAATTTTAAACTAACTAAAATCTTCCAACCAGAACTAATTAGTGCTTAGTGCAATGAAATTCTTCATTGTCAATAATAAAAATTACCAAGTGTTCAATTGTCTGAGGTACAGTCATAGTGAGTCAGGTGAGCATGATTCTTGCCTCTTAAGGAGCCAGTGACTCAAAACATAGTGTCTACTTTGGCAAATAAATGAGACTTTTCTCAATTATCAAGTTATTTTCAAAGATGCCCACATCTTATTATTACAAAGATTAGATGGTGCCACAGTTCAAATCATGGCCCCTTAAAGCATAACTGTTATTATAAATGATTATAGGAGAGAGGTGGGTCAAAGTTCAAGCCCACATCACTGGGAGGATCCATTGTCTGAAAGGTTGGATCTGTCCTGGAGGCAGTTCCTGCTTGGCACAAGGAGAATTGAATAGAGCAATTGAGTGTAGGATACATTTATTAAAAATTCCCCCTGAAATCAAGTATTATGCCTGTATTTTTTTCAACATAACTTAGGGTTTAGAGCAAGAGGGAGAAGAATGACTGGGAGTACAGAGGAAATAAAATTGTATATGAGTTAATAATTGTCAAAGCCAGGCAATGGGTACATGAGACTTTACTCTCTTTTATATCTTCCATATTTTCCATAGTAAGAAGTAAGTTTTAAAAGCATAGGGCATAAAAAAAAAAAGCAATAAACTGTATGGGACTTCAGTTTGTTACACATGAAAATATTAGTTTGGTGCATAAGCTATTGAGGAACTTGCAAAGTCATATGAGGAGGCAAAAGATGCCTAAATCATTACAAGGCTAAGTGTAGCCAGAACTAAGAAAAAAAAACTTTAAAAACTAATGCCTATCAAGCAGTTACTATGTTTAAGGCAGTTTTTAAAGTGTTTTGTATGTATTGATTCAATAAATTCTCATCATAACCTCTGACATAGGTATTATCATTATTATTATTCCAATTTTGGAAATTGAGGCAGAGAAAGGCTAAATAACTTGTGCAAGGTCACACAGCTAAAAAGCGGTGGAGACAAGGTTTGACATCAGTAAGGGGGCCATTACATGTATTGCCTTATCATAAAGATGCTTTGGGGAGCGTAAAGAAATGCAAAATTATCTCTGGCTAGGGCAGTTGAGACAGGTTTCCATGAAGAGGTGGCATTTGGTCTAAGATTTTAATGAGTGTAACAGGTATTGGCGGAGGTGGGAGGTGTATTCCTGGGTAGGTACAATTTAGACGAAGAAGGAGTCAGGATGTGCAGTTCACAAGGTGGTCTGGATAACTCGTCTGGGATTTAGGGACTGGAGCATGGGGCAGCATTCTAAGAAACCTTTATGGAAGACTGAGCATGAAAGACTTGGACAGGTTGATAGCAAAAAGTCAAAGGAGAAATTCTGTGGTTGGAAGGAAACTGGGCCAGAGGTGTAGATGAGGACCATCTTCCCATTGCGCTGAAGGAAAGTTGCTCTCCAGAGGCTCCCAGAGCCTTAAGCCCAGCACTTGCCTTTGGCAGGGTTTGCTGCCAATCCAGCATGAGCCTCTGGCCAGCTGTGCAGCCACAAAGACATGCCAGTTCTCTTCTGGCCTGGGCACCATATCCAATACCCCATGTCTATTCAGCAAATTTGAGGCTCTTGAGAAATGCTCACTTCAACACGTAACAAAACTCTGATGAAGGGCTGACTGATGCTAACTAGCACTGAGCTTGCTGCTATGCTATTGCAGCCACACTGCCTATCACAAAGGCCAGTTATGACTTAGAAGCAATTGTTGCACAGAAAAAGGCCGTGGCTTTCCATCACAGGATTCTCATTGCTGTGAAAAGTAGAAAATAAAATGTACTACAAGGAGTACTCTCAAGCAAGCAAATAAAATGTTCCTCTCGGTTGGGAACCAAGTTCAAAAGCAGCATGTCTCTCCTGGGCTTTCCTGAAACCTTAAGTCATCACATTCACCCCTTCTGTACTGATTTGTTAACTTGTTTTCCTTCAAGTGTACATTTCTTTGAGAACATATTTAAAACTCCAAGCCAAGTACTCTATGAAAGCAAACTTCATACATATGCAAAATTGCTTCTAGTGGATATGTATATTAGAATTTTTGCCCTGTGCTTAATTTGATTTTGTAAGATTATTTCTTTTTAAACAGAGCACGTGTATTTATTCTACTGTGAGCCATTTAATAATTACATGCAGTCTCTGAGGTTCAAGGATATTTGAAACATTTGAGAAATTTGCAAAAGGAGACTGATTCCCTCCTTGCTTACAGAGAAATGCAAATGGCCAACTAAAATAGTAATAATAGTAATAGTAATAATAACACAAATGCCAAAAAGGTACAAAATAGATATAACCGATTTGCTGTGAGGTATCAGGATCTAGTGTCACATTTTTTCCTTGCTGACGTTCAATTAACATTGATTGGCTGGCTGATTGATGGATAGCATATCCTCTCAGTTGTGTCAGGATGTTGAGTGGTCTTGACATCTGTCCAGAGCTGCCTACTTCTCCTGAGGTTTGCAGCCTGTGCTTTGTCAATAATCTTCTAGCGTTGCTTGGTTTTAGGTTAATGTTTGGTGATGCATTGCAAATCTGTATTCCATTACCGTGATGCTGTCCATAAAAAATCCCTCTTGCATAGCGTTTCTTTGACAGGCGTTCACCACTGAAATGTCATCCCTGCCATCAGCAATATTTATGGAGCATCACAGGGCACAACACGCTCTATCTATTAAGCCCTAAAGAGTAAGAAATAAGAGATTCTGGATTAGATGCAATTCCTGGCCACAAAAAGTTGACCATAAATTCAGGAAAAGAGAAGACATTTATTACTCAAGCAACCAAAATGGAATGGAGGGAAGGAGAACAGAGAAATGGATGCTGAGGAGCATTTATCTCTATGTGAGCTCATTTGACTGATAGTATTAGTTAAACCTTCAAATAAGAAAGATTTTCAGTAATTAACTTATTTTTCTTATTAAAACTCATATTTTATTTTGAAGAACCCTATGAGACAGGCTAAAGGAGAACATGTGAAAAAAATGACCCTCTGTGGTTGGCTATTTATACACTGATAGAAACTGATACTTTACCCTAGTGACACTTAATGGTTTAGAAATAGACAAACACTTTTCCCTTCTGTCTTTATAGATAATTCTGAAATCACTTCCCAGATAATAAAATACAGACTGCTTTCAAAGACCTAATTTAACTTTTTGTTTTATATGCGTTTTGAGACTACAGTAATCTCCCATTATCCATGGGAATGCATTCTAAGACCCCCAGTGAATGCCTGAAATCATAGTATTGAACTTATATATACTTTGTTTTTTTCCTATACACACATACCTATAATAAAATTTAATTTATAAATTAGCATAGTAATACGTTAACAAAAAAACTAATATTAAAACAGAGCAATTAAAACAGTATACTGTAATAAAAGTTGTGTGAATGTGGCATTAAAATAAGGCTTATTTGAATACAAGCATTGCAATACCATGACAGTTGATCTGATAACTGAGATGGCTACTAATGGGCAGAAAGTGTATATAGCATAGGTATGAGGGACCAAGAGATGATTTACCTCCTGGGTGGGATGGAGCAGGATGCCAGGAGATGTCATCTTGCTACTCAGCATGGCACATAGTTTAAAACATAAATTGTTTATTTCTTGAATTTTCCATTTAATATTTTCAGACCATGGTTGGCCATGGGTAACTGAATCCATGAAAAAGCGAGACCGGGGGGGGGGGGAATACTGTACTTCATAAGCTGATATTTGCTCAAAGGTTGCTGTTGCCATAAACCTTTTTCTCTATCTAAAACCGGAGCACAGTGAAGCCCAATGGAGTTTAATTTTGTTAGCTATTCTAAGCCATCAGAGAAATAACACAAAATTTTTTAAAATTTTATTTCTAATCCCCTAACCGGATTAGACAAGTCTTCACTACTGAAATTTTCCCTTCAGAAAAAAGAAAAAAATAAAACAGACATAACACAGATTTAGGAATTGTGGAGGGAATTATACTGATATAAAAGAATTATCTGTATGTTGGTATAATCATTTCTACTTTGGAAATTAATCTTATACATGCCATAAAGGGTGATTTTATGATCCTCAGGCGACAATACTTCTTTCTCTCTTTCTTAAGAGAGAAAATTATAGCAGATTATAATGAATAAATAAAGTGTTATGTTAGTTACTTGATATAGAATAATTAATCACTGAATCAGTTTCCCCTCTCCATGAAATGGGAGTAAAACTCTACCTCAAAGGTTTATATAAGGGACTAGAAACATGTTTAGAGAGCACTTGGTACTGGGCATGGCAGGTGGTAGGCACTCTCCAGTGGCAGCAAATATAATTGTAAAATTCAGTGAAGAGATTTCTATAGGAGCCAAGTCAAAGGTTCTCTAACCAGATAAGAGATGAGGACAATTTATGCTAAAGGAGTAAACAGATGGCCCAGCCACTCACCCATCTTTCTAAGACAACCATTCTTTCATTAAAGCTTTTGAGAGAAATTCAATAACAATTAGCACAAGGTTAAATTTTCTGTTAAGAGTCTGGTGCCCATAATTTTAATATAGGTTGGAAGTTATATCCAAAGATAGCTTGTATACATGAGACAAGCTTGATCTATTTGGAACGTTTGGAAACCCAGCACCTAGCTTCAGAAAGATGGAGAGCTTCTTACTTCTCTAAAAAAGTACTAGGTGCTTGCCAGCAGACCTCAGATTTTCTTCAAAAGCAGCTGCATGTTCTCACCTATTTAACCAGGACTCCCCAGACACTAAAGTTGTAGAACTCTGTAGAACTCATTAAACATTAGCCAGCATATATGATTGACGCCAAACTAACTAGATAATCTCTGCATCTCAGCTCCAATATATCCAACATTGAAGCATCTTTCTTCATAGATATGGCTGAAAAGACTATAGCTGGACACTGGTATTTTGGGTGCCTAAGAATCTGTAGACCTAAAGAAACTGGGTACTGGAGGACAAAGACAGCCTCTTGCCCATGAATGTGGCCAAGTTGCCCATTGGCTTGCTAAATCAATCTGCCTTATTCCCAATATCTCTGTGAATCCAGAGCCCTAAACCTCAATCATAAAATGTGGTTGTGGTATATATAACTAAGAAGTCAGTTAAAACAATCATAAGATCAATAGCCAGGAATGGAGAGTATAGGGAGAGAAAGAAGGGGGAAAATCCCCGACTCAAAATTAGCCTGCAAACCAAATTTCAAAAATAGCTGGAAAAAACACATTCAACAAAATTTTAAAAAGGACCTGAATTTATACCAGGTGAAATTAATTTTATAGAGTCTTGAAAAATACTTTATAATTGTTATTTTTAAAACACCCTCATCGAAACACCCAACAAATATCTGAGTACTCCATGGCCCAGCCAAGTTGACACATTAATTGTCACGCTTTTTATCTGCATATTTGCTCATAGTGATAAATGCATGGATAATATCTGTTTTAAAGGCAAAAATAAGCATGAATATGAAAAAGAAGCAATTACAATTGAAAAATATAACCTTTAGAATAAAAATCTCAATAAAGGGAATAAAATCTAGCCTGGGTGCAGTTGAAGAGGTAATTAATGAATTGAAGATAACACTGTCTGTTATCAAAAAACTATAGCAAACATTATTCTTAATGCTGAAATTGATGACATACTCTTTAATGCTGGGGCAAAATAAGAATGCTACTTATCATCTCTTTTATTTAACAGTATGCCACATCTCATGATTAATGAAATGACTATAATTCTAAGAAAATACATGTGAGAACATTAAGTAGAAAATTATAAAACTTAGAAAACACATAAAAAAAAGTCCTGAATGAATGGAGTGACATACTAAGTTCATAGATAGGAAGATGTAACAACATAAAGATGTCAAGTTTATCAGTTAATTCAATGCAATTTCAGTTAAATTCTTAATAGCATTTTTTTCTGTGAAACTAGACAAAAGTATCCTAAAATTTATAAAAGCAAAGGGCTGAGAATAGAATAAGGAAACAAGGGAAGAAGAGGAAGAGGAGGTAGAGAAGGAGGAGAGGAGTGAGTGAGTATGAAGAAGAAAGAGAGAGAAGATCAACAACAGCAGCCCTGTGGGGAAACTTTGCCTATCAAAGAGCAAAACAGTACAAAACCATAATAATTGTGAGAGAGTAGCATTAGTATAGGGAGAGAAAAAGATCAAAGAAACATAATAGAAAGTTCAGAAGAAGACCCCCACGTATAAAAAGAAGCTTAACATCTAACCAAGATGGCAATAGAAACAATGAGGAAGAGATTGTGTGATATTTAATAAATGTTTATATGGGAAAATAGTTGTTCCCCTCACATCTGAAGCATAAATAAAATCCAGGATAACTAAGACCTAAATATTTTAGAATTAAAATGTAGAAAAACATCTTTATGACCTAAGATAGGGATGAATTTCTTAAACAAACAGTAAACCACAGGAAAATGAAAAGATTGATAAACTTGACTACTTTAAAATTAAACACTTTTCTTCAACCTGTCACAATA
This sequence comes from Cynopterus sphinx, assembly GCA_030015415.1. Classification (NCBI taxonomy): domain Eukaryota; kingdom Metazoa; phylum Chordata; class Mammalia; order Chiroptera; family Pteropodidae; genus Cynopterus; species Cynopterus sphinx. Next base: position 62,203,327 of record CM057389.1, on the reverse strand, counting down.
AAGTTGAAAAACAAGCCACAGACAAGAAGAAGGAATGTGCAACAAATTTTTTTAAAAAAGATTTACTGTCTAAAATATATAAAGAACAACTACAAATCAATTAAAAAAAAGATTAAAAATAGAAAAAATAGGCAGGTTATGCACAGGCAATTAACAAAAAACAACACTTGAGTGAATTCACATATGAAAAAGTTCTCATATTTCCTAATAATGAGGAAAATACAAGCTGAAACAATGAGATATTATTTTGTACCAATTGGACAAGCAAAAATCGTAAAGTTTTACAACATTAAATGTTGGCAAGGATTTTTGAGCAACAGGATTTTTTCCATTCTGCAAGAGTAGCATATATTCATAAACCTGTTTTCACCCCTACATAGGGAAATTTTCTACATGTGCACAAGGAAATAATGTACAAGAATGTTTCTTTTCAAATTATTTATAATAGCAAGAAAATTTCAAACAATCTAAATGCCTTTCATTAGGAGTATGAATAAGTAAATCTCAGCATATTTATAAAAGAACTACTATGTGGCTCTGAAAATGAATAAACCAGAATTCATGACTAAACCTCTAAATTACAAGTGAATAAAGCAAATTTTAAACAGATCATATATTACGAAACATTTATATGGAGTTTTAAAACAAGCAAATAGTGGCATATATGCCTATGCATCTCTGATTATAAGGTAATGGCATAAAAACATGCATGGGTTTTCTAAACATCAGACTTAGTATAGCGGTTGACTCTGAGGCTTAATGGTCTCAAGTAGGGTTTCAATAACATATATACATATTTATTTATTGTTAAAAAATCTATAGCAATATAAAACACATGGAATATGCCCCTGTAATTACATATTCCTTTGGCCCTGAGGATATCTAGGATTCCTTGACTGGTCATGCTCAGAACTACATATGTTGCTTTACTCAAAGTCCACCAATTTAAAAGTTAATCTCATCCAAAATGCCCTCACAGAAACACCCAGGATAATGTTTGCCCAAATATCTGTGCACCCCATGTCCAACCAAACTGACACAAAAAATTAACCATTGCACTTTTTATCTGAACATTTCTGATAGTCAGGAATAGGTGACAGTCAAGAGTCATGGTTAAAAGTAGGGGTTTGGAAGCTGCAGACCTAAGTTTGAATTCTGGTCCTACATCCTGATTGAGGAGTGCTTTAATATTCTAGATGCCTCAATTTCTTCTTCTTCAAAATGGGGATAATAATAGTTTGTTGTGAGCTTTAAATAAAATAATGCAAGCAGCAGTCTCAGCACAGTGCACCCCATAATAGACAACAATAAATGAGACATTGCCCGATACATCTTATCCTGTGCCTTGAATGGAATACATAAGAAAGGACATGCTTTTGGATGTAAAAGATAAGAAGGATCATCAATCACTCCAGCGGAAGACCAGTGATGTGGGAAGAAAGGCAGTGCCTGAGTTCTCTCTTCAGAGTTCCCTAGGGTCAGGGACAGAACCTCATGTTTTCATTTGGACAGCTCCACAGCCACTGCAGCTGTTTGGGGAAGCCCCAGTATAGTCATCATGAGAGTCCACATTGAACCCCATTCCCCTATAACTTAACCATGCATTGTTCCTCTAGCCTTGTTTATCCGTTGTATCAGTTATCTATTATCAAATAATGCCACATAATAAGTCACCCCAAAACTTAGTAGCTTAAAACAATAAGCTGTGACTATTGCTCACAAGTCTATAGATCAGCTAGATAGTTCTATTGACCTGGACCAGGTCCAGCTTTTGGCTGGGGTCACCCATGCACCCATTGGTTGGCTGGGAACTCATTTACTGGTTTAAGATGGCCTCTCTCACATAGAGAATAGGTGTCTGTCACCTGGGGTGACAGGCATGACAAGTTGCATGTTTTTCATCACCCAATAGGTGAGACTGGGCTTGTTTGCATGGCCCTTGAGCAGAGTTTCAAGAGAAAGAAGAGAGGCTGCAAGTCCTTTTGAGAACTAAGAGCATAATTTCTACCGCTTGTTTTTACCCAAAACAAGTCACAAAGCCAGTCATATTCCAGCGAGGAGAGAATATGTTCCACTTCTTCATGAAAAGCAAGAAAATTACCTTGTCAAGGGCATAGACCCAGTAAAATAGTGGACCGGAGCCATGGGGTAACACAGCACACCCATGACTCCTGTCACTTGCCTCTTGTTTACCTTCCTCCCATGGACGTTTGTGAGAAGGAGGCCAATCAAACAACCATATTTGTCCCTCATCCCCTAGAGCTATTTGCACTTCTGACAGACTTATGTTTTATTCTCGAGGCAAGGTGGAGCTACTGGATATTCTTAAGAAAACAAAGAGTCCAAATGAAAATGGATTTAAAAAAGATTTTCCTGACATTCAGGGAGCAAGTATGTTTGCCTGAGACAATCAGGAAGGCAGGATTGAGGGGAAAGCATTCAAGGAAGTGGGAACAGAGCCTACAAAGTCCCAGAAATATAAAAAGATGGTGTTGAGTACAATTATAGGAAGCCTCTACTAGTTGCTTAAAATTAGTGTTGCCTAATTTAGTAATGAAATGTTTCTTCTCATATGTTCCTCTGGAAAGCCCATGATATTCATCTCCCTACTTAAAGTCCAAAATTAAGGATATAAAGCATTCAGTGTTCTTCATTTGCTCAAGCCTGTTCACATGCATTCGTCCACCAACCATTAGTGAGCAGTTTTAGAGAAGAGAGGGCTTATCGGTGTGTGGAAAGGTAGTGGGGTGATGAAGTAAATGAGCGTTGGTCTCAGACCTGGCTCAACCACCTTCTCACTGGGCACCTGCAAGCCCACACCTGTAAAAAGCAACTTCAACATCTATGAAATGGAGCAATACCTACTTGTAGCTCTCCTGTGAGAACTGAAGGGGGTTAGGCAAGAAAAGCACTGAGCACAGTACCTGGTAATGAATAACGGCCCAGAAGTGGCAGATGGCTGATCGTACTTCTAGTTCCTTACTCTCCTAAAGCAGGGTCTGTACCTCTGTGTTTTTCAAGATGTCAGTGAGCATGCTGACTAGCCCAGGCAAGGCCTGATTGTACATTTCATGTCTCAAAAAGGAGTTCTTGACAGGGCTGATTATTAAATAATAAGGAAATTAGTGCTCAGTCAAATTAGACATGGCATTGATTTTTAAACATTCATTTAAAAATTACTTGTTAGCATGAACCAAACAGCAAGTAGGCAAGCCACATTTAATCAGTTGTCATTAAAGTTTCATTTTTAAAAATATATGTGCATATATGTAAAGCATACATATGTATATACTTTACATATGGTATGTATTTTATATAAGTATATATCTAAATATATAATATGTGGGTATATATAATGTAGGTATTTATTACATATAAACACATATGTATATAATTATAAATATATAGATCTATATAAGAATAAATATATACTTAAATATGTACATTTAAAGTATATATACACATACATATATATCGATATAAAGGGAGATACACACACACACACATGTGTGTGGTGTGCTCCATACTGTTTTTCATTTTAGTTTATCAATTTCTTCAGCATTTGGAGCTGTGAAAGCCATGCCCATGACAGACTCCCTCATAGAGTTAAACCACAGCTAAGCACTTTCTCAAGAATTTCAAATTTACAGAAAAATTAAAGACAAGTAGACAGTGGTTTGTTCAGCACTTTAAGTTTCTCAGATCTTTCACCACAAGGGCTGACCTCTAACTGGAGGTTTGCTTGGACAAAATACACAAATTTTATTATTGTTCCAAAGGGAATTTGGAGCCCGGAGATATGTAGCCTTTATGGAGGCAGGATTTACTTTTGCTCATACAAAGACAGAAAGTGTGTGTGTGTGTGTGTGTGTGTGCGTGCGTGTGTGTGTGTGTGTGTGTGTGTGTGGTTAAAACACTGCATTCTGACTAAGAGTTCATATTTGTTTCAGTTTTCTATTGCTGCTTAACAAACTTTCCCAAAACTTAATGACTTAAAAATATATATTTATTTATTTGCTCACAGTCCTGTAACCTGGGCAGAGATAGCCTGTCCTTCTCCCTAGCTGCTGACTGGGGTGATCTGGCTGGTGACTTCCCTCACAGGTTGGACGTCTCATCTGAGGTGCTAGAACATTGCAGGTTGCTGGGCTTCTCTCCCCATGGGCCTCATCCACTTGTGGGCTAGTTCAAGCTCTTCTGTACAGCACTAGCTGATGGAAGTGGAAGCTGCCAGGCTTATTAAGAAGTGGTGCATCTTTCTTCTACTGGATTTTATGGATCAACAAAGTTACCAAGCCAGTACAATTAAGAAGACAGGAAATACACACAGGAGAGGAAGGGAAAGCAAGTTAAAGGGAGAAAATTAATGGAATTATAGTGTTTGTTACAGAGAATACTCTAGAACTTGATCCCTGAGAAGGCTTTGCTCAGTATTATATGCCCAGATGAACCTCAGAAAGATTATTTAATGAATGCCTGGGATTCATAATCTGGTTAGCCACAAAGGTTCTGTGGACCCCTTGAAAATGTATGCAAAATGTTTCCAATATATGCTTTTTTTTATTCCTTGAGAAACAGGGAAATCTACAGCACTGAATATATCCTCAAAGAAGACTATGATTCAAAAAAGACAAGTAATCACTATCCTGTAACTGATAGCATTACATCCCAATGAATGGACAAGCCTGAAATTAAGAACGAGCCCACAGTTCTAGTGCTTCAAAAAAATCAGAGCTGTTCCACTCAGCACAAACCTTACATTGCATTTTTTTTTTCACTAGAAACCTGTAAGTGCAATTTCTGCAGGAAGATACTTCAAATTTTAAAGATCACATTTCAAGGTTGAAATGTTCTAAGAAGCCTCTTTGGTAGAAACAAGCCAAGGTCAAGAAGGCATCTGGGAGTGGGGACAGGGAAGAAAGGGGACACTAGGATACACAGATAGAAATGGGGCAGGGGGTGGGGAGGACGTGCTGACTCCAGGCTAACTGAGCCATTGAACAGAACCAAATTGCTTCCAAATGATGGAATTTAAGGAAACTCCTCGAAAGGTTTTTGACGCTATATGTGACTTGTCTTTATTTTTCTCCACAGCCATGGGACCCGATGTGCAGGGGAAGTTTCTGCTGCAGCCAACAACAATATCTGTGGAGTCGGAGTAGCATACAATTCCAAGGTCGCAGGTAAGCTGTCCCTGCCATAGAGCAGACCCTGTTTCCAGCAAACACATCACAGCCTGTGCTTCAGGCTGGCCAAGGCCTGGCAAAAACTACCCCACATTGAGGGGTCTGGGACTTAGCGAGAGTGAAAAAATTTTTTTAATTTTAACCTATATGGCAATATTAATCAATTTTAAAATATTTATTTACATGTAATATAATTACATAAAAGTACACAGATCACAAATAT